>JACATO010000961.1:0-1309458 GCA_018389105.1 Nautilus pompilius | reverse complement strand
CCGATTAATTCAAGATGAAAACGTAACAATATACACGTATAACCATTTCGTTTAGAATCAGGGTACACAGAAGTTCGAAATATTTCCCTTTGCAGCAAATGAATATTTAAAATATTATCTACTGAACGGCATTAATTTTCAGACATAATTTGTTAGAAATTATTTGTAAATCTGGGGGAAATCCTCGATAGATATTAGAGCAGCTTTTCCCTTATAATGTAAAATATCATTGTGCATGGAATTCAGCAGCGATTGATAGAACGTATGGAATGGTGATTGGATTCGTTTGCCCTGTCTCGGGTATTATTTGTAAATTTTTCTGTTTTGGGAGCTCCATACAATCACTGAATTATCCTCAAGAAAAAGGTTTCGTTGACTAGAAATAACAGTTAAGTTTGAGAAATTTTTCTTTTGAGATGGTGATTAAAATCCTGTGGATTAACTGGTGAATTTCGACGGTATTTTAAGTGTTGGAATAAATCGGATCGTCATTAAGGAAATTTCTGTTTAGGTATGCCTGATCTATAGATTGGACAAGAAATAATAGCCAGAGAATATCGATTAAGGTTGATGAATAACGTGAAACTAATTTAAATACAAGAAGGATTTGTGTGGATTTAAGGCTATTAATCGTACACAGAATAATCCTTGCAGGTTTTTGATGATCTTATAGAAGAATCTTCTTTCTTATATTATATGAATTCAACAGTACCCTATTAATTACAAACGAATATAAAAATATCTCGTGATGAATGATATTAATGACGATAAAGGCTGCATCTTGCTTTAAATTTTTATAGAGATGATGTATAATTTTTGGGGATAAAATGATATTTCATTTGTCAGAAGTGGGATTTGAACCCACGACCACCTACGTGGGACCAGAAATCTCTCGCATTTTCAAACAAACTTAACCTACTCTTGAGTCTGGCGCCTTAGACCGCTCGGCCATTCTGACCAGTACGATGTTTATTGGGTAACTCTAAATGCTTCAAACCATTGCATTTGTCACCAATTATCCGGCCAATCTTACACTGAAATATTTCTTGTTTTATTAAAACGGAACAAATTTTACTTCCATTGTTGCTGTAGGTCAACATAGAATCATAATCTTATAGCAATCATTTAATTTTGTCTTCTTAATTAAATATTCGAATATGACATTATATTTCGGATAGTAACCAATGACCTAATGTTTTACCGATATATATGACATTGTATTGATAAACGTGAAATACCTGATTAATTCAAGATGAAACGTACAATATACACGTATAACCATTTCGTTTTAGAAATCAGGGGTACACAGAAGTTCGAAATATTTCCCTTTGCAGCAAATGAATATTTAAAATATTATCTACTGAACGGCATTAATTTTCAGACATAATTTGTTAGAAATTATTTGCTAATCTGGGGAAATCCTCGATAGATATTAGAGCAGCTTTTCCCCTTATATG
Source organism: Nautilus pompilius (assembly GCA_018389105.1). Taxonomy (NCBI): domain Eukaryota; kingdom Metazoa; phylum Mollusca; class Cephalopoda; order Nautilida; family Nautilidae; genus Nautilus; species Nautilus pompilius. Next base: position 1,308,001 of record JACATO010000961.1, on the reverse strand, counting down.
TAAAATATCATTGTGCATGGAATTCAGCGATTGATAGAACGTATGGAATGGTGATTGGATTCGTTTGCCCTGTCTCGGTATTATTTGTAATTTTCTTGTTTTGGGCTCCATACAATCACTGAATTGTCCTCAAGGAAAAAGGTTTCGTTGACTAGAAATAACAGATTAAGTTTGAGAAATTTTTCTTTTGAGATGGTGATGAAATTCTGTGGTTAAACTCTGAATTTCGACGGTTTTTAAGTGTTGGAATAATCGGATCGTCATTAAGGAAATTCTGTTTAGGTATGCCTGATCTATAGATTGGACAAGAAATAATAGCCAAGAATGATCGATTAATGTTGATGAATAACGTGAAACTAATTTAAATACAAGAAGGATTTGTGGATTTAAAGGCTATTAATACGTACACAAGAATAATCCTTGCAGGTTTTGATGATCTTATTAGAAGAATCTTCTTTCTTATATATATATGAATTCAACAGTACCCTATTAATTACAAACGAATATAAAAATATCTCGTGATGAATGATATTAATGACGATAAAGGCTCCATCTTGCTTTAAATTTTATATAGATGATGTATAATTTTTGGGGATAAAAATGATATTTCATTTGTCAGAAGTGGGATTTGAACCCACGACCACCTACGTGGACAAGAAATCTCTCGCATTTTCAAACAAACTTAACCTATTCTTGAGTCTGGCGCCTTAGACCGCTCGGCCATTCTGAACAGTACGATGTTTATTGGTTAACTCTAAATGCTTCAACCATTGCATTTGTCACCAATTATCCGGCCAAATCTTACACTGAAATATTTCTTGTTTTATTAAAACGGAACAAATTTTACTTCCATTGTTGCTGTAGGTCAACATAGAATCATAATCTTTAGCAATCATTTAATTTTGTCTTCTTAATTAAATATTCGAATATGACATTATTTTTCGGATAGTAACCAATGACCTAATGTTTTAACCGATATATATGACATTGTATTGATAAACGTGAAATACCTGATTAATTCAAGATGAAACGTACAATATACACGTATACCATTTCGTTTTAGAAATCAGGGGTACACAGAAGTTCGAAATATTTCCCTTTGCAGCAAATGAATATTTAAAATATTATCTACTGAACGGCATTAATTTTCAGACATAATTTGTTAGAAATTTTTGTAAATCTGGGGAAATCCTCGATAGATATTAGAGCAGCTTTTCCCCTTATATGTAAATATCATTGTGCATGGAATTCAGCGATTGATAGAACGTATGGAATGGTGATTGGATTCGTTTGCCCTGTCTCGGTATTATTTGTATTTTTCCTGTTTTGGGCTCCATACAATCACTGAATTATCCTCAAAGAAAAAGGTTTCGTTGACTAGAAATAACAGATTAAGTTTGAGAAATTTTTCTTTTGAGATGGTGATAAAATCCTGTGGTTAAACTGTGAATTTCGACGGTATTTTAAGTGTTGGAATAAATCGGATCGTCATTAAGGAAATTCTGTTTAGGTATGCCTGATCTATAGATTGGACAAGAAATAATAGCCAAGAATGATCGGTTAAGGTCGATGAATAACGTGAAACTAATTTAAATACAAGAAGGATTTGTGGATTTAAAGGCTATTAATACGTACACAAGAATAATCCTTGCAGGTTTTGATGATCTTATTAGAAGAATCTTCTTTCTTATTATATATGAATTCAACAGTACCCTATTATTTACAAACGAATATAAAAATATCTCGTGATGAATGATATTAATGACGATAAAGGCTCCATCTTGCTTTAAATTTTATATAGATGATGTATAATTTTTGGGGATAAAAATGATATTTCATTTGTCAGAAGTGGGATTTGAACCCACGACCACCTACGTGGAGCAGAAAACTCTCGCATTTTCAAACAAACTTAACCTACTCTTGAGTCTGGCGCCTTAGACCGCTCGGCCATTCTGACCAGTACGATGTTTATTGGTTAACTCTAAATGCTTCAACCATTGCATTTGTCACCAATTATCCGGCAAATCTTACACTGAAATATTTCTTGTTTTATTAAAACGGAACAAATTTTACTTCCATTGTTGCTGTAGGTCAACATAGAATCATAATCTTATAGCAATCATTTAATTTTGTCTTCTTAATTAAATATTCGAATATGACATTATTTTTCGGATAGTAACCAATGACCTAATGTTTTACCGATATATATGACATTGTATTGATAAACGTGAAATACCTGATTAATTCAAGATGAAACGTACAATATACACGTATACCATTTCGTTTTAGAAATCAGGGGTACACAGAAGTTCGAAATATTTCCCTTTGCAGCAAATGAATATTTAAAATATTATCTACTGAACGGCATTAATTTTCAGACATAATTTGTTAGAAATTATTTGCTAATCTGGGGAAATCCTCGATAGATATTAGAGCAGCTTTTCCCCTTATATGTAAAATATCATTGTGCATGGAATTCAGCGATTGATAGAACGTATGGAATGGTGATTGGATTCGTTTGCCCTTTCTCGTTATTATTTGTAATTTTTTCTGTTTTGGGCTCCATACAATCACTGAATTGTCCTCAAGGAAAAAGGTTTCGTTGACTAGAAATAACAGATTAAGTTTGAGAAATTTTTCTTTTGAGATGGTGATGAAATCCTGTGGTTAAACTCTGAATTTCGACGGTTTTTTAAGTGTTGGAATAAATCGGATCGTCATTAAGGAAATTCTGTTTAGGTATGCCTGATCTATAGATTGGACAAGAAATAATAGCCAAGAATGATCGGTTAAGGTCGATGAATAACGTGAAACTAATTTAAATACAAGAAGGATTTGTGGATTTAAAGGCTATTAATACGTACACAAGAATAATCCTTGCAGGTTTTGATGATCTTATTAGAAGAATCTTCTTTCTTATATATATATATGAATTCAACAGTACCCTATTAATTACAAACGAATATAAAATATCTCGTGATGAATGATATTAATGACGATAAAGGCTCATCTTGCTTTAAATTTTATATAGATGATGTATAATTTTTGGGGATAAAAATGATATTTCATTTGTCAGAAGTGGGATTTGAACCCACGACCACCTACGTGGACCAGAAATCTCTCGCATTTTCAAACAAACTTAACCTACTCTTGAGTCTGGCGCCTTAGACCGCTCGGCCATTCTGACCAGTACGATGATTATTGGGTAACTCTAAATGCTTCAACCATTGCATTTGTCACCAATTATCCGGCCAAATCTTACACTGAAATATTTCTTGTTTTATTAAAACGGAACAAATTTTACTTCCATTGTTGCTGTAGTTCAACATAGAATCATAATCTTTTAGCAATCATTTAATTTTGTCTTCTTAATTAAATATTCGAATATGACATTATTTTTCGGATAGTAACCAATGACCTAATGTTTTACCGATATATATGACATTGTATTGATAAACGTGAAATACCTGATTAATTCAAGATGAAACGTACAATATACACGTATACCATTTCGTTTTAGAAATCAGGGGTACACAGAAGTTCGAAATATTTCCCTTTGCAGCAAATGAATATTTAAAATATTATCTACTGAACGGCATTAATTTTCAGACATAATTTGTTAGAAATTATTTGTAAATCTGGGGAAATCCTCGATAGATATTAGAGCAGCTTTTCCCCTTATATGTAAAATATCATTGTGCATGGAATTCAGCGATTGATAGAACGTATGGAATGGTGATTGGATTCGTTTGCCCTGTCTCGGTATTATTTGTAATTTTTCTGTTTTGGGCTCCATACAATCACTGAATTATCCTCAAAGAAAAAGGTTTCGTTGACTAGAAATAACAGATTAAGTTTGAGAAATTTTTCTTTTGAGATGGTGATAAAATCCTGTGGATAAACTGTGAATTTCGACGGTATTTTAAGTGTTGGAATAAATCGGATCGTCATTAAGGAAATTCTGTTTAGGTATGCCTGATCTATAGATTGGACAAGAAATAATAGCCAAGAATGATCGGTTAAGGTCGATGAATAACGTGAAACTAATTTAAATACAAGAAGGATTTGTGGATTTAAAGGCTATTAATACGTACACAAGAATAATCCTTGCAGGTTTTGATGATCTTATTAGAAGAATCTTCTTTCTTATATATATATGAATTCAACAGTACCCTATTAATTACAAACGAATATAAAAATATCTCGTGATGAATGATATTAATGACGATAAAGGCTCCATCTTGCTTTAAATTTTATATAGATGATGTATATTTTTTGGGATAAAAATGATATTTCATTTGTCAGAAGTGGGATTTGAACCCACGACCACCTACGTGGACAAGAAATCTCTCGCATTTTCAAACAAACTTAACCTATTCTTGAGTCTGGCGCCTTAGACCGCTCGGCCATTCTGACCAGTACGATGTTTATTGGTTAACTCTAAATGCTTCAACCATTGCATTTGTCACCAATTATCCGGCTAAATCTTACACTGAAATATTTCTTCTTTTATTAAAACGGAACAAATTTTACTTCCATTGTTGCTGTAGTTCAACATAGAATCATAATCTTATAGCAATCATTTAATTTTGTCTTCTTAATTAAATATTCGAATATGACATTATTTTTCGGATAGTAACCAATGACCTAATGTTTTACCGATATATATGACATTGTATTGATAAACGTGAAATACCTGATTAATTCAAGATGAAACGTACAATATACACGTATACCATTTCGTTTTAGAAATCAGGGGTACACAGAAGTTCGAAATATTTCCCTTTGCAGCAAATGAATATTTAAAATATTATCTACTGAACGGCATTAATTTTCAGACATAATTTGTTAGAAATTATTTGTAAATCTGGGGAAATCCTCGATAGATATTAGAGCAGCTTTTCCCCTTATATGTAAAATATCATTGTGCATGGAATTCAGCGATTGATAGAACGTATGGAATGGTGATTGGATTCGTTTGCCCTGTCTCGGTATTATTTGTAATTTTCTTGTTTTGGGCTCCATACAATCACTGAATTATCCTCAAAGAAAAAGGTTTCGTTGACTAGAAATAACAGATTAAGTTTGAGAAATTTTTCTTTTGAGATGGTGATAAAATCCTGTGGATAAACTGTGAATTTCGACGGTATTTTAAGTGTTGGAATAAATCGGATCGTCATTAAGGAAATTCTGTTTAAGTATGCCTGATCTATAGATTGGACAAGAAATAATAGCCAAGAATGATCGATTAATGTTGATGAATAACGTGAAACTAATTTAAATACAAGAAGGATTTGTGGATTTAAAGGCTATTAATACGTACACAAGAATAATCCTTGCAGGTTTTGATGATCTTATTAGAAGAATCTTCTTTCTTATATATATATATGATTCAACAGTACCCTATTAATTACAAACGAATATAAAATATCTCGTGATGAATGATATAATGACGATAAAGGCTGCATCTTGCTTTAAATTTTATATAGAATGTATAATTTTTGGGGATAAAAATGATATTTCATTTGTCAGAAGTGGGATTTGAACCCACGACCACCTACGTGGACCAGAAATCTCTCGCATTTTCAAACAAACTTAACCTACTCTTGAGTCTGGCGCCTTAGACCGCTCGGCCATTCTGACCAGTACGATGTTTATTGGTTAACTCTAAATGCTTCAACCATTGCATTTGTCACCAATTATCCGGCCAAATCTTACACTGAAATATTTCTTGTTTTATTAAAACGGAACAAATTTTACTTCCATTGTTGCTGTAGGTCAACATAGAATCATAATCTTATAGCAATCATTTAATTTTGTCTTCTTAATTAAATATTCGAATATGACATTATATTCGGATAGTAACCAATGACCTAATGTTTTACCGATATATATGACATTGTATTGATAAACGTGAAATACCTGATTAATTCAAGATGAAACGTACAATATACACGTATACCATTTCGTTTTAGAAATCAGGGGTACACAGAAGTTCGAAATATTTCCCTTTGCAGCAAATGAATATTTAAAATATTATCTACTGAACGGCATTAATTTTCAGACATAATTTGTTAGAAATTATTTTGCTAATCTGGGGAAATCCTCGATAGATATTAGAGCAGCTTTTCCCCTTATATGTAAAAATCATTGTGCATGGAATTCAGCGATTGATAGAACGTATGGAATGGTGATTGGATTCGTTTCCCTTTCTCGTTATTATTGTAATTTTCTTGTTTTGGGCTCCATACAATCACTGAATTGTCCTCAAGGAAAAAGGTTTCGTTGACTAGAAATAACAGATTAAGTTTGAGAAATTTTTCTTTTGAGATGGTGATGAAATCCTGTGGTTAAACTCTGAATTTCGACGGTTTTTTAAGTGTTGGATAAATCGGATCGTCATTAAGGAAATTCTGTTTAGGTATGCCTGATCTATAGATTGGAATGAAATAATAGCCAAGAATGATCGATTAAGGTCGATGAATAACGTGAAACTAATTTAAATACAAGAAGGATTTGTGGAACTAAAGGCTATTAATACGTACACAAGAATAATCCTTGCAGGTTTTGATGATCTTATTAGAAGAATCTTCTTTCTTATATATATATGAATTCAACAGTACCCTATTAATTACAAACGAATATAAAAATATCTCGTGATGAATGATATTAATGACGATAAAGGCTCCATCTTGCTTTAAATTTTATATAGATGATGTATAATTTTTGGGGATAAAAATGATATTTCATTTGTCAGAAGTGGGATTTGAACCCACGACCACCTACGTGGACAAGAAATCTCTCGCATTTTCAAACAAACTTAACCTATTCTTGAGTCTGGCGCCTTAGACCGCTCGGCCATTCTGACCAGTACGATGTTTATTGGGTAACTCTTAATGCTTCAACTATTGCATTTGTCACCAATTATCCGGCTAAATCTTACACTGAAATATTTCTTCTTTTATTAAAACGGAACAAATTTTACTTCCATTGTTGCTGTAGTTCAACATAGAATCATAATCTTATAGCAATCATTTAATTTTGTCTTCTTAATTAAATATTCGAATATGACATTATTTTTCGGATAGTAACCAATGACCTAATGTTTTACCGATATATATGACATTGTATTGATAAACGTGAAATACCTGATTAATTCAAGATGAAACGTACAATATACACGTATACCATTTCGTTTTAGAAATCAGGGGTACACAGAAGTTCGAAATATTTCCCTTTGCAGCAAATGAAATATTTAAAATATTATCTACTGAACGGCATTAATTTTCAGACATAATTTGTTAGAAATTATTTGCTAATCTGGGAAATCCTCGATAGATATTAGAGCAGCTTTTCCCCTTATATGTAAAATATCATTGTGCATGGAATTCAGCGATTGATAGAACGTATGGAATGGTGATTGGATTCGTTTTCCCTTTCTCGTTATTATTTGTAATTTTCTTGTTTTGGGCTCCATACAATCACTGAATTGTCCTCAAGGAAAAAGGTTTCGTTGACTAGAAATAACAGATTAAGTTTGAGAAATTTTTCTTTTGAGATGGTGATGAAATCCTGTGGTTAAACTCTGAATTTCGACGGTTTTTTAAGTGTTGGATAAATCGGATCGTCATTAAGGAAATTCTGTTTAGGTATGCCTGATCTATAGATTGGAAAGAAATAATAGCCAAGAATGATCGATTAAGGTCGATGAATAACGTGAAACTAATTTAATTACAAGAAGGATTTATGGATTTAAAGGCTATTAATACGTACACAAGAATAATCCTTGCAGGTTTTGATGATCTTATTAGAAGAATCTTCTTTCTTATTTATTTATATATATGAATTCAACAGTACCCTATTATTTACAAACGAATATAAAAATATCTCGTGATGAATGATATTAATGACGATAAAGGCTGCATCTTGCTTTAAATTTTATATAGATGATGTATAATTTTTGGGGATAAAAATGATATTTCATTTGTCAGAATTGGGATTTGAACCCACGACCACCTACGTGGACCAGAAATCTCTCGTATTTTCAAACAAACTTAACCTACTCTTGAGTCTGGCGCCTTAGACCGCTCGGACATTCTGACCAGTACGATGTTTATTGGTTAACTCTAAATGCTTCAACCATTGCATTTGTCACCAATTATCCGGCTAAATCTTACACTGAAATATTTCTTGTTTTATTAAAACGGAACAAATTTTACTTCCATTGTTGCTGTAGGTCAACATAGAATCATAATCTTATAGCAACCATTTAATTTTGTCTTCTTAATTAAATATTCGAATATGACATTATTTTTCGGATAGTAACCAATGACCTAATGTTTTACCGATATATATGACATTGTATTGATAAACGTGAAATACCTGATTAATTCAAGATGAAACGTACAATATACACGTATACCATTTCGTTTTAGAAATCAGGGGTACACAGAAGTTCGAAATATTTCCCTCTGCAGAAAATGAATATTTAAAATATTATCTATTGAACGGCATTAATTTTCAGACATAATTTGTTAGAAATTATTTGCAAATCTGGTGAAATCATCGATAAATATTAGAGCAGCTTTTCCCCTTATATGTAAAATATCACTGTGTATGGAATTCAGCGATTGATAGAACGTATGGAATGGTGATTGTATTCGTTTTCCCTGTCTCGGTATTATTTGTAATTTTCCTGTTTTGGGCTCCATACAAACACTGAATTGTCCTCAAGGAAAAAGGTTTCGTTGACTAGAAATAACAGATTAAGTTTGAGAAATTTTTCTTTTGAGATGGTGATGAAATCCTGTGGTTAAACTCTGAATTTCGACGGTTTTTTAAGTCTTGGAATGAATCGGATCGTCATTAAGGAAATTCTGTTTAGGTATGCCTGATCTATAGATTGGACAAGAAATAATAGCCAAGAATAATCGATTAAGGTCGATGAATAACGTGAAACTAATTTAATTACAAGAAGGATTTATGGATTTAAAGGCTATTAATACGTACACAAGAATAATCCTTGCAGGTTTTGATGATCTTATTAGAAGAATCTCTTTCTTATTCTTTATATATGAAAATTCAACAGTACCCTATTATTTACAAACGAATATAAAAATATCTCGTGATGAATGATATTAATGACGATAAAGGCTGCATCTTGCTTTAAATTTTATATAGATGATGTATAATTTTTGGGGATAAAAATGATATTTCATTTGTCAGAAGTGGGATTTGAACCCACGACCACCTACGTGGACCAGAAATCTCTCGCATTTTCAAACAAACTTAACCTACTCTTGAGTCTGGCGCCTTAGACCGCTCGGCCATTCTGACCAGTACGATGTTTATTGGTTAACTCTAAATGCTTCAACCATTGCATTTGTCACCAATTATCCGGCTAAATCTTACACTGAAATATTTCTTGTTTTATTAAAACGGAACAAATTTTACTTCCATTGTTGCTGTAGGTCAACATAGAATCATAATCTTATAGCAACCATTTAATTTTGTCTTCTTAATTAAATATTCGAATATGACATTATTTTTCGGATAGTAACCAATGACCTAATGTTTTACCGATATATATGACATTGTATTGATAAACGTGAAATACCTGATTAATTCAAGATGAAACGTACAATATACACGTATACCATTTCGTTTTAGAAATCAGGGGTACACAGAAGTTCGAAATTTTTCCCTCTGCAGAAAATGAATATTTAAAATATTATCTATTGAACGGCATTAATTTTCAGACATAATTTGTTAGAAATTATTTGCAAATCTGGTGAAATCATCGATAAATATTAGAGCAGCTTTTCCCCTTATATGTAAAATATCACTGTGCATGGAATTCAGCGATTGATAGAACGTATGGAATGGTGATTGGATTCGTTTGCCCTGTCTCGGTATTATTTGTAATTTTCCTGTTTTGGGCTCCATACACAACTGAATTGTCCTCAAGGAAAAAGGTTTCGTTGACTAGAAATAACAGATTAATTTTGAGAAATTTTTCTTTTGAGATGGTGATGAAATCCTGTGGTTAAACTCTGAATTTCGACGGTTTTTTAAGTCTTGGAATGAATCGGATCGTCATTAAGGAAATTCTGTTTAGGTATGCCTGATCTATAGATTGGACAAGAAATAATAGCCAAGAATGATCGGTTAAGGTCGATGAATAACGTGAAACTAATTTAAATACAAGAAGGATTTGTGGATTTAAAGGCTATTAATACGTACACAAGATTAATCCTTGCGGGTTTTGATGATCTTATTAGAAGAATCTTCTTTCTTATATATATATATTAATTCAACAGTACCCTATTATTTACAAACGAATATATAAATATCTCGTGATGAATGATATTAATGACGATAAATGCTGCATCTTGCTTTAAATTTTATATAGATGATGTATAATTTTTGGGGATAAAAATGATATTTCATTTGTCAGAAGTGGGATTTGAACCCACGACAACCTACGTGGACCAGAAATCTCTAGCATTTACAAACAATCATAACCTACTCTTGAGTCTGGCGCCTTAGACCGCTCGGCCATTCTGACCAGTACGATGTTTATTGGTTAACTCTAAATGCTTCAACCATTGCATTTGTCACCAATTATCCGGCCAAATCTTCTCACTGAAATATTTCTTGTTTTATTAAAACAGAAGAAATTTTACTTCCATTGTTGCTGTAGGTCAACATAGAATCATAATCTTATAGCAATCATTTAATTTTGTCTTCTTAATTAAATATTCGAATATGACATTATTTTTCGGATAGTAACCAATGACCTAATGTTTTACCGATATATATGACATTGTATTGATAAACGTGAAATACCTGATTAATTCAAGATGAAACGTACAATATACACGTATACCATTTCGTTTTAGAAATCAGGGGTACACAGAAGTTCGAAATTTTTCCCTCTGCAGAAAATGAATATTTAAAATATTATCTATTGAACGGCATTAATTTTCAGACATAATTTGTTAGAAATTATTTGCAAATCTGGTGAAATCATCGATAAATATTAGAGCAGCTTTTCCCCTTATATGTAAAATATCACTGTGCATGGAATTCAGCGATTGATAGAACGTATGGAATGGTGATTGGATTCGTTTGCCCTGTCTCGGTATTATTTGTAATTTTCCTGTTTTGGGCTCCATACAATCACTGAATTGTCCTCAAGGAAAAAGGTTTCGTTGACTAGAAATAACAGATTAAGTTTGAGAAATTTTTCTTTTGAGATGGTGATGAAATCCTGTGGTTAAACTCTGAATTTCGACGGTTTTTTAAGTCTTGGAATAAATCGGATCGTCATTAAGGAAATTCTGTTTAGGTATGCCTGATCTATAGATTGGACAAGAAATAATAGCCAAGAATGATCGGTTAAGGTCGATGAATAACGTGAAACTAATTTAAATACAAGAAGGATTTGTGGATTTAAAGGCTATTAATACGTACACAAGAATAATCCTTGCAGGTTTTGATGATCTTATTAGAAGAATCTTCTTTCTTATATATATATATATGAATTCAACAGTACCCTATTATTTACAAACGAATATAAAAATATCTCGTGATGAATGATATTAATGACGATAAAGGCTGCATCTTGCTTTAAATTTTATATAGATGATGTATAATTTTTGGGGATAAAAATGATATTTCATTTGTCAGAAGTGGGATTTGAACCCACGACCACCTACGTGGACCAGAAATCTCTAGCATTTACAAACAATCATAACCTACTCTTGAGTCTGGCGCCTTAGACCGCTCGGCCATTCTGACCAGTACGATGTTTATTGGTTAACTCTAAATGCTTCAACCATTGCATTTGTCACCAATTATCCGGCCAAATCTTACACTGAAATATTTCTTGTTTTATTAAAACGGAACAAATTTTACTTCCATTGTTGCTGTAGGTCAACATAGAATCATAATCTTATAGCAATCATTTAATTTTGTCTTCTTAATTAAATATTCGAATATGACATTATATTTCGGATAGTAACCAATGACCTAATGTTTTACCGATATATATGACATTGTATTGATAAACGTGAAATACCTGATTAATTCAAGATGAAACGTACAATATACACGTATACCATTTCGTTTTAGAAATCAGGGGTACACAGAAGTTCGAAATATTTCCCTTTGCAGCAAATGAATATTTAAACCTACTCTTGAGTCTGGCGCCTTAGACCACTCGGCCATTCTGACTATAACGTCATTATTCCTCTACCTATGAATCGCTCATCTATTACATATTTTTCAAATATTTCCATCAAAATATTATACAGATATCATTCGGTCTATTATTACAACGGAATAAATGTGACTTCACCTATCCTTGAAGCAAAACACTGAAACATAATCTAATAGCACGCTTCTCATTTTGTCTCCTTAATTAATTACTTAATCATGAAATAATTTCATCGGTTGCTAACAACTTCACCTAAAGAACTCTGAAATGTATTAACCTCAAGCTATTACAACTCTAAATTGTTACCTGCTGAATTGCTTTAATTTATATTTTGGTTAATTCCAGGTCAGCTTTCAGCTGTTCTTCGAAAATGATAGATAGATATTAGATCAACTTTTAGGCCAATGTGTAATGCATGATTGTGCAGCGAATGCAACGATTCAGTTAACGTTTTCGTTCGGAATTTGATTCGACCTGTGTATTACTGAAGTTTTCCACTTTGGAGATGATTACAATCACTTGTGTCATGGTTACTAACGTGGGAAAAGGTTTTCTATAGAATTTAAAACAGAAAGAAGTGGGAGAATTTTATCTCTACGTGATGGAGAAGAAATCCTCTTGCCAAACTATAAATTGCATAAAGTGAATGAAATTCGTTTTACGACAGAAAAAGCTGGAAAATGGGGTCGTTATTAGGAAAATTTTGTTCAGGTCTATCTCTTTCATTAATTGGACATGTATGAACATGAAAGACTGATACAATAATGTCGATGGATGAAGCGCATGAAACTTGAATACACGAAGGGTTTCTAGATATGAAGGCTTTTAAAAGCTACAAATAAATGATCCATTGAAGGTTTTGACAAGCTTATTGGATTCCCCTTGCTTCCTACCAATATATATAATGGATTTAAGCTGTTTCCAATTTTTTTTTTCGATGTCAAGGATTACCTCTTTTTCTTTCACATACTCCATTGAGGATACATGTCTTTTCATTCTGCATGTTTCATACAGAGGTTGATTATTTTTTTGGAAAAAAATTAAAATACTTTTGTCAGAAGTGGGATTCGAACCCACGACCACCTTGGTGGACCAGAAATCTTCATCATTTGCTAATATATCCTATCTTAAGTCTGGCGCCTTAGACCGCTCGGCCATTCTGACCATAACTTCGTTCTTCCTCTACCTATCAATCGCTCATCTATTACATTTTTTTCAAATATTTCCATCAAAATATTATACAGATATCATTCGGTCTATTATTACAACGGAATAAATGTGACTTCACCTATCCTTATAGCACGCTTCTCATTTCGTCTCCTTAATTAATTACTTAATCATGAAATAATTTCATCGGTTGCTAACAACTTCACCTGAAGTAACATCTGAATATTTGATATGTTATTAATAATCCTGAAATAAAAGATTTATTCACGCAGGAAACGTGCAATGAATTTTTTTTGTTTTGTTTAATAAATCATGGACTTAACAGAACTTTGAAATGTATTAACCTCAAGCTATTACAACTCTAAATTGTTACCTATTTATTTGCTTTAATTTTTATTTTGGTTAATTCCAGGGCAGCTTTCAGCTGTTCTTCGAAAATCATAGATAGATATTAGATCAACTTTTAGGTCAATGTGTAATGCATGATTGTGCAGCGAATGCAACGATTCAGTTAACGTTTTCGTTCGGAATTTGATTCGACCTGTGTATTACTGAAGTTTTCCACTTTGGAGATGATTACAATCACTTGTGTCATTATTACTAACGTGGGAAAAGGTTTTCTATAGAATTTAAAACTGAAAGAAGTGGGAGAATTTTATCTCTACGTGATGGAGAAGAAATCCTCTTGCCAAACTATAAATTGCATAAAGTGAATGAAATTCGTTTTGCGACAGAAAAAGATGGAAAAATGGTGTCGTTATAAGGAAAATTTTGTTCAGGTCTATCTTTTTCATTAATTGGACATGTATGAACATGAAAGACTGATACAATAATGTCGATGGATGAAGCGCATGAAACTTGAATACACGAAGGGTTTGTAGATATGAAGGCTTTTAAAAGCTACAAATAAATGATCCATTGGAGGTTTTGACAAATTATTGGATTCCCCTTGCTTTCTACCAATATATATAATGAATTTAAAGTGTTTCCTATTTTTTTTTCTATGTCAAGGATTACCTCTTTTTCTTTCACATACTCCATTGAGGATACATGTCTTTTCATTCTGCATGTTTCATACAGTGGTTGATTATGTTTTAGGAAAAAAATTAAAATACTTTTGTCAGAAGTGGGATTCGAACCCACGACCACCTTGGTGGACCAGAAATCTCCATCATTTGCTAATATATCCTATCTTAAGTCTGGCGCCTTAGACCACTCGGCCATTCTGACCATACCTGCATTCTTCCTCTACCTATCAATCGCTCATCTATTACATATTTTTCAAATATTTCCATCAAAATATTATACAGATATCATTCGGTCTATTATTACAACGGAATAAATGTGACTTCACCTATCCTTGAAGCAAAACACAGAAACATAATCTAATAGCACGCTTCTCATTTTGTCTCCTTAATTAATTACTTAATCATGAAATAATTTCATCGGTTGCTAACAACTTCACCTAAAGTACTTTGAAATGTATTAACCTCAAGCTATTACAACTCTAAATTGTTTCCTATTTATTTGCTTTAATTTATATTTTGGTTAATTCCAGGGCAGCTTTCAGCTGTTCTTCGAAAATGATAGATAGATATTAGATCAACTTTTAGGCCAATGTGTAATGCATGATTGTGCTGCGAATGCAACGATTCAGTTAACGTTTTCGTTCGGAATTTGATTCGACCTGTGTATTACTGAAGTTTTCCACTTTGGAGATGATTACAATCACTTGTGTCATGGTTACTAACGTGGGAAAAGGTTTTCTATAGAATTTAAAACTGAAAGAAGTGGGAGAATTTTATCTCTACGTGATGGAGAAGAAATCCTCTTGCCAAACTATAAATTGCATAAAGTGAATGAAATTCGTTTTGCGACAGAAAAAGCTGGAAAATGGAGTCGTTATTAGGAAAATTTTGTTCAGGTCTATCTCTTTCATTAATTGGACATGTATGAACATGAAAGACTGATACAATAATGTCGATGGATGAAGCGCATGAAACTTGAATACACGAAGGGTTTGTAGATATGAAGGCTTTTAAAAGCTACAAATAAATGATCCATTGAAGGTTTTGACAAACTTATTGGATTCCCCTTGCTTTCTACCAATATATATAATGAATTTAAACTGTTTCCAATTTTTTTTTTGGATGTCAAGGATTACCTCTTTTTCTTTCACATACTCCATTGAGGATACATGGCTTTTCATTTTGCATGTTTCATACAGTGGTTGATTATTTTTTTGGAAAAAAATTAAAATACTTTTGTCATAAGTGGGATTCGAACCCACGACCACCTTGGTGGACCAGAAATCTCCATCATTTGCTAATATATCCTATCTTAAGTCTGGCGCCTTAGACCACTCGGCCATTCTGACCATAACTTCATTCTTCCTCTACCTATCAATCGCTCATCTATTACATATTTTTCAAATATTTCCATCAAAATATTATACAGATATCATTCGGTCTATTATTACAACGGAATAAATGTGACTTCACCTATCCTTGAAGCAAACACTGAAACATAATCTAATAGCACGCTTCTCATTTTGTCTCCTTAATTAATTACTTAATCATGAAATAATTTCATCGGTTGCTAACAACTTCACCTAAAATACTTTGAAATGTATTAACCTCAAGCTATTACAACTCTAAATTGTTACCTACTTAATTGCTTTAATTTTTATTTTGGTTAATTCCAGGGC
Organism: Nautilus pompilius; assembly: GCA_018389105.1. Lineage (NCBI taxonomy): Eukaryota > Metazoa > Mollusca > Cephalopoda > Nautilida > Nautilidae > Nautilus > Nautilus pompilius. Next base: position 1,291,907 of record JACATO010000961.1, on the reverse strand, counting down.
AGCTTTCAGCTGTTCTTCGAAAATGATAGATAGATATTAGATCAACTTTTAGGCCAATGTGTAATGCATGATTGTGCAGCGAATGCAACGATTCAGTTAACGTTTTCGTTCGGAATTTGATTCGACCTGTGTATTACTGAAGTTTTCAACTTTGGAGATGATTACAATCACTTGTGTCATGGTTACTGACGTGGGAAAAGGTTTTCTATAGAATTTAAAACTGAAAGAAGTGGGAGAATTTTATCTCTACGTGATGGAGAAGAAATCCTCTTGCCAAACTATAAATTGCATAAAGTGAATGAAATTCGTTTTGCGACAGAAAAAGCTGGAAAATGGTGTCGTTTTTAGGAAAATTTTTTTCAGGTCTATCTCTTTCATTAATTGGACATGTATGAACATGAAAGACTGATACAATAATGTCGATGGATGAAGCGCATGAAACTTGAATACACGAAGGGTTTTGTAGATATGAAGGCTTTTAAAAGCTACAAATAAATGATCCATTGAAGGTTTTGACAAACTTATTGGATTCCCCTTGCTTTTTACCAATATATAATGAATTTAAAGTGTTTCCTATTTTTTTTTCTATGTCAAGGATTACCTCTTTTTCTTTCACATACTCCATTGAGGATACATGTCTTTTCATTCTGCATGTTTCATACAGTGGTTGATTATGTTTTAGGAAAAAAATTAAAATACTTTTGTCAGAAGTGGGATTCGAACCCACGACCACCTTGGTGGACCAGAAATCTCCATCATTTGCTAATATATCCTATCTTAAGTCTGGCGCCTTAGACCACTCGGCCATTCTGACCATAACTTCATTATTCCTCTACCTATCAATCGCTCATCTATTACATATTTTTCAAATATTTCCATCAAAATATTATACAGATATCATTCGGTCTATTATTACAACGGAATAAATGTGACTTCACCTATCCTTGAAGCAAAACACTGAAACATAATCTAATAGCACGCTTCTCATTTTGTCTCCTTAATTAATTACTTAATCATGAAATAATTTCATCGGTTGCTAACAACTTCACCTAAAGTACTTTGAAATGTATTAACCTCAAGCTATTACAACTCTAAATTGTTACCTATTTATTTGCTTTAATTTTTATTTTGGTTAATTCCAGGGCAGCTTTCAGCTGTTCTTCGAAAATGATAGATAGATATTAGATCAACTTTTAGGCCAATGTGTAATGCATGATTGTGCAGCGAATGCAACGATTCAGTTAACGTTTTCGTTCGAAATTTGATTCGACCTGTGTATTACTGAAGTTTTCAACTTTGGAGATGATTACAATCACTTGTGTCATGGTTACTGACGTGGGAAAAGGTTTTCTATAGAATTTAAAACTGAAAGAAGTGGGAGAATTTTATCTCTACGTGATGGAGAAGAAATCCTCTTGCCAAACTATAAATTGCATAAAGTGAATGAAATTCGTTTTGCAACAGAAAAAGATGGAAAAATGGTGTCCTTTTATGGAAAATTTTTTTCAGGTCTATCAATTTCGTTAATTGGACATGTATGAACATGAAAGACTGATACAATAATGTCGATGGATGAAGCGCATGAAACTTGAATACACGAAGGGTTTGTAGATATGAAGGCTTTTAAAAGCTACAAATAAATGATCCATTGAAGGTTTTGACAAACTTATTGGATTCCCCTTGCTTTTCCCACTATAATAATTAAATGAATTTAAACTGTTTCCAATTTTTTTTCTCAGGATTACCTCTTTTTCTTTCACATCCATTGAGGATACATGTCTTTTCATTCTGCATGTTTCATACAGTGGTTGATTATGTTTTTGGAAAAAAATTAAAATACTTTTGTCAGAAGTGGGATTCGAACCCACGACCACCTTGGTGGACCAGAAATCTCCATCATTTGCTAATATATCCTATCTTAAGTCTGGCGCCTTAGACCACTCGGCCATTCTGACCATAACTTCATTATTCTTCCTCTACCTATCAATCGCTCATCTATTACATATTTTTCAAATATTTCCATCAAAATATTATACAGATATCATTCGGTCTATTATTACAACAACGGAATAAATGTGACTTCACCTATCCTTGAAGCAAAACACAGAAACATAATCTAATAGCACGCTTCTCATTTTGTCTCCTTAATTAATTACTTAATCATGAAATAATTTCATCGGTTGCTAACAACTTCACCTAAAGTACTTTGAAATGTATTAACCTCAAGCTATTACAACTCTAAATTGTTTCCTATTTATTTGCTTTAATTTTTATCTTGGTTAATTCCAGGACAGCTTTCAGCTGTTCTTCGAAAATGATAGATAGTTATTAGATCAACTTTTAGGCCAATGTGTAATGCATGATTGTGCAGCGAATGCAACGATTCAGTTAACGTTTTCGTTCGGAATTTGATTCGACCTGTGTATTACTGAAGTTTTCAACTTTGGAGATGATTACAATCACTTGTGTCATGGTTACTAACGTGGGAAAAGGTTTTCTATAGAATTTAAAACTGAAAGAAGTGGGAGAATTTTATCTCTACGTGATGGAGAAGAAATCCTCTTGCCAAACTATAAATTGCATAAAGTGAATGAAATTCGTTTTGCGACAGAAAAAGCTGGAAAATGGGGTCGTTATTAGGAAAATTTTGTTCAGGTCTATCTCTTTCATTAATTGGACATGTATGAACATGAAAGACTGATACAATAATGTCGATGGATGAAGCGTATGAAACTTGAATACACGAAGGGTTTGTAGATATGAAGGATTTTAAAAGCTACAAATAAATGATCCATTGGAGGTTTTGACAAACTTATTGGATTCCCCTTGCTTTCTACCAATATATAATCAATTTAAATAGTTTCCTATTTTTTTCTATGTCAAGGATTACCTCTTTTTCTTTCACATACTCCATTGAGGATACATGTCTTTTCATTCTGCATGTTTCATACAGTGGTTGATTATTTTTTTGGAAAAAAATTAAAATACTTTTGTCAGAAGTGGGATTCGAACCCACGACCACCTTGGTGGACCAGAAATCTCCATCATTTGCTAATATATCCTATCTTAAGTCTGGCGCCTTAGACCACTCGGCCATTCTGACCATAACTTCATTCTTCCTGTACCTATGAATCGCTCATCTATTACATATTTTTTCAAATATTTCCATCAAAATATTATACAGATATCATTCGGTCTATTATTACAACGGAATAAATGTGACTTCACCTATCCTTATAGCACGCTTCTCATTTTGTCTCCTTAATTAATTACTTAATCATGAAATAATTTCATCGGTTGCTAACAACTTCACCTAAAGTATTACCTGAATATTTGATATGGTATTAATAATCCTGAAATAAAAGATTTATTCACGCAGGAAACGTGCAATGAATTTGTTTTGGTTTTGTTTAATAAATCATGGCCTTAACAGAACTCTGAAATGTATTAACCTCAAGCTATTACAACTCTAATTTGTTACCTACTGAATTGCTTTAATTTTTATTTTGGTTAATTCCAGGGCAGCTTTCATCTGTTCTTCGAAAATGATAGATAGATATTAGATCAACTTTTAGGCCAATGTGTAATGCATGATTGTGCAGCGAATGCAACGATTCAGTTAACGTTTTCGTTCGGAATTTGATTCGACCTGTGTATTACTGAAGTTTTCCACTTTGGAGATGATTACAATCACTTGTCTCATGGTTACTAACGTGGGAAAAGGTTTTCTATAGAATTTAAAACTGAAAGAAGTGGGAGAATTTTATCTCTACGTGATGGAGAAGAAATCCTCTTGCCAAACTATAAATTGTATAAAGTGAATGAAATTCGTTTTGCGACAGAAAAAGCTGGAAAATGGGGTCGTTATTAGGAAAATGTTGTTCAGGTCTATCTCTTTCATTAATTGGACATGTATGAACATGAAAGACTGATACAATAATGTCGATGGATGAAGCGCATGAAACTTGAATACACGAAGGGTTTGTAGATATGAAGGCTTTAAAAAGCTACAAATAAATGATCCATTGAAGGTTTTGACAAACTTATTGGATTCCCCTTGCTTCCTACCAATATATAATGAATTTAAATAGTTTCCTATTTTTTTCTATGTCAAGGATTACCTCTTTTTCTTTCACATACTCCATTGAGGATACATGTCTTTTCATTCTGCATGTTTCATACAGTGGTTGATTATGTTTTAGGAAAAAAATTAAAATACTTTTGTCAGAAGTGGGATTCGAACCCACGACCACCTTGGTGGACCAGAAATCTTCATCATTTGCTAATATATCCTATCTTAAGTCTGGCGCCTTAGACCACTCGGCCATTCTGACCATAACTTCATTCTTCCTCTACCTATCAATCGCTCATCTATTACATATTTTTCAAATATTTCCATCAAAATATTATACAGATATCATTCGGTCTATTATTACAACGGAATAAATGTGACTTCACCTATCCTTGAAGCAAAACACTGAAACATAATCTAATAGCACGCTTCTCATTTCGTCTCCTTAATTAATTACTTAATCATGAAATAATTTCATCGGTTGCTAACAACTTCACCTAAAGTATTACCTGAATATTTGATATATTATTAATAATCCTGAAATAAAAGATTTATTCACGCAGGAAATGTGCAATGAATTTGTTTTTGTTTTGTTAATAAATAATGGACTTAGCAGAACTTTGAAACGTTTTCTCTCTTGCTATGGAAGTTTAAATTGGGATGTGCAGAATCTCCCAAGTCTTCTATAGATGATGAATGAAGTGATTTGACTTTCTGAAAAACTCGATTGATGTTATTATGGAACTGAGAGACATGTTTGCCTCTTTATACTATGCGTAAAAGAACCTTTGGCCCTATGAGGTTAGATGTGTATAGACTGATCTTCGGTTATTGATCACTGCCTTTGAAAACTTTATCAATCTCTCTAAAGTTGAAAGCAAATGTCTGTTCTTTTTTCTGTCACATAAGCTCCAAATTTTGATGGCTGAAAGTTAGAAAGTAGGCATTCCAAACCTTTATTCATGAAATCCTTGTTAATAAATCTCTAAAATTTCATGCATCTTTTCCAAGGCATTCCATCAAAATTTTTGGTTCTCTTAAAAGTGCATGAAGCTAAAATTTTCCAAGATGAAGATTGTTCAAGTGACAACAGAATTCAATTCTTTTGGGCAACTTCTTATTCTGACTGAAGAGAATCTATTTGCAGATATTGCTGTGTCCACTAGATTTGGTTCCATGGATGTAGCTATACCAGATGGCCTTCAAATGAGCACAAACTAAGCCAAATGTATGCATCAGCTTGAAGATGACCACAGTTGTTGACCATCCTGACCTTGATGACTTAGGTACATACATTATTGATGGGAACAGCCTACTGCAGTCACAATAAAAGGTCCATCAACAAAGCTGCCAAGAGAATAGTAGTCTTTCCTTTCAAGTAATGACAAAAAGACTGATTTAACCAAGTTTACTGTCAAAGTGGCAAAATAGAATGCTGTGCAACTCCATAGAAGTCAAGTATTTCTTTGTCTCTGATGATAGTTGTACCTTCTTGACATTCAACTGATTGCTCTCTGCTTGTTTCAAGAAAAAGCCAACTCATGAATCCTGTTGGTTTCCATTTGGCTGCATCATTCACAACTGAATTCATTGTCTGATTCCCAGCACTGATGGGCTCTTGCATTATGGTAACCAACTATAGCAGAAGTGGTACTTTGACACAGGCGCTGCAAGTGAAAGATAACTGTTGGAAATAAAATGCACCATCGATAAACATGGTGCAACGATATGTTCGGAAATGCTTGCATCACTCCTTTTTTGGGTGTGAATCAACCAGTTCTTGCATTTGCAAGGGAAAGATCACAGCCAAGATCTTGAAAAAGTCTCTCGTATTTATAGACATTTTTCAAGACACTTGGTGACATGGAAGGCATTCTTGAAGGTAGTGAGGCTGGGCTAGAGAGTTTGTTTACTGTCATACACAAATGTGAACAAATTATCTCATGACTTTACTAGGCAGAAATTCCACATTATCTGGTCTTCCAGCTGTGATGGAATTAACCTGAATTTCTTGCAAACATGCTACTCATCACTGAAGATGCATATTCTGAGAGTCAACTATTAAAGTCATTTATGGAAAAACACGCATTTTGCTTATCCAAAGATCCCTACCCTAATGAATGGAATCTGAAGTATGAATGGACTGGTGGACATCTTACCACATGAGTTGGTACAAATTCTGTCCAAAACTTCCCACCAGACTGACAATGACAACAATAAGAAAATGTACAAGCGACCTTCTTAAGTGTCATATACAACAATGGCAAAGATAATACTGATTAAATCTCACCTACTGATTGGTGAACACTGCTATCAGTACTGTTAATGTAAAATGAGGCTATTGGATTTAATAAAATTAATATTTAGCTGTTTCCCTATCCTTATATATATATATAAAAGCCAGTTATTACCATCACTAGTTTATTGGACAACTTTACTCTCTACTGGCAATGTCTATATGGAATTGAAATACCTTTCCATTTATACCCAAACTTAATGATTTAATATGTTTATAAAGGTATAATCAAGAAACATTTATCCCTAATAATACCATGTTCAGTTCTCAAAACTCTAACCCTCACTTCCGGATATTCCCTATAGAACAGGCAGAGCTTGTCAAACTAGATTTCAAATTATGATATCAGGTCATCAAAAAACATTATCTTGAAAATTTCTTATTCAGGGGGTGTTATACCTGATCCACAGACTATTAATTTTAGCCATGAATGTTGAGGATAAATTTCTATTTAACCCAAAACCTTACCTTGTAATAAATTAGAATTTGAAGCTATTTTTGATACCTTTAAGTAATTCGCGCAGATTTTGGTTTCATTAAAAGTATATAAAACTAATAGTGTAAAATATTATAGAAATATTATCAAGCATTTTGGTATTACATTGTATCTGACTCCATGAAATTAATCTGTTTATACAAGAAATAAGGAGTAACATAAAATCTCTAACTTTATGGAATGTATTGAGATAATTCAGTAATATTTATGCTATCAAAGCCCAGACCATTGATTTTTATAGAAGGTAATACAAATTTTATGAAATCTGGAAAATGACATGTGGATCTTTTAATAAGATAGTAAGAGATTATTGTTAGCTCACTGGTAAAGTTAGAGGTGCTGAACATAACTAATCTAAATTTTAAATACCCAAATCACCTGTAATCTTTCACAATCCATCTAATTACACCATGAAAATCTGTAAAATATACTTCATTTTTATTTTAAAATATGTTGGTAGAGAATTTAAAAATAGGAAAGTAATAAGTGCACAGAGATCAGATGTCTAGATTCATGGATCAGATAGCTGGTCTAAAACCAAAGTGGTTTATTTATAAAAATAGACAAAACTTTTAGGAAGTGTCTTTACATATCCCTTTATCATTAACTTTATTCTGCATAATGTAGCTATTGGTGAATAACAAAAAATTTCATGATTAATCAAATAAAATCTGAGATTCTCACGAGTATTATAAAGTAGTATGATGAAAGTTCTTCTGATATATTCATTTTTGCTAATTTGAAAACTATAGTTGTGTCAAAGGACAAGTTAGATCCATGTCAATTCTTTACAGCCTCTTCTCTAGCCTTGTTTAAAGATGACTAAATTAAAATGAGATCTCTTAACATATCATGCTATGCTACTACTGATGACAGAACAAGACTAAAAAAGGTAAAACTTCTATGGTACCACATAGGCATGCTACATCTAACAACCTCTACATTCACAAAATACATCGCAAAGATTTGAATTTATTTGTGGTGGATGGCCCCCAATTATCTCCCTTATGCCTACTCTTAACTGGTAGATCTATCCCTTAAGTAGAATCTGTGGCAGCCCTGAAACTACCAAATTATGTTAATTAACATGTTTAGTTCAGTCAGCAAAACTATTTATACAATTAATCTCAAAAGTTATTTTTTTCTTTTTCTCATGATGTTATATTTACCAAATGATAAAATAAAAACTTTAGCACTTTCAGTGGAAGATGTCATGTCTTGTAATTCCTGCTCATAAAAATAATTCTAATATCTTTTCTATTTCTAAAGCCTGTGTGTGTGTGTAAGTGTTATTAATCTCTACAATTTAAATATATCATTATTCCATGTTTTTTGGTGCATCTTTTCAAATTTTTTTTTTTTGTGGTGGTATATTTGTGATAAATTACTGGGTAGTTTTCATGTGGTTTGGAAAAAAACCAAGACAACCAATTAAATCTGAAGGCTGGAAATATGTCATTCCCCTCCAATACAAGGCATGTTAGTAATAATCACTTATTTTACCTGCACATGGTAAATGTGAAGGATAATGTACAGAACTACACATTCACTCTTTGGTTTCTGTCTTTGGAAAGATCACCATAATTGCCCTAAAGTCGGCTAGATTTCTGCCAGCTGAGGTGAAGCAAAATCTGCATCACTGTCGGGAACCATGAAGCCTGGGTAAATAAATCGCACATCCACTCGTGTCACTAGTTTATATATCTTCCATCCATGCAATCTCAGTGTAACACTTTCACAAGGTAAAATTGCATGTAGGAAATCATGGGTTAGCATGTGTATTTTTATGTAGAAACAATAGCATGTACAACAGTTAACAAAATATTTTTTTAAAAATTTACTAAATGCTTCATTTTATTACATTTGAGAAAAAAGATGAATTTATCATAAATTACCAAAACTGAGCAATTTGAGTTGATTATTACGAGAACCACTTTAACAAATAAATGTATTGTTCGAGTTTGCTATAATAAATAAGCACCTTTTAATAATTCACCTAAAAAAGTAAATTTGAATTAATACAACTTTAATAACAGTACTCCATCTCTTATATAAAAATATGCATTTCATACAAGTTTCTAATCAAGAGCATATATATATATACACATACATACATAGATCTTAACCATCAAAATTAGTTCCAGAGCCAACAACCTGCTGCTGTGCATATAACGATTCTTTACACGTATAAAACAAGACACAAAAGAGTTTCTTTATAGCAGCAATTCTGAAGCTGCCACCAAACAATCCTAACCATATTTGGAAAGAATAACTAGATTTTCATCACAAAAGGTCTCTCTCATTCTGACTGGTTCAGCTGAAACATGACCAGAATATTAATAACATGTATGTGCACCATTCCAGTAAGAATTTTAAAAAGTAGCAATAGTAAAAAATAATAAGTTTGTAAGATTTTTATTAATAGCCAGAGTTGGCATTAGTGTGTTCATTTACCAACTTTGTCATGAGTTATTTAATACCCCAACCATTCATTTAACAGGTAACTCTGGTCCTGCCATCATTACTAGTTGTTGTTTTTGCAGAGATATTTTGGCCAGACAACAACAAAAATAAAAGGCCACCCTTGACATCCTAATAGCTGTCATAATTCAGAAAAATCAAAAGAAACTAAGAAATTCTGAGTACCTACATCAAAACTAAAGATTCCAGTGTGTACTGATGCGCAGAGCTCGACCAGTGTGTGGAGGAATGCTCTGCTGAGACAGAAAGCTGCTGTCCACAATAAAACGAAAGCCATCACCGATATTGTGTTGCAGTGCTGAGGACAAAGGCAACTTTAAAAAAATATCAGAAATATTTTTTTTTGCAGCAGTAAAAAGTGGTAATGATTCAGACAAATGCATTAGAAAAGTGGGTTGTTTGCAATCAAAGCATCATAAAAAAATAAACCACTTTTAAAGATGTTATACATATAACTGAAAAAAGAAAAATATGTGTAGCGTTCATTCAACTAATTCCTATTTTAAAATACTTCTATTCAATTTTTAAAGCTAAATTTAGTTTCCATACTTGGAGTTATGATAAAAAATTGCAAACATAAAATTGAGGGCTCAGGATTATTTTCAACCAAATGTCCCTTTTTTTAAATTCAAGAGTTCAAATATTTTGGTGCATTTCAGTACAATACAATTGCTTTCTGTTTTCTGTAAAACATCACTTTACTTCTATCTGATTTCAATATTCCTGGAATTCTGAGGGGATACTGGCATATAAAACATATGGTGTCCCAGAAGCAGCAGAGGTGCTACTCAATAAGTACATTTTTTTATGCTTTGCTGCCCTCATTTCCGTGTTGAAGTGCTGAAGCAAACTGCTTTAGTAAAACCCTGATGTGCTAATATGCACTTTAATATTTCCATAGCATCACTACACCAGGGTTCCTCTCCTGAGCAGAGATCTGTGTTTAGGCCACTGGGGCTGATAAGCAGAACATCACATCAGATCATTTGCTTGGGGACAGGTAGCCGTGTCAGCTGCTATAAGATTTCAGATTTCCTGTCCAGTAAATAGGTAGCCATGTTCCACTGAAGCCCATTGCCTGCAGGTTTATGTTTAGATGGCAGCAGAATGTGCCTCCAAAAGGACCTGGAAAACAACAGAGAGATTTAATTAAAACTGTACTTGCTCAAACATTTTCAATTAACATTTAACTTTTCATGAAACAAACGTCTAAAGACGAAGAAGAAATAAAGGTGAAGCAATATTGGTAAACATGAATGAGAAAAAAACTAACTCTGCCTATTCTTAATTAAAATCAAACAAAGCATTTTAACCCTATTGGTTTTGTAAGAACAGTAAAACAGCTTATCTTATTGTGAGAGTAGGTATCTTCACCACAGATGCAATGAAAGATGGATAAGGACCAGCTGACACGTGGATTCTGGTGACAATTTCCCAAAATATCAAAAGCTGTAATTGTTTATCTTTATATTCACATATTAAAATACCAATAGGATCTATAAGGGGAAACTTCTTAATGATTTACATATTTGTATGTGTGACCATTTGCTTTCCCAGAACAGATAGAAGGGATCTCTTGCCACACAGTAGGAGTCTCTCTCACAGCTGCTCTTTATTACAGTAGTTATGATCAAAGCATCCAAAACAAATTCCAGAACTAACCTTCCTTCTGTTAAGCCAAGAAACATCTGCCAATTTTTCTTGGTCCCAAAATCAAATGGATTCTTGTAAATCTGTTGAAACAATAAAAAAATGCATGGGTTTAATTCAGACTGCTGAAGTTTGAATCAATAATTTAGTTTCTACAAGAAGGAAAGAGGCTGTCATGGCTTATATCGGGCTTCCAGCAAAAATGAGATAACTTCACTAAACTGCAACCTTCTGCATTGTGACAAAATCCAACAACAAAAGATCTGCTTTCTTTGTTGTGTACTTGCAAAATAATAATAATAATAAAAAACAAAAACAGCATCCAATGTATTTGAACAAAGACCAGCATCACTTCAGAATTCCTTGAAACTGAAAGTAAACAATTCCCTGCCATGTCGTCGTCATCGTGTCCAGAACTACTATGGCCACTTACCACATGTTCTACACTGGGATATGTACTGCAGTTGGCTATATCAGAAACGTATAATCCTGTTCACTTTACTCTGGTCATAATTTTAATTACAAAAATTGTATTAAAAGAATAATATTCTCAGCAGCCAGAGGGTTTGTAGGTTGGCAGGCTGTACCATTTAATTTAGAGGGTTTGGTAAAAGTGTCTGTACAGAAAGTAAATAACATTATAGCCAGATACTACACACTCTCACACACTTATGTATCTCAAGTCTTTCAAAAAACTGTTAAACAAGCTAACAAGAAGTTTACTATTTCAGACAAAGACATTACTATTTTTTGTCTGATATAATAAAATATCTCTTCAGATATTGTAAGTTAAATTTTAAGCATAAAATAAAATGTTTTTGAAATGTTCTAAAAAGCTAGAACAGTGTCTTAAAACTTATTTTTCCCTGGAGTTTCTCTTTAACTGTAGTAGAACTCACAAAAATAACATAATCAACAAAGTTATCTTACTAGTCCAATCTTTTTTAATCGTTTTCTCTCGTTTTTGTTGATATGAAGTTCGATGCTAGTCTCTCCACGGGAAATCAACTTGATCTGCCAGAGTGTCAGCAGAGCAAGAGCAACGAATACCCCAGAGCTGATGAGAAACTCATAGATAACAATGCTGTGGTAGAGGCTCTCATTCATTAGTTCATGAGCATTTGCTTTTACCATGGTACTGTTCTGAAACAAAGGAACAAAACCAAACAATTGCTGACAAAAAATGTCAGAAAAACAACAAAATTCAATAGTAGAATATGGCAAAAAACGTGTGTTATGTTAGATGACTGGGCTTTCAGACCACAAGAATTAATGGGGTCCAACATCATACTTTCTAATTGTTGGCAAGTGTAATTCTGCAGATAAAAACAGGCAGAAAAAAAAAATCTGTATTTACTCAGTCAGATGGTAAAAGTTTGAAAAAAGAGAGAAAATTAGTGGAATTAGAAATATCATATTTAATTTTAAATATTTAGAAAGAGAAGCAATTATGTATTAGATGACCATTAAAACTTTAACAAATGAGATCATCTGAAACAAGAACTCGGAAATTTATATATCTTGTAGCTACAGTTAGAAATATTAGCACCACAATGGTTGAAGTAGGAATGTGTCTACCTCCCAAATACATTCTCATGACCACTGTATCAACCAGATCTTCACACTAAGATATCTCATGTCCTTTTACTATTGCAATGTGTAGAACAGTTAAATTTAATTTTCACATTAATCTGAAAAAATTGCACCAACACAAATACACTCATAAATGGAAACCATGTTTGTACTTACAAAAGCTGATCCAGAATGGACAACATAGTTTGAATGCTTTTTAAACAAAAAGTGGTATGCTGCATTCAGTGGGTATAATGCTCCATGGAAGTAAATTTCCTAAAATTTAAACAAGCACAGTCAAACAGAATAATGAGAGCAAGGTTAAAGCAAATTCTAACCAATCAAAGAGAAGGTAATCTTTGTCTGCAGCTTTAGAATCCTATCTTACTTGTCAAAAAATCTCTATAGCATAAACATAATATATTTTTATTTTAAGAACATCACAACAAATGTCTTGCCCTTCCTTTTAACTTAGGGGCAAAGTCTTAGCTATTTTGTATAACAGAGTATGAAACTTCTGAATATTTTTAAAAGCAGACATTTCTTTAAATTGTGACCCTGTGTGACTGACCTTGTCAGCATAGAAATGCTCTTTGAAGAGATCATACTCCATATAACACACATAGAGCGAGCCCAAGCACATGTAAGCACAGAACTGGAAAAAGTAGCGGTGGTTCGCAAAGCCTATACAGTTGTTGAGCCAGGCTGTACAGAGTCAAGGAAGATGATGCTAATATGAGTAATAATAATTGACAGAAAACCTGCTGGGGCAAATAGTCAATCAAACAGTTACAGAAAGGACAATGGAGAGTAACTTATAACTTTCTTACTGGTGAAATAAAATTCAACAACATTAACTCTGTTACATCTGTTTAAAAAAAAAGATAATAAAAGAATTACAGTATGGTTTTAAAAAAATACTGACTGGTAAACTTACCTGGAATTTCAACAAGATTCCATTTAAAAAATAAAAAAAAATTAAAATAAATACAAGACAAATAAACATAACTGTAGACGCCTCCATATTTTGTATACTACAGTCAATTTATTGGCCCATAACCAATGTCTTTATCTGCTCGAACTTAACTTGACACATTCTGAAGCTCAAAACCTTTTTTAGAACATCATAAAATTTCTTCAAACAATTGACATTTTCATAATTAATGCTTAAAAAAAAAGGGTCATAGAATATATATTAGGTCAGCTCCATCATTAGGTCTGTGAGGTTTTATGTAATAGATGAAAGAAAGAAACCAATGTGTGAGACATGAATGAGTGTGCATACAGATAGATTTATTAGATGAGCTGATAAATGAAGTTTGGCTTAATGGCAGAAAAATACATAGAATTTGAAAAATAAACTTTGATTCAGGATACAATGGTGGTGATGGTTGCAATAATATCAATGCAGTGATAAGAGGAAAGCTAATTTACCAAAAAACACCTCCATTTAATAGATGCATTTACAGGTAATTCCAAATTATTTCTAATAAGAAAATGGTGAGTAAAATATAATGAAAATAAAATAAAAATTAATAAATAATAAATTTGAAATTTCTTACAAAAATCTCTATCCCATCTTTGTTTGTGTTTTGGGAAAATTGTGGTTCATTTTCTTAAGCAGACAATAATTTTGTCTAAAAGAGAAAATATTTTTGCAAATCTTTAGATCATATGCTGTCATTAATCCTGTGTTAGCGATTTGAAATGCTGGTGTGATCAATGAAAAATCTGTACACTATGGGAACCATGTTATTGAACTCAGAATAGTTGTAAAGATATTCTAATCACTTACAATTCAGCTGCTAAAATGTTGTAAATATGCAGAAGTCACCAGAGACAGTTTGACAAGTCTTGTGTCAGTACCGTATTGTCATGTGTATATTTTCTAACAGTCATATGCTAAAATATATGTATGCACCAATAAACTGGCTATATGTGAAGACACAGTAAGGCCACCATTGAAAATATCACAAAAATACTAATTAATTTAATTTTAAATCTTATTCAGAGTAATAATAATTAAAATAACTGGCTTACAACCAAAAAACACCCTGAATCATATAACATCATTTAAAGGATACGGCAATGATGATCCATTTTCAAGACACACTTCCTACACACACAGCAGTGATGAGTACGTGGTGGTTTAGGGCCAATACACTTTTTACAAATAGACACCACTTCAGGGACATGCTGAAACTAAGCAGACACATCTTAAAAAAAGAAACAGTTTATTTATATTCTAATGCTAAATGACAAATTTTTCAATTGGTAGAGAACTCTTGACTAAGTGGTCCCGTTGTTATCGATGTAATTATCACCCTAAAGCTGTACTTACTCAGCTGATCTTGTTTTTTAAGAAAAAAAAATCTCAAGAGTGTTCTGCTAGTAATTTCACACTACATATATCTCTTTGGATGGAACTGGAGCTTGAAAGTTTAGCTATAGAAATTTAATAAACGAAACCAGTAAGAAATGAGTTAAAGTTGCATCATAAACTTTTTTTCTTTTTTAAGGCAGACACTTTACTGTCTGTAGGCAAGCTCTAGAACATTTGATCTCTGCTGTTCTTACTTTTATTTACTTTTAAACGACTTAAATCATATATATTTACTAGTGCTGGATTTCCAGAGAAAATTCACAAAATATATTATGTCCATAGACATTAATGCTTTAAGGCTGGAAAGTTCTGGCGAGTTTAAGAAAGATTTTTCATATTTATTTGTCAGTTAATAGATAATAAAATAATAATGATAAAAATATGCTAAATCCTCAAAACAAGATGCAGGACACATCTTCTCTCTTGTTGCTGGATGTATTAATAAAAACTTAGAATTTTATCATTTTCTTGTAACAAGTTTTCATCAGATAAGTACTTGTTTCCCAAGTCATGAGAATCCTCTCTGTGTTAATTCATTTTACTATCTTCATTGACTCATGTTACTTTACTCTATTCTACCTTTTAAGAGAAGACGGACCTAATAAATATATACAGAATTAGGGGGGGGTTGAGCATGTGCAGATGAGTTTTTTTTACTATCTACAGATCACTAATAATAAGAGTCAATCTTACAAGTTGATTATACCTTTTTTAGTAATAGAAGTGTCAATGAATTGAAAATATTACCACAAAATGTAGTTAATGTTGATTAAAAATCAATTTAAAAGAGTGTTGAAAAATATTTTTCGTTCCCAGAAAATTTTGCATAATAAATAAGGATGGCTTCCTGCCTCATTGTAACTAGTAAAATAATTATGTATATTTTAGTTCTGTCTATTAAAGCTGAAGAAAATTCTGAATTGATACCTGCGGTGGTGAACCAGGCTCAGTGCAGACACCCATTGTGTAATGAAATATCACATTAACCAACAACCAATGACCAAAGACCCAGTGAAACAAACTAGGCAAGACTCCCTGGAGGAGGACACGAGGAATTATGACGATGTAGAAAATTAACACCACTGATGATGTGAGGGTCATCACTATGCCAATAAAAATCTGAAAGAATAAATATAACAATCAATCATTAATAGAAAAGATGATTTCCTGATGTTTCCTTTTTCCTATATTACATTTTTTCGATGAATGTGTAATAGAAAGTACACACAACAAAGACACGAAACACTGATATAAAGCAAAAACTATAACTCTACAAACAATTTCATTCTAGTAATGAGTGAGATTCGGTTTGGTTTCTTTAAAGGTAGTAGTGTTACCATAATCTGATAAACCTATACATAGTCAAACTTGTTTTAAAAATTGTGGGTGCCCACATTTTAATTTAGCAATAATGAAATTCTCTACTATCAAATCTTATCTACTGCTGGTGCCAGGTAATGTCTAACTAAATTCATTTGCTGATGTTAATGACTAATCTGACAAGTCTTCTAAAAAACAACAGCAAGATTTTTACTGATTATAACTGAGTTCCAATAATAAAATTACAAATAACAAGCTATTAAATATCTGAAAGAATGAATCAAATTAATGTTCTCATGCCAATACTATGGAGATTGCCATCTTGTAGTTCTGAGCTCTTCTAAAATGAAAGTAAGAAAGTTATCTCCCTTGAATCTTAGATTATCCAGAGAACTTAATGTTAACAGTAAGAATATCCCTTCCATTATTGCTAGACACAGACTACTTTAGTAAGGTGGTCAACATCTCTTACATTAACATTAGTATCTATAGTAATATAAAGTACTATGTCACAATTATATGCAGTCTACTGGAGGGTCATTCCATGTCAAATGAACAAGTGGTCAACACCAGACCCCCTCAGAAAAATTTGTAAAAGTAAGGATTTCTTTGCAGCTTACCAAGATGCAACAATGCACGATATTGCCAAGACGCACGAAAAAAGATGGTAAAAATATAAATAGAAGCACTTGAGTGCCAGAGTTGAATTTTGGATATGTTAGAACTGGACATCAGAGCTTTCATTTGCAATAAAAATTAATCTTGCTGACATTGTCTGACATGGCGAAATTGGCTGCTAAAATGGTCACTTTTACAAGGGAAAACAAGTTTAGACTGAGATATCTGGGGGGTTATCACTCATATCATCACAATGTTATTTTCTAGTCTTTATATGACTAATCATATACTGAAAACTCAATTTGCATGGTTCTGGATGGTACAGCAGGTACTCTAAGAAGCCACCAAAAATGCCAAAATACAAAGCAGCCCAAATTTTTTCTCGTTTTTGCAGAGTGCCAACAGGAAAAGGTTAAGAGATACAGAAAAACAAAAGGCATAGTCATAATCTATGTAAAATGTTCTCCCAGACTGCAAAGTTAGGTATCTGTAGCCCAAAAGGAACTAGTAAAAAAATGCAGGCATAAATGGAAGAAAATTAATGATGTTTTTATATCTGAAAGGGGACTATGCAGAAAAATGACCATATCTCGGTCAATTTTTTACTTAGGATGCTCAAATTTCACATTTAGAATTCTAAAAGCTTCTACTACAACATATATTTTTTACAAATTTTTCTGAGAGGGTCGGGTTTCTTCGAGTCTGGAATTTGGTCCACTTGATGTGGAATGATCCTGGAGTGTTTTTTCAAAAGATCTGAAATAAATGAGAAAACTGAAAATAAAGAAAGCATTTCCAGCAACGTCTTTGTGAGTTTTTCCAACATTACCTACTAAAACAAACGAGCTGTTAGCATCTCATTTAAAACAAAGCAAATGTACTTCAAATATCAAACTTAACAAGTTTATATATTGTTCAGACAGGCAATAAAAACAATCCAGTGATACCTCTTATTATTACCCATGTTACTGTATGTATGAGAAATAGATAAAGTTATCAGCTCCTTTGAAGTTGACCACCACAGTGTGTCAAATATTACTTACTGATAATTAACTTCACCCTAATGCAATTCATCAAAACCAATTCCTTTCACTTTTCTCTCCTCTAAACATTTAAAAAAAAATATTTGTAAATACTATCAGAATTGTACTGTATAGGATCTATGCCATCAACATTAAGGATGTTTATTTACAGTGATCTTGCCTCAGCTGATTGGTGAGTCAGCTTCTATGGTGTTGGAATTTGGAAATGTTTTTTTTTAAAATTCTTGGTGGTTAGTGGCTTGTTTCAGATTCCATACTTTCCAACTTCAACATAAACAACTTTAAGGGTTTATTTGACATAGTTCTGGTATACTTACAGGTCCCATGTATTTGGCAAACCGGTCCACAAAACAAAAGATGGGTTCCATTGCTGTCTCCAAAACTGTGTTACAAGATATGAAGGAATTGTAAAAGAGACTCAAGAGTATAATTTTTGTCGTTTGGTATTTCTGAAAAATCCATACTCTGAAACAGCTGATGGGTCCACACAGATGCCAATGTATAATTTTCATTTTTCTCGAACATCTTCCAATCGCCATTGAATAATGAAAAAAAATATGGGTCATAACTGAGACAAACCCTGAAAATAACAGCAGAAAAAGAGAGTTATGTAATTAATATCTAAATCTATTCCACAAATAAATAAGGTATATGAGGTCTGTTGAAAAAGTATCCAACTTTATTTTTTCCCATGGGAAGTAATGTTAGGGAAGCAAAAGTGCGCATAGTGGAACTGCATGCCGGATGTGTCAGTTGTCATCAGGAAGCCAGCGTGTGAGGTGCTGTACTACTTATTCATCACATTTTCATTTCACCCGTGATGACGGAACATGTGGAGCAACAATCTTGCATCAAGTTTTGCCAAAAGCTTGGAGATACCCAAGCGGAAACAATTCACAAAATTCAACAGGCTTTTGGTGACAATGCCATGGGTGTTACCCAAATAAAAGAATGGTACAACAGGTTCAAAGATGGCCGCACATCAGTGGAGAGTGATCAGCATTCCGGGAGGCCGTCAACAAACTGCAGTGCAGTTGTTATCGAGAAAGTGCGGACCCTGATAATGGAGGATCGTCGTTTGATGGTGTAGGAAATTGGTGACGAGGTTGGGATCAGTAAAGATTCTGCACATGCAATTTTAAAGGATTTGGGCTTGCGCAGAGTGGCAGCGAAATTTGTGCCCAAGCTGCTTTCTCAGGAACAACAACAACTTCGTCTTAAGGTTGCACAGGACCTGCTGGATACTGGCAACAGGGATCCTGAGTTCCAGAATACTGTGATAACTGGAGATGAGACGTGGGTGTACGGGTACAACCCAGAAACCAAAGCTCAGTCATCATAGTGGAAGCACCCAACGTCGTCAAGGCCCAAAAGCGCACGTCAGGTCCAGAGAAAAATCAAGGTGATTCTGACTGTTTGACTACCGAGGCGTTGTGCATTACGAATACACACCAGGACAAACAGTTACAAAGGAGTGCTATCAGGAAGTCCTTCAATGTCTTCGTGATGCAGTTCAGTGCAAGAGAACGGATTTGTGGGCCTCACAAAACTGGCAGATGCATCATGACAACGCCCCGGCTCATTCGTCACAGCTGATCCAGGGTTTCTTGGCAAAGAAAGGCATTTCACTCATTTGCCAGGCTCCCTACTCTCCAGACACGGCTCCTTCTGACTTCTGGTTGTTAACAAAAATGAAGATGCCACTGAAAGGCTCCTGCTTTGACAGCTGAGAGCGCATCATGCAGAATGCGATGGCGGAACTGAGAGCCATTCTGGAAGAAGCATTCCAGACGTGCTACAAACAGTGGAAGGATCGCTGGACTAAGTGTTAGCAATTGAACTCTGCCAAGTATGTAATTTTTTTTCCCCAGCCTAAGGTCGGATACATTTTCGACAGATCTTGTATATAAATACATAGACACAAGATGTATAAGCATAAATACTTTTATCAGATAAGGAGGCAAGTGGGGAAAGTAAGATGAAATTCTTAGCCTTTAGTAGGAATTGATTACAGTTTACAGAACAGAATTTAAGAATCCATTAAAAATTAGTTTTAAAAAATTTCTGAGGAGGGTGAGATTATCTTCATCCTGGTACTGAGATCAAATAAAATTAATCTACAGAAACCAAACACTCATTACCAGGTCCATTCTGAAGAGAACAATGGGAAAAGTTTCCTGAAAAGACAACAAAAGATCATTTTCATGTGGAGCTAAAAGCCACAAATGCATGCCTAATACAGCAGCAGGATAAGTTCCATGATTTTCATAAATCATGAAATATAATAGCTCTTGGAAAGATCAAAATGTACATCTAGAAGATTATTAGATGGACAAAACCCTCATGTGTTTTGTTGTCTAAACATAAGAGAGAGGATACTCTACAACAGTCATGCAGAACCAAAAGCCCATGGTGCCATACTTAAAATTGAGCCAATTTTCAATAAACTACTGTAGAATGATTTAAGTTCAAGTTTAAAATCTTGTCTAATTATTCCACGTGTGATTAGTGATCATCTGCTGTGCACTAAACATCTTAATTACCTTGGCATTTCAGAAGATCAAATTTATTTATAGCTTATGTATGGTACTGTTTTTGTTCTCTAAAGGGGGCAGCCATACAAGAGTGGAGGAGGTGAAGGTGAACATTCTCCAAGTGGCCCTGGCCATGCGGGTTTTTGGCGATCTGTTGTATAACCGAACATAAAGAATGAAATGGGGAAAAATGGCACAAGTTCCAGTTCCACACCAAAAAGTCAGACACTAAAGTCCACCAAGCTTTAGCATCATTTGAACAAAATGTTGTCCCCCCAAGGTCAACCAGATCCATCTGTTCTTTGTTCCAAATGCCCACATGTATCTCAACTGTCTTCCTGTCATAATTAAGTTCTGGCACCAGAGATTAACAGTTAAAGAAATTTAATGGGCACTAACATTTTATGGTGAGGTAATGACGTACAAGTTTAATGGATAGGGTTTCCAAAGTTATATTGCTAATAAATATAGAAGAGCATGGAAAAGATATTTAAATTGAGTGGAGAAAGCAAAATCTATTAATATAAAATCGTTTTTTTTTTTTTAATTTTCAAGAATCGTAGAGTGGAACACTACAGAAAACACATGTAAAAACATATTCCTTAAATTATACCTATTTTAGGCCCTCTAAGAACTGGTCATTGTTAAACTAAAAAATATGCTTTGCAACAAAATATCAAATGGGGAAAAATTAAGTTCTAGACAAAATGAGGGGACAGTTGCTCCTCTTGGCCCATATTCCTGCTGCTGCTATATCAATGGAAAGAAAAGAGCATCAGGGAAGTGATTAAGAGTTCCAGAAATGTCTGACAAATAAGTATATTTTAAATGAAAATAATTAAAATTATAACTTGAGAGATTTTCAATTGTCACATTGCAGGAACCAAGAAAATTAAATTTTACAAAGACACTATACTGCAGAGTACAAATCCTTTGATGATTTGTAAGGTGAAGAAAGAGTGAAACAAAAATCAAATCTCTTATGCACAGCCTTGTTATTCAACAAACCTGTTCAATAAAGGTCTTCAAGAAGTTTTAGTTGTAATTCAGGTGAGCTAAAAAATTGTACATTTGATATCAAAAATTCAGGGGTCCAAAAATTGTCTCATTGCAGTGAAAAAGCTTAAAACTGTTAGCCTAAATTGCACACAGTGCAACAGTTATTGATTTATCGTGATGAATTAGATGAGTTTCAAACAAAAGTCGAAACAGCATTTTTTTTCCCCAGCACTAGACAAATTAACTGATGCCTCATTGACAGCTGTTATTAGTGTTTGTGCTGATCTAATGGCAGATTTTACCATTCATGGAGAACTTGTAGGCATGAGTTCACTTAAAAGCCAAACTAAAGGGACTGACTAACTTAGTAGGTAGGCCTTTAGAATAGTGCAATACCACTGAGCTTGACATAACAAAATTAGCAAGCGTAATAACTGATGGCACCCCAACAATGATTGATGCAGAGCGGAATGGTGCTATTGTTGATCAAACATCTGAGTAAACAACAAAATGAGTTTTTTTTAAATTTAACTGCATTATTCATAAACGTTTTTGTTTCAACCATAAATTTCATAAAATTGCAAAGTCCCAAACCAACACCAATTCAGGTTGTTTGTCAAGGAAATGAAAGCGAAATATGAAGATCAGGGTTTAAAAGTCAGGAAAGCACAAAGCAGCAATTTCTTGATTTATTAAATGAAATTATCATATTCCTAGATGAAGAGCAGTAACAAAATATGAAGATGTGGAATGACTCTGTAATTTATCATTTCTTATTGAAATTACCAGCCACCTAAGTGCAGTAAATGCTACACTTAAAGACAAAGAGCAGTTTGTTTTACAACTTGAAAATTATGTCACAGCTTTTCAATGAAAGCTGAAGCCGTTTCATTCGCAGCTCCTCTGGGGCAAGTTATATTATTTACAAACATAAAAAAATGTTCAAGAAGTTTGCCGAGTGCCATAGACGTGAAATATCAGCACTGTGCAAGAAGTATTCAAGAATCAGTTAAAAGACTTACAGAAAAAAGAAAAAAAAAAGAAAAATCTGAAACTGTAACATCTCTTTCTCCTTTTCTGATGAGGTTGGAAGCACAAATGAAATTGACTGATTTTCAAAACTGTGATGTACTTCGCTTCAAGTTTATGGAAAAGAGGATTTACTCAATTTCTACAAGTGCCTGTCCCAAGGTCAGCAGAAAGGAGGAAAAGGAGAAAGATACCATCCGTGGATATTATTCAGATCTACTTACTATCATGAACCTCAACAAAAGGCGACTTCAAAATCAATTGAATGACAATATACTATAATTTGATTTGCAAATGGAAACTACAAAATTGGATCCAAATATCAAGAAACTTGTTTCAGAAGTCACATTAAAAAACTATTATCACTATTAATGAATACATCTAATCATTCAACTGAGTTAAAAATTTACAATCAAATTTTTTTCACCTGTCTCATTTTAGTTTAATATATTTATTTAATATGTAATGTTTTATACCAGAAGTGGCATGGAACATCATAGCGAGACAAATAAAGAAGGGCAAACTTATCTTTGTTGCTAACATTATTTAACCTTAAATATCTTCAAATGTTAATATCATGATCCAGTTGACTTATATTAGTTTAAATTTCTTTATTCTTTCTTAACTTCAATTTCTTCTGTATCTAGATACTTATTGCATGGTAGTAGTAGTTAGATGGGTCATCTCGATGAGATTTCCCTTATTTGTTTCTTCCTGATGACCAAAACTGATATCTATCTTCACATCAGGGGCGTAGCTAATAGGGGGCGGCATTTTTTGGTCCGAGTGCGCGTTTGTCAAATTTAGTTCAGGACAGTATGTTACATATATAATGTATTTTTTCATTCTATTTTTCCAGATATTATTTTTTTCCTGAATTTTTCGTTCAATTTTTAATGGTAGTTTTTTGAAAGGAAGAAAGTTTTTCTAAAATTTGCTGTAAAAGAAATTTGCTCACTTGAAGTGAGTCACTTCTAATTAATTTTGAATTGAATATCAATATTTTCTCATTATATATTTGATAATTTTTATTTTCTAATAGTACTTTTTTTTCAATAAATAAATAAATAAAAAATGAATTTTTTGGAGGTTTTGAAATTCTACGTTATTTAGAGGGCGGCAAATTCTACGACCGCCCCGGGCGGCACAAACGCTAGCTACGCCCCTGCTTCACATTTATTGTTTACTTCAGTATTATTATCGTGCAGTATCTTGTTTATTTTATTTTTATTTTTTAAAATTCATATTTTAATAATAATAATATTTGTCTTTCATGTAGATATACTATATTTATGTATCATCACTGCTGGGTTATTTTTTTCTTATTTACTATGTACGTTTTATTTACTTGATAAATTTATAATAAAAACTATCAATTTATCAATCTCTAAAGATAAACAGATATTATAGAGTGTAGCTAAGAACATTTATAAATTACAAAGGATTAGAATTTTAAAAATTACTACATATAAATAGTGTGGCTCACATTTACTTTTTACCTACTGAAGTGGCCCCTAAGAAAGAGTATCCATGCTTTACAGCAATCATTTTTTAAATTTTAGTAAATATAGTATTTGAAATGCCCTAAATTTATTTGGTTCATTAATATATGAAGAATTCTTAATAATTGGTAAGGTTTAAAACCATTCAAAGTTCCTTCATATAAATTACAAGCTGGCCACACGTCTGCTTGAGTATCTAGTACAAGCTTCGTGTCCTTATTAAGATCATCTTTACAATTTTAGTTATGGAAAAATAATATTAGATCACTTAGTCTGAAGAATAACAACCACAGTAGTTGTGAACGAGTTCTCCTCACATCTGTAGCATGTTAAGCAAACGGGCAGGAACTGACTTACAAAAGTCACCCTGAGTAAATAATCAACTCCTAAAGTTGAACTGGCAGCCGGAATCAACAGCTAGTGTGGAAATGTTCTGATTCTCACCATATTCGAGCCCTCTAGACACCCACCCCCCCACCCCCCAGAGCTGCTATTATCCTTACAAGGTTTCGCCAGCACTCAGATGGATGCGAGTGGAACAATCATTTCTTGTCACTTCGCTTTTATGGTAAGAGGGGGGGGTCAGGCAGGGACTAGGTTAGATCTGGGCCCGGTAGAGTCCAGCCTTCCCGTTCCACCCTATTTACTATAAATGCTGGCAGCCAGGGTTCCAAGAGGAGCGTCCATTGTGCCACTCACCTCTCCTCGCCGCTCTGTCTCCTCTCTGGTACTGATGAGCCGGCATTCAGCAACCGGCCTCAGCTTCGGCACCATTTTGATTTTTAACATCCCTTCCTCACAGGGAAAAAACCAGCTGATGCTTACGAGAGGGGACAACGTGGGAAAAACACAAATCTTCCGTCACATTATCATTAAACACACCATCCATATAAATATCCAGGGTCGACTGAAGGTGGTTTTTTTCATTAGAGAGTTCTTCCAGGGACCGTTACGTAGTTCTTCCAGGGACCGTTACGTAATTCGTCCAGGGACCGTTACGTAGTTCTTCCAGGGACCGTTACGTAATTCTTCCAGGGACCGTTACGTAGTTCTTCCAGGGACCGTTACGTTAGTTCTTCCAGGGACCGTTACGTAATTCTTCCAGGGACCGTTACGTAGTTCTTCCAGGGACCGTTACGTAATTCTTCCAGGGACCGTTACGTAGTTCTTCCAGGGACCGTTACGTTAGTTCTTCCAGGGACCGTTACGTAATTCTTCCAGGGACCGTTACGTAGTTCTTCCAGGGACCGTACGTAGTTCTTCCAGGGACCGTTACGTAATTCGTCCAGGGACCGTTACGTAGTTCTTCCAGGGACCGTTACGTAATTCTTCCAGGGACCGTTACGTAATTCTCCCTTAACAGATTTAATCACCCGTTTTGGCTTTAAACTTTAGTATTTAAAATCATAAAATATAATTTGTAGATAATTCCTTTTCTAACTAAGTTACTGATTACGTCTCCCAGATGAGCTGCTAACGCCACCAGGCCGACTCATTTCAGTACTTCTCTCTGTTTTGGTGTCGGGCTGAATTTTTCTCCCTTCTAAACACATTCCGAGCATGCGCAGACTGCTTCAGCGTTTGGCGGCCTCAATTCTACTAGCACTGCCAGTTAAAACTGGATTATTTCCCTTGATTTTAATGTCATCATTCTTTCTTTTTTTTAAAAAAAAAAACGATTTATATTAATGTAAAAAAAAAAAAAACTAGTATAGTTTGTTTTTCTTTGTGTGCTTTTATTGTCAAGACGACAGTGAAAAGGAGATCCAATTGTATAGAGATCTTAATAACGCATGTCGACCTCACTTATTCCTATACGGGTTCAGTCTTCACTTCTGTGGTGAACCACCTATTAGTCTTCGATCTCTGTCACTATTCCTGCTTCTTTGAATGACTGTTTGATTCTACCCTGACTACAAGCGTTTCTGACATAGAAATAGATAATTCGGAAAAAATCAGTAAAAGCAAACAAAAACCTGTTATAAATATTACACTAAAGAGGAGACAACTGCAGAGGAAGCGCACGTAGACTTTTAAATACATCCATCTATACGGGAATACCCCGACTTACGTAAAGGTCAGCTATACGCAAGTCGAACTCGCACCATACGGCAATCTCATGGGGGAGGCAGATCCTTTCACATGTTCTTTAATACGGTCTCTGTCTCTCACCATCTTGTTAACCGTCGACACGACCATGCCCAAGCCACGCGAAACGAAAGACAAAGTTTGCTCGTCTTCATATTTCTTTATTATGCTCACCTTCTCCTCAAGCACAATCACCTTACCCTTCTTTGCTGAACCACTAGCATCACTTTTACGCTTTGGCGCCATGGCTTGCAATGGACAAATTTACGTAAACTTTAAAAGATTTACGCACAATTAAACTCACTTGACGGCTGCTAACGCACAACTGAGAGGGATGCTGGCCGACGAACACACTCAGAACCCGGCGCGTATTACTCCACGGTTCAAAGTAGTGCCCGCTCATACCCAGGTACCTGTATATAGCACTACGTAACATTTTTTCCGTATCTCAAAAATTTTTTTGAATTTATTTCTTTCGTAATGTCGAATTTACGTAAGTCGGGGTATTCCTGTATAGATGGATGTATTTAAAAGTCTACGTGCGCTTCCTCTGCAGTTGTCTCCTCTTTAGTGTAATATTTATAACAGGTTTACGTAAGTCGGGGTATTCCTGTATAGATGAATGTATTTAAAAGTCTACGTGCGCTTCCTCTGCAGTTGTCTCCTCTTTAGTGTAATATTTATAACAGGTTTACGTAAGTCGGGGTATTCCTGTATAGATGAATGTATTTAAAAGAGTACGTGCGCTTCCTCTGCAGTTGTCTCCTCTTTAGTGTAATATTTATAACAGGTTTACGTAAGTCGGGGTATTCCTGTATAGATGAATGTATTTAAAAGTCTACGTGCGCTTCCTCTGCAGTTGTCTCCTCTTTAGTGTAATATTTATAACAGGTTTACGTAAGTCGGGGTATTCCTGTATAGATGAATGTATTTAAAAGTCTACGTGCGCTTCCTCTGCAGTTGTCTCCTCTTTAGTGTAATATTTATAACAGGTTTACGTAAGTCGGGGTATTCCTGTAATGTCTTTTTTGGTTTCGATAAGTAAATTTTTAGTTTGCAACTGTGTGAATAATAAATTCATAGGTTTAAAATGCATTCGACCTTTATTTGTTACTATTTCCCAAGCGGCTTAACATCAAAATTACTGCATTCACTGGAGCAAAGACCATGATAACTGGTTTAACTTAAGAAACTCCACACATTCGGTTAAGTCCTCGCCGCAGGAATAATAGACACGAGACAAGCAATTTTTAAAATTAATTTTAATGCAGCTAAACACTTGTATTTTCTAAATGACTATTTTGGACGAACATGTATAAAAGTCTGTAACCATTGGTTTCTTATCTAATTTTCGTTATATTTAATTAGCTGATCTTTGATTTCTAATATTTCTTAGTTAACTTTTGCTTCCACCAAAGACAGCTTCTATCTTAAAATGTTTCTAACTGGTAATAGTTTTCCTTTATTTTTAACTTGGTGGCTTTTCTTTTTCTGCATTTCTAATTAACCAGCTCTTTGTTTTCTGTATTTGTAATTAGCTGATCAGGATTACGACCGGATACACTGTTTTTCTAAAATGCTGGCTTATAGTTTGGATGCACTTTATCTTTTTTTAAAAAAAAAAAATGGAGCTAAGCAGCAGTGAAATTTAGATGCATTCTACCTGTATTTCTAAGTAGCCATTTGAAAGTATGTTTTTTCAACACTATTATTCTGTATTTACAAGTAGTCGACCAGGAGTAAAGTTTGGATGCACTGTTTACGGATAGGTCAAGGAGTAGGCTTGCATACTTTAGTTACTTCTAACTATCCATCCATCCACTTTAATGTTCGTGCCCAATTTCTTGTCTGGACTACTGGAATCTGCGTTCTCTTTTGTGTCTTTTAAGCTTGCTTGTCCTTATTAATAGTGGCATAAAATATTTGGCATTTGTTTTTACAGTTTGAATTTTTGCAATTACTTATTTTTATTCTCTTATATACATTATAACTTCTCTTTTCTATGGTTGTCTTGTTTAGCGAGAGTAGCGTGAACAGGTTTTATCATGTAGATAAGCTTAACTGTCAGTCTGTCACACTTCTCAGACATTTCAGTTTTCATACTCTTTGTGTTATTCATGTGTTCTGGTTTTCTGAGCATCTTAGAACACGAGTCAAATCGTTTAAACACTTTTATAGACTGTCTCTCACTTTGAAGTAAACTTTTACAATCTTATTTTTTAAAAAAAATTTAGATTTATTTAATAGATAGGAACGCTATCTGTCGGAACTGCCATAAAATTGACATTTTTAAACGCTCTCTTCTCATTTCTTCTCAAACAAGTTAACTGTTTCTATCTGATGACATTCCGACGACATCAAAAGCAGTGAGAGAGAGAGAGAGGTGGGGGGAATTGTATAAACATGGACACTTTTCTGTGAAGCTGAAATAAGATAACCAACCACAAAACGTTTTAAATAATCTTTTATTATTGATGAAAGAATAAAATATTAGTTAGCATTTGCTTTTTTCTGGTTGAATAAATACATCATTTATTTTTGATTTTTGTGTATTTTTCAAAATATTTTTTTGTTATCTCCAGTATGAAAATAAGTAGGGACTATACTTCCATGGCAAAACGACCTTTGCTTTCCATTAGTTGGAACCAGAGGAGAGAGAGCCACACAGACGAGGTTTGTCCTTTAAAATTCCTTAAGCGTTCTCTGCAATAAAAATTGTAACATGTCACAATGACTGCTTGGGCGGTTTTATTAAACTGATTACGAAAAAAAAAGACTACACTATTTAAAATTTTTAATATAACATTGTAAAAACAATTAAATAGATAAATATTGGGTTACCTTAAAAGCGAGACATTTGCAACTGCTATATATCATATAATTTAAAGGAAAACAACCCACAATCTAAAATTAGGCGAATTCTGGAATAGTTGTTCAGCATTGTACCAAAGACGGAATCTGGGTTTGAATGGTAGACTCTTCAAATCCGAAAGGTTCCCAGTCATGTCGCCAGGATTATCCTTGCACCCAGAATTAGTACATTGGAAAATCGCTACTAGAAACCTTCACGTTTTTATATGGGAGGAAATCAAAGCGGACGGGCTGGAAAAGAAGAGCAAGAAGAAACAGAAACCGTCCCGATCGGAATAAAGAGTTTCAACAACAGCGGAAGGAAAACAATGAGCGGTCGACAGGAAGCCACCTACCGTCTGCTGGCTGAGGTAAGGACAGACACGCGCGTGCCGACCGGGGCATTGCGTCTGCCTGTTTCTTGGCGGGAGCACTGGGAGCGAAGAGACAATGCGACAAAAAGAAATGGTGCAAATTCGAGTCGACAGACACCCGACTTCATCCATTGTATGAACAGCGAAGAAAAATCCACCCAGTCGCGCTTCAAGCGGGAAAACGACAGCAGGGGCCTGACCGTCTTAAACGCGCCGCTGGAGTTCGCGGTCCGGGAATTTCCAACCCCCCCCAAACGGTGAGAGAAATCCGGACATCTCTGTCTTACGTGAACCGTTCAATTGTCTGCGCAGCGAGGAATTCAAATAACCGTTGAAGATGGACGGTCGACTTGACATTCCTCGTCCGTTATTGCTCCACGGGATTGACGCCGCCATTTCGCATCGTTCTCAACATGGCCAGGAAAACCCCACAGATTCTGCAAACGTCGCACTTGAATATCGTCAGAATATAACAGCACGCGCGCCTTCCGGCTGTCAGCCCAAGTCCCTCCGAAGCCGAAAGATCATCTGGTTCTATGGGCGATGGCTGGTCACGGTTGCACGCATTTCTTTGGTCTGTTTTCAGGTGAGAAGTGTCTCGTGATGATCGAAAGTGTGTCCATCCAAGTTCCCCTTCGCATTCGTGATGAGGAATAATGCGACTGAAAAAGCACTTTGAAAGGTGATCGACAGGTTCGGTTCCTGCAAAACGACTTCTGCGACAACAGTGAAGACTTTCCACATTCTTAGAACAAATACCGTATTTCGCATCTGAAAGCGCCGCTGTACCGAACGGTTCATTCTATTTTTTTTTTCAAAGCAGATCATGAGGACAAAATGTTGGCTCTGAGCTTCGTGCTTATCGATGGACTCCGGTTCTCCGAAAAACTGTTGCTGAAGTGAGAGAGCCAGACCAATCAATCTTTGCTAACGCAGCTATCGAAAACAAAAATTCCAAATTGGCCAGTTCGTCAGGCATTTTGACGCCGTTGGATTCCGGCCTCTGTCCAATGTCGATTTGAAGCAGGCGTCTACGAATTTCCATTATACAGTGGCCGACTATGGAAATGTCACCATGATAAATGCAGCACCATCATTCGGAAAACATCTGTTCTTCATGCTGGGTCGCTCTAAATGACAAAGATGGTCATCCCGTGCGCGTTAATGCTCTACCAGACAACGATCAACTTACTAATAATCGGTGAACCGTAGGTGCAAAGCGAAAGCTGTTTCTTGCCCTGATTTCACCCGTCCATACACCAACCGCCGAGTTTCTGTTTGCCATCTTCGTGATCGAACTCAGTTTACCTATCGCACCGTGGACAATGCTTGGTAATCACTACACGGAAGGAATAACAAAGGCACTGATACATGACCCCTAATATTGCTCTCTGTTTTTACTTACTCCTGCTTCAAGCATTAACTTTGTGACACTGGTGCCCATTGTGTCAATGGAGCTGGAAATCAACAGGACTCTGCTCACTGTCGCTTTTATGCTTTGCTGATGAGAACGGTCTGCGCTGTTTTCTACCCTGGTAGATTCTGATGCTCTGTCATCAATGATGCCTCTCTATGGATTTTAGTTGCAATAAAATTGAAAAGTTTATTCTATATTAAAGACGAAAGGAAAAGCCATAATAATTTCGCTTAGTGTGACTCTGACAAGTCTAGCCAAAGGTCGAGGAGGCAGTAGACGTTTTCTATGGGTATCTGTAACCCTACAGGGTTTCGAATGTACTTTGTCAGCATGAGATTGTTGACGAAAAAGTGGAACACTGAAGGGTTTCAAAGCACAGACCTTTAAAAATATAGTTATAAATTTGCCAGTCTCAGGCTGAGGTTTAAGTTTTATTTTTTTATCAAGGAACAAACTATTACTGGCTACATGCTAGCAAAGGACGTCATTCCTTATCTCCATGGTTACACGTTTACAAGAATTAGACAGTATGGACGGACCCGGCCTCGTTGTACAATCGTACACCTTCCATGATGGTGAGTGGTATCAGAAATCTTCGACGATTAAAAGCAATCAGAGAGGTTGGAACTATTAACACTGTCTAGTGTAGTTCGTAGACGTTCGTTAGATGATCTAATGGAAGTATTTAGACTTGAGATTGGGAGCAATATTCTTTAAAGGCAAAATGGATTTAATTACCGTCGATAATTGTGATAGTTACGGTGTCAGTCAGTGCAACAATCAAACTGATGGCCGTGTAATAGCTAAATCAAGAATGGTGGCATCAGAGGGTGAAACGGCAAGAACTGAACGACGACTCGCTCCATATTTCGAAAACCCTAACTTCTTGCTAAAACCGTATATGTTTACCAACGTTGCTAAGCGACTGGTCCACCATAGTTCTGCTTCCACCAGTCACAGGCCGACTTGTCGGAATCTCAGCGGCATTTCCCTAGGAAGATCGCTGACAAAACCAAAATGCTGATGCGAGTCAATAAGTCAGTTCTGTTGCAAAAAATGTGGAAAGAAAAAGTGAAAGCAGACTACCTTGTTTCTGTCCTAGAAGAGACTTTAGATCTTCTTTACTGTCCAGCAAACAGACAGCCAAGTTTTCCGCTTCTCTCTGCAATGGGCAATTAAAAACGGGGCTGAAAAGGACCTAACGGTAGCAAAAACATCGTGGAAAGTCTGTAGTAAACAGATGTTTTGCAATTACTTTGTGAAATGGATTTTTTTCAAATTTTCTAATACATTTATACAAATTGTTGCTCTTTTATCCATCGTCTACTGATTACAGTAAAATGCCGAGATCATCTTGCCACATGTATTTAATTATTTCTGCTTCAGCAGAAAATTCTCTTGGGTACCCTGACAACGATTGGGCAGGCCCGACTTCCTGAGAGCTTTATTGCAGGCTCATTGGGTGGGGAACTGATCGCTAGCATGGTCCTCGGTCACGAGTCGGGCTTCATCTCAGCCCCCAAACCGCCTGTGAGTTCGGTATTCTACCCAACCTTCGAAAGAAGTTACAGACGCATCCCCATAAACACACCTACACGACTTATTATATTCTCTTGACTGCATGTAAGAGTACTCATGATTGGTCGGAAATATTAGATTGCGATCAAAGAAACATTTTGTTCGTCAAGTAGTCTGGAGATGTTGATGGGCGGAAAAATACTGCGAATTAAGACCTGAGAACTCATTTAGCTTCAATTTAAAATGCAAAAAAAATTTTTTAATGCTATAGTTTGCTTAGTTCTTGTCGGGCCGATTTATATTAATATATGCACTAACAAAATAGGTAAATGGCACTAAAATTTATGCTAGCATAAATAATGAAGAGAGAAGACTGAGATCAGCCTAAATAGACTTGTTAATCAGATAGGATGCCCATTTTGATGTTCAAAGAGGAAAAGAGAAAACCACACTCATTATTATATCCGAGATACTAATGTAAAAACTGGGTTCAGGAAATGATTTAGCGGGATTTATTTTTAAAAAAGTTTTAAATACAAAGAATAATAGGGTACACAAAATTTATACTTTTTTTTCGAATGTTGAGCTCGGCATTTACCAATTTGTTAACAGGGTACAAATGAATAATTATGGTGAATTTCAGCGAAAAAAATAATTTTTAGCCTCGCAAGTTTTAGGCGAAAGTTTTACCTATTTTACGCATTCTTGCCGATAACGACCCGGTAGCGCCCAGATCGCAAGGGATAAACAATAACTAATAAAAACAAGTAATTTTATTCCAACAATATTTCTTAATGAGAAATAGTACGTCAATAAAACCCATAATGCGTTTCGGTTTTGAATTGAGGCATATTTGATCTTGAAAATATCCTTTGGCGGATGTATTCGTCCCGCTCGGCCGGCGGCCTACCTCAGCAGCTGATGGCGCGCTCCACAGGCTGGGTGTGGTTCAGCCATCGCGGCACGGACAGGGGACTCGCGACTATGTCACCGAGTTCTTCATCAGTAAGACTTGCTGTGAATGGCGGCTCTGATGACAAATTGTTCCAGCTGATCATAGTGTGATAAGTTTTTGCTCGCCATTTTAATGGGGGAACTTTAATTTGTCTCACTGTTGATAACTCTTCTTCTTCCACCTCCTCTTTTCCTTCCTCCCCATCCTCTCCTTCTTCATCCTCATCTCCGTCTTCTTCATCCTCCTCCTCTTCTCCTTCCTCCCCCTCCTCTCCTTCTTCATCCTCATCTCCGTCTTCTTCATCCTCCTCCTCTTCTCCTTCTTCTTTATCCTCCTCATCTTCTCCTTCTCCTCCTTCATCATTCTCATCTTCAATTTCCATTTCATCGCATTTTTCCATCCTTACCTTTCTGATCATCCAACAGCCTTTCGTCTTACTTTCTGGTCCGTATCAGCGCACATAGTCAGAGGTATTTGTTCTGGATGCGCGAAGTAAGCATTCCTTTGAACCACTTCTTTTGCAATTACCTTTTCTATGCCATTGAGATTTTGTAGGTGTTTGATAGTCGCAAATGTATATAGTGGGCCCTGGTTTACAAAGGGATGGCTCTTGATCTGGAACCACATGGGGGCGGAAAAGGTGACAATGGCGTGGACTAGCCGTTTGAGCTGCCGCGACGGCACCTCCGTTGCCACGTACAGGCGGCACTCGCGGCTCCAGAGGGTGTTCCAGCGGGAGACGCAGGGCGGCCCAGGCTCTATGGCAGCCAGGTCATCGTCTACCGCCCCTGCAATGATCTCCTTGCATATGCGGTATAGGTATTTTTGGTCCCAGCTTAGATCATTTACTATGTCCTCGGAGATGACAGGGAAGGCGTGAAAATGCACGGGCTGGAAGTGTACGACAGACGGGTAGGTCAGATACCGAGTGTTTTACTGACTGACCAATAGGACCCCGCCGGTGCTCAGGTCCACACGGTTTCCCATCGTAGAAGTAGAAAAGAGCTCTGAAGGGCAGTTCGTTCCCGAGCAATTGGCAGATGCTATAATGCACGGGTCTGCCCAGCATCATTTCCAGATGGTGAATTGCCCCATTCTCTGCCCTACGTTCACGTTCGTGCTGTCGGCGCCAACACACATTATCTCGCCGGTCAAGTGGTTATCGGCGAGATACTTGAGCACCGCCTGGCCGACAGATCTCCCGTGACCTGATGTCGGTGTCACGTGACCCATGTATTGGCTCGACGGTTCACTGACAAGGACATAATGATCTTGAATCAATACTTTGGGAGTTTTGATGGTTTTAATCATTATTCGCGTCGCCATCTTTTTTCCGTCAAAAAATATACTTGTAATGTTCTGCTGTTTGCTTGTTTCCTCTGCTCTTCTTAATTGTCTTTGTTTATGTCTTTCAAATCCTAGTTTGGTTGGTCCTATGACGAGATTGCGGTTTTCCTCGTTTAGGATGCCGTAATCTTCTAATACCGCATTTGCAATTGCAGCCCCGCAGGCATCACTGGCGCCGTAGCGGTCGCACATCGCAGCCAACTTCGGTTGTTTGACGGTATTGTGCCCCTTTCTCTCATCTATATAATCTTCATCATCTTCATCATCTTCATCGGGAATATATTCAACATTCTGGCCCAATGAAATATTGGAATTTTCTTCCATGCATGGGTCATTGACCTCTTCTTTGACATTGATTTTTCTCTTCATATTCTTTCTTAATCCTTACAATCTCTCTCTCTCTCTTCTCTCTCTCTCTCTCTCTCTCTCTCCATCTCTCTCTCTCTCTCTCTTACTCTTTCCATCTCTCTCTCTCTCTCTCTCTCTCTCTCTCTCGCTCTCTCTCTCTCCATCTCTCTCTCTCTCTCTCTCTCTCTCTCCATCTCAATCCTCTCTCTCCATCTCTCCATCTCCATCTCTCTCTCTCCATCTCCCCATCTCTCTCTCTCTCTCTCTCTCTCTCTCTCTCTCTCTCTCTCTCTCTCTCTCTCTCTCTCTCTCTCGCTCTCTCTCTCTCTGCCCTTCTATTCCAAATCTCTGCCATCTGCACATCAATTGTCGATATAAACATCTTTCTTTCATTTCTCTGATCCAGTAGAAACTATTAATTTACATAGTTAAATTCAATATAAATAATGAAAATTCTTAATGAATGCTTCGCGGCCGCTTCACAGGTCGGTAATGGCCGTCGTACGGGGAAAATAGCTAATTTTCGAATCAAAACGTGCGAGTGAAGACATCCGTTCACATAGAGCATCAGAAAGGGCTCTATGATATTTTGTTAAATGCCAATCAAAATCCATAATTTTAGTGTACCCTAAAGAATAATAACTTTCGCTGCTAACAATACCAATATAATGTTAATAATAATTAACTGGGTTATAGAAATAAAAAATGTATTGTATAAATGCATGGTTCATCTACACGCTTAACATGCTGGGCATCGTTAAGAAAAGGTAATTAATCATAGGGAAGGATTCGGCGTAGATTTGTTCGAAGGTTTCCAGAGTTCAAGCGATTCAAGTACACAAAATGTACCCAGTTTGGGTGTCAGGGCAATGATCGGTCTGGAGCGTGGGCACAGTGGTTCACCATCTCTTATTACCTAAAGTTTAAGCAAATTAGGACTCACATTTATAAACTATCTAACTATTAGCTCGATTCGATATAAAATAAAATGAATTAAATTATAAATGAATGTAATCTATCGCTGGTTGGATTGTGTAAACCACTGATCTTATACAAGCTATGGCCGCTTCTTGCTTCAATGAGAAGAAATCGGATCTAAACTAATCACGTGGTCTGGTGGCTGATGCTCATCATCAATGTTTCGGAGAACTGTTACTGTGGAGCACGAGAACGACAGCGTTACATCTTGGACTAAACTAAATGGTTTACAATTTTAAATTAGAAGAACAACAGCAATAGCAACAACAGGGGGAAAAAGAATGGGAAACAGGAGGATAAGACAAAAGAAGGGGAGGACCTACCTGAATGATTGACGCAGTGTCCTGCACAATTCTGGAGTTCAAACTGTTGCTGCAGTCAAAGGTATTAACGATAGCCGGCAGTTGGGAACGCTTTCCTGTACCCCAGGTTGGCGAGAAGTGGATTTGGCCAAGGATGGAAGACATCAGCAAACAGAAGAGAGGTCCCACGGCGAAAATAATTTTAGGAGACGACGACATGTTTAAAACTGGAATAAGAACTTAAAAGTATACAGGAAAATGAAGCTGATCCAGACAGGCGCTGACTATTCCTGCTAAAATTACTAGAATTTACTCAAACAGGTAGCATTATCACATAGCTACTTTCAAAAGGACGGGTCTTGCAAGTCAAGTGGCGTATCATAGGAGTCTGTTTCGGTACCTCTCTTGTTCATGGTAGATATGAGCAATGTTCATCTTCATCTGTGTACCCGCAACAGAAATTTATTCGATACCATACGGGTACAAATTAAATGAGATTTCCAAGTCATCCCATCTACGCAGATTGTTTTGATACAGAAAAAGAGATCTTTCCGGTTTAAAAAGTCACCCACCAGGTTTGCTTTTTTAATTGGTGCCAGACTTTAGGAAATAGTGTTTAAAATGCTAAATGCGAACGAAACCAGTTATAAGCCAGATATCAGTGCAAGTATAAACTCAGCCACATTATCCTAAGAGTTCTCTCAACCGTCGGGGAATCATTGCTTGCAGTCTCTATGCGTCACCAACGTAAGAATATAATTAAAGTAAAAAATACGCATTTTAAATGAAAGTACTGTCGGGTAAGGGTTAGTTTTTTATCAGTGAATGTTCTACAGCTGGTTTACATTAAAAACAAACAAATGACTGGGAGGGAAACCTAAACACCCAAAACATCTTTATTGACTGAATGCCCTATACATTGCAAGGGGATATAATTTATTTCCGGTTTTCGATAGGTCTCTTGTTTTGCTATCTCAAACATGAAGCCATTTCTTCTGTCACCAAACATAAATCAAGAAAACAGTCTCCAGTGAGCATAGTTTTAAAAATTTACGGCTCTAATGATAATATTCCAAATTTTAATCCTTAATCCAAGTAATGGTATATAATTTAAAACCAGTGCCTGTGTCTCCATCCCGCTCTTTCTCAAACCATGTACTCATTTTTAGATGAGTTCATCGCTGCTTGACATCCGGGCCAAGGCTGCAGACGTTTTAAAAAGCAGATGAAAGAAAACATCCATTAATATAATAAATGAAATAGAAGGACTGAAGACTGACTTTTAGAATACATGGCCCTGTAAAGCTTGCTTGTACACTATTTCTTGATGTTTAAACGATGTATCGTAAAATATAATTTCACTCTAGCTCGCCATTTGTCTGAACATAGTCACGTGCTATCATGTTTGCATTTCCGCTCGAGAAAGACTTCTCCAGACCATCCCAAAGTCTTTGAGGAAAATTTGGAGTTCGGCAGCGGCCGAGGGCGCAGTGTGACGTAAACGCCACTTACAACATGGCGAAATCGCTACAAACGGCGCCATCTTTATATCAGAATAGTCTTTTTCTTGAAGCAGTAAAAAATAACAAAACGAAAACATATGTGATTAAAAATGTGTTGGAAAAAAAGACCGCCATATCGTGGCCGCTTAGAACTTCAATCAACAAGACTGAGCTTACCTGCAACGGACGACGAGGGGAATTCAGCTGGGACTCTAAAAGAACAGATTTGTTTTATATAGTATTCTTTGAATTATTGATAAACCGAAGGTGGGAAATCTGCGATCATCAACTGGCGTGTCGCGTGCAGAATGGCGACTTAAATCCACCGGCCCAAATTAGTTTTTCTCTGTGATGTTCTTTGTTTACAGCGATGATGATAGAATTATGCGAACCAGCTTTTTAATCAGCGGTGGGTGGGAATGATATTGACTTAAACGAAGCTTTGTTTCTTGTAATTAGGAGAATTTGTTTTTCTGCAATAAGCAAACTGAAACAAAGAAGTAAATTATTCAAAGACGAACGATGGGAAGAGGGGACAGTCTGCTTGTAATACGGAGTAGAGAGTCTAAAACATCAGACTGATCAACAGAGAGCTTTGGTTTGAGTCACGTTATCGGGACGGTCATAAACACCTTAATCAAAGAGATATTCATAGCGATTACCGTCAAAAAAACCGAAAACTCTCCATTTTTTTTAAAAAAAATGAAAACATGGCAAAGTCTAGCCAAACTTTAATTATTGTAACTGATCTTATAACTAAGTTATAAACAATAAGAATAGCGAAAGAAGTTCGGTAAACCCGAGTGCAAGCTAATGATATGAAGCCAAACTAGTAACAAGTAAACGGGAAGGTGATTTTAAACCCTTCTCTCTCTCTCTCTCTCGCTCTCTCTCGCTCTCTCTCGCTCGCTCTCTCCTCATCCACTCTTACTCTCTCCTCTCTCTCCTCCTCCATCTACCCATTCTCTCTCTCCTCTTCTCTCTCTCTCCTCTCTCTCTTACGCGCTCCATCGCTCATCTCCAGCTCTCTCTCTCATCGACCCATCTCGCCTCTCGCTCTCGCTCTTTCGCTCGCTCTTCTCACCATCTCCTCTCTCTCTCTCTCACCGTCTCTTACTAGCTCCATCTCTCCATCTCCATCTCTCTCTCTCCATCTACCCATCTTCGCTCTCTCTCTCTCTCTTTCTCTCGCTCTCTCTCTCACCATCTCTCTCTCTCCATCTCCCTCTCTCTCACCATCTCTCTCTCTCTCTCTCTCTCTCTCTCTCTCTCTCTCTCCATCTACCCATCTCTCTCTCTCTCTCTCTCTCTCTCTCTCCATCTTCATCTCTCTCTCTCCATCTACCCATCTCTCTCTCTCTCTCTCTCTCTCTCTCGTAATTTCTTAAAAACAGACCAAGCAAACGAGAATTTAATCGAGCATGCATCACGTGCAGAGGAAAGAAAAACCGGCCGAATAATACACTTATTAGAAGTAAAATACAGTATTCAGGCTGATCTTTTTTTACGCTTTTCAGCTATCCGTCAAATAGAATCCATTAGGTTCATTTCAGGCAGGAAGATAACGACACACAAATTGTCGTGAATTGATGGGTTTTGTTAGCAAAAAATTAGGGGTCATGGTTTTCGAGACACTGAACTTCTCAGATTCGCATCCCAGAGTCAAAATCTCTAACCCCCAACATTTTTTAAAGCTAAAGGGCGATGGCTCGATTTTGTCCCTTATTTTCATACAAATTTTTTTGTTACTTTAGTTGAACTATAGAACCAGATTTATTAGGTAAGTTCAACTTTAGGGGTAGATCTGTGCAAATATTTGGTCTACATTCTGATATCGGGTATAGACCGATCACAAGTAGAACAAACTCCCACTTCAGCCATACGATGTGTAATCACCGTGACATTCTTTCGATTTTCGACTTTTCCTGAAGAACGGATCAGGTTTTTACAGGATGATTCTGCACGTCATCCACAAATAGAGGGCGCTGTTGCCAAGATTACGCAGCTAAATAAAACACGGTATGTCTTCACAATTATTTGATGTTTTCTTACGAACTGTCAAAAAGTATTTTATAATCACAATAATGAAAGTATCTTACATTTTTTAGTGTATTGTATACTTTGAGTTTTATGAAAGGATTTTGGCGATAAAATTACTAATTTATTTACAAAATAGTTTATTTTCATTGAAGAAAGTATGTAATTTGCAAATGTATTAAGAATTCAAAGATGCCTGGTCAATGTCAGGGTTACTTGTCAGTGTTGATTTGGTTTTCATTGGAGTGGACAGCGTGAAAATATATATTCTTTACATTTTTTTTAATCAGAACTGTGCCAATAATGGTGATACAATGTTGTATGAACAAGGAGAAATAAGAGAACTGTGCACCGTGATGTCGTTGTCCAATATCGCAGACAACCAACATAAGCTTTTGATTACCTTCCTTTTGTGTTTTCTGAGAACGATAATTTGATATGACTATTTTCCTGGTTTGCGATAGCTGTACTGAAGTTAGCCAGGAAGCCTAAAACAGGGTAAAGTATTAAACGACCTAAGTTTGTGCATTAATCTTCTTGTTTTAATTAAACTGTAAACTGTTTTCAAAAGACCATCAGTAATGAAATTAGATTATTTAGCTTGCAACCTGAACGTTGTACCCAGAGTTCTTAGCGCCCCCGGCACATATTGAGCACAATGACATCATTTGAGTAACAGCAAACTTCTGTATTAGCCAGGGGCCTATGGGTGCTTTAGCCATCTCCTTACGATCTACGCACAAAGCTCGACTAATTACAGAACATATACTACACGGAAAACCAGTGATTTTCTTCACAAATTATAACACCTCCTCGCGAAAATACCGGATCAGCCCTTAAAATATCACGGTAGTCCATTTCTGGCGACACATCGTGCACATTCTCCAGCCACAGGTAAATTATTACAGGGGGCTCACACCTTCGACCCTTTGTGTCGACACACTATTCGTGGTGTATCTTTATTTGCAGTGGCCACTGTTCTGCCGGCCGCCTGTAGAGTAACGACGGCACTACTACTGTTGTTAGCGAGATGGGGAACATGCTTGCCAATAAAATCACAGAGTTGTCTGAACAGTGTAATTACTTGGGGTTTGTACGTTTAGTATGATCTTCCCGTGTTCAGCGACTGTCTAGAACGTTTGGTTACATTTCCACATTTGAAGTGTATGATGTTCGCCACAAAATATTTAATTATTCCACTTTCTTACTTTCCCTATAGAAAATTGCTTCTTACAAACACTCAGCTGTCCACGAGTCTTTTCTCTCTGAACACCTTAACCCTCTTCAGGCGGGGACGTTACCTCCCATTTCCCTAGAGAGCCGACAGACCCGTGATTCGACGGCTTAAGGGTATTTTGGAAATATCTCTTTAAGAGAAAGAATCATAGATTTCAAATAAAATTTGTTTTATTTATAGAAGCTACAATGAAATTATAAGATTATTTTATCCAAAGGAAGTACCGAATTTCAGAGCCCTTCCGGTCTGATCGCTATGTTAAAGGATGATCTAAGAGGAAATCAGTTAACCTGATAACTGACAGTCAGGGAATACATACTCTCAAAGTCTACATAAGTTCTTTTCTTGCTTATCTTCTAATTTTGTTCATTATTATAATTGTAAGGATAGTTTTGGCAAACATTTTCACAAATTAAGATATTTAATTAGCGACCCTACTCGGACACCAATTTACATCCTCAGGTTCTTCGTTATCACTTAAGAATTTCATTCGCCTGCCCAAATGGTTTTCCTAAAGTTCCACGTTCTAAGGCATTAATCAATTGTTTGGAAGATACAACTCTGTACCAGCTTGTGCACTGTGTTGTTCATATTCAAGTTTCAAGTTTTCATCCTCCAAAAAATTAATGCCTGTCTCGCACGATGTATTTCACCTACTTAGAAAAAAAACTACTCGCTGATAGAACAAGTGCGTGATTCTGACATCTTTCAAACACCTGTTTGAAAACCCAGCAACATTTCACTTTTTGTTGCTAACGTCTTTATTCTTAAACTGTTTTATTCTGAGAAAAAACAGCTACGGGTAATTATTTACAAACTTATTCTAGTCAGTAGCTTGTGTTTAGGGACCCACTGACCGACAATTCTAAAATATGTATTTACTCTTTATTTTTAACTTTCAAGCAACAAGAACTACAAGTGGCGGAGCAGCTGACGGCCGACCTGAAGGTAGACAGTCTGCTTATCGCGGAACGTTTCTAAGAAGTCGGTACTTTCTCGATCCGTCCGTGGTTCTGTTCTAATTGCAGTGTGATGATGTAATGCACTTCGTCACAAAACGATGGCTAACAAATATCTAATTTTTTTCAGTTATAAAGAAAATTAGTTTTTGTATCTCTGATATTTTTATGCATCTAGAAATTGATGAGGGATGGACAAGTTTTTGGAAAGAGAAATAGAAGGAAAGACGAGTGTTTCCGTTTAATTTTTAATTAAATGTAAGTATGAAGAAATTTATGCTAAGGAAGAGCACAGATTACAGCTATTTATGAATAATTTATCTTAGCAGTGAATTGTATCCCCAGACAATGCTAGATAAACCAAAATAAAAAATAACAGCATCTCCAATTACAATCTCTCGGTAGACCCCGGAAATGAAAACCACACAAAGTGTTCAAGGAAAAGTTTATTTAAGTTTATTCCTGTAAGATTCTTTATTAAACCTGAAGTCTGATACCAATGTTAATAAACATAATTTACTTCATACAAACTTATTATATGGTTAATTACAAGGAAATTTTGGGAGCATAAACCTCTGATACTGTTCAGACATGTTCAACGACGCCAGAGCTCTCCAACCATGAAGACTAAATTACTTCATGCATATTATAGTTGTGCTGGGCTCCACAGCGTTCATCTTCATCTTCTTCTTCATCATCATCTTCTTCTTCTTCTTCTTCTTCTTCTTCTTCTTCTTCTTCTTCTTCTTCTTCTTCTTCTTCTTCTTCTTCTTCTTCTTCTTCTTCTTCTTTTCTTCTTCTTCTTCTTCTTCTTCTTCTTCTTATTATTATATTATTATTATTATTATCTTTTGTTCTTTTTACACTTTTTCGAGGATTGATGGTTCTCAGTAATGGCAGGTGAACAACGGCAGCTGGTAAACTTGCTAACTTGTTACTAGTCTGGTAATTCTTGCTTCTCCAAGAAGAGCAGTTTCCTGAGTCTTCGAACTATTGATCTCTGCTGGCAGCTTAATCCATTTCCCAAACTCTTTCTTGACAGCTCCTGTTTCACCAGTCACCAATGGGATGGGATGGGAGTTGCCTTAAGGCTAAGGCTCCACATTATACCACATTTCATTTTTGTAGATCGTCATACTTTCTAACCCCTTTCTTGCCGTCTGATGTTGTAGTCACTTGGGATCGATACATCTGTGAACTGACAGCTTCCTCCGCCTGTTTCTTTTATTGGTCTATTACACGTGATCTTCCTCTCTGAGTGAACACGTGCATCTTACATAATGGTCATATTTTCTTTTGATGTAAGATTTTTTGGTCGGCGTTCACAGCACTTGCCACACGTATCGGTTTTATAGTGTTTGCAGTAATCCCCGTAGACTCACCGCGCTACATGCTGAGGTAAAGCGCTGTACGGTCCTGGGCAATGATCAAATTTACTTTCTGAGAATGTCGTTTGCAATATCTTCTGGTAATGGCTCGATGTTGAGCTGCAACTATTATTGCTTCAGTCTTTGCTTTCAAATCACCACCAGCCAGCTATAAATCTCTACGATATCGATGCCTGGCTATTTCATTCTTCTTGGGTATCGCCCATTCGTTCCTTTATTTCCCCATTCTCTCTCTTCTCCCATTCAGCTCTTCATCTAATGTCTGTTGTTTAGGACACTGGATTGCAAACTTCGTGCTTGCCCTGTAGTCGAATATTTGTTCTTTATCCTTGTGTTTTTAAACATTCTTGATATTGTTGTCTCTGCAGATCTCGTATACTTTTCTAGTTCGACCATCGCTGTTTTAAAATTTTCTTCCGTCCTAGGGATGCCAGTTCCGATATTGTCAGGGCGATCTGTGATAAGCAGCTTTCTCGTGTTTCGATCAATCTATCACCCCAAAACTGTGTTATAACAGGGCCGATTGTCTGTGGCACTGAGAGCAACAGTTTTTCCTTTGCATTTAATTCCGATTTTAGAATCGCTCTTTCGTCTTAGACTTTTGGCTTCTGCTTGCATCTTTTCTTTGCTGGCTTCGATTACTTCATCTAATTTTGTTTCATCTGCTATCAAGTGCACGCTAATCTCTTTTTTTGGCTTAGCCGTATTCTTCATGATATCTGTTGGAATGGAAACTTCTCTGCGCATATTTGCAATGTATCTATGTAGTCGCTTTTTCCGATCTGTTTTCTCGTTCGCTCTTTCATTTATTTAATTTGTACCTCTCTTCCAGTCAAAGAAGCTGAATGGATTTTCGCGTTGATTAGTTGTTTCTCCTTCCTAATTTCTGCTATTCCCTTGTCCGCGGTGTTATTTTTACACTTCCGTTTTTCACAATTTTCATATTAGTTGTCTTTGGTCTCTTCTATTCACCTCTATTCAGCGTTTTAAAAACAAGCAGCCTGGGATTATTCTCGTTGTTGTTTCCTGATGTCACGTAGTCACAAAGTTTTCTATGTTTGACACCACAGCCCTCGATTCCTGCTTTCTGTCTTCCATATCCCTACTTTTACTGTGTTGATTCCGA
This sequence comes from Nautilus pompilius, assembly GCA_018389105.1. Lineage (NCBI taxonomy): Eukaryota > Metazoa > Mollusca > Cephalopoda > Nautilida > Nautilidae > Nautilus > Nautilus pompilius. The sequence goes on along the minus strand of JACATO010000961.1, from coordinate 1,247,486 downwards.
TCCTGGGTTGTCAAAATTTCCTTCGATTCCTGGTACTTCTCACTGTTAATAATGCTTCTTCTAATGGTAGCCAATTTACTTTGGGCTTGGTTCTCTCCATATTTCGCACATCTTTTCGGTAATAATTCGTCTGGATGATTACCTTTTATAATATACTAACATCCAATAACCTCTCTGTACTCCCATCCATTTTTCACCTTTGTTGTTTTCCTTCGAGACCTGCTCCTTGTGATTACCATTTGGCGTTTGAGCTGAGGCTTCTATTGCTTTGTCTCCTGTTCTTTGAGAAAGAAAAGCATTATCTATTTTATTGGTTCGTGTTTTTCTTGTAAGTCTGTTGCTTTAGGTCCTACTCTCAAAGAGTAAACCACCTAACCAGGTTGGTTCAGATCGGTAACCTATTGAACAAGGCTGCTGTTTCTAGGCGGGCACACACCGATCAGTATGGATGACAAGTTCTGCTACAATCTTTAGCGACCCCAGCTCGAGGAAGTCTTAAAACCGGTAACTACTGCTTCTTGCTGTAGCCATCAGTTGTTGTTGTTGTTGTTGTTGTTGTTGTTATTATTATTATTATATTATTATTATTATTATTATTATTATTATTATTATTATTATTATTATTATTATTATTATTATTATTATTATTATTATTATTATTATTATTATTATTATTATTATTATTGTTGTTGTTGTTGTTGTTGTTGTTGTTGTTGTTGTTGTTGTTGTTGTCGTTATTATTATTATTATTATTATTATTATTATTATTATTAATTATTATTATTATTATTATTATTATTATTATTATTATTATTATTATTATTATTATTATTATTAACAACACAGAAAAGCAAAAGTAAAATATTACAATTTGAAATGTATCTCTCTTGATTTGTAAATTGTCCTTGATGGTAACTGTTTCCACAAGTCTTATATATAAACAGAAATAGTTGTATTCACCCAAACAGTCAGCACGAAATCCTCTTCATGTTACATAACTTTTATCAATAAATATGTAAATCATACATAAATAAATCGTAAGAGTGCAAAGAAAAACAAGAAGAACCAGATCAAGAATCAAAAGGAATTGTAACATAGACAGTGCACGACTCACAGAAACTGGCTGCTTGTAACCATGTCAACGAGAGCAGTTGGAAATAAAGTTAGCTGTTTTATCCGAGACGGTTTCAGTTCTCGTAGTCATCTTGGAGAGAGTTACCACATATTTCCGGAGCATCTCAAACATTCTCAGTAGGATTTAGCTCAGAAGAATGGGCCAACCATAACATACGGGCACTGGTTGGTTGTGAAGATCTTGGTCGATCACATGTGCCCTATTTCAGCACGTGCTGTCGTTCATTAGAAAGAAGTCATCACCAATCACATCTCCACCAATGCGGCAGGCCATATCTGTGATGGCTGCGAGTTGACTGGCATATTTCACGGACGCACGCCGTGGTCAGGGCAAAACTTTAATCTTGACTCATTAATGAAAAAAACATGGCACCAGTCACCTGGTGTTCAAGTGACAGGTTCGCGACACTAGTTTCTGATTATGGCAGCGCGTCAGGCGAGTGCACACCTTGATTCGTTTCACATACCCCTTTCGTGCAGCCTCCTGCGTATGTTTGAGGCTGATATCAGCCTACCTGTGGCTGTAAAGAGATCGGAAGCAGGTGTGATCGGTGTTAAAGTTCCGCTTGGCCGAGCCAACATTGGCACATATGTGTTAAAACATAAAGATGTGTAAATTTAGTTTCGATTCTTTCGTCTAAAAGACCATAAACAATTTCCTGTGCCTCATAATTGTGCAAGATGGCGTGCAAAAGGGTGATTTGTATAGGATCATTAGTTTTTCTACACTCTTTTTTAAAAAATGAGTGTTCGTAGAGTAGCTGTGTAATTAGTGTGTTTGATAATCTACATCGGTAGTTTTAAGAATGAAGACGATTCATAAACTGCATATTCTTCAGTATTTTTTAAACAGATATGTATTTTCCATGATTTAGTTTCTGCTACCAGAATGCAAAGAAAATACACATCACCTTATTGAAAAACAAGAAGCAAGATATAGATAATTATACCGCTCAATATTGGTCTCATCAAACGGTTTCTGTACTTTTTATATGTATTCTTACAGATACAAATCCCTATCATAATAACGGCCATCGTCACTGATACGAAATAGACCATCTAGATACAGTAAACCTATTCATTATCGTACAAAATTTGATTTAAAATCACTTAGTAGCCGACATATTTTCCTTCTAGCCCCGATAAGATAGGTTTGGCTTATTTGAAGCTGCTTGCTCCCGTACCGAAGCTGATGTTTCGCTGTTCCTTGGTGCCAGGCCTCAAATAATTGGTCCGCTTAGGAGGGAAAATGGTACAACAGAGACTGGGTTGTCCGCCAAGTTTTCAATGACCACTGATTCAGCATCAGCATCACTAAGCCACCGGCGCTCTATTTAACGGCTTTTGCAGACACTTGGGTAGGGTTCATGAGCTGATCAATCAATGGAAGTCATTGATGAAAAACGATAAATAGAGGCTACTCCTTTTCCTGGGCTGGCCTACGTCTTGGCATCTGTTCGCTACTAGCGGTCTGCACTGCCGAACAGAGTGAGAATAGCTGGACCAGGTCGCTGTTGATAGTTTGATAGATTCTTTCTACAAGCTCTGCAGGATGCTAGAAGTGCAAAGAACAACTTTTAAAACAGTTAGGCTACATACACTACAAAATAAATGTACACTCTAAAACCTACAGCGTCCATATTATAAGGACAGGGATCTCTGTGCATCTGTAGTATGACAGATTATCATTGTTTTCATTTTAATTGCCGATTTAAACTTGTTTTTTCTTATATCTGTTTGATCAAACATTTTCTCTTAACTGCACCGCGTAACTATAGAAATATTTTATTTATTTGAAGAACAACACGGAGGAAAAATAAATGAGGCTTGGAGGGCAACTTCTGGTAAAACAAACAAATAATTAGGCGGTGTAGTCATTTCGGTTCTGATGGACCGGCTGCTTTTGGGATACGACAGAATCTCGCATCACGCAATCTATCTTTTCCTCGTCATATCTTTCCCAGATCCGACACCGGTCCGTCGTTAATAATCTACTTGTTGGAGAGTCAGCGGTTTTCCCCTCGTCCTCCTCAGGAGATATCCGAGGGAAATTAGATGATGGTGCCAGCGGACTACAAACGAAATTGGAAAGTAGACAGAAGGCATCTCACGCATCTGGCTAAGACGACGACGGAATGAATCCCTTTGATGCAAGCATCCAGACCAGTTTTCAGACCTTTAATTGGTCGCTTAAATAAATAATTGTCACGCATTTATTCGTCTTCTGACGCAAGAGGGAGTTTTTCTATTACGAAAAGTTTGAAAAGAAACCGGTATCTTTGGTTACAGCTGATGTGCGAAAACTTGCCATTGACTCCCATTGAGGTTTAGTTTTCCTAACTCTGTCTTCCTTTTGCGTTTCTACAAACTGATAAAGAATTAATCAATATTTAATCATTGCAAAAATAGGTAAAATGATGCTTTAAAATTTTTAATAAATGCATTATTTATTATTTATTTACACATATTTTTGCTTTATTTAAAAAGAAATGGCGTGGTGACTTAACGAAAAACTGTCCGAAAGGTACCAGAAGTCTATTACATATAAGAAAACAGTACAGCGGAGCTGCGTGTTATTTCAAAGCAAAATATAAATACATGAAAAGAAAACAGCTTTTTAATAGACATTATGCTGTCTTAATTTTATAAAAGATATAAAATATGGAAAATAAATTATTTAATATTCTTTTAGAATTTATACTCAACTGGATCGGATAAGAAAAAAATATTGATGTTTTCTTGCTCCTCATATTAATGGCACCAGTTTTGAATTATCAAAAGATAATTATTTTAAAGGTATTCCCTTTTTTTGTTGTGTTTGTTTATCACACCTCATGCGAGACGCTTCAAGTTTTATTATCTCTTATCTCTTTGGATCTTGCCATGTATCCGCCATTGAGACAAACACCAGCGATCCTTCTTTTTTCTTAAAGGAAAAACACCCAGAATTGTAATTGATAAACTTAAACAGATAACAATAAAGTTTCATTTAATGAGTTTTTGTGATATCCAAAAGAAGTCCGATCCCTGGTCTCAGCTACTGCGGTAAATGCTGCACCAGGAAAGGCTACAATGATCTGGAAGGTTCGCTCTCGCCGGAGAAACACTCGGTCCCCGGGGAAATCCACGAGTCGCTGCTTGTCCAACAAAACTCGGGTTTAATGGCACACTGATTATAATGCAACTTTTAACTAACAGAACTAATGACGCCTTCTTAATGGAGCACAGAGATGCATGTGAAGGGCGATGTCTGTTATCAGATTTGTTCATCAAAAAAAATCAAACGAATGACGGGAACGTTGTTTACTTCAGTTCCGTCGCAGAGGGCAGCCATCTCTGCTGCAAGATACGCCGATGGTCTGCTGGTGTTAGAGTGCAAAACAGAAAGTTCTATAAGCGATTCAATATTGATTTTGTTTACCAAATGCAAGATTAGGTATTTATAAAACTGGCATTTTATTCGACACTATTTGAATTCATAAAAGCCCTCTAACATTATGAAATAATACTGTCTCCGTTAACCCTGCATCAATGGCTTCTTATAATCTGGTGACGTCACGACATCGTAAGTAGAGTAGCAGCGCGCGAATTCGCGCGCACTGAGATGTCGGAGTAAAGTTGAACTGTTTGTTATCAGGTATCGGTTGCCAACTGACCAACTATGCAGTAGAGTATTTTTTCACTCGTACTTATTTCCATTAGTTATTCGTGTTTATCATCCTTTTCTCTTCCTAGTCGAAGACTCGGTGGCCATAAAGGTCTGCGTGTCCTTCTCTATTCCTTTTTCTCGTATAAATGTTTTACGATTCAATTTTGACACAAACAATGCGCCTACTTAAAACGATATTATCATTAATTATTTAAAATTTATAATATTTTATTAGACAGATGGATCACTGACTTTATTATTGGAAGACTAATTTCACTTATAGAAGAGACTGTCGCACATATTTTGGCCCACTACGTCACACGGTTACTGACTTTAGAAGAGGTCACGTGGGGCGCGCTTCCCTAGCATCTTCCATAGTCTTTGCGTGAAAACAAATGATTCTCTTTTGAAAGGAGATGAGGGTTTGTTGTAAAAGCCTAGAAGTGTAATTACCATATTTAAAAATGTTTATAAATATCAGCTGGAGTCTCACTGTTTCTCTACTCTGGCTGTTTCTCATTACCAACGAGATGAAGAATTGAACGGATGTGTAACTCGAGGCAAAAGATCGATCGACTTTTTTTCGTACAGTAGTGGGCAGCCACCAAGTCACATCTATTAACCCTAGCCCTGCTGAACTTTGCGCTGAATCTGCAGAAAAGGGATCGAATTTCTATGCATATTTACACTATAAAATCTAGACTCAACAGTTCTTCCCCGAACAGGTTTTCCTGTTATTCTGGTCTCTAGGGTTACCAAGAGTCAGAACGTAAAACGTTCTAAGCATTACAATCAGCTAGAAAACATCTGTATTTTAATATTAGAGTAATAAATAAAAAATATCACAGTTTGTCTGATGCAGATGTTGTTCAGTGTGACTTAGGCAATATGATGGGCGATTTGAAGATATCGAGGTCTCATATAGGCTGAAAGACTTCCACCTTCCTCGTAAATGATGATAGCTATAAATAACTTAGACATAGTTTTTTCCATAAATTCTGACAACATTCTTCATTAATTAATAAAAAGTTTCAATGGTTTTCTTAGGCAAATCTTAACACAAAAACATTGTTTGCAGATCACAGAATGTAACAGAACTTTGGCACTATTGCATTATGTATTTCTGGTATTGATTCTTTGTTTGCCAAAATTTGCTAATAGAAGCCTATTTTATTCAATGTGCTGACTGCTAAATTACGAATCATTTATCTACTAGCATAAATTAATAATAATAATAATAATAATAATAATAATAATAATAATAATAATAATAATAATAATAATAATAATAATAATAAATAATAATAATAATAATAATAATAATAATAACAACAATAACAATAACAATAATAATAATAATAATAATAATAATAATAATAATAATAATAATAATAATAATAATAATAATAATAATAATAATAATATAATAATAAGAATAATAATAATAATAATAATAACAACAACAACAACACTGGAATTAAGTTGATAGATTGGTAGTGGGACTCAGTCAGACGGAGACACATCCCATCTCTTGATTGCTATCACTCATTCTTCCCTTTCGGAAATATAAAATTCGCCAAAGGAAAAAAAAAGATGAGCCTCAGTTATATTTAAATTCTATAAGATTTAATTCTAGTTGAATATCACAGAAATTCGCTGTCGAATTCAAGTCAAGTCGCCATGTTTTGTTTTTCACATTTTCAATATGGCAACGTAAGTAAAAACAACTTTTGTTTATAGAGTTCGTATATAATGACTTGTAAACACGGTTTTCATTGGGTGATGTACTCACGCGGCACATTACTGGTCAACAAAAAATTAGTGCTGTTGGCGCCAAAGGGATAGAAGGTGGATTACATTGAGTAGGAGAAATATTTATTGTCCAGAAGTAAATTTCTACTAAATTTCGAAACAGGCTTCAAAGAACATATTTTAAAATAAATCGATTATTATCATTATTTTCCAAAACTTCTAATTCTTGCCTACCATCTAAGACCTTACAGTCACGGGTAAGAGTTCTACTGTCTGTCTGTAGACGCGCCGCAGGAGACAAGATGATATACGTGGAACCGTCTTTTACATGCCAGCAGTGAATTAATGCCGAGAGATCGACTTTATAACCACGATGGTGGAATACATTTTAACCTTTACCTATCTTTTGCTGGGGAAAATAAAGATGAACATTAGAATATTTTTACTTCTGCTTAAATACTAGACTGTTTCCATAACATACACAAAACAAAGTGTTGCTGTATAACTGTACTAATTGCTCTTTTAACGACCAGAAACTTGTTGACACCACAACTGAAGTCATCGGCTAAAAAGGATTGGGAATTATTTTCTCTAAAGAAACACAGGAGGAAAACGTACTGAGAAAAGATAATTCTGGCTACCGACCACCAGAATCTCGTTCCGGAAACACACAGACAGAACGAAACTGTAAATAATTTTAAAATGCGAGTTTCTAATCGTGGATTATCAGCTTCCTGCAAAAGCAAGCAGGCAACAAGCCCTGACTTGGTGGAACAAATGAAAGAGCTCTGATTTTTTTATGTACTAGAAGACTTAATATTTTATTTTTGTAATTTTCTCTTGTTCCTTTGTTCCTCTAAAGTGACAACCGTTTATAGTTCTCGCGTGCCCCACGTCCCCAACTACCGCATCCGGTGACCAAAATGACGTCAGGGAACTTTCTTGGAAACTGGATTCAACAAGACTACAAAAGAAAAGAAGTATGTGATGCTTTGAAGCCAGACAGTCTAAAATTCGACAATTTCTAATACACAGAGAGGTAATTAACTGCTGCTTAATTATTCTTATAATTTGCTTAAACTCGCTGAACCTTTCAACTTACTGAAGACAAATTAATGTCATAATAAAATTTATCTGATTTAATGTGCAACTGCCCTTTAGAAGTTTATAGGAAAAAAAACCTTTTTTTTAATTTTCAGAATACAGATTTTACATTTGTTGGTGTTACTTTCGTGAATAGGTTGACTTTAGTGCAGCTTTATTCTGGTGGTTGGGTAAGTTTAATGACAGGAAATATCTAATCAACTCGCCGCTGTGGCGATATTAAAACTTGAATCGGGTTCGGGGATTTATGGATGAATCGATAGATTTTCAGACCGTTGTGGCACGGCTTCAAATCTTGTAGCCTGCGCCCTGTAGGCGTAAGCCATAACTCCCCTTGATCTTTTCCTTCGTTTTCCTGCCATTTTTTTGTTATTATTAATAAATTTTGCTCCGCGTCAAAACCGCGGGGGTTCCTTTTGTCGGTGCAGAAAGAACCCATAAAAATGTAGGAGTAGGGGAAACAAGAAGAATGTGTTACACCGGTCTGCCGGCCAGTCCTCAGTCTAATAAATGTCGTTTCTAATAAGCGTAAAGTGTAATTGCGATAAAGCATTTTAATAAGTAGATGCCAATTGACAAAGATATTTCAGTTAGCGCACATATATTTTCAACACCATTTTCGTCCGAAACTCCAAAGCACACATACAGCAGCATCCTCCAAGAACATCTTCCTAATTTATTCTTTACGACTTCTTTATCTGCCCGTCCATAAACACCTTGTTTATTCCAGCTTTCTCTGGTTTCCTCTTACAAGTGATTAAACTGCTCAACTGAATTAGAAAGCACACACTAACGCATGGTTGATAACCGTTGAGTATACATCTTAAAGCAGACAGTGTAGTCTGAACTGTAATAAGTCGATGTATCAACCAACGGCAGTATTCGTGATTTATGATTTACTGATAACAGATCACAATAAGGAAGAGAAAATGTTGCGTATTATTTATTTACTTTTTAACATAGTGTTCTACAGGTTATAATCATAGCAAACCAAAATATCTGTTGAGGAGGAGTAATTAATTACAGAAAGAGAAAAATACACTGCATTGAACAGTTCAAAACTATGAAAGACAAAGGGCAAAGTAGCGGCGACCAGGATCGAAACTGAACAGTACAACGGCACGGTACCAGCAAAGATAGCACCACGATACAGTAAGAAATAGGTGAAGTTCTGAGAACAAAAGGAATTTACAAATTTCAAGTGGAACGATCAAGTGGTCGGGGATCGAATCGGCTTTGCTGCTGAAGACGGCCGTGCCGAGCGCCCAGGAAGCTCGGGAAAGCTAAAGGCTGGTTAGCGGTAACCATGGCACTACGCAAGTTCAATGAGGGTTCAAGCAAATAGCTAGCGGCTCTGTGGCCACACGATTAGCGAGGTCGGCAGGTAGGTTACACATCAGGGCTGACATGTTGGAACCCCAAGAGATTAAATCCACAATGTATGGATACCATTATCAATACTATTCTAAATGCTAAATGCTTCAGACCCGTAACCAAAGAGATAGACATATTTTCCTAGTATAAACTTAATTTAGCAAGAATTGATAATATAAAAGAGAAAAACGAGTAATTAAAATAGCAAAGACGTTTATGTACATTTTGACAAAGAAGAGTTATTTCCCTTTAGTTAATTAAAAACTGGAAATTCGTGTACAAAACGAAATGCTTCGCGGACGCCTCTGGCGGAGGAATGGAGTAACTCCTCACTAGAAAGACGGACGGTAAAATTATTTTATTTCTGTTCAGCAAACTTAATTGCACAAAGGTACGTCATGAAAGGAATCCTTCACTTTATGCTAACAAGCGCAGGTGCGCGGAGGCGTTTAATGTTTTGACAGACAACTTCAATTTAACTGGCAGCCTGGCCGCACGCTGACGAGGTCGCGTGCTTGTCCCTTCACTGCTTGCTAATTACAATAATTTTCCTATTGATTTACACTCATGGGTCGTCGGTGTGACATGCTCATGTATTATGCATTGTTTATATTCAATTATTGAAGTCTGTAAATATATGTTTATCGATCTTGCTTTCGTTTTTATCTTATTAGCTGGACAAAGGAAATTAAACTGAAAGCGAGAGTTATTTCTCGTACCTGACTCTTCTTCGCTACATCGATTGTAATGACGTCACCCCGATAGTAGCGTCACGTGACACTGAAAATCTATCCGCTTTAATTTAAAACATTTATTTTTGAAAAGTTGACTGAATAAAAACTTGGTTATAGTTCTCTTTCTAGACTGGGATTCCGATTCAATTTTTTAAAGTTACCAAATTCTCTACATAAGCATAAAAGTAATTTTACAGGAGAGCTGAAGTCGAACTTGCACCGCTACTATTTATAATTTCGTTTCAAATTTAAAATTGATAATCACCAATTATAAAGAAGTCGATACTTCAGAGCCCTTCATTTTCTGATTAGAAAAGACAGAATAAAAAGTAATACTGCCAGAGGCTACAGGCTCATCACAGTACCAAATATAAGCACAGGAAGCCAGTATACAGCTATAACAAACCAAGTCGTTTGTAGTCTGCTTGACGAGAGAGCTTTGGCGCCACCCACATATTTTTAGAAGGATATTGAAAGTTTATATTGATTAAATTTTCCTATAAATTAATGATGCAGGTATTATCGTGAAAGGTTGTTACAAGCGTTTTGTCGGTTTTTATACTATGTTAATTTGGGGCTCATTTTTGGATGTTTGTTAAGGTGTATGTAGATAAGTTATATATCATTTTGTAGCGTGTGCTTTAGCATACATTATGCAAACATACCTTTCTAAAAATCATGAAATGTATCTTTGTTTCAGGGTTCTGAGTGAAGCAGGGATAGAAACGTTTTCGTGCCATTTTGCCTCACGAGGTCAAACCAGGCCACAGAGCGAGCGAGGAAACTCGTAACATTGAGCAAGCAGGGGGCGAGGACACAGCAAATGAGCGCACAGCACAACGATGGCTTGCAAAGTTTCGATCATGAGATGTGAGCCTCGAAGATAAGGAACATAGCGGAGTCCTTCCAGCTGTGATGATGATCGTCTGAAAGCCTCAGTTGAAACTGATCCAAGAAAAACAGTGCGAGAAATTGCTGGAGAGCTCGACATAAGCACTGTAACTGTTTCCCGGCATCTTGACGCAATTTGAAAGGTGGAAAGGCTTGACAGGTGGCTGCTACACGAGTTGAGTGGAACAACAACAAAATCGTCGATTGGAGATCTGCTCTTCGCTTGTCATCAGAAACAAAAACGACCCATTTCTTGACCGAATCATTACGTGTGATAAAAACATGGATCATTTACGACAGTCGTACACGACCAACACAGTGACTCGACAGAAGCAAGGCGCCCTAAGTACATTCCAAAATCCAGCCTCCACCCAAAGGTCATAGTCACTGTCTGGTGTACTACAACTGATGTCATCCACTATAACTTCTTGTAACCTGGCAAAACCATCAGAGCTGAAAGGTACTGTCGTCAGTTACATGTTGATCATCAGAAACTCTCCCAACGACAGGTGGAATCGATAAATCGATCGAAGAGGCCCAATCCTGCTCCACGACAATGCTCGTCCTCATGTCGCAAAAGTGACTCTTCAGAAACTGAACACCTTGGGGTATGAAGCTCTCCCTCAACCAGCCTGTTCACCAGACCTTTCTCCAACAGATCTCCACCTTTTCAAATACATCGGCAGCTTCCTCCGTATGAAATCCTTCCCCAACCAAGCAGCAACTGAAACTGTATTCCAACAGTTTATCGACTCCAGAAATCTAGATTTTTTTCAAATTGATATAAATTCGCTCGTAACTCGCTGGCAGAAGTCTATTGATTGTAATGGAACTTTGATTGATAAACGTCACGTTCAGGAGCGATATGAAGTCTCATTGTTGCGGTAAAAAACCGACAAAACCTTTGTATCAACCTAATAATCAAAAGGGGGAGAGAGAAAAATAAATGTTTTTGGTTCTGAAGTAAACTGTCTGTTTATGAACGTTCTTTTCACAGAAGATAAAGGCGGGGGGAAAATGAATTTTGGTAGGATCCAGAAGCTGCAGGTATTACATTTTCATGATCTTCCCTGATGAATACTTCAAAGGGTCTTCTGCGATCTGTCAAGAGAAAACTGCCACGATTAGTAAAAATGCCAGACTTAAGTCATTCGGTTCATTGTGATAGCGAGCGTTTTATTGACATCGACTCAAAGGAGAAGATGGATAAATGAAAATTATTCTGATGAAAGAACAAACGAGCAGCAGAGTCAACATACAGATAAGAGTTCTGGGACATCCAACACGTACATTCGCACTTTAGAGTCTCTGTAATTTTTGTTAAAGCTGACTCGACTGACGGTATTTATCAGCCATGGCAATGTGGCGGGACAGACTTCCGGGACGACGACATCGCTTGCGCTCAAACATCCGACTATCTTCTGACCCCCTGGTGATATTTTGCCTCGAGTTTCTTCAACTGAAGATCAAAGTGGACAACCGGTCTCTCGGTTTAAGCATGTCGGGCGAATTTCCTCTGAACTGATGTCCGCCTTATCGAGGTCACCCTGATAAAGTTAACTGATTGTGTAACTCTCCAGAGAGCGGTGTGAAGTCCGCCCCTTGATCAAAGAGTCTTTCCCCCTTAATGGTCTTCAACCCCGACGAAAAAAAGATTTGTTGGTAATGAATAAAATGATTACTCAAATGTACATGCATCTATAATTCTGTTATATACAAAAGTAATAGAATAATACTGAATTTTATCTCTAGTTGTAAGCAGATTAACAACCGTCTATTTTAAAGTGCATATGATTAATTTTCTTTCCAATAACTAGGGCGATATGCGCTAGGTGTCCATCAGTCTACGGAGTCTCTCTGGTCTGATTTCTACCTTTAGTTGTAATCCCCTGATTGTTGCGAAAAGGTCTCGATTACTCGTCTTTTCGTGGTTTTTATTTGTTTTTTTAATTCTTATTTTTAATACAGGAAAATGTTATAGTAGCAACACCAACAGGAAGAATTTTTCTTTGCGGAAGAGATCAATTTTAATGGTTCTTACCACTGTTTTGAACCAAATCTCCGACTTGAAACAATTACAGATTCGGGTCTGATGTTTACCCGTGATACTTTACTTTTATTGTCAGTTTAATCCTAGAAAAGAGGCGGGTTTTTGTCCGAGTTGGGGCCCATGATCTTTGTTTGGCGACTCTAATGTCTTCTTTAATGTGTACGCTCTGCTAGCATCGCGAATTAAGGGCTCGAACGGTCGGTAGAGAATTTGAAGTTTGAAGAAAATTATCGGCAATTAAAGCTCCAACTTACGACTTTACAGAAAGTAAAAAAGAAACACGAATAATTTTTCTGAGGATGGAAATAACCATCTGGTTCCTTAAATACATTTTTAATGTTAATTTTCAGAAAATTGAAAGTTGTCATAGAAACGCTGTCTCTGATAAAAGAAGTGTTGATGAAAACTATTAAATTATTTGACTACAATTCGTAACAATAATCTTGATAAATAAAAAGAAAGAAATAAAGAACAACAGTCATTAAAGAATTCTAATCATTGAATGATATTATCCTTCTTTCTGTTGAAAAATGAGGCAAACCTAATGTCATTATGGAAACGCTACGATACCAACCTAATCAGATCCTTGCAAACAGTAAATCCAAGAGAAATTGAAAAAAGTAAGGTGACAAAGAAGAATGTTATTTTAATAATACTTCTATAGGTGTGATATAATGATGTGATAACATTTCACATTTTATATGGTAGCTGCAATATTTTAAGAGCTGAACGTTCATCTTGGGAATTCTAGTGGAGACCTTAGAAAATAAGAAGCTGACTGCGCAATAATTCCAATGTATCCTCTAACCAACTGACAAGTATAACAATGTATTTTTCTAAGCCAGTAACATATGCATTATAACCCAATAAGAAACATATTTATCTCCCCAAATAAGAGCAAACATCTATATTCTTTAATTTATACACAAATGTCTTATTTTAAAATACGCTTGAACTGTTTGACGAAATTCAGAAATCTATATTGCATAATCTCTTACCCATTATATTGTGACTATAAAATAATAAGCAACAATATTTAAAAATAATTTTTAAAAACTTATGTTGTAACACTATGAAGATAGTCTATTTAATATCTTTTCATTATAATGATGGAAAAAATATGAAAATTTTATCGTCTGATTTATAGATGCATCTGGACATAATTTAAGCTCCCTAAATTTAATTTGAAAAAGCATTCTGACAGGAATATATTTTGGTTATTTTACCTGATATTACACGTTTAACAAACACTTATGGGATGTTGACAACATTGGCCGTGTGATGAATGTAGAAGACATAAATCCGAGCTTTGGCCAAGAAAACATTTTATTGCTGAGACATTTGCAATTGGCAGTGATTCTGTGATGACGGCTACCAACCAGACGGACATCGGAGAGCCTGCTGTTGTGTGTGCATCACTGAGAGACCAGGGTTCATGGATGATTGAACTGGGTCACATCGAGCAGCCTCAGTGACCCGGTATTTACAGCCATTAAAGAGCCCAGCTATCAATTCCCTAAAACGTTTATGGACCTGAGAATTACGTAAGATGATTAATGAGTTGACTGACGTAGATACAACACCAAAAGATAGTACAAAGAATAACTCTAGCGTACGGTGATGGGCTTCTGAAGATGTGATTCTGCGCCTATTGGGAGAAGGATACCCCAGATCAAAGATACACGAGAGCCATTTATAGTTTTTGCGAACCTGCTGCTGGCTCCACCTACTTTCTCTTCACTTTCGTCTTTTTAATAAAAGGTCATTAAAATTGTATCACATTTATTAAGTACACAACAAATGCACTAAATTGGAGGCACTGCATCTTTTCTGCGATGCGATAGCTCTGATGATGAAGGATGTAGTTGCTGTCGCCAGATATCGTGCAGACTTTCGTCGTTCGAAGATGACTGCAGTTGATCTTTTTGAGGAAGAAAATCCGCTCGCAAACCCACGTGTGGATGTGAACAGACTGACATGAGTTTAAACGCGCGATGAATCAAAATTGTAAAAAACAAATTTTAAATCAAGGGAATGAAAAATCTCAGACAGATCAATCAATTGAAGTATAGTCTTCTAGTGAAACTGAAAATGAATGACTGAAGAGTTAAAAACTGGGTTTTCTCTCCCTTAAATCTGCAACTAGTGTGTTAAGCTCCAACTAGAGACTCTCTAGGTGCGATATACTGGACACTCTTTACTGTTGAGGCTTGCAGAGGGACAGGCTGCATTGGAAAGCTATCACGGCATCCAAGAAGTCTGAATCAAGGCGGGTTTTGCCCTGTAAGGTGCTGTTGATATTTCCCAGGTTGCCTATGATATCGGAAGGGAAGGCCAGCTCACACAGCCAGTTTTTATCTTCCAATTAAGATGTATCCATGCCCACATTTCGAAAAATATCTTTGCTTTCTGAACAGTCACCAACCGTGTAAAAACTTTTTCACAGTTCAGCCAGCGCAATTTAGGATGATGAAGATGATTCCCTGATTACACCTCGGTTTAAACGGAGGAAAATGAATATATTTCACAGTTTCTGCAACCCTTTTCAGATTTCTCTACCCGCCTGATGAGCCACTCACCAATACCGTTTTACTCGATGTTACGTTATTCACATGATTTTGTAGGCGGACAATATCCCCGTTTATCTTTCTGACCATTGCTGGTACACCACCAGTACACGTCCCAGCCATTTTTCCCCATGGAAGTTTCAAACTTTAATTTACTGCGCACACACTTCGCTTATTTCTTCTGTAGCGAGTCCGTGTATTGCATAGATCTCCGAGCTCCTGGGTGATTCCAACGTTGTCGTTTACACCGGTGCACGTGCATCAGTAACTGGGCAGTATCACCGGTGTCATCCCTCTCATCAGCAGCATAGGAACAGAATACGGAATCAAAGCACTTCTCCAGGAGATGCTTCGTTAGACTGGATAGCCATTCCTGAAAGATTCCACTTGAAAAAGTAAATTTTGTCAGGATACTTTTCCGGGAATTTCTTGATACACGCGGAAACTGTTCCTCCTGCTTATTCTGTGAGAATGGAGTTTCAGATTTTTATGAAATTATCTCCAAAAGAACAAGAAGAATGCGCACGTGACGCTAAGGGAGTTTCCCGAATTACTGTCGCAGGAGCGATACTTCACCGTAAGTCACGGCCTCTGCGGGTGCTGACTGTACCATTATATAGATATACTGAGGAATATCAGAAATAACCCACGGAGTCCACAAGATCATCACTTTGATTGACTGATCACGATCGAAACCAGAAGGGGAGGAGTCAGAATAGCAGGTACAGGGGGCCGCATGCTCTGCTCCCATGCCCTCCTGGTGTTAAACTTGTGGAGACTAACGAGACTTAAGATTTAGCAAAATCATAGACAAGATTTTCGTTAAAGAAAAGAGAAAAAGAAAGCCATTTTATGAGCGATGAATGCAGATTTACGATGCAAATTGATAGTGTTATTATTGACTGTCTGTTTAGTATCTTAGACATAAATGACTAGAAAAGAGAGTTAACTATAAATTTCTGTGTCGGTTCTTGTTTACGAGGCATATACAATTTTCTCTTTACATACTCAGTTTGTCGCAGAGCCCCTGAGACTGTGACGACCAATGGATCCCCATTTGTCCTGCTTCAAACACGTCCTGGATGCAGTTTATATAATTAAAACAATCTCTAAATTATTTCTGAAATCACATCAAAATAATGCTTCTACATCAATGCTACATTGGAACATTTGAAGATCATTCTTCTATCCCTCAGAAATCTCACAGCTGCATTTAAAGGACAAATCACGGGAGATTTCATTCCCGTTTGTCAGAGCGAAGATTTGACCTCGCTGACCCTAACCCTGACCCTAACCCGACGTCTACCCGACTTACGTTTCGCCTTGTTCACGTCGAGATTTTAGTCGGCTCTTCTATGGGATCGCTGCTTATCTACCATATAAAACTGAATTTAAATGCACAAAATTCCTTCTGCTTTATTATTCTCGCTTTAATCTCCAGACAATTTTTTTCTGGTGGGCACTGTTTTGTTGGTTCTGTGGAGGCTTCTCATGTCTACGACACTGGCAAATGGACTGTGGCCCCATCAGCTCTAGGGATGTCCATTTTGGGCTCCAGCAACCGCATCGTGACACTGTTCATAATGGAGAGGTTTCTTAAGCTGAATTGTACTTATAATAAAAGGTAAGGTATTATTATTATTATTATTATTATTATTATTATTATTATTATTATTATTATTAGTATTATTATTATTATTATTAACCCTAACTACTGGTATCCTAGTTTCCATGTTAAAAACCTTGTTTAGAATTGTTCTAAAC
This sequence comes from Nautilus pompilius, assembly GCA_018389105.1. Classification (NCBI taxonomy): domain Eukaryota; kingdom Metazoa; phylum Mollusca; class Cephalopoda; order Nautilida; family Nautilidae; genus Nautilus; species Nautilus pompilius. The sequence goes on along the minus strand of JACATO010000961.1, from coordinate 1,230,467 downwards.
CAGTGATTCTCATGGTGGGGCGTAGGAATATTTTGGTTGGGCGTGGGGTTAAGAATATTTTAGAAAATAATTAAAAAGTTGGTTCGAAAGGTTTATGGAACTGTTTGATCTCCTCACCAAGTTTTTGAAAGACAGACCTGAACTGAAGCTCCTGTTAACAACCGATGGAAAAGCTTATGTGAGTTACTTAACAGACATTTTTGAAAAACTAAGTTCATCGAACAAGCGGCTCCAAGGAGCAAATATGACGCTCGTTGATGCAGAAACAAAGATATTTAGATTCACAACACTTCTAGAATTATGCCAGAGGAATATTTCCGCAAGAAATTTCAGTCACTTATATTGGTTAACTAAGTAACTAATGATGCTACAAAAGTCATTGTTGACCATTTTAAAATGTTAGTTACCGACTTCAATGATAGATTCTGTGATTTAAAGGCCATGGATTTTCCCTCTTGGTTAACTCAACCATTGCTGGTGAACTTATCTGAAGTCCGGTGCAATACCAAGAGGAGTTATCTGAGTTGCAATATGATGAATCTGTGAAAACTCTGTTTAAAGTGAAAGGAACCATGATGTGGCTCTCTAATTAGATTGAAAATAATACCCAAACTCAACTACTTTATTTAGTGGAACGCGGCTTCGGTGCTGTTAGTGATTTACTACTAGCTAAGGGAAATCGACTGGAAATTACAAAACGTGGGGATTTAAGGTTGAAACTTACAAAATTAGCCCCTCCTCCGAATCAAAAAATCTGCAGCCAGCATCAGGGGCAAGGTTCCCACTGAAGTGACAACAATCGTTGAGTGCATTTGAGATAGTTAACATATTGTAGTAGTAGCTGAATATGAAATGTGTCTTCCGGTTCATTCAATATCTTAAATGCATTGAGATACAATTGCAAGTAAAATAAAATCATTTAATTAAAACTTTTGAAATTGTAATCTTTTCCTGCTAATTGTGGGGCGTACGTTTTTTCGAAAAATAAAAGTGGGGTTTAGGGCAAAAAAGGTTGAGAACCACTGTTCTAAACCATTAGTTGAGTAGCTAGAAGAATGTGGAAGGACATTGTGGATTATCTAAAGTCCGGAGATACGAAATAATCATCAGTACCATTAGAATTTACCCACTACTTTCTATGGACTAAACATTCTGGTAAAAATTCTATTAATATTGAACTGTGCAGAAATCTCTAGCCAGCCTGTAAGTATGTTCTTTAGTGTTGGTAACAGTAGAATACTGATAAAAACTAACCTGTGACTGTTCCTTCCACCTCGGCTGGTAAACGGCTAATAGTTGGACTTCCTAATATGCTGTATTTGTAACTGTTGTGCGCCCTAGAAGTTTCACACTCAGAAATATTCCAGAATGAAACTTATTTGAAAACATAACCATAACTATCCTATTTTAGTTTGTCGTGATCGGCCACCATATATACCTAATATTAATATTAAACGACACACAGAGACAGCAGTTATTAGGTAACAGTGCAAAAATTGCTGGTGTCGACGTTGTGTTATCTGCATGCTTGATTTCCGGTGACAGTTAACAACAGCAGGCTGTAGGTGGCGACACTGTGGCTTCTTCCTGGGTCTTCGGTTTCCGTAAAAATGAATGTCGGGACAGACAAACAGTCCAGTATGACAGTAGAGAGTATTCAATTCTCAAAAAGAAATGTGTGCATTGACGAAATTACGCTATCCTCGACCACCTAGATATGTTCGATTCAAAGCCGAATGTCGTATTATTGAGCGGACCACAGTAAATGTTTCGGGAGTGAACACTTCGTTCTGCAAGACATCGATGAGAGGCTCTGTGTGGCTACCTCTGGCACCAACAACGAGGCTGACTGGTTCTTGGCGTGTACAGTTTGTTGTAATCTCGCACTCGCGTGGTCGGTACGTATCGCTTCCTGCAGCTATTCTTACACGTTGCTGTGGATGGTAGAACATCATTATGACTTTATTCCTCAGGGTATTCGTCTGTGGCGTCATTTCACACTTGAGTGATAAAATCATTGTGCTGCTGAATTTATAAGACCCCAGTATGTATCAGGCATTTTCTGAGTCATGTGGGTAAATTGGAAGGCACAACTCATTCTATTATCAAGAATATTTATAGTTTCGAGAAGGAAAATATAAATTTCTATCAAATTGATAAAATCTTTTGTTGCGAAATATAACTTTAATATTTTAAATGACTTTCCTGTCTAAAATCCATTTTTTTTCACCACATCGCAACATCTGGTATTGTGTAATACTGGTGTCATATAATTGGTATCTCGAGGATGCGGGAGGGAGAAATTGGTTGGTTGATTTTCTGTCAACAACTTCCAGATCTAAGCTTGGAGCATCTCACAGGTCAAGAGACGAGAAGAGGGCGTGACTGCCATCATTATTCTTCTCCCCAGAACAATCCATCGTGACCAGGTAGGATGGAACTCCGACCGCGCCTTTGTTTATGGTTTCTAGCTAAAAGATGTAGCTGTGAGAGAGCTTTCTCTTCTGATCAAGCAGTCAACACGTCTGTACGGACCGGTACTCGAACGTTCTCGCCCAGCTTTCCTTCGACGCCACATTGATGGCTATTAAGTTACTAATTCACTGTTCCGACGTGTAAACAATTCGGAAATCTTTGCCTAAGCATTTAGAACTCTTTTCTAGTACTACTGTGAAGCTTGTTTCTGAAAATAACATTAACGGAGCGACCATCTGGCTAACAGTGAAGGAATTCCACGGTGCGGGACTCATTCCACTCTACCACCAACATGGAATATCTGTGTAGCCATGCCGTAAACCGGATCGTAAAGACAAATATCCGGAACACAACACAAATTTGTACGTTTAATCTCGTGTGACATTTGGATGTTTGGATACCTTTGGCCGGGTTTCTGTCCGAAATATTTGTTTGAGTGTTTTTTTTGTTTGTTGTTGTTGTTGTCGTTGAGCGACAAAACCAAGTTTCTTAAAAGCCAAAATTGGCGGCAGCCGGTTTCCGGAAAATTTGCGAAGAACGTGTGGTGTATTAAATAATATTATTTGTGGTTGAGAAGCTGTTTTTGTAATGCACATTAAGTGATGATTTATTTACGAGTTAAATTTAAAGTTATACAACTTTCGAAAATCTTTGTCTCAGTTTGATGATGCAAGAACTGCAAAGTATTGTAGTTTGTTATTTATAAGATGTTTCCAGTCTGATTGTAATACATTTCACAGAGATGCGGAAAGCACCAGTCAGATTCATTTTTCCATTTTTATCGTAAGTTGTTTTCAGACAGTATTTTCAAATACGATGGATGTCTACTGTTTTATTTTAACTTTGGAGAGACTGTGTGAGACAATACAGATTTTTAGCTTTAAACTTTGATGCCAAAGTAATACGCCACAGACACCGAGAATGCAGACTTTCGTGGAGCTGTCATATATGGTCAGCATGTAGAACGTCATAACTGGAAACCAGTATAAAATCACTGTCGACCTGACGAGATCATTTTATCACATCAGTACGAATCTCTTCCCCGAATTCTTGTAATTTTATGCCAAAAGGAACAGAAAATATTTACAGTTACATAACCGGATGTTATTTACGCAGGAAATAAATGCAACCTGAATATTGGTGTGTTGTTGGAAATTCAAGATCACACGAGAAAGACATTTAAAGCGGGGGTGGTGGACAGAGTGCCAGAATGCTAAGCTAAAAGTCAGGGTTCAGAAATTAAGAAGGTTCTATACTAATTCCATATACTTATAAAATATTATTAGAAATTAGGAAATTGCGTTTCAGAGAATATATAAATTTAAGAGATTATTCTCTCTTCTACTGCCTGGACTTTTAAAGAGTTAAATAAAGTAAGAAAGTTATCATCTGGGAAACAATCTTTTTATTTATATAACCTGAAGTTTACTTTGACAGGATTATTTTGTTAGTACAATGGTTAAAAGAGAATAAAGTAGAACAAACCATAATTGCTCCTTCTGTAGTATATAAACCTTGCAACACAGGAACTGACTTTATCGACAAATAAATAGACTTGTAACTAGGGTGAAGCTGCAGAATATGAGGTAGAAATGTTGTCTACATTTCAGTTATTACACGCCACTTCGAAAGAAAAGATCTGACTATGCTACTTTATGCTTGCTTAATTTAAAATGGCTGAGACCTTCTTCTTGCAGAAAGACAGCACAGGGCAGTTTTGGAAACGACATGTCACTGTTTGGGTCGCTGTAAGTACAGTCGGTGACTTTGAAAGGGAATCTGACATCCTAGGGCTATATTTATAATATCCTGCTCCCACTTGTCTTTCCAGGGGCGTAGTCTGTACTTGGCGTTTTATTTGGACAACGCCTCCCCCATCTACAACTTAGATCTAGGGCGTTGTCTATAATAGGAATGGAACTTTCCTGCAGTCACAAACCGACGCATATTCCAGTCCACGAATCTCTATCTGTACACGTGCCATAGTGAAAAAAATGTCCATTTACCAGACTGACTTGTTGTACTTCTGGTCACGTGATATTACATCATTCAAACGGGCCGATATGTGAAGCTGGTGCTAATTAAAACGAGGCTAACGTAAGTTTGTTGACTGAGACAATTTTGAGTGTACTTTTGAACTTTCGGTCTTATTCTGTCGGCTCGAAGATTTTACTTTAGAAACTACTATTAGAAAAGAATAATCTCGATTCGACAGATAATATCAGTTTTCCACTTGACTAGTAAGCGGGGTCCTCTCTACGTCATAGCGACGACTTCACACAGCCTACGTCTTAGAAGTGACGTCAGATATGTCATTGGAAGGTGACCGTCAGAAACATTGTTCTCAGGTCACCTCGGATACAAACAACTCTAGTGTCGAAAAACAATGGACAAAGATTTTATTGTCTTTCAGATAAAGGGCACAGACGAATGTCACTGGAGTCAACTAGACAGAAAATCTCATTTTAAACATTATTATATGCCTGCTTACTTAAAAAAAAAAACAATATTTTCTGTCGAGACCAAAACATAGAATAATTAATATTTGGTTTAAGTTAAAACCAGAAATGAAAAAAGTAAACTAACTAAATGAAAAAATAAGCCTGAAATAGAATAACATTTGTTTTAGCTGATTAGATTGACAGACGGAGTCGAGAAGAAATCCGATTTTCCACAAATTATCCAATCAACATTAGTCGTTATTGTGAATTAATTCCCAAGAGGGCGAGTAAGGTCCGCCATCTTGGGTTGCGTCCGATAACCACATTAGAGGTTAGTTAAAAATCACCGACTGTTATATGATAGGATTCGCCGAAAACCACAAACCAAATTACTGGTAAGGGATTACTTTACATTAAGGGGCAACACACTGAAGAGTAAACAGGAATAACTCGTAAATTGTAAAATTAGTAGTTTATTTTTTTCTTCTCGTGGACTATTTATATTACCAAGTAGGTGGTCTCTTGCATTGTTATTAAGACTGACAGCAGCTAAAATCAATCGAGTTTGATCCAAGGAGCCATAATTTAAAAATAACCAAATGATCTGTTTTGTTTGTCCGCTTAAAAGTGAAAATTACACAAAAAAGTTTTCTGATCCTGATAACGATGAGGGTAAGAGTTATGGTCGTCCTTGGTACATGATTCCCATTAAGCGACGATTCTTTGCTATTTTATCTCTTCTTAATCTTTTTTCTCAAAAAAACCAACCACTGGTTTGATCCGGTCTTCTCTGAACCTAATTCTTGTCTAATCCGGTTGTCTATAATCCTGGCAGAAATTCGGAAAAAAGAAGAAAAAAGTTACAAGTTTTAAAATTAACAAAAGAAAACTTACATTTGTGATTATGTGATTATGCAAACTTTAAAAAAAATAGAGAGCATCTAAAGCTGTAAGGGTATCTTGAACCTTTTCAAAAACTATCATTTCTTCTTATCTGACTAAGGGAAGCCAACCGGTTCCAATTACTCTATAACTAACGACAAATGTAAACTTCTGGGGTCTGGACAGCCACAAACCAAATGAGTGCGCCATCTGTGGGCCACGACGGTCGACTGGATTCGGATGTCACTATATCTCCTTCTCAAAATAAAGCAAAGACAAACTGGAACTGCACAGGAATGTCTCAAAATGTTGATATGGGGGTCGTAATTTTATCACTGTAACTGAATTATAAATAGTAGTGGTATATGTTTCAGACGATTTCTCTTGTGACGTAATCACGTCCGTGTCCAACGAATACATGGCATCTCTACTAGAGACGGAAATGGGAAACTTTTGAAATATCTTATAACCAGCCATTTTTACCTCAGCAAAAAAGAAACAATAAATGAAATAGCCAAGTCTTTATTTAACTATTTTAAGCCTTTATACATTATAATATGAAATGTTGTTGCATTTGCTTAATACCTTTTTCAAGCTTGTCATAATAACTGACAGGGGAGAGTTCATTTCTTTGTTTGGCGGCAGTCATAGGGTTACAGTGGAGGCCGAACGAAGTTTTTGTTTTCCGCTGATAATCTGTAAAATGCAGTTACTTTCCGGCGAATAAAATAGATGTCGCGGGATGAGGAAGCGGAAGTTCCACTAAAGCGATCAAAATATCCTCCTAAATATTCTATCGTCTATTGAAATACAAGTTTCTCCCACGCTTTGATTAACAAAAACAAAGCGAGAAGTTCCTCAACTACCAGGTGAAACAATATACGCGCCGATCAGCTGTTTGAAAATTAGACAATTTAAAATAAAAATCATCTGAACATATTTTACCTTCGCTAATCTTATACTAAGCTAAATTTTATGAAAGTGCGATAATAATAACTTTTTTTGCAATGCAACGAAAAGAGTAAAATTGGAAATTAAAAGCGACACCGACCTGAGCTGAGCTGTCATAAGAAATCTAAGTTAGCATCTGACGTCATTGCTGTACAGTCAAAGAATGTAAGAAAAAAGACAACTATTCCAAAATTACTGACTCAATAACTTGCCACACACGACCATTAAAACTTGAGGAACTGATATTAAGGAGGACCTGTTTATCGGTGGGAAACAGTGGCATTAGTAATCTGTAGGTCTTCCTAGTAATGGGGGTTTAAATGATATTCTGGAATATTCTTTTAATTAATTCACTTGCACAATTAATCAACACTTTAAAGACATAATAAATAATGTTATCGCCACGATGAAGTTGCACCGCCGTCTGTCTTCGGAAGAGTACTCTGTTTAGGGGTGTGGCAGTCGGAAAGTCCTCTGCCCAAAGAGTGGAGGCGAGGGGCGCTTTGCGTCGAGACCGTTTTTCGGACTTGACGTGCTGAGGCATTTTTTCCTAAAATTGGTTTTTGGCTGATACACGAGGTGCTTTGGCGCCTCAACCTGGCCTTTTAGGCCTTAACGGGAGCTTGCTCCACACCAGGCTTCGGCCACCAACCCCCTCCCTCCTCCTCGGAGATACACACGCACCACTCACGCATTCACCACAAAAAGATCAAGTTGACTTCGAAAGGTTAGCGGGACAATAGTTTCAAAGCGCAGTCCTCATCTCCCAATCAGTCGTCTGAGCCCGTTGCTTGTTTAGCTGATGTTTAGGATATTTAAGTTTTTATTAATGGCAAATGCTTTCTTTTTACTTTCACACCCTAGAAGTGCTGGCATATATTCCATGACTCCTTTCATCTTTTTATTTGTTCTCATTTCTATGCTGTTTTATTGTTACAGGTGACGAACACGTGTCCGAGCACAGTCTAGCTTTCCATCATGTCGTAGACGCCGAAATCATACAAACTGCTCAATACTGAAGTCCACAATATTAACAGATATCGGTACATTGCACAAATTACAAACAATGCGCATAAGAAATAATTAAATATTTTTATATGACTACTTTGGATCTGTGCGTTTGGAGCTCTCTCGAAGTTTATGTAAGAAGCTCCATGACAACGCCAGCACATCTATGACGCAGGCGAAGTCGCTCGCGGTCTTCATGACCAGGGTGCCAAGAAAGACCATTCCTCGTTTACTGCGATTCGTCAACATTAAATTTTATAGTCCGAATGCCTGGGTTTGGAACAGGGTGGCCTATGCCTTGACCCAGACTAACGACTGGTATTCAGACGGTCTGCAGCAACTCAGCGTAAGTTTCTTTTGATCGGACATAGTGTATGCTGCCAAATCGTTCCAAACCTGATGTTGGGTTTTAAACAGACTCGGCTCAGTTGGTGATCGATCCCCAAACCGTGGCTACAAATCGGTCAATAGTTTTAATCACCCTGTACGATTCAGTGGAGGTTATTTATGTAGAAAAACAATATTTTACAGAACCGAGTGCCGGCGCCCTCCACATCCGGAAAAGTTGATTTAACTTTGACAGATATCGAGTTACTCGTCCATAAAAACAAAGTCGAAAAATAATCATTTAAATTGTTTTTAACATTTTAAAACATTTTAATGTTAAATCTAAAAGCAAAGAATTGTTAGTAAGCCGTTGAAAATCTTCAAAGAAAGGTTTCGCGACTCTTCAGAAAGTAGCAAAGAGAAGTCATTCGATTAAAATCACTTTGAGTTCCTGTCCTCGAATAGATTCTGGTTAAAGACGACTGCAGTTATATGAATTTCGGTGGGGAGAGAAGGCCGCTACATCTATTTGAACTTTGCTAGCGAAGAACTCCAAACAGCCGGCCGTTTTCTCAAGTGGAGCCGCCCCGAGACGGGATTCGAAGATGGGCCCGAACTGGTTCTTAAGAAAACGTAGAGCTCCTAATCAAAAGGCGAATCTGATAATAAACGTGAGTCGTAGCTTCCACACAGTAATTGCTGCTTCGCCTTTGAAATAAAGCAATTCTTGAATTTAAATATTCACTCAAAAATTTTCAAAAAGAACTGCGTTTCAGTCAACTAAAATCATTTTGTGATTTTTCAAATTAAAGATATTATTTTTAAAAAGAGCTGCTAAAGTAGTTTTAATTTTCAGGAAGAAAGAAAAGCTAACATGGAGTTGGCCACTTCTCGGTAATTTTACGTACAGGTGATTTTTTAGTAAGTATTCATTTTTTTAAACTAATTTTTCCTGATTTTTGTTATACATATTACAGAGAAACGGAGGATAAGCAATTTAAAATAATTTAATCATTTATTTACCTTTTAAATACACGAAGTCTGGTTCTTTTGAGTGAAACGTATTGGTGGTACAGTGATAAAAATCTCAGATGAGGGTACTATGAACATGGTAGTTAGCTATTATGGGTGAAAAACCTCTTAAATAAAAAATGAAAACTTGCACGAATCTACAGGGTGTTCCAAAAGTCTTGGGCACATTTGAAGTCCCCATATCTATTTAACTATGAATGGTAGTAAGATAAAAGTTGTGTCATTTTAAAGCTAATTACATTAATTTTTTGTAAGGCTATTGATTTTTTTTATTTCTTTTCAGATATTAAGATTTTTTTAGATTAAGATTTTTTTAGATATCTTTTCAGATTTTTTAGTTAATGGATAAATTGAGTGAGAAAGAGTCTGGTGACTTCATTTTCCAACAGGATGGAGCGCCACCACACTGGAGCCTCAGGGTTAGACAGTTTCTGAACATAAAACTGCCAGACAGATGGATTGGAAGGTCTGGGCAGAATGATCACGATCTCATGTCCTGGCCACCCAGATCTCCAGATCTCACACCATGCGATTTCTTTTTGTGGGGATTTGTGAAAGGATTGGTATATGTGCCCCCTATTCCCACAGACGTGGATGAGCTGAAGGCACGAATAACAGAAGCTGTTTCAACCATTGACAATGCAATGCTGGGACGCGTTTGGCAAGAATTGGACTATAGGCTTGATGTGTGTCGTGTGACCAATGGTGCTCACATTGAACATCTTTGAACATTCCATGTAAAAATTGAGATTACAAGCTTTCTGAATTTACCAGATGCGTTTTTATATCCTTAATAGTTTCCGAGATATTCATTGTCAAAATGTTCCCAAGACTTTTGGAACACCCTGTATTTTAAATGTTAATATAAAAGTGTTCGTAGATAGGGGCACAGAATGCCCTGGCACACATTGCAGCTCTGCCTGCTGGTCGAATTCATTCTTTTAATTATTTTCCCTCTCTGAGAAGGCATTCCATACATTAGCGGCCATAGTTTTGGATTCACTGTTAAAAGAAAGATTTACAAAATGTTTTCCTGGATGAAAATTTTACATAAACCTATTGTAACGTGATTTTCAGTAATTTGTAGTTTAAAGTCTAGTAGAAAAAGTACGAACTGAAGGAGAATTAAATGTTCCCATCGCACTCATCCGACAGGTTTACTTATGTGCGCAGACAACATTAGCATTGGAACTCTACAGATCCTAATTTAGAAAGCGAAATAGAATTGAAATAAAGAAAGAAAATAAATACAATATAGAGGGATTTTTAATAAGTCATTTCTTTAAATTATAGTGTAAAACAACACAAAATTACCATGTGAACAGTCTCTTTTTCTTTCGTGCTTTGGCGATACTGCAAATCAGTTGGGACAGCGCAATAAGAAATACATTATTAGCTAATTTAAAAGAAAACCCAGCAACTTCAAATGAACACGATTTACTCTTTAGAAATATTGAGTTGTGGAATTAGTTTACACATGTTCATGATCCCAGGTTTTTAAACAATTCACTAGAGAACTTGTTTAATGAGTGATGTAAACTAAGGGAAAAGATTCCAGGCCTTTGGTAGTCACCTAATTTAACGTTTAAACGTTTCCGTCCTGTTTGTTCTATATTTGCATCCGTCGAGGACAGAAACATAAAAAGTCCCAGAATTCATACACCTATAATAATATTTTGATGAATCGCAAGTTGCAGCATCCAACAACACCTTTAAGAGCTAATCTCAAGCGGAAAGACCAATGCTTTCACTTATTTATCTGTCATATAAATTCATTCATAAATGTGAGTTATGAAGAAACTTCCTACTGCTGATAAACTTCAGTATTCTTTCAGAAATACTGATAATACATGCTGTTCTTAACTTGTCCGGATTACTTTTTATTCTGTGTACCACTCTTCACGAGTTAGCCAGCGTGTAGCTTTTACCTAAGCCTTGCCTTTTTGGTCCAAGGGATGATAACTCTCTGGAAACATGAGATAGAAGCGATGTCTAAAAGAAACTAGCTATTCCACAACAGCTCCCGTGAAGCCAAGGAATAGTGATAGTGTGAGGTATACAAGCCAGCCGCCAGGCCAATGAATTAGCGCTGTTTGATTTCGAGTTAGATTTCTTTTTTACTTAAAAGATGTTATCTAGCATTTAACTGCTGTCCAATCCAGTCAGACCCGTAATATTTTGTCTTTTAAGCACCTGCCAATCTAATTATCTCTTTTGAACATATAATTAGTGAATGCGTGTGTCATTCATTCTTAATTAATACTAAGCATGTCAGGGTCTATAATTATCTGCTGCGTGTTGGCACAAACCGAAGTATTTCAGGATATTTTCGCATGGTTAAGATATCTAAAAAAAATAGTCTAAAATTTTTCACTGCGTATCGAGTTTCTTGCCGGGTTTTAATCGCGCTGTTTATGGCTAGAAATGCACACGAGCTGGATTCATTCGGTACGCAGATAATTTCAGGAGAATACCCCTGATATTTCCTGTTCCGGTCTCATCCAGTCGAGCAATATCTTTTTTAGGCTGCGTGATAACATGTAAGAGCAAAATGACTGGGATAAGAGCAGTTTAATGTAGTGAATAGTGTTCTGACTTTTACATTCACGCGGCAGCTGAACTGTTAAAGTTGAGTTATTTCCCCATCCACGGACCACCAACTTTGCCTATCATATACCGCCATTTTACCGGGGAATGACGTCAGTTCCGCAGGGTAGGTTAAACAAGAAAACTTCCTAAATGTCAGTCGCTCGCCTCCTCGGGACACAATTTAAAAGGTCCCTAAACATTGTCTAATTGACTAAAGGTTCTCGGTGAATGAAGGTTAAAGGATCTGAAGAAACTGTTCATATGTGCAAAACAAGTCAACCCTGAGCTACTCTTTCATGCGTCTTAAATTTCGGCCTTTCGTGAATAAAGTTAAAAGAAAAATAACAAGAACTAAGTATAACAAAATCTTTCATTTGCTTCTATCTCTTTGATTAAGAGCACATACCTATTAGAGACCAGATATTACAGAAACGCATGGCTTTATTTTGGAAAAAATTCTAATGAGGGCTGTCATCATAATAGAGGAAATCCGAGATGACGAACGACATAACAATACATCCATAGTAGTAGGGCATCAAAGTCGAGTTAGTGAGATGCGCCTCAGAGAAGTTTGAGGAAGATGACCGATGCTCTTACGGTTTTCGGATTACGATGCCTTCTCTGAAGTGAGGCTGACTGGCAGTTCTAAGAAAAATTGCTAAAATTCTGGAGCCCCGAAGAACACTAATCTCAACGATTTTTAGTGATCTACAAAAACCAAACGACCAAAACCTTGTGCCGGAAGTCCAGAAACACGCAGAGATCGCACATTTTCCAAGAAAGCTTTGTTATGTAATATAACTTGTCATTTACTATAGTAGTGAAAATATGGCGTGATATTCGTAAAAGATCTCTCGTTGTTTGTTTGTTTTTTTTAAAGCAGAGTCCGACAGGTTGAGCGCGAATAAGAATTGCAACTGGAGATAAAATACACACATATACAAATAGACGTAAACATGGTTCAGTGCGGTAGTATTTGGTAACTGTGCTTTTTGTTTTATATACAGCATGACGCGTTGTTTTCATGTTCCCATTCTGGTTATCAATGTCTGACTGTAGAAAGTTTTCCCAGATTTCTGCGGCACTTTCCACAATTATCAAAGATGTTTGGTTGCCTTTTAAACTCTTTTCAGCAGCCGTATGGCCCCGTAGAGCTCCAGTGATGTTCATATCAGAATTTTGTGCAGAATTTCTAGATAGTTTTTCACCAAATTGGCTGTATGCTTGGAGTCACTATGTTGGAAGATGAATTCCCACGCAATAGGATGTCTTCCCGAGGGATTCGCATGATGGATGAGAACCAACCTGAATCTATCGGAAGTTCGTAACTTTTGATTTTAATGAAATCTCTGACATCTTTAACTTATATGCAGCTGCACACTTGTATTGATCCAGCCCAATGCTTGACTGTATCTGTTGTACATTGTCTGCAATGCCACTTCCTGCTCAGTCTTCGAAAAGACTGCTGTTGATTATCTTGAAACACTTCAACCCGGACTCATCTGTAATGAGAACTTTCTCCCAGGTTCATTTCTACTGCCCATTTCATCTTTGTAATTTAGTTCTCTCGTCTCAGTAAAGGTTTTCAGGCAGCTACTCATCCATTTAGACTATTTCCCGCTAATATGTATCTTACTGTTTTAACGTTTTTCTTACATAGAACCTTTTCTAAAACATGAAGTCGGGATGCAAAATGCCTCGTAGAGAAGCCTTCACTAGATTTTGATCTCTATTCGCTTGTCGTGTGATATTTATTTCCCAGGAGCCATAATATTCATCACGCATTCACTACACTACTATGATATCACTCCCTATACTTTTAAAATCCGTCTGCAGGTGTGACACTTTCTTATTTTTTGATTGCTTGCTTGACAACCAATTACAGTGCACTATAGCAACGTGTGACATAACTATTGTTCACGCTTTTGCTAAAAAGATAACTATGATGCCGAAGATATTTTTGTTGGGTTTGTCGGCAGTGATGGATGATTGACAAGACTCTAACCGCTATTAGTAAGACCGAGCACTCTTTGGTCTGTTTTGATTACTTTAGACTTTGCACACGTGTTATATGCATTTTACTTGCTATTTTCATATTTATTTCAAATACTGTTTATGTATGTATAGGTAATTCGCTGTTTGCGCGAAAACTTTGCATACGTTATTTTGTCACTGATATTAAAATATTAAAAAGGAACCTCGGGGTTTGGGACGGTCGACCTTTTTATTCGAATTCATGCACACGATAAACTTTCCATTTTATCATCTACTCTCTTCAATGTTCCAAGAACCAAGTGACACAAAAAGCTTCCTGCGCGAAAGTCAAGCCATCTTTTTTCTCTGTTGGTTCTAGCCTGCCGATCGTTTATGCTGGTAACCCCATATGCAGCAGTAGAAGTTTGTAATAAAGATTTCTGCTGTTTGACGGATCAAAATTTAATTTTATGCTTCTGAAAGCTTTCGTGGTACTAAATGCCGTTGAAATTGTCTGTGATAGATGATCTTCCGGCACACGTTTTTCTCGATTACAACGATTGTGAACAGTTATTTATATATACAGAGTTTGATAAATCTGTTCTTTTATTGGTCCTATTTATTCAAGCTATAATTTAGATATAGAACACTTATCTAAATAACTTACAGGTTTCAGGACAGAGAAAGAGATATAACTCTCATGTCAGACGCTAAACGACAACACGCAGTTTCTGGCAACACTGATCTTGTCCATGAAATCCACAAACTTGCTTTAGATTCGGACCTTAACTTTCCCTGTTAGGCCTAGTTGAGGCGGACCAACCAGAAGTTTAGTATCTAAAACATGTCGGTCCTTCCAGCTATTTTACGAACACAAAATCCTTTTAATCCTACGCCTTCACCGCGCATAGTTTATTTTATTTATGTAAAAACAATTACAGCTGTACTTCAGGCACTAACGACCGACGTAATTTCTGCAAAAGTATCATTGATCGTAAGCGACGCCAAGCGTATCGCGACTGCAAGAGTAATTTTGGTTTGTTCTGACGTCATTTCCGTTCTTTCACTTTGTTTGCATCATTCATCATACGCGAAAATAAACTCGAATCAAAGGCACCATTTAAAAATATTTTCTCATTATTATTTTCTTTCTTTTATTTTAGTAAGATGGTTTTTTAATCTGGTAAATATTGCCTTTAATTAAAGTAAAATATTTTATGAGATGAAAAAAGACAACTTCCCTTTAATACAAAGAGAAAGATTTTCTTTTGGAAAAAATTCCATGTGAAAGTAACATTTGTACTCTTTTATGTAGAGGGCTTCAACGAGCCAAAATGGCTTCCTGGGTGTAGTGGGAGTTCTTTTTAAGGGTGTGAAGTGATTCAAGCTTTGAGGGTGAAATGTTCAGCGTCGCTTTTATCCATCTTCTTTATGCAAGAAAAAAAAAATTTTTTTCTGAAGTTTCTCTTGATAGAGAAAACAAAAACAAAATAAGTTTCAGTATGCTTAAGGATTTATATGAGTATGAATAATTTTTAATGGAAAAAGAATATCAGTTGTTCTCAAATTTCACTGATATTATTTTCGGACAAACTCCGTTCGTAACATCAGTTACCTCCCCGTAGAGGATTACTTACGGCCAGTTTCCTCTCTAGAAAATTACTTAGTAACAATTACCCCTGAGCACAAATTTACTATCAATTTTTTCTGGATAAAATTGATTGTTTTCAATTGTTCTTTTGTACACAAATACTGTTAATTCTTTATTTTTAAAACTAAAAAAAAGGAACAACACAGAATCGCTTAGGAGGTTAATCTAATGGGACTTAATTTATTACCAATGGAAATCGTAATCTCTGTCGAGATAATCCCTGCTAATTTTATGCAGATAAGCTTTTTAAAGAAACTGACAGGCACAGATTTTAAAATTACATTTGAAAATCTTTGGAGGCACCGGAACTAGTTGAACTTTAATTAAAATATTTTTTTTATAAAATATTCATAAAAACAGATGTAATAAGATCTATTATATTTTGTCGAATAGAGAAACAAATTCTGAAGATGTTCAGATTTTCATTTGTTGGGTTCTTTTAAAATTTTGTAGATTCCACTCCAGACCATCCGACCAATTGACTCCCTGTCAACTGGTGCAGAAAACTAAATCATTCCGTAGCACTAAGTTACCAGAAATTGGAACTTAATCAACACTTTTCTTTGCAAGAATATTTTTAAAATCATCAAAGTCTGTCGAATGACATCACCATGTGATATATGGGATGTCATTTGTAAATGCAAAACTATAGCTGCTAGTGTATTATACACCGAACACAAACAACTGGAAATTTTGAACTTTGGATTGTTTCTCTCAAAATTACTACGGTTCAGCGAAATTTAGACTCTCATCAGATGGTGTCTATACCTAAGTCTATGATATAATGCCTGCCTGCTGGTTATGGATTTTAGAAATGCTGATGTTGTACACCCGACATCATTTGTGTAATGAAAACTCACTAATCATAGTCCGCAGACAGATGTCATGTGACCAAAATATTTTGCAGAAGTTCAATTCACTGACACAAGGCGGCCAAAGCTGATGCAGATTTCAGTGTATTACAGTCAATTATCAGCCAACTTTATTTGTGATCCTGATATTGAGGCCCGGCAGAGGCCGTTCATGATGAACGAATGCTCACGGTTATTGCTCTCCATATCTAATAACCCTCGCTGGCAGTCAGTGAGAGTCCAGAAATCAGGGAAACTATCAGAAATCAATTTTGTCAAGTAGTACTGGGCACCGCCATACCACCATCTGTTAAATTCAATTTGGCCATCTGTCATTCTATACTCAATTA
The DNA here is from genome assembly GCA_018389105.1 of Nautilus pompilius. Taxonomy (NCBI): domain Eukaryota; kingdom Metazoa; phylum Mollusca; class Cephalopoda; order Nautilida; family Nautilidae; genus Nautilus; species Nautilus pompilius. The sequence continues at coordinate 1,213,936 of JACATO010000961.1, read as the reverse complement.
GCCACCAACGTTAAACAAAACTTAATTTGCAGAAAATGATGTTTCTTTATAAATTATGTTTAATTTTGATTTATCCGATTGCAGGTTGAGTTCTTTGTTGCCTATATTGTTCAGCACGCTAGTTATGGCAGCAAAATTGCAATGGTATGGGAGGAATCATGGAAGGCAGCCATTGTTCGTCTGGCAGGTCACAGGTATCCGGATAAGAGTGAGAGTCCAACCTTCGTCAACACCAAGCCACTCACTTTAATCATTTTGACACTCTTTAATTATTTTATAAAAATCTATGGGATAATTTGGCTGAAGAATACAGGCTCTAAGTTCTGTTCACTTTGTGCTTTTATTGAAAAGACGATTTAAATACTTGAAGCAAAATTCCAACATTCCTAGATTTTTTAAACCTGTAAAAAGGTTTGTGTTTTATGATTATCACATAGAAAAAGTAAATATGGGCGCTGAGTCACCTGTCCTAACTTTTCTACCCCTTTCTTATTGTTTCGCTCCACCTTTCCCCATTTATCGCATAAATTTTATCCAAAACAAATTGCAAGTTGAAGAAAAATTTAAACAGCTGACTTAATTGGTTTCACGCCAAGAGAATTCTCTAAACCTTCTGATTACTGATGCTAACGTTCATAATCTGCACTTGCCAAACAAAACTAAAATGTTTCAAAATAAAATTGGTCAAAAGCAGAAGAAAACTGGACTTGATAATTAGGAAACTTGCTGGAAACCAATATCCTTCGATTTCCTTTCTTTTAGGAAAATAGGAATAATTTTACTTAAATTTAAATCAAAATCTCAACAGGATATAAATATTTAAAATGACAGAAATGCTGATTTTATAAGAATAAATATATTAGGTTGTAACAAACCTTTTGTCGGTTTTTTACCGCAACAATGAGACTTCATATCGTTGCTGAACGTGAAGTTTATTAATCAAAGTCAGTTCCATTACAATCAGTACACTTCTGCCAACGAGTTAAAGCGCATTTATACCATTTTGAAATAAATCTGGATTTCTGGAGTCGATAAACTGTTGGAAGGCAGTTTCAGTTGCTGCTTGGTTTGAGAAGTATTTCATATGGAGGAAGCTGTCGAGGTGTTTGAAAAGATGGTGATCTGTTGGAGAAAGGTCTGGTGAACAAGCTGGTTGAGGGAGAGCTTCATACCCCAACGTGTTCAGTTTCTGAAGAGTTACTTTAACAACATGAGGTCGAGCATTGTTGTGTGGCAGGATTGGACCTCTTTGATTCACCGATGCCGGTTGTCGTTGGGAGAGTTTCTGATGATCAACATGTAACTGACGACAGTACCTTTCAGCTGTGATGGTTTCGCCAGATTGCAAGAACTTATAGTGGATGACGTCAGTTGCAGTCCACCAGACAGTGACCATAACCTTTGGGTGGAGGCTGGATTTTGGAATGTGGTTAGGCGTCTTGCCTCTGTTGAGTCACTGTGTTGATCGTGTACGATTGTCGTAAACGATCCATGTTTTTATCACACGTAATGATTCGGTCAAGAAATGGGTCGTTTTTGTTTCTGATGACAAGCGAAGAGCAGATCTCCAATCGACGATTTTGTTGTTGTTTCACTCAACTCGTGTAGCAGCCACTTGTCAAGCCTTTTCACCTTTCAAATTGCGTCAAGATGCCGGGAAACAGTTGTAGTGCTTACATTGAACTCTCCAGCAATTTCTCACATTGTTTTTCTTGGATCGGCGTCAACTGAGGCTTTCAGACGGTCGTTGTCACAGCTGGAAGGACGTCCGCTACGTTCCTTATGATCGAGGCACACATCTCCTGATCGAAACTCTGCAAGCCATCGTTGTGCTGAGCGCTCATTTGCTGTGTCCTCGCCCCCTGCCTGCTTAATGTTACGAGTTGCCTCGCTCGCTCTGTGGCCTGGTTTGAACTCATGAAGCAAAATGGCACGAAAACGTTTCTATCCCTGCTTCACTCAGAACCCTGAAACAAAGATACATTTCATGATTTTTAGAAAGGTATGTTTGCATAATGTATGCTAAAGCACATGCTACAAAACGATATATAACTTATCTAATTACACCTTCACAAACATGCAAAAAATGAACATAATGTAAAAATCGACAAAATGTTTGGAACTACCTGATAGATAAGCGTAAAATTACAAAATAAGTAATCCATATAATTAGAGTAACTATTTAATAATAAAGCTATTATTTAAAATTTTAAAATATAATCATATTGAATTTCGAAGTTTAATTATGTGATTTTGTTCTTTTCTTGTAAAATTTACAGAACATTAGATACATTTTCTTTCGTCTATCATACTCTGTTGGCCAGGTATAACTTCACTAAGGGAATTTTTAAAACAATGGTTTTTGATGATCTTATGTCTCAAAAAGCTTAAACTGTTTGCCATTTGCCAACTGGTGCCTGTTCTATTGTGAATTTCTGGAAGGAAAACCATCAAATGTCCCATAAGACGAAAATTAAACATGGAGGTAACGATAGATATTTACCGATAATACCTGTATAAATATACCAAACTATATAAAGTTGGGTATAAATGGAAAGATATTTCATTTCCCAATAAATATAATGTCAAGGTATACGATAAAAGTGTCTTCTAACGTCATGATGGCGTGATAGTTGGCTTATATAATACAAATATTTTAATATAATGTTTATATTTATTATAATTTTAAATATAACATACATAACTTATATATTCATAGGTATATAGTATAGTATTAATTTTATTAAATAATATTTACAATAGAATAGGCTCAGTTTCCGGCGCAGTTAAGTTGTCGTCAGCATTATCATTGTCGTCTTCATAGATGAAGTCCATTCCGCAGGCAATTTGTACATTTTTCTCATCTTCATCATGCGTTTCACCAACTCATGTAGCATGCTGTAACCATCAGTGCAGCTATAAACGAGATCTCTATTTTTTGTCGATTACCAGCTTGGATGTGGATGTCTGGATATACAAGATACGCGTTTTTTCAAACATGAATGCAGTGACGATCGGCAGAGTGGCAGAGATAGAAAGTGAAGGACCCGATAATATGTGGAATTTCTGCCTAGTAAAGTCATGAGATAATTTGTTCACATTTGTGTATAACAGTTTACCATACAGACAGTAAACAAACTCTCTAGCCCAGTCTCACTACCTTCAAGAATTCCTTCCATGTCACCAAGTGTCTTGAAAAATTTCTATAAACGCAAGAGACTTTTTCAAGATCTTGGCTGTGATCTTTCCCTTGCAAATGCAAGAACTGGTTGATTCACACCCAAAAAAGGAGTGATGCAAGCATTTCCGAACATATCGTTGCACCATGTTTATCGATGGTGCATTTTATTTCCAACGGTTATCTTTCGCTTGCAGCGCCTGTGTCAAAGTACCCCTTCTTCTGTAGTTGGTTACCATAATGCAAGAGCCCATTAGAGTTGGGGAATCAGACGATGAGTTCAATTGTAAATGGTGCAGCCAAATGGAAACCAACAGGATTCATGAGTTGGCTTTTTCCTGAAAAAAGTAGAATGCTGAGATGAGAGAGCTATCAGTTGATGTCAAGAAGGTACAGCTATCATCAGAGACAAAGAAATACTTGACTACTATGGAGTTGTGCAGCATTCTTTTTTGCCTTTTTGACACAGAGTAAACTTGGTCAAGTCAGTCTTCTTGTCATTACTTGAAAGGAAAGACTACCATTCTATTGGCAGTTTTGTTGATGGAACTTTTTATCATTAATGCATACAAAGATCTTCATTGACTCTTCTTAGTTGACTTAATGGTTATAAATATCAGCGACAGAGTCCAATCTCTTCACCTTGGGTGGAACACAGAATTGTTTTAGCTAAATCTCTAAATGTCTGAGGCAGAGCAGTGAGTGACTGCGGTAGGTTGTTCCCATCAATAATGTATGTACCTATGTCATCAAGGTCAGGATGGTCAACAAGTGTGGTCATCTTCAAGCTGATGCATACATTTGGCTTGGTTTGTGCTCAATTTTAAGGCCATCTGGTATGGCTACATCATTGGAACCAAATCTAGTGGACACAGCAATATCTGCAAATAGATTCTCTTCAGTCAGAATAAGAAGTTGCCCAAAAGAATTGAATTCTGTTGTCACTTGAACAATCTTCATCTTTGAAAATTTTAGCTTCATGCACTTTTAAGAGAACCAAAAATTTTGATGGAATGCCTTGGAAAAGATGCATGAAATTTTAGAGATTTATCAACAAGGATTTCCTGAATAAAGGTTTGGAATGCCTACTTTCTAACTTTCAGCCATCAGAATTTGGAGCTTATGTGACAGAAAAAAGAACAGACATTTGCTTTCAACTTTAGAGAGATTGATAAAGTTTTCAAAGGCAGTGATTAATAACCGAAGATCAGTCTATCCACATCTAACCTCATAGGGCCAAAGGTTCTTTTACGCATAGTATAAAGAACCAAACATGTCTCAGTTTCATAATAACATCAATCGAGTTTTTTTTCAGAAAGTCAAGTCACTTCATTCATCATCTATAGAAGACTTGGGGGATTCTGCACATCCCAATTTAAACTTCCATAGCAAGAGAGAAAACGTTTCAAAGTTCTGTTAAGTCCTTGATTTAAAAAAGCAAAAACAAATTCATTGCACATTTCCTGCGTGAATAAATCTTTTATTTTAGGATTATTAATACCATATCAAATATTCAGGTAATACTTTAGGTGAAGTTGATAGCAACCGATGAAATTATTTCATGATTAAGTAATTAATTAAGTAGACGAAATGAGAAGCGTGCTATTAGATTATGATTCAGTCTTTTGCTTCAAGGATAGGTGAAGTCACATTTATTCCGTTGTAATAATAGACCGAATGATATCTGTATAATATTTTGATGGTAATATTTGAAAAATATGTAATAGATGAGCGATTGATAGGTAGAGGAAGGAGGAAGTTATGGTCAGAATGGCCGAGCGGTCTAAGGCGCCAGACTTAAGATAGGATATATTAGCAAATGATGGAGATTTCTGGTCCACCAAGGTGGTCGTGGGTTCGAATCCCACTTCTGACAAAAGTATTTTAATTTTTTTCCTAAAACATAATCAACCACTGTATGAAACATGCAGAATGAAAAGCCATGTATCCTCAATGGAGTATGTGAAAGAAAAAGAGGTAATCCTTGACATCGAAAAAAAAATAGGAAACTAATATATATATTGGTAGGAAGCAAGGGGAATCCAATAAGTTTGTCAAAACCTTCAATGGATCATTTATTTGTAGCTTTTAAAAGCCTTTATATCTACAAACCCTTCGTGTATTCAAGTTTCATGCGCTTCATCCATCGACATTATTGTATCAGTCTTTCATGTTCATACATGTCCAATTAATGAAAGAGATAGACCTGAACAAAATTTTCCTAATAACGACCCCATTTTCCAGCTTTTTTGTCGCAAAACGAATTTCATTCACTTTATGCAATTTATAGTTTGGCAAGAGGATTTCTTCTCCATCACGTAGAGATAAAATTCTCCCACTTCTTTCAGTTTTAAATTCTATAGAAAACCTTTTCCCACGTTAGTAATCATGACACAAGTGATTGTAATCATCTCCAAAGTGGAAAACTTCAGTAATACACAGGTCGAATCAAATTCCGAACGAAAACGTTAACTGAATCGTTGCATTCGCTGCACAATCATGCATTACACATTGGCCTAAAAGTTCATCTAATATCCATCTATCATTTTCGAAGAACAGCTGAAAGCTGACCTGAAATTAAAGAAAATAAAAATTAAAGCAAATAAATAGGAAACAATTTAGAGTTGTAATAGCTTGAGGTTAATACATTTCAGAGTTCAGTTAAGTCCATGATTTATTAAACAAAACAAAAACAAATTCATTGCACGTTTCCTGCGTGAATAAATCTTTTATTTCAGGATTATTAATACCATATCAAATATTCAGATGTTACTTCAGGTGAAGTTGTTAGCAACCGATGAAATTATTTCATGATTAAGTAATTAATTAAGGAGACAAAATGAGGAGCGTGCTATAAGGATAGGTGAAGTCACATTTATATCGTTGTAATAATAGACCGAATGATATCTGTATAATATTTTGATGGTAATATTTGAAAAATATGTAATAGATGAGCGATTGATAGGTAGAGGAAGAATGAAGTTATGGTCAGAATGGCCGAGTGGTCTAAGGCGCCAGACTTAAGATAGGATATATTAGCAAATGATGGAGATTTCTGGTCCACCAAGGTGGTCGTGGGTTCAAATCCCACTTCTGACAAAAGTATTTTAATTTTTTTCCTAAAACATAATCAACCACTGTATGAAACATGCAGAATGAAAAGCCATGTATCCTCAATGGAGTATGTGAAAGAAAAAGAGGTAATCCTTGATATCGAAAAAAAATAGGAAACTGTTTAAATTGATTATAAATATATTGGTAGGAAGCAAGGGGAATCTTCAATGGATCCTTTATTTGTAGGTATTGAAAGCCTTCATATCTACAAAAGTTGGTGTATTTAAATTTCATGTTTTGACTCATAATCTATAGTATATTTGGTAGTTTATGCTGAATCCAATAATGCTTACTACCCTGAATTTTATATGGCTGCTCATTATCTGTTCAATTCTAAACACATAAGTTCATAGGTTTTCAGAAAATATTCCACTTCAGGGAAAGTATGTGACAGGTTGACGAGCGTCAGAATGAAAACAGACAGCTACCGAGTATAGTTGCAGTGGTACATTCTGAACAGCAGAGGACGCAACGTTTAGAATACATGCCAGCTGCAGAGTGAAGTTGTTTTTATTTCGTAACCTAAAGAAATCTCAACACCAACAAGATCCTGTCGTTGTACTGAAGTAAAAACTTGCAGTTCGTCTTAGTTCTCTATTCTCCACCTATTCCTACACTCACAATACATTTTCACATCTTGCATGACTTCCATGAAAAGTGTTCCTATTAATGGACGACTCTACTTTGATTTCATCGACTAGCGCCTGTACTTAGTCATTCCTCTGAAAGTGTCAAATAACAGTCCGTTTAGTACTTCTAGGGAGTGTTTGTACACATACATTCCTCTATGTAATTCTTTCCAGTGAACAGTCGACAGACAGATCCGCTGGCATGTGCACCCAAATGGATTTTTTTGTTTGTGAAACCAATGCCACAGAGCAACTTCTCAAGTGCTCTCAAATAAGAGCAAAGTGTTTGTGAAATGTAAAATAACAAAATAAGATTATTTAACTGGAGTAAATGGTGCTACACTATTGCAACTGCAAGATCAAATAATTGGTACAATTGTGTATTGTTGACCAACAGATCTAGAATCTCTATGAAACATGTAGCACACGCTGAGCTGTGAAGTTCCTAATAGACAAGTTGGCAGGAGTTATGTAATTCACGTTGGACTGCCTGATACCAAAGACAGAGTGTTTGCAGTGGCAGATATCCAACCTGCCCAATCCAGAACTAACTTTTCCCCATCTTGTAATTCGGCTTGACAGGAGATCTAGAAGAATCCCCATAGGCGTGCTTGCTCCACAAGTTCTGGTACAGTAGTGGTTGGTACAGTTGTGGTTAGACATGGTGTTTTACAAACTATAGCTCCAACTCTTAAGACTTCTACTCGTCAGATCGTATCTTTGTGTTTTGGATGGTGAACTTTGAGGGAGTAGAAAAGCTTTCTTCGTTCGTGTCCAGTACTACGATGTTCTGTGCTGAACGTATGGTTCCGAATATGGATGGGATTTCTTCATTCAAATTAAAACTGTCTCAACAAAAATGTATTACAGAATTATGCTCGAGATTAATCGTTACTGGCAGCAGTACGTCTCTGTGAACAATAACATGGCACTCTGATATTCTAGTAGAGTATAAAAAAGTCGTCGAAACAATTTAAGATATTGAAAATTTTAGCAATGCCAGTGATGTCTCTCAGTCATTCCAAAAAGTATGTTTTGGCATTTTCCATCTAACATAGGTAAACCGCTAAGCACAAATTCCGAGCTATGGATCTGGAAAGTTGCTCTGTTTTGTTAGATGTATTCCTGACAGCATTGCTAGATAACACGCATGTCGAAAATGTCAGCAATACATCTAGCGGTTTGCTGCTCTCAAGAGAAGCGATCTAGTGGATGGTGAACATGGAATTTCTACAAAATGTCTTTAAGAATTTACAATGCAGCGACGCAAAATAATAGCCATTTCCTCTAGTCGATTCTTTTCCAAAAAGGAAAATTCAAATGGTGCTTCTGCAATCTTTCTAGTTGGCACCTCACCGGAATACGCCAGGTCGCTTCTATACTTTGGTCGCTAAAACTGTATCCTCTGACCAAAGTCCATGTCTGGCTTCTATACTTTGGTCGCTAAAACTGTATCCTCTGACCAAAGTCCATGTCTGGCTTCTATACTTTGGTCGCTAAAACTGTATCCTCTGACCAAAGTCCATGTCTGGCTTCTATACTTTGGTGGCTAAAACTGTACCCTCTGACCAAAGTCGATGTCCGGCTCGTTGGTTTTCTGCTGTGTATATAAAGAAACAATACCGTTTACATACCATTGTCATCTATAAAATCTATGATAATTTCCAATGGACATACATAAAGCTCAAAGGCTTTCTTGTGAGCTCTGATCTGGATAAAACTGTCATCAATCTCGTTAGCTCTGTGGTTCCTCTCATTCTTTCAGTGACGCCAGCTCTATTGTGGTAACGTACCTTTTTGGCAACCAGATCGACATCTTGAATGGGTCACAGTAAGTTTTCACCGTGTTTCGTGCCAGCAGCTTCTTCTTCGTAGTTTCCGTTACTCATTTGGCTAATTTTTACGTCTACCTTTTTCTTTTCCAGAAATCCGCTAGTACTGTTGTCCACAAAGTATACACTCACCTGACGGAAATAATACCTTTGATGAGCCAACAAATCTGTTCTTCTTGAATGTAGAAGGTCGCTCATCTCTTGTCTCCTCATCGGGACGCTGTCTCTTTCTAATGTTTCGGATAGTTGTGAACACCTGTTGGCACCATCTATAAAATCCCTGACACCTATCATCTAGAAATTAAAAAATGTTGCTGCAAATATTATCAAGTTGGATGTTTGAATCATCACATGTCGGCCTCAGACAGAGAACTTTAATTTTTGATCGACTGCCTGAAGTCAGAGCCTTAACCAAAATATCTGACGTGTCGTGGATAACGCAGGTTGTCTCTTTGCCATTGCTGCGACGATGCGTCTTCTTCGCCCGCAAAACTTCCAAACAACAGGACGTTCACCGGCCGTCACGTGTAAAGTCTGAAATAGAGAAAAGTGAAAGGATTAGTTGTTTGCACAATCAATAATAATTAAAGGATAACGAGGCAAGAATTCACTAACGAAACAAAATTTAGAGTAATTTACATAACGTCATGTGTAACTGCCATTGGGTAGAGTAATCAAAGGTTTTTCTACTGATGCTCCATGTGATATAGTTTGCAGAACTTTATTCATCATGTAAACTGTTATCTAACATTACCCAATTTTCAAAATTTCCAGTATTGTTAATGTAACCGGTTATATTAATCACCAAAAATGAGACGAAACAGCAATTTACAGCTAGAAAATAACTAAATTTTACATTTGTATGTTACAAACTTTTTTTAAAAAAACACTGTGATATAAATTCCTTAGGGAGGCTCCCTGTTAGACTCACGGACTAATAGTTTTGGATAGATAACTGAGGAAGAGAACGTAATATATACCCGAACTTTCACCATCGTTCTGGTAACATCCTAGGAAATCAGAAAAGATTACTTTTAAATCAGATCTTTGTTTGATTTGAAAGATTCTGTCAGATGCCCAGTAAATATACCAAATTAAATTTTGATGAACCCGTAGCTTATTTTTTGAAATCTAGTTAAGCTGTTCTTATAATCAGGGCATTTTTTATTTTCATTATGTAACCATTTTATCAGAATTATTATAAATATAGGTAAAATGTTTTTGATGATGTAACATTTCAACAACAATTTGTGGGCGCGGGTTTCGATGTAATTAGGATAAAAACAGTTTCATTGATAGAAGACTTTATCAGCCAGGTGCTTCTCAGAATATCAGGTCTTGAATTATTTCTAAGTAGAATAAAAGTCCTGTGTACTGTTATATCTTTAGTTGAATAGTCAGGAGAAACCATAAAACTACCTAAAGAGAGATGAGCTTTGTTTTGGTTTCATTATCATTACCAACTAAATACCAATGAAGAGGAAATATTGCAAAATTAAATTCGTTTGTTAGCTTAAATTTTATGGCCTTAAAATGAAAAAGTAGCATTTTTAGTGTAAAAAGATGAGATATCTAAAGAAAGAAATGTAAATTATAATACATTAAAGCTGAAAGTTATTAACGATCACGCGCTCGGTTAGTGGCTCTCCTCCCGGAACTGCTCGCTTTGCTGTTAACGGTTATTCTTATTATTTTTGTTGCTGGGAGCAATTATTGAAACATAAACGTTTGACTAAAAAGGAATTCTTGCGATCTTTAAATTGTCAGGAACTGCAAAAAGACAAACAATAAAAGCAAAAGTCAAAATGTTATACTGCTTACTTAAAAGTTGTTTAGGCGTTTCGATGACAAAGATGAGCTATTCCTGGTACTCGCCGACTATCTTCAGGGAGAAATGATGGCCACCGGTCATTCTCCTCCCCAACCCCCAATCACAGAAAAACACAAAAATACTTCCTTTGCACTACTGGTTCGATGAGCAATGAGCAGTCACTCGGGTAAATTAAAGCTGAATTCACAAAGTCAGTGTTATTCGTAATTCCCCTTTGCGACAGACGACTACACCAGTCACATGTCCGAGGGAAGGCGGACGTTAACATGCGTCGGCTCTCAGATAATGTTTGTATTTGTCTTTGCAGGTGCTCTGTAATTTCATACCAAAGACTGACGTTGGTGAGATGACTCGTGTCTCTGCGTTAAATATAATATATATATAGGTGATACTTAGGGGCTCTCTTTACAATTTCGCGCAAACACCTTTAGATTAGGTCATTCTTTACAAACATCAGCTCATCTGCAGCCGTGCAAACAGATTAAGCAAAGGAAAATTAAAAAAAATTAATTTAAAAAAAAATCATGTCTGTTTTGCACTCAAGGATAAATAGAAATCACTAATATCTCAATAAAAAGAAATAAACTGCGGAAATCAAATTATGTAATTAAAACTTCCAGAGAGAGATTTAATGATGATGTTTTGTATCAGCAGCCACAGGTGGAGTCTCACGATAAAATGTTGCACCATTTCATAAGGGTCGCTGAAAAACTACACAGCTAACAAATGTAAAGGAAAAAGGTTTTCTAAGAAATTATGAACTCAAAAAAGTACAAATAACATTCATTGTGAATATATGTGATATTTACCATCACATTAAAGATACGTGTTTGTACAGCAGATTTGCTTTGGTCTATAAAGATGCGAACGTCAGCTGAAGGACTCACAGCTTTAATATCTATTCCTATCATTCTTGCATCTCGACTTTAGTTAGGCGTCATCACATCTCTCACATAAAACCAGCATTTTACGATTGAGTGAATTATGTTAAAGCTTTGATTTTTCGCTCGTTTGGACATACGCTAGATATTGGCTTTGAAAAAAATAATTTATGATGTGACGATTTGTGTATGCGTTAAGCGGCACCCAGAGAGTCAGAATAAATATGATGAACATTCCTGCAGAGACAGAGAAAGAATGTAGCAGTATGTTAACCCTGCTCTTACACTACATAACAAACGTCGGCTAAGAACGACTCTTAACGAAGATGGACGGTTTTTCGCGAATGCACCGCCTCTGGAAACCTAACACCAGAAAGTCCAAGAGACTGAACGACCGCGGTTACCACGCCCTTTGAAATGTCGAAGATTGTATTATCGACACGAAGCCATAATTAAATGGATCTATCGAGGATCCAGTGAAATTTGAGGAAATTGAGACGGGTAATCCAAAGAATGTCAATTTTTCCTGCCATGTGTAGATAATTAGACTAGATTTTGGTCGACACAGGGAGACAAGTTACAATCAAGGAATCAACAATGTAACTGCTGGATTTGCCGTAGTGTGCAGATGTGAAGATTAATGTGACTGGAAATCCAAATACTAAATTATACTGTGAAAACATTCCTGAGTATTTCTTTGTTTTTAAGATCACTAGAATCACCAATATTTATAAATAACAACGCCACATCTCAGACATAGTGGTGCAACATCTCCAGAACAGTAAATCTGTTCTCTTGTTCTTTGAACAAAAGCGCTTTTGGCATCAACTAAGATATAAAGATGCTCCATATACGATGCGTCGTGGTACTTGGCACTACTACGAGATATCGCATCGATGAATAAAACTGGACATTGGAGAGACCCTCTCCGAAAAAGAATGTCCTCGTTAGCATAGAAAAAAAAGATATAATGTGGAGAACAGGATCCTCTTGCTTGAGATATCAAACAGAGTTTGCATTGTAAGCGGCAGAACAGACCACAGCAGTGCAATCGAGGTCTTGTTAGTAGCACGACATGGTGGTGTACAGAAATTATCTGTACAAACTCGATCGAGCTTCCAGAGCATAAGTGATGATACATTTATCATCATGAATTCTGCAAGATATTTTAACAGAAGGTCTCTACTTATTTTATACTATTTCACAGTGTTGTATATTACAAGAAATAAAGCCAACATTATCATTTAAACTTCTGTTTCTTCACAAAATATTAATATTTCGTCGCATCAGATCTCTTTTTAGTGATAGATTATAATTATACATTATTCCTGCAAAATGTTTGCATTTTGCATCGCATATCCGTTGGTTCATAACTTTGTTAAAGTCTGCATGATTATGGTCTTTCTGATGGTCGAAATATGGTACTATCTATGCAATGTTAGAATTTGAATCTATTAAAATTCTTTAAAAATTAATAATATAAGTTATTGCCATAAAGGGATTAATTATTATGTAAAATAAGTATCTTTATTAACAGATTTCTTTGTTCTACAGCAAACAAAACGTATTTTGCATAAAGCAGTTATTAAAACAGACCAAGGATCCATTTTTGCAGTAATCTTAAAGAAACTGATGGAAAACAAACCGATTAATTTTAATTAATAATTTTGTTCTTTGCCGTCTGGAGATGAACAGGTTTTGTATTCTCTAAAACCCGATACTCATTAACAGTATTAGTTCCGAAAGATAAAACTGTATTTTCCAGTAAGAATTTAAAATTAAAACTCGAGAATTAAAAAAAAAAAATCTTTTATTCAAAACACTTTCAGAAGATAAAAAAATATTGGAGACTGCCTCTCCATTATATGTGCTGCCTCCTCTTGAAATTGGTCTCTGATGTACCAATCTTTCTTCGTTAGTGAATTTCACTCTTCTTTTTTCCTTCCAAAGTGGGAGAATTCCTCTATCCCTCGGGCGAAAAGAGGGGAGAGAAAGACCACAACGTACGAATAAAATCGGATCGATGCATTGGTAACCGAGAGAAAAATGGCTCAGTTCTTGGTTTTCTTCAGAACTACTCCGAATGCTCTTGGGATTCTGAATGAAACAAAATCTTAAAACTCTTGTTGACAGACTCGCGTTATTTGTTGTTGTTTTACCGGTTTTCTTGTTAACTATAATACATTTTTTGTTTTGTTTTCGTCCGAAGTTTAGGGAAAAAAAAACTTTTAAAATTAAATAACGACAAACAATAACAATAATGATAATTAAGTAAACGAAAACAATAAAAAAGATTGATTGATTTCCAGAATTCATTATAATCTCGGACAAGCAACTTTGTATACCAAAGAACAATTACATTTTGAGTATCTCACGGCAGCAAAATTAACAGAACTGAAAAGAGTGAGCAACATTATTAATTAAACTTTCCTGAGAATTGTGGCAATCATTTCTTACTCAAGCGAATGATGTCATAACAAGAGGACGAGGGGTCGCTTAAGAGTTTATTTGTCCAGAAACAAATAATTTTAGCTTTGTTTCCAGCCAAGACCCGTGTGGGTTTAAACCTACCTATTTATATTTGTCAGTTTGTTTTAACGAAACTACAGTAACACGAAAAAGACCATTAAATGTCTCAGCTTAAGTCGTTCAAACTGATCACCAGAATCTAAAGTCTGGAACATTATAATCTGTGTTTTGCTTTATTGTTGTCTTTATTAAATAAGTTGTTAAAACAACTCGGCCGGTCGGCTCGGTTGTTGGAGAGAAGTGAAACTATATAAAGTTTATTCGAGCGGAGATAAACATAAATACAGCAATTACTTTTTGTAAATGTTTGCGGATGTATAGTGCATTAATACTAGCATATGGCTACTAACTTCTAAAAAGGACGAAAACAGCGGAACTGCAGCAGGTAGTAGTAAAGTTTCCACGGAATTAGTCGGATACATCGATTTGACTTCACATGGCCTAAACGTATATTCGGTATTCGACGTGCAGAAAACAGGCAAACATAAAAGGTGAACTTTAATTATATACAAATAATGGGAACAAACCCTTCTCTTCATTTGTGCCGTTTTCATAACCGTTGTTTGTAGAAACAATATTTGGATATATCCTCCTCCATCAAAAGAAACGCCTGCAATTATCTCCCGAGTTTGTTTTCTGAAATTGAGGCCGATAGAACAGCAAGTTGAAGAGAAGTAGCTAAAGATCGAGCTGAGTGCGGAGAGCTTCGAATCCGGGCTATCGCCGGAGACTTACCATTTTCTCTTTTCTAAACTTCGAGTTATGTAAAAGTCAAGTTGTGTTCAAATGTCTAATAATGCAATTTCAACAGAAATATATTCGACAGATTCCAACGACTGCGTAAGCTATAAATTTTGTTGATGCCTTTGTAACATAAATGGCACACAATAATTTCATTTGAAAGTGAGATAACATGGCGAATGATGAACTACAAATTTCAAGACACTAGCGATCTTTCAGTTGATAAGACTAGTGTATTTTTAACGCTAATACACTAACTTTGTTTAATTAAAAACAGAAGCAGTTGTTGAAAAATGATTAAAATTTAAGCTTTCTTGTTTTATCATAAAGTAATATATAGAAGACATTCATAAAATTGATAAAAATCCACCTGCATATTAAGTTAAAAAGTTCCAAACTCATCCGTCTTACAATTTCTCATGAAAACAAGGTTCTTTATTTACTTTTATTTCAAATACAATTATATCTACATCATGTTACAGTAAATTTAAATAAACAAAATTTGTGTGGATTATTCATTTCGAGATTTCAGACATTTGGTGCCCGTTGTACGCCAATTCACAATGACATAACAAATCAGGTGATGCCCACTTTAATTTTGAATGCTTCACAGCTTTTTTTAAAAACTCATTACAAGATTTTAACGTTAGTTTTCGAAAAATTTCTTACATAAATATCATCTTTGTATGTTAGAAATTCTGTGCTGTCAGCTAAAGTAGAGAAAGTTCTTTTTTGAAATTTTACAAAAGATACTTCACTAATTTATTCGTTTAGCAGAACTCATGGTCAGTGTATGATAGAATATGGAAGAAAGGTAATCGAGGAATAGGTTTCCAGTAATCTATCCACGCCGGGTGTTTTGAAGGAACATAAGCTCCCTTTCCATTAACGAACCAGCCAACAGTCCACACTATAACTCTTCAATTTTAGATATGGGAGGAAATCCACAATTCTGGTTAATTAAAAAACCATGCTAGGGAGGTACTTCAAACCGAGTCGGTCATCTGCGGGGACTCGAACTTTGACCCCTCCACTGTAGTAGCCATCATTGTTTCTAAGATTTTTACTTGGAAAAACAGATTAAAAGATCAACAGTACCAAACTCGCATTGTTTGGTGAATAAAAAGCTTTACGTCTGTTTTACAATCTTTCTTCTCCTTTGACTTTCTGTGCTACTATAGTAACAGAGCAGCTAATGAGAATGCAAGTATAAAGTCGCGTCCAACGTCAAAGGCTATGTAACAAAGCTTCGGGTTTCTTTGAAAAGTGTTTGTTTAATGGGACATAATAATGAGATTGGTAGTCCTCGTTATCTTGGACTTGCCAGATTTTAAACCAAAAGAAGTTGCAATTCTGTCCATTGTTCACTGACTGATAACTATATCCACGGAGTCAATTCACAAAAGGTTGCCAATAACCGATCTAAAGACAAATAAAACATAGAATCTAATGTATTTGTTAGGCAATGGAATGACCACACGCGAACAACTTATTTCAAAAGATAAAAGACTTACAACGTTTGGAAGCCTTAAATGAGAGTGGGTATCGAAAAAAATTTTATTCGTCGCAGCCAGTCAAAAATCCTCTCAAGACCAAAGACCAGCCATCTTGTGTGTACAGCCAGCCACCAGGTTCGCGGACAGATTCATCTCGTCTGTCATGCGTCTCCCTCAGTCGTCTTACTTCGCAGCACCGGTTTATTATTGATTGATGTCTGTCTGCCCATAAACCTCTGCCCTTTCATATTTTTTGTCATCTTTATTTAGGCCGTTTGTTTTGTGTCTTCGAACGTCTTTAATTCTCTTCCGAACGTCCTAGATGACTTTACCTCGTCTGCACCAACCAAACGACAACATGTAAGCTTTTCATTAAAGCTGAAAATCGAATTGATTTTAATTATTTTTGAGTGCTTCTTTTACTTTTTATTTAAATATTTCGTTATGAATTCACGTTTTGGTTAGTTAAGATCTTTTGACCAAACCGGAAGTCAACTTTTTAGGAGGTCACAAAACTGGTGATGTCGCACATCAGATCAAACCAGCATAATAATTTGTTAATTACTGAAAGCTGCTCCAACCGTTTTTAAATTGTCTGGTTGCTTTAATTATTCATTTTAAAACTCCACATAGTACAAACTTTTGGTTTATACGGGGTTTATAAAATAAATATATTTAGAACATTACTGGTCGTGTGCAGGAGGCAGAGTTGTAAACATATTACAGGTCCGTAAAGAAAAGAAGCAAAATTTCAATGGTAAGATGCAAATTAATCACCGAGAGACAAAAAAAAAAAAACAAATTTTGAAAAATAGACAAACTATTTTAAAAAATATAATTTAATTATTTTATTTCGTTACAGAATGTTTCGGATTTCAGTCGTAGTTTCGAGGACATCTTATTTGACATATTAGTAACACTTCCCAGACTCCATAACTCGTCGCGTGCAAAATACATTTGGTCTTTTGTCTAAACTCAGGGAAAATTTTAGGTGAACGTCGATTTTCGTCGTTATTTTAAAAAAAACATCGATGCAACAAAGAATAGTGAGAAAGACAATTTTTTGAGTAACCAGCATTTGGATCCTAAGCAGTCATTATTCAATGGTAGTCTGACGTTAAGGAGTCTGGACATTTTGTCCTCTCGACAGTATATGGTCATCAATGAATGACGATATAGAATAGAAAGATTCATGGCGCTTTAATAGAACTGACATTCACCTTTTCAATAAAATATTCGATGAGTTCCTAGAGTTGTAGCTGTAGGATCATTAGTATATGTCTTGGTTGCCACAGGGCAGCATCTAGATACCGGAGTGGATATAACACATCTTAAAATTAAAGTTTAGAGTATATATTTCAATCAGATGAAAGATGAAAGTATGGAATTTTAAAAAAAAAACAACATTTAGAGAAAAATACTAAGAAAGTTATTATTATTATTATATTATTATTATTATTATTATTATTATTATTATTATTATTATTATTATTATTATTATTATTATTATTATTATTATTATTATTATTATTATTATATTATTATTATTATTATTATTATTATTATTATTATATTATTATTATTATTATTATTAATATTATTATTATTAATGTACTTTTAAAATCAACTCTTGCTCTCAATTGTGTTTTTCTACCGATTTAATCATATTTATAGAGAAATATTTTTTCCCCAAAAACCTTTGAACGGTCAGATGGGTTAAAAAAATGAAATAGCAGAGAATAGCTTAGCTGTATAAAAATCTTGGATGGAGAAATTGGTACAGGTCAATCTCAAATTTTGTACTGATTGGTCATTCTGTTTAAATTTAACTCTGAACTTTGCCGGTTTCTCCACAAACAACTACAAAAAAGAAGCAACTCGTGTATCTGCGTGCAACACGAACCGTCAGCACAGTACAAAGATCTCGTTATAGTTCCTGTCTTGGAAGAACAATTGTTATTGATAGAAATTATGTCATGTTTGCCTACAATGACCGGAATTCTGGAGGTGGTCAGACAAACATTCTGACCAGCTGATAGATCTCCCTCGGAGACAGTAAACCATAAACTACATGGTCAGGAAATTACGGAAGTTTTTAATTACAATTATCAGACCATCGGACTCTGCCTGGCTCAGTGTGAGCTCCCCGCGGAACTTTTCATATTGAGCACAAACTGTCATTAGATATTACATTTTATAGTTCTCCTTATATCATATCGGCTTATAAAACATACGTTTATTGACTTTCACGGTTTAAAAAAAGAATTTTTCATGTGACTAATAAAGAATACTCTTTGTAGAGGACCCCTCCGCACAAAAAATAAATTATTCAATAAAGCAAAACTAAGTTTAATACAAAGCGGTTTTAAAATGTAATATTAATTTTTCTATTTTTCCAAGTTTGAATATAATAAGAAGAAATGATGAAGGACTAATTAGAAGGCAGTAAAATCAAACCTGTAACAGAAATGAACAGGTTTCCGGATGTCTTAAACTTATAGAAAACTTTACATTTCACAAACTTTTCGAAGTTTCGAGAAAGATAAAATAGACGCAGTTCCGTTCACTGATCGCATACTTAAGTATCCTTAATAACTTTTTTCTTTTAATTTGGGAAGTAAACTTCGAATTTTCATGAAGAAAAGAATAGAGAAGAGCTTGGATGTTTTAAAAACCAAGTTAGGAAAATATAAGGATGCGGAGCCAGTTTTGTCGGTTTCGAAATAAGATTAAGATTCTGCACCAAGTCGGTGTCCTGAGGCTGTAGCTACAGTAGCATCCATCCATCCAGAGTCGCCCCATCCCGATTGCATCTCGAAATAGACTGCCTCCTCTCCATCGCTAACTTTCCGGGGTGGCGTAGGTCGCGCGTGCGCGAGAACTTGAGCGGGGGCGGTGATGGGTACTGGGCACCGCCATAGAAGTCGCCACGGCTGGCAGGGAGTCGGGGGCCGCACGCCAATCGATCCCGCTCCGTCCGTCACCTGTTGCTGGAGCGCCACGTGGTCGCCTGCCTGCCCATGACGTCACCGTTACTCGCAGAGAGCACGCGAGTGGATTATTTAAAGAGACGAGAGGCGGAGAGCGCGCGTGCAGTACGAGAGCAGCGACGATGAGGCCGGCAGACCTGTTTTTCCCACTGACTCTCTGTCTCCTGCTGCAGCTGTGTGCCCACCAGGCGGCGGCGAGCGACGGGCCCGCAGTGAGCCCCGCCAAGAGAAAGCCGGGCTGGGGGAAGCGGCAGACCGACTGGTCCTACGTGGACCCGACCCTCGCCAAGCGGAAGCCGGGCTGGGGGAAGCGCGAATTTCCCGTTCTCAGGGGTAGAAGTGACTCCGCCGACTGGGACACGAACGCCCTGGACGACGTCGTCTCGGACCAGATCGCCAAGAGGAGACCGGGCTGGGGCAAGCGGCAGGTCAGTTGGTCCAACATGGACTCGAGCCTCGCCAAGAGGAAGCCGGGCTGGGGCAAGAGAGACGGCGCTATGGACAAACGAGTCCCCGGCTGGGGAAGACGATCGGGTCCATCTGACGTCATCGAAACACTGAAGAGGAAGCCGGGCTGGGGTAAACGATCAGGTTTCGAAAGCGTGAGCAAGCAGGTCCCCGGAGACACCGCTTTCGAAAGTTACCTGGAGAAAAGGAAGCCGGGCTGGGGGAAACGAAAGGGGACATTTTCAGACGTTAGCGACGAGAAGTGCAGAGATTTAGAGAAGGATGCTGACTACTTCATACATAAGGCTGTTGAGGTAAGTGAACTCCACGCGATCTGGGCAGGACGGGTTTAGCGAATTTCCCCACCACTCTGGCCAATAGAACTCCTCTTACACGGTCACAAATCTGAAGACGAAAGTGATCGCAAAAATCCTGCAAGTTTTTACGGTAAAATCCCCAATGACGTCGTATGTCTGTCGCGCTATTTACTAATAAAAACTTGTGATTATTTAAGTTACCTGACGTTATAGCCAGAACTTTATTTCCATAATATCGGAACAAACTACCATGATTCTTGATTAGCAGATCCAGGAAAATTCTAATAATTACTTAACCGATTAAAGTCGTTGTAATTGAAACTGTTTTTTTTTTTCAGGAAAAAAATATGCTGGAGTGGCAGTGCGAGTAAATAAACGGATGCGTCGTCTTTGTTGAGAAAAATTCACCTTTTGCTCATATGAATCTGATTTTTTTAGTTTCGTATTTAAATCTGGTTCTACCATTAACTTCTCCCTTTCTCACCATTTTAAAAACAATATTATTATCCGTTTCAGCCTGACTCTGTTATCAGTTACTTCCCTTCACAACCATCTGTAGAGTCACTTACTCCCCTTTATAACCGACTCTATTATCAGTTACTATAATTCCATAAAAAAATTATATTGTATGCATTTAAGGTAGCAATCAGTTTTAAGAGAAAACTTGAAAACTTTCTTTTTTAGCATAAAAAGTCTGACTTGATGAGATGTTTGTAATTTTAGAAGAATTATATAAATTATAAGACAATTTCTACTGTAACAATAAAATTTGTTAATGAAAACGCGTAGTTTCTCCGCAATAAAATTATTTTAATAAAAACTTTCCTGTTTCCTTAATGTCGAGGTCATTTTAGTAAAATTAAACATTCGATATGTGTGAATCGTGAACGTATCCATCCCAACTTTTCCGTGTAGAAGGTCACGAATAACTTTACGTGCCTCATAGCTGTGCAAAATGACAAACTGTTCCATTTGTAGGGTTTCTGGCGTCATTATTTCTTCTATCCTCACTTCAAAAGAGCTCAAGACATGAGATTATGAGAATATTTAATTATTTGCTATAAGCATTTAATAATTTTTTATTGACAACTATAGCTCTAGAGGATGTACAAATGCGTGAACTTCAGCGCTCCATGCATCTGAACGTGAAATTTGTTGAATTAATTAAAAAATTAACAATTCAATATTTTTTATTTGTTAAAAAAATTGTAAAAATAAAGTTAAAATTTTATTAAACGTAGATAAGTTGTTGCCTTATAATGTATAAATTATATTTGAATTGTTGAAACGTTATAAGCGAAATTTGTGTATTTCAGCAGCGAGATGTCTTCGTAGCAAAAGATGTTCACCCAAGAGAAACATTTTTCACATAATAATAATAATAATAATAATAATAATAATAATAATAATATCTGTTTAATTTGTAGATGTTAATAAATGAAAGCCATGCAACCAAACTGCCTCAAAGGAAGTGATTCTTTAAATAATTACACTAATTGTTTTCTTCTTTACTAGATATATGAAAGGTGCGAGGTTAAGTATGACGTCATGTAATCGTAATAGGTAACGTGACGTGAAAGTTATGCGAGAGGTTCGTTGACTTTTGACCTTGGTAGCGAACCACTGACAACTTTCCAGAGACCATAAATATATACAGTGATGGTATAATAGTGGACATTTCTCCAATTAAAGTAGCACGTATTACATATAGTATATAACCAATTTATTAGTGCAGATAGTCGTAAGCATATAAGGAGAGAACTGTTAGGAAATATACATATGTGAAGTTATAAAATTATATTGTAACTATTCACACAAGATGTTTTTATCAAATTATTACCCTTTATATTTGACAGTTCTACATATTTTAGCATCCAAGCTATGCATTTTTCGAATTAATCTTATGCCATTCCACAGCTGTAGAACACTAGTTTATTCCCTTCTTCTATCTAGTTCATCTCAGACGAACTCACGAGGATTGTTGACACCTGAATAATGAGATGGCCACTTTATTGTTTCCAGTTCTGCATCCGTTTCCTTTCGTAATAGATAATTTTTGTGGAGTTTTGCATTGAGATCATTATCTCACTGTATGATAAAACTATAGTCTTCTGTTCTGTCATTTAGTGCCCAGAAGATATAGCATGATGCTGTCTTATTCTATAGTACTTATCTTTTAAAAATTCTGAGTTTGATTAACTTTTTGACCATAAAACAATTAGAATAGTCCAATACTTTCAGCGATCCTTCTCTTTGTTTAGCAAGATTCATTTTGTATACATAAAACTACCTTCACCATATTTCTGTAGCCCTACTTTTGTTTGCCTTCGAGGCAAAGGTATCCAATGGTTAATAATAGTTTGGCTGGTCTTGATGCTCTCTTGCCCAGTCAAGACATTTATTTCGCTGATCCCTCATCTAGGAAGACAATTTCCAGCAGCTACCCGATCTTTTTGATAGTTAACTTGGAACAGGAGTTGGATGGAGACATCCGTAGTAGAATTTTGGTCAGCTACTGCGGTAAGGTCTAAACTGTCTAATAAGCCCCCTGTTGTTTTATTCAGTCATCTTCTCTTCGACACGCTTTTTTGTTATGGATCGCAGCTGTATCTGCTTTCCTAACAATGGTTTGGCTTACTCCTGCTTCTAGAGCTGTCACGTTGAGAATTACCAACTTCAGTAATCGCAGAAACAAATACCCATCTGGACGATCTCTTTTTCTGGAGCAGTTTTATTTGGTGTAAATCAATAATTGTTTATTCTACTACAAAATTAAAGTAAATCTTGATCATTTAACTCTTTTTCACAAGATTAGCTGAAAATATATTCTAACCACTTTATAATTCAATAATTTCACAAGTAAACAACCACGATTCAAAAGAGAAAATAAACATTTTGATAAAAGTATCCTTGTCATTAAACTTCAATATAAAGTTAGCGGTTTTGTCATGAATATATTTCTGACTAGGCCCTGATTTTAACATGCACTAAGACAACGATTCAAAACAGTACGATGTTCAGTAAACGATATCCGATAAAACTGTTTTTGCCATATCTAGGAGCCGGCCAATGTAAATTGACTAAACTGACGAATGCAATTCCTTTCTCTTTCAGTACTTGGAGAAATTAATGGCTCTGAAGAAAGCCATGATCTGTAAGCAAGGAAGTGAGAAAAGAATTATAATAAATATCTTCGTGTAATATTCCAAAACAAACTTGAGTTCTATCTGAACGTTATATGCGAGGTCATTGTATATTAATTAAGATTTATAAAGTTGTAATAAAACATGGAAGGTTATAAGAAAACGAGTTTCTTAATACAATAAACAAATATTTAAAAACAGCCAAATATTCCATGTATTAACACAAAATTTTCAATTGCAGGTGAAGGAAAGTTTAGGATTTGAGGAATATTAAAGTAAAATAAAGTTAGCATGCTGTATTGAAACTCGTAATGTTTCAATGTGCAAGGTGTCAAATACACAGGTTCGATCCAGCTCAGTTTCTGTTTACAGTCCCCTTCAGTAATATGTCGCGCCTGTTCACTGGAGAGTTTCGTCATTGTGGGAAAATGGCCATTATATGTAGCCACCTTGTTTTTACTGCTTTCTCAGCAGACTGATTTAATTAAAGATAAATAACAGCAGTTGGATGAACAAATTGAAAAGATAAATTTTGTAAAATGTAGCTGCAAGTTTCATGCTTGCATGATTCCTGAAAAACACTTTTATCTTAATAGTTAAAATTTACAGACAAATATATAAATAAATAAGGATGAAAATTATTTTTAAAAATCTGATTTTTTTCAATTATTCAAAAAAATAATCGTTAAAATTTTTACTTTACAAAATTATATTATTTTAAATTCCAAACTTTTCTGCTAAGAATATTTAAGTTTTTCACTTGTTTTAATAAAACTTTCTCTACCTGCCAAATCAATGATAAACAAACAACAGCCATTTCTGTTCCGCTTTCTCAAAAATTATGGTTTATAAACTTATTTATTTTTTAAATAAATAATTAATATATCTCCAAACAGTTTAACTTACAGAAGCATTATAATATAAATAGATAATAAGCAAGAAAAATAATTTTATGTTAATGTTACAATGTAAACTTTCAGCTTAAATTTCATATTCTTCCAAAGATGTCTCAAATTTTAATATCTTTAATTATTAGGAAGTTTAATTAGTTATTAATACCACTATTGCGAGGTACTTAAAAAGTGAATGCCCTGAATAGACAAAAACCGCTCAGATACCTGACAACTCTGCCTCTTCCTGACAGCTGCTCAGTAAATTCTGGCATTCCTTAACGGAAACATAAACTCTTAGTTAAAAAATGAAATTGTTAACTCTAGATGCATGGTATACAAACGAAATTCTGCTGCGAAATCAGATTAAAAAATCGGTCTTTTATTAAAAGATAAAGGACTCTTTCTAATGCGGAAGGATTTTATGGTATATTTTCGGTGGACCAACTCAATGCGTCACCGCCAGACAAGAAAAACAGCCAGATAGTAACGTCACCAATAGAACCAAGCGTTAAGAATTGTAAACGCCATTTATTTGACAACAACGTCTCATACAGAAGACCCGGATGACTGGTTCATTAAAGTAGTTCAGTTTTCATACGTAACCTAGGAACGCCATTGACTAGAGACCATTATTGCCTAAAACATTTATACGAGAATCTTCCAAGTAAATAGAATGTTAAAAAAATAAAATTAATTCGTGTGCCTTTTCTTGTCATTACGTTATTTTCGCTTGAAGAAGTTTCATTGGGATTATCATCATTATTTTAATTAGCTCTCTCCAAGTTTCCTTCGCCGCTTCCTGCCTGACATTTCTCATTATGCAGACTGTCAAATAAAGGGGACAAGTTTATTCTACTAGCGGATGTGTTCCTGTAGAACTAACAAAGGCACCCCAGGGCATTATTTTTTCCGTAATAAGATTTAAATAATTTGGTGTTCGTTTTTCATTATTGCCAAATAAATGAAATTATTCAGAATAAAATTTCGTTTGTAAAGTCGCGAAATCCATTTCAATATAATCTTGAAGAATTATTTTGGAGTTTTGTAATCGAAACTAAATTCTTGAACACTCCTTATGAGTTTTAAAATAACGAAGACGCGTATATGGTTATAAAGAATGGAAATATTTTTGTAACGTGTAAAGTTAGTTGTAAATAAAGTACAGTTAATCTTATTATTTTTGTTGTTAACGACGTACTGTTATTCAAACTTATGTTGTCAAACAACCCGTGAATAGTGGTCTAGTTCCGCGTCTTCCTTCCCCTTTATTACAAATATTCTTTAACTATTAAATGTCTGTGTTGTGAAAAAATATTAACAAAAAACAAGAACAACGCCTTCATTAGGGAATCGAGACTAAAATATGGCGAAGTTTCGAAGTCAGTCTGCCAGTATTTTTAATACGAGAAGAGTATTTATTCAGTGCCCATCCATTTCCCTAAACTTAAGGTGGTCAACGTATGTTTTCTTCGGACGCATTTTCAGTTTACTTTATATATATATATATCTTTTAAAGACCCTACTACTGTAAGGAACTCTTCATAATCAACGCATATAAATGCTGACAAAGGCAAAATGAGCGTTTCAACATTTTGAAATTATGCTAACCACCATTATATTTGTTCATAGTCAGATGAACATTCCACATGTTTACAGTGAGAGGCTTTTATATGTCTTAAGAGAATTACACCTAAAATTCATGCGAAATAGATTCTCTGCGAAGAAGCCTAGTGAATTATTTAAAGGAAGACAATAGGTATATAGTAGAAACACTTTTTTAGATAGAATAACTTTATATGTCTGTAAGGTGCCTAAATAAAGCATTATTTAGTGTCTGTAAATACCAATGTAGTTCGCATCTCACATCTCTAACAACAACCACACTACCTAGGGGGCAATCTGAACAGCAACAGGTGCAGTCTTGTCTGGTTGAAAGCTTTCGGGACCTTCTTACTGGTATGTCTGCTGCGGATTCTTTCTCCATCAGACCTGTCTCCATTCTAGGGTGACTATCTGATGAGTCTTGGAAGATTGTTGTTGAACAGTTGCACGTGTCTCTCACATACGCATGTGAGTCCTAATATATTACGCGACAATCATATGACTTTGACGGGAGCAGAATAGTATTGTTACTTGCATCTGTTAATCTTGTTGCGACTCACTGTAAATGTGATGTTCTGATAAACAAAATTCTATCTTGGCTTCATTTTCGTGGTGACATGAAGATAAAACGTAAATTCTTCATCTTCCTTATTTAGACTCGTTAAATGAAACTAAGTAAAAAATTTAAGCGGTTTGGACCTTTTCCTTGCCTGGCCGAAAGACGAAGAGCTTTCAGCATACTCTTCAGAGTTCTCTTCCTTGGTGGATCTATTCAAAGGAAAACCTTTCCATGCACCAGTGGTCGGAAACCTGCAGCTCTCTCTCTCTCTCTCTCTCTCTCTCTCTCTCTCTCTCTCTCTCTCTCTCTCTCTCTCCTCTCTCTCTCTCTCTCTCTCTCTCTCTCTCTCTCTCTTGCGGCAGCGTGGCGATCTACAAATATAACAGCAGCATTCCGATGTATAACGAAGATTGGCTTTTTTTTAGGAGTTCCCAGTTGAATAGAGGAGAACAGTTAGAATTTTTTCGACAATCTCTTCCGGTTTCACATTGTGTACCAGCGTCTCTACTTCCGCTTGCTGTATCGCGTCATTTCTACTGAAAAATATCCAACCGAAAGGCAATTTTTGAGGAGCTTAAGCACAAAGCAAAGCAGAGCAAGGATACCTTCTTAAAATTGATGAAAACACGAAGTAGCACCACTTTCGCCAGCTTTGTTGCAACCTAAGAAATTACAAAACGCGGAAAGCCATTCTCAGATGGCGATTACCTAGACGAGAGGCTTCGTAAAAGAACCGGAGCAGTTGTTTGCAGATTTCAAAAACGAAAACGAAATCGTTCAGAAAACCAAAGGTTTGCCTTTGTCTGCAAAGAAGGTCAGGGACGTAAACTCATCTCCGGTCTACTCAATCGCTTGTGCTGAATCGTGCGATGTTGATGACAGCACAGGTGGCCCTTTCCTACAGGTATATGAATTCAGGGGGTCCGCAAGATGAGCTTACAGAATCACTGCTGCTCGAAGGCTAAACACGAGAGGGAAAGGATATTTTCACATCGATGTAGATTGTCTCAAGGTTAAAGAAATCAATGCATGACATTTCGTTTCTGTCGCGACTGATGGGGCGTCGAGCATAAAGTGGGCAAACAAGTTTTTTATTTACTCTGTTGCAGAAAATGTTAGATCAAAATATGATGTCCGTTCACTGTGTAATCCACCAAGAGGCGCCCAAACATTTCCACACTAGATCATGAAAGTGATGACTTTGATTGTGCAAATTGTCAACAACGAAGGCTAAATGACTGAATCATCGACAGTTCTGTGAACTTCGTAAAAGGTCAAATGTCCATATTCCGACCTTCTTTTACACAATAAGGTACGGTGACTGTCAAGTGGAAAGGTGCTGAAGTGCTTTGCTGCCTGTCTGGAAGAAGTGAAGATGTTCTTGCGTCAAAAAGGCCACGAATACGCGGAGTTTGAAGACCCTCTGCGGGTGCAAAAATCCCACCCTATGGTTGACATTACCTCACATCTAAATGACCTCAACGGAAAGCTGCAAGGAAGGAGAAACTCAGTACTCTCGCTTTTAGATTAAGTACTGTCGTTCGAGCATAAACTCTCTGGTAGCGAGAGACCTGGAAACAAGCTCGCTGGTCTATTTCCAATCACTGAAATAATTAAAAAAGCAGAACAACAAGAATCTGAGATGTGATTCTAAACATGTCCTGGTTGAAAATGAAGTCGACATCGTATTGGCCTTGTACTGAATAGCACTGCATAGAGACTTTTCAGCAGATATCGCACTGAACTGATAAGTTGGCTAGAGAATCTTAGTGATCTTTGAAACAATTGTACCAAAAATGTTGGTTATGGATGCGAAAAAACAATTTTATTCATGTGAATTCACGTTCACACTAATATTTTTTTAGAATTGATACCTAATTATTCGTATTTGACATATTTAGGTGTAATCATGTGACTGCTGATGTCTTAAGACTGAGGGACACATGCGAAAGAGAGGGAGGGTAAGAAGAAGCATAATGCGACGGAGGCTAGAGCCGTTAAAACACATCATACATTGTTAAAATGTTTATATGTAAATTGTTTGTTGACGCCAGTAAACATCGTTTTTTGTTGTTAAAAATCAATATGCATCTCTCTTCTGTTATTCAGTTTCTTAACCAGGAGGCTACATCCATTGCGGCTCAAAATACTTTGTTATTGAAGGAATTAAAAAAAAATATGGCTCTTATTATCTTTCGGATTTCCGACCCCTGCCCCACAACAGTTGCGCTCTAAGGAGTCTGTATGATATCATTCTGTCTGTTCAAATTACCACGTTTCTTTAAAAATGGATTTAAACAACAGCAAGCAGGGTTAGTTTGTTATGTACTACACCAAAAGACAGCACTGAACCGAAGTAAAAAACTTAATAAGCTAATTAATTTTTAAACAATTTCAGTTCAAACTATAATTTGCTTTAAGAATTGTCAATAATTAATTCGCTTTAATTTTATGGACAGCAGGAAAGTACTCGCATTATGCAAGGACAACGACACTTGGTTCCGGGTTCGGAAAAACTTAATGGATTCATGCTGAACCATCTTTCATTGCTTACTTTCCTGTATCTGTGTGCTTCTGGTTGAATGATTTTTAAAATTCTATAAACGAGTACTTTATGAAGAGAATTTCATCATAATCATTCAAGACGTTATCTTGTTGGTATAGTATTAGCCAAGTGTACTTCAGGTTAGTGCTCGATCGTCATAACTAAAGATTAATTCCCCATGACAAAAATAGGACCATTAAAACATTTAATTTTAGAGGCGATGGTAAACAAAGAATTGCTTGGATTTTTCTGGAAAAATATAATTAGGAGAAGGGAGCACAGCTTTCCTCGAAGAGTTTTAGAAGTTAACGACGAGTTAATTTGCTTTTTATTTATTTACATCATTTATCTGGAAAAGTATAAGAAAATGGTGTGATTGTTGATGTTGCTGTTGTTTTACGTAGCTTCATGGATGGGAGAAATTAAAATTAATGGTGGAATAGCGAGTGAATGAAAATGATAGTGCAGTAGCTAAACTGCTTTCGAGCACATACTCCGAGATTGCATGGGAACTGATAATTCAAAGTTAGTGTGTGTCCGTTTGAAGGGACTAAAAGTCTCTCCTCGAAACACCTTGTAGTTCTCAGCGTTGGTGTTTCCGTCAGATTTTATAAATATAATTGGAGCTTTTACTAATTTATAATGGCTTGACGGTAATCCACGAATTTAGTCTGCTGTCCTAAATCATCGGGAATAGATTTGTATTAAGCTTTTAAAAAACAGAAAGAAAAGCAAACACTAGTGTTCGTGTTATTATTCCATTTGACATCATAAACAAAGGTGAGAGAGTTATCCTCAAAATTAGTTTGCTTCACTTTTTCTCATTTTCATTTGAGCAATCGATTTGCCGTAAAGTGAATAATTATGTTCGTTAAAAAGCAAATATTTAAACAGGAAAAATTACATTTCTTTGATTAGGTCGCCAACTCTTTTCCTGGGGTTTTACCGGCCGTGGTGGCTTCACTAGCTCTGTGTACATGGACTGAAAACCAGCTACCAGCAATTTTCAGATTGAATTGATTTATTATTTGCGCTGTGGTCAGAAAGTTGGAATGACGAAAGGTTCGAGGTTGAGTGTACTTAATTGTAACCCTTGGGACCAATTTATGAACCCGCTAGAGCTCCGTCAAAGAATTCCATGTTTGAAGATTTAGCTTTATCCAACGCAAACAGGAAAAATTATTAATGAACTTCGTCATAAAAATGTTCTTCTTTTAATAATTGTCTTCGTCAGCATGATATTAGACATCAATATTAAACAACTAACAGTCGGTTTGAGGCAAGATATTTATTAGAGATTAAGTTGCTTAGGTCATTAAAAACAGTCTCAAGTAGGCTCGCTAATTGCGAAAGGTCAAATTTATTTTTTGTATCATGTTATAGCTAAAGTAAAGGGAGATAACTTGAATTGTCTGAAAAATGCAGAGTGGCTTTCAATAAGCTACTATAATTTTAAAGATATTAAGGTAAAGTCAACAAGTTTAATATTCATTACAGTTATTTATGATTCGGTTTCTGTCTAAAATTAATAATTAAAAGTTATTGAATGCATACCAGAAGTAATTTCCTGAATTGTGAAATACCAGAGTCTGCCATATTGTGTTTTGAGCTTTTCTGAAGTGAGAGTAATGAACTAATTGCATACATATAGCACATCATCTTGCACAACTATGACGCATACAAAATGTTTTTGAAGTTTTCTTGATAGAAAAGCTTCGTCCACAGAATGTTAAAGAGTCTCGAAATTTTCATGAGATAGGTAGGTTATTACAAATAATACTTTTTACTTTCCTAGCAAATTAGTTTTAATATTTTTGTTTCTTTACCAAAAAAAAAAAAAAAATAGGTTGACATTTCGTTTTTCTAAAGACTTTCTTTTACGAGTTATTTTGTGATCAAGTATAGACATGTCCTGTACATCCAAAGCACTTTCATTTCAGTCAGTCACGCTCTTGGTTATTGCTTTGATTTGCTTTTGGATGTGTATTCGGCAACCCGGATGTACTATGGCATAAGCTTAACACTTACACAGTTGTTGGCAAGTTGAAGTCTCTTTCTTAAGCACCGAGATTTCAGGAACTAAATTGTGTCACTGAACCATTTATTTCTCTTCTATTCTCGCCGATCGATACAGGTAGAGTATTGGCAACCGACATATTTTCATGACTGAGTGCTATTTTCAACTTAAAAATAAATTAATTAAAAGATAAAAGTTGCAAATAAGTAGCTAACGACAAAAATGTTCAGCTAAGTTTCTACCGAACATCATTTGTACCAATTAAAGAAAACGTTACGTAAGCTATCCAAAATAGTACACGCCATTACCTAAATAGAGCAGGATTTACAAGTAAACAAAATTTGAAAGACTGCTGCATTTTTAAAAAAAATATTTTAAATTTAAATTTAGTTTTATTTGCAGTTGTTAGTGATTCATCATTATAATGTTATAAAAATTAATTTACTTTCGGGAGAAACAAATTGACCAACTGACTGGTTTGCTTAAAAGTGTTGATGTCTTTTTTAAAAGTTTCAAGTTTGCTTTGTATTACCAAATATTTTTCTGAAAATAATTAAAATATATAGATCACTCAAACAAATAAATGCATTTTTGATTTTAGCGGAAGCGGGTTTTAAACTAATAACAAAAGAATTTTAAAAGAAAAATCAAAGGTTAAGGGGGATTCAAATGTATAAATCAGTCGGTGGATCTCCGTTCGGGTTCGTGTTAAAGGTGCAGAGAGTCTATGATAAAAAAACAAAAATCCTTGCAAATTCAAACAGCCCGACAAAATTAAAAACCACAAATTTCAACTAGAATTTAAGATTCTTAAAATCGGTTAACCCTGAGATAATTTCGAAAATCGTTTTGTATTGGGTTCGACGTTACCTCATTCATCTCATCACTGGCACTCTGTCAGTTCTCTCCAGTCCCCCACTTATTTTCTAAAGCTGCTGATTTTTAGTAACCATTCCTTTCTACTTCTACTCTTCCTCTGGCAAACTTACAAATATCTCAATATTTATAATTTCATTTTTTTAAACACCATAAGAAGAGTTAAAACTCAGTTTTGCTTTAGTTTTATCATGTTTTTTTCTCAACAACAAAAAATGTTTAGATTTTTATTTTGACTAAAATTTGTAGTGAATACTAAAATTACAAACAAAAACTGGATATTATACCAAAGAAGAACAGATGATATCCTGCTCCATATTTATGAACACATTTAACGTAATATGTAACCATCTGATTATATGTTATATAACAAAGTAATTAATTTTCAGTATCTATATTTTTATAATGCGCTCCGAATAAAGTATCCACGAAATAGTGCAGTGTTTTTGATATATGTGTGTATACAAACAAATACATAGCATGAACAATAGAAACAAAAATGAAATACGCTCCTTTGTTCTGCATCATCCAGGTACACACTTTTCCGTTCTCTTGTATTCTAGCCAGGTATTTTTGTCTTGTCTGCGTTTCAATTATTTTATATGCCCACAGAACCCGTCAAGATTTTACTGTTCTGCAACTTCAGCATTCACAACATTAAGCTGAAGCTTCATTCTAGCTGTCGTCATCTAAGAAACAGCAGCTTTTGTAAAATACTTTTAAATATTTGAAACTGGATGAAGGAACGACGAAATATATGAACAGACTTCAGTTACTTCACAAAAGAAGCAGTTATTTCTTATCTTTTAACAATGCATCAATATATCTATATAATTAATTTCTAATAGAATATCACTAGATATACACTTTCAATATTTTAAAGCTCTTCTCTCAAGATTGAAGTTTACAAACAACTTGGTATGAGTCTGCACCCTGTTCCTGGGGGTTTTTTTAACCTCTTTGAATTGCATAAAAGCAGGAGAGGCTTTCTCCGAAGTGTTATTTCTTGTTTCTGTTTTATTTGTTACCGGTAATTTTGGTATTGAAAACCTAATCGTAACCATGCGGGTTACTTGAATGCTTAACAAGTCGTGGTACCGGTATTTTTTCATCTTCTAGCAATAAACAAATTCATTGAGCGTTCTTACAGTAACAAAAACCAAACATAGCTTCTTTTTTTTATCTTTTCTGAAGACAGTAAAACTGTGCATTCCTGAGAAAAGAAAATCAATTTAGAATGAAAGAATTGTCAACCCGGACATTTTCACGCTAGAAGCGAACCCATGCTCCGGAGTTCTAAGGTTTACTTTCAGAGTTTTAATTTGTTGAAGAAACTAATGCCTCATATAGCAGCTAAAACTCTTCCATGCTAACAGTTAATTCCTCTCTATTATTAAAAATATTTTTTTACTGGGTTCTGCTATTGAGGCGCACACAGTCAGACCGATTCACAAGTGTGCAGAAGACTTGATATTAAATGAGTATTTTCTAAAGGAGAATAAACGCACAAATTGAAATCCTGAAAAATGAGTAAAACGAACCATTTATATTTGCTGCACGTGGATATCTTTAACTATTTAATAATTTAAAGTTCTTCCCACCGCAGCGCCGTCCGTTCGCCAAGTTTCTTTTATCGTTTTCCCGATATTTCCAATACTTCAGTGTCCCTCAAAAAATAATTTCTTTCACTTTTAGACGTGGAAGAAGAGCATAGCTATGATTAAATACATGCGTAAAAGTTATCTTCTCCAATGAGAATGGTAACCAGGTGGAATCACATGTAGATGAGACTATTTTCCGAGAAATCCTACGCCAGTTGTATCTTCCTTAGGACAGCTTGACCGAACAACCTGCGGTCGTCTACTGCTTTCTGATTCTTTACCCACAGTTTTGTGAAGTCGGATTACCATCAATATTACTGTTATATTCATCTGACTAACAAAATATGCAATAATGCTGCACATTAAAACATACGCATTTCTGGGTAAAACATTAAATTCAGGGCTTTTAAGTAGTTTAAATTAAAAAAAAAACTGCGTTTTAAAACTGAATCTGAGCAGCGAGAAATAGCTAAACATGTGCTTACTGAGGAAGTCATTTTCATTTGTTTGTTTCAGGCAGAAGCAAACATAATACAAGAGTGCAGACCAGAATCATAAATTGAAACTGCATATTCAGCAAGAAAACAAGTAAGTATTGTGTTTATTAAAAAAGATAAATTATCATTAAGACTTTTAACAAGTCTTTAAAAAAATCTTTATGTATTGCATTTTTACATAAATTGTCCGTGCTCTGATCTTGTAAATAAACATCGACACGGATCAGTGCTTAGGTCATAGAATATTACTTCTCCGTTTAATGAACTCGCATCATGATACGTCATTAATACTTTTATTATCTTAACGACTCACAAGTTTCTTCATACCATCTTGGCAGAAGCCTTTAGTTTAGGTTGCTGTGTAAACCATGATTACACTGCTTGTTAGACCTCATGATCATTGGAAAATCGTCGACTTCAGAGGGCATCGAGATGAAAATCTGGTGAAACAAGATCCGAACTGTATAAAGAGATGTAGTAGAAGTTTAAAGTTTTGTCTTTTCAAGTTTCAGTGGTAATCTTTCAAAAGCTGCCTAGACGTGTCTTTAGAACCCAACAAGCCGACACTTTCCCGAACTTTAGGTATTCATGGGTAATCACAGGTACCCACTCTGCTGTTATCCCCCAAAAGCTGTCTCCACCTTGCCACTGTTTTCATCTCTGATGCCGCTGCTAGAGCGGTTTGGTCGAACTTATTTCACCACAGATGTTCGAGCATTTTTAAACCTGTTCATCCACTCATATACTTTCCTTTTTCGTCATACATTTTCTCCATACTACGCAAACATTCTCAAGAGAATTCCAGTCAGCATAACACCTTCTGCTCACAGAAAACGAATTACAGATCGCTGCTCTTTTCTGCTGCACACTGACAACTGCGCGGCCATGTTGTTTACTTGCTCACTAGCGCCGCGAGTGAACAATTCATAAACAAATGGGCGCGTGTTTTGTCGAACACAGAAAGCACTGATGTAAATATTGCCTATTTTTTTAAACACTTTCATATATAATATATAAGGCTGTCTGTTCCACAATGATGTATACTCACTTTTGTACACTAACACAAAGACATTTTGCTGTCTCAACGTTAAATCTGGTCTCATTCGGATTCGCACAGATGACCTATCGCCCAGCACAACAGCGTTCATGGACATTTCGAACATTCGTTGTGTCCATCATGTTTGAGGTATGTCTGTAAAGCAAAAAAATTAACTAGCAATATGTCTTTGTTTACTATCCTATAAAAAGGCAACCCTACCATATATTTGTTAGTATCTGTTCTAAGCTTTGTTCTTTCCATTAACTGCTCGGTACCGCATCCCCACCCAGCCCTCTCATTGTAACTACCCGGGTCTCTCTCGCTAAGAGGCTGGGTCCCACCACAGATCCCATTCACCTAATGTTATATCACGATACGCTGTCAGTGCTTCTAATATCTTGGGTGGTTTGTGTCATTTTTTGTTGCTGTTGTAATAATGTCAAAGATAAACTAAGCAATTATATTTGTCTAATTTTAATATCGCGAAGAACCAGAAAATTTTCGATCAATTATAAAATTAGATTTAATTATAATTTATAAATTAAGTTACTAATCGATAAATTTAATGAGAATGTGTGTATAAATTCGCTCAGCTACAGCTGGATTTAGAGCACTGAATCATGGGAATTGTCTGTAAAGTTCCGAAAATTAACGATAAATTACGTGAGGTGCAATACTTTGCTTGAGGGAAAGGACTTGGGTCAGACTTTATAATAAGGCACTAGAGAGACAAAAGCGACACTTGGTGAAAACATGTCACACAGAAGAGACGTCACCTCACAGTGAAATCATTTCGGTAAGGAGTGTACTTTCGATTTATCTATCGCAACCAAACTTCAGCCAGGGTCGACAACAATAGTATATCAGGGAAATGATTACCCACCAATCAGTGAAGGAAAAGTTTTCATCCATTACTGGATTAAATACTTTCTGAATTGTGAAGTAAGTATATCTGACTAACTGGTCAGAAGCCATCGGAAGAGAGCAGAAGAACTCGGTCGTCCGTTGTCTTTGATCTCGTTTCCTCATTACTTTCAGTTCACTCCATGTAGCGAGTTATTGAAAAGTACAACCAAACATCTGCGAAGACATTTCTGAACACGCACAAAATTATCTGGTACTCTTGTCAGAAGAACGCGAGCGTGAAATTCTCAAAGTAATACAGTAACGATGTATTGAAAACATCTTTCAATGGTGCGAAATAGATACAACGCAAAAAAGAAAGCATTTTAAAAATTTTCTAAATGTTAACTTGGGCCTAATGTCACAACAGTTATGAGTGAATACAGAAAATTGCAGATGGTAGGTTATCTGCTGTCTGGTTAAATTTTCTACTCGACTCTGCAATAAAACCTTGTGTGAGTAGAGAACTTAAAAACTAAAAAGTGTACATAATTAGATTGATAAGATTCTAATTATTCTCTGTTCTTGATACTGCCGACAGTATATCAGGATTCTTATTTTTTATTCAGTAAAATTTCTTTTGAACCAGTAGTTTATCTTATTAACCACATATTTACTTTCTCACATTATTATCAGCTGGGGGGAGAAGAAAAAACTTTGATTCAAACAAAAAAGCTTGCAGAACGAATAAGTACAATTTTAAAAAGACGACATCTTTTTAACAACCTGTCAGCAGTCTCTGATTTTGGTAGAGCTGTTCTGCTATATTAATGACGTATTTGTTTTCAGATTAAGAGTGAAACTTTTAAAAACTTATTCAAAGTAAATGAAGTAATTTTAGGCATCGCTGATTAACAATGTACGCTAAAGAAAATTTAATTATCATTCAGAACTAAAACAAGTAGATTACTAAGATAGAAAATTTAGAATATCACATAATATTCAATAGGTATACGTGTTAGTAACCATTTCTAACGACCGGGGAATCTTAAAAAAATATGCTGATACAGAAGCGCTATATACGCAACAAGGTGTTTAAATATCCGACAAGGATTAAAATTTTCATTTCGTAGATAAAAAGATAGAGAAATTCATCACGGTTTTTGCAAGATCTTCAGGAGACAAAAAATATTTTTGTTCACAATTTTAAAATTGATTTATATTGTTACTAATAGGTACATTTGCCCCCAATTACTAGAAATATTTTATAATATAAAGCTGTACCGAAATCTTAAGCCATATTTTAATTATAACACGTAGTATTACCAACTGTAGGTAGCTGAAAGGTATCGTCATTCACACGATCAAAAGTTTTGTGATTTTGAAATATCTCTAAAGTCTCTTCTGAAGTTCTAAAAAATCATAAATCCAATAGATCTGAAGATCAGATAATATATTTTCATGAAAATACTAACAGAAACAGCACAGTTTATTTGTAAGTCTTCATCTCTTTGTTTAGTTCATCATTGCACCACGGTATCCTCAAATGGATCGAAAGCTGAAAGTATTACATCTATTTTTTAAATGGGCGATAAAAATGACTAAGATAATTATAAACTATTAGTTTGCTTGGTTTTAGAATATTTTATATAGAAACAGTTTACAAAATAATCTAATACTCTCATTGATTTAAAACGTTAGATTTACCATGAGACATAACAGATGTTTTCAAATAATTAAGGTGTTTGAGCAGATGACCATAAAAATTTTTTTTAGCTATTTACGGTCCCCATTACTAAGGATCATAGTTACAAATTCTTAAAGATTTTGGTCCAATTATATATCATAAATTACTCTATGTTTTAAGTATTAAAACTGATAATAAGTGGAATCAGTTACCAGCAAGTGCTGTAAATAGTAATAACATTAAAAAGTTAGAAATCTATTGATAGCCTTTCCTATTTTCTGGGGAGCCTTGCATATGCTACAATGGCTTTCCATCTCTTATAACAACTAAGCTACATTATTAATTCCTTAAAACCTTGGAACGTTCTAGTGAATCAAGGTCTTATTTCCTACACGAAAGAATTAGAGATTTTTAAATGTCGAGTTTGACATTTTGATTAAACTTTCCGAAACTTATTATTCAATAACAGCTGTAAATGTTATTATCATCCTGATAATAGCGGCTACCATGCTATCACGACGCTGATATCTAGTCTAAAGCTACGTTTTTTGTAAGCTCTCAATAAAAGAGCGTCTATAAAACTGCGACAGTCACCGACATTAAGATAACCGGCCCTTAGTTGGTAATCAAGATCGATTTTATCCATTTTTAGTAAAAAAAAAAAAGGGTGCAGGCATTACTGCTTTATGTTAATTTCTAATCAAACCAACTAAGGTTTTAAAATGAAATGTGAAGTTTGAAAATACTCAGCTAGTAAATACTTTAAAGTTTAGTTAAAAAAATAAATGTATGATTGTTCTTAATAGTGACCAGCATTTTAGCCTTTTAGGAAAAAATAATAATAGGAAATCCAGTTAATAAACCTCGTATCTATCATTTATTGTCTGGTTGTACATGTGAGTTGTTCTTTTGATCTGTCTGGCGACAAGCAAGTATGGAAAGAGAAGACAAAGTTGATCCAGTCGCTACTATCTGAAAAGCACATGCGTGCTTGGACATCTGTCCCGTCACTTCCTGTTACAAAGCACATGCGTGCTTGGACAGCTATCCCGTCACTTCCTATTACAATTCTGACAGATGAAGGCGGTCACATATAAAATATTAATTTGTTTTTGATAAAAAGTTCAAAATAAATCCTATTAACAAGCTGACAAGTGAGATAAAGTTTTGTGTTTCATATAAAAAGGCGATTTTCTTGAACTTTCTTTGAGCTCGATCGTAAAGTTATGTACAGTTTTAAAAATATTTATTAAAACGCTTTTAACTATTGCCAAATAATTTAAAGTCGGATTCATCTGAAAAGAGAAATTTCTTCGGGGTTTTATCATCTCAATGTTTCATTCCTCCCGCCAATTTCAGCCTTGCTGTTTTAATTTTCTCTCTTCAGCAAAGTTTCTGTGGCAGCTATATATTGCGCTACTGTTCATCAAGAAACGTAGGTCATTTGCATGATCTCTATTGGCTCGCCGTCCATCACATTAAGAACCCACCCCCCCAGATACTTAACATCACTTTTGGAAAGTTTGGTCTTTCATCCTTGGCCACGTCTATTGTCACTGGTTCCAGTTTTTCGTATCTTCATCAGCGTCTTGCATACAGCTCCTTCTGAAACGTAGTCAGGCTGCAATCTTCCGCATGGAGCAGCCTTCAATAGCTGAGAATTTGATTTACATATGTCTGTCCTGTGGTGTTTTCTTCCCAGGAGCCACAGTATTCAACACACTATAATGTTATCTCTGCTCACACTTTCATAATCCTTCAGCAGGTGGGACATCTGTGATATCTTGCATGGCAGCCAGTCACATTGTGTTATACCAACACTTCATTTTCCTATGGAACATTTTATTTCCACCCTTATATGCGATTCTATCACACGTTATTTAAATAAGATATAACAGAAGGGTTTAGCATAGATTTTTTTTCTTAACTAATAAAATTTTGTAGTGACTCGGCCATTGCAAAAGTAATTTATTTTTTTGAAATTATAAACAAAATTTGATTTATTCATATCTCATTAACACGAGTCTATATAAAAACTTCGTTTGTTGGTTAACTGTCTTACTAAAACTGTTTCTTTCCATTTCTCTTTGTTAATCTTGTTTTATATCTTCAAACACAAGTTTCTGTAATTATACTTTTGATTTAATTTTAGTGTTTACATTTTTTATTTTTATTTTCCTAATAGAAATACTTTCTTTTTGGCGTATAAAAGTTCGAAAAAAGGCTAACGAAATTATTTGCATTGATTATGATTCTTCCTTCGTTTTGGTTTTAAAATATCATTACCATATGAAAAGAAGGAAATCTTCAAACTTACAATTGATATATCGGTAGCATATTTTGTTAATATTGCAAACTTATTTCCCAATAAACTGCATATTTCATGAAACAAATTTCAGAAAGTTCGAAGAAAACCACTTTTCTTCAGCTGTCGACAATTAAAAATAATAGGAGACGTAAATATAAATAAATCAAAGGGTTTACGATCCTCGATAGTAAGAACTATTTCTTTGGTGCCAGAATTATAAATTAGAAGGAAAACAATCTTGTCGGCGATGTTGTTCTCGAGACGGCTTTCTGAGATAAGTAACGTGTACCACAGTAACTTTCTTCATTTAAAATTATTGTTCAAAGGTTGTTTCTGACACAGGCAGTGATGACGTCTTTGAGAGTAGTTACTTCGACAGAATGAATCATAAGACGCCCATATTTTACCTTCTACAACAGATAGAAACTTGGTGAAGCTCTGTTTGTCTACTTGTCCACCTTATCTTATCGGTTTATAATTTTTCAAATCTACTTTTGCATAAAGTTTATATAATGAAATTTATTACTTGTAGGTTTTTTAGATAAATTTATTAGTTTTACTGATAAATATTCATTTTCTCTTTTTCAAAACTTTTTTATTGTTTTTATTTCCTCTGTTTACGATCCGTGTTTTATAAACACGGTGTTTTTTTTTTAAAAAAAATTGTTCGGCGTAAACGACAAAGATCAAAGAATGAAAAAGCAATTATTTGGTTGTCTGCATCTAAAAGATGTCATCATCCGAGTTTGTACTCTTCAGCTACACGCTCCTTGGCCGGCGAATGATATACAGAAGCAAGCAGGCAACATCTTCGAATCAAAATAAATTATTCACTCTTCAGTTTATTCGTTTCTAATTAACTTTGTTAGCCTTTGATCTTTTCGCTAGTTCGATTTTAGAGAACACGAAACAGGGGCTTCAAACAGTTTAATGGACGTGCAATGTGGTCGGTCAGCTAGTGTTGTTATCGTGTTCTGGTTCCCATTGTTCGATGATATCTCCGAGCACGAACGGGTCCCATGCAGCACATGGTACTCTTCAGTCGTTAAACCACTTCTGAAATTTGTTCTTGTTGTTGCTGTTTTAAATTAAAACTTTCATGATGATGATGATGACTTAAAGTGGAAAATTATGTCCAGTACTTTTCCTCTTGACCAGTTTCTCTGAAATGAAAGAAAACTTTTTCTTTAAAAAATAACATAAAAAAATTACTGATGACAGCTGAAAAATGTTGTAAAAATAAGATACCAACTTTAAAAAATTCTTAGGAATTCCCTTAGCTACTGGACTTCAGGCTAAAATTATGGCTTACAAGATTCATACAAATCTACCTTGATGCTTGGTAAAATAATGATAGCAAAAACTTACATGCTTTGCTAAATCGCAATGTAAACCTTATCAAAACAGCTCAAATACCTTAAACTAATCAACATTTGACCAGTAAACATTTGTCTAACACCATGATTTATCTTAATTTTGTTATTGTTATTGCATGAACATTTCAAAGTATTTTAATGAAAATATTACGTACAAATATGCATTGTTTCTTGCAGATAATTATTGGCCAAGGGTGACGTCAATTTCTTCGAAAACTATCTGCTCTTTAAAAAATTTGGCAGGGATCTACCTCTGCCTTACAGTTAACATTGGCCTATGGCCTCACCATCGTCAAAAGAAATTTTGCTGTTATATTCGATCATTTAAACGTCAAGTGTCTTGAATGAACTGCGGCTTTTTCTTCATCTTCACCGTCCTAGATTCAGCGCCACCAAGCGGCCAATTTAATATCCTAATCTGCCTACACATGCTACAGGAATAAAAAAAAGAATTTATATTTTAATTTATTGTTAATGTTCTTAAATAAATAAAAGCACTTTTTAGTTTTAAAATCTCTGACAAAACATTTGTTCTCTGTAATGGAATGAATCAACCAACAAGACCGCAATCATCACGGACATATGCGGCCTTGTCATAAGGTTAGTTCATATTGTTGTCTACCTAAATAAAAATGTTTGCCCGGTAATATTTCTTTTGTTATCTTTGTCGACATCACATCCACTGTTCACATTAACGAGTTATTATTTTGGAAATGATCACTATAATCCAAAAATGTTTAAATATTGTATTCTTTAAATATTTCATTATTAAAAATCTTTACAGCTGAACTAAAGCTATCCTGATAATCACTGCGATTACTGCATTCTCTTTACCATGGCGACACTTATTCCCCATTATTATCTTAACTTAAGAAATTTGTTATAATCTGAACAAGAAAGCAAAAACAGTACAAACGTAAAGTATTATTCATTATCATGAAAATATATTTTCCAAAATGATGGTGCTAAAATATAGTATATCGTATTTTCTTGAACGTGAATCAACTCTCCATAAATTAAAATAGATGCTCCTTTAAAAGCTACTTTTCAGCGAACTTAGATATTATTTTTTCAGATGCGTTTTCATGTTAATTTGTTATACCTGCATATTAGATAGAACAGATAGAGTTAGTTAGTATCTTACCTAATCACACAGAAAATGGTTTAACTATTTTAAATTACCATAACACTTTTAAATATATTGTAGTAATTCAAATTGTACATTTTCACTGTCACTCCAGTGCAAAAAAAAAATCGTCTAATTTCCCTACATCATCCTACCACCTCTTCACGTGCAGTGAGATAATATAGATTGGCTATAAAGCCTTCTCACCCCTACATTACCTGGATCTTAGGAAAGCTTTATTCATGAGCACGATTGTGGAATCAGTTGGATAAGGATTTATTTAACTTTCCAGCTTAAATCTTGTCGCCTTTATGTCCTATAGAAAGAGATTGCTTTTATTTTCTCTACAAAACTGTCACAAGACTATGCAAGATGTTTCGTGTTTGCAGACTTTGTGTGACTTCTGTTTTCCTTTCGACAGAAATAAATAGAACTCTTTGCTAACCCTTCGTTTGTAAAATCTGATTAATGTTTCTGTCGTCATTCCCATACTTAAGTGAATTTTCACAGAGAAAATGATAGACTAAAAGTGGAACAAGGAGAGAGAGAGAGAGAATGAACTCCACCAGTTATCCCACATTTTCTCTTCTGAATTAAATGCAATCGAATGTAAATTTGCGGATCTTGTATAAACCACCATTAAGTGAAATGAATCTAAATCTAACAGAAAGTCGGTAAACTAAAAGGAAAAAAAAATTTAAATATAATTCGATGACTTTTAAATGTTACCCTCTATGAACAAAAATCAGAAATGTAGTTATGCGCTTTTTCTTAAAAATGACAAAAGAAAAATTCCTTTATTACAAGATTTATCGCCCTTACTAAAATGAGGTTACTTATAAGCAAATGACGTCATGTCTTCGTAAAGTTTTAAGATTGTGGCGCTATATTATAGTTTCATAAATGACGTTTTAACTCGATATAGTGTGGTTTTGACTTAATTCTAGATCGAAAACAACCAAGCAAATTGCTAAATGATTTGCCTATAATTAATAATTTTTAAATAAAAATAAATTTATAATTTATGTAAACACAATGCTTCTAGATGCTGTTAAAGTATAGCCGTGTAACTTTGACAAAACACGGAGTGGTGGCCCCCTAATGTCCATATACTGCGGGATTTTCGAAATAAAATTAACTAGAAAATGTGCCAATCATTGAAATGCAAATAGGTGTTCTGAAATAAATCTTTTTTTATATATTCTGGCTCGCTCAGTAGCACTGATCACATGATCGCACGTTAGATGTGCGGAAAAGTTTTTTTTAAATATTCCTTACTACATCAATGTTAATCCTGACAGCGAAACAATGGAATCGATAATACCAAAGAAAAAGTAAAATCTACCAATTCTGGATAAAAAAGAAATCTGCTATATGAAAAAGTTTTTCAGAAAAAACAAGTTTGTACAAGTATTTTATGACCTAGAAATCTCTTCATTTCTTAAATCTTCACAAAGTCAATCAATGAAAGAGCAAGAGCGTGAAAAGATGCCATCTGGAAGTGTGAAGCTGCGCACCCCGATAGGACGTCACCATTGACGGTTTTTCAACAAGTTAAACCATTCTTTAAAGGGTTGATGCATCGAAAATGGAAGTCATCATTTAAAAGCTCACATTGTAGTCGTCTATTTAACCTGTTCTACTCCAAGCTATTTCTTGTCCTGTCTTTTACCAGTATCCCCCCCAAGCGTGCATACATAAGACACGATCTTCTCAGCACATCAGTCAGCAGGCTACAATAATGGTGCCGGAAATAGTGTTTTTTTCCCCATATAAACTCACCTTTATTGTTTCAGCTCAAACATCTGAAGTAGAGCAAGTTTTTTTGTGAAAACTCCATCCCTTTTATGGAAGGGTTA
Source organism: Nautilus pompilius (assembly GCA_018389105.1). Classification (NCBI taxonomy): domain Eukaryota; kingdom Metazoa; phylum Mollusca; class Cephalopoda; order Nautilida; family Nautilidae; genus Nautilus; species Nautilus pompilius. Next base: position 1,169,980 of record JACATO010000961.1, on the reverse strand, counting down.
CAACGCTTTTGCAATATTCACTAATCGCTTTTAAGTTTTTAAAATCACCCTGGTAGTCCAGCATCATTACTAGGCGGTAGTGGAAGCATCTGCATTTATACAGTTATGTTTCTTCCCCTTTTTAAAAAATTTATCCCAGATCCCAGAGATGTAAGTCAACTAATACTGTTTTCTGTACACTCCATTTCTCTACCCGAACAGTTCGAGTATAGTCGCTAAAGGATCCACTATATTATTTTTTTTCTAAGAAATTAAGATTATTTGCAATAATTACCATGTAAAATGGTTGATGCATGTATAACCATAACATTAAGTGTTGTTTTTTTTTATAAACTAAAACTGCCAAACTCGCTCGACAACTCAACAGCAGGACAAAAAAGTTTATTTCTCTTACTCAGAAAACTTAGTATACTAAATTAAACTCTTCAGTTCTTTCTCAAAATATTAGAAATATGCATGTCTCAACAACTATCAACTGTTTAGCAGGTGAAACATTCTGAAAGATTTCGTGCCCTTTACTTTTATTGTCCGAATATAGACGGAAACACGCCCATTTTAGCTGGGTCGGTTGGCCAAGTCGACGATGGAATCCTTGAAAATAACGTTTCAAGTCTGTTTTGTTATTCTCATAGATAACGATCCGCGAGAACCTTAATCAGGGCGTGGATTCAAACTTTCTTTCCTTATTCCTTCGCCACAAACTTCTATTACAATTCGAAGCTCTGATGCTGACTGAAATGTTTTAATTTTCAGCCATACCTTTCTATACCAAGGGTAGTTAATGTTTTTTTTTCCACTTAACAATTAAATAATAGCACTAATTATTGGGATATTTTAAAGCGGTGAATTAAGTCAGAGTATTAACCCTCTACCAACAAATCCATTTTTCATCTTTACACACCTACAAACACCATAAAGTAAACACCTATTATTTTAATTTTCTTTTATATTTTTATCTGGAATATCGTCTTACCCACAAACAGTCTTTTTTATTTAAAAAATACAGACCTTTTCCTCCAACTTTTTCGTGCCACAACATGAGCCAGTCCTTCAAGAAAACTTGTGGCTACTGCACCTTAAGATGGTAAAACATTTCTTTCCAATATTCAATAGAGTTATTAAAATTGCTCCACGAAATCCACCAAAATTTCCACTTTAGTGCACTTTCTATATTTTCATTTAAAATTCCATTAAATCTGGATGACTCATTTTGTGAGAAAGTCGTCATAGAATATCACTACAAATTCTAGAAAACTTTCTTTTTGATTTAAACCACTACCTGAAAATAGTTTTGATGGAAGACCAAGTGAAACAGCATTTATTTGTGGCATGCTTATTCAAAAATTAAGACCACGACCCTTTTCATGTCTATTTATTTATTTAATAACAATAAAGTCCAAAATAACCTATTCGAGTGCTCTCCTTTTTTATTTTGATGTTTATTTAAAGAAAACCTACCAAAAACATATTGCTCCGTTTATTTAACCAAAAGTGTAATAAAAGAAATTTAATAAACAACGTTCACTGTATCTGATTGTACATTTATAAGTTTTTAGGAAAATTCTGATTAAAGATAATCTTAAGGTTAAATTCGATCAGTTATTTGTATTATGAAATAGATTTAAGTAAAACAAATCAACATTATACTTTGATAAATAAACGTTAACAAACAAAACAAGTGCTCCGGAGGCTAGTCTGCGTTAGTGGCACAAAATAACTTTGAGTTATTTGATTTTTGATGGGACACTAAAGATTTAAATGTTCGTGTTTGAATTTTTTACTGGCAGTTAAAAAAAAAACAGTAATATTTCCGCGGCACACACTGCATTAGAATCCAACCAGGATCACCGTCTTCAACTATAAAATATTTTTCATAAGACGATTCATTCATTTAAGATCCAGAGTCAAATTTTCATTAATTTTTTATTCTAGACATTCTACAAGCTAGTATAAATAATTCATCATTAACATCAATAATGCAATAATTTTTTATTGATATTAATTTATTTTAAAAATGGAACATTTCACTGCATAGAATGTTTAAAAAAAATAATATTTAACACTTTACACTTCGATCATCTAATTTTATAACATTTCCGGTGAAAAGATGTGATACTTTTCCACCAATTACATCTCTCTTAGAAATTTGAAAGTTTTATATCATCTTTTTTATATATTTACATACGAATTGTTACATGCAGCAGCATTCTACGTGGAACCATAGTGTTTCCTCTTCTCATGCCTTGTTCTATCATCAGTAACAAGGATTAAGACATCTAATTTCATGTCATCTTTAAACAATCATTCCAAGCTAGAGAAAGACCTGTAAATAACTGGTAATGATCATTTTCCCATACAATTAAAATTTTTTTCAAATACATCAGCTAAGCATCACATAAGAAATCAGAATTGGAGTAGATACTATTATACCCTTTTCATAATCAGATACAGTATAATAACCAAAAATCCACGGAAATATTTATTATATGTTTTTTTGTTGCTTTTATTATGCCATACTTTCAGCAAAATCTGAATAAATTACGAAGAGTCTTAATTTGGCTGCAAAGACTCTTTAAATTATATTTTATTTTAATTCCTTTTAGGCAAACAACGTATTCTTCTTATCCTTATAAATTAACAAACATTGGATACATATTATGATTTTTTAATTTATGCTTTGTTATTTGTTATAATTAGATAGATTTATGATTACATTATAATGAATTTGATCTCCTGTTACTGAGCAAGTACTCACGCATTATATAAATTTGTAATTTTATGTGATGAATTTTTTTGGACTGAGATGTTGCTCATTTGTTTCAAATTTATTCATTTTGTTCACTACATCAGGTAAGTATTGCCTTTCATATTTAATTTTGATTCATAATGTTCATATTTTGTTCCCTATAAAAATGGCTTTTATTATCGACGATGTAGATGTTCAAGTATACACACAAAAAAGACATTTCTCTCTTTATTTTAAATTTTAGTACAAAATGTTTCTGTATAATTTTTGGAATATGATGATGCTTTTATGGAGCAACAAACCCGACCGTGTTCCTTTGTTGATTTGTTTATCGCCCTTGATTAGTTATCAGCTGGCTTAGGGTAAAAGTGATTTTCTAAGATAAATTTATCTTTTGTGGGTATTTATTCACTTCTGTCTGATTAGTTTCAGTATGTCATGTACACATGAAATAAACCAACGATTTCTTAATTCAAAAAAAAAAATTTTCCTGCTTCTGGTCATAGATGTCCTAGAAATCTAAAAAGGTACGCAAGCAGGGTGGAATACACTGACTTAAAAGGGTATCTCGTCGGGAACGTTTCCGGCGCTTTCTAATATCGGTGATCCCAAGTTAGAACTAATAGCTGAACACAGTCTTTTTGACCTTTTCTAATAAGCACAACTTCATGTCTTTAAATCTTGTCCAGAAATAGCGTGGAGGGTCGAGATTTGAGTCCACTCAGTAATCAAAATTAACATACATAAATGGAAAGTGTGTTAATGAGACCCAGGTTTTATAAGATTTTAGAGATGTATTTAGAATACGAATTTCTGAAATAATTTGAAGCATTCTAGTTGCTCGTGAATGCGAAAATAAAGTTAATTTGACGGAGAAAGCGGAAGTTAGAAGGCACATCCACAACCTAAGAACAGTCATCAGGGTTAGCCAGACTGACGAATCAGTTTCCTTATAATTAAACAGGTAACTGAGTTCCATTTTAAACTCATACAACCTGTTTAACAATAACTATTTTAAATTATCTTTACTTCTCCACAAAATTTACAGTAAAATACAAGAAGCCGCCAAGATAATAAATAATAGTTGAAAGTTAATTTACAGTCAAATATATTCATTTTCCCGACCTATTTAGCCATGAACTGACTCGGAAATTCCGACATTATTCACTTAAAAGAATATTAATAACTCGCCATTATTTAAAAGCATTACTCCAAAACCACTTCTTAAGTATTAAAAATTACACGCATGTATATTCTATAAGTTAGATTTTCTAAATTAGATTTCCTTTTCTCCCTCTTTCATTTCTCCTAACCAGCATAAAATAGCTAAGTTGTCTTCCGAAAATTCATGAATATTTTCCAGACAGGATTTTAGTTTCAAATGTATGAACATAATCATCTAATAATAACCTGCTTTTCAAAAGTTAGGCACAAACATTAAAAAAACGTTTTCCAAAATCGTTAGTTTTATTCACCAAATGTTCAGCTCAAACCACTTCTCATATAACACAACTTTTTTCAAAGAAATGTGTAAATGACCCTAGTATAAAAAGCCGGGGTTGAGTTCTTATCGTTTTTGGCCTTGTTGAGATATTTGGTTTGAAGAGCCACTCGTCTGGTATTAGGTTGCTAGAAACGTTTTAATGTTTTTTTTACCGCAACAATGAGACTCCATATCGATGCTGAACGTGACGTTTATTAATCAAAGTCAGTTCCATTACAATCAATAGACTTCTGCCAACGAGTTACAAGCGCATTTATACCATTTTGAAAAATTCTGGATTTCTGGTGTCGATAAACTGTTGGAATACAGTTTCATTTGCTGCTTGGTTGGAGAAGGATTTCATACGGAGGAAGCTGTCGAGGTGTTTGAAAAGATGGTGATCTGTTGGAGAAAGGTCTGGTGAACAGGCTGGTTGAGGGAGAGCTCCATACCCCAACGTGTTCAGTTTCTGAGGAGTCACTTTTGCAACATGAGGGCAAGCATTGTCGTGGAGCAGGATTGGGCCTCTTCGATCGATTTATCGATTCCACCTGTCGTTGGGAGAGTTTCTGATGATCTACATGTAACTGACGACAGTACCTTTCAGCTCTGATGGTTTTGCCAGGTTACAAGAAGTTATAGTGGATGACATCAGTTGTAGTACACCAGACAGTGACTATGACCTTTGGGTGGAGGCTGGATTTTGGAATGTAGTTAGGGCGCCTTGCTTCTGTCGAGTCACTGTGTTGGTCGTGTACGACTGTCGTAAATGATCCATGTTTTTATCACACGTAATGATTCGGTCAAGAAATGGGTCGTTTTTGTTTCTGATGACAAGCGAATAGCAGATCTCCAATCGACGATTTTGTTGTTGTTTCACTCAACTCGTGTAGCAGCCACCTGTCAAGCCTTTCCACCTTTCAAATTGCGTCAAGATGCCGGGAAACAGTTACAGTGCTTATGTCGAGCTCTCCAGTAATTTCTCGCACTGTTTTTCTTGGATCAGTTTCAACTGAGGCTTTCAGACGATCATCATCACAGCTGGAAGGACTCCGCTATGTTCCTTATCTTCGAGGCTCACATCTCATGATCGAAACTTTGCAAACCATCGTTGTGCTGTGCGCTCATTTGCTGTGTCCTCGCCCCATGCCTGCTTAATGTTATAAGTTGCCTCGCTCGCTCTGTGGCCTGGTTTGAACTCGTGAAGCAAAATGGCACGAAAACGTTTCTATCCCTGCTTCACTCAGAACCCTGAAAAATATATACATTTTATAATTTTTAGAAAGGTATGTCCTGCATGATGTATGCCAAAGCACACGCTAGAAAACGATATATAACTTATCCATATTCACCTTCAGAAACATAATATAAAAACTAATAAAACCTTTTTAACGATCTGATAGATTCTCTAATCGGACAGTTAGAGACCTAGGTTGCGAAATGGCTAAATGTGAGCAAAATAATGATTTCTCAGCTGTGGATATATTGTCCGAAGAACAGTTCAAGGTCAACTACAGGTCAAAACCCAGCAGATGGTTGCTGTCAATTTTGGCTCAGCGAAGATTTTCGATCCTACTCCAACATGCATCTGATCCCTCTGCAGCCATATGGACATTGATGTCAATCTCATCTATGTGCAGGAGGCTGCATGAAAGGGGACTCTATGCCAGACAACCCATGTGTACCTCCTGACCACTTGTAGTAAACAGGAGCGGTTGAACTGATGTCGTGAACGTGTCGTTTGAACACCACATAACCGGAGCCTATTTCTCTTATTGATGAGTCAAGATTTATCCATCAATGTGACTCAAAGCGCGTACTCCTCCAGAGGGAACTTTCTCGGTTTCTATGTCGTACCATACGTGGGTTCATTTGTAGACAACTATATTTAAATAATTTCTGTAATGACTATTCCATTACTGTGTTCTTCAAACGTTTTGTGCACTACAGGTGCTAGATTTGTTTTTATAGTAAAAACATTTCAAAATAATTATTTATAATTTAATATTTATTCCCGTTATCAAGTTATTTAATAAGTTCATTTTTATCAATTTTCTCCTTGTTCTGTTTAGGACATAAATAAAAGTATTTGCATTTAGTTTTAATATCGATTAATACTTTTTCTCAGTTTATATTACAAATAGTTATGCATAAATTTTTATTAATGAAATAATTAGAAGACATTTAAGATATAAATTCACATTTCATTAAAAACGTCTGGGAGAACAAAACTCGCCAATATTAGGTGATAACAAAGGATTCTTTTGTGAATTAAAGTATTGTTTACATCAAATAATATGCGTTGTATACATCAATAAATAATACTGTTTTCATAATTAAATAGCTATGTTTCATGCACTAAAGTCGACAGTAAATTAACGATATTTCTAACCTAACACAAATCAAATAAATAATGAATGGCATGTGAATATTGTAATATTCTAAAATAAGTCGCGACTTATACGTACTGTATTTTTATAAATCGTACAGATAAATGAACGAAATAATTGAATTATAACTTTTCCTTTATAGATTTATAAATAAAGTGTTTGCCTGACTTTTAAAAATATTTTTTGTTGCCCTAATTCAGACACTCAATAAGACTACTTTGAAACATAAATAGATCTGCTTTATTTATAAAGTTAAACAAACTTTCTTGGTTGGAAAACCTGGAAGCGAAGGAAAACTGGTAGGCGAGATCTTTATCATTTTGTAATGCGGTGCACCTTGAAACCAAGTTCTTCAAGTTATGAGCACGAACGCCTTTTTTTTGCACAGACTAATCATTTCCATGATGGTTCTTCAATAGAAAGGAGCCGGAATGTCGACTGTGGATAAGGAAGAGCCGACGAGTGGCTTTTGTCTGCCAGAGCAGCGCGAGTTCTGTTCCACACTTCAGAGCAGGACAATGGAGGAGGCTACGATAAGCACCGAACGGCTTGATCGATAAATTTTACTGTGGGCAACAGCCGCAAGAAGGGAGCCTGAAAATTTTATTGTTAGTTTTAAGGGGATTGATTAACGTTTGTCTGGAAAGGAGATGTGATGTTTTCCTTTTCTCTAAAAAAGAATAAAGGACGAAATAATTTTAAAATCAGATGAAACGTTGATACTACGTCGGTTGTTGTTCAACCTTACAGAAAGTCTGCGCGCGCATTCCTCTTCTTGTCCATCAAACCGATATTTCTACTTCATTTAGTCAGAAATTTTCACTCCTAAAAACAACAAAAATATGGCAGATTTTTTTTTTTGTTTTCGTTTATTTATATGTAGACGGAATAGAAATTATGTGTAGGAGGGGTGGACAAAAGAAAGGCCTCATCAGCTTATACGCTCAGAATATTTGTCTTTGACATTTCATTACGTACTCTACTTGAGGGGAAGTGTGAGATAAATCATCATTACTACTAACATGCTCTTTAGGTCCAGTTGAAAAGAGAATTTTTTTACAGCTGGATACGACCAGCTTTCGTTCTGGACAAAATGCATTCTTTTGCCACTCTCTATAGTTGGAAACAACAAATCGTTTTGTCAGTTAATTCTAGTATGTAAGGGAACTAACTCTTGTGGGAGAAACGAAGCTAACACTAGCTACCGATCGTTGACTCAGTTAAAATGTCTTACAGTTATACTGTTTTTTATAGTGTAAAATAACAAAACAAAGGTATTTGTTGAACACGAAAAGAGCATTTCGGTTAATATAATTTTACATTTTTTAGAAGTCAACGACTTGAAAGAGCAAAGAAGCTAACCATGTTGTCTAAGATCTTTTTTTCTACATGCTAAAAATTTTAATATTTTACTCTAATTTCGAAAAAATATTCAAATTGAAAATAATAAATTAAAATAGTTTGACATAGAATGATGAGTTTATTCGCGCAATTTTCAACAGGTAATTATTTCGACTTTGAAGATGGCGTTTACGAAATGGAAAACAAAAAAATAACGACTGCAAAACTCATAATAATAATCTATGGGAAGTCGACACAACGTTCTCAGACGTAAATCTAATCTAATCTTGATCAAAACAAATGGTTTTAAGAAAAAAAATTGGTTGCTAAAAGAAACCAAATAAGTCCTTTGATCTATGAAGATAGATTTCGCCAAATGACGTTATGGAAAAAGTCAGTCATTTCTAACCATTGAGATTGAAGCTAACTGTACAACGCAAGCAGATAATAACAGTGATGATAAACTGAAATCAGGTAGTGGCTTCGTGTCAAGATCCCGCGACTAGGCTCTGTATACGAACAAACGATTTTGCACTATTTAGATTTTGTCAGAAACTCATGGATAATATCGTCAGTGGCGAGCTTTTGAATTATTCTAAAACTTGGATTTGCGGCGATGTTCAGTTACAGTCGACAGATCTTAATAATACTGGTCAACAAGTATTTTTCATCAAGCATATGTCAAGGTGTACTTAGTGTAGCTTCTAATGCTGATTTCAAATATACAATTAGTTTTTGACATCACGTACAGTTTTCAAGATGAGAAAGTTTTTTTGGTTTTAGCTCATGCATTATATAGAAATTCCAATTAATGACGTGTATGCATGTATTTCATTTACATCATGGAAACATACCTTTAAAATAAACTACATTATTCATTGCTGTATGGTTCAGATGCAATATTTCATCATCTTAAATTAACCAATCAAGTTTTGTCTGATGAAATCGGTATTTCAACAACTCTAATTGTCCAGTCATAATTGGTCTGATGAAATATTTCATCATCTCAAATTCAATATAAGTATAACCGTTTGTATCTATTTCCTTACTTGTTTTACAGTGTTAACAATGTCAAGACAGTGTAGAAATCCTCCTGATGTGTTTTGTTATGTCTGTGGACAATTTATTGTGAAAGCTCAAAAACGTACAATAAAACCAAAGATCAAGAAGATTTATAAGCTATACTTTGACTGTCCTCTTGGAGATCAGGACAAGTTATGGGCACCACATTTTATCTGCTCGGCTTGCTCAAATGGCTTACGTGACTGGTTCCATAAGAGGAAGAAGTCCATGCCTTTTGCCATTCCAATGATATGGAGGGAGCCGAAAGACCATGAGAATATGGAACTTTTACTTCATGCCATTGCCTACGAAAGATACTCATGGAAAATATGTAGAGATTTAAAAATCATTGGAATGTTAATGGGAATGTAGTCAGGTTTCACAAAATACTGTTGTTTCTTGTGTCTATGGGATAGTCGGGCAACTGACAGACATTATTCGGAATCAAACTGGCAGACAAGAACATCATACCAGCCAGGACTGTCTAGCGTCAAGAATACACCTCTTGTAGATCCATGTAATGTCCTATTGCCTCCTTTGCACATAAAGCTTGGACTGATGAAACAGTTTGTAAAGACACTAGGGAAGAGAAATGCCAGAGGGTTTGAGTATATTGTAGAAAGGTTTCCCAAAATCACACAGGCGAAGTTGAAAGAGGGTATCTTTGTCGGACCCCAAATTAGAGAAGTACTCAAAGATGTCAACTTCAAGACAACACTGGATGAACTGGAACTGCCTGCCTGGAATGCTTTCAATTGGATCTGTGAGAATTTCTTGGGCAACAAGAAGGCAATGGACTACAAGGATGGCATCAAGAATCTTCTGAAATGTTACTCAGCAATGGGTTGTCGCATGTCACGGAAAGTTCACTTCTTGGACTCCCATCTGGATTTCTTCGCAGATAGCCTTGGAGCAGTGTCTGATGAACATGGTGAAAGATTTCACTGGGACATTAGTGCTATGGAGAAATGGTACCAAGGCTTCTGGAATGACAGTATGCTGGCTGACTACTGCTGGACACTTTACCGTGATCAACCAGATCAGGAACACCGCAGGAAATCCAAATCACAATGTTTCTAACTCTGTTGTTCTAACTTTGTCTGTTTTGTCTGACCCATTTTTGTGTATTCACTCTTTGTAGAATGATAGTGATGATTTTTAACTCAATAAACTCATTTACTTTCTAAAAATATTATGTCCTTATTTATTACATTAATGATTTCATATATACAAATATGTAAATATTTGCATGTATCTACTGAAAAACTGATACGTGCTGCATACAAATGAAGTGAAAATTTTGAAATCAGCATGAAAAATTAGTCTAAAAAAGTTGGTTTGCATTCATAATGAGTATAATACATTTAATTTTGTTGACCAGTGTAATTGATGTAAAACTAAAATAATAATTCCGACATAACATAACAAATTGATCCGATTGGTGTGTTCACGTGCATCGATCGATAATGAAACCAAAAAAAAAAGAAAACAGATTATTTAATAATTTACGAAATGCATTAAAAATTGTGGTACATCTTTAAAGCAGTTTCCCAAATAATCATCCTTAGCAACCAATGTACTCAGATATGAAGATCGTAATTTAAAGACATTTATTTCTTGTGTTCATTTGATGGAAATTATCCGGTGCTTTTCTTCCCCGTCTCACTCCAGACAGATAAACAACTTTCTCTTCAGAGGCACATGTTGCTGTTTACGATGCTGGATGGCAATTCTGTGTATCTTGATTCTCTCAGAACTAAGATGATTGGGCTGTTATCCAACAAACCACTTGGCGTCTCCGGACTATAAACACAATTAACCCTGTCTTAACCGTCCTGACTAAACAAATCTGCCTCGCGCCGTTCGACTCACTCAAACTAATGTTTAAAAGTGTTCCGTACAGCTTTTCTTGAAGTAATTGTGTTCTGTCCCATCAAGATGCATTTTAAATCATGGAAGATGTTCAATTTTGAGTAATTATAAAGTCGGGTTCGAGTTCCGGGTTAGTAATTTTTATTTCCCGTCTTTAAGGTGCTAATTTATCTTTATATTTTCCAGGAGCGCTGTTTATCTCTCTTCTGTGCGCCTGCTGCACTGAGCCTTTAGAAGCATAAAGTTCGCATCTTGAAATAAATTATCAAAATGATCCAATTAGGTAAGAAAAAAGTTTTCAGAATTTTTTTTCTTTTTATTAAATTCTCCTTCTGCTCTTTCTAACACACTAACACACTAACACACAGATGAGTGACGTCACAGATGGGCACAGTTAATGACTAAGAGTTTGAATATTAGCAAGAGGATAAATCATAAGCTTTACGATAGCTACTTACAGATTCGAAAATTGAATTTGCTGCTTATAAGGCTCGTGATACAGAGAAAAAACGAGATCGGAGACAATCGCATTGTGAGAGGGAGTTGAGTGAGTTTAAAAGAAAAGCTTTTTTGATGAAAGAACAGATTCTGCTTTTCGATTGCGGCCGGATTTAAAGATCGAAGAATTTTTTCGGCTATCTGTTTTCCTTGTTGAAACTGAGGCTGGTGTTGACTGATCAATTACTTATTTTTAATATAAACCATCACTCTTGAATCGGGAAACTATCCATAATAATGATCGCATTGTCACTCACTATCTGTCTTTTATGGGTTACCTTTTGCTAGTAGAAGTTACATCTGTAAACGATCAATCAATAGCAGCCTCCACCTTGAGGACATCCGAGCCACAGCAAACCGGAAAATTTTAGATTTGCTAATTAAACTCCGAATATTATGCGGTGTGATGCTTACAAAATTAAACAACAATAGGTACTGCTATGGATTCAAAGATCCTCTGTCTATCATAAAAGCCATATTGTGAATTAATATTTTGTCAGCGCTTAATCCAAACCTCAGCGGAAATGGCATATATATATATATATCGCTCGGAAAATAATCAACCAAGAATTTCGATCAAAACTGCTTTAAGACTCCTCACAAAATTTAGTTTCTATGCAATGAAATGCACCTAAATAAGATTCTTTACTTGTCTGATCAATAGACTACTCTTCTGTTTAGCAGTCCACAAAAAAAAGTTGCGTATACTTTACTGTGGTGGAGTTTTTGATGTTAATATTTACTCTCATTCCACTTAGAAGTGAAATTTAATCTTTCTTTAAAATCAGATAAAAGACTGGGTAGAAAACAGTTTTGAAGATTCTTTAACTGACAATGGCAATAAGTTGCTACCTCCACTAGTTGTGCTTCCAGATCGTAGAGGCTACTTAACATCGGGAGATTTTATAAAAAATCTTGTCATAGTGAAAACTTAGAAAATATAATTTGACATTAAAAGAGTTAAATATATCATGGCGACATCTATGTACTTGACAGTCAAAAATAAAGAAACAAAAATTTTGAGAGGAACTGACAGGTTTAGATGATGATCAGATCTACTTGTCGCTGCTGTCTCGACACGGCAGTAATTTTTAAAATCATGTCGGTTTGACGCGAGTTGTACGTTTATAATCATCAAAAAGTCAAATTTGAAAACAACAACAAAAAAACACACACCCAAAAGCTGATTGTTTTAATCTGGGAAGGTAATTAGATTTATTTACCAAATATTTTTACTATCCGATACAGTGTCTGAAATTCTACTAAATAAAAATTCATTATTGTTAAAAGCAACAACAAATATAACAGACAATAGTTTGTTTGGTTATTCGGTTAGAAAATCACTTAAGCACCAAGTGTTCTCACTGCCAGATTAGAACATAATAGACTAAGCGAATAGCTGAAATAAATACTAAAAACTGAATCTATGAAGTATCAATCTTGGCAGATTTCCGAGGAGGAAACAGATTTGCTTCTTTGTTATGTCTGTCTGCTTGAGTGAGCTACAGAAGCTGCTGACGCATGACCACTGAAGGGACGAAGTACATTCCAATCCACCAGACAATATTTTTCATGGAGGCTAATGCAATCTGCATTAATTTTTTCTGAAATTCTTTATGGTTCTTCGAGAGAATTTCTATCTTTATAAATGGGAGAAAGGAAATAAGTCAGACTTCGGTGACGGGGTGGGTGCAGTGACAAAGTCGGAATGCCGATTCGAGAAACTGACTATTCGGAAAATTTGTGGCACTATAAATTCCAGCTGGAATTTCAGTTTTTTAAACGAGATCTCTGTCAATATTATCATTCACAGGTTTTAAAAAAAAAAATTAAAGCGTAACTTTTACTTCTTCTATAATAAGTATAATTTTGTGGACCTTATTGTGATTATTTAGGTGAAGTACGATAGAGAAGTAAAAACGTGACAAGTTTAATAACATACACTAATAGTACTGAAAAGTGTAGAGTGTTAGCGTAGCAACAAAGATCATTACAACGTAAAAGGCGCCAGGATGGAGTAAACTTCCATAAAGTCCAGATTGCATAAATAGGACTGGCTCATCTGATTGCGTATCAGCAAGGTTAATGTTGGGTAAGGCAGCATTCAGCTGTTATGCTATATTTGCGAAGCCGAACTGGCGCAAGAAAGATGAACCGCACCTTTAACCTTTAATAGCTTCGCGAATATATTTTGCACCATTATAATTGACTCGAACCTGTTTCAGACAGTTTGTTAAACTAGTTTCTATTGTCTGTATAAATAATCAGCACAAAATAAGAAACACCTTTAAAGTACGAGATTAGTCGCGAACTGGCTTGAAGCTTGTGAATTTTTAATTTGATATATGAAAATTATAAAAAAAACAAAGTTATTTCACTCAGCGTAAAGAAATTATACTAATTTAATTCTGATAAAAATTTTTAAAAAACCCACTTTAAATTAATTTTTAAATCAGTTATTTCAAAATATATTGGTAGTAATAAATTAAATTTGAAGACAGGCTTGTTTTCATTTTGAATCATACCGTCATCGACTCACAAGTATCTGTAGGTACAATTGAATGCCTGTACAGTGTACAGTGTTGTCCTTCATCCTATCTGCCCCGGCGTCAGGCCGGATGTCAGCCTCTCGCGTGAAATGCACAGCCGCCTTCAACCGATCATGTAACTGTGTGCTGCTTGATGTGATATCTGTTGTAGGGAAGCATCCAGCCATTTGTAGCATGTGCTTCTTTAATGTAGATAATCAAGAAGACAGCGAGGTGGGAGAATATTTTTATTATCTCGTTCAGTTTCTTCATCTTTGCCGTGAAGCAAGTTCAGGTGGCGCTAGAGCGGATCACCACCAGGAGGCGCTCAGGTTTCTGGAAGTCTAGCAGTCTGTAGGGGATTTTTTCATCAAGGGAACTAAGCAGAACGTTTGGGAGCTGAGGTCGACCTTCCACTGCCTTTGGGAATTCATGTAGGCCAAGTCGATATTGTTAGTGGAGAAATTCCAGATGCGAAGTGAACCAATGAACTGAATGGTTTCTTTGGTGTGCTGCCATGATCCACCTTCAACTCGATCATCTTTCTTTCCAGAGAAGGCACCACAGAACACAGGTAACCAATGACGATTCCGAACCATGCCAATAGCAGTATTAAACAAGCAGTTCTTTACCAACGTGGCCCCTTAATATATGTCCTTATTTTAAAATTTTGTCGACTAATATCTATATCCATGCATATCATCTTTTGAAGTTTCATGTACGTATGAAATCTTCGACTTTCTTTCGATAAGAAAACTAAATTTAAAAATTACAGAATGAATTCTCTAAAAGTTATCACGTGACAGCGCTCTTCAGTAAATATGGACTGATGATGCATGAGCGTCATCCGCTGCCGAAAAGCAGGATGGGAGAATTTTACAGTATGGTGTCTAGGATCTCAGTAACGAGTCTGGTTTGTTTTTTAAATAAAATAATTTTTACTCTTCTGGAAATTAGATTTTAAAAAATGGAAAAAAATGGAGATTTGACGAATGGAAATTCTAATAAAAGTTCTGTACCATGCACTTTAAGCAATGTATTGATTATACACAATTAAAAGCAGTTCGTGACGTCAAGACAAAGTCTGCAGACTGTGGGGCGGCTATAAAATCTTATGCAATGTTCTGTAGCTTAGTTCCATCAGCCTTCCTTGATGTACATAACAAACATGAGATTATTTAGTTCCTTTTGTGATGTTGTACTTTGAGGTCAGATTTTATTTCGTCGTAGCGCTGGAAAATCTTTCAGCCACAAAAGAACTTGCAGGAGAGATCGAGATCCAGTGCAGGCAGTAACCTTCGAGGAACTTCTTGGCTCATTCCTTTAACACAGATCGTATTTTCATCAACTTTCCCCCTAGAAGCTGTCGTCTATATAGGGAAAGATCGGGTGTATTTCTTTAGGTAACCAAGCTTGTGACTAGTTTATCAGTTTGCTTCTGGTCAGTCGATGTAAAGTACTGCTCAGTATCGAGGAGGGCACAATAAACCACTTTAAAGAAATCGGGGTCGGTGCAAAAAACATTCTGCGGCTGTGTGTTTGGAGGTCGTACGCTGTTGAGACTTCTCGATGCTTTGCGTTTCCTTAGAGGAAAAGGTTACTTAGTTTACACCATAAAAGCGGGTGATTTCCCCGAAACACCATTTCACGGACCTTATCGCTAGAGCTGGAGTTGACCTCTAAAGGCGCCCTAAAATCGAGAGAGAGGCGAGCAGACCTTGAATAATCACGCCAAGCTGCAGGGGCGTTCCGCTCACTCCGAAACTGAGTATCTCTTGTAAAGCTTGTTTCCCGAGAGAACCATGTTTCTAAGTTATCTTCATCGGCTCCTAGCTGCAGTAACTTCTGAAAATTGCCTTCGTTACTTCCTTTCGTCTAATTGCGATGCCCTGCTGTGCCATATACCATAACGTTTCAGAAGCGCCATTTCTCCACAGAGTTGAGTTATACACACGGAATTTAATATTAGTTGAAGCTAATCGGTGCGTCTGTGATTTCTTGCGGATTTTATCCAGTTCTTAAAACTTGTAGTGATAAATATATCTTCGGCACATCTATCCAAGCAATCAGTCAGTTCACTACTCAAAGCTGCACCTAGACCGGAACCGGAAAGCAGCCAAGAATACTAATCTTCATTGGAACCTTAAGATTAGGGTAGATGGTAACTGCTCAGTGATACAAGCATCATCTTGTGACTAAAAGGCTGTTGAAAAAGTCCGACATAGTATTTTCGTTTTCACAACATTTTTGAAGCGTTTTCCGATGCTGCCTTGGATGAAGACGATGTTAAAAAGTTCCTGATATTCATTTCTGTAAAACGTAAATTCGCACACATCACCCGAGAAAATTAAGCAAGACCCGATAACAAGCGGCCCCGACCTTTCTTTCCTAATACTTCTATTTCTCTGTCAAAATTAGATTAATTTTTATGAAATTTTGTTTACTAATGTTTTCGGCTATGCTGATTAACATGCTTAAAATATTTCTAAAAATATTACATCAGGGTGGACTAATTTCCTTAATGTCGCGGGCCACACACAATATTTTTATACTAAATTTCAAGTGTCGCATCAAACGTTTTTGCATTTGCTGTATCAACTGAAAGGGTTAAAGGTAAGTTATACATCGGGCTTATTTCCGACGATTTCTTGATTCTTCGTTTCGTGGTAATTTGGCGTTCTTGTAGGATTTGATGCGTGGATGTTGTTTCTCCCGTCGCGTTTCTATCTGTTCTCTGTGTAGGTGATATATAAAACTCACTATGAGAATAGTCGTTTTCGCTTTTCCTTGACCGAATCATTACGTGTGATGAAAAATGGATCCTTTACGATAATTGCAAATGATCAGCGCTGTGGCTTGACAGAGACAAAGCGCCCTAACCACATTCCCAAAAACCCATCCTCCACCCGAAGAAGGTCATGGTCACTGTCTGGTAGACTGCAACTGACGTCATCCACTATAAGTTCTTGCAACCTGGCGAAACCATCACATCTGAAAGGTACTGTCATGAATTAAACGTTGTCTATCAGAAACTCTCCAAACAGCTGTCATTGGTGAATAGAAGAGGTCCAATCCTGCTCCACGACAATGATCGTCCTCATATTGCAAAAGTGACTCTTCAGAAATTGAACAGGTTAGGGTACGAAGTTCTCCCTCAACCAGCCCATTCACCAGACCTTTCTTCCACCTTTTCAAACACCTCGACAGATTCCTCTCTATGAAATTCTTCTCCAAACAAGCAGCAATTGAAACTGCCTTCCAACAGTTTATCGACTCCAGAAATCCAGATTTTTTTCAAAATGGTATAAATGCACTTGTAACTCGTTGGCAGAAGTGTATTGACTGTAATGGAACTTACTTTGATTAACAAGCTTCATGTTCAGCAACAATATGGAGTCTCATTGTTGTGGTAAATAACCCGACAAAACCTTTGTAACAACCTAATACATAAGATAAAATGAAGCTTAGGGTGAGTAATTAGCAAATTCTATGTAGTTGTTCATTTCAAAGCTGCTTGATAAATAGGATCCACATAGCACAGATTTATGATCCATTGATTTCAAATGCTGGAATCTTTAATACTAATAACACCACAGAAAATGTATGAATATATGTTTACAGTAGAGTAACAAACATCCAGTAAGTACACAATGTAAACTGTAGAAAATCTTAAAATGTACAACACTGACTTTGTAGTTACCGCCTGCAGATGTTGTCCACACCAGGTGGTTTGTGTTAGGTAATCGTATCAGTACAGTACAGTGGGAGGGCCTCAAAGACTGGGGTTTCATTATATAGGTGACTAATTTTAAAACGCCGAGTTCTCACCAGCAATGTTTTTTAAAAAGGTCGAAACCCTAACCTTTACCTTCCATCTTCTGCTTTAAGATAAAAAAATTGCACTAAAACATGAAAAAAACAATAACAAAACACCCAAAATAAGCAGAAAAGTTTGTTTGGCTTTAAATTAGAATTGTCTGTCTCCATTGAGGGTGAATAGGTCCTTATTTTAGAAAGGGGACCAGCTACACTTGCAGTATATTGTAAAAATATCAGTAGAGTAGATTTCTGTTGAAAATGGCTAGAACGTTGGGGAAAATTTCAAGAAGGAATCAAACGCATCTGCACTTTTGTCACAAAATTCACACTTGTACATATTGTAGGAGATCAAGGAAGCATATGTATTTGGCTGCATAGCCGTAAATATCAGTCACCAGTTTGTACAAATATCAGCCCAAATAACTGATCCAAATTTTGAGTTTTTTCTCCTTTTAATAGCTTTGTTTGTATCATTCCACAGATCCTCTACTGGATTCAAATCGGACACTTTAGAACAGAAATTTTCCGATTTGTGAAAATACTGCTTGGTGATAGTGCTAAAAAATCCAGGTAAGGAAAAGGCAATTTTCAGAATATTACTTTAGTATCCGCATAGACAGTTCCATACTATAATAGATCCACCCCCATCTTTGATTCACTTCAGATGGAATGCTTCATTACAGAAGTCCTATCATCTGATTCCCAAACAGACGAATGTTGTTGTTGTTCATTCAACTCATGAGGAACCCACCTGTCAAGCGTTTTAACCTGGCTGATTGTGTCAAGATGCCAGGAAGCAGTTGCAGTTCATACATCAAGCTCTCCAGTAATTTCTTTCTCAGTTTTTCTTGGATTGGCATCAACTGAGGCTTTCAGACAGTCGTCATCACAGCTGGAAGGATGTCCGCTATGTTCCTCATCTTCGAGGCTCACATCTCCTGATTGGAACTTTGCAAACCATTGTTGTACTGTGCGCTTATTTGCTGTGTCCTCACCCCATTCTTGCTTAGTGCTACAAGTTGCCTCACTCGCTCTGTGGCCTGGTTTGAACTTGTGAAGCAGAATGACATGAAAGTCTTTTCTATCCATGCTTCACTCAGAACCCCAAAACAAATATCTATTTTATGATTTTTAAAAAGATATGCTTTGCATAATGTATGCCAAAGCACATGCACTACAAAATGATATCTACATACACCTTCACAAGCAGACAAAAAATTAACCTCAAATTAGCATATAAAAACCAAACAAACCTTTGTAACGACCTGATAGTAAGAGAGGCTGATGGAAGATCCAGTCTACTGCATTTTAGTCATTAATGAAATAATCAGATTAGTTTTAAGTAAGCTGGCTCATTACTTATTTTCAGAAATTTTCCTTTCATTTCCAGACCGAGACAAAAGGAAAAGCACGTCAACATCATTCACCTTGGCCCATCTTCGAACCAGTCACTGTCAAACTTGTAATCTATCGGTATTATTTGTTTTGCTGTGCTGTACACTGCTTCTGTCTTCACCAGGAGAATCTTCACTAGAGCCCATGCAAGACCAGCTAGTGGAGAAAATACTACAGATCGGGACTTGAACTCAGACAGTCCAGTAAACAAATCACCAGTAACACGCGTTCCACCTATTTAACGTATACTATTTACTGCTTTAATTAAAGCTGTCGTTTTGTGTTGTTTGTTGTACAGATCTGTTATGCATTTTTCTAAAAGGAAAATTTACAAAAGATGATTTTATCCAGGTATGGGAAACGTTTATTAAACTTTTTCTCCTATGACTAACGCAATGAATGGTTTGTCTATGTACAGGATGACCTGTGGATTCTTCCTGGCAATGAGTCTTCTTCATTGTTTTCTTTTTTATTCAATCTTTCATGAATGTATGTGACAAGATCAATCTTAGTTCTAATAATTGGAACAAAGCTTTATAAACTTGGAATTTAAGTTTATAAAGTACAAAAGATTGAAAAGTATAGATGTGATAACAGCTACAGTAGGAATTTCCAAGGTTATTTTATCAAAGTAGATAGAGTTTGAAAGAAGTGCAGAACCTTTCTGTAAGCTCTATCTCATAAAGGTGGCAAAGTGTAGCCTTCTTTTGAGAATTTATTTCAAATAAAGATGACTATAAAAGTTTGTTCCAGGTAGCTAAAATTGCTTACCTTTTTGAGGGAGGCTTCTCTTTTAAAAAGATAGTAGTTAGTACTGGACAAAAGTCCATCTAAACAGTCATTGAATGGAAAGAAACCGTGAGGCTTGGAGCAGTCGCCCTCGCATCCCAGCAGGGCACTAAGTCAAATAAACTTTAATGTGCAAAGTACTGTAGGAGAAAAGGATAAGAGAAGCAGTTGAAAATCATGGGAGTTAAAGTAAAGGAACTGGAAGAGTAAATCAGTTTAAAGTGAAAAATAACTAAACAATTGTGATGCTAAATTTTAAATAGTAAATCTTATGATTAATCTTCCGATAGTTTAGATAACATTTTCTTTTCTGTCTTTGTTAACCCCTGTTGTCCTGACCACAAGGTCTTGAGGACATCTCACAACAGTGAGCTAGAGGGGGAGGTGGTACCTGGTTACAGTTGGAGAGGAGCTCTTGAGCGCAAACTAGTTGAATCAACTGTATATAACCAGGAAAATTCGTTACTATACATACATTGAATCCACAACTACAACCAAGGATTTAAATAATATACAATAAGTAATCATTAATAGGAATTAACAGTACCCGGACTTACCATACACTTAATGAGAGCACTAAAAAACACAATTAGGGCATAAATCACAAGTTCATAAATTGTAGTTTTATCAAAAAAACCTTTACTTTCTCTGAATCATTTATTTCTGCAAATATTTGTAGTAATACATCAAATCTGATCGACCAGTTTTGGCTTATAATCAGACTTTCATTGGTTCACAAGTATTTGTAGATACTAATTATTCAATCTGTTTATTGTGCATGGGTTGTAAATTACATTTTTTTGCATCTCACTTAAGAGTTAGTAACCACTATTTACGCTTTAGATAGAAGATTTATATTCAGAATACATGAATAATAATAATAATAATAATAATAATAATAATAATAATAATAATACTTTGCTAAAGGTCATTCCATTATTTTGCTGAGGTGATTTATTGAACTATATAGCAATTCTAGATTTATATAATAATTTCATGTTGAAAGGGAGACAATTATGGTTGTTTCATCTTTAAGATTACAACAATACAATTAATAATTACTGAACTTCAGCAAATAAAGATTGTCAATGAATGCTCGGTTTAGTCGGTAAATACTTTTGAATGTTTTATTATTTCTTTATCTAGACTTGGCATAAAGTAGGTGGCGATGAAATCTCTATCATACACTATTATACCCTCATGCAAGAACACATATCGTTCTGGAAGTGCTCCAAATGCCTTTGCAGCTTCATCTTTCATCGTATCTACAACGGCATCAAACTGGATGTCAGCATCTTGTGTGAAATGCACAGCTGCCTTCAACCGATCCTGTAAGTGTGTATGCTGTTTGATGCGATATCTGTTATAGGGAAGCATCCAGCCATTTGTAGCATGTGCTTCTTTAATGTAGATGAATAAGAAGTCAGCAAGATAGGAGAACTTCTCTACCATCTCGTTCAGTTTATCCATCTTAGCCGTGAAGCAAGTTCAAGTGGCACTAGACAGGATCACCACCAGGAGGCGCTCAGGTTTCTGAAAGTCCAGCAGTCTGTAATGGGTCTTTCCATCAAGGGAGATAAGCGGAACATTTGGAGCAGGAAAGCCTACCTTTGACACCTTTTGGGCATTCACATAGGCCAGGTTGATATTGTTGGTGATGAAAGTCCAAGTACGAAGTGAAGCAATGAACTCTATGGCCTTCTCTGGTGTACTACCGTGATTCAACTTCCATTCAATCATCTTTCTCTTCACAGGGGGTAGCACAAGGCACAGGTAACCAATGATGACTAAAACTAGTGCCTTTATAATCATCACAAGTGCATTTACCTGGCGACCTATCCAATATGGCTCCTTGAAAAGAAAAGGAAAAGAAATTGATTTTCTCCAAGCTAATTCATGAGTCTTTCTTTTTATGAATCATTAAAATTTTTTATTCTTTGATTAAAAACCTGTGATAATGAGTGCTTGTTGATCTTCATTGTTAACCACTGAATCTGAGAAGTGACTAGCCACACTTGATCCATCAGAACTGTCCCCTCCAATTTATACAGGTTTTTCACAGTTCCCACATTAGAATATGAAGTTTTTTTTTTATTTTCCTTCCACTTGACACAATCATTTTGTTCATTATAAAATTTCTTGGCCATATAATTTTTTTTTTCTAACGAGTCTATGTATATTATTATATTTTTTGTGGACATGCTTTTCTACTTCTCTTTTAAAAAAAAGGCCTGTAGATTGGATTGTAAATCATGAAATTTAAAAATGTTTATTATTTTGCTAGATTTTAGGTCTGTGGGTTAATATTCTCCTTTCTGCACCTTCCTGGGATAAGTTTAGTCTTATTAATGTTATACTCATCTATAAATCCCATTTTGAAAAAAAATAATACAGGGTGCCACCTTTGAAATAGCAATAAGTTGGATGTTGTACATCAGTGCTACTCAAAGTGTGGTGCGTGTACCGGTGGCGTGTTTCCAGAAGAGGAGGAAGCAATATCGAGTATTGTCCAGGTGGGAAAATAACAGGAAGCCATTGGGGTTGGTTACCCAAGGGCAGGTAACCCGGGGGGGGGGACTGTGCCAGTGTGGGAGACAAAAGAGAGGGCTACAAAGGCATACGAGTATTTATTTAGGCATCCAGACAAAAATATCGAGTGGGACGATAACCTCGGACCAAGTTGGCCCGACGGACATCGACTACTCGGAGCAGGAGATAAGAGAGCGTTGGGGGGGGGCGTACACACGCATGCGCACAGCGAATTCTATAGATGTACATGGTCCACCGATCAGCGCTCGAAGAGCGATTCGGTAAAGTTCGACAAACCGCGAAAGCGATTCGGTAAAGTTCGATAAACCGCGAAAGCGATTCGGTAAAGTTCGACAAACCGCGAAAGCGATTCGGTAAAGTTCGACAAACCGCGAAAGCGATTCGGTAAAGTTCGCCGCTTGTGTGGAGCGATCGCTAGCGATAAACGAAAAGGCCTGTTAAATAAGAAAAATGTTTTAACTTTTGTTATATTCATTATTGTTTTTCTGGCATAAATTAATATTAATACGAATTTTCAAATAATATTTTCTCAGATCGTAAACAAATAATAATAATATGGCAGAAATATGGTAACGGTCCGTGGCACATTGGGAAAAAGCACCTGCCGGTGCCCCACACCACATAGTTTGAGAAGCACCATTCTACATCATACTAATCAATGTCTTTTATCTATCAGATCTTTTATAGCTGTTAACTACTCCAGATCATCTCTCACTAAATAATTCATGGTTTACTTGCTTTAACAACTGTACCAACAAATAGCATATCCCTAATCATATCAATATCTCTTTAAATTGGGAATTTGACATTTTCTTTCTAATATTGTACGTAAACTCAGATATTTATTGGAAAAGTTCACAAAATTACTTACCTGCATCTCTTGCTTTGTGTGAGACAAACGACCGTCTACCTTTTAATTTCTGTTGGCACACAATAAAATCATATCACCCAGGTATTCTATCAGTCAATATATGTAAATAGGTTAACACTCCCACTTCAGAAAGATACTAAATAATCACTATTCATAAAAAATATATACAGTGTATGAGAAAACTGCTCTTTATTTTATTTTCTTTTTGAAATATATAATTTTTTTTTTAAAACTGCTCCTGTTAGAAATATCCATTTTTTTTTTTTTTTTTTTAATTGTCAAAAGTCTCCATTTGGGTTCAAGGGGCAGCTTGAAAATCTATATATCTCAAATCTGATATTATTTTGTTATATATATTTTGCATCTATTCCTGAAAAAAATTTCTTTTATTAACTTAGCATGCAATGGACAATTTCCACTACTGTGCTTTTCTGTAGACCAAGGACTACATACTAATGACTGTTTCAACTGATGTTTTTCTCTGGTGTCAAATAAAAAGAACTGGAAAATTCTAGAATAAGATTAGCTGATAATCAAAGTGTAGTTCAGATCCTGGTTGGGACCAACTCAGTTTTGCATGGTTTCCTCCAACATCTAAAAATAAAGGTTTTTGTAAGTTCTTTCACATCCTACTCCCCGAGGATAATCATGGCTATCTACCTTCGCCGAAGGTACCACCATTCAGAATATTCAAAGATCCAGAAAGTATGGTTTTTAACAGGATCATAAATTCAATTAAAATATATTATCTAAGTTTTAGTTTTTGATTTTGTCATGAATATTTGTTAATAAATTGGTTAAATCAATAGTTAATAACAATAGTGTACATGCTACAGCAGTTTATTTTCTAAATTACAATACAAACCACAAATGAGTGCTATATATAATAAATTATTACAAGGATTAGTGCTAATAATATCTACTGGGAATTACTGTGAGCTAAGTAAAAAAGCTATTTTAACAAAGTCTAAAAAGTTGAATATTCTGTAAATCCCAAAAATTATATAGTAAAGTATACTTTAACATAAAATTTAAAAATAAAGAGTAGCAAAGAAATTCTCTTAAAAGCTACAAGATTTTAAGGTGCACACAGCTTCCATCCTTCACTCGATCCCATTTGATTTGAGTTCTTTTCGAACTCTATCCAGATAAGTGTCATCTGGATAACCATAACTGAAACAGAAAAAAAAAAAAAGATTACACATATGATATAAAAGTGCATTTAGAAAGAGTAAGTGTAGATTCTCCAGAATGTTTCCAACTTTTAAATTACTAGATCATGCTATACAATTGAAAATATCAGATTTCCCTATTTTGAGTGTTAGATATTCGAGGGAGATGTACAGACAAATGATTTCGGTTATCTAAAATGAAAACACACCGAGCAATAAGCTGGCTAAAGTATCAACAAGTAGAAGAAATGAAAAAATTCTTTTTCAGCAATAGAATTAAGCAAATGGAATAAATTACCAACAGCATATATTTCTTGACAGTGTAATTTGGTTGAATGATAAACATTTCCTTTTCCTGAAGACCTTGTATAACCCTGCCTCCTTATAGTAACTAAACTAAGAAACAGCTTGATGTTTCTCTGATGACCCTGGCTGACAAACCTCAGAGCAGGAAACAAGCAAACAATTAAAATAAGAGGCTCAAGAAATAAATTTTCCTTTAAATTATCTTTTATTCTCAGACTTTTAATCCTTAAAACAGAACTAACTGACACAGGTCTGATAAGATAGAAGACATGTATTTCTTGTGTAGTCTTCGTCTTAAGAAAAAAAAAGTATATAAATAAGTTCAAACTTTTCCACATGACCTGAACTAGAAATTTACAATTTTGTTAGCACAAAGAAATAAGTGGAATAAACTGTTGGTGAATGTTGTTATGAGTGAAACAAATGAAAAATTTGCTGTTCCAATATTTTTATTTTCTCTCACAGGAAAAATGTCAATGTGCTTGTCTGACCATCCAGATCTGATATCATCAACCTTATTGACAACATTTGGGTTGAGTCACATTGTCATCTTTGCAAGAGCCATAAAGTATGTACCAAAGCGACAGATGGCCATACCAGTTATTGGTTTTGAGTTTGTCTGGTGGAATGATATTACACCATTTAAAGAAGTGTGCATCACATAATAAATTGTACTATCATGAATGTTCAATAATATTCACATTCCATTTCCACGAGTTTTCAAATAGATACCAGTAACAGTTATTATAATATAATGAACATAACTAGGTGTGCTTTTAAAGTGTACAATTATATTTCCAAAACTTGTAAGAAAAGTAAGCCTGGTAGTAGTTAAAGCCATTTAAAATAAAGTATTAGAAATAAAAAGGATAGGTTCTCCATGTTCATGATATCTGTGGGGGTCAGGAACCAGTATAGTTTTGTCAAACTATAATTCCTCACTGTCTGCAGACTTCTTTTATTTTCAAGTAGAGAGGGCCAACTAAAGCTACCTACCCAAAAGTACCACCATGCAGATTTGTTTTATGGTGGATGTCATTCCATGTGATGACATTGTCACAACCAGTCGTGTTAGAACATCCAATTGTAAAGATAAGACCTGCATTGAATGCCCTCTGTAGTAACTTCAGCACTTCATGTCCTTCCTTAGAGTTAGGTAGGTAGGCAACACGGCAAATTCCTCTGTATATCTTCCCAGGGTTTGGATGGTTGGGCTATAATTTGGTGAAACAAATAAACAATCATCTAATAAAAAGCAAACTACTAAATAATCTACAAACTTGATTTTTAAAATTTCTAATCAGGTTTATCTTGATGTGCTGGACCAAAAAACAACAAAAACTGATATTTTAAAATCAAAATATCCAAACTCATGCATCATTACTACAAATGCCTGTAAAAAATGTATTAATTTTTTTTCTTGTCTATACAATTTTATTTTAATAAAAATATATATACTGTAAGTGTTAAGTTTTAAATCAATTTTAAAATAATTTGGCAAGTTATTCGTTACAATAATCAAAAGGATATATTTTTGAAGAGCAAGCAGATTTATATTTTGACCTGGATTTGACATGTGAAGTCCAAATGGCTGTCAAATATGCAGCAGGAGTTATTTTCTTCAGAAACTTACTGCATCACAGTTCTTAAATTAAATAACAGTTAAAAACAAGAATAGCAAGAAGTGAAATAGACACGTAACAACCCATCTCCAGGAAAATATGCCTAATGCAGGAGTTCATAAATTCCCTTTACTGTAGTGCTACCATATCACTGCCTCACATCTTAGGGTCTAAGTATGACAGAAAATGTCTTTAATGGACAGAAAATGAAGTTAATTTATTTACCTAAAACTGGGGGTTAAATGAAACCTAACTAGTTAAATATAGAATTAATATGCGTACAAGACAAACATTAAATTACAAAGTGTGAAAAATTGGGGTAATCAATTAGTAGCGGTTGGACATATTTAAAAAAACAAATGATTAACAATTATGACAGAAAACAACTTTATTTCAATTTTTCCTTTATTTCACATCTGTTTTAGCTTGTAAGTGCGAATCTTTGTAAGCATTCTGTTACAAAATTTCAACAAGTTTTAGTTTATCATCAAAATGCTTTTCTATGTACCTTACTTAAAGGTAGGGATACATTAAACAGAAAATAGAATTAGCAACAAAACTAGATGTAAGCACTATAACATGTCAATAACTACGTGTAAAATCACAACAGACCAGTATTTGATTTCAACCTTGGTTCTGACAAAATACAGATGCAGGATCATTAATCAAAAAATAAATTTTAAAACATGAATACTTACCCCTTGGATCCCATCGGGGATGTTATAAGTGATTGTAATGGCACCAGGAGAAGATTCATAACCAGGAATATTCATATTTGCAATTACTGAATATGTCATAGTTCCATCTTTTGGTTGATTTCCATGAATTTCTCCAAAGATCTCTCCACACACAGGGCAAACCGGCTTATTAATCTTTGCATACTTATCTATACACATTCTACAGAAGCTATGCTTGCACTTTGCCAATGTCTTTTTGTCCTTAATAGAGTCCATGCATATTGTACAGTAACTGTCGTCTTTAATGTTTTCTCCTGAAGGTGACAATTGTTTTCTTTCATCAGCCGCCTCTGTTAGCAGTTTACCATTCACATCCAAAGCACTGGACACTTCAGGATTTGCTGATCTGAAAGCAGTTTTGGAACAAGCACCAAAGTCAGCAAACTGTCCAGGTATTGAGTCATTTATGTTTAAATCAGTCAAACCCAGTGCTCCTACAGCTGCATTGGAGTTCACTGCCTTAGTCTTTTTAGCCCCCAGTTTCATCAACTTCTGGTCAGCATAACCATAACGTTCCTGTGCAGCTTCCAGGGACTTGACTATATCAATGGAAGTTAGCTGGTCAAGAATAGCTCTGGCCATTGTTGCACTCTCTTCATCAAAAATGACAAATTGGATGTTCTGCAGAACCTTCTCTGTCCTGTGATCCATTGTGAACAGCAACAATGCATCATAGAAAGCATTAATACTGGCATCAAGGTCAATACCATGAACTCCTAAAAATATATTTAAATTAATTCTCAATAGCAACATTGGAACCAATTATATGGATCACTTTAAATTTTTTGCAAAAGAGGTAAGAGTTTATGTACCCCCTTGGGCGAGGTCACTTGGGTGCGACCCTGGTAGACGGAAAGACCTCTACCTGAAAAGAGTGGTGGTGAGGGGCGCCTTTTGCCTTTGGCCTGCCTGCCTGGCTGGAAAGGTTTGGCACGTCGAGACCGATTTTCGGATTTGACGTGCTGAAGCCTTTTTTTCCAAGATTGGTTTTTGGCTGGGGAAGCGATCACTCACAACTAGAAGCTTCGGCTTCACCCAACATGGGTCGCTTCGGCGCCTCAACACGGCCTTTTAGGCCTACACCAGGAGCTTGCTCCACACACGGCTTCGGCCTACTCCACTCCCTTCTACTTGGAGATAAACACACATATACGAACTTTACACTTGCACCACACAAAGAGAAAAAAAAAAAAAGATCCAAATTTGAACAAAAGAAAAGCAGTAGAACAGGGGTTTGGTTAATTTCTGAATGAAAACAGTTACTGCTTTATGATATATTCACATACTCAAAATCAAGTTAGTAACCTCAATGCAACATTTGCGAACAGTATGTACCATATTTTTGGCTTATCAAGTCAATAGTTTCCAGTCAACTTATATGGTAATACTAGCCACTTAGATGAACTATCTTTGAGATGATTTTTTTATTTTTGTGGAAATCAATACATAGATTTTGTCTTTATCCTTTACCTATAATCTACATAGAATTAACATTTTATTAGGGCATTCAATTTATACTCCAAATTGACTTTTGAATGGAAGAATACGGTATTCTACATTAACATGAGATGCACTTTTTTCATTTGTTCTTTGGCACAGAACATGTTTTATCAAATATTTATTCTATTTCAGTAATACATAACACCTTGTGTTTGCTGCACATTACTTAAATGATATTGGGTTTTTGGTATTTATATTTTTACTTTAATTTTAGAATATGCAGCATAAGTCAAGGGTTGACACAGTACAGGTAATCAGCAAATGATGAGATGCAACTACTGTTTGTAGTGAGTACAACTTGATAATTTGTTGCAATTCAAAATTATTAAGTTTTGTCTTTAGTCAATATTATAATAACAAAATAAAAATATTATCATCCAGAAATAAAATTACTTGATTTTTTTAACATCTCATCTGTAATTTAAAAAAAACCAAACCATTTATTCCTGCAGGGGTGTAGCAAAGCTGATACTGATTATTTAATGTCTAACAACTTATTTTTCAGGTGTGCAAATTATTTAATTTTGTCAGACTGATATGCTATAGCATCAATTTCTTTATAAGTTTTTTTTTTAAAACTCTAATTTATATTAATACAGAGCTTAGAGGAACCCTGGCAAAATATAAATGCTTGTAAGTTATTGTTATGATTTATAATAAAGTTAGGTACATTTTAATAATTATTTTAAAGAATTAAGGAATTCTAAAACAAAAATTGTTAAAATTGTTATTTTTAGAAAGGCATGAATTAATAAAATTTATAAGTAGCACACAAGGGAGAGTATAATATCAAGCACATACCCCGAATTTTATTTAAAGTTTTGGTTCAAACTAACACAGATAATGCAATTAGAGTTTGCCCCTAATCCTTAACTAGAGACCACCATATTTTTGGAAGAGGGAGGGAACAATCTTGCCAAGTGCAGTTAGTGAGACAACAAAGCTATAGTAAGTACCGCTTGACAATCTTACTTACCTGAGCTGATAGCTGGGAAGGCAATAGATGCACATTTCAAGGTGTCATTTGCATACGTCAGACAGTTAATATAGCTGCGTATGAGATCAAAATCACAAAGTTTGGAATCCATTCTACCATTTAGGTCAATGTAATTTCTGTTTTCAGGGGATGCAACATGGATCACATATTTGCCAGAAAGAATTCCTCCAGGACTAGTAGTAATGATATCTCCAGTGTCAAAATTCCCACTGTGCTTGGCCAACATTTGTTTGCACATCTCATCAAAGTGATTTCCAGCAGCCTTAGAAATGGCTGCAGCAACACCACCTATGTTCATTAGCTTTTTATTTGCTGGACAGACAATGACCATCGTGTTTACATTCACAATGTTATCAAGAACAACAGAAACGGTAACATTGTTATTCATTTCAAATGAAAAGTGTCTCAGCACACTTGGACTGTATTGACCAAGCCCAAGACATTCAGAAGAAAATCCATTACACTGAGTCATTATCTCCTTGAAACTGGACCCTATATGAATGTCTTCTGATATGCCAAGTACTGAAGCAGAATATCTGCTGCTGGGATAAACTGAGTCCTTTGGCATAGCAGCTAGAGCTTGGACATCAGCATTCTCATTCCTAGAAGTGCTGTTCAATTCACTGCTGCAGATGCCCATGAAGACTTTGGCACATTTCAGAGCATACTTTGATCCTTGCAAACTGTAAGATGAATCTTTATTTTTTATTAAATTTACTCCAGTTCTCTTTTTCAGCTGCTGGAAACCACTCTCATCTTTCTGCAATATGTCTAACATGTTTGAATCCAATTTAATTATTTTTTTATCATTATCTGCCTGAAAAACAGAGACAGACAGATGGATATTTACATAAGTACATCATTTAAGCAGAAGAATTGTAGTGATTAAAATATCAGTAATAAGAAGGCATTCTTACATACACAATCAAAATTATGTTTGCATTTTTTAAACATTTTTATTTTAAAAAAATAAAACATCACCACCCTTATTAAAATATCAGCTAGTTTACGGAGTCAAAGCAGGATACTGTAGATATACTATGACTTATTCAAGTTTTTACCAAATTTATGATCAGCAAAAGTGTAGCATACAAATCAATGGCACAGAATGGACTTCGTTACAAGTTTTTTCTGCTCCTTTAGATAAAAAGTAAATAATAAAATTAAGTAGCAAGTCAATCAACACATGGGCTGATTTTATTACCTAAGCCCAGTTAATGTTCCTTGAGTTATCACGAACTGATAATAAATTCTACTTAACAAATCTAAGAGATATAAGTAACACGAGATAAAAAATTTAAATATTCACAATTTTGAGAGCAAAACAGTGCTTATCCTAACTAAATAAATTTTCAATTAAAAAACAAGGGGCCAAGAGAAAATTTAATGTCCGACAGAACAGAAAGAGAGGAAATTTTGTAAATTAAAAAGAACCAAAACTGACTTACCTTTTCTGAAAATGCTTTCAGCTTTAGCAGTGCACCGTGCAGGTGATACTGCTTCCTCAATGTCAAATTTTGAGCTAAAACAAAAACAAAAGAACAATTCTGACAATGTCAAATAGTTTTTTGTCATTTCCAGTATGCAAAACTGGTTCAGATTGTAAATGTTCAAGAGGCGATCCAAATGCAGTTTGCAAAACTATTAAGGATTTGGAGTAGGTGACAAACTCATCTGTGGCTGTCTTTGAATCGTAAACTGCAGGTAAAATGTGCATCTTCACACTCACCAGTTTGCACCTACAGTAGGGTAATGACAAAAAAAAAAAAAATTTGTTAACCTGCAGTGGGATTTGATGAACTTTTTGGTACAAATTAAGAATATGCTGATCATTCTTCTGAATTTTGAAAAAAGTTCCCCCAGGGTTAGACTTAAAGTTTTTAATATAGTGTTTTTTTTTAATTTTCCAAAACATGAGAGTGATTTGATTTAAAGATTTAAAAACAAAGTAAAAAAATCAAAGAAAGACTTTATTTCTTTTTTAAAAAGTAACAAATCGTACAATACTACTTATTAAAATAATTAGAAGTTGTTTTTTGAAACAAATTTTATATTTAAATACTTATCAGTTTTACAAGTTTTCCTTAATTCTTCCATTAGTTTAATTCCCCTTTCAGCAATAATATTTGATCATGATATATCAATAACAGAATTTTCTTGGGACCAGTGAGTTTTGAAGTATTTTCCAGCAGTTCTGCACTTAGTTTCTTTAATATTTGACAGGAGTTTGTCATATATTTCATTCTTAAATTTTTGGTTAGAAAACCATACTTCCTGCCAACCAAAAGCTATGAAAGTAACTGGTTTTTCAAGTATTGCTCTCCAATTTGGTAACAGAAAATAAGCAATAAGGAAATAAATTGCTCTGGAATTCCATCGAGCACTATGAATTGATGGTAGAGATCACCAAATTATTTTCGGTAATTTGCGATTTTCCTTATATTGTCGAAATGCAAAGCATAGAATATAAAGGAACCTGAAATCATTACCCCATCCAGGATTTTCCACAACAGGCAACTCTACCTCTGGAGTATACGATTCTTTTAAGACCTCATACCCTTCAGTTATTTCATCTATAAATTTATAATTCAAATTAGGACCTGTGGTATGTTTATCAAGATAGAAGTCAGGAACATGTTTTAATATTCTGTCCAAAATGTGGTGTTGGCAACCTATGTACTGAGGTACATTTAGACCCATTTGTGTAACATCTTTTGCTGTATTCTAACTACAACCCCATTAGTATGGCCAGTATTTAGAGCAGTAGTATCACAAATGATCATTTTGATGCTAGACCATGCATCATTGTCGTCAAGAATACTAACAATTCCTTTAAATATACTTTCGGCTGAACCACTTTCACATCTGACCACCCCTAATTTAATTTTTATCGTGGGATTTTAAAGGCATACAACTTGATACTCTTCTCCAAGCTTTACTTTTCCTTTTTCTCCTGGTAACTTTTTCCATCAAAATGCAAGCAGTAATCTTTCTCTTCTCTAAGATTTTTTTATTTTCAACTTTTGCTCTTCCCCACATCTAATCATGTTTGAATATTCCAGACTGAGAAGGAGTTGGCAGATTTATCCCCTCTTTTGCAAGATTTAAACAAACTTTTGATGCTTTATGAGTAGAAAGTGATAGTTCAGTAACTAATTTGATAGGCAGAGACGTAGAAAATTTTTGCTTTGCTTTAGGGGAAGATTCATAGATGCTTTCATTAGAACTGGTATCAGAATTGGTGGTTGAACTACTTGATTTGTCATCTTTTATATCATCTTGTGGCACAGTTTTATTGTCTTTTTGAGTGCATCTCTGTCTTTTTGATGGATGAATTGAGGAAATTGGAGCTGGTTTATGAATTACGTAGCCTATTTTTCCTTCAGATTTGATCTGTTTTTCATAAAGTTTCTTGTCTTCTTCACATAACCATTGTCCTTCTGGCTTTGTAATGTCAAATACAGTATCTAATTTTTTTTTAAATTCTTCTTTTGGATATCTTTGATTTTTTTCATATTCTAATATTAGTTTATTAATACGAGCAATGATTGCTTGCTCACTGAGTTTGGGAAAACTCATCTTCCATAGATTAATTAATTCTTCATGAATAATCTTAACTCTTTTTTGGTTTGATTTTTCATTATCAAGTAGTGTATGGTAACATCCTAAAATATCTTTTTTTAAAGGTAACCTAACGTAATCTTTGAAATTTTAAATTCTTGGCAAATTTTTGGCCCAAATTTTAGCATTTTTGTCTATTGTATCACTTGATTTAAAATAAGCCATTAGACTAAACTTTATTATAGGAGTTAATCTGAAAAAGAAAAGGAAAAATAATAAAAAATTATTAACTTTATAAAAAGTAAAATTTAAAAATAGGAGAAATTTAAATATTATCCATTTTTTCAAGTTAATTCAATATATAAACAACCAAATTTTCGACACTAAAACGCACGTCGCACATCCACCTCTCATGACAGCCAATTCAACACTGTTTTCTAATTTCCATATGCTGATTTTTCTTTCATCCAGAAATCACATGATTTACCAAAATTGCTATTTCTTAGCATCTTGCAACTCTAGAGTTAGGTAGAGGACAAAGAACAGAAGAGATCCAAACAATGTATTAGTTACGAATAAATTTGTATGAGAATGCCAATACATCAATATTTATGAAATTTGCCCTATTAGAGCGTAAAATGAAAATTTTTATTTGGCAGCCTGGGGCAACTTTTTTCAAACAAATCAAAAACGAGCTTTATATTAATGTTTTATATGCAAAAGTTCACCCCATGTCATAGCAGGGATTTTGATATTTAAAAATAAGTTCTGTAGGCATCACCCTAACCTACAGGTATGACTTCTGAGTCATATAAAGAGAAAAAATACATTTTTTTTACTATTGTTATAAGTCTTGCAAAAGAGCAGGACATGAATAATTTCATTATTATTTTGAAAATGAAAGGAATATTACATTAAAAAAAAACAAACAACAGTTTGTATAAAACCTGTGAGATCTTTCCCGATAACTTCCGTTAAATGACCAGAACAACAACAAACCTATTTATATTACCTTTATTTTTGATTATTCCCCCTTGAATGATCAATAGTTCTAACACCAATTGTTCCAGTTTTATAATTAATCATCTCTGACTCCCTCCCCTCCATCACACTGAATATTTTTTGCAAGCGATAATGGCAAAATCAATTCCCCCCCATCTTTATTCAGTTTTTTAAAGTATTAACAAGAAACTTTAAGTTGTAAAAATTTTTTAATTAAATGAAAAAAAATTACTAAAATCATGAAACCAATAACTTAATTTTTAGTGAGGTGTGTGGGCTGGCTTTTCAGCATAAGGTTCTCCAATTGTAGAGTCATTGATGAGACAGCAAGTCTCAGTTCCTTTTCCATAATCAACTGAGAGCAGTACTTTGTCTTCATGACAGTTACAGCAGAAAATCCCATTTCACACAAATATGAGGTCACAAAAGATAGAAGAATTTTTATAGCCTTGCCTGAAAAGCTGGGATACCTCTTTTTGACATATAGCCAAAACGTAGAAAGATTTCCTGGATCAAGTGACTGTCATAACAAACCATCACTTGACAAGTCTAAGAGTTGTTCTTGTTCAGAAGTTGTCAATCCAAAAGCAGCATTAGCAGCAAATAAAAAGAAAACTGCTCCTGTAAAGTGTTCAAACGTTCAGTAAATAGTTCAGAGTTGGCTTCCATTTCACT
The DNA here is from genome assembly GCA_018389105.1 of Nautilus pompilius. NCBI lineage: Eukaryota > Metazoa > Mollusca > Cephalopoda > Nautilida > Nautilidae > Nautilus > Nautilus pompilius. The sequence continues at coordinate 1,135,064 of JACATO010000961.1, read as the reverse complement.
GCTGTGAAAAAATTTTTCTAATGTAGAAAACATGTTCAAAATTTCATTCACTTTGTCATTCTGGGTCAGAATATTTATTTGAGGACCTTGCATCAACCTATTCAGATGGTTCAGTTTTTCATAAATATATACCAAATATGCAAAATTCTGATTTAAATATTCATGATAAAAAAAATTAACATCACTATTATCATTGTCATTAAGAAAGATGCCTGTTTTAATTCTTAGTTAAAACGCTTTCATAAGTACTATTGCATGAGAGAGCCAGAGTTATTCACAGTAATACAGCATCATGCAACCCTGCAAAGTCTTCCCTTCAATGGACTATATTTTATGCAGTTGAAAATTCTGACATCATCTTGAAGAACAGCCTTCAGCTCCTTACTCATATTACAAGATGCAAGTACCTGCCTGTGAAGGATGCAGTGCATCTAGACAACACGTAAGGTCTTCTTTCACCAGTGCCTGAAGTCCTGCATGCCTCCTGACACTGACAGAACTCCATCAGTGTGTAGTTTTCATATAGAAATTTGTCAAAATACTGAACACTTCCAATGATATAGTTCTTCCATTGATTGGTTTTCAAGACAACATATCCTCTTTAATTTCATTTTCTGTAACAGCGCACATAAGTAACCAAATGAACATCAATAAATGCATTAGTTGCCTCATCTACTTGCAACCCAAAATGAGGTTTTAAGTTTTTCAATCAAATGATCATAGGTCATCAGTTATATCTGAAATTCTTCTTTCAGCTTTGTTATCTGCAAGAGGAATACTGCACAACTGTTTGGCACTTGATTCCCTAAGTATTTTTTCAACCATATCAATAGCAGCACATAATTCTTAACTTTCTCCTATTGAATGAAACTTCTTACATCTTGCAATTCTATAAGCAACTTTGTATGATGCAACAGTTGTTATTTTTACAAAGGTCTGCCTTTGTGCATTAAATCCTTCTCATCTTCTCTGGAAGAAGTCTACTGATTTACCAACATATTCAAGATGCAGCTTTAATTTATTAAGCTTCATGCTAACTGCAGCCAAAACAATCATGCGCAATAAACATTTAGGCCTCTCGTCTCCATCTCCATTAATGTTAGTACTTCTGGATCCAAGCAACAGGTGTTTCTTGCCATATTTTCTGAATTTTGTCTTTTTAAATTCCATTATATTACTTACACTAGCCCCACTGTCCTTACTCGAACTTGTATCACTCTCTGTCTTTCCTCTTGTAACCAGTTAAGAATTTCTCCATCTTTTCAAGGTAATAACAACAATAATCGTGAAGCCTTTCAGATTAGTAAAAGAATGAAAGAACTAAAGGAACAACAGATGATTTGTGACAATGAAGTATCTCACTAGGTGGTCTTGACAACAAAATACCCTAGAAACAAGGTGCTACCTAGCAACACCGTTAGTTCAACCCACAGAATATCATGAAAAATGCTTGTTAACAGTGAGTAAATTCCTCTTCTGCTTCTTCCATTGTTATTTTGAAACTATGTTACCAGAAGGTCATGTTTCCCTAGCCACCGGTACCCCCCACCACCACCAGGGGGAGTGCACCACATAGTTTGGAAAACACTGCATTCGACAGTAAAGTCTATATTTTCATATTTTCATTAAATTTACTGCTAAAGAATATACTTTACAACTATGCCACAATGTCTAATTGTGGAAAGCATTAGCTGAGGCTTCTTTCTTCTAAAAAAACATTAGGATCCATGAGAGAATTTACCAGGTAAATAATATTTAAGGCATTTTCATAAAAACTGGTCTTTTTAATTGTAACAAATTTGCTTGAAGCCATGGAGACACATTTGATGGAAATGTTAACCTGGCATTGAGAGGAAGCTAAAAATTTCAACTATCAAAGAAATGCTGCTTCCTGACAAAGAAAAAGTAAGTCCATAGACACTGCTTAGACATTTTAAAAATTTTGGCGCAGACACCAATGACCAAAGATCCTGAATAAGATGTATAATTTTTGGGGGGTTTATAAATGGCCCCTTCAGTGCAGCAATTCCAAACATGTCACTGGAGGTAGGAAAAGGACCAATTTGTTTTGAAATTTCATGTAAAACTAAAACCAGTCAAATGATTTTCAAACTGGTCTATGTATGACCATACTGACTGTATCCACATACATCTCACACCATATTGCCTTTGAAAATTTTATTTTTAATATAAACACCTTCAACACAGCAAAAATCAAGACTGTTTGCATATCAGGGAGTCATTAAATAAGACAGTGAGATCAACTCAATGTACTTACCTTCTTCATTTTCATACAAGAGTACTGCAGTGTTTTTGGCAATAGGATAAAAGATTTTCTTTGGTGAAGTACTCTCCTTTAAGTTGGAGAAAGATCTGAAAAGCTCCTTCCATGTGACAGTCATGGGGATGTTAGTTACCTGAATGCCAAAATCCATTGTTTATTTTAGCTGCAAGAAAAAAACAAAGCATATTCAAAATGATTCTTCCACAAATATTTCTTACTTTCTAATCATATTGTAGTAAAAATAGATATTTACATATTAAATCAGCATTTCAGTTTAGTTATTTTGTTTGCAGCATGGCCCATTAAATAGAATTTTACTCTAATTATAGAAAAAAAAAATTACTAGTTTAGATTTTGTCTGTCTGGAATTTTCTTTTGTACATTATAGTTAATACGATCTTTTCTTTTTTCTCACAACAGAGACCTTCATCAATAGTACACCAAAATTTAATTTGAGGACAACTCTTCACATCAAAATTTCCAGAAAAATAATCTTAGATAATAACGAAGAAAATGAAAAGGAAAACCTCACTGGGCATAAACTAGGCAAGGAATAAAAACTTGAAATTACTGCATCCACCGTTTATGGTTTAAATTTCGAAAGATTCTAATTGTGTAGAATTTTCCTTGTCTTTCATTTACAGGGTTCCGGGAAAATATTCAGATTAATGTGTCAATTAACTGTCCAAAATTCCAAAAAAGTGAACATAACTGGCAGTTATATACATACATATATTAACTTCAATAAACAGTAGTTACTCAGCAGCAGCAGGAATTTTTGAATTATTTGATTGTCTTACAACAAACTTCCATCAATCAGCCTTTCATAAATAAATAAACGATACCAACCAGCACTCTCATCAGATATAAACCGATGACGAAGGATGAGGAACTAACATCAGGTGCTCGAAATCAAAACGAAAGTAGAAAACAAGAGAAGATATATATATATGTATAATAAACTTGCGCGCCAGCGACCCCTAGTGTAGTCGTAATTGAGTGCTCTGCCCCTGAGTAACTTCTCCCCCAATATGATATTAATTAAGATCAGACTTGATGAAAACAGGAACCGAACCGAAAACAAAAGTTGTACACATGGTGTATGGATAGACATACTTTATTTATTTGTTATCCCTGTAAGGGCCGACCGGAAACTGCAGGGTGGGAGGGGACTTTGATCGGTCGCAAATGGTATTAAAATATAAAATAAACCTCCTCTTCCGCATCACATATTTCGGGTTTTTTAATTAACCCTTACAGCCAGGGCTGGATTCAGGGTGTTTTTTCCCTAAAATATTAAATTTAAATAAGAAAAAATTAACATTAGAAACACACAGACATGACAAAACAACAACAACTTTAATAGACAACAGATGGGGGTCTAAATCAAAGGTCCCTGGCCCCAGATTTGCTGAGAGCATCAATCGATACCAGGCGTTGGAGTCTTGGTTGGGAGATACAAAACTAGCGCCCCGATAATTTTACGGAATTCCCATTTAGCGCCATGTAATCTGTCTGCTCCTCGCCATCCACAAACAAACCTCGGAGAAAAGTGGCGGCAGGGATGGGGGACCCGCCGTCTAATATTTCTTCGGCCTTTTCATTTCCCGCTCAGCTGGGACATTTCCGCTGCCATTTTCTTCGTTTGTAAATAGTGCGACTCTGTCGTGTGTAACACAAAATTCCGTGGTTGTGCGCGTCAGAAATTTGGTCTAAAAACCATGTCCATTTGGCAAATTTGCTCCCACTAGAAAGATAAAATAAGTATTATTTTATCTAATTTTGTGGTGCTTTCATTAATAGCATTGGAATCACAGTTGGCTGGAATAAACGATCGGTGGGTCTATTTGTGGCGGCGGAGTCACTTCCGGTTTGCGCGGTTTCGCTATTATCCCCCCCCGGTTGCGAAGGTCAGCTGAGGGGAGATTTCTAACTGGGGTCGAAATTTTCGTTTGTTGCTTCGTCGTTTTTCGTTGTACATTACTCGAGTTTTTGCTTTCTAGTGGTTTGTGGAGATGTACTTAGTTTGAGCAGGTCTGGGCTTCCTCCGTGTTCGTCTGGTTGCTCCGAGAGGGAACGGAGAAAAACAGAAAAACAAAACAACAAAAATAAAGACCACAAAATGGTGCAACAAGACGACGACGACGCTGTTTATTAGGGTCGTCAGCCATCGGTGGCGGTTCATCTCAGGTGAGTAGTGGCTTTGTACAGGTGGGGCTTTACCTGTTCTTGTCGATCGCTCCTTTGTCGCGACACCGCCGCCATTGCTGGCTCCGACCACCCGGGCACCACCCCACGCCACGCCACCCCACCCCACCCCACCCCTATCTCTGCTGCCGGTCCTGCTCCTCCTAGGTGCATGCAGTGCCGACTACTAGTGCAGTTCGGACTTGCCAAGGTCGTCCAGGGGAGAGATTAGTTATACTTGTATTTAGTTGTTTCTTTCTTTGCTTTTAAAGTCTGATAATAACGCGAATCCGACCGATTCCCTCGCCATTAAATTCCTCAGAGCTTCTTAGTCGAGCAGCGAACCTGACAGTTGCTTCAGTTCCACTTAATGATCCTGCTGCTGCTAGACTTGCAAGTTAGAGCTGTCAGCTAAGTAATATGTTCATCGTGCTCGATGAAGGTCTCAGTGATTCCACTAGCCAATCTCACAGACCTGGCCACCACATCACATGGGCTGGGCGTTAATGAAGAACGAATTCTCCTTGTATGCATGGATATGCTCGCTCTCGCGCACCCCCCCAACAAGTTTTAGTGCATAATGACATGTGAACTCCATAGTTTCCTGTTTCTTGTAGTGATTTAGGCTCAATCTTACCTGTTCTGAACATATTTTTCAAATTATCTTTTGGCTACAAGACATTTTATTGACAGATCTTTTGGGGGGGGTTACTCATAGAGATTTTTGCATCTCAGACCTCTTGCTCTGCTTGACTATTTATTGTTAATATAATCAGTCTAATACTGTTTACCAAATAAAATAATTCGTGCATCTTAATGAAGGATTCATGAAAAAAGAATTTTTTCTGTATGTAATGCAGATATATGTATCCGTGGTTTGCTTGTTTCACTAAAAAACCAAAAAAAAACAACAACAAACAATACTAAAACAACAAAATGGTAGGCCACAGAAGTACAGTTGATATCCTTGCCCACATACATGTATAACTCATGAACACCGATAGTCCTTATGCAAAAGAATTGTTTCACTAATATAAAAGTTATGCTTCCTATTTGTGTTATAGATTCTACTGCAAGAGTTGTGGAAGATGATTTGGTAATTCTGGGCTGAAATTATGTTGTCTAAATGAAAATAAGTTAAGTAGACTTATTTGTTGGGTATACTGCTTTTTAGATGTCAACATTCACATATCTCCATTCCTACTGAAGGCTATTTAAATGGTATTGGACATCTATAATCACTTGTTCGTTCATGCTTACTGTTACTTCCATATTTTGAATCATTCATAGTTATAGAACAGAAGCATATCAGATGATTTGTTTTAAAATATCTTAAATGAATTATTCTTTTAAATTAAACTATACTAATTATTTAATCATATGATTAGCAAAGCTTTTTAAAATAATGGAAGCTAATGGTTTGTGCCCTTAGTAAATTTAAAAAATGTTAAACTTTAGGGTTGTAAAAATCTCAAAATGCTGCAAATATGTTCAGAATCTTTAATAAGGGTAGTAATTGTTATTTAAAAAAGCATCTATAATCTTGACAAATTGAATTCTTATTGAGTGCTAGAGTGCTGTTCTATCTGGAATTTAGTACAAGATTCTACTTAGAATAACAAATTGTTGTTTAAGAGTTTAGACTAAGGTGTTTGCTTTTTAAAACATTCAGATATCTTGAGATTTGGCTTTACAGAGTTGACATATATGACGCTCACTCCCTTCTTTTCCAACTACTTAACCACATTTTTGAAAGAATTTACTGCTATACATTTACAAGTTTCACGTATTTACAGAATATATTTCTGCAATCTACTGAGAATGTAGCAGTTTGTTTACAAAATTGGATAGTTCTTGGAATTGTTTAATAAGAAAAATAAAAACAAAATAAGCATAACTTAATTTGTTAGTCCTGACCCATTGAGATTGCTTCCCTTAGTTAATCAGACTGATTTTTCTCATCTAATATTACTCTGATAGCATACATGCTGATTTTATGTAGATAATATTTCTTTCTAATATTGATATACTCTTCTTTTATTTCTTTCTTTCTTAAATTTTTTGACATTGTATGTTTTAAAGGGCAGGCTGGATTCCATGTTTTAATCAGAAAACGGATCAAGAAATTATAGGACTCTCAGTTTAAAAATTAAAAGACTTTATTTTTCAGTTCATTTTATAATGATGTGCATGTAAATATTATGTAAGACAGGTGGGGTGGATGATTTGTTAATTTTTTTATGCCAGTGCTTGGCATATTAATTTATCCTAAAAGGTGATTTCATGGATTTTAGTAGAAAATAGAATTCACAACATAACCTGAATTTTTTTCTCTTTTTTGTATATGTTGAGCAACCAAAATTCTCTCCTGGTTGAGATTTAACAGCAGGGTTCATAAAATAAGTATAGTTAGTAGCTGAGATTGTTTTTTTTTTTAATTGCTTATCTAAACAACTGTAGGTCACCAGTGTTCAGTTGAAAAGATATCTTACCTTTTATAAGAGAAAAACTTCAAGGAGAATGTGTAGTGTGTACTATGGACTAGAAAGTAAAAATGTTATCTGACATTCTCTTCAAGCCAACTCTCACATCCTTGTCTTGTGCACTCCAGCACAACATGGGCACATCGTGCTGACCAGGGAAAACTGACTATGGACCTACCAAAGCTGAGGAATCAGCTACCTGGAGGTGGTTGAAAACTGCTAATTGGTGAAATAGGTTAAATTTTTGGCTGGTTTTTCAAATGCCATGATCATTGCAAACAAATCACAAATGAAACTTGGGGTACATTGAATTTTTATTTCTGCTGGCCACAGATTTTTGTGTATGTTCCAGATGGCTTTGAAAGTGGATCAAGCACCATCTCATCTCTACAAGACAGAAAACTCTTGTACAAAAAACTGCCCAAACACCAGGTGGAAAAAGTGGAAACTTTCTATTTTACTGATATGTCATTAAAACGCAATTGCTGTTCAAGCACTACTTTGATGGTATTCAAAACATGGATGCAACACTATTTTGACAACTTTGCATAACTTCAGGGATAAAAGAGTCTAAATCAGAAGAACAGCATGAAAAAAATGTAGTAACAGTCATATGATGGCTGAAAAGTCCACCATTCTCCCCTTTTTAAAGGAAAACAAGAACCCATCTGCTTTATTGCTTCCTGCGGGTGTTTTATTCAAAATGAGCACATGGTTGGCTAAAAAAAAGAGAGTTCTCTGCTGGCTACAAAATGTGTGGAGGTTTCCACATGCAACAAAACTTTTTTGGGACTTGTTTAGGGCGCACAGGACAGAGGCAGTAAAAATAAATAGCATGCTAGCATGTGTGAGGTGGCTGCAACTCTGATCTATTGGTAAAACTGGCTAATTTATCCTAGAATCTGTTTAGGCTAAACATTCAAGAGAAATATACTGATTAGATGGAAAATAGTGATAGCATATATTTAAACAGAGCCTGTGCCATTGCCTCCAGTGGGTAAAGAAAGTGTGGAATTCTTTATCTCCTGATGTGAACAAAGGCTGGCATATCCAGTGCTGTAGACAAAAAAGACGACGACACTGCACAACATGGATTTTGATTCAGTAGTGCTGAATTGGAGTTTACATGATTTACATTTCCAGAACTGTTTGCTTTTTTGAATCATGTGTTGTGATATCCCTCCTCCCCATATGTGCAGGCCGGTTACTGTGCACTGGCACATTGCAATATGCCGTGCCATGATATGCATTTTGTATTGTGAGCAAGATATAACAATATTGATGATACATAGATCATATTGATTAAGTTTGAGAGGTCTACAGGGAAAAGTAATCTGTATTTGTGAATTAAGGAAATCCAGCAATTTAATAAGGAGGATATGGACATCAGTCCCTCAGCTGATCAGGATGTGTATACCATGTGCTTGAGTTGATAAACTATCCTTACCATATAATCACCCAGAGACACACACAATCACTTGGTTTTGATTGGTACTTGTTCTTTGGACATCTTTTATCTCCTTATTTATGGAGATTTAGAGCATAAACAGTTAAACTAATCAATTAGTGCCTAGCTGTACAGTATCTTGAGACCATGATTTTAGACTTATGCAGGCCAGTGTAACTTGGATCATTAAAATGATTACACTATCTACTACAAGGGATTTTCCCTTTATGTTACAGCATCTGGTGTTATGTAATACTGGTGTAGATACTATGATGATGGGGGATTGGCTGGTCTATTTCCTGTCAATAGCTTCTGAAACTAGGCTTGAAACACACAAGCATCTCATTGGTGAGAGAAGATTAACACCCTTGCTGTCCAGGACAATCCACTATGAACAATCCTAGACCAAGAGAGTATTTTCTTTGAAGATCCTACAGAAGTATAACATGTGAAGTAAAAGTATAAAAATAGAAGCCTCACCAACTTTTCGAAATACTTTGGATTTTAAATAATCTCTAATGAAAACAGTTGTAATGTAAAGTTGCATCACACAGGTAGAACAGTAAATATTAGCATTCTTCTTTAATGTCAAGCTAAGTATAAGACTATGGATTATCTCTTTCCCATGCATAAAAAAGAACTTGATCTCACTTAGTTATAAGGAAAATAATTCATGAATGGGATTCCATTGTACCATTCTCTTTCATGTTTTTTTTTTGTTTTAACTTCAAACATTTTCAAAAAAATAATTATTTATTTATCACAAATAACTCTGTAAAATTGTTTGATGATGTTTTAATATTTTTCTTATTCAGTAAAACCAGATCTATGCTGCCTGTTATGGTATTTTCATTGTTACTTGAATCGCCATTTGGAGATATTCTCAGCTTAGTTCTACACAAGTTTGAATTTTTTAAGTTTCTTTTCATTGCTTTTGCTGAACCCATGAAATCATCGCTTTGTTTTTGTCATAAGTGGTTGCAACTTCTTAGAAGAGAAAGAAAGACTACTACATAAACTTTCTGTTGGTGACTGGGTATTTTTATTAAACATGGACATTTTCTTACTATTAAATTATTTCTGATTCAATAAATAGATTTTTTTTGTTTTTTGTGGCTTTTAAATTTAACATTTAAATTTGTGTTATTTATATTTTTCTGTACTTTCATCAAGATGTTGTTTTGTTTGTATTCTAGCAATGTTAGAGCTATTTGGAGATACTTTAACTCCTACATTTTTTCAGCAGTTATTTGATATTCAAAAAAATTGTACTGAAAGTTGTTTGTTTGTTTTTCAATAGACCATTATGGAGAACGTTTAACTAACTGCAGCAGCTCAACACGGACTGGAAATGTCTGTTCAAATTGTCATCATTTATTTTGATGTGCAATTTTCGTAAGAATTAAGGTCAGGATTATTTTTTGTTACGGAATGCAGCTGGTAATGGAAGTGTTGTCAGAGCAATGGAAGTGTCCAGCTTAGGAGGCTGTTTGAGTTAGCAGCCTTCATGAAGATCCCAGAATTCAGAATGTCCACCAAGGCGGCAATGCCTTCCTCGGTCCACTGCTGGCTCGGCCACGAGCTGGAGGTGCGTGGGATTGACTCCATGGTCTATACCCGCTATATCATCAGCCTTCTTCAGCAGGACAGCACTGATCTGGACTTCAGTGAGACTGACATTGACCTCTTCTGGAGTCGCAGGTCAGATGCTCGAAGAATGAAGGGGAAGAAGCATGAAAGAAAAAGAAGCTTTGAGAGCACCGAAGAAGAACGCAAAAAAAATGCTGCTGTCGAGTGCTTGTTGGCAGTATCAGAAGAGGTAACTAAATTAATGAATTTGCTTTAACATTTCGTTGCGTTTTATAAAATTTAATGAAAGGAAAATCACAGAAGTTAAAACAGGTTGAAAAATTCTATAGTAATGTATAGATTATAGCATTAAAGCTAGGCTTGTTTGCTGTGTTATTAAAAGATCTATCTGGCTAATTCATTAATAGCTTGATATAACTTATCGGACAGACTCTGTAGAAATACACATGGAATTAATTCATTTTAAAGAGTGGAAATTATAAATAAAAAAAATAATTGCCAATGAAGTCATTTCAGTTTTGCGCACTTTGATGAGAGTAGCCATACTATTTTTTGAAACAGAATATTTTTTTAGGTTCTACTAATTGGCCTTTCTGTAAAAATGGATGGCTTGAGATTGTTTTACTATTTTGATGTTTGCCTTTTACATTTGAAAGCAGTGTTTGAGAGTGTAGTAGTAGTTTGTTTATATACATAAAGTGCATTTATGCAGCATTTGATAATGTTAGCTTATATAATCTAGAAAACAGTTCTTTGAGATCCTAGATTTATCGGAGAACCACAATGTCTTAGGATCCAGGATTCTTTAAAGATGAGAAGTATTTTTTCAAAGAGATGTAAGTTCCTTTGGTGATTGTGTGATTTTTTTTTTTTAAAGTCTGGCTAACTTACAGTTGTTCACCTACTTCATCATGATCTAAAAAAGATTATATCTTTAGGAAGAATTATATTTACTCAATAAAAATTATTGGTTCATTATGTAGACAACAGTATAAAAGGGTTGAAGTAAAAGCAGAAATGAAAAGCGTAATTTAGGATATTATTAAACTCCCATGTATTATTCATGTAAATATTTTGGATAGCTAAAAGAATTTAGCCTTAGTTCTTGTACGGTATTTAATTTTATAATCTTGCTTGTTATGTGTAAACATACAACATGAAACAAAAATTGTCATTGTGCAGGCATTTAAAATATCCAGTGAGAACTTCTGCTTGTTTTTTTTAGATTTATTAGTAAAGATTTACTGACTAGTACATTTTATGGCTGCTGTATGGTATCTGCAGAGATAGTATTCATGGTACCCTCATCTGTAGCAAGTTAGCAGATGTAACTAAAAATGCTATATTTATGTATGTTTATATTAGTTTTTGAATTTTAAATTTTTTTTACAAATGCAATTTTGCTCTGAAAGTAAATTTTAAAAATCTTTTTCTGCCCATTTATTTTATTTTTGTATTTAAAAAAAAAATATATTAAGTGATTGAGAATTTCAGCAATTTTATTTTGATTGGTTTTATTTATAAATTTCAATTCATGTTAGACATTACTTTATTACAGCTAATATTTAATTTAATTTGGTAATGTTATGTTGTTTCAACTGTATATCAATTAATTAAACTTAGCAGAGTTTAAATTAGTTCATACTAGCAAAGAATGGCAGCTTGCTATGGTAGATGTTCATTCTTATTTCATAACTGAAAGATCTTTGAACCAGTTGCATCAGAAAAAGTAATTTAAAATAAAAAGTTGAAATTATTTCATAGTAGCTTTTGTTTGCCCAAGTACATAAATTGTGACAAGCTAGAAGAAAAATATAGGAATGTCATTAAAATGGATTTTAAAAAGTTAAATAACTGTTTTTCTTGAAATTTTTGGGTATTTGATCTGTATGAGTTTAATGAATAAATTAATAAATGAATAGGGCAAAGCTAATCCTCTTGATGGGAGAGCCTGTTTTGAATGCAGATGCTATGAGTGTCCAGTTACAGTAGAAACAGGACAATGTTGGCAGAGATGTTCTTAAACTAAACAGCTTAAGGGAGATAAATAAAGGGTTAGCCTTTTTAGTTATTTACGTTATCACAGTAAACTGCAAATGTGGCTGAGAGATTGAGTATGGAACTTTATTGTAAATAGCATCTGGTGATGGAACATTAATTACTTCACTTTATCTTAAAACTTGATTTCTCTGAAAGCTACAGTAACGGTTGGTACATCAGGTAGGACATTAAAAAATCTTAATGTGAATTTGTTTTCTTCAATCACATTTTATTAAACTCATAAACTGAGTTGATCTGATTAAGTTTATTAAGAGTGAAAGTAAGGATATTAACATTCTTTGTATGATCATGACAGTTTTTGTCTTTCAGTCTAGATTTTCTTTCTTTCAGGATAATGGTATAGAAAGTTTGATAGAGGAACTGTGCATGAGGCTCAAAGAATTCAACTCTAAAGGTTTGTGCAAATTGATTAATTTTCTCAAATCAGAATAGCAATGTTGAATATCTAAGTTTATCTTTATTTAACTAAATTTTTATATTTAACTTCCCCTCCCTCAAAAATAATAATGTATGTTTATATAATTTGAATTAATGCATTTTCCTATTAGTGTTTTCAATTTCAACAGATATATTTCTTTAAATTTGAGGCAATATTTATTTAACTCTGGTAAACTAGTGTTTCTGCCCAGTAGATTTATTTTTTTTTTAAAAATAAACTCATTTATATTGAAAATAAGTAACAATTGAACTCCATTAGTGTGACAAGTAGCTTGATTAATTATATTTAAAAAATTGCACTGAACCATTTACATCATAGTGTAAGATATTTGGGTGATTGTTTTATAATGTAAAATTTTCCTGAGTGAGGAATTTGGTTAATATACAGATTTCATACTGTGCTTCTGACCAGTAAGAAGGATCAAATTCTAAGCAAGAAGGTTTACCTGAGTGTTTGTGTGTACATGGAGACATTGCTAAACACAATCTTTGCTTCATTTATCACATACCTCAGACATGATACACTATGATAGGTGTTCATGTAGGCATTGCAGCATTTGGAAACAGTGGGAACTGTTTTCACAGGAATAGCTGTTGAAGTTTCACCAATTCGCTGATGGAGTTTGGACAGCAGCTGGTTTTCCAACTCGCCTCAGAAAAAAATCTGGTTGGGTGAGAGCTGTTGAGTGATGGGGATGTTCAACTGGTTTGCATTGTTCCAGCCACCTCCCAGTAAAATATGGATCCAAAAATGCCTGTACGTTTTGTCACACCTGAAAACACGTGATGTCCATGGGTATGCTGTTGCATTGCACAGTACCATTGTCTGTGAGATTCTGATTGAAACACGTCTTAACATTGAAAGACAAAATATCTTTGTATAGTAGTATGCAGAAATGTGTATACATTTTCTTTGGGGGACTCTATATATATATATACACATACATACTAACTGCGGTACCTGCTTCTGCATGGGAAAAAATGGCTTTTGGCCAGCATGCAGCAGCTTGAAGTACCTACACCAAAATTTGGGGCCTGGGAGCTTCAGTTTGGCTGTGAAAGCTAATGCACAAATGACTTGAAAATATATATATATTAGATATATCGTTTTATTATTTTCTCTTTTAGTCTTCTTTTTTAATTAGAGGAACTAATTTATCTCATCTACAGTCATGTACATGTTTTTTTCTCCCTTGATAGCTTTCTCTGAATAAACTTGCTAATTTTTAATGAAACATTAATGTTCATTAATCAGTTCTCATTTGGCCACAAATTTAGAAAGGAGAGTACTAATTTTATCCCTTGCAACACATCTTCTAGCTTGTGGTTTTGCTTCATTTTAGATGATCCTCACTCACTCACTATTGACGTAACTAGGTGTGAAGATGAAGGTGTTATTACCGCTGTTCCAGGGGATCCTGCTGAAAGGTAGAATTTCAAAATTTTCTTGAACAATATGCTTATTGTGATGCTTGCTTATCTCAGCTACATAGTATAAGTAAATGGTGTTTGGCAGATCAACTTATTGTTTACAAATGATGGGTACCTGTACTGTCAAGGCTTTATTTCTCCCGTATAAAATGTAATTGCCTTTTTTGTGTTAATACTATTCTTTATGTTTTCATCAGTTTTTTTTCATATAGTTAGACAAACTGAGAGTTGTATGCCTTGGGTTGCTAACATTTTTTTGAATGTCAGATTAATCAATTTGAAATAGAAAAAGTTAACACAAAATCTGTATGCCAAGGGATATAACCATTCTTTCATATCATGTACGAGGTCTGTCGAAAAAGTATCTGACTTTATTTTTTCCCGTAGGAAGTAATGATGTTAGGGAGGCAGAGGTGTGCATAGTGGAGCCACATGCCTTCATGTGCATCCGTGGTTTTTGGCGGGCTTGCTGGATGTGTCAGTTGTCGTCAGGCAGCCAGCATGTGAGGTGCTGTACTACTTACTCATCGCATTTTCATTTTGCCCATGATGACGGAACATGTGGAGCAATGATCTTGCATCAAGTTTTGCCAAAAGCTTGGAGATACCCAAATGGAAACAATTCGCAAAATTCAACAGGCTTTTGGTGACAGTGCCATTGGTGTTACCCAAATAAAGGAATAGTACAACAGGTTCAAAGATGGCCGCACATCGGTGGAGAGAGACCAGCGTTCTGGGAGGCTGTCAACAAACCGCAATGCACTTGTTATCGAGAAAGTGCGGAACTTGATAATGGGGAATCATTTGAAGGTGCGTGAAATTGGTGACAAGGTTTGGATCAGTAAAGATTCTGCACATGCAATTTTAAAGGATTTGTGCTTGTGCAGAGTGGCAGCAACATTTGTTCCCAAGCTGCTTTCTCAGGAACAACAACAATTTCGTCTTGAGGTTGTGCAGGTTCTGCTGGATACTGAGTTCCAGAATACCGTGATAACTTGAGATCTGGAAACCAAAGCTCAGTCATCACAGTGGAACACCCAACGTCGCCAAGGTCCAAAAAAGCCTGTCAGGTCCGGAGCAAAATCATGGTAATACTGACTGTTTTCTTCGACTACTGAGGCGTTGTACATCATGAATATGCACCAGAAGGACAAACAGTTACAAAGGAGTACTGTCAGGAAGTTCTCTGCTGCCTTTGTGATGTACTTCGGTGCAAGAGACCGGATCTGTGGGCCTCGCAAAACTGGCAGCTGCATCATGACAATGCCCCGGCTCATTCGCCAGGCTCCCTACTCTCCAGACATGGCTCCTTCTGACTTCTGGTTGTTCCCAAAAATGAAGATGCCACTGAAAGGCTCCTGCTTTGAGAGCCGAGAGGACATCATGCGGAATGCGATGGCGGAGCTGAGAGCCAGCCATTCCGGAAGAAGCATTCCAGATGTGCTTCGAAAAGTGGAAGGATTGCTGGGGTGTGTGTGGAGGCACAAGGGGCCTACTTCGAAGGGGATTAGCAATTTAACCCCACCAAGTACATAATTTTTTTTTCCCAGCCTAAGGTCGGATACTTTTTCGACAGACCTCGTATACTTGAATGGCATCATCATCATCATCTCCTCTCATCTGATAGTAGAATCTAATATAGGTAAGATTTGTTCATGTATGAGTCTTGGTTTAATGTTTCCTTTGGAGATAACAAACATAACAGAATGTGAGTACCCAACCTAGTATAGAATAAGGTGTATGTTGCTTGAATAGGTCACTGTTAATAAGTGTATAGATGACTGAGCCTGTCAGCTACTGCAGCTAATGGTCTTGGCTGAATGACATACAAGTAAAGTGCATGTAACTGGAACTTGTCGATATAAAAGGTCAGTTTAAATGAAATAGTACTGATGACTTAAACCTTAACTTATATGGTATTTGTATTTAGTTAGCTTTACTTTTCAGATTGATCTCTTTGCATTTTTTAAAAAAAATTGTTTTGTCTTTACAAAATAAAATAACTTAGCTGCTACCATTTTAGATTTCAAAATGTCTCCAGTTTTTGTCTTAATGATTTTCAAAGAATATTTAACATAGAGAATTGGGGTGAGGAAACTTGGACAATTTTCTTTTAAAGAAACTCTATGGCTACATCACTTTATCTTCATAACTAACAAATTAATGCTTGATTTTCATATCTTTAAGACTTTTACTGAGGAGCCATTTTATTGAACACTGAAATTCTGTTTTTAATTTAAAATATATAATACTTGAAACTGATTAAGTTTAATAATATAATCAGCCAGCAGTGTGTATTCATTTTGAATGCTTTTAACTAATAAACATTTTTTTGTCTTTTCCTATAAAAAGTGACTCTAATATAATTTTATTTCTTTTTAAATATTTTTTTAAAAAATAAGTCTGATGAAAAAAAAATTAGATTTTGAAGCATTTAGCAATAAATTCTACTTAACATGGCTTTATTTCTATGTCGGGGGTTAGTGTTCAGTCAGTCAAAGATAATATCAAGGTGGTCATAGTTGTTGGTTACAGATGTTAAAAAATTAACTTTGAGGTTAATTAAAATGATTTTGTTTGGTTTTCATGTTTCTTGAAATTGGATTGTTTTCCAGATACTATGCTGCTTTTCCAGCTTTGCAGAGTGAAGCTTCACCATCTCAGCTGTCACCGACAACATTAGATGACAGCAATGTCTGGAAGAAGAAACATCTGGCAAGTCAGCGTGTGAAAGGCAGCATTGAGAAAAACACAGAGGTTCAGACCACATCAAGCTGTCCAAAGGAGAAAACTCTAAAAGCAAAGGGTAGTTTGCCAAAAAAGACTGCAAAAGAGGGATACAGCAGGGAAAACATACAAAGAAGAATGGTGGATATTACCAAATCTTGTTCACATGTGAAATTGGGTGGGTGTGGTCATACACAGGAGGTCATTAAGCATGAACAGGTTTCAGACTGGTCCACTGAGGTAGTGGAATCCATTAAAAACCAGAAAAAGAAATCTGGCAGCAAAGTTCATATTAATGATGAAAGGTTTTGCATAGTTGTTGAAAACATGTTAAAAGAATTGCTTTTGTCATCTCAAGAGAAATGTGTAGCTGAAAGTGAAGACAAGTCTTGGAAGAATGATGTTAGTGACAGTTTGATTTACTTAGACCAAGGTTTTGTTGACAGCAACTGGGTGAATGAAGACTATGTTGCTCCTGGTTTCCAGGAAGATGATGCCTGGTACCAAGACCCATTTGATGTCACATTTAACCATGTCAGCAACACTCAAAAACAAAGGCTCTACAAACGACATAGTTATCCCCCAGTTAAAGCTTATGAACACAGTAAACTAGAATGTTTCCCTTCCTCCCTTAGTCCCTTTATTGATACAGCAGGAAAATATAGTGATGTCAACAGAAATATAGCCGTTGATGATGAAGAGAAACTTTCTAGCTCCGACTTTTCCCTTAGCAGCAGCAGCAGTATAACAAGTAGCCGTAGTGCCACACCTAACTCTAGGTCAGTTCTCTCTCAGACCAGTTTTCAGTCCCTTATTTCCAGTGGTGTATCAGATGTCAGCACCCCACTCCCCACAGATCCTGAAGATGTTGAATTACTACCAATTAATTCTGCTGAAACCTTTTTGCTTGAAACTATTAGTGACTTGCCACATGACAAACAAGAGGAAAACAAAAATAGAGCAATGACTGATTCCCCTCCTTCAGTGGATACCAATTGTGTTTCGCTTCTTGATTTAACATACCTTTCTCGTTTCTTTGATGATGATGATAAGTGTCTCGAGGATAGCTGGATAGTGGACAATCTACCTTCTGTTCTTAAACTTGAGAGTCCAGATGAGCAGACTGGAAAACCTGGCTGGCAAAACAAACTTATATTTAATTTGTCTTGGGGTGCTGAATGTACTTTGGAAGACAATTTTCTACAGGGCCTGTGGAAAGGTGATCAACTTTCCAAACTTTGGAATGTAAATCTGCAACGGAATTCTGCCTTGCCTTCAAATTATTATTCTTATGGTGTACATCTGTCTACTTCACATTTGTTTCCTTATAAATCAGAGGATTTGCATGCAGGTACTTTTTCCTTACTTCCTTGGTGTGACTTTGATTTGGCTGGCAGAGAAACAGATAATTTCTCCATTAGTGATGTTGGGACAGGAGATACCTCTCAAGAAGACAATGCTTTCTTTATGGATCTGAAGTATTCCTGTATAAAACACTCAAAATCATTATGGGAACAGAATCAAAGCTGCTCTGTAGGAGACATGCAGGAAGTCTGGAATGAGCTTTGTGACAGACGCCTCAGCAAACCAAAATCGTTCTGCAGTTTTGAGCTTGTACCTTCTGATTGTTCAGCCTTTCAGGATGTGATTCCGAAAAAAATCCATCATGTTCGCAGTGAGCCAATTCTATCTCACACTTTCTTTAGTCAGGTGGCAGGAGCAAATGAGTGTTCAAGATCAGAAGGCTCAGCAAGTTCTGATGATGATTCTCCAGATGAACTGTTGTACTTCTCCCCCAAAACTCATTTTAGACCCATAAAAAGTCCTGCATCAACACCAGCTGATGAAGCAGACTTTTCTTCAGATCTCTTTGGTGGCCACTCATCAACATCAAAGACACCGTATCAGCACTATCAAGGTTTGGAAGCTCAGGTGGATAGTAGTATTGGGTTTGTACCTAAATTCAAACTGCAGAAAGACACGGACAAGTACATTCAAACTGGAGATAGTGTGGATGGGGAGCCAGGAAAAAGATCAGAAAAAAAAGATCTTCATTATCTGAAAACAAAGTGCCAAATCCATGATCTTCTCTTTGAAGACATGCTTGAGCTAGAGAAAATAGCTGAAGAAGTCTGCACTGAGAATGAGAAAAACAGAAATGTTGAGTCAAAGATGGAGAAAAGCTCTGAGGAATATAGTGAGATTGTTCCTCCATACAGCATGCAACAGGAGTCATGTGGCAGAATTTGGAGCTATGACTGTGACTTGCTAGATCCAGCTTTTGCACCTCTGGATAGTCTTAGTTGCTGGGGTACAGATTCCACCAGCATTCATCTTCCAAGCAGTGATCTGCAGCAAGAGTACTCTAAAGCCTGGAGCAGCCTGTCTGATGTTGAATCACACAGCTGGCTGCCAGACACTCATGTAGATGAGTCAGCAACAGCTTTCTATGATTTTTTCAGTCCAAGTTGCTTTGATTCAGATAACTTGTATGAAGAAGAATGTCTGGAATGGAATGAACCAGTTGAGCTCAGTTATGGCACTTCTGAAGTAACAGAAACTGTTGAGGAACCACCAGCCCTCATAAAGGTAGGAAAGAAGAGATTTGATTAATAAGCTTTTCATTACATAATAATTGCAGCCATAATGGAAGACTTTCTATTTGTTATGCTTTATTTTCATTTCCTTTCTCTATACAGATTAAGAATTATTTATTAAATTAATGACCATTTTTTAAACAAACAGTAATTTTGATGGGTCGTCTTTATTTGTGTCTTGTTGATTGGTAAAGATTTGTTTCTAAATGGAAAGTTATATTATCTGTAGCTCATTTGACTAAGAGGTATATAAAACTATTTTTCTGAAGATATTGTTTCTTTTTAAAGAGAGTGAGGTAAATTTGTGTAGAGAAAGTTTACTTGGTTTTTATTTCTTCATGGTAGCTACTTGGCTTAGGTCTGTTATTCATGTGTTTGACAAGTTTAGGAGAGATTAAGCCTAGATAGTGTGAACCAATAAAGTTTGGCATAATGCAGCAGTGGCTTTAGTTCATGTACAAATGAAGCGGGAAAAGATTCTTTTAAGCTAAAGCTGATCAAACGTCAATTTACTTGAGGCTAGTTGTGAATTATTCGATTTTGATTTAAATTTATAGATATTAAATGAAAGTTAATTTAGAATATAACTGGCAGAAATATTTACTATTTGCTTTTTAAGGTGGAAAGAAATAACGCTACTTATATTTTTGCTTATTTATCATATCTTTATAAAATGTAGTTAGCTAAATGAAAATTACTCACTTTCTGGAGGAAACTTCTTTTCAGGCTTTCCTTGCTTTATAATTAAAATTCCAGGTGTGCTTTTTTATGATTATAAATAATTTCTTTTACTTGCTGGATCTTGTTTCCAAAGTTCTTTATCAGTCACCTTTTGTCCTTGTCTTATTTGTGTAATTTGTCATTGAGCATTCTTCTATTCTTGTTTGTAGGATTTTAATATTAAAAGATATAATGAAAATAGTGTTCTTTTCTATTATTGTCCTTGCTTTTCTTGCACCTGCATTTTAAAGTTTACTTGTGGAATGGCCTTTAATCTCTTCCTGATATAGCTGGTCAGTTTGTTAAAAGTTGTCATTTGTTTTGATAGGGTGTATATGGCTTGTTTCAGTGGCAGTTATCACCCATTGCACTAGCCAAGTTTACACTTTTAGAAACATACCAGTCTGCAGTATTAAAACTGTTTCAGATAGCCTGCAAATAATTCTGGATTGTCTGTGTATGATAGAAATACTAACTAAAATTTCCTGTTAAGAATTAACAGTGTTGGTATGTTGACAACAATTTAAAAAAAAAGAATATATACATATACCATAAGTGTCTAGTTCTAACACGTCCTCTGACCTATCATGTTGGTGTACTTTGTCATCCAAACAAGGCTATTTCCATAATCTGTAATGCTGGCTATATATTCTGGCTCCACATACACTTGCAAACTTAACAAACATGCCCCAACAATTGCACCACACCACCCCCCCAAAAAAAATAAGTTGGGTTGAAAGTAAAATATAATAATCTTATTCATCTTATCAACAATGCATTAGGGTTATAAACAGTTGTATTACTTTAATGGGGACTTCCTAATCGGTAAATGGTATTTCATCTGTTTTAGTGTAAGACAAGTCATTTAGTAATTTCAAACATTCATTCATTGAAATTCATTGGTGGGATATTATTTTTGGACAAGTGACTATCTCAGGTTAGGTTGGTTTGAAGAAGAAAAAACTGATTCAGTGTGTTAAAAAATTTCACAATGTTCCAAAAATATTTCTCTCTCACTTCATGTAATGCAGATTTATTGGCTTGTTCTGTTGCTGAATTACTAGATTTTGGGGGTCGGATGTACAGGTGGTATACAAATGATGATACAGATTAGTTTGCTGTATTTACTTAAGAAAATTCCTGAGAAATAAATGATCACCATATTTTCATAGTTTATAGGTTTATATGATGTATGGAGTGAATCGGTGTGTGTCTCTCAATGAATTCTCTCTCTAATAGAACCATAGGTAGGTAGAATTGGCATATATACATCAAAGCCAGGAAGTTGAAAACCTATAAACCAAAAAATATGGTGTATTCTAAATTCAGTTTAAAGGCTGTTTTTTAAATTCTAATCTGCAGAATGAAATCAAACATGTTTGTCTGATTTTATTTTTAACTTCTGTTTTCTTATGAAGCTATGTTGTTTGATTTATTCCTTTCTGGTATTGTGGCATTTCCTGTAAGATTTTCACAATAACACCTTCCATGTAAACACACTATCTCACTGAGTGTAATTCAGGTCAGTGGCAGGTTATTGCCATTTTTGACAGATCTGAATGAAATGTGTCTTGGTTAGAACCTTATTTTTGATGGTGTTGACATTTCATTGAATGACTGGCCGGTTTCCATTTAGTCTGTGACTGAAATTTAATATAGCATCATTTACTAAACTACCCAGTCGTTTAATATAAATAAGAAACTTCTATATTAAGCATATAGCATTTTTCCTTCTAATAGGTTGATTAATAACTATTTCAGGCATCAACAGGTTTTGGAAATTTAATGCCTTTGCCATCTGAAGCCATTTATTCTTCGGAGTTGGAAAGGGAATGGTTAAAGTTGGAATCAACTTTGCCAGCTGTAAAACGTATTCAGAAAGTGAAATTACGTAAGTTAACCTGCTGAATGTGCTTATCATGTGTATTGTGTGCTGAAATTAATTTTGAAGGTTAAAGATTTAGTGCATGCTATTATAAATTTAGCTACTTAAGTCGGATTTCTTTGTATACATAAAATGGTTTAACAACAATTTTTTTACTGTGCACTCTAAACTAAGGCACAGCCAATAGGAAAAAAAAAGGAAAAATCTTTGTTAGACACACTATTGATTTTTGAAAGCAAATTATGGTGATTCTATCATAAGGCAGTTACCTCCAATTATTGGAATTATTTCCTGATTTTTGAAGTTAATTAAGTCATGGGCTATTATTTGAGTATTACTTTATCTTGGGAGCCCTAAGATTACATGTTCATAACATATTGTGTAATTACATAGATGTAGTTTGAACAAGTTTCAGGCCATATTTTTGGATGCATCTACATTATTTATTAGTCTTTAAAATATTAGGCCTTAATTTAGTTGATAAACCTTTTTATATATCACAAACAATTTTGTCTTATTCCTAAACCCATTTTATCTTAATAAAATTAACCTTTTAGTATTTACTGTAGCGAGTTTGCCAGAGTTTGAATAGAAAATCTGTTTGAAGATCCATCTGTCATCATTGGTGCATTAAATTCATGTTATTTCCCTATTATTGCATTAAAAAATAAAATCCTTTGTCTTTGTTATAAGTAGTTTGCTGTGCATCCACTGTCTTGTATGTTGCCTTTTTTCAAGACTCTCATTTGAATGACTTTTCATTTACTTGGTAGAAGATATGAATGTGACAGAAAAATGGCTTCTGATTGGCTAGAAGTCATATAAGTAACTAATAAAACAAAGACATGTATTAAACATTGTTTTTGCTAGCATGTGAAAAGTAGCCTGTTTAAATTAATTTTATAATCTAAAAAAGTTGAGATTTTTACCATTTTTGGAATAACTTTAAAAAAGGGGAATTTGAGTATAAGAATGAAAAGCTTCGTGAACATGGCTTTGTGAATGTCTGACTCCCCAGAAATCTTTGGTGTTGTATTACCAGGGCAGTTTTCAAATCTAGTTTCTAGCAGATGAAGCTGTTTTTTTGGTGATTTTCTTTACTTCATGTGTATGTCATACTTTTTCAGGCTTTATGAAGAAGCCTTGCAGTTTCTTCTTGGAAGGTAACTGTAGACGATCTGACTGTAGGTTTGCTCATGACATCTCTAATATCACATGTCGTTTCTGGGAGGAAGAAGAGTGTTTCAAAGGGGACAGCTGTCCCTTTCTTCATGGTTACCCCAGGTATGTTTCTTTTTCATAAGGTAAATTCTTCAATAGTAGTAAAATGAATTCATAGACAGATAACTGCCCTTTGTATCTAGTGTGTGTCTGCCTGTTTCAAGTAACTGTTTTAAATATCACTAATATTTTGCATTTGCTATAAAGTTTTAAACTAAATCATAATAAAAACTTTATCATTTTTTTTTTTATCTCAAATGAGTAGTGAAGTAGAACAAGAGTTGTGTATGGAGGTGCTCTACTACCTGTTATGTGGCAATTTTTTTTCTCTTCTGACTTGGACAGTTTTGTTAGGGTATCATCCTTGCAAAATGCACTTGCTGGTAATTGCAAATGGTTCATCCTCCAGGAGCTAACAGTTATAATGACTGATGTGTGTACATGTATATGAGAGAGAGAGAGAGACAGTGACAAAATAAATTACTCTCTCTAAATCCGAATACTAATACTAACTCAGGTTTTCATATTTTGAGAAAAAAGCTAAAGATTTTTTTCTCTCTCTTGCTACCAGCAAAAATGATTGACTTCGTTACTTATCATTTAAAGTTATCTTTATTTTAATTTTCTCAAGGCTCCAGAATTATAATTTTATTTCTGATGATAAATTTATTCAAAGGTTATCAGTGCTAGTTTGATTCTGTTTTTTTTTTTAAATTAAATTTGTTTTGCTGCATATTTTTCACAAAAATTGTTGTACACTTATTGAGTGAAATATTTTAACTTGAAAATAATGAAATGGGAACTTCCCAAGGAAAAAGAAATAAATTGAATCTTTATCAGAATTGATCTTACTAATAGTTTAAATATATTATTATTGCCATTAAAGTATGAATCTTTTGTTATATTAAGAGATTACAAATTGGGTCTAATTTCTGTACAGCTTTTGGTTATGGCCACTAATTTCATTTAAATTTTTCTAACAGGCAATAATCTGTGCTATTCTATCTTTACACACACAACCTTCTTTCTTCCAAACCTCCATGCCCTGTGTGGTTAGTAGACTGCTGTGCACAGGGCTGCTGCTACCACCTTAACAGCTAGTTCATACAGCTGCTTGATCTGTCTTGTGAGATGCGCACACATTCCTTTCACCTGTTTGCAAGAGCTGATTATTTATATATTTTGTTGGTGTAGGCTGATTATTTATATAAATAAGGTATTGGAATTAATTATGTAAATGCACACAGGATATACAAATAATGAGAAATTGCAACTGCGATATGTATATAATACAAACAATTCATTATAATAGAAAATATATGAAAACAAAGTTGATACATTGTACAGTGCATTAATATTTAGTATGTGAGCCCTCTGCTTATATAGAGCCCTTCACCTTGTTTTCATGCTTTCATAAGGGTTATCAATATATCAGAGGAATGTTGCCACAGTTCATCCAGAGTGTTGGTTGCTGTTTTACCGTCCCAGTAGCCACATAAACCCATATATCCTCGCTGATGTTCATAACAGCACTTTGTGAATGTTTCTCCAACATCTTCATTTTCCAGATAGCTTTTTAACACATTGGCTCTTTGCTTTGGACCATTGTCACATTGGAAGATGTATCTCTGCCCAATGAGATGCCTTCCTGATAGTATGGCACGATGGATAAGGATCAGCCCGTATTTGTTGGCAGTCAGTACACCTTCATTTTCTTGCAAATCTGACACCCTTGGCAAATGTTCCACCCCACACTTATTGATGCACCCTCATGCTTCACTGTAGCTGTTGTACTTGTAGAGCAGCAGCTTCCAGGTTTTGTCATCCCACTCTCATTTCTACTGCCCATTTAATTCTTGTCATTTGGTTGCCGCCTCTCCCTGAGGTTTTCGGGCAGCTGCATATCCATTTTGTGCTAACGTGTATCTTATTCTTGTAGAAACATTAAAATCTATACTTACAGCTAGACCATTGGCAAGATCTACTGACTCACTGTTTGTCACTTAAGGAACATATTCTCAGATACTTAACATCACTTTTAGAGAGTTTGGGCTTTCTTTGTCAACTGCATCTATTGTTTTCAATACCAGTTTCACATATCTTCCTTAGTCTTGCATACAGCACTTGAAACAAAGTCAGGCTGCAAGGAGTAACCTTCACTAGCTAAGACTTTTTGACCTCTATACAAATGGCATGTGATATTTCCTTTCCAGGAGACAGTATTCAGCACACTACAATGATATCACTGCCTATACTTTTATAGTCCTGCAGGTGGGACACTTTCTGATTGCTTGTATGACAACATTCTCAGTGTACTATCTCAGCACATGACTGTATTATGGAGCATTTCATTTTTAGATGTGTAGTTATTTAATAATGTATTGCATTGTATACCTAGTTTTTTTTCCATAATTATTTCCAATAGTGTGTATTTGTACATGTTACAGTAAGATTATGAAACTTGTTCATGAAATTCTTGAAATATTCAGTAAATTTGTGAAATTGCTGGTTTCACTCAAGGACTTCAGGAATTTCCTGAAATCCCTAAATTGAAGTTCTAGGGATTTCATGAAATAACTAAACATTACAATATATATTGTTTTTTTTTCTTTCATAAAACCATTGCAATAATAATTTATTCAATAAAAGCATCGTGATCTCATAATATTCTATTCATGAAACCAAACAGTGTTCTTTCACTTAATATTGCAGGTGATAAATTCCTGAAGTCTTTCAGTGAAACCAGTGATTTCACAAATTTACTGAATATATCAGGAATTTCATGAAATCACTAGTTTCACAATCTTACTGTAACATATGTACATGCATAGGTACCAAAATATATATATATATTCTGGTACTTTTCTTGAGAATTACGCTAACTTATTTCTCCCGTTAGTAAGAGTTGATTATCTGTATATTTACAGGAAGACCCCGAGTTACGTAAACTATTCCCATAAGCCCAAATTTTACGTTATGCTAGCAGAGCGCTGTGGCTGCACGTGGAAGTCGAGAGAGTTCGTTGTAGGAGAGACCCAGCTGATGGTGATGACGGTCCACCAGGAAGGCAGGGCAGCGCATCCAAAGGTGTTCGGATGACTCTTCCTCTTCCATGCAGAACCGGCAGATGTCGGTCTCGGCTTTGCCTGTGAGGCACAGCCAGCGTCGGAGTTTTGGATGATACCCGGACCGAAACCTGATGAGGTCCGTCAGTTCTGATTTCTCCAGTAGACTCTCCTCACTCGGCGTTCTTGTCTGCAGTGATTGCAGTCTGGCATATTTGGTTGGCTGGCGTCGATCCAGTCGGCAGATGATAGCCTGGTGTGTGGACGCATCTACACCCTTTTCGACTTGTTTTGCGGCTGAGCCCAACCTTGCCTGGTTATCTGCCTTGTCGGTCCCCATCAGGTTGCAATGACCGGGTACCCAGACTGTGTGTACCTCTTTGGTTCTTAGTAGTTGGGAGATGGTCAATTGCAGCGGCAGCACAGAATAATCTGGTTGTAGTGGATTGCCAATGGCTTCGACTAATGATTTGCCATCACACGATAGTCACAGAATGCCAGTCATCTTGATTCTCTAACCATTCGAGGGCGGTTTGTAGTGCCACCTTTTTGGACAGGTAGGAACTGCTGTGCGCACTTGTTGGGGCATGCCATTGGTGGATGAGGTCCGTGCCCTGTAGGACCACTAAGCCGGCTCCACTGTTCCTGACACCTTCCATAGTGGATCCATCAGTGTAGAGTTGAATGTCGGTTTTGCCGGCATCTTTGATGGTCTGGACAGCTCTTGCAAGCTGTATGGAGGTTGGCATCGATTTGTCAGCCGGTGTCAGCAAAATGGGCACTGGAGGTGGGCGATCCTATGGTCGGGGAGGAGGTAGCGTGACTATGAAGTCTTGCAGGAGGTTGAGTTCCGTCAGGCCAGGATACACTTGACTTTGCCAGTCTGCACTTGACGTCGTAACTTAGGCAGAGTTTCTGTGATGCTATTACATGATCTCTCTCTTACAGCACACACACATTCTCTTTTAGACACTATGCATAAAGCATCTCGTTCATCATCCGTAGTTTTTCTTTGAAAGTTTTTGTTTTCTAGTGATTTATTCGCCCTAATTATGACTGGAAAAAGGCAAAGTAGTGGTAAAAGTGCTGAGCCCACGTGTAAACGCACTAAAATAGACTTAGAAATGATAAAGAAATATGAAGGTGGACGATCTTTATCAGCCATTGCTTGTGAACTAGGTTTTGCGGTGTTGACAATGAATACTATAGTTAAAGATGCTGTCCGCATTAAAGAACATGTGAAAGGATCTGCACCTCTAAAATCTACAATAATGAAACAGCATGTTGTTGTCATCTATGAAATGGAAAAATTGCTTACCATGGAAGACCAGATACAAAGGCGTCTTCCATTAAGCCTTTAAGCAATTCAGGAAAAAGCACAAAGCCTTTACACAGACATTAGCGAAAAAGCACGCAAATACTCCGAAAAGTTGTGTGGCTAGCAATGGTTGGTTTTATAGATTTAAAAATCGTGCTGGTTTTCATAATGTTTAAGTGAGTGGTGAGGTTGCAGGTGGTGATGTTAATGCAGCTGAAAAGTATCCCAATATAGACTAGCACTTTTATTTGGGGCAAATGCAGCTGATGACTTTAGGCTTAAACCATTGCTTGTTTACTATTCCGAGAACCCACGTGCATTCAAAGGGATCAGTAAGGCAATGCTTCCCAGTTCATTATCTTTCAAATCTAAAAGCATGGATTTTTGTAATATGTATACTGTATATTTACACATGTATGCTAGGCGATTCCAACTTACCTAAAACTTGACTTACGTAAGGGTCTCCAGAACAGAACCCTTATGTAAGCCAGGGTCTTCCTGTATTCTTATACATGTCTAAGGAAAGACAGTCTTTTCTTTATTTCATCTGATAATGTGAGCTGATTATTTATATATCCTGATTTCTGACTTGGATAATGCCAACTTTTAATGTGCATTATCAAATTTTGTTACTGGTACTTAATATGTTTGGAAATAACAAAGTCATATTACCAGGTAAGTATTTAGTGTTAGGAAATTTACTTTTTTAATCTACTCTTTTTAGTGATAGTGACTGTGTGTCTACAGATGGAGTAGATTTTAAATGGAAAAAAGAAGACTTTCCTGAACTACCTAATAAACAAGAGGTGAGTAGTACATATTTACTCCAAAATTATTGTGAATTACAAAATTTGGTTTATTTTACTTTTATTTTTTGAGAACTCACCTTGCTGTACTTAGATTGCATCATGTAAATTGTACATTTGGCTGTTTTGAAAATGCACTATTTCACCTCAGCAGGGTTCTGGGAATTTTAATATTCAGAGTTTTGCTTTAGGTGTTGCATTTTTTTCTAATGCTTTTTTCTGCTGTTCTCTTATTAAGTATAATAATAATAATAATAATGCAGTAGAATATCTAAACCTACTGAGTTTTAAGATATCACAGCCTTTTAGTTTTTGATCATTGTCTGAGCAGCTGCTTGGCCTCATGGCCGACGTATCTGGGGGGAGTAGAATCATTTAAAAGGCTTTATAATTACTGTTGTGCACTATGATAATATAATTTTAAGAAAACTCATTAAATGAACTAAATTTCTTTTGTAACTTGTTGAAGGGGAATAAGGGGAAATGTTGACAGTGCTTTTCACTTTAAAATTGGACACAAATCTGGAAACAAAACAGCACATGATGAAGGTTTGCCTATCTGGATGTAAAGGATTGCTTAGGGAGCATTACTCACTGACTTGGGTGAAGTGCTTGCATGTTTGAAAGGAAGCCATTAGAATGATTTATATGAATGTGGCTGACTATAGTTGCTTACTGGTAAAATAGATGGCATCTGTGTAATTGAAATGCACATGTGCAAACAATTTTGTCATCCTTTAAAGGAAAAAATAATGATGATATTAATGTCATAACATGGTTCCATTACTCATTTGTACATTTGTATTTTCTAACTAATGGGATGCATTCGGTTTTGTTGAATTGTTTCCTAAATTTTTTGGTAAACTTTTTAAAGTGTTGAAGGTATTTTATTTGCTAGATGTCTCCTTTTCAATTTGTCAGAGTTCAATTTTTTGATTTTTTTTCATGAGAACATTATGCAGTATATATATAGTGGTGCCCAAAATCTGATTTTTTTTTGTGTGTTGAATTATGCCATACCATTATTGTGTTTATATGCATCTTGGTTCATTTAATTTGAGCAGTAGGGGGCATAAAAGCAAACAAAACAGTATGTGTAGGAAAATTATTTAAAGGCCTTTATCATTTGGTACTTCGGGTGTCCTTGTCTTTAATGGAAGGAAACTAATTTTTCTTCTTTGTGCCTCATCAGAAAGAAGAAAGCACAAAGCCCTTAGGCATCAAACACAAGATGACTCGTCGTGCTGCTGTCGAGAGCAAGAAGACACTGGATTCCATCAAGCAATATCGGAAAGCACTATCCCTGCACTCATCATCAACCAAACTCTCTGATGTTAACAAATGATGTAACGGTATGGTCTTGTTGTCAACTTGGAGGTTTATTTATTTTTCTAATTATAGGACATTTTTGAAAGAGAAAACCAAGAAGAGGTAATAGGAAGGACACTCGTTTGTTTAATAATTGATTGTTATGATTTTGGTTGTTTAAT
The DNA here is from genome assembly GCA_018389105.1 of Nautilus pompilius. Taxonomy (NCBI): domain Eukaryota; kingdom Metazoa; phylum Mollusca; class Cephalopoda; order Nautilida; family Nautilidae; genus Nautilus; species Nautilus pompilius. The sequence continues at coordinate 1,105,314 of JACATO010000961.1, read as the reverse complement.
GAGCAGAATTGTTTGATTCAAGACAAGCATACATTAATACAAACAAGTTATTACTTTTTAAAAAATCTTTGTTCTCAAAGTTTTGGAGGTTTTTCTCCTATTGGAAAAAGTTGCAAATCTCTAGCCTTCTCAAAATTTCTAATTTGTTCACATCTGCAGCAGCTTGGATTTGTTGATATGTTGCTCAGAATTTCTATTTAATTGAACCTCATCAAAATTTCAGGCTTTGCTGAGCTTAACCAGTCTTCTTTGAAAGTAACATCTTGATGCCCACTTTGAGCAAAAAGAAATTTTATATATTAGGACTTACTATTATTAAGATTTTTTTCTAATTTAAAATTTTAATTTCTAACACAACTGGATTATTTCAACTAAACTCTTAAAAATCTGCCTTTTTTCATATGAAACAGATTTCTTAACTGATATTCTTTAAAAAGTAACTTGAAATGATAGTTATTATTCCTAAGTTGGTAGATCAGCACATCCATTTTATTACAAGATTTTCAGCAACAGAGCTATTTTAAAATTTTCCACCAAAATCAAGTCCAAGTAATTTAAGTTGATGGTAAAAAAAATTATATTTTAAAGAAAACTGTTCTCTTGGTTGTTTATATTTTAATGTTTGTTAAAGATTACTGATATTTTATGTGATTTCTCTTTTGGAAACAAGCATGTTACTGTTTTCAGTTCTCTCTTTCCTTAGTTGTAGAGAAATGTAAACATGGAACAGGACATTTGCAAAAGGTTTCCTACATTATTCAATTATCATGAAAGAATCTTTACAAATGTTGATTATTGATTTTCAATGTGTGTTCTGTTTAATGCATGTCTATCTACAACTTGTCTTGTCCGTTGCTGCCTTATTAGGAAGACTAATTTGGTATATGGTCTGCTCTACTGCAACAACAAACAGCTTGTCTTAAAACCTGTGCAAGTTTGTTTTATATACTGCTTGAAACTTTTATCTTTATTTTACTATCATCATTTGAAATATCTTTTTCAAACTGGTGTTTAGTTTCATTATTAACTTAACAGACTGAAGCTGTGGTTAACTAGGAATAGGTCTCTACAGCTGGGAATGCTGCAGTTTAGTGAGCTACAATCGCCAAAAAGGGCTTTCTAGGTATCATCCAAATTTCTCTCTCTAAATATTGTTTATTGTAGCTGTTGAGTAAAATTTAAATGATGAAAACACTGATAATTTTGGATAAGACCTTGTTTATCTGTACTCTCAAAAAGTTCATTTTTGAAATCCACAATATTTTGATTAATTAGCAATTAAAATGAGCATTTTAAATTATTAGTCTACAATGTTGATTGGTCTGCATATATTTTGTAAACTAATATGAAATGTTGTTATCACTAAGATAAAAGCACAGTTCTTTTAGTGGTGAAAGATTTTTTGTTTGTAACTGCCAGCATTTTTGTATGTCTCCCTCCAAAATGTATGTACGTTTGTTATTGTTTTTATGGCAGCCATTTTATATATAAATGACTCTGGTTTGAGGCTGATAGACTGCTCTTGACAGCCTTATTTATACCTGTTCATGGCGCAAAATATGCTTAACTTTGGCAGATTGGATGCTCTTTTGTAAATCATAAAGATAATTCAGTTAACGAGGGACAAAATCATGGTAGCATTGATTATAACAATTGTCTGTAGATATTCTTCTGTCAGATAGTTAGCTTTATCCAAAACTGTTCAGCAACTTAGTGACCAGAATAACCAATTGTAGACAACAGGCAATTTAAAGTATGTTTTTTTTTTTAATTTCATGAGATACTCTTATTTTGATACAGAAGTGTTTTTGAAAGAAATTCAGATAATTAGAAACTGATATGAAAAGGTTAAACAAAGATAATAGGTTACATTCATGAGAGGTGGTCAGTCTGTTTTAACCTTATATTTGTCCAGGCCACTGCACTTATGTGACTCTGTTCCACTGTTGTCAGCATGTGCAGAAATTAATCTATTCCAAGGGTCTCACGTGTACTTACTCAATTCAGCACATTTCTCTAGCTAGCATGGAAGAATATAAAGTACTTTTGAAGACAAAAACAAGCAGGTAATTTTATTTATTTTAGCTTGTGGTAAAATATATCTATAAAAATGTTTTGTGTGTAAAGAGATAATAGTACAGTAAGTATATTTCTGCATCAATATGAAAACCGGTATAATGAAAATTGAGTATAATTACCTCATTTCAAAGGTTTATTCATGAACTACTTTTCCCATGTACATGCATGCAAATTTGAAGTATTTTCAAGTAATGGATCACTGAAATTTTTTAAAATTTTGAAACAGTATTTGAGCGAGGTGACACTGTTGGGCCAATGACTGATCATAGGCAATAGTTTTACAGAAAATATTAACTGTTGAAGGGCTACTTCCACTATAAATGTCTATCATTTTGTTCTGACTTGCTCCGACAGTAGATCTGTGAAGGTAAAGTGTTGTTTTTTTGCCCTGGATTGTATGGCATAAATTTCAGGTGCATCTAATGAATTACTGCTTTTAACGAAAAGATTTTCATTGGATGGAATGAATGGCATTTGATGAGCAGAATAAAGATGGGTGAATTGTGGGGGGGGGGGGGGTTAGATGTTTCTTCAGTGTTTTTGACTGCCACCATACATAGATTGACACTTATTGGTAAAATAAGGCCAAAACGCTGTGAGTGATTGTATTTGTTTGTACACATGTAATTAAAAGAGAAAACAAAAACCCTATCCTTACTGTAAAATTGTTTCAGCATTAGTAGTTTTACTCTAGTTAATTATTATTTACATGTTACAATTTCATGGAGCTTTACTGTGGAATTCCATGGTATAAAAATGCACAAAGTAGCTGCAGATTGCACATTGACTAAATGTCTTCATGGAGGCTTTATACTAGAAAAATGATGATTTTTATCTTTTTTAAATTGAAAGTGAATTTAGAACAGGATTTGAGCTTAATTTTACTTTTTGCCTTCAGACACTAGAACTTCACAGGTGTAAGAGATATTTATTTTTTTTTACATGGACTCTTCCTCGCCAATAGGGTGCCTTAAGTATGCTTTTAGCATGCACACATGCATCTTTTACTTTAATGTTTGTTTCACTAATAACTTTAAAAAAGAAAACTGCAGGCCACTGAGGTTTCCAATAAGAAATAAAGTTCATTGATTTTGGTAATTTTTAAAAAAAAAAATGGTATTTTTACAGAAAAAGTAAAAGACTTGTAATTATTGGGTAAAACATTGATATTTATTTTCATTGGCTTCAGATTTTCCTTTTGCATCATTTGTTATAGCCTAGAAATGTTCTCGTCTATTTTCTACAGATTCAGCTCTTTCACAGTTTTGTTGGAAAAGTATTAAAATCTAGATTATGATGTTAAGATAGTACTGATTTTGTCAGGACTTACATGCAAGTTTCGCAGGTTTAGCAATTCTAATAATAATCCAAACTTTTGTGGTAATTATTTGGAAAGGGGTCCATATAATCAAAATTTAACTTTATTTTATTATCATGATTTGCTTATTTTTATAGTTTTACTATTTTAAGGAAAGTTTTGGCCCCAATGAAGATCATTTTAAATCTTATGAACTTTTCAAGAAAGATTTTGCATCCACATACAAGTTATTAAAATGAATGAACAAATGATGTTGTGGTATCTGGATATTTTAAATCTGTTATTTTTATCTTGTACTTTAGCTATGGCATTTGAATTTGCTGTCTATGAAATTTTTGATGATGAATCAAGAAGAAAATGTCCCATTGGTAGCCATGCATGGCATATTTAAAGTGCAGAGGAGCCACACAAGACAGTAGATGGTCATGAAGCATGATGCTACTGTTTGAATCTTAGCTGATGCTGGATGCGCATGATCATGTTTGATCCTGGTATATTTTTAATTCCATTTTTTAATTGTGTTTGACACTACTACTGTGGTCCTATTGACAACTGTCACACTACTTATTTTTATATCTTACATTTGCTAACTTCTATTTGTAGGTATATTTACTACTGCACTTTTTCTCATTATATTTTCTTTACATTATAGTCACTAAGAATAGCAATTAGATAGCAGGTTTACTTTTCATCTTCAAGCTTTTTTCAACAGCCCTTGGTTTGTTAGCAATTCTCTATTTACCTGTGTGTCCCCTATAATCATAACCTTTCTGTTCCAAAGACTTTGGATGTCTGATATTCATTCCAGTTAGTGGAAACTTCAATACACTAGTACCTGCAGATGGCTATGGATGTACTTGGCAGCATTGTTATCTGTGTCTGGATGGTCTGTAGAAGCTAAAATTATATGTTGCAGTGTTTCTGGAGCTTCATAGCACATTCTGCATTTTAATTTGACATTTATCTTGAATATTTTAGTATTTGGTGATAATTGCCTGGTCTTGAGCAGCAGAGTCATGACTTTGATTCTCCTTTCAGATCTGTTTACTATCCAGCTATAACTATGTTTTAGAGCTGTGATACTTCTATTTATGGTCCTTGGGAACTGGAAGAACATGCTCTTTGCTTACCATTCCTTGGTTTTGCTTTCAATAATTTTCTTGTTCATGACTCCTTATTTTTTAGGCTTTTTAAATATAGATCCTATGACATGACTAATCTTGGTCATGGTTGTATCCTTGTCTATATTTTGATGCTGTTTTGGTGATAAAATCTGTTGATATTCTGCCTTCATGTATGGAAACCATTTAAATATACTTAATTTGACATATTCAGCCAAGCCTACTATTGACAATAGTAATTAATCTTCTATCATTTTACATAGTAAATATATGCATGTGCAGAGATGCCAACCATAATGCGAGTATTATAAGAATCAAAGCAATAACCAATAGGAATGTTTTCAGAATGATATGGATTCAATCACATCTTACTTTTTAAAATTTTACAGAGAGATGTATACAGCACTTTTGACTTTCTGAAGGAGGCTTTTGTTTTGGGTCTGTTCATGGCAGGCTTTCCTTTCTGTATTCATTGAGACCTTCAGTATCATCACAGAGGACAGTATCCTTGTGACAAAGTTGGTCTGAAATCCGTCTTATTTTTCTTCACCTGGTTAAAGATGCACTCACTGTCAGCATTGCTGTGTGGTATTAGACAAATTCCCATTATAAATACAGGTAGCACTTTGTATTAATACTTCCTTCTGCTGTCTTAAGTTGTGATATCAAATGCCGCGCTTCATCAATTCTTTCCGACTGCAGTATATCATCTGTGAGACTGTCTATCTGTAATTAAAAAATTCTGCCTCTATGTCATTAATAACATTTTATAAATCTAGAACTTTGATTGGTTTCAGGAGAAAGGGGAATCTAGATACTAAGTATTCTGTTGATAAGAACTTTGCTGGCATTTTCAAGCAATTCCTGTTCTAAATGAAAATTCCTGAGAATGTAGCTGAATGAATTGCAGTAAAAGTTTCTCACCTCTCTGTAGAAACATGTCACAATCTCAGAACTCAGTCTTCCAGCACCACTCTCATCCTCGATATATTGCTTGGTTTTAGATCTTATTCCTATATCCTGCTTATCCTTTCAAAATCAATACTGTAAATGTCTTTTGCATCAGCCATGGCCTCAGGCAATAAAATCTTCATACATTTCAGTTAGTATCCCTGTAGAATTCTTCTCATTTTATGTATTTGAGCTGCTGCTGCTGCTTGTAAAACCAAATTAGCTTTGTTAAATATAGGCAGAAGGTTTACCAAAACTAAAAGGTAGACTTCTGTAGAGGGATCTTGAAATTTGTCCTGAATTCTCTTAATCCTAGAATCACCATGTCGAGAGGCATCTTGAGTTGAGGTTTGCTTCTTGGATGAGACCTGTTTAACCGAGTGACCTTTATCTTTTCTTTGGACTTGAGTGGCACTTCCTTTCTCTGCTGTCTGGTCTGATGGTGGTGGTGTGTTGTCCTGTGAAGATTTAAACTTAACCTTTTGCTGGTGTCTTTTTGAGAGACATAATATTCCTTCATTGGAATCCACATTTCCAGCATTCCTCTAATGATAGCCACGTGTTTAATAAACTTCTTTACCTTAAGTCTATATTTTTGTTGGAGAACTTGAAGCTCATTTTGTCTTTTAGAACTTTTATCCAAATAAAAGTAACAGTCAATCAAAAATTCTTCAATATTGCATCGCAGAGCCTTTGCTCCTTTCTGGGCAGCAAGATGAATGCAGGGGCTTCCTTGAATGTGAATGCTAGGGTTCTTTCTCAAAATGAATCCAGCTACACCTTTATGTCTCCCCATCATGGCTGATACATTATCTGAGCTAAAAGAAACAATTTTCCCATGGAATATTTTTAGTCAGCTCCTTGTCAATGGTATTGAAAATATTTTTGCCTGTTGAGCTACCATTACTCCCCTGCATAGATAACAATACATTCATTACTCTTCCCATCTCAGTGTAAAAATACTGTACCATCACTGGATGTAACCGAAAACTTCCACCACTGTTGCTCCCATCAGTACTTAAAGAAAATAGACATACCTTTAGGTGATGATGTTATTTTTGCCTGCTTTTTGGTAGACAGGTGTTTCCGATGGTCATCTTCACTGCCATGAGCATTGCTAAAATCCACATTGCACAGCGTACAAAACACATGGTTATCTCCAAGATGTGATGACTTGATGCACGGCCACTTGTTGCTGTGCTCTATTTTATACCTCTGCAGAATGAAGGTTTTTTTGATAATTTTGACTCCATACGCATATGTTTCGCCATTTTGAAAGGTGAAATGCATCATGAGATTTGTTATTAAATTATGTATTATTATCAGTGCAACAACATGACGCCCAATACCAGAGATATTCTAGGAACAGGGAGTAGGTTATATCTGCTCTACTCAGCGGTTGTTGGTTTTGAGTTACTATTTTTTGACTGTATAAAGTCTTAAAACATTTAAGGATTTTAAACGGTAATTAAAGAAAGAGTTGACGGTGTTAGGGAAATATCGTACTTTGTGATGTTAACACTAAAAATTATGATTGATGCAATTTTTAAAAAAAATAGTAATATTTATTAGGAAAATCATAAAGATTCTGCCAAAATCGTAATGGTTGGCATCTCTTCATTGTGCATCTGGTTTTAGATCATGTATGCCATGCATTGTGAATTTTTAAAATTTTTTGTTCTATAGTCTTTTGAGATCATTCACAGTTCAATAGATAATACCAAAGCTGTACATTATGACTGGTGATTTGATGTAATTTATTGCACTTATTTTGTTTGTAACATTCATTTAGTTTTTAAAGAGAAATAAGATTCTTCTCATATATTCTTTTGCAATCTTTGTTTTCATCACCTAATTTGTACACTCCTGTGGAAACACTTTGATTTCAACATTGTCATGTAATTAGATGATCTAATTTTTTTTAGTTTGCCATCATTGAATGTAACTTTGGCAAAGTTGTTTCGTTGAATTCCATCTTGATATCAATAAATAGCTTCAGCAGCCTTTTTAGTTTTCACTTTACCTATATAAATGGAAATCAGCCATTTACATTGGATGGTGGCATAAGTGACAAACAAGGTTAAAGGCGGGAAGAATCTCTAAAATATAACTTTCTCTGCTTTTCCAACTGTTATCATACTGCCTCCATTCTGCAAAGTAATCCTTGTTCTCCAGTTTGACATGACACACTTCAGAAAGTTTGGAAGAGTTGGATTCCATTTGTACATTTCAGAATTTATCTGTCAATGAATTTTTATAATTTACTGAGGTCTAGCTTCTGACAGTCAGCAGTTGATCTTTACAAGCATATGAACCTCTTCTACTTGTAGGAAAATGACTTGTAAGTTCTTTCGGTAATCACTAATGTTTGGATCTTGCTGGAAGACAGGTAAATGGTCTATAATTTTTGTCACTTTTATTTGGTTATGATTATTATTAGTCTTTTCAAATGGTATTTTTTTAAAATTCTACACATTTCTTTTCTTGTTTAAAATATGTTCCTTTTAGTTTTCTTGGCCAGTGAGATGCTAAAATAGCATAATTTTGCTGAAGACTGCCAACTTTTTTACTGTACAAATAAATAAAGTTTATGACATTTTAAAGCATGTGTGTGAGTGTGAGAGAGAGAGACCGACCTAAGGGAACATTCTTCAGAAATTCTGCCAGATTGGCATTTTGTTGTAGGATTGATTTTCAGTTTGTGGGGATTTTATTGCACTGGGAAATCTCTTTTGGATACTTGTTTGGTGGCTGTAGAATTTCAGAATAGCCTCTAACCTAGAGATAAAAAAGGGGGAGGGAATCCACTACTGTGTGAGGTTGCACCATATCAGTAAACACTCTGAATAATGGAATGGCAGCCTTACAATTTTTTTTTACTTTTTTAAATTTACTTTTTTAGTAGGTGTGGTAACAAATTTTTCAGCTCTGTGTATTCCAGAATTAATGTGCTATGATATTAATAAGAACAAATTTATTCAAAAAGTGAAGTGTTGGTGTGGATATTTTCCATCTCCTTCATAGCAGTAAATGAACTTATTAATGAACACATATTTTGGTGATCTTTGTCTGTTGCCATCCTTTTGGAGTGTAATAATATTAAATGCAGTAGGTATTTCTTCTTTTTTTGTATTGAGGATCATACTTAGTCATGTGATTACCAAATCAAGTAGAAAGTGTTTCATTGATTGTGAGGATTTGGTATAAAAGAAAGTCAGACCGTGATAACTTACAGGAAGGTATAAATATCTTGAAAAGTAACATCTATTTGATCTAATGCTCTGGTGGTGCAATGGGCTAAAGCATTAAAAAGCAATTTTAAAAAAAAATGTCTCAACCGACAAATTGCTGATTCGAGAGCCCAGGCCACTTGTTCAGTCCAGAAAACTGGAATCTTGATGTTGGTTGCATCAGAATGACTTATTTTGGATCTTTTGATATGTGAAATTCACATACCACCTATTTATAACTTGAATATTAGAGAAGTTACAGTAAATTTCCAGTATATGCATCTTCAATATCTTTTTTCCTGTTCACTGTATTTTTCATTTCCCATGACAGGGATAGTGTACCTGGATTTAGATATAAAAGAATTATTTACATTTAAAACAGCTGTTAAGATTGTAGTGACTAAGTAGATTTTATAGTCTGTCTTTGGAGATTTGTTCTCGTGACAGTGCAGGGCTGAATCACAAGTGCATTTACTTTGTCACTCAGAACTGATTATAAGGTAAGTGGCATTTATCTGCAGCAGAATACTGTACATGCTTTAAAAAGGTAATCAGCACGAATTTATATACAGAAAGATAAAAATTATTCTGAAGTTGGAATTTTCATTAATGTTTGCAAACCTTGTGTTTATGAGAGAGATGGAGATGTAAATACTATCTGGTTAAAGGGGAAAGGAAATTCTAAATAGTTTGATGTGTTTTCTCAGATCTTTAAGATCTGAATGGTGCTCTTACACTGTTTTAAGTGTTATAATATCTTAGTGCAATTTTTCTGTGGATTTAAAAATTCAAATCATCACTATTATTGTTGTGGAAAATCATTTTTGGAAAGAAAACTTTCAGGAGAATTGTTTGAAAGGAGAAAATACTAATGGGATTCTTTGATCTAAATACAGTTTTATGTATAATTTGTATGTTGATCTCACATGGTGACTGTTTGACTTGTTATTGATAAGTCAATGTCTTCCTCAACAGTGTTTAAAATTATGTTAAGCTACAGTAGTTAGCTTGGACTGCTAGTCCAAAGCATTTCTTAAACTCAACCTAACAGATATTACTCATTGGATTGATGATATTTCTTCAGTCTGCATCAGCTTAACCCGATGCTTTCCAATTAAATATACTATCTATCTATTAATTTCAACAGTTCAGTTAGAATTTTTTTCTTTTATCCCCTTTAGCTACTTGTACATCAAACTTGATAGCTCTACATGTTAGTTGCAGATATTTGACTACATAGAAATTTGCAGAGAGTGAGTGTGACACTAATGATAGCTACTTTGTTTGGGTTATTATACCCAACTTCTTGATTATTGCAATATTTTATGACCACCTTAACAGTAAGCACGTAGTACAACATTTATAATGTGTGTGTGTGTGTTGTTTTTATTTGTGTTCCTCAGGTTTCTCTCTCTATTGTTTGACACTCATAAAAGTCTCTTGTCTGCAATCTCACTGATTTGTGAGTAAAAAAAATTCTAGATGGTGCATTACAATGCTTAGTTAGCTTGAGAAGGATCAGAGAAATCTAAAAAAATGTCATTGTTTTTATGCTTGCATATTACTTGAAAAAATGTACTTATTTTACATTAATTTTTCAACACATTGAGATTTCTTTATTATTATGTCTTAGCTTTTAAGTGTATTTAGATGTCAGGTTTTCAATTGACTGATGTTATTTAAAGCCTTTTGTCGAGATGCCAGTGATGTGGACATAGTACTAGGGTTAGTCAGCACTAACCATAATTCACCCATATTTTAAGGAGATAGGAAGTAAATGAAAAGTGATAAATGTTTAACTCTTATATTCCCACCCTTCAAAGGGAAATAATAATTAATAAACTATTTTCCAATCTCCTTCCCTCTTCTCCTGATGTAAGAATTGTCTTGCACTGTTTTTTCTGGGTCTCTCTCTCTCTCTACATTCTCAACACAGAAAATCTTTCCTCCACAAAGCTGTCCTAGCAAAAACACTTAAATGTCTGGTCAGAAATCATTGAAAGACTGTCAGTTTGAAACCAGCAAAATAAGAGAGTAAAGAAGAAGGAAAAAGGGCTAAAACAAGTATAATAATAATAAAAACATTCCTTTGAATAACTAACTATTATGATTGTAACAGAAACTGGTGACCAGGAGATTTGATTCTGATAAGAAAATGGTGTAAAAAGACAGTAAATTTCAGAACTTTAATTGTGTCTGGGTTTTGTCTGGATTGCTTATGTTTGTGTCATTTCATTAAAAAAATCTGAACTTAGTCATTGTGTTTGATTGGTGCAGGGAATGATATGATCAGTAGTACATGGAAAGATAGAAATCAAAGGAATAACAAACCTCAATATCTCTGGCAGAGATTGCAGTTGCAGTGAGAGTAAGCTGTGTGAGCACAGTCTAAAGATGGTATTGTCTGGTCGATTTTCAGCTCACAATGGGCTTGGAATAATTCTCATCTGTGTAGTATAACGTGGTCATGAAAAAAATCCAGATGTGTGGAAGAATTTTGTTAACTGATTAAAGAAAAAGATTGACATTAGCAGTCTGATTGATGTTAATTGCTGATAATAATGAATAGCCGTGTTAGATGGTTGATTAAGTTTTTGATTTTACTCTTGTCAGTGGAAACTTGCATATCAAATTATACTGTTGCTTGATGAAGAGAAAAATATCAATCTGAATATGTGCTTTATTTTTCGTTTAATTTTTTTTTATAAAGTGGACATTATTAGATATGTTCATCTGATCTGGTTGAGTGTTAACTATGACACTTGTTTAACATGCCTTTGGTCTCAACTGGATTTTTGTATGGGCAGGTACAGGTGTGTATTTGTGAATCAATCTCTGGGTTTATTTACATCTACTTACTTGCATATGTGATGGAAATATTCAGTGATTATTATATATACAGGTGTGCTTAATCTTCTGTTTTGTGGGAGCTAGGCTTTTGACCTACATTATGATGATGATGATGGTGTTTGTTGAGCAGGTATGAAAGAAAGTTTTGAAAAGATGTTAAGTAATTGGTGTCAGATGGTAACTAGACTGAGCAGTCATTGAGAATATAACAGATTGTCTACCTAGATAAAGATGGCTCGAGAGAAAATAAATAATGAATGATATATAGTGTGTGTCCCCATCGGATGCGCAGTAAAACTTAATGTTAAACTTTGTTGAGCCATCTACAAAATCAAAGTCAAGACTTCTGAATAGCCATTAACATGAACCACCCTCTTACCTGCCGGAGGAGTAGGAAATGATGAATCCACACCCACATTCAGAAGAGGACCCGGCTGACAAAATTTTCTTTGTCAAATTTGCATTAGCAAAGTAAAAACTAATAGCATATACACAAAAATGTCTGTCAATGTCCTAAAATAACTTGAAAATAAAACAAGTTAACTGCTGCATCAAAGAGATTTAGCCAAAGCAAGATTTTGCACGAGAACAAAAGCCTTATGATGCACACATCATCAGTCCTGTTTTAATACACATTGATAATTCTATCTATTAAAGTAGTCACCACATGTTTTAGTATTTGATTGAGTGTTAAATAAGAATAAGGGAGGGGAGTGCTATTTTAATATTTCATTTGATTTTCTTTTAATATATCTTTTTTGTTTTTCTGCTCAACCTGTGTATATTAAATAACGTGGCTGTGAAAGTTGGGAGAAATATGTGTATTTTTTAGATTTAGTTTCCAGTTCAACTTGTCTTTGGTTTTATTAGTACTTGTTTGGGGCTTGAAATACAATCAAAACTTTGTCATTATACTGGGAATTTATTGGTTAAATATGTTGGATTTCAGAATCTGATGCTGGATGAACACAGCTATTTTCATAAATACTGAGATGGACGTTTTGACAGTAGCTTATATTTGTACAGTATCTAATTTTTGTATTTTTTTCTTTCCTATGAAAAGCATCTGCCCTTTTTCTCTGTGTTCATTAAAATTGGGTGAGTCAATTAGCATCTTTGAGTTCTTTTTGAAGAATTTTTACAGGTTCTTTACTTTAAACCATTATGACTTCATTATATCTTCTAACAATAGGCTGACTAGGAGAGAGTGCATAGAATATAGATGAAAACAACTGTAGTTCTGAGAAATTGTAAGGGAAATAAAGTCCTCCACTCCAACAGACTGGTGAGTATAATTAAACTTTTACTTTAGTAAACAAAAAAAATAATTTGAGTACTGTGGTAGTTAGAAAGTAACATTCTAAGATGCACAGAAGAAAGACAAGGAAGGTAAATCAGGTAGTATTGCTAGACTACAGAATGCATTAATTATAAGAACTGCATGTATGTGTTGTATTATATTCAGTCCAAATCTATGATTTTAGCTTTTTTTTCCCCCTGGCAAATGAAATTGTTTTAACTACTGATAATTAATACAGTTGATTAAGAATCATTAGTCTTAGTTGTATATTATGTTTAAACTTCAGTCTTTTTTTCCTTCTGTTTCTCAATTGTAACTAATTTTTCTAAATGCAGGAATATGGAGATAATTTATAAAATTAGACTGTTTTTATATCATAAGATAATCACTAAGAGATTGATCAGCAAGGGGAGGAATTGTTGAAGATTTGACAGACTTATAACTGAAAAATATGGTACATGTGGAGTAGAAGTCGAATAGGTCAATTTCCCCATTTTCCAAGCCTTCATTCACATATAAGTCAAAGTGATGTATAAGTCGATAGTACAATTGTACTGTTGTACAGTAATAACACCAAAATTTCTGTCAGGGTTATAAAACAGTGATGTATATTTCCTCAAAATCTGTTTGTAGTCTTTGTGCATCGTCAAATGCTGAGTCCTTTCCTTTTCATAAAACGAAAACACCACGAAGTATCCCCTTTAAAATTTGGTATTCCAAGTTATTCGGCCATTTGCTGGGCTTTCATTCTTAATTGGATTGTATTTAATCCACAGCACACAGCATGTTGTGTCAAAACAAAGTCTTCGAGCTGATCCTTGACATTATTGGTCCATCCAGCTTTGCAACCTCGGTTTGCTTTTTTCAGTCTGTCATAATGAATCCTTCGCTTTTCCTCAACCGTGAACACATTTCTCACTAATGCCATACTTCCATTCTGCTGCTGTATTCCCACCACTGTTTTCAGCAAAATTCACCACTTCCAATTTAAATGATGCAGTAAATGCTTTTCTTTTCTTTATAGTAGGCATTTTCAAGTAAGGGTTGCTCCCCTAACACACTGCATCTGTGCCCCCTAAGCACTAAGTAAAAGGGAGGTAACTGAATTTGATTCAGCATGCACTCACACATGCACGTACAATCATACATAAATTTCCCCATGGTACTTAATGGTTCCATGTTCACAGTATCATGATTTCATCCATATATAAGTTGGAGTGGAGTATAAGTTGATGGTCAAGCCCTTGCAGAAAAAAGTATCGGCTTCTACACCAAAAAATATGGCATTCATTTATTGGCTAAGCATGTTTGCATTGCAGTTTATCGGGGTGGGGAATTTTTACACGATGTCTTCCTATCTCATCTGGCCACTAAGTTCTTAGACCTTTAGCAAACATGACTGACCTTCACCAATAAAATAACAAGATTGTGTGTTTTTGAAAATGCAAGTTTTAGCATTTGTTTTTATTTATTTGTTCTAGAGTAGAGACAAAAATCCTTGTAATTATGTCTCTCTGAAATGTTTTATCTGTGGATTTGAAAATTATTTTGACAAATGTGTAGCTGGATAACTGCATAACTACAAAGTTTTTTTTTTTTTTAGTTTTTTTTTATATTTGTAATAACATTTATAGTTTGTCATTTTATTATTTAGTTGTGTGAGGGATCAAGGCATCCTTCAGTCCCTTTTAGTATTTTATTCTTGTGATTCTTTTCTCTATCACCGGGGAAAACTAGCTGGCTTTTTGCATGAAAGATAAATGTGTTTTTGGGGTGGGGCAGTTATAATGGATAGTTTTGTTTGCCAAATCATTAGGTACATAGTGTGAGATAACAAGCTGGATAGGTAGCTTTCGTTGTTTTACTCCTAGTTTAATATTTTTTTTTTTACAAAACGTTTTTAGTTTTGATGCTTAAATGTAAACTAAATTTTTCATGGAATTAAGAGTTTCAACCCTTAAGTACATTGCAAAAATTTTTAATTAATTTTATGTGTATCAGATTATTTTATGAATATGAAAAATGTTTCATAAATTAATATGGCAAAGCTTTTCTTTTTTAAATATATGTATACATAAGAAAATGAGTCTCTCTTTAAAACTGTAATTGCACCACTAAGTCACAGGAAGTTAAGAGTTTAATCTACAATTAATATTTCTCTAATTCCTCTAAAAGTGTTAATGTATTTAATTCACTAATGTTGTTTTATGTAATGTTTCTATGGTACAAACAGATGGACAGATGTCAAGGTCCTTGTAGTAGGTTAGAGTTTTTGATGTGCACCAGATGGTACTGTCTTTTACTTGCTTGATTGTTTAGTAAGTATAAGCTAAAACTAAACTGAGGAATTCAGGCTGTTTGTGTGTCTAACTAACTATTTTAGTGTTGATTATTAAGTTGTTCTAGATGGTAATACAGTGTAGTTAGTCTAGCAAATTACATTATAAAGAAAAGTAAGCTTACAGTGATTACAGTGGAAATCATCATCTAGATTCCAAGCAGTGAACAAAGGTGTCAAATTAAAAGTGGCTATATATATATATATAATTTTTAATACAATTTTTAATTGACTCACAACATCCCTTTGGAGTCTCTCTTAATAACATCAAAAAGGTATAATTACTATTATTATTATTATTATTATTATTATTATTATTACATCTACTACTGACTGTATCTTTTATATTTAGTAAATGCATGATGCAAGTAATGGTCATAATCCTGTTGTCTGCAAATATACGTGTGTTTGTCTTTTTTTGCAGTATTTCATTTAGATCTTTACTCAAAGAAGCAAGCTAACATATTAAAATAATTTGTTTTTGTGTGGTTATGTATTTTTGGGGGCAAGAGTATTTATTCTGTAATGTTATAACTTTGTTGTTTTCTGTGTGCATATTTAATGATAACCTGCTGGTTTGTTTTCCTACAAGACCTGATTGTTGAAAGGTAACTTTGCTGACTTTTGTCCAGCAAAATACCTTATTATTAAGGAAAAAGAAAACCAGTGGCGTTTTCTTTCTTTTCTTTCTGTGAGCAGCCTTGGTGTTTAACTGGGATGAGATATTGCACCATCATTGTAAGATGCACATTCATTGTGAAGCAGAGTTCATTCAAGCAGTCAATCCATACTGTTCAGAGAAACTTTTATTACCACATTGAAGAGAAAACTGTGTAAGTTTTCTGGTTTATTTTATTAATCATTTGAGAAATATTTATTTTTGCACACCAGAAATTGTATACGATTATTTAAGATAGCAGTGTTGGCCACTCTCTTTTTGTATGGCCAGCCAGGCAGCCAGGCTGTGTGAATGAGTGAGGAATGGAGGCTACGAATGACTGCTGTAACATATAAAGGGGAGTGAACTTCTCAGTTCAGCCAGTGCAAAACCTACTCTTCTACTCCTTGCACCAGGTTAATTCTTTGTTTAAAATGATTTTAAAATACAAATTTAAAATGTATAAGATAAATGCCTACTTTTTTTACAGTAAAATAAAAAAAAATAGTTATAACTTATTATTATTATTATTATTATTTTCAGTTGATTAACTCCCTTATATAGTAAAGATAATTTTGTAACTAGTACAATGTTTTGACTGAATGTGGAGCTAAGCAAATTCTTGTATCAGAAACCGTCTTTAAAAAGATTTCTTTCACATTTGTTTTTAGCAGATATGTACTTTGTAGAAAAATGAACAGCACGTGTATAGTTAGCTTTGGCAAAGTAGTGTTTGTCCTTCTGTAACTGTTAACTAGATGCTAAATGCCCATTCTTTGTATTGTCTGTCAGAAAAACCCCCAATTCCTGTAAATGAATTCATTGTTGTTTATTTTTGTTGCATTTCTAGTTTTTGTGTATTGTAGTTTGTTTTTTTTTAATCTTGTTTTTCACTTTTAAATAATGTTAGCTGTTTATTTTTTTGTGTAAATGGAGAGTTTATATTTTTTTTCCCTCCTATTGTCAGCAGTGGTGGCTAGTCTGATGGTAGATAAGTCTACAAATTCAAGTTGGCTTTTGCTGGAACAGCTTACACAAGAGAAAAAAATATTGGAAAACAAAAACAAAAAATGTTGCTAACTTTAAGGAAATAAGGATTTTGCTTAATATTGTAAAAAAAAAAAAAAATAATAATAATAATAAGAGGACTTGTTAGCCACTTTTACTTAGTCCAAATCTGTTAATGATCATTTAAAAATGGAAGAAAAAAGGGTTTAACAGAAGTATGAAAAGAGATTTTTACTTGAAAGTTTGTTTTGTTTGGTCAGTCAAGTCCTCATACATCTAGTACGAAAACTTATTTTGAAGTTTTTAAAATCACCATCATTTTTAATAGATATTAATTTTTTTAATGAATATTTGAGCAAATGAGGATAAATTCAGTATTTCTTTTGGTATTATGTGAATCAGAGAAAGGTTTGCCCTTTTTTTTTTAATGAAGGAGTATAAATTTTTTTTAAAATGAAATATTGCATATAACTGACAAAGCTGTTAAAATGCAATTGTATGCAGAACCAGTGATACATCCATTCTGCCGTGTAGGTTAATTTTTGTTCCCCCCATTTTGGTAACACATTTTGAAATGCCACTTCAGCCAAGAGAGAGAGAGAGAGAATAACTAGTTACTTCCCTTCAATTTAAGAAGAAAGGTAAACCAAGGATGGTTTCAATATTTGGTTTATCCATTTTAGTAAAACAAAAATTAACCTACCTCAGCTATAAAAGAACAACGGTGATAATAAAACAACAAAATACTTTTCCTAATATTTTCATTGACTTTATTGTAAAATGGATGCTGATGTGATATTACGTAAGATTTATTACTGGACCATCTCACCAATGAACACACACACACACACAATGTAAGTTTCCAGCTGCTCTCTTTATTAGTGGCCATTTGAAATCCATTTGTCAGTTTGTTACACACAAGTTTCTTTTGTTTTTTTTAAGATGAAAATATTTAAAATGAGACTTAAAGATGAAATTGTAGAAGAATATTATTTTGTGTAGGCAGGTGTTTATTTCAGACATTGAACAGTGTAGATTGAAAACCTTCCAGTTTTTTTGTTTTTCTTTAGCTCTAACAAAGGAATGGGTGTATCACTGCAGGTTGTGTGGTGGCTTGAAACAACTGAGTCGTTGTGCAGCTCTGCTTCATCTCTCTTGATTTGATGGAAAGCAGCGAGATTTGTACTATGCAAACCTATCAATAAAAGATGACTCGCTAAACCATAAAAGGAAGAAAAAAAACAAAAAAGGGTTGATATTAATTGCACCACAACAACAACAATAATAGCAACCTTTTGGTGTTTACATGAGACCCATGAGTCTCCACTGTGTACACACCTAACGGCAATAAAGCTGTTGGAAAAAAATTGCTTGTTTTGTTGTTTATTTTTGACCAGAAAAGGCAATAGGTCAGAACTGACCCAAATTGCTCCACAGACTTTCATTGTTAAACTGTCTGATGGTTTTATTAGTATTACTATTATTTTGAATGAAGACAGACCTAGTGGTGGTTGTAATTCCAATTTCCCTAAATTTTCTTATTGTTGGTATTTCAAAATGTAGTAACTGGTTCTCAATTAGCAGCACAGCTTTGTTAATTGAAGGGGACAAAAATTTTAAGATGGTTGAGCATGGCAGCAGCACAGGTCTTCCAGCTTAACGTTTGGGAGAGTGGAAGGCGGTAACTTCCTCAGAAAAAATTTTGAAATTTAATACGCAGAAATGCATTATGGAATAAAAAAAAACAACAAGGAAATTCAATGTATAAATGCAGTGTATACATGGCAGAATTTTTTTGCAACTAGAAACTGTGGTTAAACTTTTAATTTTGGAACCAGTACTGTACTGACATTAATCAGTAGAAATTATGAGAAATTGGATGATCAAAGACAGGCTTGCTGAGTATTTAGGAAAACAAATTCATTCTCAAATTTGTGTACATTTTCAAGAGCACGTGAATCATGGACATGTGTGTCTTGAGTTGATACAACATTTAAAATCTTTTTTTCAAGTGTGACATTAAGATGGTGATGATACAAGCAGTAAACGTATAACTTATCCCATTTCACAAAACAGGTTTCAATGTAAATTGGACATGCTTAGTGCAGGTGTAATGTCCTTCACATTATTGCATTGGCATTAATCAGTACTAATCAGCATGCAGAGTTTAATACAAAGCTTTTAGGAATCAATTTCATTAGTGATATTAACAAGTAACTAATTTGGTACCCCTTTGAGATTTTGCTGATCTCAGCAATAAAAACTAGTTCTTTCAACTCTGAAATGATTATACGAGGTCTGTCGAAAAATTATCCGACCATAGGCTGGGAAAAAAATTAAGTACTTTGGGGGTTCAACTGCTAATCCCCTTCGAAGTAGGCCCCGTGTGCCTCCACACACACACACACAGCCCAGTGATCCTTCCACTGTTTGAAGCACGTCTGGAATGGCTCTCAGCTCTGCCATTGCATTCCGCATGATGTCCTTTTGGGGCTCAAAGCAGGAGCCTTTCAGTGGCATCTTCATTTTTGGGAACAACCAGAAGTCAGAAGGAGCCATGTCTGGAGAGTAGGGAGCCTGGCAAATGAGCGAAATGCCTTTGCCAAGAAACCTTGGATCAGCTGCGACGAATGAGCCAGGGCATTGTCATGATGCAGCTGCCAATTTTGCAAGGCCCACAGATCCGATCTCTTGCGCTGAACTGCATCACAAAGACATTAAAGGACTTCCTGATAGTACTCCTTTGTAACTGTTTGTCCTGGTGTGTATTCGTAATGCACAATGCCTCGGTAGTCAAACAGTCAGCATCACCTTGATTTTTCTCTGGATCTGTTGTGAGTTTTTGGGCCTTGGCGACATTGGGTACTTCCACTATGATGACTGAGCTTTGGTTTCTGGGTCGTACACCCACGTCTCATCTCCAGTTATCATGGTATTCTGGAAGTCAGGATTTCTGTTGGCAGTATCCAGCAGGTCCTGTGCAACCTCAAAACGAAATTGTTATTTCTGAGAAAGCAGCTTGGGCACAAATTTCGCTGCCACTCTGCGCAAGCCCAAATCCTTTTAAATTGCATTTGCAGAATCTTTACTGATCCCAACCTCGTCACCAATTTCCCGCACCATCAAACGATGATCCTCCATTATCAAGGTCCACATTTTCTAGATAACAACTGCATTGCTGTTTGTTGACGGCCTCCGGAATGCTGATCATTCTTTTATTTGGGTAACACCCATGGTAGTATTGTCACCAAAAGCCTTTTGTACTTTGCAAATTGTCTACGCTTGGGTATCTCCAAGCTTTTGGAAAAACTTGATACAAGATTGTTGCTCCACACGTTCCGTCATCACGGGCGAAATGAAAATGCGACGAGTAAGTAGTACAGCACCTTACATGCTGGCTCCCTGACAACAAATGAGACATCCAGCAAGCCCGCCAAAAACCACACATGCACATGAAGGCATGCAGCTCCACTATGCACACCTCTGCCTCCCTAACGTCGTCATTTCCTACGGGAAAAAATAAAGTCGGATACTTCTTTGACAGACCTCGTAGTTGTGCTGTATTAGTGAAGGCTGTGCTTGTAGATATATGTAGGTACGTATGTATGTTGGTATATATGTGAACGTTTGTATACACGATTGCATTTAGTGTACATATAGGAATATTTCATTGTACGTGTTTATAGGTACATATGTAAAAGTTTGAACTTACGTATGTATGAGGTATACATATAAATTCTTGTGTTTATGTATGCATGTAGGTGTATATGGAAGTATTTATGTGAATTTTTGTATGTACGTGTGTATATGGGTACATACAATAATTAGTTCAATACTTAGAAACAAGGATCAGCTGAGAACATATAAACAAGCATCAGTTCATAAAATATAAGCATTAGTTCAAGACAAATAGACCAGCATCATTTCAGAACTGATAAAACTATCAGTTCAATACATATCAATAAACAAAAGTTCAGAAAATATAAACGAGCATCATTTCAGAACTTATAATCCAGCATCAGATCAGAACAACTAGATTATCGTCAGTTCAGAAATTTTAGACCAGTGTCAGATCAGGACAATACACCAGCATCAGTTCAGAACACATAGACCAGCATCAGTTCAGAACTAAGAAAGGAGCATCATTTTAGAACTTATAAACCAGCATCAGCTCAGAAAATATAAATAAGCGTCAATTCAGAAATTATAAAAAAGCAAAATTTCAGAACTGATAAACCATAATCAGTTCATAACATATAAACCACCAACAGCTCAGAACTTATAGATTACCATTAGTTCAGATCTTATAAACCAGCAGCAGTTCTGAAATTATAGTCCAGCAGCAGTTCAGAGCTTATAAAACAGCATAGCTCAGAACATATATACAAACAATAGATCATAAATTATAGACCAGCATCATATCCTCACATAAAGTAGCATCAGTTTATTACATATATATTAGCAAAAGTTCAGAACTTATAAACGAGGATCATTTCAGAACTTATAGACCATTGTCAGTGCAGGACATATAAACTAGCATCAATTCAGAACTTATAGACCAGCATCAGCTCAAAACTTATAAACGAGCATCATTTCAGAACATATAAAACAGTCTCAGTTCAGGATTTATAGACCAGCATCAGCGCAGAACTGTTAGACTAGGGTCATTTCAGAACGTATACATCAGTGTCAATTCAGAACTTATAGTCCAGCATCAATTCCTAACAAAAACTAGCATCGTCAAGGACCTATAAACCAGCAACAGTTCACAACATAAACCAGCATCAGTTCATTAGATACAAACATGCATCAGTTCCGCACAAATAGACCAGCATCTGTTAAGAATTTACAGACCAGCATCAATTGATAATGTATATACGAGCACCAGTTCAGAAATTATATACCAGCGTCAGTTCATAAAATATAAACAAGCATCAGTTCAGAACTTATAATCCTACATCAGATCAGAACAACTAGACTATCGTCAGTTCAGGACTTATAGACCAGTGTCAGTTCAGAAATTATACAGCAGCATTAGCTCAGAACTAGAGACTAGCGTCAGTTCAGAAATTATAGACCAGATTCAGTTCAGAACTTATAGACCAGTGTCAGATCAACATTGAGACCAGCATCAGTACAGAGCATATAAATGAGCATCAGTTTAGAACTTATAAACCAAGATCTGCTGAGAAGTACTAGAATAGCGTCAATTCAAAACGTATAGTCGAGTGTCACATCAGAATATATAGACCAGCTTCAATTCATAACAGATAAATTTGCATCTTTTAAGAACTTATATACCAGCAAAAGTTCACAACATCAGTTCAGGACAAATAGACAAGCGTCAGCTCATAACATATAAAATAAAATCAGTTCAGAACTTATAATCAGCGTTAGTTTAGAACATATAGAAGAGTGTCAGTTCAGGACCTCTAGACCAGTTTCAGTTCATAACTTATAATCCAGCATCAGTACTGATCCTATAAAGAAGCGTCAGTTCAGGACCTATAGACCAGCATCAGTTCAACAGAAATAGAAGAGCATCAGTACAGAACTCTTAAACGAGCGTCAGTTATTTACTTATAGACAAGAGTCAGTTCTGAACTGATAAACTAGCATCAGTTCACTACTTATCAACTAGCAAAAGCTCAGAAATTATAAACGAGCATTATTTAAGAACTTTTAAACGAGCATAATTTCAGATGTTATATACGAATAACAATATAGAAGTTATAAAGAAACAACGGTTCAAAGATATAAACGAAGAACAATTTAGAAGGTATAAACGAACATCAGTTCAGTTGTATTAAACGACCATCATTTCAAAAGTTACAAGGGAACATCATTTGAAAAAGTTATCAACGAGCACCAGTGCAGTAGTTATAAACGAACATCAGATCAGATGTTATAAACTAGCATCAGTTCAGCAGTTATAAAAGAGCATCCGTTCGGAAGTTATAAACGAGCATCAATTCACAAGTTATAAATGAGTATCAGTTTTGATGTCATAAACGAGCGTCAGATGAGCAGTTTTAAACGTTCATCAATTCTGCAGGTATAAAAGTGAATCATTTCACGTGATATAAATAAGCATCCATTCAAAAGTTATAAACGAGCATCAGTTCGGAAGTTATAAAAGAGCATCAATTCACAAGTTATAAACGAGTATCAGTTCAGATGTTATATTCGAGCATTAATTCAGAAGTAATAAAGGAAAATAAGTACACATTCAACACACCAAGAACACATTCAGCGTTAAAGTTAGCAAAAACCATAATACCAATGTTGTGTGTGTCAGGAAAGTTTAATATCACAAAAGTAAAATATTAACAGAGTTATTTCTAAAAAAAAGTAATTAATATTTGTTTTTAAGAAATTTGTAATGTGCATCTTTCTGTAAATTTCTGCTTAAAACCAAAGTAATTTGCAGTGAGAAAAATATGATAATAAAAAACTAATTGTGACATCATATTCATCAAAATGAAAAACTGCAAATAGTTGTTATGTCATCACTTTGTTTCTTGTGATAACATCAGCATGTCTTTAGCAGCTTTGGTATCATTTTGGTAAGTGTAGCAGATGTGGGACACTAGCTCCAGTTAACACAAATGTGCTTTTGTGTTGCTCCAACATCTTGCACAACTTTGTGACGAGGGAACCCTAAACCTGATAGAATTCCAGTCAGAAGTTTACGTTCTGGACAACAAAAACCTCGATGAATGCTGGCTGACTAACTCTGTTTTTCTTAATAGATTCAAAGAAATTTTTTTTAAATAAAAATTCAATTTTTCATTTGAAAATGAAATTTTTAAAAAGAGTAATTCTAAATAAGGAACTTTAACATAGTTTCATGGTGGTCTACAAAGATCAACCGATGGAACCGCCATATTGTCGGAGTTGCACGGAATTTGGACATACCGAACGCAGTTGTCCAGGCAAAGTAAGCATCAAAACAACAGACTCTCCAAAGGAAAATGTGGAGGTTCAACCCGCAGAGGTCATACTTCCAACGGAAGAACCTCATCAAGAGGATCAACAACCTACTGCAACCACAATTCCAGAGGAGCCAAAGACAACAACAGACAAGACTAATGTTCATCCAAATAAACAGAAGAAACCAAAAGGGAAAACCAAGAGGACCGTCCGGGAGTCTACTCTCCCCACTCCTCCCAAAAGGAAAGAAAGGAGAGTGACGGAGGTTCCCAGGGATGAATCCTTGGAAGCCCCACTTAAACAGTACATAGAATCCATCAAGAGCATCCCTTCAACTGCAACAATGACTCAGGGGGTTGCAGACATGGAAGTTCCCTCCTAAATAGGTGTCACTTTCTTTTGGACGGATCTTTTCGGTACCAACCTTTATAACGCCCTTTGGACGACGATCTAGTTTTAGTGACTATGTTAAGACGTATGGAATTCTTATCCCTGAATTTGAGAGGGATAAAATTCAAAAAAAACATTGGAATGATTTCCTAGATCACCTAGAACATTCCGCGTACAATTCCGTAATCTGCATGCAAGAATTACACCTGCAGAATAGCACAGAGATAGATAGGTACTTCACTAACTGGCCAGGTGCAAAACTTATGAGCCTAGACCCTATAGATAGGGGAAAAGGAGTAGGTATTTTATTTCACCATAGCCCAAATATAAAAATAGAACATTCTTATAGTGATAATAATGGAAGAATCATCATAGCAAGTTACCAAAATGAGCTCCAAAGAAAAGTAATGATTGCATCAGTGTACGCTCCTACCATAGCGACGTATCGGGACAGCTTTCTTTCAAAACTTCAAAGAACTTAGGTCTCACCCTGCAGATGATATATACATCTTAGGTGACTTCAACTGTGTGCCCTCCCATGATCTAGATAGGCAGGGGCCATACATTAAAAGTAGGACGCATCTGATCGGAAAAGTTGCATTTGCAAACCATGTGCTCGTGGTTCGGCTTGGTCTATGCGTATAGATTTAAACACCCAGATACTAAATCATACACTCAATACAGTAATAAATATCACATAGCTACCATTTCCAAACATGCAGCTAGACTCCTCCAAGACGTTTCACACGACATTATCGCGTGCAGTGACCACTTTCAGGTTAAGGCCAGCTTTCTTGTTTGGGAGGACACCAGAGGACCTGCACTCTGGAAACTCAATAATACTATTCTGACGGAGTCAGAATATGTTGAGAGCATACAGAGTTTCTGGGAAGAATGGTCGCTTCGCAGGGATGAGTTTGAGGACCCCCTGGAGTGGTGAAACATAGGTACGGTCAGGCTTAAGGGAATTAGCATAAGATATTGTCAGGCGCGTAATGCGTATTGGGAATTTTTAGAAAATAAGTTATTCAAATAAAGATAAATCCACAGGAAATGATGGCCTTATGCCAGAATTCTATAAGAGATTTGAATATCTTCTAGCAGTCTCTTAAATAGTGATTATAAAATCATAGCTAAGGCATTAGTAAATATGCTAGCCAAAGTTATGGATAAAGTCATCAGTGCTGATCAGACCAGTTCAGTTACAGGAAGGAGTATTACCAATACGCTTCAACTGTTCAGAGAAATTACAAAAGCTTTTGACAGGGTAGACTGGAATTTTCTTATTAAGACACTTAAAACCCTTGGCTTCGGAGAGTAGTCCATTAACTTTGTTCACCTTTTTTCAATCTAATCTCATCACCCAAATATATCAAAATGGTTATACATCTTCTCCCTTCCACCCAACAAGAGGAATCAGGCAGGGCTGCCCCTTGAGTGACATGCTGTATGTCTTAACTGCGGAACCGCTGGCCGCCCTGATTCGCCAAACACCAACTATCAGAGGGATCAATGGTATCAAGATACAACAGTATTCCGATGATACCACCCTCTTGATACAAGAGGCGGCCAGTTTGGACACAGCTTTCAATGCCCTAGAGGTATACAAAAAAGCCTTTGGGACAAAAATCAACAGAAGAAAGACCAAAGCAGCATGGCTTGGGGGTACCCGAAAGCCTCTCCGCCAATACAACATCGAATGGGTGGAGGACAAAATAAAACTGCTAGGCATCTTCTTTCCCACTAAAAACAGTACTAACAACCAGCATGCTAATTGGCAATCCGCAATTAATAAAATCAAAGCTACACTAACTGCATGGTCCTCTCTTAATTTATCTTTCTTTAGCAAAACTGAAGTAATACCTATCTAGCCCCTAAAATTTACTATAAATCCAAAATAATAGGAATGTTAGGCTCGGCACACTCCTCTATAGATGCTGAGTTCGATCAATTTCTTTGGCAGGGGCGCAAACACCTGGCTAACAAACAAATAACTAGACTCCCTCGGAGCCAAGGAGGTTTAAATCTCATAAACCTAGAGAGCAAAATAGGTGCTCAACAAATACTAAATATAATAGATATCATAAGAACTGTAAATAATAGACCAAGATGGCAAAATCTCCTCATCATCCATTTAGCAAAAGCATACGACACCCTTGATTGTGTGCATGCCCTTACTCATAAACTAAAACTATATTAGTTGCAACATTAACATAGGAACAGACAATCAGGTAAGCTTAGGATCTAACAAAATTGATCTGGCAATCGCCTCATGGATGGATACTCCTCTGACATTCACTGGAAAATTATTAGAAATGTACTCCCCACAAGGGAAAACAAACACAAATTGAAACTCATAAATTCTCCAAAATGCCTCGCCTGTCACGATGACGACGAGATGGCAATCTGTATATTTCTCATGCCCATGAATATAGAACTGTGGTGTCTAGTCAGACACCTGATTTTTAAAATTAAGAGTCCCCAGAACAAACTTACTTTGTTCTTGCGCATCTTTGGATTCTCCCCAAGAACTAAAAAGGACTGTCTCTCGAACTTCGTGGTTTTCACCGCACAGTGGATAGCTTGGGGTAGCCAGAAGGCTTTAGAGGGCGGTCAGCCCACCTCGACCAAAAAACTTTTCCAAAATTATGTAACACTTTGGTTACGCGAAAAATACACAGTCGTGAAGTCCAGTATAAATGATAGCGTAATCTATTCATCCACATGGCTCATCAACAACACATTAGGACATCTTACCCCACAACATCGCCTACAACTAACTACATCCTGACATCACACCATCCTCAAACATCGCCTTAGACCAACATCCCTGAGTCAACCCCATCTTTGTTTTTCGTTATCCCCTTTCGTTTGTTTTAGATGAAACCACTTTAGAAGACCCCTAGAAACAGAAGACGACTTTTCTCTCTACTTCTCCTTCTTTCTCTTCCTTTTAAGTGATTTTGTGATTTCAGAATTTTTAAGACAACCTGCAGAAATGACAATCAACCCACTTCACCTACCTTTGAGAAGACCCTTTTGAAACCTTTAATCCTTTTATAACTTTAACTTTGACTAAAGTTTATGAAAATTTTTAACATTTTCAAATTCATTGCATTTCAGTTTTTATTTTTATAGTATCTGTAAATGTATTGCTGAAGATATAATTAAGTCACACAACTTTAATATCTATCACTTCTGCCACATTCTTTTTCAGAAACATTTACATTATTCATTTGAATTAAATTTCTGTATTTAATTACTAAATGTACTGATTAATCCGTACGTTAACTATCTGTATCTAAGTGGAACAGAATTCAAGGTCACTTACTCAAAAGGTAATTGGGGTGATATAAAATTTTAAGCAAAATTGTAGTTATTTTTAATGATGATGATATATTTTTTCTTGAAATAAGCCCAGTATTTAGTTTAGTTCTAAAAATTAATCCTTACTACTGTTGTTGAAAATACATTTTGTAAAATAGCATGAAAACAGCTTGGCTGGTGCCAAGAGAAATCATAGCAGCGAAGAGGCGAATTAGCTAACAATTGTACAGACTCTGGGTATTGACAAATATCTCTAATTATTCAAGCTGAGGCACTAAAGTTAATTATAGTGGAGATGGCAGTAAAATGTAATTTTTTTAGTGTAATGAAACTTGGAAGCTTGTGTCCATGAAGGCTTAGCAGGAACTACAACTAGATTCTTATCTTGTCTATCTGTGATGATATTGATAAGAATTCACATTCTTATATGCATTCATTTGGTGGGAATCTTGCTCCCACTAGTTTTATTCATTGTAGCAGCTAAGAGATCTGACATATAGCTATTATTAAGGCACCAAGAGCAGTGTTTTCATATTCTAGTAGTGTTTTAATTGTCTAGTTTCAGTGAGTTCTCAGGTAGAGCAAAAAATCTGCAGACCTAAAATATCCAAACTATTACATAGTTCTCAGCATTTGTCTTTTTAGACACTGTAGATTATTTTAATCATCTATTTGTTTTAATAGTTTCTTTCTTTCTTTGTTTAATTTTAAACATCACATCAAATAAAAATTTATGTATTTGGTGCCATAATTTTACAACTATGAATCTTCTCAATGGAAAAATTCACACTTTCAACATTTTGCTATTGACTGAAATGCTAATATGTGACATATACTGTGTGTATTATAACCAAATTTATGGTTTAAGATAGTACAGTTTACAAACTTACTACTATTGTAATATAAAAGAAACCTTTTTTTCCATTAAAACACAACATAAATGTTTAATATTAAGTACAAATTAAATATTTAAACATGCTATATATTATGCAGCAGATTTTCTTGTTCATTCATTTCTATTTTCAGTGCTTAGATTTCTTCCATTTCTCAAACTGCTCAACTTAATAAATAATTTAAGTTTTGCTTCATTAACTGGTTTGTCTGCTTCATCTTTAAGAAAGGCTACATCATTCTCTAATATTTTTTTTCATTATTTAAGAAATGCATTTCTTTTTCCACGAGTTTCTGATAAATGGTTTTTAATGCTTTTTTCTTTCCTTTTTGTTAATATTTTAAAGGATGAAAATAGTTTTTCCTGGCAGTTTGTGCAAATTGTAATAAAACCACCAACTCTGAATATATCATCGATGATTCTTCTGGAAAACAAACAATTTGTTTCTTTGCTTACATTATTTTCCTACCAGCAATGTTTTAATGGTAATTCTGACATTTTGACAGAAATAGAAAACCAAGACAAAGAACTGATAATGAGAACCAGCATATTTCTGCATGTGCTGTCTAAAGTATAATACAGAAGCAATCATCAAACGACTCATCACCGCCGAGCCATAAGCAGCCTTTGCCCGGCTGGCTTCCCTGGAAA
This sequence comes from Nautilus pompilius, assembly GCA_018389105.1. Taxonomy (NCBI): domain Eukaryota; kingdom Metazoa; phylum Mollusca; class Cephalopoda; order Nautilida; family Nautilidae; genus Nautilus; species Nautilus pompilius. The sequence continues at coordinate 1,076,268 of JACATO010000961.1, read as the reverse complement.
GGACTAAACAATGTTTCTGTTCATCAGCCGAACAGCAGTTCATGTGGAGAACGTGCAATTTTGAATACACTTTTCTTCTTACATCTTCAATGTGATGCATCTTAATTGAAAAGTTGATTGCCCCTTTAAGAATAGTAATTAACCAGGTTAAATTTTTATTTGTACAGTTAGTTGATAATTAATAAAGTAAGATCTTGGACATTTTCTACAACAAATAATTTCTTTATTATTATTTTAATTGGGATGCTTCAGTATGCAGAAAAATAATTATTCATGCATTGTAAAACAAGAGATTAATATAACACATTATCTCAATATTTTGTTTTAAAGAATAAAAATTCATTTATTTATTTATTTATTTACTCTTTCTTCAATAGCTGACATAAAGAACCAAAGAGCCATCTTTACATGGCATTTGTGTGACAGTTTATCATCTTTCATATTTCCTACTGCCTCCATTTCGTTAATACTGTGCATTGTCAGCGACATCCGCGAAGAAGGGAAATAACTCTATCGTTTTTTTCTATATTTTCTTTTTTTTTTTTTATTTTCATGATATACAATTTTATTTTTGCAGAAGTTAAACAAAAAAAAAGGTAAAAATTATAAAGAGTTATCTCCCTTAGCCCAACTCGCTAACATGCACAGTATTAATGCCCTCTACCTGATGGATAGTGCGTTACCCCCTCGGAAAGTTACGGGTTCGAGCCCGGGAAGGGGTCGAAGGAAAGGTACCGCTGATGAGTGTCGGTTAAGCAAGGAACAGCTGTTCGGCTCTTCCTCGGATACATTGGTGTATAATTTATTTAAAAATTAAGGGTTAAATTTGTAAACAACCTTTGGAGATGGGGGGAATTTTGGTCTTGTATTTTTTTTTTAGAAAAAGGTTTTTAATATTTTAAGTAGTAAAATTATCACAGTTTTTTTTTTTTTTGTAATGTAAAACTTGTGTACAAATATCGTGTAAATACATATAAACAAATATACATTCATTAAAGCTGTCAACAATATATCAAAAATAGGAATGATCACTGTATACATGGCACCATCTCTCTCTGTGTGTACCAAGATCCTCCCACCTCTCTCTGTGTGTACCAAGATCCTCCCACCTCTCTCTGTGTGTACCAAGATCCTCCCATCTCTCTCTGTGTGTACCAAGATCCTCCCACCTCTCTCTGTGTGTACCAAGATCCTCCCATCTCTCTCTGTGTGTACCAAGATCCTCCCACCTCTCTGTGTGTACCGAGATCCTCCCATCTCTCTCTGTGTGTACCAAGATCCTCCCATCTCTCTCTGTGTGTACCGAGATCCTCCCATCTCTCTCTGTGTGTACCAAGATCCTCCCATCTCTCTCTTTGTGTGTACCAAGATCCTCCCACCTCTCTGTGTGTACCAAGATCCTCCCATCTCTCTCTGTGTGTACCAAGATCCTCCCATCTCTCTCTGTGTGTACCAAGATCCTCCCATCTCTCTCTGTGTGTACCAAGATCCTCCCATCTCTCTCTGTGTGTACCAAGATCCTCCCATCTCTCTCTGTGTGTACCAAGATCCTCCCATCTCTCTCTGTGTGTACCAAGAACCTCCCATCTCTCTCTGTGTGTACCAAGATCCTCCCACCTCTCTGTGTGTACCAAGATCCTCCCATCTCTCTCTGTGTGTAACAAGATCATCCCATCTCTCTCTGTGTGTACCAAGATCCTCCCATCTCTCTCTGTGTGTACCAAGATCCTCCCACCTCTCTCTGTGTGTACCAAGATCCTCCCATCTCTCTCTGTGTGTACCAAGAGAGTAAGAAACTTAGCATTAACCGTTTCTAGAATACCGTCAACGAGTAGAGGTCGCTCTGAACCCAACACACAGTGATCCAGCTGAAAACAGGTTTGGTTTTTTCCCATGATTGTAGAAATTCACCCGCAGACTTCTCTCCAGAATTTCTTTCTCTGTCTGCTAAACGCTTATTAGCCATCATTTATAAACTCTTTTATATGAAATTGCTAGACCACGTGGACAGCCTCCGTACTGAATCACATGAACAGAAGTATAAGGGTTAATTGAGGTTCGCTTTGTTTACCTACAATTAATAGAAAAATTGGAAAAAATTTTTAAAATATCGATTTTTCTGGATAATTTTTTTCCTTCGCAGAAAATCCTGGCGAGATTCGGAGATTCCAGAGAGGGAGGTTGACGCGTCTGTGAATAATTCCTGGAAAAAATTATTTATTTCAGTAGTATACCTTTAAACAATACCTTCTCTATTTACTCACATTTTAAACAGTGGTGGCTGAATCATTCAGTGATGGTGCTGAGGGATGATGATGTACTGAATACCTATCCACAAGGCCGGACGCGTGGCGTTCAGAAGTCAGTTTTAAGCATTATGTGCCTTCTATAAATGCCTCTATTGATTCACAAGCTACAGCAATTGATAGATCCAATATAGAAGTGAACTGTGACAGTGTCAACAGCATCGGGGACAACCCGGGCTACACAGAGCACAAACAGAGCATCCGACCCACAGCGCACAACATGAATCACGCACCAATCCAGTAATCAGCGTCAAATGCGGGCTTTTCAACTGAAAAAAGAACACCAACCCACAATGTCCGCTGCTATTCGCATGACATAGACAGACAATGCCAAAAGATACACCGTTATTAAAGCAAAATTAGGCAAACAACAGATGCAAGGATTTACCGGGAGTTGGACAAATCGTACTCTGACCGCGCAATACCTCAGTTAATTCGGCTACTGGATTTAAAACAAAAATCAACGGAATCACCGCCTGGAAGTCTAAGCAAATCAGCCGGCTTAATAGCAGCAAGTGTAATATGCAGGAAACATAAGGACTATCGGGTATTCACCACAAAATAGTAATTATTATAAACAGCATTAGTCTAGGCACAAATTTTTAAAAAATCAACTGCACTCACCATCGATGTTTTTAGAGAAGCGCAATCCGTCTGCTGTTGTGATCGGGGGCGAAAGCATCAATGATTTTCTGGATGTCAGGTGCCTGCTCCTCCGGCTGTTTATGGCCAACAGGGCCAAGTTGCTGTTCCGAGCATCGCCGGAGGAAAGAGAAACTCTGCATGAGGCAGATGTCACAGACAGAGTCAGTGATATGCAGATTAGTTTGTATAAATCTATAAGTGCATCGCGGTAGGGTCTCATTAGAGCTAGAAGTTCCACTGCATCATTCACTGTCTGTTCTTGCTTCCAGCAGACGCCGAACCTGATGTAGCTCTGCAGTCAGGTTCACCTCAGTCACTCCATAGTATCGAGCCATTAGCCAAAGAAAATTCTTGTCTAGGAAGAGCTTGTGTTTGGGACTCAATGCTGAGACTTCAGTCAGAAGACCCCCAGTCTCAATTGAGAACCATCTTTTCATTTCAGTCAGAAGTCTTCTGTCTATAACCGGATAGAAACAGAGCTGGCGTCGGTCATCAGAGGATGCGACAGGTGTGCGTTCGGTTTGGGCCTCAAGAACAAATTCGTGTAGGCGGCGGGGTGGCTCGGTCTGTCTCCTTTGATGTGGTCTGCTCTGTATACGGGCCTTCGCGCACAGGTCCTTAGCTCTTGCCTGAATTTCACTCCATGATTCCTCTCCCCGTTTTTCTGACAGTGCATCGATAACACTATTGCCATTGGCACTAAGAGCGGCTTCATCCACGTTCTCTTCCCGTTGTTCCTCTACTTCGCCCTCGCACTCCTTCGATGAACTGCCGCCCCGCAGGCTTATATCCCACTGTAGGCACTCCCAGTTATGTCACAGGCCTCTGCGGTAACTCGCAGTGGCAGGACTCGGACGACTAGCACGCGGCGAGAACTGGACAGTGACATCGGCCGGATACGCACTAGCCAGCGCGGCTCTAGGCCAGACATCACCTCTTAAATTACCAAAAACTCAACCTTAGTACCTCTGCCAGTCATGGCAACAGTCCAGTAACTCAGTATCATTTGTCAATAAACACTATACTCGCACATCATATACCAGATGTGGACACGAAATAACTAAAACTTCTTTACTTTTATATTTTATAGTTTGGTTAACCATTATTTTTAAATTGTACTAGTTTAGAGTTAGTCAGTTAATAATGATAATTTTCTCTAGCATTAAATTATTTTCTCCACTTAACTAACCATTTTAAAGTAAATTATTTGGAGAGTACTTCAGTCTTCAGAATTAGCACCAGTAAATTCTGGAAAGTTTTTAATAATAATAATATATATTATACATTCAACATCATTTATCTATGCATATTAACAACAGCGAACCAATAAACAAAACCCTATGACACTTCAATAGAGGCTTCTTGATATGACAGTGATATTCTATTAATTACTACATACTATTTTCTACCTGCAGTAAAAGTGTACTAAACACTCATCTTTAAATATGGAATTTTTTCAAAAGACAAAATGTCTAAATAAATTAACATCAATTTCACTATCAATTAGCTTAGGTCTTCAAGAATTTATAGAAATATTGTTTGGCAAGAACCCTTGCCGAAAATCTTTTAGGGTATTATTTTAATTAGATGTTTTATAAAAAGTTTCTATTAAAGGGTTATAAGACTACATACTATTGATTTTTACCATAACTGACATGAAATTCCTAAGGCCATTTTTATTGTTGTTTTTAAAAATAGGTTATTAACTTCTTAGGATGGCATTTATGCAACGATAAATTAAACCTAATGGCTAATGGTTTACAAATGAATTAAGGATATTATCTTTTAACTCGGTAGTTTTGACTTGTGATGGGACAAGAACTATATATGTATTGTTGATTGTTAGACCTTCAATAGGTTTTGTACAGTACAAATATGTAAACAAGTAATACGAGGTGGTTAAGAAGACAAAGACTGAAATGAAGTAGCAGTATTTAAGTAATGAAAAATGCCTGCATGAGAAAGGGTGCAACTATTGGAAGGTACAGTGAGAACCTCCTTATCTCTTCTTAGAGAGAAAAAAAAACAAAGACATATCTAATGGTTATAAAATTGAGGAAAATTAAGAAATTAGACTAATTTTATTATGCAGATTAGGTCATCCATTTTGGATGGTTTCTTAAAATAACAAGTTTATTAAATCAAAAATATACCAAAGGAGTCAAAAGTGCAGGAGGTTTTTTAATTTATATAAAGCTACCATGGACCAAAAAATTTACCCTTAGAATCAGTCTATATTAGAATTTATTAAATTTTTCTTAATAATCATGTTGTATCTACGTGGAATGTTTTATAAAGATGGTACTAAAAACAATGTTTGAATATTTTTTTTTAAAAAATTATTTTCCTAATGAAAGGAGCTTTAAATAAATGTTTCAAAACTTCCTGTCCCTTTTATCTCTTTGGAAACAATCATTTAACAAAATGTGTATTTGAAAAATATTTCATATCCCAAAACCGTGGTGGTTAGCATCAAATGGTCTGCTTTCTATAACAAAGATCTGGAAATAATGTTATTTACAGTTAGAACAAACAAGCTATAATCATTACTGGGTTTGCTATCTAATTCCCTCTTTTTTGTCCTCTCACTTTCTCATTTGTTCGTCCATGCATCCATTCCTTCCTTCGTTCCTTTTATAAAACGACAATGGAAATTTCAGAAGATTATTCTTAAATCAATTCACTAAACCTGTTAATCATTTACTATTTTTACCCAATCTCCTGATCTTGCTTTATGCATCAACTTCAGCCTATGGCTGAGCAGGATGAAAGAAGACAAATTCAGTACAATCAGACCAAATTAAAATTTATCTGTTGTTTGAAAAGGAAATCAATTAGCCATATTTACAACAACAGTACTAATTTTGTTGATGAAAAAATTCCATATTTCTGATGATGATAGAAACAAAATTTTAGTCAAGTTAGACTCAAATCTATTAATTCTTAAATATTCGTTTTTGGAGATTTACTTATCTATCTTTTAACCATCAAAACTTACTCTGTCACTGTGATCTTCTCTATCATTTTCTTTGTAGGATGCTTTCATTTTTTATTCAGTAAACCACAAACACATTTATTTGTTTATTTTATAATAATATACACACATGTTATTTCTATTTCATTGTTATTACAGCTATTTTAATTGTTTTCACACTGCATTTGAACTTATAGCCAATGAACAGCAGAATATGAATAAGTTAATTTGTATGAAAATCAGTAGATGAGTGTTTCTCTTTATTTTGATCTATAGTCGGGTTTAACTCGTATATCAATGAATTTCCTGATTTTCTCATATTTAGGATATTTGACATACACAATAGAAAATACAGAAAGTGAAACCTGAAATTACACTGGTCAACAAAATTAAATGTATTATACTCATTATGAATGCAAACCAACTTTTTAGACTAATTTTTCATGCTGATTTCAAAATTTCACTCCATTTGTATGCAGCACGTATCAGTTTTTCAGTAGATACATGCAAATATTTACATATATATATATGAAATCATTAATGTAATAAATAAGGACATATTATTTTTAGAAAGTAAATGAGTTTATTGAGTTAAAAATCATCACTTTCATTCTACAAAGAGTGAATACACAAAAAATGGGTCAGACAAAGTTAGAACAACAGAGTTAGAAACATTGTGATTTGGATTTCCTGTGGTGTTCCTGATCTGGTTGATCACGGTAAAGTGTCCAGCAGTAGTCAGCCAGCATACTGTCATTCCAGAAGCCTTGGTACCGTTTCTCCATAGCACTAATGTCCTGGTGAACTCTTTCACCATGTTCATCAGACACTGCTCCAAGGTTATCTGTGAAGAAATCCAGATGGGAGTCCAAGAAGTGAACTTTCAGTGACATGCGACAACCCATTGCTGAGTAACATTTCAGAAGATTCTTGATGCCATCCTTGTAGTCCATTGCCTTCTTGTTGCCCAAGAAATTCTCACAGATCCAATTGAAAGCATTCCAGGCAGGCAGTTCCAGTTCATCCAGTGTTGTCTTGAAGTTGACATCTTTGAGTACTTCTCTAATTTGGGGTCCGACAAGGATACCCTCTTTCAACTTCGCCTGTGTGATTTTGGGAAACTTGTCTACAATATACTCAAACCCTCTGGCATTTCTCTTCCCTAGCGTCTTTACAAACTGTTTCATCAGTCCAAGCTTTATGTGCAACAGAGGCAATAGGACATTACATGGATCTACAAGAGGTGTATTCTTGACGCTAGATAGTCCTGGCTGGTATGATGTTCTTGTCTGCCAGTTTGATTCCGAATAATGTCTGTCAGTTGCCCGACTATCCCATAGACACAAGAAACAACAGTATTTTGTGAAACCTGACTGCATTCCCATTAACATTCCAATGATTTTTAAATCTTCACATATTTTCCATGAGTATCTTTCATAGGCAATGGCATGAAGTAAAAGTTCCATATTCTCATGGTCTTTCGGCTCCCTCCATATCATTGGAATGGCAAAAGGCATGGACTTCTTCCTCTTATTGAACCAGTCACGTAAGCCATTTGAGCAAGCTGAGCAGATAAAATGTGGTGCCCATAACTTGTCCTGATCTCCAAGAGGACAGTCAAAGTATAGCTTATAAATCTTTTTGATCTCTGGTGTTATTGTACGTTTTTGAGCTTTCACAATAAATTGTCCACAGACATAACAAAACACATCAGGAGGATTTCTACAGTCTTGACATTGTTAACACTATAAAACAAGGAAATAGATACAAACGGTTATACTTATATTGAATTTGAGATGATGAAATATTTCATCAGACCAATTACGACTGGACAATTTGAGATGTTGAAATACCGATTTCATCAGACAAAACTTGATTGGTTAATTTAAGATGATGAAATATTGCATCTGAACTATGCAGCAATGAATAATGTAGTTTATTTTAAAGGTGTGTTTCCATGATGTAAATGAAATACATGCATACACGTCATTAATTGGAATTTCTATATAATGCATGAGCTAAAACCAAAAAACTTTCTCATCTTGAAAACTGTACGTGATGTCAAAAAACTAATTGTATATTTGAAATCAGCATTAGAAACTACACTAAGTACACCTTGACATATGCTTGATGAAAAATACTTGTTGACCAGTGTTATTATCACTGAACAGAAACAAGTTCTAAAAGTTGCCCGACTAAAACCGTTAAAATACAGTAATTTCAGTCCAGTTAAGTACCCGTATCATAAATGCTCAAAGAAAATAACGGATCTTGCATCGCTTTTTAGAAACCAATCGTTAGCAAGTGTGAAGCAAGTGCAGTGAAACATTGATTTAACGGACTAATAGGAATGGTGTCTGTTAATATCAGGAGTCCATTTAATCCTGACATTTAAAGAAGCATGGACAAAAGGTGCAAAATTAAAAACTTTTTCCACACAGTTCTACGAGAACTCTTCTTGGTGCACTAGACAGCTTCCTTTAGATATATGACCATTAAATCGAAGCATTACTGTATAATTTTTCACCTCTATAGACAAATAATCATTATTTAAAAGCCCAAACCACATTATCATTATTGGAGACTTCACTTCAAACTATTCTCTGTCCAACAGAGAATTTCCCCCTCTATATAGCTCAGTCAGGAGTAATGACCATACTAGGGATAATTGTAAACAACATAAGGATAGAGTTATTTATACAAGTAAACTTAAAATCGTAATAATTAATTGCATATGGTAGGTGGTATTGGTGTAGGATAGGTAAGACAGGACACCATCACTTAACATTAATCTTCAGTCATTTTTAAAAGAATTATGTACTTTTTCTGTTACTGATGTTTTAACAAACATTATTTGCTTTATATTTTAATGCACAATATAATACAATGTTGATTACATGTTATAAGGGCAAAAAGTCATTAAAAATTGTTTAGGCCTCTAGCATTCTTTTCATCTTCCAAATAATTACCAATAACCAGTTTGTACCCATCTTGATATTCAGGTTTTTGAGGTTTTCCTAGTGAATGCATAAACTGGAACAAAAACTGACCGCAGATTCAAACCATGTAACCGTAAACACATCAATAAATAAATAGAATTTTGATATCGCTGCAGGCCATTCAAATTTTCAATGAAACAAAAGAATTCTTCAGAGAAATGGAGATCCAACTATTTAATTTGGTCTAACAAACCATATCAACTATTAACAGTTAATATTGAAAGTAAACCATAATCAGAACATGATATGAATAATATAACTTTCAAAGACGAAATGTTGTTTGCAAATACATTTCAAAGTAGAAAGCGGGCATCCTAGAACATCCTATTGTCATCACTGTACAGAAACAAGTTCTAAAAGTTGTCTAAAACCTTAAAACTCAGTAATTCCAGACTAGTTTAGTACCTGTATCACAAATGTGCATACAAAATACCTGTTGGTGGACCGCTTTTTTGAAACCAAACGTGTCTTAAGTGTGAAGCACGTGCAGTGAAACTTCGATTTAACGGAAGGGTGTCCGTTGACACCAGGAGTCCATTTAAGCCTGTCGTTTACCGACGCATGCGCAAAAGGCGCCAATGTAAAATCTTTTTCGCACAGTTCTACACGAACTTTTCTTGTTGCCCCAGACATCGTCCGTTTGATGGGGGTCCGTTAAATCGAGGTATTACTGTATAATTGTTCTCGTCTATAGACAAATAATCACTTTTTTAAAGCCCAGTCCGAATTATTATTATTGGATTCCCTGTCCAACAGAGAACAACGCTCAGTCAGGGGTGGTGAATGACCAGACCAGGGATAATTGTATGGTCGGTGGTATTGGTGTAGAATAGTAATAATTAAATTGATATGAAGAAATTACAAATTAAAAGCACCAAGTCTCCTCTCTCTCTCTCTCTCTCTCTCTTTGATAAATAAAATTTGCTTTTCCGCTAAGAAAAAAGTCAACCTGTCCTCCATCTTTACTGACAGAGCTGAATAGCTGCAGAGAACCGACCGTTGTAAGAACCCCAGACAGCTGTGGTAATTAGATGTGTGGGGGCTGTGGTGGACCCGACTTATATCAAAATTTGTACAAATTAAAGTGAAGTAGAACTGTTTCTTTTTTACCTTTGAAAAAAAAATACATTAATAATAATAATAATAATATAGTAAACTACCTATATGAATAAAATTGATGCTGTAATCTGATAATAATTTGACCACCTGTTATTCAAACATGTTAGCTTTTTGTGGAAAACAGCAGAGTGGAATTCTCTATGCCGATACTCAGCCAAGCTACTTTCCACAGCACAAGAAGCCTCTACCTTGTTTACCTGTAAATTAGGAAGATTTTGTATCGCCATCTGGTCCCAGTTCCCTTCCATTGAGAGGGCGCTTTCTTTAATTCCATCAAGCTACCAGGACATGGTTGGTTTTCTTTTTAGCTGGTAATCCAGAAGCTGCCACAGATCTCAACTGGATTTATATCATGATTTTGGAATACCCAGAGGAAAAAGCTGATTGTCTTGAGTTCTCTTCCAAACATGCCTTGTTCAAACAAAAGGTAGATGTATCTTTAAAATAGCAACATACCTGGCAGAATTGTGATGTCCTTTGACAAAATTTCATTTTGCTCTTTGAAACTCTTTTTTCCTTTTTTATTGATAAGGTTAAGTCCCATGAATATGTTTGATTTTTAATTGCATTTTTAGACCAGTATTACTTTTTATGTTTTGGCTTCACCTATTTATGTGTAAGCATATTGATCCTCAATTTAGAGGAGAAGAGGGGACTGAATGGGTGATTTACTTGCCCTGAAAAATGAATTTGCATTAAAATTGTGTGGAAGAGAGCTAATGATTGAATGAATGGCTAAGGGATTTACCATCTTGGCCCCACCTCTCCCCTCTTCATTTTCAAGCCGGACTGATGTCTCTGCTTTTGTGCTAATCTCGATAAATTGATTTTTTGATAAAAATTGGTGTAATATGGAAAATAGTACACTGAGCATTTGGGATAGTTGTGTTTTTTGTTTGTCATTAGTAAGTTTTCCAGTGAAACTGAATAATTAATAGTGGTAACAGCATGAACTTCTATTTTCTCTTAAATCAGTTTGAATGAACTTCCACCACGTACTTGTAATCAGTAGATAGTTTGGGGTTAAAATTTGTCTACATGTAACTTTAAAAGAGAGATTTTATAAAATCTGTCTCCTTTAAATCTGGTAACTACTCAAATGTTGTTACATTTCTTGTTAGGAGGAGAAAGTGGCTCTGCTGACACAGCACATGACCCTAGAGGATTTGTGCTGAAGTTCTACACTGAGATGGGAAACTGGGACCTGGTTGGAAACAACACACCTATTTAAGACGCCATCTTAATGCAGGCACATAGAAGGGCAGCACTTTTCACAGTTAACTTATAATTATTTCTTTGAAGAGCTAGGCAAGGATGCCATACATTTGCCATACAAACTTCGTACAGATCACTGGAAACTTGATAGTTATTTGTACAGGGCTCCAAAGCCACTCAATCTCTTTTGTGAATGCAAACCGAGGACTGCAAAATAATGCTTATCTACATTCTGTAAGAATAGCACCACCAAGCAAACAACATCCAAGTCCCGCTTTGGCTATCAGGCTCATCTTCTGACCTTTCTTTCAATGAACACTAGTGAAGCAGCTGGAGAAGTTCTACAGGAAGAGCACCAGAACATCCCCAAAAATGCTAAATCTGTTCAAATGTGCACAAGTAAATTGTCAGCCAAAGTAAGTTGAATCTTTCAGAAAAATAAGCTCATAATCAAGTGAATACATTTTTGTTCATTTAACTTTCTTATTTGAAATACAAATTGCCAAAATAAATTTGTGCATTATTTATTTTGAACATTGTATAATAATTTACCCTTAATAGTTAATGACTGCAGTTTGCTACACTTGTTTTTGATGTTTTCTTTTGTTTTACTTGAATGATTGAAAATGTTCAGCAATGGAGAAAGAATAGCCTAAGTTCCGCATGCAGATTGAAACAATTTAAGATTATGTTCTTCTACACCGCTTTAAAATCTTTAAATTAATTATTTTGTTAAATGCCATTTACTCAATTAGACAATAGCACTGCCAGAGAGTTGGTGAAGTTTTTGTTTAGTTTATAATTAGTAATTAATTAATTGGGCAGTACAGTGCTGTGTTGAAGGACTGGCTTCCCAGTTTGTCATACCTCTTGCTTTTCTTGCTCTTTCTCGCCAGTCAGCCATTTAGGTTTCCACTCTCATGAATAAATTAGGGGTTCTAGTAGGAATTTTCTGTGTACTAGGCATGTGACTGATCTCCGAACCCTGTTCTCTTTCACTTGGTTTAGGAAAATGCCTCTTTAGTGGATGCCTTATGTGCTTATGTTGGTGCATTGGTTTGAAGAGAATAACGAGGAGAATAGCAATTATGCTTTGTTGTTTTTAATTCTTGGTGAGTAAGTTAAATAATTATGTATTTTTATTTTAAAAAATAAATTTTGAAAATACCCAGTACTTGGCTATTATTAGGTATGCACAGGTATCCTATTAATCTTTTTTTAAAGTCAGAAGCCAATCAAGCTATTTATAATGTAATCATTGTTGTAAGTTAGTCTTTAGGAATGTAAAGGATACAAAGAGAAACATGTATAAACATAGCTACATTAGTGAACAGCAGATAAACATGGCGTCAAAGTCGGTATTGTCTTTTCTTTATCATTGGCTTGACAATATTACCAGTAAGGAATGCAGAACTGTATGTAGTTTTAACATACATTGCTGCTGTTTATGACATGGTTTCACTGCTAAAATTTATCATCATAAATCTTCTAATGGATTTAACAAATAATTAAATACGTTCATAGTGCACTTTGGAGATTGCCATCATATGTTTTTTGAGATCTTCTGAAGCGAGAGAGGAACAAGTGATGTCTGAACTCAAGAGGAAAACCAGGGAGCACGCCATCCTGCAGAACTGTCAAATTCCACTCAGCATTATGCACTAAAAGGTAGTTTGTGATCATCTTGACAGGTGAGCTATGGTGATGTCGGTGCTAATTTTAAAAGTGTTGAATATTTCCTCTTTTGTTAATTAGGTGAAGTAATCTTTTCTAAAGTTTTTGTTATAGTCATTTTTTTTAACAGACTTGGTATTAGTTTGTATTTTGTGTTTACTTGATACAACTTAATAAAAATGCAATCTCATACGTTTTACTTACAGCAAAATTTACAATGAGAAGAAAATATTTATCTTTAAGAAACTAGTGAGTGGAAAATGTAAGAATCTGCTTAAAACCCTAGGAAATTTAATTAAGTTTTAGCACCTATTTCTGCTTTAGTTTAATGTTTTATGTAATTATTTACAACTAATCCTCCTCCTTTATTTTTGGTTTGTTACTGCTGTTAAGTCCAACATATTTTGTGTCTTTTTTAAAAAATCTTTTGATCTTTTGCAGAAAATATATGTGTCAGGTTATTCTGAAATGTAGCCAGCACAGAGGCGACACATGTTTATTTTGCTTTTGTTCTTCTAAATAGCTAAAACCCACCTTACTGTTATTAATTCAATTTCCTTCTCTGTAGATTTAGCAAGCTTCTGTTAATATTTCTCTTCTTTTCTTCTCTGTAGTCAACTACTAAAATTTGAAACTTTTTCCAAATGATAGCATGCGGTTTGCAGGGAAGCAGATAACTTAATTCTGTTTACCCCCAGACCAAGGATGTTCACTGCTGCGGGTGACTTCATTCATTAACTCTGAGCACCATGTTTCGTGGCAGTGAGCGAAGCTGTGGATGGATACCATACTTACATAATAGTAAATACCTGCAGTTATATTAACTGTTAGAAAAGGAATTACTCTCCTTATTTCTTCTTTCACTCTTATTGGCGGTTCATAAACCAGCCTTCTATAATTTAAACACATTCATAAGTCTGTTATTACTATGTTGAAAATCATTCATGAATATTCTTGGATTCCTTCATCCCAATTATTAATATTCATTGTTGGCCAAAACTATTTCATTACCGTGTTTGTAAACATGCATTTTGACATAATAAAGCCAATTAAGCACAGTGTTGATATTCACATGACCTCTGTAAAGTAGGTAGTAATTACTCAGGAAAGATCAGCGGTAGAGTAATAAAGCTGCCAACATATTTCAGTATGGTTTTCATTAAAGAATATTATTTTAACGGTGTTCATGCCAGGAAAAACAGAACTTACATTCAAATGATACATGCTCTGGTAGAATTCATGGAAAGTCGTGAGTTACAAGTTGAGGTTACAGATGTAAACATTGAATTATCAGTTCGCAATGCTTTTGTGCATGTTTTTGGAAATGATATGCAAGTAAATTACTGCCTTTTCCATTCCACAATTACCAGAGGTGGCATTTTTCCATAAATCTTTCCATGTATTGTGTAGAGCTGGTAAAACAAACGTGGACATGTGTCAAAAGTGCCATCTGCATACCAATGTGAACATGTAGACAACTGTTGCAGGAATGATTACGAAGAAAATATCAACATTCTCTGTGGATCGTCAGTCCCAATGTCATGAATTAGCCATTGCTCTTCTATTGTAGTGGTAAATTGTCCTTGAACATCAATCTCAGACAATGTGGTTGGAAGTTCAGGAAGTTGTCTATTTCTTTCCTTTCGGATAATACAGATAATACGTTTTAGGTTTCAGATGGTAGGAAGCAGTGGTAATGATGAAGCTGGTGACTCACCAACTATTTCAGCAATGGCAGCAGGAGCTTCTGAAGTGGACTTTGCCTTGTCTTTAATATTCTTGAGCCATAAGCACATTCATTCCTTCAGTTCCTGCATGGTTGTGTTCTGAGTATTTCATCAAGAATTGTCACGTGACCCGAGCTTTGAGTAGAAGGAAGACAAAACCATCTTCAGTGTAAAGAGTCGTAGAGAGAAATCGCCAGAAATATCCCTAGTACTGTTCGCTCGCTCTGCGTGTACACCGAGAGATTAGAAACTCGTTCCATGTTTGAGTAGTTTGGTAAATGTTTCTAAAATAAGGTGAGTAGCTTGATTTTAGTCTCCTCTGAGAGGACATTTTGTCGTCTGATGTCGATGTTGTGACCAAACATGGCGCAGAGAGTCACGTGACAAAGTTTCAGAACTGTTCAGCCACAAGTCCAAAGATAAGAGATGTTATTCCAGCTGAGGCAGCCGTCGGGAGTTTCTAGACTGGCAAACCCTCACTTTTCCTGCTCTGTGTCAGGCCCTCAAATTCTAACCTCCACAGGAAGTCGTGAGTGATGATCGCCAATGTTACAGTTTTATAGAGTTCATCCATCTTAAAATGTTCTGTTCCACGAGGATGAGGGAGACAGAGGAGGTCACCATCTGCTTCAGACCGAGAGCAGAAGTGATTGTTGTGACCTGAGCTTCTTTCATCTGAAATAATTACCATATTCGGAATTTGTATCCACGGAAACTTTCTCGGTCTGTCTGTACCTCGGTATTCTAGCCACCTGGTTTATTACTGGTGCCGGTATTCTCTAATGTATCCTGTCATCATTGATGCCATCATTACATCAAGATCGTTGATCCCATGACCCCAGACACCAGACCCCTCCGGCTCCCGTGGACCTCTGTGTGGGCCGAGGCGGTTCGTACAGGACGGACTCTCTTCCGTGTGAACGGACCTTCGTGTTTACAGCGAGTATTTGGCCGGGGCTGCCTGTCGACCCCTCCCACCTGCCGTTAATTCGCTATAAGCAGCCACGGCCCACATAAATAATTCGGTAGGTAGACAATAATAAAGTAAAGAACTAAATTACCCTGTTTGCGGGAGGAGTAGTTTCATACAGTAGGTCTCGGTGCAGTTCACACCTCTGAACAGAGCTCACAGCTCCATCGTCTCGTCCACCTGATCCTAGGATTACGTCTGGTGTTTTCTCTATTGCAGCATCGGGTTACACGGAGTAGTGATGGATGAACCGTCCCGCATCTTCCTCTTCACGGAGATTAATGTAATTCTAAGAGATTGATGTAGGCACGAGTGTCGTACCTCACGGATACTGCAGGAGAAGTCGGACCAGGGATGTCTAACGACCCTTATTCCTTACTCTTCTGCCTGCGCCCTCATCTCTCTCTCTGCCAAACCAGTCTGGTCACCTGTCTGCTCTGCCTTTGGAGTTCAATGATGACTTCCTCTACTGGAGATTTCTATGAGTAAAGACAACAAACAGGTAATACGACCGACAGGTAAAGGTTCCATATTTACGTCCAAGAACCACAGAGTGTATTGGAGACACAGTAACCTGTTTTCTCTAGAACTTTGATCCTCCTCAGTGTTTGTGTGTAGAAGAAATTCTACTGCAGACCGAAGGAGGAGAGATGGCTGCTGACAACCGAGCTGATGGATCAATGAGATTTATAGAAACACCGAGCTGAACAAAGACAGACCGTCTGACCAGCTATTACTTATTTTAGATAAGAAACAATGAAAGAAGAGAGAAACACAAATTATTCACTACATTTTTATTGCATTAATTAAGGAGAAAAAATTGTTTAATTTGAGTCATTTAATTATTTTGCAAAGTTTATGAGAAAGTACACTAGGCTAAAAAATATGTGGCGGTTTATTTCTGGATACCTTTCTTCTCATTCATAACGGACACAGTGAACATCTCAGGTAAATCTGACTTTTATGTTGATCCGCTTGATTCTCAATCAGTGACGGTTTATGTCCGTGTGGCTGCCTCAGAGGTGAGACTGATTATTAGTCGTGTAAGAGGCTTAGTGTAAGCAGACCACCATTTGTTTCAAATAAATCAGTCGTCTTCCTCACTTCTGAGCTCTGATCATCATCATCATCATCATGATTTCTCCCTATTGCACCACACATCTTTCATCGTCATCCTGTCCCGGGCTATATTTTTGTGCATCCACAGGTGTAAAATAGAATAATTAATTATTTTAAAATATTAATTATTGTTTGGTGAAGGAGATCCATCAGGGGAGATTAGCGGTGGTTCAGTGCCAATGGGATATCGTCAGGACCCCTGTTGTTACATACAGCGGCGCCTGCAGGTAAGCAATGATTTTCAGAAATGTGTTGTCTGAATATTATCCGAATACCTTTAATTAGGTAAATTCCAGGTGTCACGTACGAAAGGTAACGAAATAACTTTCTGAATACGGGCGCTTAATCAAAGATCCTGACCCAGTCAGCCTGAGACGGGGAAATATTTCGGTCCTTGTTAATGTGACGATTTATCACACAGATTATCAATGTGTATACGCTCGATATCACCACGAGAGCCAGCGATAAGTATTACAGGTATCCATTCTTTATTGATAACAGTTCGCTGTATCTTCTATTGTGGAGGTCTGTGGGCGCCATGGCTGCCCTTCTAAGTTCGAACTGTTTCGTTCAGAAAAATTCCGTGAACTAAATGTAAGTCGGTTAATTCAGTGATATTTTAACACTTTGATGTACCAACTTCATCTGTGACGTATTTGTGAATAAATATAAGCGAAATATCGATTAGAATACGCAGAATTATGTCCCCTTGTTAAAGTTACTGTGTATAGTGAATATTCAGAGACGTTATAAAGAATTCATGGCTGGCACTGAGCTGGCAATAAATGTGTGAGACTATTGATGGGGTCCATTTACAGGTTGGAAAGAGTTCTGATAAGGTTCCTAAGGTTATGTATCTCACATAGGACACGATCCCCGTTCTACTGGGCCGTGGTTTTATCTAGAAGGATCCTGTGAGGAAAATACCAGGAGAGCGGATCAAATCCAAGCCGGTGATAACGACCCCAGAGGGAAGTCTCCGCCAGTATCCGGCCGGGTGATCGACTGCAGGGACGGCGCAGGGACCAGCTGCGCTCTGTGTCTGTTTAAATCGAGTTCTGCCTGCTCCCAGTCCATCGTCTTAACGGGGAGAGTAGAACAGCTGATGAGGGCAGCAGGGATGGATACACCTGTGTACAGACAAACACCTGTAATGACTTACAGACGGGGCGAATACCGATAACAGGATGACCGACCACCATCAGTGATTAGGTATCGATCTTTCTAGACTCCATGGAGATGGCTTAGAAGTTTGTAGGGGGAGAGGGAGAAAATTAACCCTTACTGGGAATACCTGTAATTGTGCTGAGGATATTAAACTGATAACAAAGAATCGTAGGCATAAACATCAACCTCTGATTAGCCAAATGGAATATAGAAGTCTCATAACTATTCTCCTGGCAGAGTTACCTCCTCCTACTTCAGGGTTCTTCCCGTGGACTAATTTACGTAAGTCGAATCAAAGTTGACCCTCACACGTCTGACATAATTCACGAGCTCCTCTCCACTACTGGAGAACTGGCTCCCTCATCCCTGATGATGACTTTCTGTCTGCTTTTTATGAGGTGAATAAATTTAAATGTACGAGATGAAGATCGATTAAGTATGAATTTCTCTTTCTACATCTCATTTTATCATAGAATCATCAAGAACTTGTCGAGGAGAGAATTAATAATAATAATAATAATAATAATAATAATAATAATAATAATAATAATAATAATAATAATAATAATAAAGAGATTTTCTACTTTTTTTAGATTTCTGTTGTTTACCTTTCTGATGACCTGATGTATTTCTGTCGAGGTCCGAGTCTCTGACATTTGGGATGAACTGGACCACAGTTTTTCCCTCTACATTTTGTAGAACCTGAGGACAAATTTAGCGAACGGTCAGTTGATGGGGAACTTACGGTGTTTTCTTACCTTTGTGAGTTAGAACTTTTCTTACTTAACGTAAGTTGTATTATTATTAATTATTATTATTATTATTATTATTATTATTATTATTATTATTATTATTATTATTATTATTATTATTATTATTATTATCGATCGGCGGACAGAGTAGGACAGGAAGGACCCCAGGTCCCGTTATTCCAGTCCCCACCCACGTGTCAGCCTGGACCCGATACATTTAAAGATGAAGTCGGTCCCTGGACCCAGTCAATAGATCTGCCCGCTCGCTGCCGTCTGACAGGACATCAGTCCCCCGGTGGCCGGGAGGTCTGAGCTTGGAATACAATGACACTGAAGAACAGCGCAACAAAGACGACACCAGTTAGTAAATGTTTAGGGAAATAATGGGGTCATCATGTCGCAGACTTCTTGTCTCTCCACTGAATTTGTTATCACTGTTTTGGTATCTTAATGTTATTTAATACCAAACCAGATATTGTCTCAACGACTCGTTCCTTTACCGAAATCCTGGCTGTAAACACAAGGATCAGTTTACACCAAACTAAGTCAATCCAGGGTCGCCCCTTCTTGATTTGCATACTGCAGGTCTCCCTAGAACGATGTCGGTGGAGCCGGAGAGCTCACCCGACAATACTTCCCTCCCTCTTCATCTGGAGCTGTAAGTCTCCCCTCCATGGACCCCGTCAGCGTCTGGTCAGTTGACGGTAAGGAAGAGAGACATTATTAGAGAATGTGAAACAAGAACCTCATCAATCTTCGTTATTAGTTCCTCCCATTTACCAGATTCTTCCTGGTGTCTTCTCTGTTGCTCTGTTCTTCAGCCTGGATTTTCCTAAAGGAGCGAGTCTTTGAAACAATATCCAGTTTGGTATTAAATAACAATAAGCTGCCAATTCAGTGATAACAAAGTCAGTGGAGAGACAGGAAGACAGCGACATGATGACCCCTATTATTTACCTAAACATTTACCAGCTCTACTACTCTCATATTATTTAACCTGGAGAATTGTTGTACACCTCTACCACCTGGCAGGTAAACAGCGTTCATCCTCAACAAGTCTGCTGCGATATCACAAAGTGTGAACTCCTCGTCTCGTTGTCAAAAAATACCTGGGATTGTGCTGAGGTCTGATCGCCTTTAGAACTCCGACAGTCGATTGTATAGAGTAAAGATAAGCAGACAGAATATTTATGTCACCTCCTGGCCAATGTCATGGAGACAGTTCTACCTCACAAACTGCTAAGCTCGGCTTGTAGAAGAGAACCGGCGACTGTGAAGTTTGTACTCTCATCCTTCTGTCTGCCATCTCTAATAATCTACTGGCTTCTGTTCAGGTATCTCCACATCAGGTCTCCTCCATCTTCTGATCAGCGACTACCTCATGGAAGAAGAGATGTACGTTTGATGAGATTCGTTTACCGAGTTCAAGTTGCATCATCCTTCATTATCAAGGTTGTTTAGATGAAGAATCATTTTGCTGTATCTATAGCGGTAGATGAATTTCCCCTTCATAACAACTGAACTGAAGGGTTAATCACTTTTCCTCAGGCAGCAATAGAAGAAGTTGACGAGAGACTCGGTCAGCAGCAGAGCTGATGATGATAGCTAACATCGTGAGAGATGTCTCTCTGTCCGTTAGCTACACTTTTAAAAGACATATCGATATATCGTAACCAATATCTGATCGATACAATCAAGGTGGCCGAAGTTGATTAGGTAAATTTATTTGCATAAATACTTCATTTACTCTCGGGACAGAAGATTTCTGTGGATCTGTTGACTTTGATTTATTTACGCGGTCACGTGACAGACTTTAGATTTTCATGTTCTAAATCCTATAATTTCCTTCCTAATTTGGATCTGTAGATCATCATCAGCAAGAAATATCGATAGGGAGGACAACGAGTCTTTTGACCGAACAATTTGTCTATTTTGTGCAGGCAGGTATTTTAACCCTTCTACACCCCATTTCACACCATTATGCATCTTGTTTTTCGTTTAATTATTTTTTATATTTAAAAATCTCTGTGATCTTTAAAAGAAGCAGAAATATTAATATCGTGATATTTGCGAAGTTTGCTGTTCATTGAGCTCATTGGTTAGAACAAAGCAGATTGCACCTGTTAGTGATTGTAAGACAGGTACCTCAGCCAGGTGGAACAGTAAATCTCGCCAATCTGTAATCAACTGATTGGGGGACATCTCACCTGTGGCTGGTGGAATAAATGAACGGAGACAGAACAGCAAGTAATTTTCTCTTATTGACTCGGAATTCCTTTTTGAGGTGAGGGCTGTGCACTAAATAGCTCGTGTGGGATCAAGGGGCTCCTTAACGTCACGTGACAAACATTAGTCTTGTTGATGAATGTAATATAGGTAAATTTTCAAATATTCCTCGTGGACAGAGAAAGTTCTGTAAATTTACATTAAAATTGTGATAAAAAAATTGTTAATTTTAGTAGAATTGTTTATGCGACATTGCTCCGAAACCGACTTATTTTCAAATTAATCTCTTCACCTGGTACAGGTAGACTGATTACACCCGAACTTGAAGAGAAATCTCCGTTCATTCCATCATACTGGAGGTAACTTTCGATGTTGTGCTGCTGAGAGTGAACACCTCAGGGTCCATTGGAAAGGGCCAACTTCCGGCCCTAAGTTCGGACTGAAATATAATTACATATATCAAGATAAATAAATATTTAAGAACCGTGTACATCATCTAAGAATTGTTCATTCCTAATAATAATATAATAATAATAATAATAATAATAATAATGTAAGATTAAAATCTCGTTCCCCGTTAATCTGTTGTGAAGTCTTTGGGTTAACGAAAGACTGGTGGATGTTGGTATAGAAGATGACAGAAAAATGTCGCTTATATAAAGTATAAGAACGGACAGGACCCAAGGAAGTGTTATTACAGGGGACACAACATGTTGTGACGTAAATACCCGGGGGACCCTGATCTTCTCGTTTACTGACCCCATCAGCTGAACCCGCCTTCTATTCCAGCTCTGGCGGAGAGACGGGAAGAAGAACTTAACATATCCAGCTGAGAAGATCAAGAGAATTTGATGCTCCTCAAATATTCATAATAAATCGGAACAGGACAATAAATTAATATTCCCAAAGGAAAGACGACCGAACAAAATTATAATCCCCACTTCAATGTTTCCTTTGTTGTTGAAGTACCAAATGCCCTGATTTGACATCACGTGATCAAACTAAAGCCTGGCAACGCCCAAGCGAAGGTAGCCGGATGAGGTCCCTTCTACTATCGACAATCAAACTTCCTTTTAAGGTGATGGCTGTAACAGGCTACGTGGACTGATATCAGCCACGTTTATAGAACAGCTGCTGACGTAGACCAGTTGCCTTGTACGACTGTATTCGGACAGAATTAACGGAGATGTCTGTCTGCGACTTACATCTGGTCATCTTCTTAATCATCTACCTGTTTAACGGAAGATCGATAAGCGAAGAATCCAGCTGAGAGTCGGTCAGAGACTCCTCCAGCTGGAAAACGGTTTGAACGAAATGCGACAGGAACACAGAGAACAGCTGTCTGCCATCAGGCGGGAGCTGGAGGAGAAAAGTAGACAAATATTCAGGTTAAACACGGACTTGGAGACGTTTAAAAGATCAGCAAATAAGGGCAGCCAGGTGATGGACGATCTACATCAGGGACTGAGGACAAATCTGGTGGAGATGCTCCAGATTACACATCTATAAGAGGCGGCCTAAACGGGGCGTCTCTCCATCTAACGGAACTGGAGACAATCCAAGTTTGCTGGACCGTTTACAAAAGTCGGTATTAAATAACACCCACTGGATTAACCAACTGTACTACAGAGGGATTAAGGGCATTTATAACAGTATAGGGGAAGACGTTGAGATACTGTATGATCAGGCGGATGACCACAGTACAAAGATTATTCATCTGAATGCATCAGTTTTAGAAAATAGACGTAACCTGACGACACTTGCACTAAGACTGGACTTGATTACAGGTAAAATCTACTTTATTATGCACCTCACAAGGCAGGTTAATCTTTGGAGCTCATTACCTGTGACAGGTATTGCCCAGTGTAGATCTCTTTGGTTGGTGACCTGTACTTATCAGTGCTCTGACTCTTTCCGATGTGAGGCTGTCGATGGATGCTGACAACAGATAGAAACTTTAATTTTTGAAAATTTTAATTCTTCAATGGATTTTAACGTTATGAATACACATCTATAGGTGTGAAATGGTTTGAGAAATATTAATATTACACTGACACCCACCTATCTTAATGTAGTCTGGTTGCCGGCTAGAAATTCACAATTCAGCCCTCAGGTCCATCTCTGTATCCAGGAATTTTAGAATTATCCTACATTCAATGACCCCCCCCTATCTTCCTGTTTCTATCCTTTGAATACCTTCAGCCGCATAGATTATTATTTTACCTGTAACATATTTTTAAAATCCCATCTGATTAATTAGCTGCAGATTGAATATTTCAACTTCGTTTTTCAGAAATAGATTGTGGCCGACCGTCAGACCACGTTCTTGACAGCACCCTGACGGCTGTAAACGGAACCACGTGGAGAAGTGAGGCCACCTACACCTGTGACAAGGGACATAACTACGTGTCTGGAAGCAACGAGTCCTGGTGTTCAGGAAACGGCAAATGGACAAAACCAGATATTTTCTGCCAACGTATCTATTCCTTTGTTTTCTTTACTTTGAATTCCAACCCTCAGTTTTCTGTATTTTCCTTTTGTTCTCTTATTACTTATTTATTTTCGTGCTGCCTTCATTTCCATTTTACGGAACCAATACCACAAAAGTCTGCTTATGGACTTCGTCTCTCCATCATGTAATTAACAATTGAAATATTTTTATCTGAACAGGAAAATAGTTGTGTTTAAAGTATTAATATGGCGATATTAAATGACTGAATTGTATTTCTTTTCTTAAACTTTACTTGATTTCATTTGAAGAAATTTATCACGCGACAATTTCCTGCCTTCTACAAAAGTAATCATTCTACACACTGCACATCACTGGATCTCACTGTCTATACACAGCTTGGGAAGTTAAATATTTATCTATCCTGGAAATTAGTTTATTTCATTACTGTTTTATTATTAAATAATTTTCTCTCATTTTTATAAATCAAGCTGCTGAAATTGAAGCCATCACGGATAAAAAAATCATTAGTTATGACAAATAACATCTCTGTTTGGCCATAGTTGTATTGCAGTAATTTTTAAAATCTCTAAAAAATTACAAGCACCTGACTTAGGTCTTCTATCTTGTAACAGTAATTACGTCAATAGTTTCACAGATTTTCATACTGAAGTAAATATTTCCAAATAATTAATTGAACTTCAAAAGAAGAATGGCAGCGACGGCTCACTAAATTAAAAATAAAAATAAATTTAACGACAATTTGTAGTTCAGCGATATTAAACTTAAAATAAGGTTCTTATAAGAGTCAGTCATCAGATATTTCGGATCTCATCGTACAAGAGAGGAACTGTACAGAGGAAACAGTCTGCCTTTTCTAATGTCGATCAGTCAACACCACAAACTCGTAAATACTTTTATATTTTTATTCTGTTATTCTTCATATGTAGTAGAATATATTTTTAGAGGAAATGATTTAATATAATCTATAGATTCTAGTATAAATAATATTCTGAAAATTTACTCTGAAATTATGGTTTACAGTGACGATGCTGCCACAATATTAGTCACAGGTCCACTTGATCATCATTTAATCACTTCATTGTTACTTTAATTGTGGACCTCCTTTTACCCCGCTATTGTTCTGTTGGTGAATAAACAGATCTACCTACGGTACTGATTGATTTGACAGATTGATTTTCACAAATATCTGAGGTCACAACTGATTGATTTCTTACTTTCATTTTCGTTCTGCAGTAATAGATTGCGGCCGACCGTCAGAGCACGTGCTCAATAGTACACTGGCGGCAGTGAACGGAACCACGTGGAGTAGCGAGGCCACCTACACCTGTGACAAGGGACATAAATACGTTTCGGGAAACAACAAATCCAGGTGTTCAGGAAACGGAAAATGGACCAAACCAGATATTTCCTGCCAATGTAGGTTTTGAATTTTGAAATAAATTGTGAATCTTTCCTCCATTTCTCGTTTTGGATCTTTAACAGATTATTAATAATTAATTGACTATAACAATAATTAACATCGTAATTTAACTGATTTCCGAGATCTCTCCTGTGGATGCAGTTCTCCCAGTTTGAGGTGTGAAAGCTGTTATCTGTTCATAGTTTACATCTGACGAAATTCTGCTGGAGATCTTCATGATTTCCTCCTGTATTTAAGTGTCTGCTGCTACGGTGGAGAGAAACAGAAAAGGCTCCTTTATTTCTGTCGAGAGTTTGTGTCCCTCAACTTTCTGGGGAATCGCCCCTGGACATTTTACCTCTTATCTATTTAGGGGAAACCGGTGAGAATTCCAGCGGAAGGTCAGAGGTCGGGAACTGACGGTACACAACATTGAGAAACCTCGGAGGCTTTGTTAACATTATTATTATTATTATTATATATTATTATTATATTATTTATTATTATTTGTTGTTTTTGTTGTTGTTTGTGGACACCGTGATAACCTTTCTGAATAAAGTTTATCGATCTACCGACGATGAACTGATTTATTGGTGAATCACTTGTCTACGGTAGAATATTCCTCCGCCGATCGATCGATCGATCAGTCCGTCAATAACCGATGTTATTCGATCTGTTACAGACCAGCGGGGCTACAGGTTCAGCGACAGGGCTCAACTCTGGTACCGTCTGTACATGGGTCAGTGGAGGTCGTGGACCTCAGCAGCCGAGACCTGCAGGGACGAGGGAGGGACCCTGATCTCCTTAAACTCTCCCCTCAGAAGAGAACTGGTCGACTCCCTCATCAGGGAACACAGAACACGTGAGTGTAAGGAGACTGTTTCTTGTTGCTAGGATACCGCCTCAGAGTATCTGCACTCCTCTCCACCCACTTCACATGATTGACAGGTGAGAACGGGAATGGGCGGGGTCGGCGACATTTGTTTGTTGCCCCATGTAAACAAATGTCTGTTGTCATGGTAACAGTTGTTTTCTTGTTTTCAGGGTGGTCCTGGGTCGGTTGTCGTAAGGAGGCAGGAAGATGGGTCTGGTCTGACGGTACAGAGGTGGACGGGACCGGATGGGGGCCGGGTGAACCTGACCCTGAGGCCGACTGTTGTTATCAGTTTATATCTCAGTTGCAGAGTCAGTTCTGTATTAATCCCGGACCTTTTATTTGTGAGCTGCTGCCGTAGTCCGCCTCACAGCCATCGACATGGTCTCCCGTCAGGAACACAAACGGTCCCCTTGTTCTCCCCTTATTTACCCTGACCCCACAAAGACTAGGAAATAGGGAATAAATAATAAAGTGAGGTAACAATCGAGTCGTCGTCGTCGTTCTCTTTACATCTCCGTTGTTGTTATCGTCACGATGACGAGAGAACCTGGTCATCCTCCCTCGGTCGACACCGGAAGGGGCCAGTAAGCAGGGGCCAGCTGTTCGGTGGGTGAACTGGTAGTTTTGACCGACTTCCGGGGACAGTATACGTACAGCAGCTGATGTCTCCCTCCGTCCGACTGGAGGGGATATGGACCTGGGTAGGAATTAGGGCGGAAACCCCTAAATACCTGGCTGGGGACGTTCACCTTTTCACTGCTAATCTGCGGGGTCACGTGCGAGCGAGCTCCACTAACCCCTCAGCACAACTTCCTGATATCTGCCCCTTTATGGTTGTACAGCCACATCCGTCTGTCGCCACCATGACAGGTAATAATCCAGGTGGTGTCACGTGGTCTAGGAGCTGACTTACAGCAGCCGTACAGGTGAGTTCTCCTCCTCCTGACAGTTTCGTCACATCTCGTTTACCTGGTGATTTCTACCTTTTAACCAAACCCTAATTTCTACCCTCCCCTTTATGTCCTCATTACAGGGATCCACGATTTCCCCTCTTTACAAGAAAATTAATTCGGCTAAATACAACGTTCATGGATCCCTAAAGACAGGAAGGGGCCACTCAGCTTTCTGTCTTCTCCTCTCTTTCTTCCTTTGTCTGTTTGTTAATTTCCCTCTTTTCCTGTATCTTTATGTCCTTTTTCTTCATCTTCCCCTCTTCCTTTCCTTATTTCTCTATTTTCTCTATTCCCCTTCTCATCTCCCTCCTTTTCTCTTCTTTTCCCTTTTCTTTCTTTCTTCTCTTTCTTTTATTCCTCTCTCTCCTCCGTCTATGTTTTTCCCTTTCTCTCTACTTTCCCCTATTTTCCTCTCTTCCCCCTCCCCTAATTATCCATAACGTGTGAGACAGTGATGAAGTCGGCCCCTCTTACAAACTGACAGGTTTCCAGAATATTTCATCCCTAATTACTCTCTGTGTGGCTCACGGCTTTAAAACCTTGAAATAAGGACACAGGTGAGACAGTTTACCTCACCTGCCATTGAGAACGAAACAGCAGCACTTATTTTATAACCTCAAGTATATTAATTATCGGCTCTCGCTCACAGGAGAGTTTACCTGACTGTTACAGGTGAGACAGGTATTCCAACTTGATTAGAATGAGAGAAACATTAGACACAGATAAAGGAAACGTTCTGAGAGAATCAGGACTGGAATACGACAAAACCCCTCCCGATCAGTGTATTTGCGGTGTCTAGTAATATAATGGAGGGAGTCAGGTGTTTGGTCGGTCAGCGGATCTGCTGAAGATCAGTTTCCGAAGCCGGACGGTCACAGACAGGTGACCTCAATGGAAGACCCCGATAGTAGAACTGACCGGCTCAGTTTTGGCACTAAACTAAACTACAGCCACTGAAATCAGTTAATGGGGGGGGGGCTACAGTGGTGACAGAAACCAGTAGGGAATTTATTGTTTTCTAGTTACCTTCTAACTGATCATCAGAGAAAGAAGGGAGCAGAGATGAGACTGACCCCTATTTAGCTCCACCTGGTGACACCTTTCCGAGAAAAGGGCTGATTTTATTAATGCAGAAACTTGTCTCTGTTTCGATGAACAAAACCAAAATATTCGCTAATTCGAATCCTTTAACATTTCCTCCCTCAATCATCTGGGATATCAAACATGGCCGGCCGTACCCATCCCCTAATTCTGCTTGTTTTCCTGAAATCTGTGTGATCCCAACCTCTCTCGTGCTGGAATGATTCTCGGTACAGTTCCAGCCTCCGACCTCCCGGAGGGTCACGACCTCCAGTTGGAGAACCACTGGGTAGCATAAAGGATACAGGTTCGAGTCGACCAGTCCGCTTTACAGGCGGCACTATTGGAATACCCGGCTGATTAACGAGGCTTAGGCCGCCTACAGGGCAAAGGGTTAATTGTCGATTATGCCGAGTGTCCCCTAGTAAGGCCCTATAGTTATATATATATATGTAATATTCCGATTGTTTGAAGCTTGATGGATCTCCTGTTAATAGTTTTCTGCATCTTTATGGACGTGAAGCTACAACATGGAAACTGATGTACAAACATCTTCTTCATCCGGGTCTCATCTCCCTTTATTTGGACTCACAGATTTGGAAACATTTCCAATCATTTTCATTAAAATCAAAGACAAAAGAATTTTTACCTTCCTATTATTTACGGATTCTCTTACTGATCAGGAGAATAATTTGTGTTGACAATCCTTCGTACCATCCATTTTGAAGGCCCCTTATTGTTCCTTTTCTCGAAATGTGACGGAATAATATTTCTAAATGTCGTTTCCACGTTACTCGGTCTCTTCTGTATCAGAAATAATAACGGTCGGTCAAATAACCGACAACCAGGTTTGTTTGTTTAACGATGTAAACCATCTTCAGCAGCATGGAAGATACCAACAGCTGATCCATTGTTAAGGGAGGTAACCTGGAAAAAAGAAGATATTACCCACACGTCTTCGATAGCAGTCTTAAAGGGTTAATTGTTTGGTTGATTTCATGTAAAACAACCATTTCACCTGCAAAGATGGTGATTAAAACCGATGATTTCGGTGAAGATGTAAAACTGTGGAGTTTACACCCAGAGACTTTTGATGATGTAAACGATTCCTTTGTTTTTTCTTATTCTTAATAAAAATCTGGACAAAGGTGAATGACCTCTGTGCACTAATTGGCTTGTGTTTGTGGTTACCTGGTCTCCAATATCCACGTGTTACCTGTCCTCGGCCCTAGTAACAGGTATCGGGCCAGTTTTACAGCAAATAAAGGAAATAGACGGCCCTTACCCACATCAGAAGCTCCTGCTGTCCTGTATATTAATGTGTATGCAGATATTACTGATTATTATCGACTTCTGCTGATCTGAAATATGTAATAAATCAGCTCCATGTTCAGACGGTCCTCAGCTTTCCTTCAATAAGTAGTAACCGTACCCTTCCTTCTACCCGTTACTGTCCGGGTGTCGCTTTCTCCCTGATCACAGAAACAATGTTTGTTTATATTTCATTCCTTGTATTAAATAAACTTTTCCTATGAACGCCGAGGATAATTTCCGACTTCTCTTGTTTCTAGTACAGTTGGTTTTCGATGGCTCTTTATCATGCAGGGGAAATAACTCTGTGCAGAGTTCTCCCTCCTTACAGTGTCTGACAGAATAATGAACAACATGGAAACTGGTGAAAAGATAGCAACTAATTTTGAATCTGCAAATCGATAAAACATATTGGTGATGAGATCATCGATAGTTCAAACATCACAAGCAGAAAGCTAATGGTACGGAAATTATTTCCATTTTCCTCTGTGAATAGTTGAATTATCTCTCCCTTCAAAATGTAGTCAACAAACAACAGTTTGGAAACAGAGCAACAAAACTGACGAGAGCTCACCTGTCTGGGATTGTTCCGTTTGTAATAGATAGAAAGATCCCATTAATTACAGGTAATAACAATTTATAATCATATGATATTCTCATAGTTTATCGACCCACGAACAGGTGTGTCCCCTATCCAAACATCATCTTCAAGTGTTTTAATCTTATTTACTTCAGAAGAAGGTTTTTATGACTGCTGCAGCCAGTCAGTGGTCCATGTTTTAAGGTAGGAAACTTCTTGTATCTCCTATTTGAACCTGTGCAATCAGTCATCAGAACCACAGGTAATTTCTGGTCATTTTGGTGAGACTGAACCAGGATATTTTTCAATATTTCACCCATATCTATCTGTTATCCTCTTTTGTAGCTGAGCTGTGGATTATCAGAAATGGCTGCTACTGTTATCTTCCTAATAACTGAATCATCCGGCTTTGTACTGATGAAAGTTTTTAAAAAAGGGTAAATCAGTTTATTGTAAGGAGATATATAACTACATTGAGGAGGTTGATTTAGAGGGTAAATTTAAATGTTAGTAATAAAATGTCCCATTTAGTGTATCTGTATTTGATGATACACTTTCAGAATAGTGACAGCTCCACACATGGAAATGGCTACTTCCAATTCATTTCATTCCCATTAACCCTCTCATTCTCCCATTAGCTGACATCGAGGGATTTCTCATTCAGTATTAATGGTGTCTTTTGACATATGTATTCTGCTAATAAGGGCTTTGGTTTAATGCAAGGTCTGCAAAAATAATAACTGGTGATATTTGATTGTATGTTAATAGGACTCTTTCCCTGTCTGCCTCTTATTTCATCAGCTAACTTATCCAGATAACCATTACACCATAAACTCCCTTTACAATCCACTTACCAGCCAGGACAAGTAGGGGCTCTGATCTGGACCCTTACCATGTGGAGTAAGAATTTACTTTACACCTGGCTTCCTCACCAGCCACAGGGAAGATGGAAACTGACTTGTTGTTGGATCGATCCCTACCTGCTCAACTGGTAGTTTTAACAAAAGCAAATTAACAGTCATTGTATGAATTTTAAACTGGTTTTCCATTCTTTCTCTTTGTTTATCTTCTTTGCATTCAACTGTAATTCTTACTGCCCTGATTTTAACTATTTATTATTTAAAGTTATTAATATACAACTAACCATCATCTCTCTCTCTCTCTTTTATTTAAACTTATTAATATATAACTAACCCTCATCTCTCTCTCTCTTTTATTTAATTTCCTAATGTGCAGATAGCTGTTTCCCTGAATGTTCCATAAACAAATCATAATTCTTCACTTCCTCATAAATTAAACAATATTAAATGTACTCATAAATAGAATTTCCAATATCACATAATTTATTCATTTATTTTTAATAAAATTAATTTGAAAATGAAAGAAATACTGCTGAAAGTTAGCAGAAGAATGTAAGTAGGACATTAATTACAGAAACTCAGAAGAATTTAAACAATCTGAGAGCACATTGTTCAGTCTGCAGAGACTGGACATGAAGGAAAATCCTGTTTAATCTGGAACCATTCACATTACTGTCAAAATATGAGTAGGGTTAATCCTCTCTTTGATTCAGCCCCATCTGCTCTGTTACTTAGTACATTTAATAGGCACATTTAACAGAGTATGATATTTTCTGCTGTACTTCTTTAATAACCACATCTGACCTGGAATGATCAGCTGGTCACCAAGAGCCTTAATGTCTAACATTTCTCAGTAGTTGTCTGCCCTTTGCTGCACCTTATTCTCTGGAATGCACTGATGGACACAGCAAAGGACTTTCATAATACAAAGATGAAATATCTTTAAAATCCCCCTGCTCCATGAATTTCCTAGACAAAGTATTAGAGAATTATAATAGTATTAACATTGTTATAGTTATGATAACATTATTGAAATGTATACAATTTGACAAAACTTAAATTTATTTACAAAATTTCAGTTAAAAAGTTGTTTTTGGAAAATAAATGCATTTCCACGATCATCAGCCATCAGTATTTGTAAAGTTGCTTTTCAGTCGTCTTAAGTCCATGAAGGACTTTCCGTTGTTGATATATTTCAGTTAATTCAGTCTTCAGTACTGTACAGAGATTAGATTTGTATGTTTTAATTATTCATACCTTAAACCTTGTTTCATTTAATATACAATCACTAATAATAGTAATTAGCACTTAACAGTACTCATGCCATCTGTTCCCTTGAATTGTCAGAATGTTGTCTTTAATAATTTCAAGTTAATAATTGTAGAGAACAAAGATCATTCATAATAAAGACAACTTAGCGAGTTACTGGCTTCAACTATTTTATATAATATTATATTTTACTAACAAATACCTTTCTTCAACATGTACACTCATAAATACCTAGATAGAGTATAGTATTTCCTGTAGGTAGGTAACTGACAGAATAGTTACTACAGTTTACTTCATAGAAGTCATCTGCAGTTGTTTATCTCTGTAGTCGTCATCTCTATGATCGATTCAGGCTCCAGTCTGGCTGTCAGAGGAACATCATCGGCAGCATCATCTTCAGTCACAAAGGGCAGTGATGTAAGATTATCTTCATATATGTAAATACTTCTAACACCTTTTATGGAAAAGTAATTCATAGATCCTTTGGTTTCCTGAGAATATTAACAGAGCGAAGGGGTTTGAATAATTGACTTTGGTCAGTGGCAGATAGGTTCAGGGTCTGCAGAACTTTCCTGCCCACCCAGGTCTCCTACCCCTCCAGGCGACATCAGCAGATCAGTTCCATCATCATTCATTCCTCTGTTTCTATAAAATCTCTATTTTCTGATGATTTTACAAATGTTTTTTAATCTTCAGCCTCCTCCTGGGATGATTAGATTAATTCAGCCTCACATGTCACTTATTGGTGGAAATGCAGGAGGGCAGATCAGTCCCTCCATCTCTTTATCAAAATAAATCTTTGGTTTGTTTTTCTCTTCTGTTTCACAAATAAAACTGAGGAAAGTCGCTCTTAATTTTAATTGTTCCATCATTTGAGATAAAACCAAAAATTACCTTTCTCTGTTAGTTCCTGTCAGTCTGCAGACCTTTGCTGACAGCAGGAATTTGTTTTCTGTAAATTGATAGAAATCTGTGTAATTTCCCTACAGGATAATTTTGGTAATAAACAGAATGGAATCTTCAGCTGTAGGAGACACAGGATAAAATAGGCTTAATTTATGAAATTATGCGGGTAAATTGTAACCTCTCCATGGGTGTATTTCTTGATACATACCTGACACACACACACAGATTAGTTAAGATAATGGCTACTTTGTTTTTTGTGCTTGCACGCCACTCACCCATGATTAACATGGATATGATTGTGCATTAATGCCTGCATATGTGACATCACAGTGAACTACTCCACCAGGTGTCATCAGCAGTCACATAGGAATCCTGGGCTGTCATCTTAACAGGTATGAACAAGTAATGACATACAGGCTCTACACCTTAATTACCTGACGGCCCAAAGTAAATAAAAAAGTCAGCTGAACAATAAAAACACACAGACATACAGGTGTTTGATTTGCTGCAGGTGTGAAATGTTTAAAGATCAAATGAACTAATCGTCTATGGTAAAATTTTGGATTTCATTCTCATTTTAAATTGCAACTCCAGTTTCTGTCTATCCTGTTTGGTAGGGAGGGGTATAGACGAGATACCTGGTCACTTGCTGATGGAACCTTGTAGTAGGGATGAAGTCCCCTATCAAACTGAGGGGAGATTTATCAGAGGTTTTAACGATGAGAATTATGCGAGCTGTACAAAAACCTCTCCTCGCTAAATTTGCCTTGTACTATACAATGTTATTCCTGGAGAAACGTTATCTATGACCCGCAAGGTTCCTAAGATATAATCAGAAAACAGTTTGTCGAGAGATATCTGTGGGCTCCATATAAGTTTCAGCTGAGCTTACAGTTACCATGGCAATAATGCAAATAAAACACCATGAACCTGAATTTATTATGTTGAATATGAAGATTGGTCATAGTTTTCTTCTGCTGATTTGACCTGGCAGATTTGACTGCTCGCTTTCTCAAGGTCAAGGTAGAATCTGCCTGCAGGTGGCGCTGGGACTGTGACTAATTTTGAATCTGAAATGGCAGCCTAAGATATCCACCAACTATCACCTTGTTGAATATTCTATGGCAGCTTCTGGCTGGGCAAAAGGAAACGGACCAAACCAGATATTTCCTGTCAACGTATCTATAAAACTTGAGACTGTAAATTCTTTGCATATTTTATTTGATTTAATTATTATTTAATTAGTATCGTTATCTGACAGGTAAACTTATGGACATGGTACAACTGTTAATTATTTATTTATTTTAGTATTTTCATAGCAAACTGAAGAAAATTTGTTTGAAAATAAACTTGTGTATGTTGATTTTAATTTACTAATTTTATTCTTAAACATTAGTTGACTGAATTATGTAGAATGTAACAACACATCAGCAGAACTGGTTTAAAATAAACAGAATATAAAAGTTAAATATCTACTTATTCTAAATTTAATGCATTCTATTATTTGGCATTTTAAAAGGCGACCTGGCGAAATTCGAGCCCGAACAGCTAAAAACTGAAACATCAATCAGCATTTACAATTTACAACAGGTTTTCCTTAATAATATTGTAATAATTTCTGACAAAGAGCGGGCACCTGACTTTGGTCGTCTATCGTATTACAGAAATTGAGTCGAATATTATCAGCAAATTTGCTAATCGAGGAATCGAGTATTGGCCGAATATTTTCCCAATCATTAACTCAACCTTTGAATGGACGGATAGCGGAGAAGGTGAATGGAATTAAATGGATTTGTACTAGAAATACGATTATTGTGAATCTACAGGTATGCTTCATTAGACTTTAAATAAACATTTTATAAAAGGGAGATGATCAATGGTTCTGCTGTCATCGCAGAAGCAGAAGAAATGTACAGAGAAAATGGTTTGTCTTTTGTAAGTCGATCAGTTAACAACTCGGATACTTTGTAATTTCTATTTCGTTGAGCTGCAGATGAAATAGAATGAATCTTTGAACAGAGAAAATATAATGTACAGATTTTAGTATAAATACCACTGAGAATAGTTATTACTACAATATATTATACTGGTTTGACAGTCTGATTTATCAAGATATTTAAACCCTTATCTGATTGATTTATTGCTGATCGAACTTTTCAACTTCGCTCTACAGTAATAGATTGCGGCCGACCGTCAGAACACGTGCTTTATAGTACACTGACGGCTGTGAACGGAACCACGTGGTGTGTGAGGTCACCGACACCTGTGACAAGGGACATAACTACGTGTCAGGAACCAACAAGTCCTTTTGTACCAAGAACGTCCCAGATATATCTTGTGGATGTTTGTTGTTCTCTGTTATAAATTTTAAAAGTTGTCACACCTGTCTCATTTATTCATCTTAGACATTTTATTGTTTTAAGGTGAGTCTTGGGTCGGCTGTGTCGTCAAAGGGTGGACGTTGGGTGTGGATGGATGGTGGACGGAGGTGGAGGACCAACAGGTGGCCCTTGGGATGACTGTTGTTACCAACATCGATCTAGGTTCTCGGGTTATCCCCGATATTTTATTGGTGAACTGCTACAGGAGTCCGCCTCGTTCAGAATGATAAATGTCCCCTTGATCGCCCCTTAATTACCCCGAATCCACAACGGCCTGGAAAATGGGAAGAAACAATAAAGTGAGATAATAACTGGTTTTTCGTCGTCTTCCCTGTTGTTCTCTCTAGATTTCTCTTGTTGTTATCGTCACGATGACGTCATAACGTGGTCATCACCCCTCGAGGAGACAATGGAAGAAGGGGCTGGGGTTTATCAGCACGTGCCTATAACAAGGGTGCAGTACACAATTCAGGTTTTCAGTGGAATGTTAGACAATATTTCAGTTTCCACATCAGACCCCTTTTCATAAATATCTTAAATTTTATCGACATATGGCCCCTTAACGCTCCCTCTTCCTCTCTTCACTAATACGATAGTTAGGGAGAAGGTCCCTGTTGCTGTCTCTGTGATGCAGTTACCATAGTAGCTTAGAACACTCCCCGGAGAAGGATGACGAGTTGGCTCATTACATCAGCGTCCTTACGGATGCTTACGTGCAGTAATACTGCGATCACGGAAGCCTAATTGACCCTGGCAGGTGCGCAGATTTCCCTGTGCCTCCGTGAACTTCAAATTAGATCGTCACGTGTTCTGTCATCTCGCAGCTCCACCACTTATGAGACCTCGCCAATGTCATCGATATTTGAAAATACGGTATCGAACTGATCATTTTGTGGGAAATCTACTTTTGGCTCTTATGTAACATATTTCGTGTTGTCTGGTTTATGGAAACAGTTATGGGAGAGAGAAATTTTATTTTTGTTACATTAATCGAAGATCAGTGTTACCCATAATGATTAGCGAACAATTCTCCTAGATAAAAGGGTCTTTGGGCATTCAGCCAATTTTCAAACAAAATGTTCTTGATGAAATTCTTTTCGCACTAACAGAACGATTACATATTGAATACAAGGTCTTTTATTGCGATTCCACAGTCATGTGTACACATATAGCTAAGATTAGCTGATAGTCTTAGCAGACGTTGACATGTGCATTTCGGGTGGCGAGCAGTCAGATGGAAGTCTGAGGACCGAGAACCATCATCTCAACCAGTCGGTGCTGAATCATTTCGATTACGCTAGCAATGGCCAAAGAAGTGGCTGACAAAACAGCTGGAGGACCTCAGCGATGAGTGTACGTCTTCCGTTAGGAAGCCAACGGTAACTTAACCCTGGATTATTTGATCGCTTTTGAATAGAAAAGAACGAAGAACTAGACATTAAAGAATCAGTAAAAACCTGAAGCTTTCCGGGGGTTCCCTCCAAGTTGTGTGCCAGTTCTTTCATTAGCATTGTCAGTTCCTTCAGGATCTTTTGTTATTTGTCAGATCATTACGGTCTTCCAGCGATGTTTCAGGCTTCCGATCTCTGACAGTATGACCAGCCCAGCCCAGCCTTCCCCTTTTGTCTTTACAGACCCTAACATTGCCAAACCCTGGAAATGTATCAGCAGAATAACTCCACCAAGACTGCTCCGTTATCCTCATCCAGATAGCCTCCCTCTATATCACAGTTTGCCCCTGAATGGGTTTATCAATACAAACATTTAAAGTTTTTCAAAATTAAATAAAAAATCACAGGTTTATTATCTTTAGAATTTAACTAAATTTTTTTCTTTCTTTACTATTGACTTTATACAGTAACTGAAACCTGAATAGGTGCAGTAAACGTTGAGGTGATAAATGAGTGAGATGTCGCTATGTTCATGGTGACTTTTCCTAAAGGGGCAGATGTTTACATTCATTGATGGAAGTATATTCTTTAAAAAAACCCTATATGTGATGTAGCATTTGTTGAGGATGGAATAATTCGATATTTCTATTTACATATGGCAGACACAAAGGTCAACACTGAAGGAGTGAGATAAATAAATAATTATTTTATCATTTGTAATTAAAATTTCATAATCAAACAAGATTCTACGAAGACCCGTTTCCTACTTAGTTCTCTAAGATGTTTATTCAGAGTTGTTACTTTTTGGTAGGATGAAGGGAGGATTTTCAAGAGGTGAAGTATCTCTGCCTTTCAATGTTTCATTGATAGGAAGTATTTTCCATTCCAAAGAGTGGCTCTTTTTGTTATTTTTCTCGTAAACTGCAGGCTCAAAAGACACGTTGTTTGTACGACTGGCTTTTTAGAAAGATAATCTGGAATTGCATAAATGCGAGCTGGAGGAGGGAACAGAGAAATGGAGCCAGAGTTTCGGAACAAGCTGCAGGACATCATCAAAAAGGCTGAGAATGCAGTGGATGACAAAAACAAGTTATTACTCTTTCGAAAGAAAATAAGGAGCAAACCGACATGTAAAGGGATTTATGAGGGAAAATGCTGGGACTAATTTATGTATGCATTTTTTAATGTGTGACGGTAAGAGCCGCCCTCAATAGTTTTCTCAAAGAGACAATCCCGCAATAAATAGCAACTTTAAACTTTGACATAATTCTCTTGTCCTGTCTTAACAGTTGCAAGTATAATTATGTAGCACCCAGCAGCAGCAGCAATTCTAGCCAGGCTTATTGACAACCATATTTAATTGTTTGTATCCTTTGCTTATCAACACAAGTTTAAAAGAAATAAATTTACACACAAGACTATTGCTATCCACCAGGTGACATTATCGAAAAAATAACATCAATCCAGTAACAAAGATAACATTTACCCATCATTTATTTAGTAAAAGATAGCTTAAAACAAAATCAGTTAGCTGGAAATACACATTTAGTGAACAGATTAGTAAAGTAATGAACATGAGAAAACAATCCTTTGACTAAAAGAACACACTGGTCAATTCTGAGGTGAAGATGGAGTGCTGCCAAGGTCATCAGTAAGTTCCACAGGTCTGATGGAGATGCTCTGTGCTAGAATAGTCTTCAAAAATTGCATTAAAGTTGATTGCTTAATTTTCTTGTTTTGTCATGTCCAGCAAATCCTCTTGATGAGAATCAGTCAGATATATCACATCATCATCGTTCAAGTCTTCAAAGTCAACAGATTTTCCAAGTTGAACAACTTGCACAACAATTGAAGAGAGACTTTCAAAACCCATAAAACTGCATACACATTCCTTCCATAAGCATTCCCATTCACTATTCGTGTTTGTGTTCATGATTCCACTCCACGCACTCTCTTGATGCTATTCATTACATGGAGAATATTGAATTGTCACCGGAAGTTGTGAACTGATGGCTTTTCAGGTCCATCAGTAGCATTTAGGGGTTACAATGTTGTCTTCTTCATATACCACATCTTGAAACTGGCTATAACTCCCTGATTCATGGACTGGATTAGAGTTGTGATGTTGGGTGGCAAAAAATCACTTTCACGTTAGGATGTAGATCAGTGAGGTGCGCAGAGTGCCCCGGTATATTGTTGAGGATAAGTAGTGCCTTAAATGCTGAGATTTTCTCCTGAAAGTATTGCTTAACCTCAACACAGAAACAGTTCAGAAATCAGTCCTCTGTGATGCCTTTTTGTTCTCCTACAAGGCCCAGGATTTCTGGGAATGGTACGCAGTAAGATTGTTAACCTATCTTTAGGGAATTTAAAACCAGGGGCTGTTTTTTCTTTTGATGTGTATGTTCTGTTTGGCATCCTTTTCCATAATAAACCTGTTTCGCCACCATTAATCACTTGCTATGGCAAGTGCCCCCCTCCTTCCACAATAGATGTGAATTCATCAGGAAACTGCTTAGCAGATGCATAGTCCTCACTGGCAGATTTACCTGTAGATTTTATGTTGTGCAGGTTTTGCCATTTTCAGACATTATCGAACCAACCTTTGCTTGCCAAGAATGTCTCAGCTGAGGTTCCCCCTTGTAGCTTGTTGCAGGCTTGAGCACTTTTGCGTAGACAATTGTAGAACTTAAGACTGTCTTCTGGTTTTGTTCCTCTACCCATATGGCCAACATTTTCTCCACAGATGGATTCCTCGCCTCTGATGTTATTTTGTTGATGATGATGCTGATTTGTAAACAGAATCCTTTATCTTTGTAGCATTGCTCTTGATTGTACCTATGTTGAATCATCTAGGTTGGGCATGTGATCAATCTGTGTAGGGGACCCATTACCACACTTAAGCAATCATGGTTTCTCCAGTTCAGTTTCTGATATTCAGCGGTTTTCTTCTGTTTCTTCATGTGATTCACACCTACAAAAGAAAGTGGAGTGCGTGTGTGAGCGAGCGTCACTGCAACAGCTGAGTGAGTGGTGGTTGGTGTATATAAAGCAAGTGACCAACTGATTTGTAACGACCAACAGTCTCCAACCTCCAATGAATTGTTTCCTCGTTTCAACACTAAATATATGTTCAGCTGTCTGAAACTTGTCTATGTACACTTATTCTCATAAGTATTCATTTACTTGTTTCTCATTCATATCACTCACTCAGTACAAATTATGGATATTCATACAAACTAGTGATGGACTCACTTGTCTGTCAACAGTCACATTGTTGCCAGATGCAAGAGCATATAAAGGTATTAGTGACTATAAAAATACAAATAATTTTAGTTATATCTTATCTCTTACATATTAAATATTGTTGATGAATATTCATTATTATGCATGAAGGTTAAAGATATCCATCATACGGACAGTTTGTTTTCTTGCTGTACAGAACGGTTGGAGAAATAGACAGCCAGTGTCTGTCGCCATTAAACTCAGCTGGTAGGAAGAGGAATCTGTGCATCATCAAACCATTCTGTACAAAAAATTATTTGGCATAAAAAAGATTAGTGTAGCTTCAAATTTGTGCATATCAAGGACAAGTAAATTAAGGAAATACCATGTAAAATGCTTTATATTTTATTTGCTTTTAGACCCAAGTCAAAACCCTAAAACTGGATGCAGACTCGGAAAATATCTTTGATGGACATCTGAAGGAGCTATGTGCCAGCACAGTAGAAACACTACAAAAGTATGCATACTTTGACCCCTAGCTCATGCTACTATGGATGCTGTTTTTGGATCCATCCCAGCCTAATACGAGCAATTAATGTGGATCACATGTAATGTTAATGAGAACCTAAGAATAAAAGCTGAGCTAGAATGTCTCCCTGTCATGTGGATGTGAATTTCCAGGTTTATGGACACATTCAAGAAACTTCTTTAAAAATAGTTATTAATTTTATGTAAAATGAAAAGAAATGTGTTTAGCTAACTTATTCCTTATCAGATTTTTTAGAAAAATTGTTCTAAAATTAATATATATATATTAAATTATTGATGTTTTCCATTAGAATTAAAAACATCTTTACTCTCTCATCTCAGGCAATTCTTGGTATTAACCCTCATACAAAGTTAAGATTACAGTAATGGAGGATTGACCTTCAACTGAACACAAGAGCCAATTGAAGATGCCTGAAAATCTCAATCTGTCTGTTTGTTTTGTCTATATAATCTGTACATTACATTGTAACTGATTTTATATGATCTGTCATCAGCAGCATAGATGACAACTATACACATACATAGATTGTTTGTTTTTTTTTACTGCTAGATGAGAACTTAAGGATGGATCACTAACTGTATAAGTCGTCATCATCTGATATGTATCAGTTGTAGTAAGTTTAGCTCACTATGTCTAAGAAAATGTGTCAGTGCAGCACATTTAAATGGTGAGCTCTGATTTACTCTGCTCAGTTAGTTTCTGACTGTCCTGGGAGATCAGGGAAATTGAGTTTATAACTGGAATTATTTCTTTACCAGACATATACTAACAAGAACACATCTCCATACACGGCAGTCAGCAAATAAACACATTCGTTTATAAAATTACTTGTGAGGATGATTTGTGTGACTAATATAAATGATTATCATGTGAAATTCAAGAACATTATACGAATAAGCTATAATATCTGGATGCAGATTTTGGCCAGTTAATACAATTTTCAAAAGTACGTTGTGAATAAAAATTCAAAAATAAAGTAGCTGATACCACCGTTATAAGCTGATTTGTTTTAGATTTACTCTTAGTTGGTGGGTTAGACTTTGAACGAGTTTTCATTTATAAATCAGTGTTTTAGTTGATAAAAGAAAAAAGGACGAAAGAGGAGGAGATTAAGGACGCTTTGTTGTAGTGTATTGTTGCTCACAACATAAAGGAAGATAATGCTCCCTCCCTTTATCTGGAATAAGACAACAAAACCATTACATCACTCAGCTTGGTAGAGAGGAATGAACCTGAGCAAATGGTAGTTTTATACACCCAGATGTTGGGAAAGAGCACTCATTTCAAGTATTTAATTCTACAAAAGCCGTATCTATGGCAACATCCTCCCTTGCCTCTAAAACAGATGGATACTGCAAAGTGCAAATTGAGATACAGGGTGTAGTATATAAAGACATTGAGCTATCAGTATTGCCTGGCCTGTGTTCTGATGTGATTTTAGGTCAAGATTTTCAAAGCCAACATGAAAGTCTGACAATGAAGAGTGCATACCATCCAGTGACTATTTGTGCTGAAGACAAACCCTATACTGTTTTCGAGACTAGTGGAGCACTTTACCAGTTTACTAAAATTCCATTTGGGGTTTCTAATGGTGTAGCATGTTTCCAACGCATCATGGATACCTTCATTAAAGACAATAATCTTGATGGAACATATGCTTAATTAGACAATACAACGATTTGTGGGGTGTCGCAAGAGGAGCATGATTTTAATCTGAACAGATTTCGAGTGGCTGCAGAGAAAGTAAATATCACTTTCAATGAAGACAAAAGCATCTTTTCAACAAAGAAACTGTATTTTGGGGTATGTGATCGAGAATGGTGAATTACCACCTGATCCTGAATGTCTGAGACCTCTTAAAGGATTGCCGATACCCAGTGATATGAAGATGCTTCGTCGTTGTCTTGGACTCTTTGCATACTACTCGAACTGGATCTATAACTATTCAGAGAAAGTCCACCCGCTTATTACTACCACAACCTTTCCAATGTCAGATGAAGCACAAAGGGCACTTACACTAATCAAGGATGATATTATACAATCAGTAGTACAGGCTATTGATGAAGATTTAGCATCTGAGGTCGAGACAGACGCATCAGACAATGCCATAGCAGCTACGTTAAACCAAGCTGGACGTCCCGTGGCATTCTTCTCTCGTACTCTCCAAGGATCGGAACGACACTGTGCTGCTGTTGAAAAGGAAGCCCAAGCTATCATAGAGTCAGTTGGACATTGGCGGCATTACTTAACTGGAAGGCACTTTACCATGAACACTGATCAGCTCTCTGTGAGCTATATGTTTGACAAGACCAGAATAAAGAAGATTAAGAACGACAAGATCGTGCGTTGGAGGGCAGAACTTTCTTGTTTTGACTTTGACATTGTTTATCGTCCTGGCAAGGATAATGGCACAGCTGATGCCCTTTCAAGGTCATATTGTGCTTCCCTTATTTCTAGTGAAGGTCACTTGCAAAGTATTCATGAGTCATTATGTCACCCTGGAGTAACACGCATGTGCCATTTTGTTAGGTCCCGGAATCTTCCTCATTCTTTGGAAGAGGTAAGAAGGGTCACAAGAGTATGTACAAGCCGGAACAGGCCCATCTCATTAAAGCTACTCAACCTTTCGAACGATTAACCGTAGATTTTAAAGGACCCCTTCCTACTAATAGTAAGAACAGATTTTTACTTTGCACAGTAGATGAGTATTCACGTTTCCCCTTTGCATCTCCTCGCCATGACATATCTGCACCAACAGTTATTGCATGTCTTCATCAACTGTTTTCACTTTTCGGCACGCCAGCTTACGTTCACTCTGATCGTGGATCTGCATTTGTTAGTAGAGAGCTAAGGACATTTTCGACCTCTAAAGGGATTGCATGTAGCCGTACGACTGCATATAACCCTGAAGAAAATGGGCAAATCGAACGCACGCTATAATGGCATTATTGGGAAATCCATTTCAATGACTCTTCGATCTCGAGGCTTAAATGTTAAAAATTGGGAAATGGTTTTGCCTGATGTATTACACTCCATCCGCTCTTTACTTTGTACGGCCACAAATACCACTCCTCATGGGCGTATGCTTAACTATTCCAGGTGATCCACAACTGGGGCTTCTATTCCATCATGGTTATGCGTCCCTGGTCCTGTATTGCTAGAGAGGCATGTCCGAGACTGACCCACTTGTTGATGAGGTTCTTCTATCAGATGCTAATCCTCAATATGCACACATACGTCATCCAGACGGTCCGGTCAAACACCTGGCCCCAGCTGGTAGTGTACCAGCCCCCACACCTGTTGAGGACGTCCTTACCGACAACTCTGGACATCCTTCTTTCGTGCCTACTCTGGAAAACTCTTTGTCATCCAATGTCCCTTCTAATGACCAAACAGATTCTGTATCTATTAAAAGAACTGTACTTGAGCCACAAAGAGTAACTTCAGAACCCCAAGATGTGGATAGCTCGTCAAGTATACCTACAGTTCGCAGATCTGGGCGTAGTCGCCATGCCCCAGACCGTTTAGATCTTTATGTTTAATTTTACCCCTCAATGATTGTTCATTTTTGAAGATAGGGGTGAATGTCATAGTTTGTAGTAATGTTGTAAGCGACATTTGTGCTTTTGTGTTTGTTGTAAGCGACACGCGCGATCTGACGATTATTCATCATGGCGGTCGCTATTACTTGTATGCTTTGGTTTATGTCTGAATAAACCCTCTAATTCGGGTAATACGGCCTGTGTTTTATAGTAGAACTACAACGGGGAGACTTGAAATGCTTTGTATTAATAATTCTGCTCAAAACTGTAAAATTGATTCATGTTCACAATGAGTAAAGATTAGAAAATCTTTGTTGACTTTTAAAGTAATCAAGTGACGTTTAATATTTAATAGTTGGAGACAGGACGGGCAGAAATTGATATCCGTCTCTGTACAAAAGATTTAACTTAACATTATTTCGATATCACCTAATACTGACAAGATTGTTTATGGAGCAACTATGAATGGGAACCTAAAAGGGGAAATCATAACTCAGTGTGACCAAGTCATCCAAGAAATCCTATTCTGATTTTAAAACCACAGAGAATGGATCGACAAAGAATGAAGGAAAATCGTTGACAGTGAACGTAACCTGGATCCATCAGAATGAATCTCAGCTACAA
Organism: Nautilus pompilius; assembly: GCA_018389105.1. NCBI lineage: Eukaryota > Metazoa > Mollusca > Cephalopoda > Nautilida > Nautilidae > Nautilus > Nautilus pompilius. Next base: position 1,031,954 of record JACATO010000961.1, on the reverse strand, counting down.
CCGTAATAAGTGAGTTTGCTACAATAGTCCCACCATCCTTTCCAGAAACTGTTATGCTTTACAACTGATTCTCTATTTACGAATTTTTCAATAAATTAAATAAGCTCCTGCTGTTTTAGTTTTGTGGGGTGGCCTGCATATCAAGAGGCGATACAGGGCCCATCTGGTGAAGTTGTAGCTCGTCGTTTTTGTCTGATCAGCTGATCCTAGAAAGTTGGCAAGCACCAGGTCGAATGTCTGTAGACAGGTGTAATCAACAGTAGCGGTTACCAAAAGAAAAGATCACAGCAAATGTAGTGCATACCTACCTCATTAATTCATTATTTGTTTATTAAGTTTATTAACACTGCAACAAAGACAGTTTTATTCTGATGAAAATGAGCTTTGCTTTCTCTGGAGTTTTGCACAGACCTACAAATCCTCAGACAGTCATAAACACCTAAACAGAGATATGGTGAATCCCTTTATCTTTACAAACGAAAGTGTGAATTAATCGGTTCTCTGCTTCCAAAAATCGTAATATCCAACAGTGAAGTTGGGAATAAAGAAGACACAAAAAACTTGAAAGACAGCAAAGAAGGGAGCAGTATTTTCCTCCTTTTTTTGACTATAATCAACTGAATGATCGAACAGATATTCAAAGTGGCCTCGGCTCAGCCAGACCGAGCTAAGTGTTTGTGGGAGGAGGTAGAAGATAGGGACAGACATGCCGATGTTCTGAACACAACTAGGTGCCTGCCACGCGAGACGGATAAATCGGAGAGTTTCCTCCCAAAGTAGAATAACGCATGGAAATCCACTAAGGAATAAGATACTGAAACATCTCCAGCGGCTGAGCACGTGCCGCAGTTAATACAATGGTGTCCTTTCGAGGTGATTGGTAAAAATTGTCGAGATACTTGTGTTAACGCGCTGCTATTTAGGCTGTAGCCACACCCCCTCTTCTGGTGATTCATAACACGAATTAACTGAAGGTATCCAATCGCGGCTCAGTAAAATCACCCTGACTCCACTATTCTCAGAACAACACGAGGATGGCAGAGATGCTTCATTCATACTGATGTGTAGTAAATGTCTTTTTTTATGATTTAAAGTCATTCGTTATCTTAGATGCCGAATCTTTGCCTGCAGAAACCGCACCTATATTCTTCTCGAAGGCTAATCCATTTGTACTAATAAAGTCATCTTTGACATTATTTCCATTTGCCTTATTGCCGCTGCCTTTATCAAGGTTTAGGGCTTCTACGTCTGGATTCCATGGATTTTTGTGCGAGATTTTTGATTTCGTAATGTCGAGGATTTTCGAGATGCTGTAGTAGAAATTGGGCCTTAAAGCATATCTGGTCCTGTGTGGCAAGAATTTCTGCTATTGCCAGCCTATACTTTTCTCCGATGAGTCCGAGTTTCAGATATTTACGTTTGGAAGTAGCACTCGGGTTTGGAGAAGACCTTCTTCAAACCTAGTGTATGGAGGTGGAGTGTTATGGCAGAGACTCCAATTGGTGGAAAAACAGAAGTGATGCTTTCTGAAGGGGCATCTCAATTCTGCTGGTACAATGCCAGTTAAAAACAGATGTACCATTGTACTAAAGGAATAGTGATATTCAATACCAACATTCTTCAGGCGGATGAAGCTGCATGACGCACCCCTCGCGTGACCACAGTCTGGGAAAGGAATCGAGGCATTTGGATTCTTCCCTTGGTACTCCAAAGCCCTGATATGAACTCAACTGAGCCGGAGAGCAACTCATCTTAAGTCTTGCCACTGTGATAGAAATGAAGAGAGCTCCCGAGTAGATGTGGAGGACGTAGAACAGTTCTTGACAGAAAATATCCCTGATTCAAAGCCTGCCAATGATTATCTCGACTAAGTAACGACAAGTGCGTAATTCAATGAATCAGATTAATTTTTTATTGACAGTAAAACTAATTTTTTTTAGAAATGTCTAGAGAGGAAATAAACCGTTTAAATCAGGAAGAATAAAACATAATGCATTCTCTTATCTTTTTACAGCTGGTTTTTCAAAAATAAAATCAACACAATCGAATTTTCCTTTTTTTTGGTTTATTCAGATTTTAGGGAAACGCAATTTGATAGAATTGGTCGCATCGATAATTAACTGATTACACAACTAGAGAATGATCTTAAAAATAAACAAAAAGTCGGCGTCTTTTTTTTCAAAAGCCAGATCACCGTCGATGGTCGCAGGGCGAACAACTTTCCCAAACTTTTCCGAAATATTTGCAGACAGGTGTCGCGTCGCGTCGCGTCCCAGCCGGTCTTTTAAAACTCTATCGCCGATGCTATTTATCATAGAGATGATTTCTACTCGAAGTTGTTTGCCCGGGTAACCGAGATATTTTGAGGGTTGCATAAATGCATCAACAGCCAGCCGAGGCCACCATTACCGGACCAGGTGCTTTCTCACGCTCGACACCCATCCTCAAAGTAAGTATGAAGAATCTACAAAACTTCCGCTATAAAAATACTTATAAGAAGGAAATAATTGGTAAAATTATCGTAAGTGAACGCGATATAATAATAATAATAATAAAAAACAGTGTTATTTATACACTTTTTCTTCGATCTACTAATATTGTGTCGGTGTATAGCGACTTGAAACTTACGGGTGGCGAACCTGGTTTTAATATAGGTGCTGTAGAGACCATGTTACAGCCGTGCACATCACTTCGGCCAGTCGCCGGTCTGATTGGGTGAACGTATCACTAGTTAACCGTGTATGGCCTGTAGATAACCCGCCATTGCTGGATAGCCCTGTCAAGCTGCGAACCTAGCGCCTCTTACGGTGATCTACATCAATACATTTATACTTCCAGCTCTGCATAAACTCCAATTGTTTACTCTTCTTTAGGGTTTTGGTAAATATATTCGAATTCATTCTTAATTCCAAGCGATTTAAACTGACCGTAATTTGAACCATTCCCCCCGCCATTTAAGACTGGTCTTAGGATTTATTATTTTGTTGTTGCAAGGCATCTCGTTGTTACTTTTCTTGTTCTCTCGTCATAGTATAGCTTAACCTTAACAACCTCCATCAACGTTACTTCTTAGTAATGACATCCTTAAATTGGTGATCTTCGGGGTTTGTATTCTCGAAATTGCTTTTACAACAACGGAGTCATTTTGTTTTCTTGATTTCATCTAAGCTGGGGAAAAGGAAAGAAAGAAACCTCATTTTTAGATTATTTTCTTCAACTTACTACTTTCCTGATTGTGCATAGAAACTTAGATAAATAAATTCGTGTAGTTTAGACTGTCTGGTAACAAGGTGTTTAATATATGTGCTGTAGGAACTTTATTATATCTGCATATTGCGCAAATATGACTCAACTTGGCGCCATTCTACACAATCATCAGAACTCGAGAGAAGTTTCGCACAAGGTTTTCGTGAAAGAACTATCTAATTTATTCCCTAAGTCAAAATTTACCTAAATTTCTTTGAGATTAACAGTACAGGTAAGTCAATGAATCTTTGCATCTATTTAGTGATTATCTGCTTATTTTTAATATATATATCTATCTCTGAAGAGTAAGTTGGAGGTGGGAAGTTTAATATTACTTCATTATCTACAAATTTGTTGTTTGTTTTATAGATTTTTATTATCCAGAAAAAGTAGAAAGTTTGTAAGTCGTAAACCCTTCAGATAGCCACTGCTCATAAAGTTGGTCCAGGCCATCGTGAAAACAGATTACTGGTGATGAGCTTTTCACAGTGAGCAGAAAACCTGAAGACATCAAGTCTACTACTAAATTTAAATAATTTGAACTGGAAGCCCTTTTCGCACCAATTGTTGTACAACTAAATAAAATCAGAACTGTCTTATTCACTTATACAAAAAGCTCGGTAACGCTAACATCTTTAATCGTTCTGTTCTAAGTCACTGTACACGACAGACACAAAAGGGCCACAGATGCTGGCTTCACATTTCGTATGCCAGTCTACCACGCCCACGACGTTTGTCTGCCACACCCACGACGGTGGTATACCACGCCCACGACGGTGATCTACCACACCCACGTAGTTAGTCTACCACGCCCACGACGTTAGTCTACCACGCCCAAGACGTTAGTCTACCACACCCACGACGGCGATCTACCACACCCACGTAGTTAGTCTACCACGCCCACGACGTTTGTCTGCCACACCCACGACGGCGATCTACCACACCCACGTAGTTAGTCTACCACGCCCACGACGTTTGTCTGCCACACCCACGACGGTGGTATACCACGCCCACGACGGTGATCTACCACACCCACGTAGTTAGTCTACCACGCCCAAGACGTTAGTCTACCACACCCACGACGGCGATCTACCACACCCACGACGTTAGTCTACCACGCCCACGACGTTAGTCTACCACACCCACGTAGTTAGTCTACCACGTCCACGACGTTAGTCTACCACACCCACGTAGTTAGTCTACCACGCCCACGACGGCGGTCTTCTGCGGTCAGTTTTTGTTCCAGTTTATGCATTCACTAGGAAAACCGCAAAAACCTGAATATCGAGATGGATACAAACTGGTTATTGGTAATTATTTGGAAGATGAAAAGAATGCTAGAGGCCTAAACAATTTTTAATGACTTTTTGCCCTTATAACATGTAATCAACATTGTATTCCATTGTGCATTAAAATATAAAGCAAATAATGTTGGTTAAAACATCAGTAACAGAAAAAGTACATAATTCTTTTAAAAATGACTGAAGATTAATGTTATGTGATGGTGTCCTGTCTTACCTATCCTACACCAATACCACCTACCATATGCAATTAATTATTACGATTTTAAGTTTACTTGTATAAAGAACTCTATCCTTATGTTGCTTGCAATTATCCCTAGTATGGTCATTACTCCTGACTGAGCGATATAGAGGGGGCAATTCTCTGTTGGACAGAGAATAGTTTGAAGTGAAGTCTCCAATAATGATAATGTGGTTTGGGCTTTTAAAAATTGGTTACTTTTCAATAGAGGTGCAAAATTATACAGTAATTTCTGGATTTAATGGTCATATATCTCAAGGAAGCTGTCTAGTGCCCTAAGAAACGTTAACGTATAACCGTGCTAAAAAGTTTTTACTTTTGTCCATGCTTCTTTAAATGTCAGGATTAAATGGACTCCTGATATTAACAGACACCATTCTTATTAGTCCGTTAAATCAATGTTTCACTGCACTTGCTTCACACTTGCTAACGATTGGTTTCCAAAAAGCGATCCCCATACAGGTGTATGTGTATGCCAAATAATTAGAACATCTAGGAAGAGGTCAATATTTTTTGTCAGTTTTTTCAGAAAGTGAAGATTGTATATATTCTGGACTCATTACATGTATTCTGAAACGTTTCAAGCATTTTTTTCAATTCTAATTTTGATAATTACGGCTACAGCTAAAAAAAATAGAAAAAATCGTTTCTCAAAATATTAGTATATTCCATTTCAAGTTTGAGTAAATCACTATTTATGCAATATAAATACCGTGGATCTCTCAGTCTGGTTCAAGACACAAAACCACAATCATGGGGAAGACTGCTGACTTGACAGTTGTCCAGAAGACACTCATTGACATCCTCCACAAGGAGGGTAAGCCACAGTAGGTCACTGCTGAAAGGGCTGGCTGTTGGCAGAGTGCTGTATCAAAGCATATTCATGGAAAGTTGACTGGAAGTGAAAGTGCATAAGCAATAGGGATGACCGACCACAGCGTTGAGATTGTCAAGCAAAGCCGATTCAAGAACTTGTGGGAGCTTCACAAGGAGTGGACTGAGGCTGCGGTGAGTGCATCAAGTTCCACAATGCACAGACATGTCCAGGAAATGGGCTCTTTTCAGATGAAAGTAAATTTTGCATTTGATTTGGATATCAAGGTCTGACAGTCTGGAGGAAGAGTGGAGATGCACAGAATCCGCGTTACTTGAAGTCCAGTGTGAAGTTTCCACAGTCAGTGATGATTTGGGCTGCCATATCATCTGCTGATGTTGGTCCACTGTGTTTTGTCAAGTCCAAAGTTAATACAGCCGTCTACCAATAGATTTTAAAGCACTTCATGCTTCCGTCTGCTGATTAGCTTTTTGGAGATACTGATTTCCTTTTCTAGCAGGACTTGGCAGCTGGTAATTGGTTTTGCTGACCATGGATTACTGTGCTCCATTGGCCAGCCAACTCGCCTCACCTGAACCCCATATCAAGCCAAGCGGCCACAGCCCACTGGGCATTGCCTAAATGCCTTTATGGTCAGTCTGCCCCTGAAGCTCTCAAATAATTAACAATGACTCTGCCAAAATAGATCTCAATTCACTTAGCTGTTAACCACAACTAGCCAAGAGGTCCGGAGGTTCACAGATGCTTTCATAGAATTTAGAATTCTTGTTGCCAATAGTTTTGTAGCTTGGAAAGAAATAAGAAAAAGAGCAAACCTTAAAAAATGCAAAGAAACCACTAAATCTTCATGCTTCATTGCACTTCCATAATTGCACTTGGCATGAAACTGCTTTATATAGATCACACTTCTCAGTAACTAGCTCTGCAAGACAAGTTCTCCTGTTACAATGATCTTTGCTTTTTCTCTCCTTCCCACCAAAATTTAAAAATTTTGCCAGAACTTTTGAGTTGAGAAATCAAGAATATTCGACATGTTTGTTTTAAAAATTAATTCCTTACTAATTGTTATTTGTAGGTATTGGGAATCGTGCTGTGGAGTAAAGAAACAGGTAAGATTCTTATTTTCATTTTCTGATTAGTTGTATTTTGAATGAAATCACAACCAGCTGACATCACACGGAAGAGAAGCAGTTCCAGCCATCGCATTAGGGTGAGTTAAATGTTTGACCAGAATAAGCTGGTTGATTTTAAGTTGATAATTTGTATGGCCCGCAAATGATGTTATAAATATCCAAATGGCCCTTGATAGGAAAAAGGTTCCCCACCTCTGATTGTCCACAGGAACCATGGCACTGCACAACCTCGTCACCTATTTCTACAGCTGTAGACAATGATTGTTAAAAGAAGAAAAAGAAATCACAGCTTCCATTTGGGATAATTTTCATGAGCTGAAATGGAACATAATTAATATGCATCAGACTTTTATTATGTTAAATAAATTAGACTAAAACTGGTATTTAAATTATGTTGCTCCTTTCTCATTACAGATGATTTCCAAATAATTTTAATACAAACACTGTAGGGAATTGTTGGAGTTTTACTGTAAAATGGAAAATTTGCTACATTGTTCAGAAATATTTTTTATCCTTGTAGCTTTAATAGTGGTCCATCTGAATTTGGCACCATCTTCCATAAAAAAATACTGCTCTCTGTGGACAGATGACATTGGCTTTCTCTCTCAGAGAATGTTAATGTATCAGCCTTAAAACATTTCCCTTGTTTATGAGATTTTTCACTGCCAAAAAATCACACATCTACAATATCACCAACAGACTGACCATTTTATTTTGGTGACATGACCACTGTCTAAGAATTGTGAAAACCTGTTCAGGCCACTTGTCTTGATGGGATGCAATGCCATTGAAAGAGCCTTGTTCGGAAGTCCAAACCGCTCAACAACAGTTGTAGCTCAAAGGCTGATGTTGTTTTGTATATTATGCAGAGTAATTCATAGTACACACATGTAAAAAAGAATACTGCAGCTGAATCTGATTGTGGGGGTTTGTTTTACACAATAATTTGTCATCTACAAACACTGTAGCTGAAAACCTCACTAGAATTTCTATTGTTATCTATTATACTACACAGTTACTAATTGTATACAGATACAAGACGATGTACATACGAGGCTAATTGTAAAATATGTGTAGATCTTCTTAACATCTTAAATAATTAACTGCATTTAACTTACTGAAACTGAACTGAGAGGGAATTTACAATGCAGAATTTTATTATTGTGACGTACAATGTAAATAGAAGAAATTAAGTATAATAAATTAAACTGAAATTGTTAAAACCTAAAGGAAATTAAATTATATTAATATCAGCTTAGTAAAATAATCAAATTGTGTATTGTTTAAGATGAAACTGAAATGTTTATTTTTAATTATCATCATTACTACCAGTAATTGTAGTGGTATTGTAGAGTCTTTACATTTTGTGTTTAGGGTGAGAGTGTTTAACTTATGAATTTGTTTTGAAATGTGACACAATGAAGCTGCAACAACGATCTGAAGTACAGAAGATGGAGCTAAATCTGAAGGTAAAGACATTTGGTAAAATCCTCATTTGTCATTTGACATTAAATTATTTTAATAAAGTCTTTTTCTTCTTTGTTTTGTATGTTCTCTATACTGTATTAAAGTGACCTGACATTTCACTGGGTTAACGAGCTCCATGATTTAGAAACATTTTCATTTGTTTGTTTAAAAAATAAAACAGTTCCAAAAGAGTGCCTGAAGAACATTTGCAAAAGTCTCACTGGGCCTCATTAAAGAAATCACCTGCCTGCAACTTAGAAAAGAGTTGGTGCCCAAAACTAACTTTAAAGTTTCAGGGTTTTTATATAAAATGTGTTTTGTACTAAGTTGTTCAGTACAATGAGTTGGTAGTGATGTTGGTGGGCAAAAACCAATTATGTTAACCTTACTGCTGACAGCCGTTTGTTTTGAAATTTGTTTTGTCTTGGGTTGTTAGTTTAGGGCAATGAGGTTTAATGTTGCTTTTTTGTCCGATAGCAGCCTTAGGGGAGGTGTTTGTTGAGTTGTGATTTCTCTTCCCTTAGAAGCAGGGGTGGGTTGCCTGGCAGTCAAAATATATTGATCTTTGGACAGACTTGTATTTCTCATTTGAGGGATGGCTATGCAACATTCACTGGGTTTGATGTAAAGTTGATGTGTAATGGCCACCTTTGGTTGGGACCTTGAGGACTAAACACTAACCAGGTTCCAGCTATATATTTTTTTATTTTAAAAACATTACATCATAAATGGTTCTGAGAAGGTGATAACAGTATATATCTGTGTTTGATGCCTAACTAATGGATTACTTGCACAAAATGCATTTTTCTTGTTTTCAAGTGCAAATAAAATTGTAATAATTAGATAAAATTGTGCATAGACACTTGAGTACATAACCATTATTTGTTCTTTCTGCATATAATGTATTTTTTTGAGATGTGGAAATTCAAGGGTATATTCATTTTTTGATTTTATGAACAGATGTTTTCTCTTACTATATCAGCGTGTTTCTGCAGTTTGTTTACTCTACATTATCTGTAAAGCACTGAGCTGGTCTGGAGATGTGGATACTCTTGAAACAGTGGCTGAGAAATGCTTAAGAGTGCACAGACTTTGTTTTTTCTTTAAAAAAAAAATTTGCCTTTGTTCACATTTTAGACAGTTGATAGTTATTTTTAATAGCATTTCTAAACACCCAGGAGCCACATTAATATTTGTTTTTAGCTGTAGCAATCAAACTGTCCAAAGTAAACAATGCTGTGTCAGAGAGTGATTATTTGGGAATGTTAAAAGATGTGATTACCATCAAAAATTGATTCCACCTTTGAGAAGTGGAAACTACAGTTAGACGTTTTAGAGTTTCACATACTGGTGGTTTGGCAAAGTTTTAGACTTGCTGTCCTCCTCATTATCTATTCTGAAATTTACTTATTTAGGGGAGAATCATTATGAATGAACCTCATAGCTTCTAAAGCACCAACAGGTTTTGATGAGTTCCTGAAGACTTTCAGAGTGACTGAAATAACGGAACTTTCTTCTGAATTACTTTGTATGTATAATAAATAGCCGACTGAATTTCTGACTAAAGGAAAACTTGGATAACTAAGAATCATAGAATGTTTTTTTTTTATTTTAAATGAAGTTTCACAAATAGAGTTTCACTATCCCTATTTCATTATCTGGGAGGTAATCACAATTTTTTTTTAGTGTACTGTGATACAGATATGTAAGTACATTTAAGAAACTTGCATAGGCTATCACAATCACTGATTGTATTCCAACACTGCTGTCTGCTTTAATACATTTAAATATTGACTAACTGTGGTTCTCAAATGCTTTTTCATTATTTCTCATGCATTGGAAATTAAATGAAACATAATGTAAATTGTTTCAGCTGTAATAGTAGTAGCAGAATTTGTAATAATCAGCGTCAATGACAAATTTTGTCTGTGAAAGAACATGAAGATGGAAAAGTGATGCCAACTGCAACAGCTCTTTTTGGTATTACACAAGAAACTGAAGCAAATATATTGTGCAAGTAAATAAAGTTTTTGTATGACCCGGTACTCAGTTGAGTTCAAAACAAGCACCTTTTTGTTAAATCTGATAATGAGTGAACTACCAATTAAATTTTTCTTTACTCAGCATGATCTATTGTAGACTTGAAGTTATGTATACTGTATGTTATAATTTGAACAATATTATTTTGACTAAGTTAATCTCTTATCTTTACACTTTTTTCTTTTTCACATACAGTAGTAAATACTTGTGTTTGAATAAAATGAATAGAAATACTTTTAGTATGTGCAGAAAGATTTCAATTTTTAAAATAGTGAATTTATAATTATATCATCATCCTTCCCCAGTTTATTATCTAAATTTGCTTAAATATGGATTGTTGATACATACACTGCTTGACCAATTGAACTTAATTTCCCAGGGTTAAGGAAAATGTTAAATCTGATGCTAAAGCATTAGATTTTTTGCTGTTTACACCAGAGAATAAGAGAACCATTTTTCTGCATGTTGGGAAACAAGTTAAATTGTGACTGTGAATGGTACTTGTATGCGGTGTGTAAGTTAGACTTGAGCAACATGATACCAAATACAAAACAAATCAAACGGATTATGAAGAGCTCGACCAAACCTAAACAAGAGACACACAATGTTTTTAGCTTTCAGTAAAATATAATTTTGCCTTTGCTCTTATTGTATGTCTTGCACACTAGGGTCGTTTAGCCAAAACTGAAATAGCATCTGACCATAATGGCATTCAGCTGGGTTTTATTTGAATGTCTCTAGTATATATTTTTTCCTTTTGTAAACTGTTATTAACTTTGTGATTGAATTCATTTATTTTTTGAAGAAAAATTTTTTTTTCCAAAACATCATAAATTTATACTTAATTAAAAAGAAATTTAGTGCATTTTTCTGCAGTTGGATAAATCTCATATCTAAAACACCTGTTAGTTCAGTTTGGCCATTTCTTACCTGTCATATTCCATTCGTGTATGGTACACTATAAGTATACGTTTTTCCCTGTAAACATAGGGGGATATAGAGGGTGTGTACATTTAAAGGTATCGAATAATTAACAATGAATCTGCATAATAGATCTTAATTCGCTTAACTGTTCAGCACAACCAGTCAAGAGTTCCGGAGGTTCACAGATGCTTTCATAAAATTAGAGCAAACCTTAAAAAATGCAAAGAAACCACTAAATCTTCAAGCTTCATTGCACTTCCAGAATTGCACTGGGCATGAAACTGCTTTATATAGATCACACTTCTCAATAACTAGCTCTGCAAGTCAAGTTCACCTGTTACAATGATCTTTGCTCTTTTTCCCATCCACCCCACGTTAAAAACATTTTGCCAGAACTCCTGAGATTAGAAAACAGGAATATAATTACATTGAATTGTTAATGTTTTCTTCTTTCTCTAGTTTTTTTATAATGTGCAATGTTTTCAAAACCAATTCCTTGTTAAATGTTATTTGTAGCATTTGGGAATGTGCTCTGGGGTAAAGAAACAGGTAAGTTTGTTATTTTCATTTTTTGTTTAGGTAGGCTAAGTGGTAAGGTTTGGGTTCGGATAGGGTAAGTTAGGCATTAGGAAAGGGACGTCGGACTTAGGTAGGATGACAGGGTTAGGTAGGGTCATCGGACATAAGCAGGTTTTGATGGGTAAGGTTTAGGTTAGGGTCGTCGGAATTAGGAAGTCTGGCGGGGTTAGGTAGGGTTTAGGTTAGGGTCGTCGGGCATAGGTATGATTGCGGGGTTAGGTAGGATTTAGGTTACTGACGTCCGACATAGGTAGGCTGGAGGTGTTAGCTAGGGTTTAGGTTAGGGTCGTCGGACATAGGTAGGCTGGAGGGGTTAGTTATGGTTTAGGTTAGGGTCGTCGGACTCAGGTAGGTTTTAGGTTAGGGTCGTCGGACATAGGTAGGCTGACAGTGTTAGTAGGGTTTAGGTTAGGGTCGTCGAACATAGATAGGCTGGCGGGTTTAGGAATGATTTAGGTTAGGGTCTTCGGACTTAGGTAGGCTCATAGGTTAGGTAGGGTTTAGAATACTCTCATCGGACATAGGTAGGCTTGCGGTGTTAGGGTCGTCGGAATTAGGAAGGCTGGCGGTGATAGGTTGGCGGGCTGTGATTAGTTAGGTTTACAGGTAAGGGAACGTCCTACGACACTTAGGTAGGCGGCCTGGGTTTAGGTTGGTTTTTAGGGTAGTGCACTTCCGACACTGGGTAGGTCATCATTAAATGTATAATTGCTAGGTCAAAGGTCATTTGGCGACGGTAAACCGTGGAAATAAACGATTGTCAACTAAAATTGGTTTTCCCTTTCAGCTGATAGGGACATACAGAGAGTAAACTCTGTTTTGAGAATTAAGCCTGGTCTAATCGCACCTCTGCTGCCACTGTAGGGAAGGAGTTGGGTGGACCGCTTTTCTCTTAGTCATACAGGTATAAAAACAGGTGAAGGATAAGCCTCATTGATATACAGCTGTGACGGCCGGACGTGGAACCGATCCAGCTACATCTCAGACACACAGTTAACTATTTTATAGATCAATAAGTTCTAAGGAAGTAGGTAAAACAGAATGTTCATTCAGATTCGTAGGAGACACGTGAATTGGGATAGATTCATTCAGCGTCGAAGATAGGTAGGTAGGTTAGCGTTAGAGCCGTAGGTATATTTAGGTAGATTAGCGTTGTAGAGTCGCAGGAACCATGTGGATAGGCAGGCAGATGTGATCCAATGCCCCAACTTTTGTCGAACGGCAGTGGCATCACATGTTCCGTCCGAGGAAGGTAGGCCCGTAAATATTCGAAGTAATTTCGTATGTCCTCTTGGAAGAGTACAATCGTGGGACTGAACCTGGCTAGACACAGGGCATCATCAATCCTGCCGACTGGCACACAGAAGAGTATCCTAAAACATTCATCTCATAATGCAGACTCTTTGGGCGCCGAGTGGATTCCGTACTGCAGTTCAGGATAGTTAGGGGTTCGATCGCATTAAAGCTGATGAGTGCCAGATATCCGCAGGTACTTCGCGTTAAAGATGGAGGAGGTTAGGGTTTCGGATTCCCCCAAAGATGATTGAGAGGCTGAAATGTAATCCTTGTTCTGTTTATTCTACACTTCTCCATGTGGAAAACAGATTGAAGGGAATTGGTTCCCAACTAGAATGGGGAAGAGAGATTTCAGTCTATACAATTGGATGACTGACTGCTACTGAGCCGGCTCCGGTCTGGTCACTGCCCTCGTCTTCAGGCATATAACCAATCAGCCGACCCCACCTGCCCCATCTGCGGAGAGGGGCCTCAAACGGTGCCCCGGTCTTGTCTCCCTCCGCCAACAAATTTCCGGTGAAGTGGCTCCGCCGCTCAAGGCTCTCGTCTCGCAGCCAAGAAGTCCCTTTAAGGATACTCTCGGGAGCTATGTCTCTGCAACAACCACAGCAGCCGGCGGCAGTTGCCTACCCTAAGCTAAGCTAGCCTTAGATCGAACCCCTGCCAGAAATTCTGGGATTGGACTCTCTTCAATTCCGGGGGAGGATGTTATTGTCTCTCTGTTCCAGGGGTGGATAGTGAATGAATGAGACAATGCTAACGACCTGTTCCATTGTCTAGCTAACCCCGGTTCATTGTTAACATCTCCATGTTCCAGGCATCCGTTAAAGTCTATGCTATTTCTTGCCCCAACCGGAACTGTTAATGTCTTCCTGTTCCAATTGTCTAGAATTTTAGCACACAAGAGAAGGTCAATGATGTGTGTTTATATAGCAGAACACATTCTGAACACTGCAAATGTAATATAATATAATATACATATTTTTAGTGCACAAAATAAAGTCTCTCCTTCTTCCCTGATATCTATTTTGAAAAACTAATTGTTTATCAAACAAATAATGAACATTTATCAGTTCTTGTTTGCTGTTTTTAATTTCAAACCACGCAGCCTGTGGAAGAAAAGGAAAACCAAATGTGAAATTCTTGCCTGTTCAGTGTTGGATCCTTAGAAGAAAAAATGGTTAGAGATAGCGGTGTTTATTTAGAGTTACATTTGTCTAAGTCAGTTCAAGAATGGAGAGAGTACGTTGTTCACTGGACTGTGGTGGACTCGTTATAAGTGAAACCTCTTGTTTTTAACTTTTAATATGCAAAGGAAAATTAATGATTTTGTTTCCAGAAAGCAACTTTTCTTCTGGTTCTTCATCTTTGGTTAATCCAGCTGTTTTCTTTGTGGTCCCTGATTCACAGTAATGCACGCTAAGAGAATAATTTGCACTCATTGGCATAAAACTAAGATACTGAAAGATGCGTCACAAAAAATAATTTTTTAAATGATTTTCCTTTTACTTTTGAGATCCTTTTAGATTCTGTTTCTGCTTTTGTTTTGTAATATTTTCTTTTGGAAATCTTACTGTCCATTGTGTGTGTGTGAGTGTGTGTGAGTGAGAGAAAGATGCATCACCTTTTAGTTATCAATTTTATCATTCCTTATATCAAATAAAGTTTCTAAAATTGCACCAAGTTTTCTCTGTTGGGCACATTATGTCCTCTTTACCATTATCAGTTCCTCTCTTGTTAATTACTACATTGCCATGAAAATAAGTTGCACTTACAATAGAAAATTCTCTGTATTTATTGTAATATTTTTAAAATCTAAGTCATTATTAAAAATGAATTCCATTATATTTTAGTGACTCAAACATCCAAATTGTCACAGAACAACTGCTATCATTATTTAAAAATTCTCCGTATATTTTTGTTCTACATCTTTTCTGTGGCATAAATTAAACATTTAAATGTTTATGTTTCTAGATGGTGGATCGCAATTAATAAATATTTTATTTAAAATGGGATGAAATAAGATGGTAGCTTGACTTGTTTTGTTTTGGAAAAACAAATCTGAAAATTTCTCTTTTTCACTGAAATATAGTGATAGGAATTCTGATAACTTTGCTATATATACAAGACAGCCATTACATACAATAAGTATAACATAGCGTCAGTATCTATTGTTATGTACTTGTTTTAGGGAACCTCTCACTGATAGGACCTGTGCCGGACTCAGTTCTTTGGTACATGTCACTGGTTGGTGGTTGGTGTATTTGGATTTTCACTTACAGAATATCCTCTCTATCTTGACGTTTCACATCTTCTGCTTCTATATTTATGCAGCCAGGTAATTTTTATTTATTTATTGGTTAATCAATTTAGTTATGATAAAGATATTTTATTTACTAAAGTTTCTGCTACATTTTTCATGTGATATTCCAGCTGCTAACAATTTTCTGCACTCACACAAAAGGGTTCTAGTGTAAGACAGCTATTGGAAATGTTTGGATTAAATTTTTCTAAAGCCACTATTACAATTTTAAAATTTCTATTTAGCTGTTGTCAAAATTCTTACGTTTTTAATTTTGAAATTTAAAATAATAATAACCCATGTAAAGAAAACGAAAAGCAAACATTCTGAAATATTGTTGCTGTATTATTTCTCACTTGCATTTTGTTTATCAAAAGATGGATCATTTATAACAATACAAATATCTTTAGAATGAAACAGTAAATTCTTTGTTAATTTTTAAGGATTTATACACAGCTAACATTTTTTCTAAAAATTCAGTAAACATTTTTTAACATAATTAAAATATTTAAAAAAAATTTTTTCTTGTGAAGGTTGTACATTCGTCAGATATCAGCACTCTTCTCTGTGGTGCTTGTTCTGAGGGAAGAAATGGGATGTTCTTTGCCAGAGAGTGGAGTCTGCATCATACGATGTTGACTAACTGCTTTTGCTTTTACCAACCACTGCTCTGTACTATGTTGTTGTTACAGCTGTGAGTACATGTCTACTTTCATTGTATTTATACCGTATCTACTGTTACTAATTATACAAATTTCTTGGGTTAATACAAAATAAAACATTTAGCCTAAATTTATGCTGTATATTTTCAAAAGAAGATTGTGCCAAATAATATCTTTAAATATGAGACCGAAAACCAAAATTAAATAAACAAGAACACTGACTGTCATCGTTCAAAAGATAAAAGAAATGCACTTGTATGATTTTTAAAAAATATTTATAATTTTTATCTAATTGAGTATAAAATATAAACTAACAGGAAAATTGATGAAGATGGCTGTATGGTCAAATGTTTTTTTAATTATGTAAGCTGTAGTTAGATGTATTCAAAGAAAAATGCTTGAATGTAAGTAATCAAACATACTTGGGTGTTATAAAACTAAGGTCTTGTCGTTTTGTGTTCAGCAACCTTGAGATATGACGGACATCCTCCACTCTCTACAAAGAAACAGTGAATCTTACAAGTAGTTTTAGTAAAATAAATGCAGTTGTAGATATTTTAAAAATCCACTATTAGACTAAATTGAATGCAATCATTAAGTCATTTTTACTTCTAAACCGTTTTTAACATGTTTTATTTTCCTAAAGTTTCTCATTTAATATAAAATACCATGACTATTATTAGATATGGCATTAATGGCTCATAAATGTATTACTGTCTCCATCATTTATGCATTTTCAGTTAATTAGATTATAAATTTATATTCTTGCTCATTTTTTTTCATTAGTTTGTTATACAAATGTATTTTGTTTAATGTAGTTGTCACTTTTATGGGTAGCCCAGTCTTTCTAATTGTTTACCTAATTCTCTTTAATGAAATCCTTTGTGACAAAGAATTTGTAAAGGAAGTAGACTGAACATAAAATATTGTCTAAACTGAATAAGCACATATCTTTTGATCAAAACTTTAAATTCTTTTGGGAAAAAAAATGCTTATTAACCAATAATTTAGGTTGTAAATTTGGCTAAAAGTTTCTTCTTAAATTGATTTACTTATCTTGAGATCTGTACAGCCAAACATTGATAACGCTGAATTCATTCTTTTTTCGCAATCTATTGACATGTGACAATACATACATTTATTTTACCATTTTTCAGAATATTCAGAAACTGTCAGCAAATTTCTAAAAAGTGCTGCTGCTTAGTGGCTGTTTATTAATAAATAATATGAAGATAGCATGAGAATAACTTTCCTGCTGGTGACATTTGGACAGAAGTTAATTTTTATTTGTTACAATTGTCAAAGTTTAAAAAGAAAATTAACTCTTGTAATATTGTAAACAGAATTAAAACAGACAACACACATGTGAATTCCAGCCACAGACTAAACTGATCTTGGTTACACTCTTTTTTTGGTTATTGACTGAAAAATAGTGCAATGAAAACTCATGGTAATTCATTGGTCAGACCTTTCATTTTTTCATTTAGTGTTATTTACTTGTGGTACAGTTGAAATAATTCCATTAAATTTGAATATTATTATGGTATTGAAAGCATTATCACAGAACTCTTCATACAATAGACAATTTTGGTTTAAGAACGTGTCAGGAAGGCGTTCTATGTGGATATTTAGCAAGAGCAAAGGATTGCATTTTATCCTAATCTGAAAATCTTATTAAAAAGAGTAAGGGTATAGAAAATTTTATCATATGTTGCTTCAGACTACAACTCTGCGACAATATAGCAAGAGATTAAATACTTGTGAGCTGCAGTACCAGCAAAGAAGGAATTTCTGCTACTGTAATCAAAGTAAAACAGCATGCAAATGAAAAACATGAATTATTTAACTGTTTATTTTTCTTTCTTTTTTAAAGGAGGAAAAACAATTTGGCCCATGCGTGTATACATTAAATTTTAAAATGAATATATTAGACTTTCCAAAGTTTGATGAAAGAAAAACTCATCTGTTGTTGTTTTATTCCAGCTGCGGCTCCTCATTCTTTTGATCCAAAACATGATATCCAAATTGGTACTGGTACTGAGATCTAGGTCTGTAACAGGTAATATAAGACTTTTTTTGATTTTTACCAGGGTTTAAAATTCCCAGGAAAATATTTGAAAGTGGTAGTTTTATGCAGAAACAGACATCAAAGAAATGCTTAGTCAGTTAATAATACTATATTGAGTAAAGTGTAAAATACAGTGAGCTGGTTACAACTTAAAAAGACTATGGTACAGAAGTTTAATGTAATAGGTTCCTTAAGTCTGTGTGAATTAATCTTAAAACCAATGTTTGGAATATCTTCTCTATGGAACATAAGGAAGTAGATAATATCTTTCAGTTGTAACTAAGATCCTCTTGCTTACATGATTTACAGATTTCAAATAAACATATTCACTCAGAATCAAATGTAAAGTCGATGCTTTTAAAGATTATCAGACGCTCTCAGTTCAGATTTATAAAGGAGATGGTGAGAGACTCCTTAGTAAGCAAATAATAATTTTTAAAATAAATGAAGAAAGCAAAATTATATGAATTCAAAAAGAAAGAAAATGTTTATTAAGTTGATAAACTTCAAAACAATTTATTTCACATTGTTTCTGAATACTTTGAATTAATAAAATTAGAGCACATCAACAAGTATTATGTATATTTCTCACGACAAATTTTCAAAAAGAGCTAATGTTTAAAAATTATTTTATTGTGTATTCCACATCTGTCTTGTAACATGCAAATCTTCATAGAATGTTCCTTGAATGTAGATCAACATTCCTCTCAATTTTTATATCCACATTTTAAACAATCATGATGTAATCAAGCAATAGTATTCAAAACCTTTTTTATTCTTTGTTTTTTCACAGGGACTACACTGTAAATTGTTTTTCCAGAAGATTTTTGGAAACATTTTCGAAGTGCAAAGGCTCAAAACAAGTCACACACAAGTTCACATCAAACTGTCAACTCCTCAGCGAATCTTGTGCTTTGCTTCTAGGGTTGGTCACTTCTTTTCAAGTTCATCGGGCACCTGTAGGAATCCCTTTGTCCATCTGTTCTCAATAATTTGTTTCCTCTTGACCCAACTTTCCTAGAAATTGAGATGAAAGTTTCATTCTGTACTCCAGCAGGGTCAATTGCCTATCTGTCACTTTTTGGCTCTAATTTTCTGGCTGATGGACTCTTCCATGAGTATAAACCATATTGCAGATTGCAACATCCACTACAAACCAAAATACATATTTCCAGCACTTTAGAGTCTTTGGGCATGAACTGTTCAGTATGGTCTTATTTTTCTGCTTCTGCTGTACTTCAGCAATATCAAGGAAGTTAGCATTTATTGAAAATAATGTCATTGTATGCTTATTATGTCATACTGTGCCACCATGCTGCCTCACTGTCTTTGTACTGTCCCCTTGTTTTTTCATCTTGCTCTTTGTCACTACTACTGGTAGTTCCTTTCTGTTGGTTTGAATTAGTAGCAGATGCATAGGTGTTATTTGCAAGTAAATATTTTAAAAGTTGTATTGATGTAAGGTAGTTGTCACAATATATATGATAATATTTTCACCAGACGTCATGAGTCAAATCACAAGCAACTCTCTGAGACCCTTCTCCACAGCTACTCATTCCTTCTCACTATAAACTTGAAAATCATTCACATTGCCATTATTTGGATCTGCTCACATTCAAACCTTGATTCCCCATTTAATTGTTTTGATTGGAATGTGAATGATTTTATAGTAAAAATGAACAAGTCACCCTATAATAGGAAAATTCATTTAAAAAATAAACATATTTTTATTAAATTATTTATAATGTCATCATTCTCATTAATTTTTACAGATATATTTCAAAATAATAAGTCATCGGAATGGAAAGTCATGTTTTTATTTTTTAATATACAGGTACATCTCAAAAAATTAGAATATTGTGAAAGAGTTCATTATTTTCCATAATTTATTTCAAACAGTGAAACTTTCATATATTCTAGATTCATTACACATAAAGTGAAATATTTCAAGCCTATTTTTGTTTTAATTTTGATGATTATGGCTTGCAGCTCATGAAAATCAAAAATTCACTATCTCAAAATATTAGAATATTTCGTAAGTTCAATAAAAAAAAAAAGGATTTATAATATAGAAATGTCGAACTTCTGAAAAATGTTCATTTATGCACTCAATTCTTGGTCGTGGCTCATTTTGCACGAATCACTACATCAATGCGGCGTGGCATAGAGGCGATCAGCCTCTGGCACTGCTGAGGTGTTATGGAAGCCCAGGTTGCTTTGATAGTGGCCTTCATCTCATCTGTATTGTTGGATATGGTGTCTCTCATCTTCCTCTTGACAATATCCCATAGAGAATCTATGGTGTTCAGGTCAGGCGAGTTGGCTGGCCAATCAAGCACAGTAATACCATGGTCAGCAAACCAGTTACTAGTAGTTTTGGCACTGTGGGCAGGTGCTGAGTCCTGCTGGAAAAGGAAATCAGCATCTCCATAAAGCTTGTCAGTAGATGGAAGCATGAAGTGTTCTAAAATATCCTGGTAGACGGCTGCGTTGACTTTGGACTTGACAAAACACAGTGGACCAACACCAGTAGACGACATGGCAGCCCAAATCATCACTGACTGTGGAAACTTCACACTGGACTTCAAGCAACTTGGATTCTGTGCCTCTCCACTCTTTCTCCAGACTGTGGAACCTTGATTTCCAAATGAAATGCAAAATTTACTTTCATCTGAAAAGTGGACTTTGGACCACTGAGCAACGATCCAGTTCTTTTTCTCCTTAGCCCAGGTAAGCCGCTTCTGACGTTATTTATGGTTCAGGAGTGGCTTGACACTAGGAATGCAACACTTGTAGCCCATTTCCTGGACAAGTCTGTGCGTGGTGGCTCTTGATGCACTGAATCCAGCCTCGGGCCACTCCTTGTGATGCTCCCCCAAGTTCTTGAATTGGCTTTGCTTGACAATCCTCTCAAGGCTGCGGTCATCCCTCTTGCTTGTGCACCCTTTCCTACACACTTTTCCCTTCCAGTCAAATTTCCATGAATATGCTTTGATACAGCACTCTGCGAACAGCCAGCCCTTTCAGCAATGACCTCCTGTAGCTTACCCTCCTTGTGGAGGGTGTCAATGAGTGTCTTCTGGATAACTGTCAAGTCAGCAGTCTTCCCCATGATTGTGGTTGTGTACTGAACCAGGCTGAGAGATTATTAATTATCAAAATTAAAATGAAAAAAATGCTTGAAACATTCTAGTTTACACGTAATGAGTCTAGAATATATACAATTTTCACTTTCTGAAATAACTGACAAAAAATATTGAACTCTTCCACGATATTCTAATTTTTTGAGATGCACCTGTATGCAAATTGTGAAGTTAATTAAATACAGTAATATATGCAGTCCATTATGTTATGCCCCAGCTAGCAATCTACATATTTAAAAAAGCAGCAATTATGAATGTTAATGACTTACCTGTGATAAACAAGTATTCCTTAATCGTTTTGTAGGTTTGAAGAACACTTCTAACAGTTGCTGATATTTATTCATAATTAGGCTCCACTAAAGAAATTTGTAATTAACAACTAAAACTTTCTAATTTATTTTCGTTTACTTTTTTAAAGATTGCATGAAAAGGAAGCGAAATAGTTATTCATGTGTGTTGGATTCAAAGTTCATTTTTGTTTGAGGGATCAATCCATATATAATGTATGTATCAAAAAGCTGGACGAAAAGGAATAAAAATATATACTTGTCTACAAAACCATTGGAAATGCACATCTACTTACTTCAACAACCATTAAATAAACATCAGGAAAATATTAAATGGTTATAACAACAATTTAATTCTTTATTCATATAAATGCAAAAAATCAGTATGAATCCTTAATAGAGTGTGGAAAACTTGCTTTTTAAAGCTAAAATGAAACAAGGACCAAAAGGATTATTTTATATTTGCAAGAACATGGATAACTTACTGGTGAGAAATTATTATTCAGTCAGAATCAAAAGACAACAAGAATCATTAAGTTCATCATCAACATGGAATATGAATAACAACAACAACAACAAGATGAATAATTAGCAATTACAAAATGAATTACAACTTTTGAAAAGTCCTAGATTTTACTAATCCGGTGGAACATTCAGAAGCAATAAATGTACCACCAAGAAGAGACAGAGAAGAAAAAAATAAAGATTGCTAAACTTATTCATGTCAATTTAAAGATAGATGTGCAAACTGAAATTACAAAAAATAAGAGAGACAGTAAAACAATCAAAGTCATGATAGCAACAGTCAATTACAGGACATAAATTTCTGTTACAGTTTGTGAAAAATTTTATGGACAAATATTATCTGATATCAAATGAAATTTAAGTGCTTGTACCACAGTTAAAAACAATACCAGAAAAATAAAAGAGCTGATTGAACCTAAAAGGAATAAATGTTAAACATCAAATGATTCTAAAAAGTCATACCTTCTACTAAAGTAATCAGTAATTATAATCATAGGAAAGCCTCACAACAAAAAACTGAAGCAGGACTAACTTGGTTCCCCTAAACTAAGACAGACAGACAATGGTGGATGGTTATTAAGTAATTAATCCATTTGTTTATATTTGTGGCTTTTGTTTTTTTTATGAATAGGATATTTTTGGCATGTTCCCAGTATGACCAGAAACGGTTCTCCTTTACCGCATGAAAAACATAGGCAGAAGGTTATTATTTGGCTATTCCGTTTATTTATAAATGTGAGTTTCTTTTTCCCCTGTATGTTCAGTGCGCTCACCGTAAGATCTAACTTGGTTCTCCTATACTGTGGCAAACAAAGTTGGAAAACTTTTATCAACTATTCCATTCATTTATTTATATGTCTGTCTGTGTTGGTTGGCATATGTTTGACGTGTTCCCAGTTAGGTTATTGATATATGTCTATACCACACAAGTTTAATGATATTTTAGTATATATCAACTTCAGATGTTTTTAAGCAATCACGCAGTTTGATTGTACCAATCAGGTTTTAGGGTTATGGTTAGGGTTATTCCTGTGTTTGGTACAAAAAAAGTTAAATATAATGGCCATTTTTGTTGAGTGTACAGAGTGATCAAAAAGGTAACTATGCAGTGGAAAATTTATTGTTTTTATTTCAATATTTCAGTACATTAACTCTTACACTAAACTATGCATTACAGTAAATGCTGAAAATGAGTCCCGCTCATGTTTGGACATTTTCCCACAGATTTTTTCATATTCTCAAAAATGTTTTGCAATTCTTCAGATGTTATTCCTCTTATGAAATTCATGATGTTTAGCTCCAGTTCATTGATGGAATGGGGATTATTTTCAAAGACCTTTGCTTCCACTGCTCCCCACAGGTAAAAGTCTGGGGGCGTGAGATCAGGAGAGCGTACAGGCCAAATTTCTTTCAATATCACCCGATCACCGAACACTTCTTCCAGCAGTTTCATCAATTGACCAGATGTGTGAGTGGTGGCTCCATCCTGCTGGAAGTAGGCATCTTCAATTTCTTCTTTGTCTAACTCACCAATAAAAGGATACAGTATGTCTTAACAATAACACTCTGAATTGATGGTTTTTTTCAAAAAATATAGGCCCAATAATGCATTTCCTCGATAGAGCCACCCATACACTGATATTTTCGTCATGAAGCAGTTTTTCAGACAGTTCATGAGGGTTAGAAGTAGACCAAATTCTGGTATTCTGGCTATTAACATATCCAGAGAGATGAATCCAGCATTCATCAGAGAAAAATATTTTATCCAATATGTCATCATCATTTACATCAATAAAATTCTTAAACCAGTTGCAATATTCAAGTCACTTAACATGATCTGCAGCTTTCATCGTGCACAATGCTCACTTTATACAGGTAAAAATTTAACTCCTTTAAAGCATTATGCACCCTCCTATATGAAGCATTTGCTTGTTGAGAAAGTCGATGTGAAGCATTGGATCTTAAATTTTTGACAGCTTCTCTTCATCCAAAACTTTTGGCCTATCTGATCGTTGATAATCCTCAACTGAACCAGCATCTTCAAATTTGATAATCAATGCCCTTACAGTGTTTGTTTGAAAGCTTTGCATCAAGAAATTCTAGTAAGAACTCATTTTGAACTCTTGTGGTGTATTTACCATTATTCGCATACACTTTCTGATGAAAAAGATTCATTTGGCATTTGATAGAACTATTACACAAAAATCATGTTTCACTTTTGCAAATTTACTGCCAACACCTGTTGATCATTTTGGTAACTACAGACAACTCCTCACACGCACAACTGCTATCTGTTGGTCATTTTGGGAACTACAGTACAAAACAACTAAGCACAAGGAGAGGAATCACAAATGATTACAAATATACTTTCTGATTACCCTGTATTATGTCTATCTAAAGTTATAAGGGTACACATTGGAGCAGTTTATTCCTGAAAGTTTTAATTTTTGCAAAAACAGCAAACTTAATATTTAATTTTGAACAACCCAGATTGGATGAAAGCAATTTTACTATGGAATTGCATAAATTTTTTAAAAAATTAGTACTAATTCAAGGTAGCATTATTATGGCATGATGCACATATTTTCTAACAACCTGTGGTATTTTGATGTAAAATTACAAGGTTTTTATCTGTATACTTTCTTACATTTAGTAATTGTTCAAAATAACACTAACACACATATTTCTATAACAGTGTGTAATAACTTAAGATAACTAACAGATTTTTATATTTCTATACATTTATGGGAATTCGAGTTAACATTACCTGGTTATGATCCATATAATTTTTAGCAATTTGTAGTAATACGATTTAAAGAACTTAATAATAATCACCACTCTGGCTGTCTTAAAGCTTGGCATCAGGTTTATAGATAACAAGTGTTTAACTATTAAAGTCTACCCAGTGAAATCACTACTTCATACTGACAAATATTGATCCCCAATTATGTGTTTGAAATATTTAAAAAGCTTACATATTACAGCTATTTTTGTTTGTTACAACATGTTGCTAGCGAGTAAGAGCTGCCTGACTGGATTCATAAAGTAAAATTCATGGATTTAAAAATGCCATCAATATTTGTTTGATGGGAGGGGTTGTTGTTTTGGTAAGGGATGGATGGGAATCTTTCCTTCAGTACCAGCAGACAGACAGACAGGCATGTTTTTGGTCCAATATATTTATTAATAGTCTATAGAAATTTGAAATAATTTTGCCTGGTTTTTGATGATATATTTCCAAATAATAAGTATTATTTCACAGGTTTTGATCCATATATTTCTTAGAAATTTGTGGTAATTTAAAATAACATTACCAGGTTTTGATCCATATATTACTCAAT
Organism: Nautilus pompilius; assembly: GCA_018389105.1. NCBI lineage: Eukaryota > Metazoa > Mollusca > Cephalopoda > Nautilida > Nautilidae > Nautilus > Nautilus pompilius. The sequence continues at coordinate 1,006,564 of JACATO010000961.1, read as the reverse complement.
AATTTTTAATAATTTAAAATAATAATACTTGGTTTTCATCCATATATGTCTTATCAAAATAATGTAATTTATCTTAGCGTTACCTTATTTTGTACCATATGTTTTTTAGTAATTTGTATTGATTCAAGTTACGTGTTTTGATCTATATATTTTATAACAATTTGTAGTAATTCAAGATAACATTACCAATTTTTGGCCATATATATTTTAACAATCTGTACCAGCTTTTATGATGAACACACTTTTTAACAATCTACAGTAACTGAGAATAACAAAGGATTTTATTCATATAATTCCTAGTAACTTTTGGTTATTCAAAATGATATTACTAGATTTTTAACTATAAATTTTGTATTATTTAATATTTAGTAATGAAATAATAGCTGGTTTTAATCCATAAAGCTGATCAAGCTACATTTATTCATTCTAATATTACCAGCTTTTGATCCATACGTTCTTAACGATCTGTAGTAATTGATGATAGCTGATTTGATCCATAAATATTTTGAAAATCTGCTGTAGTTAATGATAATATTAGCATGTTTTGGTCTATATTTCTAAATGAACGGTAGTAATTCAAGACACAATTATTAGCCTTTGATCTACATATTTCTTAACAATCTGTAGTAATTTTAGATAACATTACCAGCTTAAATGTATATATTTTCTAGCAATTTGTAATAATCTGAAAAAAGTATTACTAATATTTTTTCTCATTTAAAATTTTAGAAATTCTAGATTTTGATTCATGTTTCTCCTGACAATCAGATGTAATTCATGATAACATTATCAGGTTTCTATGGATATAACAATAATTCAAGACTCCTCGAGGAGGTTTTGGTCCATATATTTCCTGACAATCAGCAGCAATTCAAGGTAAAATAAGCAGGTTTTGATCAATATATTTTTAACAATGTGTAGCAATTCTCATAAAACTGCTGGGTTTTGATCCATATATTTATAGTATTTAGCATTAGCACAAGATAATATTGCATCCATAAAACAAGACAAATTCAGCCGATAATTTTTTAAAGCAAACATTTTTTATTAGTATAAATCCTTCAAATGTAATAACTGCATTTTTCTGTTTACAAAAAATGCTTTTATACCTGTAAATTCTGTACAATAAAAAAAAACATTATAACCATTATTGTGTGGTAGACACTAAACTGAAAAATGTACTTTCATAGAAAGATTTAGTTTATTATTAATAACACAGAATAATGCACTGTGGCTAACCAAACTCTCAAACATTAAACCAAAAACATTTAAAATCCAGGATATAGTTTTATTTATTCACATCTTGATAATGCCATGAAGGTGTGGAGACCATATTTAAAGAAAAATAATGAATTATTAGAAAGAGTATCTAGAATGTTTCTAGACTTTAAGCATTTAAAGAATGTAGAAGAAATTGATATTTAATCATTGTGGATTTTAGATGTCTGTGTTGGCAATTAAAAAAAAATCTTGTCAAAAATAGTAGAGGCCATAACTACATTAGCTCAATTTAATTATGAATCAGTTTTAAAACTCTATAAAGTTTAGTTTGTTTCTCTCTCAAACATTCCCCTGGAGCCTTTGTATAAGCTATAATTAATCCTAGAGAAAGTTCAATGATGTGAGATGTTCTTAGACCTAAAATGTCAGAATATGATTCACCAAGGAAAATCCTAGAAACTGAGATGCATTTAGAGGTGATCCAGAACATGTACATTTTTCTTCATGCATTCAGCAATATCTTAAACTAGGGCCCAACTATCACAAACTTTTTTTTTACCTTATTAAGAATTACAAGCAGCTCTTTACCACTTTAAATATTTTCTGTTGTTTAAATAACACCCAAACTCATCTATTAGCCACTTTCTCTTCAATTCACTCATCATTATTTCCATCCAGTATTGCACACACAATCAAAATAAACTGAATTCAGTAAATTCTTTACTCTGCACATCCAGAGAATTAGCTGGCAGACATATTCTGGAATATCATTGTGTCTTTATCAATGAGGCAGCTAAAGTAAAATGTACCTTTATATTTTGCATCTTGAAACCTACCTCCCAATCTCTTATCAAATTGTCCAATCACATAACTAATCCACAAACAAGCATTCACCAATAAAACAGTTCATATTACATCAGCTAAGATTTTTATTTTTGCTATTAGCACTTCATCTTGTAAATTATTGAGTATGAGAGACTGATTTGGATATAGTTATTTCTTCATATTTAAAGTGAAAAAGTGGGACAATGTGGTGCACCTGCCAAGAAAGCAAACAATATTTTGTGGATGTTGAATATAACTATTAAACATAAAAGCTAAGAAATTATGGTTCTATAGTATAGGGATTAGAATACATTTGTAATGCACCAAGCAGTGTCCATATTGTCAAAATGATGCAATTAACCAGAAGTTCACTTGAATAGTGAGCAATATGGGAAATTTAACTCTCACAAAGCAAATGTGTTGATGTTATAGAATTTGTTGAGGGAAATTCCATTGGATTGTCAACCTCTGGAAAATTCAAATATAAGCTGAATTTGATTATATTTGGCATTATTTTGAGGCTTATTCAATGCATAAAAAGAAATAAAAGTTTCTGATGAACTATAATAATTTTCTTTGGCTAAAAATATGTGAAATGCAAACAATGTTTCAAAATCTCATAATTCAAGAAAATAGGGATAATTTTTCAAATAACTTTTAATCCTTTGAAATTGCAGACAAATTCAAGATGAATTTTAAAAAAGTATTTTCCTTATGGTAAATATGATAAAATTTAGGAACAAGAATTCTTTCAGAAAACCCTCCAAGTCAAAATGTTTACATAAAGTATGTTAGCTTGTTACCAACTTTAGAATAGTGATTTAGATTCTCTGCATTAAATGATATTATACCAGTATAGCATAAGAATTTGTAATATCTTTTAATAAGCTGGAAAAAATATGCAAAAAATTAGATGACCTTTCTTAACTAATCATTTATTGGGAAGATCTTTTATCATGAGCTTAGCTCGGCTTTTAGTTACAAGATAATAATAATTTCAGTTGTAAAAAAGATAAAACTAAACTAATGGAACAAATAAGTATTTGTAGTTAGTGTCAATGATTCTTAATATCTTTGATTTTGAAGGCCCTAAATTACTTTGAACATGTATATTTGTAATGAGTTGAGAGTCATCTCAAAGAAAGAGTAAAGTGTAGCACTGCAGGTGTTACAAGTGAAAGCAAATGTTGATATGGTAAATAAAGAATTGTTTGGCTGGCAAACCTTGTCAGGGAGGTGTGTGCAGAGTGACCTGACTTTAAGGTTGTCAGTGTATAAAGATTCAGTTTTTGTAACTGAAGAATGTAATGGCGAAACCAAATCTAAATTTAAAAAAATAGTCAATGCAATAAATGTGTTAGGAACTCCAATAATCCATTGTCAATGCCCTTGGTGTTTATTACATTGCATTCAGCTTCTGATGTTACTCTCATTTTAAAAGCTATGAACCTTGTGAGAATCAAACTCCTTCAAAAAACATTTCCTGACCAATTTAGTTGGACCTCTGATGACTTTTATCTTGTTGGCACTGTTTTTTCACAGGGCTCTGAACTCGCCAGACTTCTACTACCTGCAAAATGTTCGATTCAGGGTTAGTAGAGTTTATATGGAATAAATATTTCGGTGAATTCTGCAGTCTTGTCAGTCATGATCATATTTTGCCTTCATACTTTAAGGTTATTTATACATTTATAAACAAGAGTTAGAATTCAGTACATTATAGTAAAGAAAATTCCAATGTATCTCATGCGTTTAGGGAAGAATACTAAAAAAATAGAGATTTGCAAAATTTTTTTGTTGTTGCTGGTATTGTTTAAATATTTTTATATATTTTATAAAATTGATTTTTTTCTTGCATTATTTAAAAAAATAAAACAGATTTATGCTTTCTTTTCCAAAATGTTTTCTTTTTTTTTCAAGATAACTTTGTTTATTACTATAAACCGCATGAAGGTTAATCTGATAGTGTAGATTAACCATCTCACTGCCGTGTATTGTCATCTAACCCGAAAACAGTTTTGTACCTGTTTTTCTTTCTTATTTTTACAATGAAAAACCACAAATTCTTTACTGCGCTTAGTTATGTAACACAAATTTCATGGATTGTAAAAATGTTTTACAAAAAGGGTAGTTAACTAAATTAGTACATTTCATTTAATAAAGTGACTGTCATCCCCTGACCAAACAAAATTAGTATATGAAAAACATTAAATGTAGCTGATACTGGTAAAAAAAAACCTTCATTAGATCTAGATTTAATTCTCACCTGCCTGCTTGTAATATCTTGAAACTTTTTTATTAGCCTTTTATTAAAAAATAAATTTAGCATAATGATGCAGTCCCATAATACATCTCACGCACATCGTGATTTTCATTTATGCCGATCATTTTAAGCTGCATGAATGGTGTTTTTGTGCTTGGCTCATCCTACATTGGAGAAGTGTGTGAACTCAGAGGTTCCAAGACATTAAAGCCACACATTTTCAGTACAAATACCAACCAAATCTATATCATTTAACCAGTTCAAGTAATAAATTGGTGGGAAATATTTTTCTATAAACATAGAAAAATTCATGCAACATTGCTTCAACTGAACAAGACATTTATAATAAATTATAAAGTGGTGGTGGGAAACTGTTGCCTCTTTGCTCCCAAACCAATGCTATATTCATTCTACTCTAATTTTGATGTTGACTTGATGGAGAGTCTTTGAATGCATCCATTAGAAATATCTGGTACAAACGTTACATTTTTACCATTAAGTAAAAGGAAAAAAACAATATATTTCCTCTAATTTGCAATATTACAATATATCATATGAACCCTAACCAGCCATCAAAAAAATTTTAATTGGTAATGGAAACAAGCGCCAACTGCTACTTTATCATCTGCTTGACTGACCATCAGCACCAAGGACGAGAACTGGCCAGAAGTGTTGATTCACAAGCATCAGCTTGTCTCTGCCCAAGTTTGTTGCCAATTTGTAAACTACAGAATTTCCATAGCAAGTTTTGATTGATATTTAAAAATAAACCAATATTGTCATTTTTATTTATAACTTTGACACACAAAAAAACACTATAGTTATTTATCGCTAAACCAGAAGTCACATGAGATGTATGCAAATTTACTGATATGGTTTCTCAGCAAGTTCCAAGTTTATAAATGAAGAGTCAGAGACGGAGAGAAAAAAAAAGTGGATTGTTCTGCATAGAAAAATTAGAAAGTACTTTAGATTTATTTTATAGTACGTCTGTAATTATTTAACATTTTAAAGCTATATTATGACTTTTAATTTATTCATATTTCTATGATAAAGTGCATTATCATCTACCACGTTTATATCTAACTTTCAAACTGCAAATGCTGATTCCACACTTCTTGTGGAATGACAGCTGTGTTTACTTAACTCTACATAAGTTCCACTATTCAACGATAAGTATCTTTATTTAATCATCATTGTAGATACAATTCTAGTCTCTCATTTTTCATCCACATCTTTTCAGTTTCAAATCAAAAAGATAAATTAAAATATTAAAACTAAAAAAAAAAATCCTTTTAAAAAAAAGTGATACTCATTTTCAGTAATATTTTCTTTTTTTATACTTTTTGTATTTTCAAACTATGATCACTGGAGAAACCAGTGATAGGAATCTTCTCCCCTGATGCTAAATCTGGAACATATATTAGCCTCATGGCATTAGTGGCACCTTCACCAGGTTTCCATCCTGTCACAACAACGACAGGGTTTCCAGGATAAAGTATCCTTTCATTCATGCCCATCTCCAAAGCTGTGTAGATTCTTTCATCAACATCAGCAACCCAGAGTTCTTCATTCCTCGGTGCTAAGTATAGGATAGGATAAACCGATCGGTAGAGAACGCACTGACGTGCCACGATTGGGTTTCTGGTAACGGTGAGAATGGGACAGCAGGGTCGGTAGGCAGATATGAAGTGAGCAGATTTTCCTGTAGTGGTCAGTACAACAATAGCTGCAGCCTGACATTTATAAGAAGCCTCTACAGAAGCTATAGCAATTGTTTGTGCCAGATTGAATTTGTATGAAGTCTTTCTCTGAAGCTCTCCAAATCTCTGTTTATAAAATGTAGCTGACTCAGCCTCTCTGCATATTTTGTCCATAATTTTTACTGCTTCTACTGGATACATCCCTTTGGCTGTCTCACCAGACAGCATCACACTGTCAGCTCCATCCAAAACAGCATTAGCCACATCGCTTGCTTCAGCACGTGTAGGGCGTGGCTTTTTCACCATACTCTCCAACATCTGAGTAGCACAGATCACCGGCTTACCTTTCAGATTACACTTAGCAATCATCATTTTTTGTGCCAAAATAACCTTTTCTGGAGGAATTTCAATTCCAAGGTCACCCCTGGCAACCATAACCCCATCAGTTTCTCTTAGGATGTCATCAAACTGCATCACTCCCTGGTGACTTTCAACCTTTGCTATAATTTTGATGTTCTTCCCCTTTTCACCAAGTATATCTCTTATAGCCTTGATCCCATTGCCACTGCGAATGAAGGAGGCAAATACCATGTCAACCTCATTCTCTATTCCAAAGAGAAGATCTTTTTTGTCCTTTTCTGATACAGCTGGCAAATCCACAGCCACTCCTGGTAGATTACATCCCTTCTTGCTACCTAAATCACCACCATTTTCAATTTCACAGTTAAGATAGTCAGCACCCTTTTCTCTAACAATAACTGAAATTAGTCCATCATCAATGAATACCCTATCACCCACCTTCATCACCTTAGTTATGTTTCTGTAATCCACATAGAGAACTTCCACTGAACATTCGTTTTTATATTTTTCATCAGTTGTAATTTTTATAGTTTTCCCCTTTTCAAGAGTCACTTCAGCAGTGGGGCCATCCTTTAAAAGTCCAGTGCGAATCTCAGGACCTTTTGTGTCCAGGGCAATGGCAACCTGATATGGTTTCTCCATCCTTTTCACCGCTTCTCTCACATTCTTGATTGTCTGCAGATGGTATTCATGAGTTCCATGGGAAAAATTCATCCGGGCCACGTTCATTCCTGCAGAAATCATTTGTTGAAGCTGGTCTATTTCAATGCAGGCTGGACCAATGGTACACACAATACCAGTCATCCTGATGTGGCTCGGGGCTTTGATGATGTTAAGACTACACATGTGCTGTAGATTGGTGATTATTTTCTCTGAATTAAGATTTTCCAGTTCAGCATTTGTCCTTCCAGGTGTGGTAACCATCTTTTGACAGTTTCTTAACTTAATATCTACTTTTATAACAAGCAAAAGAAAAAAAATAAATTACTGGCAAAATGTGTTTAACCGTGAAGACTAAATTCCACAGGTAATGACATAGGGCTGTTTGTTACGCATCATCATTTGTGACATATTTTAACAAATGCACCCTTGTTGATGACAACACAGAAACACACACACACATATATATATATATTGGTCATGGGAAAGTAATTACAAAGTTGGACTGCTACACAAAAAACAATTTTCTGCTTAATAGAAGAATGAATAAATATATTCCATTTTAGTTAGAAATTATTTGAGGCCTCCAGTATTCAGAGGTTTAGAAAGTAAAAATTTCATGCCATATTTGTGGTTGTTTCTTATGGTTAAAGAAACAGTATGTAGTAGTAGTTAAGAGAATTATTACAAATTATTTTTTAGTTAGCAAAGAAAATCTATATAGACATACCAGCTTGCAAAATTCAAAGTAAAATCATTTGGCATGACAATATTCACACCAGAGTTGCTTGTGTTTAAGTAGGGCATAAACTTATACCAGCCCAAAAGCAATAATATGGAATAAAAATATGCAGACAAGATTTAATAGCTAGCAATACAGAAATTTACAAGTTTATTATAGTAAAATTGATAAAAAATATTACTGTGCATACATAATATGAAGAGAGAAATATGTGGCAGACTAATATCACTTTACCAAGTTTTCCATACTTATTAAAACTCAAATCTCAGTTTAGTTAGTTATTGATGTCTGTAATAGAAAAGACAACACTATTATATTAAACTCAAATATGAAACAAATATTCAATGACTACCACCAGCCTGCTTTGTCCTCAGTGTCTCAAAACTACGTTTGTATGTGAATTATGCACAAGCAGTTGAGACTCACAAGAGAAAATGAAGGGCAGCTTTTCAAACAAATGTTCAAAAACTGTTATATTTCAAAGGCAAATTTTCTTAGTATTTTTCATTGTATAACTCAAATCTAACCTGCACCGCCAAGAGCAGCAGTGAACATTTTGAGGTTCTTTCTGCAGAATTTCTAAACAGTTAATGTCAGAAGTAAAAGGAAGGGAATTATGGAAAGATAACAATTTTAGCATTGGAATGTTCCAGTTCCCTTGCAACATTAACAAGCAGCTTTGAATCTTGAAAAATTAATAAAAAGTTCCAAGAATGAATAATTCAAGAGATTAAAATTTTGCTTGAGCAAAATGGCTAGTCAGATATTCTAGTAAAGCATTCACATACAGTTAGTTTGTTATTAAATTGTCCAAAGCTCCCAATGAGTTGGGGATAGTACCAGAGGAAGAAATTAGTCCAATCGAAGCATTACTTAGTGAGATTATTCTAAAACAGATTGTTTTATACATTGGTAGTCATTTTCGACGACAAGAGCACCTCACATCTTGAAGTTTCAGACTTCTCTCATTTGCTTCTGAGTCATTTGTAGGTTTAGATTTTTGCCAGGGCAAAGGATGTTGATCTTTGTTGAAATAATGTAATAATCTGAAGAAAAAAACCCACCACCACTTAACTTGTTAGTTAACTGATAACTATACATTTATTTATTTTTAATGACAGCTACTTGAAATAAAAACAATTGTTTACTTAGGCCTGGATTTACTACAAATTAATTGGGAGCTGCCAAAGAGTCAACCTGATGATTTATCATTTTACTTTAAATTCCGTTTTCGAGACAATGAATTTATAGATATTTTTTTTCTTTTGTTCACTATTATCTACATTGGCTCTTCTAACTTAGGCAGAGAAAACCCACTAAAACTCTTCATTCTCAGATGTAGGAGATCCACGCTACGAGCTGGTGATGAACAGCAAGACAACACCATCTTAGAAAGGAATGCCAATTGAAGATCAAACTCATGTCCTCAGTCCAGTTGCCTAACAACCCAGATGTGTTTAAATCTATTTTAACAAAATAAACTAAACAAATGATAAAAATACAAATCAACAAGCCTGCTAACTTTCAACTTATAATCTATCTCAAGTTTAATTTCATCTCATTTACATCATAGTTTCACCTCTGCAAGATAGAGCAATTATTGGCTTGGTTTGTATCAAACAATTCTAAGTAAATTTTTGGGGTTTAATTAAAATTAGATACTGTTGTTGCATGTGTTAGTTTTAAGGCAGATGGTATCAACATTCATTCCTAAGCAAAGCAAAATATTTATTTCAGTAAGGATAAATTACAAAATGAAACATGACTGTCATGAAGTAATGAATGATAAATTGCATGAAATATAATCATTATAGGGGAAGTTAAAATTTTTGGAAGCCATTTACATACCGAAGTTGCAGCACTGATGTAGTTTTGTTTGAGTAGTCACATCACAAGAATAATAGATCATATTACCTTTTTTACTTTTAAAATTGCCAAATACTTGGAATTTTGAAGATGCAAACTAATATCAGGTGGTAAAGTTGGATTTTAATCTAAAGTCATAATTTTCAAAATAAATTAATTTTTTAATGACAGGATTTTACTCTAAGCACAAAACAAGTGTGGATTTATTTTAAAAATCACAGATCCATATTAGACTTAGCATTTAGTCATTTTATCTTTAAGTACGTGTTTTAGGCTGGAGTTCTTATAACCATCAAATGGCACAGTAGTTCATGGAACCTGTAGGTTAGTCCAGTTCAGTTTTAGAGGGTTCTTAACAGACAGCACATTTTCTCATCCTCACCATACATGTTCCCATCCCCAGATGATTTGAAAAGATACAATTTAAAGTTTGCTATGAATCCACATTTTTTCTCTAAATCTCTCTCACATGCTTATGCACATACATAAGGTATGCAACATTGTAGGACCAGCAGCCAGTTGTATAAAATTTTATTCTCTTAACTACTTTATAAACATATAATATAAGGTTTTTCTTTCTTTCTTTAAAATAACAGTAATGGCTTTAAAAGACAAAAGCATTTACCCTGTTCCAGGCCCAGTCAGAAGATTTTAACCCCGATAAATGTCCCAAGGAGGCATGCTACATGGAGCCGAACTGTTTTGATGTATATATTTATTTACCAGACTTCTTGATTAATTGTAAACTAGAACGAAATTTTTGTCGAAAGTGGAGATGGTGAAATTATTCGTCTTTACCTTGTCCCAAGCCCAGTCCGGAGGCCTCACACCCTTTAGTCGTCCAGAGAAGGCATGCTACATGGAGCCGAACTGTTTTGATGTATATATTTATTTACCAGACTTCTTGATTAATTGTAAACTAGAACGAAATTTTTGTCGAAAGTGGAGATGGTGAAATTATTCGTCTTTACCTTGTCCCAAGCCCAGTCCGGAGGCCTCACACCCTTTAGTCGTCCAGAGAAGGCATGCTACATGGAGCCGAACTGTTTTGATGTATATATTTATTTACCAGACTTCTTGATTAATTGTAAACTAGAACGAAATTTTTGTCGAAAGTGGAGATGGTGAAATTATTCGTCTTTACCTTGTCCCAAGCCCAGTCCGGAGGCCTCACACCCTTTAGTCGTCCAGAGAAGGCATGCTACATGGAGTCGAATTCCCGATCGAAAGATTAATTTTTTTCTAGTGATTTTTAATATTTTTTCAGAGCACAAAGGTGAAAGTCAAATGAGCCAAAGATGTTACTACAAAGTGGCCTAGGGACACATTCACAATAGTTTTAAAACTGCACCATAAAGAAACAAGCCCCACTCTGAATTATCCAATCACAAAAGTTTAAATAAAACTACATCAGCTATTGCTTGGGAGGCTTTTTAAAAACTGCAAATGGAACTTCCTTTTAGATAGACATAGCTCTAAGTCAATTTTACCAAATATGCAAAATACATTTCTTCACACCACAAAAATTTCAGTTCCCCTTTAATCACATGCACAAGATGAGTTTTCATCAGTTCACAAATCTAGTGATGAAATTACAAGCTCTAGTCACTGCCTGTTTTTGTTTTAGTCTCTTCAGAACCACCAAATGGAATGTTGTTAGGAAGATTTAAAAGTAGCCAGATTAAACAGATGAGGGAGAAATCAACAGTAATAAAGCCGGTACCACAGGCAACCATGCCACTGACTATAGAAAGAGAGAACCCATTTACAGCTTCCTCACTAAATGGAGTTTAGAGGAAGAAAACAACAAGCAATTTTATTCCTATAAATAATCAGTGCATTTCATTTTAGTTATTTTGTTATTCTTCTCTAAACAATTTTAAAACTAACATCCAATTTTAATCATTTTGCTTTTGGCTACTGACATTAACACAATTTCATTAGTGAAAAAATTTAAACCAACCCACAAGTTCTTTTTACACATACATGCAGGAGAACCCAACATATCACGTGTAACATCTGAGGAATCCGAGCAGAGAAACTGTCTACAATTTTCTTTTTTTCAATGTAGAGAAAAAAACAACACTAACTGCTGTGATTATAAGTGAAAATTTTAGATTCTTATTAATGTAAAAACTGTTATTCCAAGTCAGCTGCAGCTAATATTGTCTCATCTGTTTTAAACAAGACATGGGCAAGTTTTTCTGTAGGGAAGATATCACAGTGCTACTTCTGTGTATAGAAACAGAAAAATAAAACAAATATTCAGATAATTGATGTCCTCCAGATACAAGAAAAGCTTGTAGTAACTCTTGATGTGCGGAATATGTGTGGCCCCAAACAAAATGTGAGTGAAATGGGAACCAAGGATGTCAGCATGAGTTAACAATCACAGATCCATCTGCTCCACCAAAATAGGCAATATTAGCCATATTCAAGAACAAACCCGTTTCCACAACACCTGAAATGAGAATTAAATTTCTTACATTTTGGTAGTCATGAATTTTCATGAACAGCTACTGTAACATTCCATCATCTATCTATCTATTAGGTTGTTACAAACGTTTTGTTGGTTTTTTTAAATGTAACAATGAGACTTCATATCGCTGCTGAACGTGAAGTTTATTAATCAAAGTTCCATTACAATCAACAAACCTCTGCCAACGAGTTAAAAGCGCATTTATACCATTTTGAAAAAAATCTGGATTTCTGGAATCAATAAACTGTTGGGAAGGCAGTTTCATCGCTGCTTGGTTAGAGAAGGATTTCATATGAAGGAAGTTGTCGAGGTGTCTGAAAAGGTGGTAGACTGTGGGAGAAAGGTCTGGTGAATAAGCTGGGTGAGAAAGAACTTCGTACCCAAAGTGTTGAGTTTCTGAAGTGTCACTTTGGCAACATGACGACGAGCATTGTCGTGGAGCAGGATTTATCTTTTTGATTCACCAATGCCGGCTGTTGTCTGGAGAGTTTCTGATGAACAACTTTAAATTCATGACAGTACCTTCCAGCTGTGATGGTTCACCAGGTTGCAAGAAGTTATAGTGGATGACACCAGTTGCAGTCCACCAGGCAGTGACCATGACCTCTTTTGGGAGGAAGCTGGGTTTTGGAATGCGGTTAGGCGCCTTGTCTCTGTCGAGCCAGAGTGCTGATCGTTTGCGATTGACATAAAAGATCCATTTTTCAACACCTAATGATTTGGTCAATAAATGGGTCATTTTTCTTTCTTATGACAAGCAAAGAGCATATCTCCAATTGATGATTTTGTTGTTGTTCATTCAACTCATGAGGCACCCACTTGTCAATGCTTTTCACCTGAACAATTTTATTAAAATACCAGGGAACAGTTGCAGTGCTTACGTTGAGTTCTCCAGCAATTTGTCACTGTTTTTCTTGGATTGGCTTCAACTGAGAATTTCAGATGGTTGCCATTACACCTGGAATGATGTCCGCTACATTCCTATCTTGGAGACTCACATCTGCTGATAGAATCTCTGCAAGCCATTGTTGTACTGTGCACTCATCTGCTGAGTCCTGACCCAGTGCTTGCTTAAAGTTATGAGTTGCCTCGCTCGCTCTGTGGCCTGGTTTGAACTCATGAAGCAAAATGGCACGAAAAAGTTTTCTATCTGTGCTTCACTCAGAACCCTGAAACAAATATCAATTTTATAATTTTTAAAAGGTAGGTTTTGCATAACGTATGCTAAAAAACAATATAACTTATCTACCTACATACACCTTCACAAGCATGCAAAAAACAAACCCCAAATTTACATAATATAGAAACCAACAAAATGTTTGTAACGACCTGATACCTTCACTCATTCTGTTGAGAAAATGCTTCTAAAAGAGCCTGACACGGTGTTTAGTTTTGTTGAATAGTGTTTCCTTAAAAGCACAACTTTCTCCATACATAAAACTTAAAATGGAGCCTCATGTCATCAATCTCACATGCTCAGATACTCTGCTTCTATAACTAAAACTATATAAAAACAGAATGCAGCAATTAGCTTTGGTATCAACCACCTAATCTATTACTGTTGATAAAGTGTTGACAGTTGTCTGGAGTATCTCATGTAGCAGCTAAAAGAATTCTTACTATTTATTATAGATCTTTCCCACATAGTTCAACCCAATAGTTTAAGAGTTGACAGCTCAAGATTACACTACAGTAAAACAGTGAAAACAATTACAAAAATACCAAATGAAAATCTTTTTCTTTCAAATTCTTTAAAAATACAATTTCATTTATTCCAAAAAGTAAATTCATTTGCATCTATTGCTGGAAAATACTAGTTTATTTTTCCAATCAAATGCTGACATTATTACTCAGTATTAGCACCTTTAACCTTGTAAAGGTGTCAAACATACGGCCCTGTGGAGAGGCCGATGGCAACCTCCCCTACTAACCATTTATTTACTTACCCTGTAAAGACAATAGCACACATCATAATGGACACATTTCTAGACCACCAACCTGCCCCGCTGTACTTTAAAACAAAAATTGGATCTCAACCCTTATAGCATTTGCCAATGTTAACAGAAGACCGATCATAGGTTGACTGACCTACACACATAAAAACACATACTATAACCAAATAAAGAGAACAAAGGACTAATATTTCAAGGAAGTACAATGATAAAACAATAGAACAAATAATGAGAGAGATTACTTATAAAAAATACAAGTAAAGCCCAGTATAATAAAATTTAGTACATTGTATAGAGAACTAAACTGAAACATCATATCAAATCAAACTATGAAATTGGTTTTGCACCCACTGCCGAAACTAAGTAACAAGTTCTTTGACTGGTGTCCCACCACATTTTATCCAATGAAAACAAGATCTGCAGGCTGATCAAGCTATTGACCAGATCTGATTTTCAAAATGCAACGAGTATAAAATACCCAAAGGAATTTAACCTTGTAATCCTAGTGGACGACACGAAGGACTTGAGGTATCAACTACCAATAGACAGTAGCAAGTGAACCGAGTGTCAAAGGGGAATCGTATTCATTGACCACTACACCTAAAAAGGGGATAGGATCAGTCACCCACTGCCACGCGTTTGGAATATGTATCAAGTCGTGCTAAGTATTTTTAATTAAAAGATATTTTTGAACTCAATAATAAGGGCCCATAATTATGCTATCAAAGAAAAAAAAATAAACAAAGAATGTCATTTGATTCAAGAAAAGTGGAGAAATTAATATTTCTTTGTGGAAGTGGATGGAATGCCAACCTGCTTTATTTGCACACAACAGGTTGCTGTTGCCAAAGTGAGAGACATTCGGAGACATTATAACACTAAGCATGCTATGAAGTACATTAACTATACTGGAAAGTTATGTGAGGACAAAGTTGCTGAATTAGAAAAGTTGTTGAAAAAGCAGCAGTCAATATTTAAATATGTTCATACAGTAAATGACGCTGCAGTTAAGGCAAGTTATACAATTGCTCATGAAATAGCTGTATCATCGAAATCCTTTTCGGAAGGGAACTTTTTGAAAAAATGTATGTTGATGACTGCATAAGTCATGTCCAGATAAACGCCTAGCTTTTGCAAACATAATAGGGTTTTCAAGAAACAGTCAACTGAAGGACAAAGCCAGATCCTTTGTTGCAATTTTAGTTTCAAGGGATGAAAGTATGGATATAAGTGATATGGCACAGCTTGCAATTTTCATTCGTTGATAATAGTATGTACATAACAGAAGAGTTTGTGAAAATGGTACTGATGAAAGACAATGACAGGTGACATCTTCAACAGCTTGGTGGAAACTCTTGAAAAACAGGTCTAGACTGGGGACGAGCTGAGAGTCTAGGTACAGACGGAGCACCACAAATAGAGGGTAGAAAAGCTGAAGTTTCGAGAAATCAAGCGTGACGTTATGTCACAAACAATGTATTATATGTAGAGAAAATGCTGACATTCCCTGCACTTGATATTGTTTTGCCAGTTTGCCGCCCCTGACATTTTTCCTGCTGACAGACCCTTCCCTCTGTAGTCCACATGAAGTACATTTATATCAAATACAGCTCGCCATAGCAAACTAGTCCGACACCCTGACTCTAGTTTATTTTATATGTAACTGTGCTTCCCACAATTACTTCAAGCCTGGTAGTGGTTTGAGTGTTTCTCTATTTATATGGAACTCTATAACATCCATATCTGAACTTTCAGCAAGCCGACTGCCATTTGTGAAAAATCCATCAACGTCTTGTCAAAGATGAGTTTACCACATTGGTAGCAAGTCCTGGCTTACTATCATGTTGCATGATAAATGCAGAATGTGTCACCTCTACTTTAATCCAGTCTGATTTCCTCTACTTTCCTATAAAGACCATTTTCTGTCTGTTTGTCAGGTATTTTTTTTAAAAACAAACTCAGCATTGACTTCAACTCCTGTGAATTGGTGAGACTGAGTACCATGTGCTATCCCCAGACCCCAAATTTCTGTTTTTCCTTTAACAATGATACATTAAATACTTTACATCACCTTTGCTCCCATGTAAGGAACCACTATTTTGTACACACAATATAAATCAAAACCTTTTACTACTAGCAAAATTCTATACAAATACTCAGCCAAAACCGTAATACTTGTGAAGGGCTATTGAGACTGCAAAGGTCGCTGATAATGCATTTGCCAGAAGACCTACCTGGAATCAGCTTGATAGCAGAATTTACTTTTATCCAGTCATGGGTCGTATCAAACAACCAGTCAAGCACAAAGTTACCGTTGTCCGTAACAATGGGACCCTAGTAAGACAAGACTTGTAAATTAGTTAACTGGCCAAACACTTACCAGTTTTCTTGCACTTGTGGTCATTAAGATAGCAGTTATTCAAGCCCTCAGTGATTTAACAATTGAACATCAAGAACAAATGTAATAAACATAATCTTTTTGATCCCTCAACCAATCTGACTCATGATAAAATATTTTTTTAAAAATATAAATAAACACCACCCAGCAGCACTATCTATATATTTCACCCAAAATCTTAATTCTGATAATCTGTAATAACTTGAAAAATGCACTAACATTCCACCTTTGATTTCTTAAAATTGTTAACACATTTCATTATTTCCTTTAAACTGAAAGCAATTTATAAGGGCATCATCATTTAACAAGTATTTCTAAAGCAAAATGTACAGAAAATTGGCAAATGTTATTGTTTTAAATATCTCAACTATCTTCAAAAATTTATTAATATTTTCAAAATCCCCAGAGAAATTAGTCACAAAATGAAAGGTTTTATTTGTAGCCTCCTCCGTTCAATAAACATCAAATCTCAATAGCAGTTATCATCATCCTTCTAGAATGTATGTACAAATTAACAATAATGTAAAAGAAGGCGGCAGCCCAACAAACTTCACAGGTACTCACAGCTTTGTAAGAGGCCATTCTCAAAACTGCTGCTCCACCCAGTTGCTGTTCTAACTTAATCTGCACAGGTTTGTAAGCCACAGGAAGCACCTCAATGGGAATTCCTTTCTTCCAGTTTTGTCCAAGGAACTTTGAATCTTTCCTAAGTAAAAAGAGATAATCAATATGATTTAAAATCAGTTCCAAGTTTGTAGATGTAAACCAAAACATATTTCAACCGTTACAGGTTTTTTTTTTAAATTTATAAAGTGACCATACGATTTCATCAGAATGTGTGCATGAACACAATAGTAGCATAAATTGTTGGATCTTTTTCACCCTTAGAAGCAAGATGGCCAAACACATCTTTAGTGATTCTTACCCCTCATAGCCATTTTGGTCACAATATTCAAGGAGGGAATCTTCACAAACAACTCTATAGAAGGTAATGGTAAATATACACCAATTTTATCCAATACCATGATAACAAGCACAGCTATCATAACAAACTTGTTAACTATTCAGCTCCAAATATGGCTTCAAAAACTGTAACATGATCAAACAACCATTTTGGGTCTATTTTGTGTCAAAAACAAGTCAAACCATTTTTCATAAGAATTTTGAAATCTATGTAAAAAGTGTCTAAGGAATCCAAATTTCATGGCAACCATTGTCTTGTGATTGTGCCTAAAGATTGATAAAACAAGGATTTTGTCAAGTGCATGGTTGAAGCCCTGTATCTTTGGAGCTATTACGAGTTGGAAGCTACAACTTTTCAAACAATTCATTTGAGAACTCAATATACCTTCAATAAAACTTTCATCAAAATCTGAGGGTGAAATAAAGTACACTCCATGGCTTGATGTAGAATGACCCTTTATTTTAAGCTAAATCATTAACTCTTATGGAACCAAAGGGACAAGAAGTCTTTATAACCTATATAAAGCCCCATCTTGCCAAAGAGAGTATATTTAATCTATTTTTAAAATATATACAGTCGACCCCTGCGTAATCGCGGTTCGGCATTCGCGGAATTTTCCTTAGAACCTAACTAGTGATTGTTTGTGGAAACCTCCGCATATTCGCAGAATCGCAAATATCTTCCGCAATTTTTTATGGCTTTTTTCGTGGCAATATATATTTTTTCACGCTTTTTAACACTAATTTATTAATAACAATATAATTTACTAATTTTGTAATATAAATACCAACGTAAATTCAGCAAAATATGAATATAAAATAAACGCTATTGGCTGGAGGTTTGAAAGTAGCCAATCCGAGAGCGTTACTCATTTCTCCTTGCTGCTGATTGGCTGCTTCCCACAAGGCGCTATCACAGGCAGCTGAAGCCCCGCATCATCCCAGTTTACCGCGTGTAGCTATCTCGAGTGTTTTTCTGAGTGTTGTGTTTTTCGCAGCATGTTTCTTAAAGTCCTAAAATGCCGCCCAAATGCCCTGCACCTTCTAAGGCTTCTGGCAATGAACCTAAGCACCAGAAAAAGGTTAGGACACTCCAGGAGCTTTAAATCCTCTGCTTTGCTTGCAGTCATTATCTTCATCATACTGCACAGCTTATTCATCATCATCATCTTCAATCAATATCATTCATTGTTGGTGAGTACCCGTACATTTTACTGTATTTTTATTAAATTATTATTATATATTTAGTTATATTTTTTATTATATGTTACGTTATATTTTGACGTTTATAGGCATTTTTATGGACCACGTCCAATATTTGCAGTTTTTCTAGGAATGTAACCCCTGCGAATACCAGAGGACAACTGTATGCACTTTGCTTCCACTAAGTATTCCAGGCAGATACTATGAAGTAGCATTAAAAACTTTCTTTTTTTGATGTTTATGTTCAGTCATAAAAATATTTATCATCTTATAATTATGATCCCTAGTAACATATGTATGGCATGCCACTAGTATCAAGATAATCAGCCTGAATCTGTTCCTTTTCACCACAAAAAACATCTACAAGACAAACTAGGCAACCACAGCCTCCATTCTTTCTTTATAACTGAGATTACGTGTAGTACTTAATAATTATCCACGTAAACTTTCTTTGAACTTTCCCAAAATATCTTTACATAATGCAGGCTCCACAACTAATAACTTACATGGAAAAACTATAATTGCTGTAAATTCACTACTGATAGTTCTTGGATATCATAAATTATGCTTAGTGGACTTGAGGCACAATCTAGGTGTTGTCTATTACTCCTGAATCCATTCTGCCACCATTGTTATTGTAGAACAGTCACATTTACTACTGGCCAAAGGTTAAGACATTTATGCTTTTGTAATATCAAATTCCATTGGGCACAATCCAATAAATGGTTTCAGTCAGGTTGCATCACTACAAATATTAGTGTCAATTAGCTTCTATAATAACAACTAATAGACACACTGGAAAAAATCTCGGTCTGTAATGGACAATACTGTTTCAGAATATCAAAACACCCTATTTGTTGGCAATCTGCCGTAATTTGGTAGCATTTAAAAACTTTATTTAATAATGATTAAAAACTTTTTAAAAGCTAATAACTTTAATATGCAGCTTAACTCTTGGAAATAAAAACCCAACATCGTATCCACTAACCTGTAATCAGCAATAATGATGAACTCACGTGAACAGGATGCTACAATCTTTTCCTGAAACTGACATGCTCCTCCTCCTTTGATGCAGTTGAGGTGCTCATCAACTTCATCTGCTCCATCAATAGCTAGGTCCAACTACAAAAATTGTTCCTAATGAAATTAGCTTTATTCAGATGCCTGCAATAGCAGTGAAGCATAAAACAAATCAAGTAAAAATATTTTTAAAGACTTTAATGGCCTCCAAAATTATTGGGACTTTTACAGCTTTTAAAGCACATTTTAGATTATTAAAATAAAAACTGCAATACATCACATTTAGGCCAATTGTAAAGTAGTTTAAAACCTGCCTGCCTGACTGACCACCACCTACCAAACAAACATATTTTCTAGAAGTATGGCAATGATAAAGTGAGCAATAATTTTAATGGCTACATTTCTAACCACTTTAAAAACTCTTAACAGGCCCCCAACATACAGTATTTTAAGTTCACAAAATCTACTCCCCACCCACCACTGCTTATAAAGAACTGTATAAAGAAAAAACAAGGGGTCTGATGGCTACTTCAGTAAAACTAGAACAGCTTCATCAATCTGCAAAACCAATCTTCTACATTATTGACAAAATATCATATTCAAACAAATTTATGTGAAGTTTGTTCTGATAATTAGAAAATAATGTTCTACAAAGCAAAATCTTGTCACAATACTCTGAGGCATTTGCTATTTTTAAATTTATATTTTGATCTGTCAATCTTGCTTTTGTCTCTTGCACCTTAATCCTCTAGCTCTTTTCTCTCGCTTCGTACATTCATTCAATTTAATGAAGAAAGATTTTCAATGAACAAGACAATGTTCCATCATCTCGATTCACAGGTAGAAGATGGAAAAGAAATTTATCAGAGTTGGCAACTCTGATTGGCTTTTCTGATGAAAACTGAAAGTCACTGATAAGTACTATTCCTTTTCTTCAGATTATAGGTTAATGTGGCATAAAAGTCCAATTAGCTAATTTTCCCATTTTCTTTTCTTCGTTCATAGATAAATTGATTTGGAGTATAATACAAAATTAAACTGATTATGATAGGCAACCAAACTTTCAACCAGTCAGCATGTGTCAAATTCCTCATCTCATCACTGTCTACAGTACTTCCAAACTCATAAATATTAATTATTGTCCATATCAGTGAAATACTTTCTGGACAATCATTCATAAATGAGGAGTAGAAATAGTTTGTTTGTTTTTTTTAAATGAGTTTGTAAACATGGATATATATTTGAAACAAACTGCAAATGTTATCATCAGTTCTGGTATCAAAGACCAGTATGTACTTTTAGTCACTGCATGACATCAGTGATCATCAAGTGATCCATTGTCATTTGCACTGTGATGCCTACTTTAAAAAACCAAATGTGTCAGCTTTATCTATCTTCAACACTTTTATTTGAATTTGAGATATTAGAGCACGCTGAAATTCATAAATTCAACTCACACTTTCATTCTGATCACACAAGGCAATATTCAAGTTGTCCAACATTTGGGTTTATAACCAGGCCAACACAGAATTCAACATACTCAGCTGTTCTCTTATTGAATAATACGGTACACACCTCCAGGAAACCACTATGGTGAATACTACACCAGCAAAAGAAAGAAAGATAGGGAAAAATGTAAAGAAAGCAATCATCACGTGCAATTTGTTTAGCCTTTAGTCCAAGCTGTATAGCACTTGCTGATGATACATGGCATTTTGGTTAGCATGTATTCCTCCAACTTATCCTCAATGTTAGTCCACTTAGCCCTGTAGCCACAATTTCCCTTCATAATCCATAATGTATCCTTTGCTTCATACTAGTCTCTAACACATTTCTTGCTGACACTTTGTGTGCAGCCACATTACCATCAATTCCCTCAGCAAACTTAACTTCCAGCTTAAAAAGCTGTCATGTATGACCTGTGAGGCATTACAAGAGGCATTTATACATATAATTAGGATTGAGAGAATGTATTGGTGAGCTCACACTTGTTATTTATTGGATAATTTCACACGCTTCGTTGAACACATTAATAGTTAACTACTTACACAATTGGCAAATATTTCAGGAAAAAATTTCTGTAATTTGATTTGAATGAGCAATTTTAGTTTATTTCAGAAAATAACATCTGTAATTTTTTTTTTTTCATTAAAATAATTTTAACCACTATCCAGAGATAACTTGATTTGGAGTATAAGTTAAAGCCTGAACTTCCAAGTGAAAAAATTGACATATGCCATAAAAAGAAGGTAATTTTACATAGTCATGTAATTCAGCATAACATACAAAACATTTACTAGCAACCAAATAAATGTGTCTTTTATAAGAAAAGAAAATCTAAACAGTCTGGAAGATTGGAAAAGCGGAATTCACCAAGAAAGGAAAAAGAAAAAATTCCAAGCCTACTATACACGGAAATGTGTTATTTCCAGTCTACAAGATACAGCCCAAGTGTTTATTAAAGCAGAGGCAGTCAGTCAGATAAATCTGTATACTTGGTCATTTGCTGATGTACTAAATTTGACTGCAAGAATTAAGTTAAAATTAATCCACAAGCTTTACAGATAGATCAAGGAGAAAATCTAACTCTATAAAAACAATATAAATTCTCAAAATAAAAAAAGATGTATATGAAAATTTTGGTAAATAAAAAAACACCTTCACCACAGCCTACCTGCGGGTTTCTCTCTAAGTCGCTAAGCACCAAGTCATTACTGCAGATAAGTTGCCTGGACTGTGAAAGGAGGAGGAGATATTCTTAAGGAAAAAAAAAGAAGACACCTTGGAAATAAAGCAGAAGCAAATAGCAGGGCTCCACTTAATGTACAAGTTGTTTCATGACTTTAAAACAGTCACCAAAATATGACAGCATGTTAGCATAAGTTCACAAATCAAGGTATAACCTGCATTCTACAGTACTGCATGATAAAATGAATCATTTTCAATTTTTCCTTGGAAAATATTTGCTTTATTAGCTGTTTCTTATTATTGTTCAACATTGCATCTAATATTAATAATGGATTTGTAGACTTTAATCAAACTGAATATTAAAACAGCATAAATCCCGAACTTATAAGTCATTTAATGACAAGTTACCTGGCTAAGTGTAATTGTAATAATTTTGAATTTGATTCTTTATTCCAACATCATTAGAGGCGCCAACATCCCCATGTAGAGGTAGCATCTGGTAATATGGTACTAATGGCAAATCTTAAGTAGAAACTAGTGTCTTCTGATTTACAAAATTTGAGAAATATTTCCATACATTTCCACAATTACCTATGCTTTAGCAAATTATTTGCTAAGAAAGCTTATATTATTTAATAAAATTATCTCACCTGAAAAGAAGTCGGAATGCATGTTATGGTCAGATTTTCAGTCTTCACCCGTTCAGCTATTAAAAAATTTTAATATAAAAAAAAAGTTATTTACTAGCTATTAGATTGTTACAAATGTTTTGTCGGATTTTTTACCGCAACAATGAGACGTCATATCGCTGCTGAACGTGAAGTTTATTAATCAAAGTTCCATTACAATCAACAAACCTCTGCCAACAAGTTACAAGCATATTTATACCATTTTGAATAAAAATCTGGATTTCTGGAATCAATAAACTGTTGGGAAGGCAGTTTCATCGCTGCTTGGTTAGAGGAGGATTTCATATGAAGGAAGTTGTTGAGATGCTTGTAAAGGTGGTAGACTGTGGGACAAAGGTCTGGTGAATAAGCTGGGTGAGAAAGAAATTCGTACCCCAAAGTGTTCAGTTTCTGAAGAGTCACTTTGGTAACATGACAACGAGCATTGTCAAGGAGCAGGATTGGATCTTTTTGATTCACCAATGCCAGCTGTTGTCTGGAGAGTTTCTGATGAACAACTTTAAATTCATGACAGTACCTTCCAGCTGTGATGGTTCACCAGGTTGCAAGAAGTTATAGTGGATGACACCAGTTGCAGTCCACCAGGCAGTGACCATGACCTCTTTTGGGTGGAAGCTGGGTTTTGGAATGCGGTTAGGTGCCTTGTCTCTGTTGAGTCACTGTGCTGATTGTTTGCGATCATCGTAAAAGATCCATTTTTCATCACACGTAATAATTTGGTCAAGGAATGGGTCGTTTTTCTTTCTTATGACATGCAAAGAGCAGATCTCCAATTGATGATTTTGTTGTTCATTCAACTTGTGAGGCACCCACTTGTCAAGCTTTTTCACCTGGCCGATGGTGTTAAGATGCCAGGAAACAGTTGCAGTGCTTACGTCAAGCTCTCCAGCAATTTCTTGCACCGTTTTTCTTGGATCAGCTTCAACCAAGGCTTTCAGATGGTCGTCACCACAGCTGGAAGGACATCCGCTACCATCCTTATCTTTGAGGCTCACATCTGATCAAAACTTTGCAAACCATTGTTGTACTGTGCACTCATTTGCTGTGTCCTCACCCCATGCTTGCTTAATGTTACAATTTGCTTCGCTTGTTTTGAACTCGTGAAGCAAAATGGCACAAAAATCTTTTCTATCTAAGCTTCACTCAGAACTCTGAAGCAAATATCCATTTTGATGTTTGAAAAGGTAGGTTTTGCATAATGTATTCCAAAGCACATGCTACAAAATGATACAACTTATCTACATACACAAGCATGCAAAAAATGAACCCTAAATTAACATAACATAGAAACAGACAAAACTTTTGTAGCAACCTGATAATAATTAAGTAGCTTGTTTACATACCTATTTAGGTATCTTCCTGCAGAACTCTAAAAGATCATTGACATACAAGTTCAATAGCTGCTGCTATGAAACGATTTTCATACAAATAAGACAAGTTGGTGACAGCAGTATTAATACAGCTCATACACCAAATAGAGAGCTCTGTCTCATTTTTCACATTAAAAAAAAAACACCACTCATGAATAGAAGATGGAAGCATATCAGGGTACCAAAATATCTATCTACTGTCATGGCAAGTTTATAACATTTAATTCATAGGCAAATCTAAAAAAATGACCAATATTTTAGTTAATATAATCATTTCAATTCTAAATTTAACTATTATCCTAATTTAGTAGTAGGGGCTAGTTATGTGGAATGTTTTTTTATAATATAAAACAACATTATTTTTAAAGATAAACAATTTAATTTGGTTGGTCTTGCGTATTTAAGTCATGTACTCAATACAGCAGGAGGGATATCTGACAAAAAAAATTCAGACTAAAATTACAATTTATACTGATATCTGAAGGCAATGTCAATTTTTCTCTCTCTTTTTAATGAAAATCAACAAAAATTTCACTCCCATTCTAAGGCCCTATTTTATTTGATTTTGCCTCACGATCCATGTATTCTGTCCCAAAATGTGACTTTGCAAATGAATTTTTTTGGGAGAGAAAGAGAAAAGGGGACAGCTGTTCATTGTACTTGACATAAATGTAAACAGAATGTGTAGTATAGGTTAACCCTGGAATAATGTAGGATATTTGAAGGTGACAAAAATTAAAATTTTGTTAAAGTCAATTTCCACACCTGTCCAAGCAAAGGGTTATTATAGTGTATACATCAAGTGGAAGACAGTTTGCGTAAAATAAAAGAGACTAGTTGCTATCCATTTATCTGAGTGGAATATTAACATAATAATTGAATCCACCATAATATATTTAAAAACTGATGATTGTGAAATACAAAGAAAACCAGAATTTAATATATATTTATCACATATTAGAATTATCAGTTTGTTTATTCTTTTTATTATTAACAAAGCAAAAAAAAAAAAAGCTTTTTATTCTTTCACTTATTCAAGAACATTTCTCAACACATTTTCTCATGTTGTTCAACTTTCACAATGATAAATAAAAATTAAAACCAAAACTTTTGTTTTTTTAAAACAATTATCAGTAGAATTCCTCATGTATTTTCATGCTTTTCAAATATCGTGTGTGTGCATTTTGTTGTTGCTTTTTTGCACCAGGATAAATTCATGTTCTCTAGTCATATACAGTAGTTTGTTGGGAATGGCAGGAGTTCAGGTCTCATTTGAAACCAAAGTAACAATTGACCACTTCTGAACACTGGACAAGATTGTACAGAGGCAACATCAAGGTGTATTTGATCTCCCATTGTCTCGAATAAATCAGGATAAGTCAGCAGGAATATCAAGATCTACATTAGTATCTGCAAAAGCATGGCCAAAAAAAATTACATGGATCCATATCACTCATTTGATCAATACCAACTTTCAGATAACCCAATGATACCTAGCCTCATTAAACACCTAGCTAAAGAAAATCCAATTGCACAAACAGCTTCAGGATCATTAAATATCATCACTTCCATGTGTTATTAAAATCTACAATTATCTGCTTATCTAAATGGATCAGTCTCATCAAACTAAACCATCAGAAAATCCATAACCAATCAGGTTAACTAAAGCTGTTTTCTCATGGAGATACTTTTTAAAAATAATTTCTTAGTTTAAAAATAGACATCAAAGGTAACAAGTTTGTTAAATTCCCTTACCTAATCTCTCCACTGCATATACAACTGTAGACCCACTGCCAATTCCAAGTATTTGATTATCCTGAAAAAAATTATTTTTAAAAAAAATCTTTTAATGAGATTTAACATACGAAATAGGCATTATAACTAAATGACTAATATGCTCCAGAGTCCAGAGTGGGTGAATGCCAGACACCTTAGTAGAGAAATCATTAATTCTGAATAGTAACTTAATTACCGGTGTTTTGCTACAGAACTCACTGCTGCAATATCTGTAACTAAGTTAGTACCTTTTGTCACAAGTAGAGTGATGTGTTGTGCGCGTGCGTGTGTGTGTGTACGCACGCGCGTTTTCAGTATCTCAAAATGCTGTAGATAGCTAAGATACTGGGATTTGAACCAGGAATCTCTGGTTGCTAAGCCATGTGTGTTACCAACTGAGCTCAGATCAAAAAATGTCTTAACCCATCCCTACTAACTAAGCATATAAATCCTGTCAGAGTATACTCCACTTAAAAAGCAAACAAAAAGCCACCTAAACCAGAAAGTGGTGAAAAGTTGATGTTTTTGCATTATAATTTAATATCTTTTGACTTTAAATACTGTTATACTTTCATAATTGTTTTTAATTTTTAATCTGTTTGTAGACCAGTATTACTTTCAATGCTTTTGCTTTCACATAATTACAAACCAATTTTGAGTTGGAAATGTTGATTAGTTTAACATAGAAATAAATGTTTAAGCTTTTAATTTCAAATAGGAATTTTTCATTATTTTGACAGCCTACAAAGTTTCATAAATATGCTGAATTTTGTATCTATATTTTTGTAGAACAGAGTTTTGAATATTTTAGCTTTTAAATTGACCTAGTATATATTAATTTGGATTAAGATGTACAACCTACACTGATTAGATGAGTAAAATTTCACTTTTCACTGATTTTTTGTTGTTTTTTTCTTCCATAAACTCAAGTCTCATAAATGTGATGAATTTTGAATTGCATTTTTAGACCAGTACTTTTTGTTTTGGCTTTCAGTTAGCTATGTGCAGTGCTGCCCATAATCAAAATGTGCTAAAATGTAAATGTATGTAAGCTATACGTGTGTGGGGGAAAGTGGTGGCTGAATGAATGCACATGGAATTTACCATTTCTCCCCCCCCCACCTACTTCAAGCCAGATCGATCAATACCTCTGATTGTGCATTAATCTAGATAAATTGATTTGATGATAAAATTTACTAAAAAAAGAGTTTGTTTTACATGTATGGTTATGAAGCCTACTACCAATTGGCTTATAAATTAATCAGCAAAAACTCTTAACTAACTAACATGATTAATTATAATATTAGACTGCTTTTTGTAAATTGCTCTCAGTAACATTCAAATATTTATCTAGACAAAGAAATATTTTCACTGTAAATTATATTTCAATGATTGCCATAAAACTCTCATTCAAACATACGATACAAAGTAATAGGGTATAGGGATAGTCAAATTAAAGTTGTTGCTGCCAGAATCCAAAAGCCTCCTTCCCCAAATCTGTGCAAGTGTGCTTAATGCAGGAAAAAAACAATTTAAAGTTGAGTATAACCGTAATTACAAGAAAGTACCTTAAAATATGTTTTTCCTTTTCATTCAAAGTTAAGATTGGATTCCTTTTGCTTTTCTGGAAGCTGTATACATGAGGAGTTCAGATAACACGAAAGACAGCATCACCAAGGTATGCAAGGGATTTAGTTCATGTCCTTCATTGTGTAAGGAAGTACTCACCACCAGCAAACTACAAGAGAAATCTATTAACTCTTGAAGTATAGGAAAATGTGAAAATTGTCAAAAAAAAAAAACAAAACAAAAAGACATTGGGGTGATCCATTCTGAAATTGAAGATTATCACAATAAATGGCTCCTAACAGCAGAGAGAATGGTGTGAAGATTCATGTCTACCCCATTCCCACATTACATAATCCAAGAGTTGATTCAGACAGAGTACATTGTACCTATAAGAAATTTAGCCACCCCTGACAAACTGAAAGGAAATAGAATGGAAAAAAGAACTTCAATCAGTTCACAAATGTTTACTACCCTGATCTTCCATCTGGATATTAGAAAACCTATATGTAAAATATACATTTATTTACAAAAATGTCCACTTTTTTTTTTCTTCTGTCAAGGTATTAATAAATTAGAACGGAATCTCGTTGTTTTCACAATCCCGACCACACCTGTCAGAGTTAATAATAATAATAATAATAATAATAATAATAATAATAAACCATCCCACAGGCTCTCAATTCACTATTAGAAACTCGGTAATAATATCTATCTGTAGTATTTGTTGTTGCTGCTTTTCAGCCAACATCACCACGTAGATCCGGTTCACTTTCGCCAGTTGACTACAATCCGTTGCAGAGCCGACAGGGTACTGGAAACTGGGCTCACAACACCAGGAAGCGAAGCCCCACCCATCTCTAGAGGGATCAGCCATGGTGGCCGGTCACGTGGTCAGCCGACCGACGGAGGGAGATGGTGGCCGGTCACGTGGTCAGCCGACCGACGGAGGGAGAGCCTAAATAAACCGACCGGCTTACCTTGACATGGTTATTCACTGCTGCAGTCGCTGCAGCCTTTTTCCCGGCCTCGGCTCCGGCCATACTCTGCGCTGAAAGAAACCTGGAAAAGGCGCCAAACACACGACGTCCTGGGGCCGCGACAGCACAGACGTAGCTCAGACCGGACACCAACGTCTGGGACATGTTTGCGCATGTGCGCGCCCCGGTCGCTGGAGGCCGCTAACGGTGCCAGCAAACATGTAAACACTTCTAGGTTTATTCAGGACAATTACACGTGTATATGTCTGAAAACCACGAAAACATATTTATGTCGTTTAGGCTGAAAGATTTACCATTTTATAGTTTATTTTCTTTTATAGTAATTTTTTTATTATTATTATTACAAATCGATAAAATAATAACATGAAGAGTTAACGTTCTTGTTATCTTTTCCATCAATGACGCGCACCTGCTCTAGCAGAGCTGTTAAAAGACAATTCCTGTATTGTGACGGAGTGTGTTTAATATCCGTTGTACTGTTAGCTATGAAGATCAAATGATGAGTTTGAGATTCGAAATTTTCTTTCAATTACGACTTGTTTAAAAATTAAATAAATTGTTGTGCACTACTTCTTACAGGTGACTAAATACTTTAAAAAAAATTATTACCTGGCAGTAACAAGTAGGGCGTAGGAACAAATCACTATGCGTTAATCAAATGGAAAATAAGCTATGGCTACTTCGTTGTATTTTATAACTGGTATCTGTAGTTTGATTTCACTCACCCTCAGTGTTGTACCTGGTAAGTATTTTTTTTAAAGCTGCTCACTAGTACGGTTTTAATAAAGGTTTCATGGTACAGGTGTCAAATACAGAACAAACAAGTAAATTTACCTGTATTGCATTTATCATTTCCGGTCGTTAAAGAACGCAAGTTTTAGTTGGAATAATTTGAACAGAACTGATGGGTATTTTCGAATTCCAGGTATAAAAGTAAGATAAAGAAAAGGAATAATTTTAAAAGTACGAAGCTTGGAAAATGATTAAAACATTTTGTGATTTGATTCACTTTAAAAGGTAATAGCAGCACTCCTTAGATATTTTACTTATTTATTTCTTTGCATACAGTTCAATCTTTATTATTATTTCTATCTACATAGTTTTCTAACTTCTAGCATGTAAATTTAGTTCAGTAAATAATTTTAAGTTGGAAGGGAAGTGAAAGTGATCTACATGTTAAATTTAAAATAGTAATAATTGAAGGGCACATAATCGAGATTGGGAATACCACTATCTTGTAGTAGAGAAATTCAAATTAGTGAAGAAAAAGGCTGTAAATATAATGCAATCCATCAGACCCAAAGATGAGTGAAGCAGATATAGAAATAAAGACAAGTAGGAAATGGTCACATACAAAACAACATTGCATGATGCAGAAAGAAGGCTCATGCTACAAGGCAGCTGGAATAGGCAACACAGGTAAGCAAGGACTATGATTTGCAACTGGACAAACCTGCTATAAAATAAGGGATTATTACAAGTATTAAGAAGAAGGATAGAAGAAAAAAGTAGTGTCAATGAAGAAACAAAGTGACTAGATGAGAAGATAGGAGGTTTAAATGGTCAGGCATAAAAAAGAAAAACAAGATACTTCTTCAGTTCATGACTTGGTACCTACACCAAATTACCTGCAGATTTATGGGAAAAGAAAGGATAGTTTCTGCGTGGTATCTAGAAAAGCAATGCCTAAACATAATATATTATCAAGTTGTAAGGTGGCAATGATACAAGGAAAATGCAGATGGTATCATGATGAAGTTTTGGAGGTGATTGAAAAGAAAATAGGAGAGAAGATGAAAGCATGCAAGTCATTCAAGAATCAAACCCCATAAAATTTGCAAAAGAGGGCGAAATAACCAAGAAAGCTGAAGGAACACTGGAAAGAAAGGAATGTTTGGTCAGCACTGGAGTTTGTGGGATAGAAATCAGTATTCCCTCATGATATGGATTTAACAAACTTGAGATCGATCAGATGGTGAGATAAGGAGACCATCCAGATTTTTTAAATGGATTTAAGTCCTGTGAACACAATGGAAGATACAAACCAAAATAAAAATTTATGAAGATGTACCAAGAAAACAAAGTGAAAGGATGGAAATTGTGTTTTCTTTTAAAGTAAAAGTAGGTGCCTGAAAATGAGGAAGATAGGTGGCAAAAACACTAAACACTTTTAGTTTAGACAATGCAAAGTAACATCAAAATGCTTAAGTAAAGTGCTGTATTGGCATCGAAATGGCTTTGGCTTAAATGTTTTTACATGGAGTGGAGCATCTAACAAAGCTGATAAACAGTGAGGAGCTGATACACCTCTTGTTTGGCACAATATCCCAAGTGTTCTGTCATTGATGGGCCAAAACTCACTGAAGGACAGATCACTGTTTAGGTTTCATCAGAGGCACTTTTTTAGTGTATTTGAAAATCAATGACAATTTAAATTGTATAGAGAATAAAACTTGAAGGTTTTCTACAGAAAACAAGAAGACAGGCAGTGACAAAAAAAGATAATGGCCTTTTCATTGTGAAGTATTTTGTAGGTATCTTGGTATCTCTTAATATTATTATACTTTTTCATGTATGAGATTGAGAGGTGATTTAAAGTATTTTACTTCAGGTATTAAAGGGAGATAGTTTGCTTCACCAATGCACATTTATTATGTCCTTTTAAAATTTTTCACAAATCGATGTGGCAGAATAATTTACAAAATTCAACAAAGGTAATACAAATTTGTGATTATTATTTTAGGAAAACACTAGTCATATTATGAAATACATTACATTTCCAAAATTTTTCTTTTCTAAATTTTTCATGAGTGCATCCATGAAATTTACTTTGAGAACCCATTTATGATTGTTGTGTCATGTTAATGTATGCTTCTGAAGTCATCACTTCTGTATTCACCGGATTCATCATAAGCAGATTTTCTGGTTGGTTAAAAACTGACTCCGAGCGAATAACCCATGCTGCATTAATTGTATGTTAATTAAAATACCAAACTTTACTTATGATATACAGATTTACTTTGCTGCTTGTTTTATTATAATTCTTAATGGCATTGTCAACTACAAATTACCTAGCACCCAATCTAAAAACACATTTAAATGAAATGCATTATTTAATTTTGATATCATATATACATATTATGAGAAATTTGAAGAACAATGTATTATTGCGACTAGTAAAAACTAATAGAATGCTAGGAATAATTAATTAACCAAACTTTCAAAGAAATTTTTTTCCATGCATTGACTATGGAATCCATGTTTAAGAAAGGATATTGAAACATTAGTGCTTATTCACTAGAAAGCCAGATTTTAAGAATTCTAAATATGCTGAATGGTTAAAATACTACACTTACTTAGTGAGGGATGAAATCTGATTTTTTAAATAAAGGTTTTGAGCATGAGGAAATCAGAAATTCAAACATACTGTGGACCATAACAGTAAATTGGCTAGAATATTAGCATAATTTAAATGGAGGGATAGAGTTGTAAATAAATGGAATACATTATTAAGAGTAATTGCTCACAGTGTAAATCACTTGAAAAATCTGATTGACATGCATCTTTTGATCTATGGACTTTACATAATGTATGTTCGCCCCATTTTCCTTCAGCAACTAAACAAAACAACTTTCTCGTAGCCTGTTACATCCAATAAAATTTTTAATACATGCTGAATTTTTATTTCCTTTAGACTTACTAAGAAGACTGACAACCCTTTTATTAATGACAATTACCAGACCTAAGTATGCTTCCTTCTCATAGGGTTGGTTTGTTTGTCTGTTCTCTAATACAAGAACTTAAACAAAGGTATGCCTCTGTCAGAAATGATCATGGGCTAATTAAAATTTCTGTTGATGACACACCTTGAAATCTAAATTACACATCACAAGATTTGGCACATTTTGATTATGCAACTGAGAATAAAAGAAACTTGTTCTGCCAGCCCTACTTAATTATTATCAGGTTGCTACAAAAGTTTTGTCTGTTTCGTTTCTATGTTATGTTAATTTAGGGTTCATTTTTTGCATGCTTGTGTATGTAGATAAGTTGTATCGTTTTGTAGCATGTGCTTCAGAATACATTATGCAGAACCTACCTTTTTAAAAATCAAAATGGATATTTTTTCAGAGTTCTGAGTGAAGCTTAGATAGAAAAGATTTTTGTGCCATTTTGCTTCACAAGTTCAAACTCAGCCACAAAACAAGCGAAGCAAATTGTAACATTAAGCAAACATGGGGCGAGGACACAGTAAATGAGCGCACGGTACAACAATGGTTTGCAAAGTTTTGATCAGGAGATGTGAGCCTCAAAGATAAGGATGGTAGCGGATGTCCTTCCAGCTGTGGTGACGACCATCTGAAAGCCTTGGTTGAAGCTGATCCAAGAAAAACGGTGCAAGAAATTGCTGGAGAGCTTGACGTAAGCACTGCAACTGTTTCCTGGCATCTTAACACCATCGGCCAGGTGAAAAGGCTTGACAAGTGGGTGCCTCACAAGTTGAATGAACAACAACAAAATCATCAATTGGAGATCTGCTCTTTGCTTGTCATAAGAAAGAAAAACGACCCATTCCTTGACCAAATTATTACGTGTGATGAAAAATGGATCTTTTACGATGATCGCAAACAATCAGCACAGTGACTCAACAGAGACAAGGCACCTAACCGCATTCCAAAACCCAGCTTCCCCCCAAAAGAGGTCATGGTCACTGCCTGGTGGACTGCAACTGGTGTCATCCACTATAACTTCTTGCATCCTGGTGAACCATCACAGCTGGAAGGTACTGTCATGAATTTAAAGTTGTTCATCAGAAACTCTCCAAACAACAGCTGGCATTGGTGAATCAAAAAGATCCAATCCTGCTCCTTGATAGTGCTCGTTGTCATGTTACCAAAGTGACTCTTCAGAAACTGAACACTTTGGGGTACGAAGTTCTTTCTCACCCAGCTTATTCACCAGACCTTTCTCCCACAGTCTACCACCTTTTCAAACACCTCGACAACTTCCTCCATATGAAATCCTTCTCTAACCAAGCAGCAATGAAACTGCCTTCCCAACAGTTTATTGATTCCAGAAATCCAGATTTTTATTCAAAATTGTATAAATGCGCTTTTAACTTGTTGGCAGAAGTATATTGATTGTAATAGAACGTACCTTGATTAATAAATTTCACATTCAGCAATGATGTGAAGTCTCATTATTATAGTATACAAATTGCAAAACTTTTGTAACAATCTAATTGTATTTGAGTCATTTTTACTATTGTAAGCAAAACATAACCTAAATCTATGGTAATATAGTAAGTATAATGATAGGAGCAAGCAAAATATCAGTATTTCATACATTATTATAGCTCAATGATAATATGAGTAACATTCTTTAATATTTTGATTGATGGATTAGTTTAATGGTGGTTCACAAATGTGCCTGCCAGTGTGTAATTGTTGGAATGAAATAGTGATGCAAGTCATTTGTCTCTTAGCACTGGATTCAAAATTTTCCAGTATGATTCAAATAGAAACCATCTTTGTTTTATTCTCCTGTTCACTGATCAGTCCCTTCCATCTACCTCTGTTGACAATGTTGAATCACATTTACAATCCCTTTTTTAAAACTGCAATAAAATTTTAGACTTTTAAACTTTATTGTATTTGAAAGAAAAATTTCATGAATAGCTGTGTGAAATTTTATTTTCTGGCTAATCACAGGTACCTATCTTTCTTTAACTTGAATTGATAGACACTCCTTATTTTGGAAGAAAGTCTCTCAACACTTTGTTCCAATTAAAAGTGAAAATTTCTTATTGACTTTGTGGACAGATGCAGCGGTGTAATTGAAAAGTATAAGTTGCAGGGGCTCTTGCGTAGTTTAGATATAATTGATGTAAAACTTTGAATGCTTGAAAAATCCTTTAGTTCTTCTAGGATTTCTGGTTTTACCTGATGACTTTAGACATATTTTTGTTGTAGTGAACTAAAACATTGCTAGAGTCAAAACTGTATTGTTTATAGAATACTGCAGTTTGTATTATTGCCTTCTGACATGGTTAATCTGGTGTGTAGTCGTTTTAGACAAAAAGCTTTAACAAGATGTCTATTTGTTTTAATACTTATATCTTTTATTTTTAAACCAAAGTCAAATAGCTTTACAGTATCTGCTATAATATTCAAATTTATATGAAAGGATCATTGACAAAGTAGTTTCTTAGATAGAAATACATTATTATATTGTTATCCACTTTTTCCAAAAAAAGAGAAAAATTGGCTTTTATTTAACCAATCTTTGTCTTTTGTTGACATCAGGTTCTCTCAGCAGCTATTTTATTTAACTATTGTCATTATCATCTTAAACCTACCTACCTACCTACCTTAGCATGGCCCTTATTTTCTTGACTCCTTCAGGGTTGATGTGAGCGCAATATTGTGTTTTTACCAGCAGACCAACTTCAAAATAGGAAGTAGATAGATAAACAAGCTTTCCCAGTCAGAAATAAAGGGAGAACTGGAAGGCAAAATCTCGTATATAGAACCCGTAAAAACCTTTTAATTACCCAGTTATAAAAAAATTCAGTATGATTGCTTAATCTTTGTCAATTGTCCAAAAACTATTTCAGTGGCCCGATGGTGTGTTACATCAAAAGCAGAGCTTGAAAAATGCTCTGACCTGAAGAAAAACCTGAACCGGCTAGTCCAGGAGGGTCTAAAGGAAGCTAATATGACTCGGCTACTTTGTCAGCATAGAAAAAATGTGTATGTACTTATCTCATAATTCATGTTTACACCATTAATCTTTAATTCCACTTATTAAATCTGCCACATCTCTACAAATATAGATATAATGGCCTGCCATGTCAATTTTCAAACCCAAAGTTGAACGTATCTGGCTAAAATTTGCATATTTCAGATGGAATTATGTTTTAATGGATGTCTAGATAAGCAGGTAGGTAATTGGTGACTATTATGCAGAAAATAAGCAGATTCAATGATATTTCTTCATTTGTCCAAGATTGTGTTATAAGCTTTTTCAGACTGGCCAGGGTTGTTGACAGATTGCCAAAGAGCTTGACATTTCTTATATATCTGTGGAAAATATCATCATGAATTTCAATGAGGCAAATTCCATTGCTGTGGGAAAATGGCCTGGAAGTCCTTTAACTGTGGAAATATGAAAATAATGTAATTTTATTTGTTGTTTGCACTCACCATCAAGATACTTTTAGTGATATTATCTATACAAATGAAATGAGTCAAACATTAACTCCATAACCTTGGCTACAGAGTGTGTGTAGAACATTTTAAAAATATTTTATCCACTAGGAATAAAATTTTTTAAAAGGTTTGGTTAGAGGACATGATATATTTGGAAAAACCCCTCAGGTATAGGTGACATATACTCTTCTCTGATGAGTTAAGATGTCAGCATTTCGTGTGGAAGTTGCAGCTGGGTTTGGAAACAACCTAATAGAAAGCATAGTACATTCTGAATGGTGTGGACTGAAATGGATGTGGGCAACAAGTATTCTGATGGTGGTATACAGATTATTAAAATAACAAGTGATAAGATTTGTTTCTTGTATGAAAATAGTTTCTTCCAAAGACTTTTCAGGAAAGAAATTAATCTTCAATGACATTGTCTTTCCATTCTGGCTTTAGCAGTTGTTTTAGCAGAGCTTCATATATTGTTCAAACCCAAGAAGGTTGACATGACTTATTTTTAATTTCAGTTTTGCTTGTATGGAAGGAATTCAAAAGAATGAGTCAGATCTCATGACACTGGACTCTGGTCAGGGTTACTTTGCTGGCAAATACCACAATTTGAGGCCAATAATGGCTGAAAAGTATAACACTGGTGAGGCTTCAGATTTTAGCATTAATTTTAATTGGAATTAAATATACAGGGTACGTCAGAAATAAATAGATGGTTTAATGTCTCCACCTGCTCTATAAAGAAGTTTGTGTAATGCAAAGACCAACCCACTTAGTACTGATCATAGCATATTTTTTCTGCACTAAGAATGAACACAGGTTTCCTTACAAATGCAACTCTATTTTTGACAAATGTCTGTAATATAAATTTATCTTTTAAATGATTTCATTTGTTTAATTTTTTAAAATTCTGAATTAATATTAATTTTGTTTTTTTTTTTGCCATTGCAATATCTCTTTTCAGTTGGCACCAACAACTTGCGCTACTATGGGGTGGCTGTCATTAATGCAAACAACCGGGATATTAGCTTTAACAACTTGAAAAACAAGAAAGCATGTATTCCAGGTGAGAGACAGGTTTGGTTGTTAATAACAAGGTAATTTATTTTGGTCTATGTATACCAGATTGAAAGCATTAGTACTTTTATTGAACTGGCTATATATTTGGTCAACACACACGTAATGCAAAACACTTAGTGCTGGAGCAATACAAATTTGTAACTACAAGTAGATCTTATTATTAATGGGGCAGGTACTATGACAGCCTCATGGTTCAACCTGTGTTGAGTAATACTTGCATGATAGTGGGGTGGAAATGCATCCAAATTTGTATACAGCGGGTTGGTTAATATTCTGCCATCTAGCACAGATTCATAATAGAAGGTCCTGATTCATTCATTTAAATTAAATTGCATTTCTTTTTTACATTAAAGAAGAAAAACAACAACAAAAAGCTTTTGGGGGTAATGAGGTTAAGCTGAACTCTTCTAGCTTTTTCATACAGGTACTCATTTTTTTCTACAATGATGATTCTGGTATATGGCAGTAAATTAGCAAACAAAGGGAAAAAAACTCCTACCTGATTTGTCATTAGTTTAAACACAGGGACTTGAAGTTTTTAAATACATTCTGTTCTCATGTTAGGTATTGGAATGAGTGCTGGCTGGATATATCCTATTGCAACATTGTTAGAGAAAATTGAAATAAAGGAATGCAACGCCATTGTAAAGTCAGTCACAGGGTTTTTTAATAAAATGTGTCTTCCTGGTGCTCTCACATCATTCTACAATCCTTTTGGTAAGTGCTTGTTTTTTTTTCTGTCTATGATCATTTATATAAAGGTACATCTATATGCTTCCACCTCTGGATGTACCATTACTAATAAAATAGGGCTGATCCTTTGATGAAAATGAACTTATAACTCTGAATGCTACAGCTGCTGTGAAAGTCACCTGTGTGCATCATCCATTAGCCACTCTCAAAGGTCAGAACACAATAAGGGTTAGCAGCAAATGAGATTGTCATGAAGGTAAAAATGATTAGTCACATTATCAGTGTACTACTGGGTTATCATATCTTTCCTGCAGACGTGTTTAATGCCAGATAAAAGATTGTTTTCAGTCAGCTGGTTAAGGTTTTAATAATGAAAATTCTTCTGGAAGCTTGCCTGGGGAAACTGCACTACATAGAGGATTAGACAGTTCAGGTGGCTTATTACATGTAGTTAGCTTGGTATCTGTTGATCAACAATGAAAGTTGTCGTCTTTGAATCTATTAGACAATGCAATGATATCATGACTTCCTGGGTTATTCAGTGATGTCAAATATGTTCTTATGCAGCTCAGACATGAAATGCATACAAATATCAAATGTTCAGGCTTTTAATTTCAAAGACTCATAATTGGGCACATCTGATTGACCTGTCCATTTGCATACAAACAATGTATTAAAGTACTTCAATGTTAAGAGGAATATAGACCCTAGGTTTACCACTGAAGCATTTATACCCAAGTAGTCTAATTCTTAATGGATTTAAGATTCTGGCATCAGTGTTTGTATTGAAAAGGTTTGAAAATCATCTGCTCACAGGTGCTTGGCATTTTCTTTTTTTGTAAGAATTTTCATTAACATCCATTTTAATTAAGCTAGTAGTTCCAAATCTGTTTCTTTGTGTGACCCATTTAACACAGTGACAAATGCTTGTGTTTCTAACTTTTAGCACTGTCAGTGTAATCTGAGGGCAAACAACCTGCTTGGGAAATCTGGGAGACCCTAGAATATTTAGGGGGAGTGAAATAATGCAATTTCTGCATTTTAGGCCATGGAATAACTGTATCTTGGGGTACAGCAAGGAAATAGGGTAGAACTCAAATGATTAAATGTCTTGTGAAAATAGTCTTGATACTTGCTAGCTTCAT
This sequence comes from Nautilus pompilius, assembly GCA_018389105.1. Classification (NCBI taxonomy): domain Eukaryota; kingdom Metazoa; phylum Mollusca; class Cephalopoda; order Nautilida; family Nautilidae; genus Nautilus; species Nautilus pompilius. The sequence goes on along the minus strand of JACATO010000961.1, from coordinate 967,693 downwards.
GGTCCTTTATCTCTTCTTGCTACCCCATCTGAGAACTGCTCAATTAAGCTATTTGTGTTATTTTTTTAAAATAATACCTAGCTTCTTCTGACTGTCTCACCTAGGATACAATATAATAAGAGTTAATCATTTCAATTGAGGCTAATGAAAACAGTCACAAGTTTGAATATCTTGATTGATTAGTATATTTTTTTAATACCTGAAAGCTATTACTGATTTTCTCTCTTGTTTTCATGTAGGTAACAACCCAACATCAGTGTGTGAGTTGTGCAGTGGAATAGGTAAAGATTTCTGCTCTTTTAGTGATCCTTTTGCTGGCTATGACGGAGCATTCAGATGCTTGGCTAATGGAATAGGAGATATTGCTTTTCTTCGTGATAACACTGTGCAAGAAATGACCAACTCGTCAGGATTTCAGCCTTCAGTGAGTTGGTTATTTCATTTTTCTTTGCATTTTCTTTTTTTAAAAAAAGCAATTCTGTGTATTTATTTAATTTGTCTTTTTTATTTTAAACAGTTTCATTTTTATGACAGATAATGGAGATAATAGTATTTTAAATGACAGTATATACATGCCTTTCCTACATGGGTTAATCTAAAAAATAAAATATTTACTATCACAGTTTTAATATTATAGATTATTAATTTGGTCACAATCTCTCATTAAATTATCATTTTCCATAGTCTACCAAAAATGGCTTGCTGCTTAGTGCAGTGTGCGACAATTCAGAATTGATATTTTGGCTTCTCTTTTGGGGGTACTTTGTCTGTGATACCCAGAGTATAGCCAGTTACATCCATGGCTTTATTTTGTGCTAAAAAACAAATAAGCTTCTAATATTTTGGTGCCCGTATAAATTCTTTACAAATTTCGCAACAGATTATGGTGAAATTTTGCATGACTGTTAGCATGTTTCAGAAAAATCTGATTGCATAATTTTAATGGTCATTTAGCATCCTTAGCAGACAAAAATGTCTTTATAGCATTAGTAACATGGAATCTCAAAATTAGTAACTTGATTACACATCTATGTTTTGTAACAGTTGGAGAAGGCATTCGTTATGTCTAGCAATAAGAATGAGTTCTGTAAGGGTTCATTGTCTCCTGGTCAGTGAAGTGTTTCATCTCATTAGCATGATGATCTAGCTGGTGCATCCACCTATTAAAATAGCATAATTCAATTGTTTTTAATATTGCTGTATTGAAAAGTGGTTTTGCATGTCTAAAAACATTTATTTTTGTTAGTCTTACAAAATTTCCTAATTTCCAACAAAGCACAAGATACGTACATATTTTACGAAGGCATTGTTAAAAGATTTTTCAAGATTGAACATTATTCATTAAATCATTTCAAACAGACAAAAGCTAAATCTTATTGTTTTCAGTTTTTTACTGTTGGCATTACCAAAATTATCTGACTGTATGTATATTTTATTTAAAATGGGTCATTCAGGATATACGCAGCTAAAAATAAGACATTTTTCTATGCAAATATTTGTTATAAAACTTTAAACTGTAAACAAAACAAGATTTTTAAAATAAAATAAATATGCTAACAATTCATTAAAAATAATTTATGGATAATCAAATTTTTAAAGCTTTTTATTTTTATTATTCGAGTAAATCTGTGAATCTAGAGGAAATGAAACTTTTAGGCTTTGTATTTATGGTATGAAGATCATTCAGACAGTGATGAATGGAGAAATGAGAACCTGGAAGTCACTGAAGAACTCATGAACACTGAACTTACATATGTAAATTTCAACTTACAAAAACCCACTGTGAAGGAAATGCAGTATCTTAATGGGAAGGCTGGGAGAAATATCAGCCCAAGCCCAGTGGTTCACCACCGAAATCCCATAAACTGTCTACATTTAGAAAAGACTCTTCTAAAAGTATTTGGGGAATGATAAAGTCCCAGAAGTATGGCATTGGGCAGAAGGATGTTTTACCCTGAAAGAAGAAAGATCAAGTTTGGTAACAATTCAGAATGATATTTCTACTTAGTGTGCAAGGAAAAATATTTTTCTCTATTTTGTTAAACATAAAAAACAGATTATATCCTGGCAAATTAATTCACTAACAATGTATAAAGGAGAAATACCAGGATTTCCTGGATGCTAAGTTATAATAGCTAGTTAATGAGCTCAAGATAATAAAGAAAACCTGACCAAACATGGTTCGATATTACTTCCCAGAAAAGATAAAGGACTTTTATACAAGTTTCAATGCAAGGAAAGAAAAAAATAAAATGGACCAGAATTGAAAAATGAATAGCCACAGGATTCTTTGCCTATTTATTATGGCCATTAAGATAGTGAGGAAAAAATATTGTGGCCTATTAATGAGATCTGAAGTAAGGTAACCTACGGTCTGGGCCTCTATGGATGACAGTACATTGTGCATTAGAACAGTTGGATGATGAGTTGTTTGGAGAAACTGATGTCATGGGACATGTAATTCAAGCCTTCCAAGTCAAAAAACTTAATGATGTAGTTAAAGTCAGTTTATCCAAATTGCTTGGGACCTAACTGACTTCAGATGACTGGAAAAATTAAGATGTCTGGACATGACTCCCCTTGGATGAGTTTATTTCCTAACACTTTGCTTTGAATGTGCCTTTTTTTTACTTGTTTATATTTTTCAGTATCAGTATAAAACTTGAACAGTTTATTTTTCTGTGCCAGAATAACATGCACGGTAGATGTTTTTGTATTTGATTCATTCATAAATTTGCGAAACCCGCTACACTCTACCTTTTGTTTTATTTTAAGTACAACCCACTTACACTTCCAAGCACCAGCGTCTCTAGAATCCATGGTAATAGAATTTGCTGCGTATACTTAAATAGAGTAAATTAAGAGTAGCAATAGCCTTGCCTACACATGCTTTGGAATCAGCATGGGAAGTGAATACAATGCCAAGGATGCCACAGCAGCAGCAGCAGCCGGCCTGGTGGGGCAGGTGGTAGCGGGTTAGCTCCGTAAGGGGACTGTTGCTCCTGTACCGGGTTCAATCCAAGGCTGGGGTCGGAGGAGAGTTGTTGCTGATGATCGCCATAGTGTGAAACAGCTGTACGGCATCTCCTTGGTGTCCGACTTGAGAGAGACCTCCTGGGTCCTTGGGGCCCACGGTGTCGGGGGACCGGGCCGTTTGTCGGCTCGACGAACATCTCTCAGTAACGAGGAGGACTCGACAGAGAACAGGCCACTTGTCTTTACGGGATGCGATGCCATTGAAAGAACCTCGTTCGGAAGTCCAACTCGCTCAACAACAACAACAGCAGCAGCAGCAGCAGCAGCAGCTGTAAAACAAAGATCCACACAAATTTTTCACATTAGTTAATATAAACATTTGAAGCGTGGATCCAAAAAAATTTTGTTTATTCAGATGCTAGAGTTTACAATGATTGACAGTATATGAGTGAATTCAGATAATCAGATTTTTTGGATGTTTGGATAAATGGATCTTTACTCAATTGAAAGGGAACTTATCAAGAAAGGTAACATCGAAACTCAGAGAAGACATAACAACTTTATTTGACAAGCTGGTTAAATGCCTAGGTGAATGGTATGATCTTTCTCTAGAAGAAAAAAAACAATACAGATGCAGTGTCAGAAGAGGTGGAGACATACTTAATAAAATAGGAAAGCTGGATTGTGCAGGGGTTTAAACGATGGTGCTATTAATTTGGCCTTATACCCAGAATTCAGTGGCCTTTCATAGGGTACAACATACCAATGACAACAGTAGAAAGGAAAACCAGTGTAGAGTTGAGTAGGGAAGAACTTCATTGCAGCTCATGTGTAGATCAAATCCAGTAAATTACAAAGATCATTATCTATTTTTAGTAAAGGAATTCAAGTTAGAGAAGAAAAGAGCTGTAAATATAATACAAAGTCCAGTGGACCTAAAGCTATGTATAGGAAATGTTCAGACAAGACATGGCTGGAATAGGCAACACAGGCCGCCAAGAACTAGTATTCACAACCAGCCAAATCAAACCTATTATGAAACAGGGTAAGGAAAGAAGGGACTATTACATGAAGAATTAACGTGAATGGAATAGGAAGATAGGACAAAAAAACGTTGTGGCAATGAATTTCTGAGATGTACTTTTAATTTTTGTTTATTTTTTTACATTACAGTAAAACATTTTGCTTTGTCTGATAAGTGGTACAATTTGCTGTTTATAGATTTAATTCTCCCCTTAGGTTGTGCATAATCTTCGGGTTAAATGTTACAAAAATAAGGAGGAAATCTTTTGAAAAATATCTTTCTCTAGGATTTTCTGCTGGTGTGTCCTGATGGTCGGCGTGAAGCAGTCACCAACTATGAGTCATGCAACTGGGGCGTCATTCCATCCAATATTGTCATGACTGCAGGCATAAAGTCAAATAAAGCCATTGTAAACTACAAGGCCTTTTTGACCAGAGTTGACCGTTATTTTGGAGCGCAAGGGAAATATGCAAATCGATTTCAATTGTTCTCCTCCAACAGTTACAACAGTTATATTCAAAAAAACTTGATGTTCACAGATGGAACCCAGGGACTTGAGGATGTTGGGGAAAAAGACAGCTACTATCTTTGGGTTGGTAAGTATTACGATGCATTATTTTAACTTTCTCCCCAGGGTGAAGAAAAGGGATTTGTTTGGATTGGTTTCTCATTGGAACTAATAATAGGCATATTTTTTTCTATTCTATACTTATTATAATATTTCAATTCAAATTTCTTTATAGTTAAAAGACAAAAATTGTAAGCATTTTTTCTTTCCTATCTGTGTACAGTAGTGTGTGAAAGACAGTTCATGATGCAAACATGTACACTAGAAATAACAAATACTTTCCAATCAGTTTTAGCTCCTACAGAAATAAACAGTATTGTCATTATCTACAAACAAAATGTTTGCTGTTTGTATTTCAAAATGTCAGGTGCTTCGTTTTGTGTTACAGGCTTCATTCTTAAGCTAGAGACTATGATTGTAAAGAATGTTTGGATTATATTCTTGAGAAAATAGTAAAAAGTTGTACTTAATTATTGCAAACATTAAACAAATTTTACCTGGATTTAGCAGAGATTTTGGGTACTCTTAGAAATCCCTCAAACTACACGGTAGAGGTGCTTAAAAGTTTATTTCACCAATGAGAATCTCATAATCCTACAGCTCTGCTGCTGCTGCTATGACAAAATTGAAAGATCAGCAAGGCCCAGGGGCTGGTGATGGCATGATGGTTAGAAGTGAGCCAGGGGAAAATAGTAAAGAATAAAGTGGCATTAAGACTTTGTATAATTAAACCATTTTTTGTTTATCTTGTATTTTAAATGTAAGAGAAGGTACTCTCAGTGAGGTAACATTTTTAGAAACTTTTGATACATACAGCGATTGATTGTTGTTGTTAGTTTGAAGCTCTTTGTCTAATTTTTTGTTGTTGTTGATAAAATGAATATAATAAAATAAATGTTTTTAAATATCCCTGACAGCTGAGATAAATTAATACTTGAAAAGGTTTAACATTTCACACTTGTGCTTGCAGATTCTACATTCATTAGGAATCTGGAGAAACTGAACTATTGCCCAATACCAATTGCTAGATGGTGTGTTATCTCCAAGCAAGAAAAGCTGAAGTGTGAAGACATGATGATGGCATTTAAAGCAAAGAATCTGCGGCCAGAGTTGGACTGCATCCTCCAGTCTAGCACCATTAACTGCATGAAGCTTATTTCTAATGGTGATGCAGACTTAATCAATTTAGAAGCTGGGGATGTGTTCTATGCTGGAAAGTGAGTTGGATTTAGCTCTTTGGAAGATGAAAAAAATATATTTTGTGCATATTAAAAAAAAAATAAAATAAAAGGAATTAGAAACATATTAACATCCGTTCTTTTTGTGAAGATCACTTTGTTTACATGATGTTGATTTCCGAGATTAGTCTGTTTATGCAGTTGAATTTACCCTGGGTACAAAGATATTATGTGTAGATTAATGTTCTTTGTGAGGAATCAAACTGATTATTTACAGTATTTTTCCATTTGTGAATTTGTACTCAGATAAGTTCAATGTCAGAGTAAGGAATTCTATATTTGCCATATATGAATTTCTTGGTATTTATGATGATTTTTAAAATTATTATTGACTCATAAACATTATCTATAAAATTAATTATGCAGTCAACTCTTTCATGTTTTTTAATGAAGGCATATCTACAAAATTCACATGCTAAGTTGAATTAGTGTCACAGTTTTTTCGACATGAAATTTGCTTGCTGAAGAAACCCTGGAAGCAAAACAGAAGATCACCCCTAGGCTTTTAGAAAACCTAACAAACATCTTTAACCCAAATATCTTTGCTCCATAGTCAAGTATGGAGGAAGGAATGTCATATGGACTGCAATCTGATGTGGTAGAAATACAGAATTTGTTTGTAGTGTTCTTAATACAACATGATTTTAACTTGTTTAAGCAACACTGAGAAAAGAAATTTTGGCACCAATATTTTTGTTAATTTAGTCTGCATGCTTTTTTTTCAAAGACAGCTTATTTACAGTATAGTTACTTTTTAAAATTGGTTCTCTATCTATAACTATTTGCATATTAGTTAAATGTGAAATATATCAGGTATTTGAAAATATTTTAAAGATTGTTTTGATGAAATTCCTATACATTTATTTTAATTGAAAATTTGGCTAATTTTTAGAAACCATGTATTTTTTGTATTGTCTGTTGCTAGGAAGTTTGGACTTGTGCCAATTGCTGCTGAAGATTATGGAGACATGTCAGCATCTTTCTTTGTGGTAGCTGCTGCCAGGAAGACAGACTCCTTTCTGACTTTGTTCAATATGAAAGGTACAGTGATACTGCTTTCTTAGTACAGATTTGTTTGATTCTCTCTTTCATACTAAAGTGTGTTTAATTTCTTACTTACCAAGATTAAATTCAAACCCCCATGAACTGAGGTTAAGCATTGTTCATAGTAAGTAATGAAGTCACAACAATGCGAGATTTATTTGAACTGTTATGTTTCTTTTTTCAAGAATGGCCTGTTTCAAGATTGGAGTACATATGTAGTTGATTAGTTTTGAAGTTGGAACCCACTGCAGTTATTTTGTACACTAAAGGTGTAAATTTGAAGCATGTGGTAGGTAGCCTGTTCGAGATGTAGAAGCCATTGGCTAGAACATTGCAGAGCCATGCTATTATGCTGTAGTGTAATGCTATGACACCCACTTCTACAGTTTGATGCAGTGTTTTTGTGGATTTTAGCTAAGATTTGCTAATATTAAATAACTATTTGGCACTTAAATGTTTAACTCTTTGTGACTGATGTGTTAATGCTAACCTTAAAATTAGTGTTCTGAATATATTCTTTGAATATTTCTCTTCCCTTCAGCATAGGAGTCTTTAAAGACGGGGTGATAACTGAAGATAAATCTCTGTAAAATACAGCTGATAATTAGGATTATTTTCTATTACTTAAGTAGAAGAAATTTAGAAAGAAATAACATTTTTTTCAAGAATTTGCTCCAATGTTTCAAGATCCCATCTTAAGTACAAAGTGATATGCAGTTCTGTTTCACATTTAATAGTAAAAAACATTAGTAAGAAATTAAATATTAGATGAAAGAAATATATTTTAATAAATCTAATGTATCTTTGTGCTAATATGTTCTTGGGGTTGTAACTTTTTAATACTATGTTAAAACAGGATAGTTATGTTGATATTCAAAGAAATGAAAATCATCAATAAAATAATTTCTCATTTATTTTTTATTGGATGCAGTAAAATGTTTTCCAAATAGATTAATGTATGGTTACTGATATAATTGTTTTCAATTCAGAAGTAAAATAAACAGAAACAACTATAAAAAAGTTGAAAATAACAAATTTCTTTTCTATCATCTAATGCATTACAAAGTTAATATTGAAATATTTTCACTTGAATAATCATTATCTTTTTAATTTAATTATTAAAAATTTGTCTTTTAAATAAAAAGTAGCTAGCTGCACATTTTGTTGACTATATTACAAATTACTTCAGAAATTTGATAATATATAAATATTTCTCAAATTATTCTTTTCAAAATTTGAAGACTATCAGTACAAACATTTTAAATAAATATTTTACCTTTTGTATTATTTACTTGAATAACGAAAAATATTAGTTGTTGAGGAAAGGAGTCAATCACATTGAACCTCTAACTCTAAGATAGTTCAACCTCTTTATGTGTGTAATATACATATTTTGTGTTTGAGCTCAGGACTGTAGAAGCAGCACCTAGCCATTAATGAAGCCAACCTTAGCTTCTTAGCAAATGCACAACTTCAGAAGATGGTTGAGAAGTTAAGACTAGTACTTTATTAAGAAAATTAAGTGGTAGGTGCCATAGCAGCAGTTTCAAGTCACAGGGAATCCACAAGTTTTAGATTGCAAAATTAATTTTAGTAAATTTTTAAAAAAAGCAAAACAATCTTTAATCTGTATGTGACTGTTTTCTCTATATTACTTTTATCACATACCTTCAACTCTGTTGCATTATGTTTTGTATGTTAGCCCTGTAGAATGGCAACATCATCACTGTATCTGTCTTTTCTAGCATTAATGATTTTTGGTAGAGAGAATGGGAAATGATTCTGTCTGCTAAAGCATTTTTAAGGATCAATAATGCTTATTTGTTCTTTGTTGATGTATTCAAAATTTGTGCTTTTGTCATTTAAAATAAATGATATACTATAATGGCTTGAAACGGCCTTTACTTTAAGTCAGAAAATTAAGTAATCTGAAAAATATTGCATTAGAAAAGACTTTTTTGTTGCATATGTTAAGGTAAGCGATCTTGCCATGCTGGAGTTGGCCGGGCTGATGGATGGATAGTTCCAGTCAGTGTCTACATTGATACAGAACAGTTTCTTCCTACTGAATGTAGTGCTTTTCGCAACATTGGTAAGTTTTCTGTTTGTAATGATCCGAATCTTTAGGGCTCTCAAATAATCAATAAAGTAATCATAATTACTCTAGGCCATCCCTCTGCTGTTACATAGTAATACTGTAGATTATTGCAGTGATAGGTCCTGTTTTTAAAGATCATTGCACCTCAGGTATCTGTACTAACAAATATTTTTTTTTATTTACATAGTAATTATAATTTTAGATACTGTTTTCTTGATATTTTAAGTAAAGTTATGGAGATCCTAATAAAGGAGCATTGTTTCGTCATTAAAAAGAGATTTCTTATATACAGGAGTTGTGTGTCAGTGTTGATAGCAAGCTTTAGTAGAATAAAATGATTTTTTTAGTTGTTATTAAAGGTAAATTTTTTACTTTAACTTTTACCCGATAGTTACTGTTAGAGGCAAAACCTGTATATCTAACATGTATAATTATACAGCCTCTTTCTACTCATCTACCTTGTTGATATTTAGGCAAGAAATTCACCAATGAAGAAAGTTTTACATTTTTTTAGGAACCAGTGAGTACATATTCTGGTATTATGATAATTATAAAGAAGTTAGATATATCAATGTTAATATATGTTTGTTTCTCCAGTTTTATGAACTATTCAAATTTGTTTTGAACCACTTTCAGCCTCAGTGTGGAGTCAGTATCTGTTGTACAAAATGGCCTCTGGTCCTGTATATTTATTTGAGCTGACACTTGAAAAAATATATATATTATGCATTACTTTATTCTAAAAAGAATTGTGAATATGTTTGCTTAATATAACAGTCATATTCAACTACTATTTGCCAATCAGACAATTGATTATTTAGGTGGTGCTGAAGCTCAATGAACATTTCCAGCAGAAATTGAAATTATTAGGTTTTATAGTGAACATCTAAGGAGCAGTTCATGGTTAAGACAGTGAAAGAAATGTTTTTCTTTTGATTTTTTTTACAGGTGAGCTGTTTGTTCGAGCTTGTATTCCAGGTGTTCTTGATTCAGAGTACAATTCTAAGGGCCATCCAATCAACTTGTGTGAAGGATGTGGAGCTGGGGGCTATCAAAAGTGTCAACGAACCAATGAGGAGCAATATTATGGGGCCAGTGGAGCTTTTCGGTGCCTGGTCGAATGTAAGTTATGTGGATTAAGTTGTCTTCAATTTTAAATATTCTTTATCTCTTTTTTCTAACTAACTTTAACCTTGAATTTTTTTTTTAGTCGGAGGTGATGTAGCTTTTGTGCGTCATCTGACTCCTAGAGACAACACAGATGGGCGGAACCATGCCATCTGGGCCCGGAATCGGAGATCTGATGATTATGAGTTGCTGTGTAAGGATGGATCTCGGACAGACATTGACAACTGGAGCCACTGTCACCTTGGGCGTGTACCAGCTAATGCTGTGGTGACTGGACGTAAGTTAAGACTCTCTTTCAGCACACTTCCTGATCACATGATCTGTATGGGTCATCTACAGATTTTTTTTTTCCTGCTGTTGCATAAAATTGTTTGACATCAAAGTGTTTTTCAAAAATAAAAATAAGTCATTTTAACTAAATTTGACTTACACAAAACTAGAAAATCTTTCTTAAAATAAATAGTGTTTAAATTTGTGTTTTATCTATTAGCCACATTAGAAATATGAAAAAGACTGAAAAATACAAGCAAATTAAAATGACACTAAGAAAAAGATTGTTTATAAAAGTAATTATCTTTTATTTAAAGATCTATAATGTCCACTCAGTTGTATCGTACATTACTTCTGTTTAAGTTTTAATGGTAAAATCACAAAGCATCATCAAATTTTGGAGGTGTATGCAGAAAACCTTATTGTGTGACGATTCACTGCAATGTCACAAGAAATTTGAAGACTAAGAAAAAAAGGCAGGATTATTAATGATGAGCATCATAAGACAAAGTATAAATATTACATGGCTGAAGCATCCAACAAAAGATAAATGGAGAGTATGAAGCAGAAAGGTTTTATATTTGCTACCTCAGTGGTTTATCATCATCTCAAAGATAGTTTTAAGGTTTCTAACTTTGCTGGCTCTATTAAAATATCATGCAAGGAAATAAATCTGCTAATCATTGGAGGCTGTAGCACTTTAAACTAAATTACATATTAGTAAAAGCCACCATCACCAAAAAATGACTTTACCTATTAATTATTTGGGCCTGATTTTTACCCATCCATTGTTTGTAGTTATTTATTCATGTACTGCCTTCATCATTAAGCTACTTATAAAAAATGTAAAATAATTTTATTGCATTTTTATTATTTTTCAGATTTTAAAAGCGGTTTAGAGCGTGAAATATTTTGGAACATGTTGAATTATGGCCAACAGTTTTTTTCTTCTGACAGGTAAGAAACAAAATACAATTCATACACTTTGTGTCATTCAGCCCTCTTACTTTGGTGGTCTGAACAGCAAGTTGAATTGTAAGTCATTGGACAAGAAGTCACCTTTAGTGACTGAAATAAAGAACCAAAAGACCAGCTTTACATGGCAGTGAATGTCATATAAATAGCAAGCAAAGACAGTCTTTTTGTTCTGTAAAGATGAAGTGTTTATTCTAGTAATATGTTAACCTTATTGACAAAGCTGTTTTTGGAAAAACATTTACAAATCACATATTTGAACTTTAATAATTTCTACTTTGTGAAATGATTAATTTTTTCTTAAACAAAGTTTACAGCAAAAGACAAGTTTATGAATTTAAATGACAGAATTATTCTTTTTCCTTTTCAGTGAAGGAGATTTTCATTTGTTTGACTCTGGAATTTACTACTCTGACCTCTTATTCACTGATAATGCTGTTCGAATGATGAGGATTGCTGATGAAAATCAATCATTTGAAAAGTGGCTTGGTCCAGACTTTGTCAACCAAGTAGAGGCTTTGAAGCAGTACACATGCATGCCAATAGAGAGTACTGCTGTTAGTCGACATTACGGCTTCAGTCATTCCATTATTGCACTTATAAGTATGTTCACATTGAAAACATTTTTGTAAGAAGAATGAAAAGATTTTGAATATTGTATATAACTTGTCATCCATCTGATTAATTAGCTCTTTAGGATTTCAAGATGTATTCTTAGATATAGTACACCTTCTACAATTAGTTATTTTAAATATTCAGTGTAGAGTATATATGTATGCATCATAATTTATCACAAGATCCTAGCACTGTGAAGACCTTTACTGAATGGTTTATAATTATTTGTAGTTTTAAATAAGAATAGATAGAAAATACATTACTATTCATTTGTGTAATTATCCTAACCAATTTCTTACAAGAACTTAATCATATGCAAGACAGTCTGCTGCTTTTTCGTGGAAGATGGTAAAGAAAAATCAGTAATTTTGGCAAAAAAATTAATTTTTAATTTACTTAAATTTTAAATTATTCTTCAAATCATTTCCAGTGTAAATTCTAAGAGATTACCTTCCTACATCCACCTTGATGTCTACTAGAATTTATTAAAAAAGAAAATGATCTCAGCTCAAGTTTGATGAATTAAAATGCCAATAAAAATATAAAAATTAAAATGGCAACAAATCTATTTCTGAATGTTTAAGTATTAAACATTTATCAGTTGGAATTTCTGCTAATCAAATTAAATGTTTCAGTATAAATAGCTATAATTGTTATTCCATCAAAACCTTGTCATCATTATGCCTCACTAGCTTTTTAAAAAATTTAAATAATCATGTGCTGGAGTATGTAAATTGAATTTGAAATATGGACATTTTTTATTGCTGTTTGGTTTTGAGTTATCATCAAGAATATTAGCGTGCTACTTGCTTTTGGGGCAAACTTTATTGACATGTATAGACAGTGTTTTCACTTATACCAAGCTAAAATCTGCTGCAGAGTGAACCTTCTCCAGCATGTTGATCAGCTGTTTTCTGAATGTATGCATGTCTAGAGTTGAATGAGAAACCAATCAAGACCCAAACAACAAACCAACCACATTATTCATAAGGTCCACTGTATTAATTCTAGTAAACCAAAAACAACAACAGTTTGTTGCTGAGTTGAGTTTGTATCTTGGGGTTTGACTGCAAAAACAAAACAATAAAACGGAACAAAAATTTAAACAATTTTTTTGTATGGTAAAATGTAGGGAGTTGTAAATAGTGATTTAAAAAATCAGAACTGCCATTTGGTAATTTTACCTTTTGAGTTTTGTAACATTTGAAGTTTAGTGGACCGTGTTAACTTGGAAACAGTGATGGGTCTTAGGAATTTATAGTGCATGACAGAAAAATATTATACATTTTAGGAAACACCTTGTTAGATCCAGCTTTTAGATTTCTAAAAAAATTACAGTGAAAAGTGTAAAAAATATATTTATGGACCTTCAGAGGCCACTATTGTTTTGAGAGAGTGGAAATCTACAAGCTAGGATTTAAAGACGAGAACTTGTCAATACCTTAACACAGGCTATTAGTAAGTCAATTTATTATCCTTTACAGGTTAACTTAATCTTTTCAAAATAATTTAACATTTGTTTTATTTGACATATTATGATGCACATATTCATTTGTTCAGATATTTACATTTTTAGGGCCCTTTTTCACTTAACAATGAACACATTTTAAATTTAACTTAAATCAGGAAAACAATATGTTTATGATTTGAAAAATACCAAATTTATGAAAACGTTGTATAAAAAAAACTTAGTAACTTCAAAATACTTCAGTAAGAGTAAGTTATTTACAGTTATTCACAATTCATGCAGGCTTCTATCATATAGGTATGCATAAGTTTGATGAGAAAACAGCCTTGAAGCAATCATAGAATGCTTTTCTCTCTTTTCAAGTAGTACCATGCTTGCTTTTGTACATAATTACATTTAAACAAATTTGTAAATTCTGTTTTAATATTTTTCTAATTAAAGAAAAAATGTTGGAAAGACAGCACATACTGAGAGAAAATTGCTGCTTTTGTTATTTATTAGAGACTTGGCAGTCACTGCATGACATCATTTATTTGCTATGTCAGTTATGAGGGAGATAAACAAGCTAAAGTGCCTCACTTTGTTTCCTTGCTCTGTAACCTATATGTATGGTTATTCCATGTCAAGTGGACCAAATTCCAGAGTCGAAGAAACCCGACCCCCTCAGAAAATATGCAAAAAATATATGTTGTAGTAGAAGCTTTTAGAATTCTAAATCTGAAATTTAAGCATCCTAAGTAAAAAATTGACTCAGATTGGTCATTTTTCTGCATAGTTCCCTTTCAGACTTAAAAACATCATTAATTTTCTTCCATTTATGCCTACATTTTTTTACTAGTTCTTGTTGAGCTACAGATACCTAACTTTGCAGTCTGGAAGACCATTTTACATAAATTACGACTATGCATTTGGTTCTTCTATATCTCTTAACCCTTTCCTGTCATCAATCTGCAAAAGCGAAAAGAAGTTTGGGCTGCTTTGTTTTTTGGCATTTTTGGTGGCTTCTTAGAGTACCTGCTGTACCATCCAGAAACGTGCAACTTGACTTTTCAGTATATGATAAGTCATATAAAGACTATAAAATAATATTGTGATGGTATGAGTGATATCCCCCCAGATATCTGTCTAAACTTGTTTTCCCATGGAAAAGTGGCCATTTAAACAGCCAATTTGGCCATGTCAGACAATGTCAGCAAGATTAATTTTTATTGCAAATCAAAGCTCTGATGTCCAGTTCTAATATATCCAAAATTCAAATATGGCACTCAAATGCTTCTATTTTTATTTTTACCATCTTTTTTTGTGTGTCTTGGCAATATCGTGTATTGTTGCATCTTCGTAAGCTGCAAAGAAATTCTTACTTTTGCACCAAGATGGTCAAAATCACCATTTTTATAGAATTTTTTATGTAGATTACGAATATATCTATCATATGGCTGAAGGAATTATAGTTTCATCCTGATTGTGCCCTCAGTCGTGTTGGCTGTGTAGCCGAGACAAAGGTAAGTGTGCACGCAAATGAGGAAATAAGAGATAAAGCGCAGGGAAAAAATGACAAAGAACACAACCATGACGCTTAAACAATGGAGGTCTCTGGTATATATCTAGCACTGTCTGTGCACGCACTTGATTAATAATCAATCAGTAAGGGACTTGACACCTTAATGTTTTCATTGCAAATATAATCTATGGCTGCCACATCATCATGCCATTCCGCGAATCCGATGCTGCACATGCTCGTTGATATCAATCACCAATCATCAAATGATGACGTCATCTGATAATCATCGAAGGGTTAGGGTGTACGGGCAAAGTGTTAGTCTGGCAAAGGGCACGGGTGTATCGATTGGCCTACTTCCTTTCATTTTGTCCTGACCATTTACTAATTTTGTGCAACTTGATTTGCGTTCACACTAATAGCACCCAACTAGTTACAGTGGAGAAGCTTTGCAGGAGTTTACAGAGTTGCTCACCCAACTTGTTGACAAATTATGTTGTCACCATTGCATTGCTAAATCACAAGCCAGTACATTAAGGTCTCTCAAAGAAGAACTTGACATAAAAACCGCAATACTTTTGCTTGACTTTGCCAAGAATTACAGCTTTACAATCCAGGATGTGGTGCAAGGTCACCACTGGAATAATGCTCAGGCAACCCTGCACCCGTTCGCTGTTTACGTTAGAGAGGATGATGCTGATGTAAAATGCATCAGTTTTTGTTTAATTTCTGAGCTAAAGCATCACATGAATGCCGTTCTCACATTCCAGTCGCATATACTCAAGAAGTTAAATGAAGATTATCTGCACTTGGAAAAAATTGTGTATTTTTCTGATGATCCCACCAGCAATTACAAAAATTTATCCAATCTGTTTCCATGTTGTCTACTATTGGCTATGGGCTGAGTGGTATTTTTTTTGTGACTAGCCACAGCGACCTTGAGGAAGAGATGTGTTGGAACTCCTTGATTTGCACGATACAGAAGTATTAATAACTTCGAGGAACTGACAAATGGAGATGATCAACAAGAAGGCAAAAAGGTAGTCTTGGAGGTTAAGCATTTCACATTGAGCAAATGTCAAAAGCTGTACTTGACATGGACTCTAATCTGGAAAGGAGTCTGCAGGTTAAACAAATTTGAACGCTGTTTTTGCTCCATATAAGGAAATCTATGATCAAAAGCAGCGATTGGTCAAGCCGTCTCCCCAACACTGGCACCACTTCGTAACCTGGCTACTCTATCAACCCCTGCCATCACCACCTGATGTCACACTCCCCTGGTCAGTGATGACCACATAGATATCCATGCCATGTTCTCTACACCACACGCATAAAATGACCATCGCAACACCACATCGTCCTCACGAGCCTGTTTCTGTTGGTATGCAAATAAAACTACACATTTATTATTATTACCATAGATGGATTGAGTAGATGTTGAATCAGGGGCTGTACAATACGTAAATTTAAAGTAATATTTGCTTAGTGAGCATTTAATCAGAAATGCATTCCCCACATGAAGAGAGGACTTTATGTATTCCTAACATTTAAAACAGATGTCAAGAATCTCTAAATAATACAGGGTTAGGATAAGATATCTTGGAGCTTTCTATCAATCATAATTTTCAAAATAAAAAGAAAACCTGTTTGGTCTGAATGTTTAATGATTTTCATTGTCTTCAGCTAATTTCTAGCAAAATTTTTATATTTTTAAAATTACTTTTTTAATATAAAATTCAATCTGACGACTTTATAAATGTCTTATTTACACAGTGAAATTGAAAGAAAAATTTCTCCATGTGTATTTTAGTTTAAAAATGCAAATGTTATTGTTGTGAGCACAGTACAAACAAGAAGAGTTTAGCACGTCTAAATAAAAACAACAATAAAAAACTCAACTCAACATATTCTAAGTAAAACACACATTTGTTATTCAGCAAAGAAACCAGTGTAATATATTAGAGAGAGAGCACTCAAAATAGCATAAGCAAAAAACGATGCAAGGCCTTTGTCCACATTTAGCATATATTCAGAGAAATGTTGGTTACTGTTTATCTCCCTTTGACCTATAAAAATTCCAGTCCTTAAAAGATGCTATGCCAACAGTAGATTCCAAATATGCTACAAATCATAGAATTGTGTAATAAAATTAAAATTTCTATTTACGCTATTTATTCATGGCTACTGAAAAATACAGATAAAAAAGGGTTCACATTATTATTATGTCTTAAAGACAGTTAACATAATTTATATCTGAATTTTTTATCATATTTAGAAAAGTAAAAAGGTTTTAAGGTAAAAGAGATTAACTATGAGCTGACAAAAGTTTCCATATGAACTGTTTTAGAAAAGTAAATTTTAGTAAAAAAGTTGCAAGTAAATAGAATCACTAGTGGCACTAAATAAGCATACAAATAGAACTAATAGGCTTTATCGCAGAAGGGGACCTTGGATGGTTCCTTTAAACAATTAGCTTGATTTTAAAGCACCTGGCAGCTGATTTTATTATATTCAATATAGCTTTCATTGCAGAGGTTGGATTTCTATAAACAATTTTAATATTAATAAGAAATGGAATATTTAATATCTGTAATTCAATCATTTTAGGAGTTTGTCAGGTAATATTCAGGTAAACTTTAATGATAAAAGCTGCTCCGTTTTCACTGAAATGATTCAACACAACACATTCAGCAAAGTAGATCCTCTGATCAGCTAAAATCCTCTACAAGTAAGATTTTTAAAATTCCAGTTTTGTTAGTAGTACCTAAATGGGTATAGTTGCATGAAATCACCCAACATGAACTAAGCACTGACAAATAGGACCAGCAATGTTGAAATAGCTCAGATCAGTATAATAAAGGACAATATTCTGTTCTGATTGCTAGTGCCACATTAAAAAGCTGAAAAGATGAACAGAGACCAAAATGTTTTCCCCTTTTTTTATCATCCACATGGATAAAGACAATAAATGGTATAGAAAAGAAAAGAAATTGGCACAAAGTGAAAATAAGATAAAGATTATATTTCAGTCAGAGGTGTTTTCGTAGTTGACAACAAATTCAAACCTTTTTTTGTCTTTGTGGTTAGCATAAATTACAATTTTTAATTGTTGTCAAAATGCTTACATCTGCAAGGCTGGGTTCAGGCCATTTTTGTGGCAATAATACAAACATTTTGAAAATGCCATTGATATGTAAAGCATCAGTCAATTTGTTAAAAAATATTTATATTTTGTTAATTCAAAAACCACAATTTTCATTAATAACACAGGCCTGCATTGGAAAAATTGTCCGAAAACTAATACCTGATTCTTATAGATTTCTGTCTGCTGTTTTCAGTAAAAATAGTTTTAAAAATTCCCTCACGTACCACTTTTCCACAAACTCAAATTTTCGATTTCAATATCTCCAGAATCACTGTATTAAGCTTCTAATCAAAAATTGATTATAATTTTGGTTTTCTTCTGTTTATTAGTGTACTAAATGGCTGCAAGGGGTCGTCTTAATGCACCTGATAACGTTTGATACATTTGTGGGAACTTTGTAGTGAAGAAACAGCAAAGAAACATTACAGACTTTGTTAAAAAAGTGTATTATACGTATTTTGGTGTGAAGCTTGGTGACCAGGATAAGTCCTGGGCCCCACATAAAGTGTGTTCTATTTGTGTGGAAGAACTCTGACAGTGGTCTCTAGATAAGAAAAGGTCTTCCCGTTCTGGGATCCCTATGATCTGGAGGGAACCTCGAAATCACAGCGATGACTGTTACTTTTGTTCGTGTAGCGTACATGAGTTCAATCTAAAAAAATAAGAAAGAAATTTTCTATCCTAACCTCTCGTCGGCAATACGCCTTGTACGTCATGGCCCAGGTATGCCAGTACCTTTACCTCCAGAAAAACTAGAAGACACACCTGAAGACTCTGAAAAAGGAGGACAGGATTCTGATTAGGACTTTCACGATGTTTCAGGCAGCAGCGAGCCCAAACATTTTTCACAGCTTGAATTGAACAACTTAGTCAGAGACTTGGATCTTCCAAGATGCAGCAGAACTGTCAGGCTCTAGGTTAAAGGAAAAGAATTTGTTAGCCCCTGGTACGTCTTTCTCATGGTTTAGAAATCGGGAAAAATATTTCATTCCATACTTTTCTAAAGAAGGTGACCTGGTTTACTGTAGCGATGTCCCTGGACTGATGGAGAGGTTTAATATACAGTATGACGTGAACCAGTGGAGGCTCTTTATTGACTCGTCAAAAAGCCTCAAAGATTTGCTTCTCCACAATGGCAGCAAGTACGCTTCAGTACCAATAGGACATTCTGTGTATCTGAAAGAATGCTACGAGAATTTAACCTTAATTTTCAACGAACTTAAAAAGAATGATCATGAATGAACGATATGCGGTGATCTAAAAGTAGCTTCCATGCTTCTTGGACAGCAGGGAGGATACACCAAATACCCCTGCTTCTTGTGTGAATGGGACAGCCGGGATATGGGCCAACACTGAATCAAAAAGGAGTGGCCGTGTAGGGTAGAATTAGAACCTGGAAGCGAAAATATAGTATGGGAAAGTTTGGTTGATCCAAGTCCTCCTGCCTCCACTTCATATGAAGCTTGGACTGATGAAACAATTTGTAAAGGCTCTGTCAAAAGAAGGTGAGTGTTTTAAATACCTGCGCAACAAGTTTCTGGGACTGTCAGAAGCAAAAGTGAAAGGTGTTTTCGTCGGTTCAGATATTTGGAAATTTCTGAAAGATGATCATGATGTGTTTGAAACAGAGATGGAAACAGTTGAAAAAGAGGCCAGGAAAGCTTTCAAAGAAGTTGTACAGAAATTTCTTGGGAACTATAAGGATTCCAACTTTAAATGTATTGTGGAAAACACGCTGATGAAATTCAAAAAACTTGGGTTGTTCGAAGAGCTTGAAGGTGCACTTCCTGGATTCTCATTCAGACTACTTCCCCGAAAATCTTGGTGCTGTTAGTGAAGAGCAGGGGGAAAGATTTCATCAAGATATCAAGGAGATGGAACGCAGATACCAGGGTAGGTGGAACGTCAACATGATTGCGGACTACTGTTGGATGCTGCACAGAGAAGAGCCGCAAGCTGCCTACAAGAGAAAAAGTACCAAAAGCAGCTTTGAGGGAAAACAGAAAAGGCAGTATAAGGACTTGTAAAGGTGAGTAAGTGTTGAGAATGGCTTTCTATCAATAATTTTGTAAATGAAACTATTTTAAAATTTTTTTTGCAAATAAATGTTTCAACCAGAATATGTATTAATAATCTCTTTTTCTATATTTTCGGATTCACTTTGTGAAAAATCCTTACATGATAGAGAAATTAGTGGTCATATTTGAAATCAGCTCACCAAGCAACATAAACATCAGTTATAACATTGCAGATAATTTTCAATGACCCAAGTTTTGCAAGCCTGTGTAATTTAAGCAAAAATAGAAGCTGATAGTATTACCTGATTTATGGTACTTAACTGACTTCACAACTAGTTTCTACCAATTTATTTAAGCAGGAAAAATTTGGATGATTTTTCAGTAAGGGTAGAAATGATTAATCACCATTTTTATTGATGGGAAAACATATCTGGGAAAATTCTGGTCTCTGTTTAGCTTGACAAAGTGTCCTTGAAAAGAGTATGGCTGGAGCTCAGTCTTGTTTTCATGGTGTCCGGTATGGAAGACTGACTATCTTATAATATCCTTCTATTTAACAATGAAAGAGAAAACAACAATGCACTGTTAAGATTAAGATTTGAATTAAAGTCAGTGGCACTAACAAGGAGAGTCAATTTTAAAATGCTGACTGTAAAGAGGTTAGAAGACAATTAAATATTTCTTTTAACGGATAAATTTTCTAAACAAGGTAATTAAAAAAAAAACTCTTGGAAAAAGATAAACTATATTATATAAAACATAGTTAGTTACTGGTAACAAGCTATCCAGTACTATTAACTGTTTCCAAGACACTGGGTATAGTGTTGACAAATTCATCTGGCAGGAAAGGGGACACAGTGAGACCAACTTGGGTGATTCCTCTGGTTGTCACTATTAGGTTCACGAGATCATCCATGTTATAGGGACATTGCTGCAGCCATTCTCTCCCCACCCCAACTACCGCCTGCCTCTTAAAGAAGGAAAAAAATAAGCATGCTACAGTAACCATAAGCTAGGTTTTGTTTGTTGTTTAAAACCAATTTACATTTCTAAAGTAGGACTGGTTAAAATCTCAACTTGTTTTCAAAAATAAAAAAATTATGACAATTCATACTTTATCAAATATTAATTAAAATCTGTGGCAACAACCTTTTTCTTCAACAAAGCCTTAATATAGTTAAATGCATATACACAGTACATTTTAATCAAATTAGTTTTTTTTAAATATGTAACACTTTCCCATATGTCATTTATGTGCTTAAAACCAAAATCTTAATGAAAATAACACTAAAAACAGAAAATAAGTAAACATTTATTTCTCTTCAATAATTATTATGAAAAAATTTTAATATACTGTATATTATCCTACTCTACATACAGGTGCTCAACCACTCAACACTGATGGTTACATCAATCAGAGCTTGAGATTATGCTTGTTCCAGATAGCATCCACCTATAATTTCATTTTTGATGTTTGCTGTAATTTTTTCTCAAATTACTTTCTTTCTCAAAATTTAAATTACTTGGACAGTTGAAAGAGACCTTATTAAGATATTTTAAGTATTCAAAAGTCAATGAATTGTTTTATTATTGACACGCAAGAAAGACAAACACCTCACACTGAAGGCTTGTTTATATTAGGTATGCCTTTTCTATTAATTTTTAAATAACCAAGCATGCCGAGGAGTAACCTTCTATGTTACTATGGATAAGATAATGTATAAATTAATTAAATGTATATACACAAACTACATGTCCATGGTGCAGAACTGTCTTTTGACACAAATGGCTGCCTATTAACTAGCAAGAGTTAAGCAACTGAACAATTTTTACCTAGCATTTAAGTCATAGTTCATCCTTGGTTGCCATAGAGATCAGAGATATGATGGTGTGCAGCAGGCTGGTAAAGTATTCATCCCTACCACCATTCTCCTGTAGGGACAGCTGCTGGTACTCTGCTTTCATCCTGAGAAGTACCGGCTGTGCCTTGGTGAACTTATTATAACATGCATCATTGAGCAGTGTCATCGCACTAAGCACCTTCTCCCGGTCATCATGCTCTGGCAGTGACAGCAGCCCCACAATCTTCTCACACCAACCTTGCTTCTGCAAGGCTTCCAACAACTGTACTCTGAAAAGGAAGGAATTTCAATTATAGAGACTGTAATAATGGCTCTTAGTGTTTGAAGAAGTATAGTAATTTGTGGTCATTTAATAAACTCCATTCTGAAGTCCTCTGACTAAGAGTTATGTTGTAGAAATTCATTAAAGTTAAGTATTTTTCTTATTAGAGGAATTCTCTTATATTTGGCAACAAATCTGATTAATTACATATTTCCAGTACTCTTTTAGTGTATCCAAAACAGTACTAAGTTGACAAATGAATGGCATTCTTTTTGATTAATATAAGGATGATGCACATTTATTGCAATGCCAATGTCTATATACTATTGATAACGGTCAGGGTGGGCTCATATGAAGGGAATCATCAGATTAAGTCACAGAATAATAAAGTACGTACCTCTAATGGTGAAACAGTCATGGATTACCTAGCAGTAACAAATAACAAGAGTGGATTCATTGGTATACTGGCTTCATTTCCAGATACCAGCTCTAAAGTGTATGGTGGTGGTTTTCTAAATACTCAGGAGAACAGAGATAATAACACATGCCTTTTCATACCATTTTGAAATAAACTATCATATGCTTTGACCATAAAAGTTAATTAAAAATATGTAGCTTATTTTTCGTATGCTGGTATAAAAACTGTCAGAATTGTGAATCCTTTCTGAGAGTATCTCAGCCTTTAATGTGTATCTGGCTGATTGTTCATGACAAACCAGTTGTTGCTTTATCTGGTTAAGTCTACTCATGGTTCCCTAGTGTGGCTATGCTGGGAGTAAACCCTTTACTCTTCTTAGAATTCTGGGTCTCTTACCACACTAGGATTTGTTCCTTGGGACCTTACTTGTGAAACCATAAACATTCCCAATGTCTGATTGACTGCAGTCTGGTTGTGTATATATAGTTAATTATCAAAAAACAAAGTTAGCTGTGACATTGGCCAACCAAGCATCTGAGCAGGTAGATGAGAATCTTATTATTTCTACTTCAGCAAGAGAAAAGGTTTTACCTCCTCTGGCAAATTATACACCAAGAGATTGGGTGTTGACTTAATAACAGCTAAACCTCAAGAATCTCCTTAAACATTTCAATGAGAGTAAAATACAATAGCATTAGTAAATGTTTATTCATAATCACAGGACTCTGAAAAGTAGAAGAAAATGGCTGTTGTGCCACATTAGGATTACAAATACACAGTTGTCAACCATCTGCAGAAAATAATAGTCTCCTTAAGTACAGTTACCACATGTCAATGTAACCCTTTATAGGACTACAGGACTTACCTTTCTTTATCCAGTGATGAAGCAACATATCAGTTGATCAGACAATCAATCCAAGCTCTCATAAATATCTTCAATATTCAATAAATGTTTGCTGCTCCTCAAATTGATTTAACTCTGTGAAAAATAGTCCTCCAACCAGTTCTACCCTGAGCAATAAATTCCCACTATCTGTTAGAGATATTGATTGCATAATTTCAGTTTCAGGCCATTCTTGAACTATCTACCAAGAGTCTTCAGCTAACTTCAATACCAACAGGAAAAGGAAATCTGTCAATCTAGAAAAATGGCATCATATTGAATTTTGTGATGGTTCATAATATTTTATTTAATAAGTGAACGCCATAAATTTTATTAGAAATTCAGTCTTTTTCCATATACCAATCCCTACTAACCCAAGGAAGTAGCTAGAAACAGTCAAGTAAATTTGCATCGAAAGTATGATGCAGCTACTTAAATAAACTCACCAGTGAAATATAACATACACAGCAAGTTCAGTAGCACACAGCTGATAGAAAATCCATGCATGTAAAAAATGCATATTTTAAACTTCTAATAAATTTTCTCAAAATATCTTTGTGGTGTTTCACTAAAAAAACTCACTGTAATGTCTGTAACTGAGTTAGTACATTTTGTACAAGTATAATGTGTTTTCAGTATCTCAAGATACTGTAGACAGCTAACAATGATGCTGGGATTTGAACCAGGAATCTCCAGTTGCTAACTCATGAGTGCTAAGATTCCTGGTTTAAATATTAAATAATACATCTTTCTTTATATTTATGAATTATTTTGTAAATCTACAGTGGGTAGCCATGTATTTATATCTGTACTATGTAATATGTAAACTTTTTTCTGATTTAAGTTGATTCATTCTTATAACAACGCATTTGTAATTTTGAAGAAAATGAATTACAAGTGAGTACATAAAAGAGTGTTTTTGATGCTAACACAATCCTGTCAGAATTTCACAAAAATCAACCAATAATCTTCAGATGAACAGCATTTAAAAAAACAAACAAATTTACATTTAAAGACATATCTAATATTATCTGAGGCTGATGGTGTAAATGGTAGTTCCAGTTTGCTCTTGGCTGGGCACACTCAGTAAATATTATACACAACAAGGTGCAGGAAAAAAAACATGCTACTGGCAGCAGTGAGATGCTGTTTGATAAAAACTTACAATTCTGCTGAAATATCTCTACAATATTTTGTTAGCTTTGTTCACCACCCTGCCCAGATTCTAATCTGTAGTACTGAATGTATACACATGTAAAAACAGGTGTGTGATCCATGTATTAATTTCAAAGTTAAAATACCAGCTTAGTTCTTGCTCAATGCAAACACACAATTAAAATTTATCATACACGAGAATTTTGGAATTACATTATATTATCAAAATAAAAATATTTTTAGAAATTATATTGCATTAATGATTATTTTAATTTAATTAATTTTAGACCTATTAGTTTCTCTATGGTCAAGAAATATTTACTGGTACACTTATTTTAAAATGTTTCACATTACACTGACTACCAGTGATTACTTCCACTTAACTAATTCTAATGTAAATATCTGCATATGATTTAGCTTATTACTTTATTATGCTGATCATTAAAAAGTTTTAGTATTAAACATGAGTAAAGACTTTTATAGTTTTAAATACCTCTATCACATCTAAAGTCTACAGTACAATTTTAAAGTAACTTTTCTCCATAATTATCAGTTCGTAAACTGCTTAATTTTCTTTTGTTACAGGTCACAAGTTAATTTTCATGAAGACAGGCCACAAATTATAACTAACTGTATCTACTTTGTGTCAATGAGTGTGTATGATGTAGCTAAGATAACAATAGCCATTTTCTGGCTAAGCTGTTGTTCCACATACATGAACTTTTCCCCAATATATCTAAATTAGTAACAAGTAAAATTCTTCATCTGGAATTCACTTGTGTAAGATTAGAAACAAAAAAAACAACAAGCACTATCACAACTGACAATTAGCAACATTAAATGAACTGCAGACTATTTCAATATTAAGTAAATTTCCTATCTTTCTTTTTATTAAACAAATGCTTAGTATCTGTATGGTGTATTTTTAATCCTGGTTTCCCTGACAACCAATCAAATCAATCAAGACAAATAAACTCACTCATGATACTGGTTCAGTTTCTCCATTTGCAAAGAATCCTCTTTGTTTGCGTGAAGTAACACTAAATTCTGTCAAAAAAAGAGAATATATAGTATTACAAAGTGCCATGTAGAGCAAACATGGCATAAGTTTCTAATGTTTTTAGTCTATCATTTGATTTGAATGCAACAAGAATACATTGTTAACTATAAGTTATGAATGAACAAAATGAAAACTACTTAAATGGACAACAAATAATGTGAAATCAGGTTTAAAACTTCCTTATAAACACAAAAAAATTATTTAAAATAATAATAGAAAAGAATAACTACTCATGTTCTTGAAAAACAGCTTTGCTGATGGTATTCAGCTTTGTCATTCTTATTAGAAATCACAGTACAATCAGTCTTCAAAGCCTGACCTTAAGTAACAGGCAGTAAGACTACTGAACTATCTCTGATGTTAGTAATAGAACAAGGTTTAGTTTAGACAGACAGACAACAGGTAACAGTTTCTTCTTCAATCAACTCTGCAGTGTTTTCATTAGAAAAGAAAGCAAGAGCTGTGACAGTATGATAAGCACCCTTTGCTGCTTTTTTCAACTAAAGGCAATCATCTAAAACAATTGTCATCTTCCATGTTTACCAAGTAAACTTAAAGTTTCTGTATGCTTAAAGTAAGTCTTCATTAATTCATAATCATATCTACATATTAAAAATGCTGTTCTGAGAAAATTTGGGGCAGGATACATTGTGTGCATGTGTATATACACAGTGTGTTTCAAATGTCTGGAGACATAGGAAATATGTAGAATAACTACTACATCTTCAGTTTTTGCTTTATTTACAACAGATATTGTTACAGAAGGTATTCAAAATGTCCATCCTGAACTTCAAGACATATCAGCACACCTAGTTGGCAAGCTCCCAAGACACTCCTGAATGCTGAAACAGAAATTCACTGATATTCCAGTCTTATCTTATCTTTCAATTCCTTAATAGTTCTTGGTCTCTCTACAAAGGCAACAAATTTAAAATGTCCCCACAGATAGTCTAGGGATGTAGGGTCCAGAGATCCCTATCTACTTATTCATTTTCATAGCTCAATTTGTGTAAAGACTTTTTGAGACTATTGACAAAATGTTTGATCACAGTTCACAATGTGTCAGCATCGTTTGCACTTTGATATGTTCACCTTTGAGGTTGCTAGTTTCTTTAAAATGTTGCACTAATTTCCCAAATGTTCCATGTTCAGTAAGATTCATATCTGGATTTTTTCTATTAGATTCATCAGCCATTGAGCAATAAGTACTACCAAGAATTGTATACATGAAAATTATTTCAACTCACTCCTCAGTTGTCAGCAGACATGGCATGCTCCTACTTTGAAAGAAAAAAACAAATTAGTAATAACAAATTACCTGTCACCAAACATCTGAAACACTCTGAATAGTGAAAGAGAAAGAAAGGGAGACTGTCCACAAAAAATGTATTAATTTTAAAAAATCTGAGACAGAATGACAAATTTAATGATAGACAATTTCTTTCTTTCAGTGCTTACTTTTTCTGCTATCAGATCAGAAAGAAGTGTCACAACTTTGATCTGTAGTTTTTCTGCTCTTCTCTCCAAAAACAGCTCAGCAAAGATGCTTAGTCCCCCAAGAGAGAGAAATCTCTTCTGTGCATAAGGAAAATGACGAATCAGTGCTGAGAGAGCAAACAGAACTTTTTTCTGGACTGTGAGTGTTTTTTCTATGGATAGCATCCTGATGAGTTGCTGAAGTGCTCCTGCATCTGCTGCTATTATCTGTACTTCTGGGTTACTGCAAGGAAAAGGACTGGAAAGATGATTGCTGCATAATCATCACTTATCTACTTGACAGAATTGTATACACTGAGTGTTGATTGCTGTAGCTCCTACCTGAAACAAGAAATCTATAAATTGCATTGTTAACAACATTAAATATAGAAATCAATTATTAGAGATCACAGTAACCAGTGTATCTCACAGATAGCCAAAAGAATCTGTTCTATTTATTAACATCATTGTCAAAGAGTAAACTCCCAATATTAAAATGACTGCTGATGATATTACAGTGAATAGTACAGAAAATGATCAGAGACCTAGGATGATTTACAAGCAA
This sequence comes from Nautilus pompilius, assembly GCA_018389105.1. NCBI lineage: Eukaryota > Metazoa > Mollusca > Cephalopoda > Nautilida > Nautilidae > Nautilus > Nautilus pompilius. The sequence continues at coordinate 939,947 of JACATO010000961.1, read as the reverse complement.
AAACATTGCTATGAAAGCTAAGAAAATCTTAGTATGTTAAATTAAAAATAAATATATTGTTCCACTATAAGAGGATCAGTCAGCATCATCCATAATATGAGGTACAGATGCAATAGCCTTACTTTTAAAAAAAGATAGCAACAGTTCTCTCATGAATGCCAACTTCTAATTGAATGTATTATACTTCTGGTTTAATTAATCTTACAAATTACTTTTTTTCTTTCTTTAAGTTCTAAGAAGGAAGGTGTCTTGATTTCTATAGTATTAAAATATTTAAAAAATATTTTAAAATTTCATTTTCATTTATTTTGTCTGCTAAAGTAGAATATTCAGAATTTTTAGCAGTTTGTTTTCTACCCCAACCTTGCTTAAAGGGTAAAATCTCACCAGTAAAAAAAGATTTTCAAATATAAGATTCAGGAAGACAAACTTAAGCAACTGTATGCCAAGTCATTTGGTTTAGTAACAAAATTTTATTGTGCATAAAAAACCTGCTTACTTAGTAAAACAGCTCAAAGAACCTTTACTTATAACTGTACAACCATATATTTCTGAGGAACATTCTTACTATTTGGTTCTTATGAGTTTATCACAGTCTATGTTAACTTCAGAGATATCTCAGTAATTTAAAAAGAACTGCTCTTCTAAGTCAGTGGCCTTAATTCTTATGGTGGTATGAATAACAAATTTATTAACATTTAACATTGTTAAATCATGTTTCCTGCTTCCTATATTACTAATAGCATTTAAAATTAGAAAACTAAGAAGTACTTCTATTTATACTGTGGCTATAATTCCTGGCTTCCTGATCCAACAATAGAGGGTCTGCAAGATGACAGTGAGCCCCCTTCACACTAATAAATGACAACTAACAATGCAGGAATTTTATCTTTATGATGAATGTAGATAGAGAATAGCAGAATGCAAATAACCAAAAAGAAACTTAAAATTACATCCTTTGCTTGACAACCAGCCAGTAAACTAAATTAAACAGACATTGTATCAAAGAGCACATTCCCCTGGTGAGTTTTTAGTGATTTATTAATATGATATCTCTGCCTCTAAGAATGCAGCAAATGAGGTAAAGATATAATTTATCAAGACACTAAGATACTTGGGATAAAGACTTTTATAATGACAACAGTCTGACCTCTCTCTCTCTTCTTCTTCTTCTCACCAACTTGATATTAAGAAGTTTTGGCAAAGTATTAATCCACCTTTATGAGAATGAGAGAATGACGGCAAGCACCAGTGTTACAAACAATTTTTAAAAAAAATTACGTGCATGCAGAAAATTTATAAACTTACTAAACAAAGCAGTTAGCTACTTTTTCAAAATTTTATAGTTAATGAAAAATCCATTATCCTACAAAAAAAGAAAAAAAGAAAATCCATGAAAAATCTGATGAGTCATGTATTACAGTATATAAACTAATTTTCATAATAATGGAAATGAGTTATTTATGTGACTGATAAATTTACTATGTACTGAAATAAAGATATTATAGTATTTGACTAATATTGCTTTTTACTACTAATTTTAATAACAGTCAGCTGTTTTCCTGGCTTTGTTCCACATCTAAAAATGAAGAGTTCTAGTAAGGACTTTCAATAGATTTATTCTGTAGCAAAAGTGCTCATGAACTGGCCAAGAAACAGTGCTGAGAACATTCATGTCACTTAGCTGTCCAGGTGGCTCATAGTGAGCGAGGCAACTTAGACAGACAGACAAACTAAACTTTAGCAAATATAAATAGAATTCCATATAAAATATGGCTATCAACTGTTGCCATTCATAAAGCTGGTTAATCCCAAAAGAAAATTGTAGAGAAGTTGTAATTACATTGGAGAAGGCCAAAAAAATAAAAAGGAGAAAAATCATGCAACAGGGAGATTGGCTGCCTCTGAACTTTCAAAATTCTATTTATGCTTTGTTGAGAGAGAGAGAGAGAGAGAGAGAGAGAGAGACTGCTTTAGCTGAGAATAAATTTGATTTTTACATTAAACAGTCTACAGACCGTTTCTGAAAACATTACAGCTTCCTCTTATCTATCCAAGCACAATGATACCAACAATTGTTTTAGATGACAAATAAGCAGGCAGCATTGTGTCAAAAGCTGCTAAGAACAGAGCTGTGATGAGGACAAACCCACCAATCAAACTCTAAAAACTCTGATTAATACCATATATGAAATTCCCGCATCACCTGCATGCCTATCTCTTGACTTGTAATTCTATGGCTTAAAACACAGGTTTGTCTCATTTGTGAATCTGATGCACAGATATTTTTACCAGTTGTGTAGCTAATTTGAACCTATAATTTTGACTGATTACACACTCTGTGGCATGCCTGGCCATTATAAAAGCATTCCTTGAGTGCTTGTCTATTGTGAGCAGACATATTTCCAGCATGTATGTCCTGAAGGTGAAAGACTGTGCTGTAATTACGAATGTCCATCAAAGGATGACAAACTTCTGAAATGTTTGTCCAGAGATGAATTCAAAGTTAGATGAAAAGTAACAATCAGTGAATTCTCCATAAATAATTTTAAAATAGATATTTACATCTCTATAGAGATATACACTTTTATAAACAAACCTGTAGCACTTTCCATGGTGAAAATACTTTTTAAAAAAAGAAGCTCCATTGTGTAAATAACATAAGACGATGTACATAAAATCAGGAAATAGAGTCACATTTTAGATAAAAAAAACTAAAGGCACCAATTTATCTCTACTTCCCCTTGAATAGAGCTTTCAAAAAATCAAAAAAAATAATTGGTGTGTTTAGATAATACATAAAACATTATTTCACTATCAAGTTGACAAAAAAGTTCATAAGATTTAACCCAAATTGTCATTCTATGCAAAAAGCAAAAAAAACCAACAAAAATGTGTAAAGTGACCAGTCTTTTGTTGAGTTTTATCTTTATAAAAATTCAGGTTTTCTCTGGTGTTGAGAGAGCTGACTTTATTAATAGATGGAAAGTTTCCAATTTAGTGAGTCATTACTGCTGTTCAGGATGAGCATCTAAAGTCCTGATACTAAAAAAAAAAAAGTGGCTGCCCTTTGGGCGTTGGGGTCAACCTTATGGGGGAGGGGAGGCGAGTACTCTGCTTAGTGGCCTTAGTAGACGGAAAGTCCTCTGCCCGAAAAGAGTGGAGGCGAGGGGCGCTTTCTGCCTCTGGCTGGGAAGGTTAGGGGCGTCGAGACCGTTTTTCGGACTTGACGTGCTGAGGCCTTTTTTCACAAGATTGGTTTTTGGCTGATACACGAGGTGCTTCGGCGCCTCAACCCGGCCTTTTAGGCCTTATTGGGAGCTTGCTCCACACCGGGTTTTGGCCCCTACACGGCTTCGGCCACCACCCTCCACTCCCTTCTCCTCGGAGATACACACGCATACACGAACTTTCACACGCACCACAAAAAGATTAAAAAAAAAGTTCTACCAAATCACAACTGTTTCTAAAAAATAGAGAATTACTGAAAAGGTTCTCTAAGATTTTCTTTGCCATTCTGTAATAAGCAGAACTAATAATTTTATTTTAAATTCCTGGTTTACAATTTCCAATGTTCCAACATATATTGCCCACAGTGTTTATTTTCCTTCTAATCCATTTCATTAGTACCTTTTTGCACAACTTAACAAGAACATATGAGATATTCACAATAATAATAAAAGTTTTGAACTTTATAAACTACTGGTAATATTCCTAAATAATGTAGATTACTCATCACACATACAAGTTAAATAATTTGGACAATTGATTCAAATTTCTGGGCATTTTCATCTTAATAGCTTTGTCTATATTATTCCATTGATACTCTACTGGCTTCAAATTAAAGTGTTGAACCAACACACTTTAGAACTGGAATTTTCTGATCTCTGAGCTACTGCTTGATGGCAGATGAATGTTTCAGATTATCATCAAGTCAGAAAATCCAATTGAGAGAAAGTCCTCAGAATGTGGTTTTACTATATTAGTTAAAATATCCAAGGAAATAAAAATCCAGTATTCCCTGGATACAATGAATAGAGCTTGACCCTTTTTGAGAGAAACAGCCCATATGTAATGAATCTACTCAAATCTTTTATTGTCAGTTTTGTACACTTTGAATAGAGTATCTAACCAAATCATTGGTGCACATAAATTCAAGCATTTGATCCAAACTTATGGAACTGTGTGATTCATCAGACCAAAGAACCCTGGCCCACATTTCCCGGGTCCAATGGAGAGGCTCATGAAAAACTGTAATTGTTCAAGGAAACAAAGGGTTTCTTCCTGGCAGCATACCCCATCAATTAAAAATCACAATGTTTTTTCTGAACAGTTCTCACAGAGATTGCTAGGTCCTCCAAGCCACTTAAAATATCAACAAACATTTTTGCTTGTCCATTTTGAACAGATAGTTGATCTTTTGATCAGTCTGAGCATCAGTTCTTTGAAGTCTGCCATTTCTACATTTGATGTATCTTTCGGTTTCTTCATACAACTTTCAGGCTAGATAAAAATTTTAAAAAAGCCATTTTACTGCACTTGACTCACTTAGCAATTTCAGAACTGCTTGTTGCATAACTTCACAATCTCAGTACATTTCATTGCACTTAAAAACTGGCTTTTTTGAAACATATTGGTTGTCCAAAAAACCACAAATATAAGCAGCTGATGTTGGCATTCTTAAACTCTTGTAGCTATGAAATTCCATCACAATGTAATTGCGCACGTGCAAAATATTTACTATTAATGATGCTGATGTCAATCAAAACAACAAGAAATTGCAAAGCAATCATCAGAGCATCATCAGGAAAATTCTTCAAAAAATTACATTCATAGGCCAAAATATTCCAAAAGGTGGGCACTTATTGTAGATACCTGTGAATGCCAAAAAAATTGGCATTTTTAAATAAAATTTTGGAACTTAAGTAAGGTATAGGTATTTACCGAAGCAATTAGAAACAATAATACAGTGTATGTATATATATTTTTGAAGACTAAATGATTCAAGACTTTTTGGTATGTTATCATTTAACTTCTAAATATATAAAACAGTGTATTAAGAGACAATTCAGACTAAGATATAACTATGATGAATATAAATCACTTAACATTTATTTGCAATATAAACTGAATAATAACCAAGTAATTTTTATTATATGGTATTTGTGTTGGTAGAGGTCACAGTAATTATGGTAAAAGCTACCAATATTTTAATAAATTACTCTGGCATAAATTTTTTTTAAAAAAATACTGTTTACTTATATGCTAAGCAAAAACATGGACGATGCAGCTACATTCCAATATTAAGCTAGTAAAGTTTTATGTATAAAACTTATAAGTCTTAGTCTTTCTGCACTGCTGAATTCCATCTTGTATTTTACTGACTACTTGACTTGTTTGCTGACTGTTTTTGTCTCTCACTTTTACATAAATCTTAGTACATTTATAGTACATATAAAAATCAACCTTTAAAATTTTTCTTTCAATTTTAAAAAATACATAGACATATTCTTTTCTTTTTCTATTTAATAGACTGAAAAACAAAAAAGTGGTACCAGAGAACTTTAATTTATATTGCTACAGCAGGTAGACCATTGATAAAATCTGCTATCCCCAGTCATCTTTTTTCAGTTTTTCTTCAAAAGAAAAAAAAAAGTAACATTGTCTTTCTCTTTCCATTAACTATACCCTTCAAATTATATTATAATTAGCTCAGAAGGCGAAACAAAATAACAGATATTTGTCAATATATGTGTCTAAGTGTAACTGTCTTAAATAGGTGAGTGGTGTTGTAGCTGAAAAATACTGAAGATGTTGATAAAAAAATAGAAAGCAGGAGCCATGCAACAGTAATTATTGGTGAATTGGGGTTTTTAAACAACCTTGAGCCAAACTTCTCAAATTAACCAATGAAGGATGATAATAGAAATCTCCATAAAAGAATCACTGCTGTCTCTTGATGACAATGTGTGCATTTCATCTGGTTATGGACGGAAGACTTGCTCATTTAACCGTAAATGGCGATGGTAGTGTAGAATTAGTGTCAGTATAAAAGTACACAATTTTCCAAGCATTTATATAATCATATAATTATGCCTATTATTGCCTGATGCAAACATCATCATTACAGTGTGGTCACATGCCTGCAGTGGAGAACTTTACTTGGATGAGTTGTCAATAAAATTTAATTCACAAACACCATGTGCCAATAAACCAGCTTACCTTGTAAATGACTCCCCTTATCATGAGCAGGGATTTCATCAATGTGACTTTGTTCTAATTGATAATCACACAAGGTAGAAGAATTCTGTTAAGACCAATCTCCCATCCACTTTCTCCTTTATGACTACATTAAAAATGATATCTAAAATATTGATTTAAAATTCCACAGAACTTTTCCAAGTATAAAGCAAAAATTCTAAAAATATTTCTGAAATTAAACTTCCAAAAGCTAAGTTTTGTTAGCATGTATTAAACAAATTTCTACCAAAGCAGGTAGGCCATTTTTCTCCTTTCATAAAAAATTTTAGGTGTATGTATTTTAATCATTTTACATTGCAAAGCTTTAAAAAGTGTGCAGAAATTTTCCTCTCTAATAAAGGTTACTTCGTATTGAACAGGCAAACTGTTTCACTATTTTAAAAAGGCTTTTACAAGAGACCCCTGATTTAGGGACTCTGAAAAGAATAGAAAACAAGGTTATATTAGATCAGTAAATGCTTATTCCTGTAACAAATCAAAAGAAACTTTCTTAAAAAATATGGTTTTAATCCATCAAGGTGAAAATCAAACTAAAACTAAGGCTGACCTGCTGGATGTACCATTGACAATCACTTGGGAATAAAGAAAACATGTATAACTCATACAAAGGATTTCTATTTATACAGGAATGATGCAGATCCCCCTAAACAACATAAAAGTATTGCTTATTATTTGTAACTTACCTTTGTAAAGCTGAACCCAACATAAAAGCTGTTTTCTGCCTCACTTTCTCATTGGTATTATTAAGAAGTTTGATGCTTAATGGCATTCCACCAAGATCACAAAATAGTAGTGCATTGTCAATCTGAAACAGAATTACCATGCTTGCATGTTAACTGTAGTGCAGTTCTTTCAGTTTATTGTTAAAAGCTGATAAATTGCTATTAAGTCAATCATGTACAATGTAAGTTCTTCCCCAAAGATGCTGAAACTGCATCAAATAAAAGATGTCAGTGATAGAGAGAAGCATATATTTGCCATCATCTGCAAACAATGAATAAGAAGTTAAAAGATAAATATAATTTTAGAGAAGCAAGATAGTTGGAATGTTCTTTTTTCAGTACAATTAATTACTCTTTACTAAAATAAATCAACATGAGAATACTTCTACTTCTTAGGACTCGATATAATTTTTTCAAATCTGTGAAAATAAAAAGTGTCTCCTTTCTATTTTACTTCTGAATACATCTGCAAAATTCTTTGTTTAAATATCAATTTTTTTCAAAAATTGTTCATATTATTAGGTTTACCATATCAAAATAATTTGTAGTTTAAAGTATTCTTCCAAATGAAACAAAACTAAATGAACTGATGATAAATTACATTTGTGAAGAAAAATAGTCATCAATTTAGATCTAGTAATCACTTGTTATTATCATACTACAAAAACTAAATATAATTCTTTTATATTAAAAATATATGCAATAATTTCAAGAGAATTTAAATAATATTAATTTAAGAAAAAACTAACCTGAATATTAAATTAACTTAATTTTTTTAAGATGCTTGATCTTTTGTGAAATGGTTGGTATGAGAAGCAAACTACGAAAACGTTATTTAAAAAGTGAAACCGTTACATCACGCTTCTTCTAAGATTAATTTGTTCTTTATTTAAGATGCTGATTAATTTTATTTTTAGCTAAAAGGTTTCAAAATTATAAATTTAGCCCATTGATGCAAATATCAACTAATAATATAAATGCTATTTACTCTAAAAATAGCAAGCAAAATCTCCAAACTAAGAACTGCTTTTGTCTGGAAAACTCACCACCACTTTGCTGAGAGAGCTTAGAATAAAGGTAAAAAATACACATGTAATACTTTAATTTTGAAATCAATTAATGGTTGAAAATAATTTGTATTATAAACAAATAAAAATAGGATTTTCTATGTATATCTGTTGTTATCTTAGCAAATATAAATTTAATAAAGGTACCTGCCAAAGTAATTTAAGCTTCCTAGGTTCTGCACATGTACATTCATACAATAATTGTTCAAAAAGTCATTTCAAGCATTCAATGAGAACATCACTTGTCTCATTTACAGTTATTAGCTGTCTAGGCATGAAAACTATCAAATTATTAATGATAACTACAATTCCACATTTTCCAACATTTAGTGTTTCTGGATATAAAGCGTGTTGCTCCATCTTCTTGCAGAATGTGGTGATTTATAGTCCTTTCATCAAATACACCCAAGAGGGTATTCCAAAAAAATTAATATGTCTGTCAACGAATGGAATATTTGCTTTAACCGCTCACCCCAACACACACACACAACAATCAAATGCATGTTTGGCTGCTTATACCATTGTTCTAACCCTGCCATGCTTGACAGTTGTAAGCACATAAAGCTAAAGCATTGAGACTCTTGTTTCTCTAAAGATTGTGAATTGCTGAAAGTTTGACTGCTGCAAAAATTAAGAACTATACGCAAAAGATCTATAGACTAAAAAATCAGCACCAGTACAGAATATAGAGTGGCCACTTAACCAGGTAAATGAGACAATAGCTTAACTACCATATGATTTCAGCATCATACATTTTACGTAAACAAATTTTCCTACCCTGTCTTATAGCAGTGACAATAGTAAATTGTAGTCAAAGTAACTTTTTTTAAAAGATTTTCAACAAGATCTAAATTAAGACATTATTTTTATCATTTTTACATTAAAAATATGAAAGTTTTTAAAAAAATAGAAAAACAATTTTTTTTTTCAAAAATGCTAAGATGGCACTGTCAGACCTGCCCCTTCTCTGTATAGTTGTCAGGGAAATCAATAAAAACAAACTACCAACACCACTCACTCTTCCTCTGTCAAGAGGGTATTGTCAAAGGAATATAAAAACAATGAATGCATTCAGCAGCAAACTATATAGATGTCAGAAAATACTTGCGTCTCCTTCATGCCTGCTGCTTTGTTTCATTGTTTAATGTGCACAATTGGTAGTGGCACCTTTATTAGCCTTTAAATTCCTTTCCTGAACAAAATCCTAATTAAATGTAAACAGAGTAAAAACAGCTCTGAAAAAAACCAAGGAATTTTAAAGAGAGATAGAGAGAGAGAGAGAGAGAGAGAGAGAGAGAGGAGAGAGAGAGAGAGAGATCAAAATTATCATAGTATGGTGCGAATGAACAAAAACCCATTGATGTGAGAAAGAGTTGTTTGTAGTCATATATTGGAAACAATATGAAATACATTCAAATGACCCATGACCTTTGGTTTTGATGATCCAAGAGAAAATATTTTTATAAATTGTAGATTTCTTTTCAAGCAAGAAACCTTTTAAGAATTCAGGGCAAGTCGAAGGCATTGGTTCTGTAAAGACCATAATGATGCATTGTATGCAGCCACCTTCAGATAATTTCTTTAATCAGCAATGTAATTCCTTTCCGTCCGTCCGTGTGTGTGTGTGTGTGTGTGTGTGTGTGTGTGCGCGCGCGCGTGCGCATATTTGCTTGATATCAATAGTAGTATTGCATCAATGGACATCTTGTGACATGAATGACACCCAAAGAGTATCAATCACAGCATCTGACACATATTAGACAGAACTACAAAAAGCAAGTAGGGTCACTCAATCACAAAGAAACCAAGAGTCAATGCACGTTCTTAGCTCACACACGCAACGCTGGCAGCAGTGTGGTTTTCATTCATTACATCTATAAATTACTGAAAAGACCTGTCGTCTGCACTGGTCAGATTAAATCAACAATCTGATTCATTCTGTATCTTAAGTAAAGCTTGAGATATACAAAGTAAACCATTTTCACATCTCATCTTTAGACTGAATAAAAAATTCACGCTGCTGCCTAACTTTGAGAAGGCAGGATGTGGCCATTCCTAATACTTTACTAAGAAAGAGTCAGAAAAAAGCAAAACACAAAAACTTAAGAGGATTATGGTTTGTAAATATGAGAAATCACCACTTAGTATAGTGCATACCCCTAACACTATCTAGTGTTGTTTACACCTCTGTCTAGCAAAGTTTACACCAATAGAATTAAATGTCAAATTTTCAAAAATTTGCATAGCAAACAACAATTAGTTACAACATGATTAAAGTTCAATGAATAAGAAAATCAGTCAATATTTTCTGCTATAAAATGTAAAATAACCATTGAATCATCAACACAGTTGGTACTTTAAGCTGAATGAGTGAGACAAATGCTTCATTTCTTAGAAAATCTTACAAATTTATATAATCATTTCATATTTTGGAATATTTACTATTGATTAAAGCTCCATAGAAATCTGCCGTATACATTTGAAACATAATCTTATCCTATTATTTTTCAGATATTGGCACAAAGACGACGATCCTGTTAAGTGTTGCCTATCATGTACCATGAGCTAATCTCAACTGAGAATTGAATTCAAACCATCCTCAACCCTGACAGTCCACAACTCTACACTTGTTAAATAGTTTCTTTTTAAATACACTTTTGGTTAATATGGAAACATGCTAATTATCTTTGCAATCTAAATTGTTCAATTAACCAAATATAAAAGCTTAAATTGGTCAGGGTAGATTTCACTGTTTAAATGTTGGTAATAAAAGTGAAGCTGGAGTCACCTGATGTACGTAGAATTCCAGTTCAGACAAAATGTGAAGTATCTCTCCATCATCAATGTTTTCTCTAATTAGTCTCTCAAAAAGGCCAGTGACTATTTCTGCATCTGTTTTTATCCTGATATTCATTTTTTCATAGTCTTTCTTCAGCTCACTGTAACTTTTGAAAGTTTTCTTTACCTCACTTCTCACCTAAAGAAAACAAAAAATGTAAACAGGCAATCTAGCAAGAAAATAGATTTTTGAGAATGAAGCATGGCGAGAGATGCAATGAAAAAAGAAAGAAAGTTAGTTTCTCACTCCAATTTCTCAATGAGAGACAATATGCAAAGTAATTTCATTCAGTCGGAAACTCTCCCATACCAATGATTACAATATTCCAGAGAAGATACAATCTAAAACCTCAGATCTGGTTTGTAACAATCACTGTTTTGGACTAAGAAAACAAACAAATGTCTTTTCCATTAAATGACATCAGTTAAAACAGCTAACGTGGGTAAGATTTTCAGACCACATTATATAATATAGAATAGATTCATGGAGCAACAACAGAGTTTAGAACTAATACTACTGATCACACACATATACAGTGCCAGACAAAAGATTTAGGACACTTGCTGTGAAATTGATATTTGAGCTTCTCGTTTTAACAAACGCATTTAAATACCCATCACATTATTTATTATATGTACAAAACATGCCTTTACAATGTATAAAAGCAACACATGCTATATGTTTACATATTCTCTGGAAAAAATATTTGAATCGGCAATGTCCAATTTGTACCATGACTAAAGAGTTGGGACAGTGAGCAAAACCATAAATATTTTTCAACATTCCAAATTACAATCGAACAAATGCATGGAAATGATTGACTAACTAGTAGTTAGGTGGCATATCCATGATTTTTTATCACTTCTCGACAACGACGGGGCATGGAATCGACCAAACGAAGGAAGTCGGAATTGGCCATTTCCTGCCAGCTTTTCTTGATGGCCCGCCAGAATTGGTCTTGATTGAGATTCTCATGTTTGGCAAACTTAGCCTTCAGCTACTTCCAGGCATTTTCGATTGGGTTGAGATCCAGACTTTGGGGCGGCTAGTGTATGACATCGATTCCTAGTTGGGTGGTGAGGGAAGTGACGTCTCTGGCGGTGTGGATTGGGGCATTGTCATGCTGGAAGATGGCGGTGACTGCATGTTCTCATTGATGTAGTAAATGACGACATCCCTAAGTAAATTGCAGTAGGTCTGAGCAGTCTCTCTGCTTCTGATCAACTTGAGAGGGCCTGGTACTGCCGTGTTCATACACCCCCAGACCATCAACGATTCTCCTCCAGCCTGTACCATCAGTCAGGTGCACTTTATATTGTATTTTTCGCCATGGTAACGTCGAACATATACTTGACCAGCAGTGTGAATGTGCATGATCATTGTTTCATTGGAAAAGGGAACACTAGCCCATTGAACTTTGGTCCAGTTTTTGTTCGCTTTAGCCATGCTATGCAGATGCGCCTGTTCTTGTTGCTGATCAATGGCTTTTACTTGGCAATTTGTCCAAAGAGATTCCCCTCGCATAGATGATGTTGAAAAGTGTGACTGGAGACATTCACTCTACTCAGGGAGGCTCGAATGGCCATCAATGTCAGGAAACGATTGGCCCTGGATTTGTGACAAATAAGTTGATCCATTTTGTTGTCACATTTTCACTGTCTTCCGATTTGCATTTTCGGTTTCGTGTTTCCGGTCTCCTTATACTGCTTCAGAATGCGGCTTATAGTGCTTTTCGGGCAAATGACTCGATCAGCTATCTCCCGACAAGGCAGATATTCTTCTTGGTGGTGCTCAACTATCAAGTCTCTGATTTCAGATGACATTGTCTTGCCAGGCATGGTGCAAAAATGATCTTAAATGGTCTTAGATGACATGATTCTATTCATTTGATCCATTAAAAATGATATTCAGGGGAATAAATGTATGCACAGATTTTGTTCACAGTCCCAACTCTTTTGTCGTGGTACAAATTTGACTATGCTAATTCAAATATTTTTTCCAGACAACAGATACACATATGACGTTTGTTGTTTTTACACATTGTAAAGCATGTTTTATACAACTTATGGACAATAGGATGGCTATCTGTATGCAAATGAAAAAACAAGAGAGCTCAAATATCAAATTTCACATCAAATGTCCCAACTCTTTTGCCCAGCACTGTATATGGTTATATGTATACACAATGGATCTACATGTGGACTAATATGATATGCAAGTAGGACTTAGGTGGACTGCATGGAGAGAGTGGGTGCATAATTGGGGCAAATGGAATATGAGGTCTGTCGAAAAAATATCCGACCATAGGCTGGGGAAAAAAAATTATGTACTTGGTGGGGTTCAATTGCTAATCCCCTTCGAAGTAGGCCCCTTGTGCCTCCACACACTTAGCGCAGCGATCTTTCCACTGTTTGAAGCATGTCTGGAATGCTTCTTCCAGAATGGCTCTCAGCTCCACCATCGCATATGTCCTCTCGGCTCTCAAAGCAGGAGCCTTTCAGTGGCATCTTCATTTTTGGGAACAACCAGAAGTCAGAAGGAGCCATGTCTGGAGAGTAGGGAGCCTGGCGAATGAGCGAAATGCTTTTCTTTGCCAAGAAACCTTGGATCAGCTGAGCTGGGGCATTGTCATGATGCAGCTGCCAGTTTTGCGAGGCCCACAGATCCAGTCTCTTGCGCCAAACTGCATCACAAAGATGTCAGAGGACTTCCTGATAGTACTCCTTTGTAACTGTTTGCCCTTCTGGTGCATATTCGTGATGCACAACGCCTCGGGAGTTGAAGAAAACAGTCAGCATCACCTTGATTTTGCTCTGGACCTGACGTGCTTTTTTGGGCCTTGGCGACATTGGGTGCTTCCACTGTGATGACTGAGCTTTGGTTTCCGGGTCATACCCATACACCCATGTCTCATCTCCAGTTATCACGGTATTCTGGAACCCAGGATCCCTGTTGGCAGTATCCAGCAGGTCCTGCGCAACCTCAAGACAAAGTTGTTGTTGTTCCTGAAAATCAGCTTGGGCACAAATTTTGCTGCCACTCTGCGCAAGCCCAAATCCTCCTTTAAAATTGCATGAGCAGAATCTTTACTGATCCCAACCTTGTCACCAATTTCCCGCACCATCAAACGATGATCCTCCATTATCAAGGTCTGCACTTTCTCAATAACAACTGCATTGTGGCTTGTTGACGGTCCCCCACTCCCAGAACGCTGGTCACTCTCCACCAATGTGTGGCCATCTTTGAACCTGTTGTACCATTCTTTTATTTGGGTAACACCCATGGCACTGTCACCAAAAGCCTGTTGAATTTTGCGAATTGTTTTCACTTGGGTATCTCCAAGCTTTTGGCAAAACTTGATGCAAGATCGTTGCTCCACATGTTCCGTCATCACGGGCAAAATGAAAATGCGACAAGTAGTACAGCACCTTACACATCCAGCAAGCCCGCCAAAAACCATGCATGCGCATGAAGGCATGCGGCTTCACTATGCACACTTTTGCTTCCCTAACATCATTACTTCCCACGGAAAAAATAAAGTCGGATACTTTTTCGACAGACCTCGTATAGTCCCCAGATTATTACCTTCCAAGTCACATTCCTGCCAATAGTGACACCAGCTGATTGCACAGCATTACATTAGACACTGGACTGCTCCAGCTCCAGATTTCTACTTTAAAGACTTAGATTGACATACACAGAAATTCAGCTAGCTAGGTTTTAAGAAGCTAAATATGTATTTAGTGACAGAATTGTTAACAAGTGGAACAGATTATCTGCAGGTGTGATAGTATTGATGGTCATTTATCCTGCCTGGAAGCCATTCTAAAAATCATGTTTTATAGATTCAGTAGCAAGTTGTATGATAATATTAATTACAGGTTATTGTATATCCCAAAACCAAAAAAAATCCGAAATCCGAAAAATTCTTTGAATGCCCTATCATCACGAATTTGCACTGGAAATTAGATCTGATCTGACAAGAACCATGCCAATCAGGACCTGACTTGTAGTGTGGGAAATTCAGTTGCTTATCAGCATGGTTCATAGTAACTGGTTCTTACTTCACTTTGTGACTTTTGTGGTTATTTAGTGCATTCATACTTTTATTTTACAATGAGCATGTCAAAAAAAACCATTATTTGCCCTTATGGGTAACAGTAAGAAAAGGAAGAAAAAGCATAATTCATTATCAATTACTAAGAAAGCTGAGGTATTGGAAAGACTTGACCATGGTGTGTCTGTGAAACAATTGAGGGAGGAGTATTGGGAGGGGTATCAACACCATATATGATTTAAAGCAGCAGAAAGGCCAATTATTGAAATTTTATAGTGAAAATGAATCTCAAAAGTTAATGAATAATAGAACTCTGCATAGGTAAAAAAAGGATGAACTTGATCTTGTAATAATACTGTATGCATGATATATCTGAAAAACAAAAATTATCCAAATTCCAATATGCAGTTGGCCCACAAGCTTTTCTGGATAAAGGATACTTGACCTGTATTAGCATTTTTCCAAAGTGAATTAAAATTGTTTGTGACAAAAGTTCACAAATATAGCTACTGTATAAAACCTGTAGTGTTTGTCAATCTTTCACCATTAATGAAATAGAATTTTGTCTTCAAATTCTTGGCAGTAAGTTTACAATACAATTTACAAGATTTGATGGCTTTGTTGTTTAAAATGTATTAATTACATTAATTTTTATTATTTAAAATAAATGCAAAATATAATACTATTTAGTTCCCATGATTCAATGAATAATATTAATAACTTTTAAAATGACCAGTTAATTTTGTTGTTTACTTTATGCCAACTTTAACTAAATAAAGGAAGGTTGTTGTTTTTGATAAAGTATTTTTGTAGACATGTCCTAGAAGTACAGACCAAAGACTACTGCCACAAGAAAAATGCTCTTGTGGGAAAGGAGTAGAATAAGCCAACATAGAATGAAGTGGGACAGAAGACTGAGGCAAAGAACATCAAAGGACAAAAAACATGCCATGAACCAATCAGGAACATCTGGTTTTTTTTTTCAGATTAATTTCCAATAGATTCTCATCCATAATGCTGGTGGCCAACTTCAAGTAGTCTGTTAAGACATCCTGTGGATTCTCTATGTTCTGAATGGATATATCTGTTAAGCAAAAAATCTATGAAAAGTTAAGAAAAATACCTATTAATTTGTACATATATAGAAGTGAAGATATTCCTGACTGATGAGTTACTCGTGTTTATTTTAGCTCCAGCTACTGGTTAAGTAGAATATGTTTTTGATGCTAGTTTATGGGGAACCTCATTTACTTTTGTGGTTACATGTAAAGAATTGGACAACAAAGAGAATTTGCTTTCTGCTGCCCATTTATTTACCCATGTATTTAAAAGTATCAGGTGAGCAATGCCAGGTGTGTGACTGTGACAGTCAAGTAAAATTGTTACAGGTGAATGACTTGTGGAGATGGAAACCCAGTGCAGACTTTGTGGAAATATTCTGACATTTGTTTTGAACAGGTCACTTCCATGGGGAACAGACCAGTGGGTGAATTATTACAGAGGAGCTTTTCTTATGCCAATTATGTGGCATCAAAGCCCTCTAATAGTGTGTTAATTGACTCCAGCCCAGGAGGGAGCTTCTACACAATACATCTGGTCCCCCAGCAGTTCATAAGAGGTAAGAGATTTCCCCAGAAGGTCAAGTATTGAAGAAACAAAGAAAAACACAAACCACAGAAGACACTTAAACAAAACCAAACTTCACTTCTAAAAATACGATCATTTTCTGTTATAATTTTAACTGATAATTAAATTATAACTATTTAAACGATAAAGAAGTTTGTCTCCAAAGGTTACTGACACAACTTTTGCAATTTTAAATTGTGAAACTTGTTGTTGTGAATATGACAATATTTTTGGCCAAATTGCACTACAATAGATTAAAGCAGTGAATAATACTGTCTCAAACATCAGTTGTACTTGGAAGGAATGTATGTGCACTGGGTGTTTTACAAAAATAAGACAGTTTTCATATGTGCAATAGTGCACAGAAGAAAAGGCCAATGGTTTGAGTTAGCAAACAATACACATGCAAAGTGAAATTTGTTCTGGTCAAACTCTTATAACTTAATTTCTCCTGCTTTAATCATTTGGTCAATTTGGCACATGGATGAAGAAGTTGATCAGTCTAAAAGGGTGGAATAACACATCCTAGGAAACCATTGGATATGCAAAGTATACTACCACTGATAAGAATGTGTTTGAAAATATTTTTTTATTTTTATTTTTATTATACTGCTTGCAGGAAATGGGTCTCCACTACTGCAGTTTCACAAATGATGAGCTCTATATCAAATCCAACATCTCCACATAATCCTTACTGTTCCGTTATATCTGAACAATTCATGATTAAAGCTTTTGATCACTCTAAACCTTTTTTGGTTAATATATAATTTTTATCATGATCCCTCTCATGTAAGTATCTGTCACTGCAAAGAACTTTTGGTTATATGTAGCCATTTTAAAAAACATTATTTCATTGGAACCTTTAAAGTATATATTTCACAGAAGAATGACAGATAAAACCCTCTTCAGATTTACCTGCACAGGTAATTAAAAATGGTAAATATACAGGTGCATCTCAAAAAATTAGAATATCGTAGAATAGTTCAATATTTTTTGTCAGTTATTTCAGAAAGTGAAAATTGTATATATATTCTAGACTCATTACATGTAAACTAAAATGTTTCAAGTATTTTTTAATTTTAATTTTGATAATTACGGCCTACAGCTCAAAAAAATAGAAAAAACGTATCTGAAAATATTAGAATATTCCATTTCAAGTTTGAGTAAATCACTATTTATGAAGTATAAATACCATGAATCTCTCAGTCTGGTTGAGTACACACAACCACAATCATGGGGAAGACTGCTAACTTGACAGTTGTCCAGAAGACACTCATTGACACCCTCCACAAGGAGGGTAAGCCACAGAAGGTCATTGCTGAAAGTGCCAGTTGCTTCACAAGGAGTGAACTGATGCTGGAGTCAGTGCATCTAGAGCCACCACGCACAGACTTGTCCAGGAAATGGGCTACAAGTGTTGAATTCCTAGTGTCAAGCCACTCCTGAACCACAGACAACGTCAGAAGCGTCTTACCTGGGCTAAGGAGAAAAAGAACTGGACCGTTGCTCAGTGGTCCAAAATCCTCTTTTCAGATGAAAGTAAATTTTGCATTTCATTTGGAAATCAAGGTCCCACAGTCTGGAGGAAGAGTTGGGAGGCACAGAATCCAAGTTGCTTGAAGTCCAGTGTGAAATTTCCACAGAAAAAAAGTGATGATTTGGGCTGCCATGGCATCTGCTGGTGTTGGTCCACTGTGTTTTGTCAAGTTCAAAGTCAATGCAGCCGTCTACCAGGATATTTTAGAGCACTTCATGCTTCCGTCTGCTGACAAGCTTTATGGAGATGCTGATTTCCCTTTCCAGTAGGACTCGACACCTGCCCACAGTGCCAAAACTACTAGTAAATGGTTTGCTGACTATGATAATACTGTGCTTGATTGGCCAGCCAACTCATCTGACCTGAACCCAATAGAGAATCTATGGGGTATTGTCAAGATGAAGATGAGAGACATCAGACCCAACAATACAGACGAGCTGAAGGCCGCTATCAAAGCAACCTTGGCTTCCATTACACCTCAGCAGTGCCACATGCTGCTGTCTCCATGCCACGCCGCATTGATGCAAAAGGAGCCCCGACCAAGTATTGAGTGCATAAATGAACATACTTTTCAGAAGTTCGACATTTCTATATTATAAATCCTTTTTTTTTTAATGATCTTATGAAATATTCTAATATTTTGAGATAGTGGATTTTTGATTTTCATGAGCTGTAAGCCGTAATCATCAAAATTAAAATTAAAAAACACTTGAAACATTTTAGTTCATGTGTAATGAGTCTAGAATATATGAAAGTTTCACGGTTTGAATTGAATTACGGAAAAAAATTAACTCTTCCACGATATTCTAATTTTTTTAGATGCACCTGTAAGTGCATCTACAGTGATAAATGATAAGGGACAGATCATTGTTGTCTGAACTCCACAGAACCAATTTTATAACATTCATCATTTAGTTTACGAAAACAATTTACATTATTTGCAATTAATGATTTTATTTAAATAAATAAACAAACAAAGTCATTAAAGAATTTTTAGGCAATGCAGCTAAAGCTGATATGCATTATCAACTAATGGAAAATGATAGTTTGATGACAAGTTATTTAATTCAATAATTTATAGCAGGAAACTAGATAGAGCAAGAGATCACCTTATCTGCAGATTCAAATTCTGTGTTCAAAAGTTTAAAATGCTTCAGTGCATGCTTTAGTTCTTCTCGTGAGAAGGTCTTCTTTTTAGTGTTTAACATCCCTGAAAAATAAAATGCAGAAAGTGATGATACAAAATGATCATCAGGAAAAAATATGCAGTGAAATGTTTATGTTCTGTATATTCTCCCATTTTCAAAACATCACTAAAACTGTGACTACAGCAAGCACCCATACACCAAGATGAACTTGAGGAAGAAAACCAATGTAGACAGACCAAGTAACAGAAACTTACAGTGAGTTCAGGGTGATAACAAATTATTACTTCATGCCAATATTTCATTGATTTTCAAAATTAGAAATAATTATAAGCCAAGTAGTCATAATTTATTTTGCAAATAAATTAAAATAACTTCAAAATTTCTATTGTCATCTAGATAGTCAACACAATATGTCTGAATAAATATGATTTTGCCTAAAAATCACAAAGATAAATAGAAGAGAGAAAGGGACCATTTGAAAAACTTAAGCGCTATCTAGTGTAACTGTAAAAGGAGACATAATTTTTTTTTTTTAATTAGTTGGTAGAGTCAGAGTAGTAACTATTTGATCAATCTCTTCAACACTTTAAGTCATTTTGTCCAGTGAACTACTTTTAATGCCAGCACATTGTTAATATTTACTTAGTGGCATCATTTTATCCATTAGTTCCGTCTAGTACAATGTCAAACTAGTATCTATTTACTAAGTTCCCTTGTATAAAACTGAAGTTGCACTCCTTCTTCAATAAGCAGTTCTGGGATAGAGCCCACATTATGCAAAGGATATACAGGTGCATCTCAAAAAATTAGAATATCATGGGAATAGTTCAATAATTTTTTGTCAGTTATTTCAGAAAGTGAAAATTGCATATATTCTAGACTCATTACGTGTAAACTAAAATGTTTCAAGCATTTTTTTCATTTTAATTTTGATAATTACAGCCTACAACTAAAAAAAAATAGAAAAAACGTATCTCAAAATATTAGAATATTCCATTTCGAATTTGAGTAAATCACTATTTATGCAGTATAAATACCATGAATCTGTCAGTCTGGTTCAGTACAAACAACCACAATCATGGGGAAGACTGCTGACTTGACAGTTATCCAGAAGACACTCATTGACACCCTCCACAAGGAGGGTAAGCCACAGAAGGTCATTGCTGAAAGGGCTGGCTGTTCACAGAGTGCTGTATCAAAGCATATTCATGGAAATTTGACTGGAAGGGAAAAGTGTGGTAGGGAAAGGTGCACAAGCAAGAGGGATGAGCGCAGCCTTGAGAGGATTGTCAAGCAAAGCCGATTCAAGAACTTGGGGGAGCTTCACAAGGAGTGGACTGAGGCTGGAGTCAGTGCATCAAGAGCCACCACGCACAGACTTGTCCAGGAAATGGGCTACAAGTGTTGCATTCCTAGTGTCAAGCCACTCCTGAACCATAGACAACGTCAGAAGCGTCTTACCTGGGCTAAGGAGAAAAAGAACTGGACCGTAGCTCAGTGGTCCAAAGTCCTCTTTTCAGATGAAAGTAAATTTTGCATTTCATTTGGAAATCAAGGTTCCACAGTCTGGAGAAAGAATGGAGATGCACAGAATCCAAGTTGCTTGAAGTCCAGTGTGAAGTTTCCACAGTCAGTGATGATTTGGGGTGCCATGTCATCTGCTGGTGTTGGTCCACTGTGTTTTATCAAGTCCAAAGTCAACGCAGCCGTCTACCAGGAGATTTTAGAACACTTCATGCTTCCATCTACTGACAAGCTTTATGGAGATGCTGATTTCCTTTTCCAGCAGGACTCGGCACCTGCCCACAGTGCCAAAACTACTAATAACTGGGTTGCTGACCATGGAATTACTGTGCTTGATTGGCCAGCCAACTCGCCTGACCTGAACTCCATAGAGAATCTATGGGGTATTGTCAAGAGGAAGATGAGAGACACCATATCCAACAATACAGACGAGCTGAAGGCCACTATCAAAGCAACCTTGGCTTCCATAACACCTCAGCAGTGCCACAGGCTGGTCGCCTCTATGCCACGCCGCATTGATGCAGTGATTCGTGCAAAAGGAGCCCCGACCAAGTATTGAATGTATAAATGAACATTTTTCAGAAGTTCGACATTTCTATATTATAAATCCTTTTTTTTATTGATCTTACGAAATATTCTAATATTTTGAGATAGTGAATTTTTTATTTTCATGAGCTGTAAGCCATAATCATCAAAATTAAAACAAAAAAAAACACTTGAAATATTTCACTTTATGTGTAATGAATCTAGAATATATGAAAGTTTCACTGTTTGAAATAAATTATGGAAAATAATGAACTCTTTCACAATATTCTAATTTTTTGAGATGCACCTGTAGACATCTTGAAAATGTTCAAAAATTTATTAGGGATAATTAGTGTCATTATATTATTCAGAAAGACTATATCTATTTTAAAGCACAAATAATTTTTGTTGTTATATAATTTCAGTTTGTTAATTTTTTTCTGGAAAGAAATATAGATTTAGATCAATTTATTTGATACAAATGACACACTGTACATTACTAGAAACATAGGGTAAGAAAGAAATGGTAGTTTCCATATATTAGCAAGTATTTCTTCACTAGATGTGTAGCTTATGCCTGGAGTACATTGCCAAATCAAGCAGAGAAAGCCAATTATCTAAGCACTTTCTACAACTTACTTCCCCTATCTATATTTAATACCAGTACTAAACCTATACAAAAATTTGCAAAGTAATATCAATTTATTATAACTTTTTTTTGAAAATGAGTCTTAGAAGTATAATTTAAATGTGGTATCATTTAAAAATTACTTAACTTAAACAGTTAAAATCCTTTTCTATTTCCAATCATATATAGTTTGCACTTATAGTCAGAAAATTATTTATCTATAGAAATGTATTAACTGCATGAAATTCTCTTTTTTTTTTGAAAAAGTACAAATTAAAAATAATATTTTGCAGTCTAAGATATAGAGAGACTGACAATTTTATAGTTTTATTTGTTAGCCAATGATTTTATTGTTTTCTTTTTGCTTCATAAAACCATGCTTTAACTTGAGATGTTCTACTTACTATCCTTAGTTCACAGCAAGTAGGTATGAATGAAATTAGTAATGTTTTTATTTTCCTCCATATTGAACCAATATGAGACATTAAAAGAACAACTAATGTCAAAAAATGTCTACTATAAATGAAGTGCCTTTTACACTGACTTCAAACTCTTAAAGAAACAAGTAAAAAATTGTAAAACTTCAAAAAAAAAAAAAAAATGGACACATTACCATGCCTTTTCCCTTCCTTCCAATATCTTAGATTTTCTTTTTCTGCCATCAGTCTGGCTTCTTTTACTCCTGTTTGCATATTCATACGAATATGAAGTCCTGGTGGAACACTTTGACCTACAGAAAAATAGAAAAAAATTAAGTGGATGGAATATAGTTAAATGAAATGCTAAAAGAACTTTTCAAGAATATCTAAAAATTGTCTATAACTAATTAGCATATTTGTTACCAGTGGAATGACTTGTGGTAATTAAGTGATGACCATGATTGGAACCATTTCACACTTCATTCACAAAGGAAGACGTGTTAATGAATTTGTTGAAGATTGGGAAATTTGTAAAAGTTAACAAATAAAAAGCAACCAAAAATCAACAACTAAATGGCAAAAGAAGAGTTTCTTTCAGAAGCTTTCATTTACTCACAAGATAATCTGCTATTGTGATTTCTTCTATAATGAACTGGATCATTAATTCCAGGCAATCTAAACATTTATATAGTTCCACTAAAACAAACAGGACAACTGGCACAGAACCTGAGGTAGAGGTTAATCAAATTGCTGCTACTAATTAATGAAGTTAACTTTCTCTGCTATTCAACTATGGATACCAAACAAATTATTTTGACTACATTATCCACTTCTAGTCATTCCGCTGACTACACACACATTTTAGGTAAATTTAAAAGGAAAAAATAGAACACACTCATACATATAAACAGCCAATACCATCAAAAAAAAACAAAAGGTTATTTATTATTTTATTTTCCAATCAGAAGAAAAGTACTAAATTATTTGGCTTTTTCTTGCTAGCATGACCACAATATTTAATGCAAGACCGATAGTAACAGCAGCTGATTATCAATTCCAAATTGGCTTTAATGGATTGGAATAATAGAATTTTTACAAATTTCTAAATTACAATAACTGTAAATATTTTTTTTAAAATAGTATTCAGGCACAATACACTGATTTCAGATAAAAGGAGGGAAGAATGAACACCAGTAGCTTAAAACTTCCTCTAATGAAGTGATGCAGGAATATTCAGATAGAGTTTGAATAACCCCTACCCTACAAGCCCCTTTTCCATCATTTATTTGATAAAGTTCTGCGAATCGCTGTGAGAAATTCACTTGGAGTCAAGAACAGAAGCGGTAAACTACACAAGTTATAGAAGTCTTAATACGAATCTCTTCCAATCCTGTGCTCTTCTGCCAATTAACCCCCCCCCCGCCTTTAAAACTTAGTATCCCTACCCTTTACTTCTAAATCTCATATCTAAAATTAAGTTGATACAAAAATCACAAAATATTACTTTGTTTAGAGTTAAAAAAAAATACAAATTTTTATTTTTTTAAATATTTCATATGAATACAGTGCAGTGTAAGGGTTAATTTTGGTATCATTTCTGACCATAAGAAAAGTGATTTTTTTCCAATAATAATAATAACATTTATTTAATAATCAGCAACGACTACAGAAATTTGTAATAACACTATTATTTTAAAATAAATTCAATATTTTTACCTTTTTTCACCTTTTGCCATTCATTAGTAGCAGAGAAGATATCTAACTTCTGTTCATCAGAGTCCTCTTCAATAGTAACATCTTCATCTGTGAAAAAAAAATAGATTAATACAGTTTTAGAAGAAAATTTCTAATTTGAATTTTGATATTAAAACTACAAATGACCAGTGATAAGTCAGTTTACAGATAATCACTGTAGGCAGAATGAAGATGTCTGCTGAAGACCAGTTAATACCAACCTTTCTACCCACAAAGACTAGTAATAAATTTTGTAAAGTGTCCCTTGGGCACTTATAGTACACATTAAATCTCACTGTTCAGAAGCAATTTTCTTTCTTTTTTTAAATTGAGGTGAGAAGTCTTAGTGTTCTGGATGTCTGGCTGGAAAGTGTATCTCTTCTCTAACATCAACAGAGCTCAAAGCCTTCTAGGGTCACAAAAGGAGTTTCTTGGAGATGAGTAAAGTTATAATTTTAAACTAAAAAAGAACAATGAAAGAATGTAAGGTAATACTTAAAGCAGGCTTGTAATCAGACACTCAGCCTTGTTTCATTAACCCACAGTGCACATTATTCAAGAAGAATAACCAATATATAAACCAGTAACACTATTCATTAAAAAAGACATTATCTGAACTTCCAATATTATGATAATGCCAAAAAAAATTTTTTTTTTTAATTTTAAACTCATACAAATAAACCAGAGAAAATAACAAACCAGAATATTTAAAAATGTATCACAGGTCAGCTGTTTGTAGTTCTATCTCAGATTTCTTTGGCAGTTTTCTTTCTAACATCACTATGGTCCATAATGCTTTGTCCCAAAAAATCTTTTACTGTGACAAAGATGATGATGAGATCGATGTCTAATCTTAAATTTTCTTTTCATTGTCACAGATAGAAGGTACACTTATGCCAGAAAATGCAGCAAATGTCCTAAGCTGATACTGTTACAGCTCTGCAGTGGCTAGCATCAAAGATGAGGGAGTCTCTGTCCAGCTGCAAGGTTTCTATGACCAGAAGTGGTGGTGACAGTGCTAGATTTATGAGATGCATGTGCATCCAGCAAAGCTTTGCTGTTCTCAACTAAATCAAAAAGTAACTATGCAGTGGAAAATTTATTGTTTAATAAAGTATTACAATAAACTATGTATTACAGTAAATGCTGAAAATGAGTCCCACTCATGTGTAAACATTCTTCCACAGATTTTTTCATATTCTCAAAAACATTTTGCAATTCTTCAGATGTTATTTCTCTAATGAAATTGATATTTAGCTTCAGTTCATTGATGAAATGAGGATTATTTTCAAAGACCTTTGCTTCCACTGCTCCCCACAAAAAAGTCTCTGGGCGTGAGATCAGGAGAGCGTACAGGCCAAATTTCTTTCAATATCACCCGATCACCGAACACTTCTTCCAGCAGTTTCATCGATTGACCAGATGTGTTAGTGGTGGCTCTGTCCTGCTGGAAGTAGGCATCTTCAATTTCTTCTTTGTCTAACTCACCAATAAAAGGATACAGTATGTCTTAACAATAACACTCTGAATTGATGGTTTTTTTCAAAAAATATAGGCCCAATAATGCATTTCCTCGATAGAGCCACCCATACACTGATATTTTCGTCATGAAGCGGTTTTTCAGACAGTTCATGAGGGTTAGAAGTAGACCAAATTCTGGTATTCTGGCTATTAACATATCCAGAGAGATGAATCCAGCATTCATCAGAGAAAAATATTTTATCCAATATGTCGTTATCATTTACATCAATAAAATTCTTAAACCAGTTGCAATATTCAAGTCACTTAACATGATCTGCAGCTTTCATCGTGCACAATGCTCACTTTATACAGGTAAAAATTTAACTCCTTAGAGCTTTATGAGCCATCCCATATGAAACATTCGCTTGTTGAGAAAGTTGGCATGAAGGGCCCTGAAGCATTGCATCTGAAATTTTTTTATAGCTTCTCCTCATTGAACACTTTTGGTCTACCTGATCGTGATAATCCTCAACTGAACCTGTATCTTCAAATTTGCTAATCATTGCCCTCACTGTTTCTGTTCGGAAGCTTTGCATCAGGAAAGTCTTGCAAGAACTCATTTTGAACTCTTTTGGTGTATTTACTATTAGTCACGTATACTTTCTTGATGAGAAAGATTTGTTTGACATTTCAGAGAACCATTACACAAAAATTACAACCACATAAAAATCACGTTTCACTTTTGCAAATTTACTGCCAACACCTGTTGGTAATTTTGGGAACTACAGTACAAAACAACTAAGCACAAGGGGAGGAATCAAAAATGATTACAAACATACTCCACTGCATAGTTTCTTTCTGATCACCCTGTATTACATGTGCCTTCGGTGAAGGCTGTAATTCTAACAAGGCTCTCTAATCTAGGGAGACCAACTAGGATTGATGCTGATACTTCAAGGGTGACTAGTAATGGCTAGAATCCATTTGTATGTCAAATAGTGATGTGAAGACAATTAAAATGGCTGATTATCGATTAATTATTCAGTTACTAAAATTCATGACATAATTTTTAGCCTGCACTTAATGGAAAGCCAGAAATTTATTTCTTTACACAGTGAATCATCACAACCAGGAAAATAAATAGGTCTAAAAGGCCTGCCTTCTTTCCCACTGGAATTGTCTTAAAAATAAGAATTTATTTGCTAATAAAAATTAAAAAGGAAAAAAAAAACTCTGAATAATTGCTCAGTTCAGTGAAGAAAGTTGAAATATCACTATATAAAGTCTATTTAGTCCTCAGGGACAATGCTGCTAACATATCTGCTGGACTTCCCCAAACCAAATTACCATCACTATCCTGTTTTATCCATAATCTTCAACTATGTATTAATGATGCTAGATTAAGCCAACAAGCAGCAAAGAATTCTGTATTAACAGAAAAATAGTTGGCCAATTTCACCATTCTCCTGCTGTTTCACAAAAGCTAAGTGGCTATCAGAAACAGCTGAAGATCCACAAACAAAGGTTTCTACATAATATATCCACCCACCGGAATAGTCCATATTACAAGTTAGAATGTACTGAACAAAAACACCCATTCATGCCATATGCAATAGACCATAATACTCCAAATCTAACTCATATCAATGAAGCCTAGCTGAGAAACTTGTTTGCCTTTTAATGCCCTTTGAAGCATATGTCAAAAGAAGTCAACAGTTTACGTATAATTCCATTAATTGTAGCTGCTACCATTAATACTACTTTCAAAGGAATCTTGACCACTATAGATCAGCTGTGCAAAGGAGTTTATATAATTATTTGGCAAATAAGAAAACCTTTATTTCTATGCACTTAGATCCTAACTTTAAACAAAAGTTCAAAACAAAGAACAAAAACTGGTTAATAGAAAGAACTGAAGAAAATGAGAGATGGAGATTAGGAAAGCCCAAAGAGAAATGTAATCACAGAGTCCCCATACAAGTCTAGATGATCCAGTAATGTACAAACTGCAGCTACTGTATCAAGAGAGAGTTTCTGAACTTTGGGACAAGCAACAGGAAAAAATTTTTTAAAAAAAAAAACTACCAGTTCTACAGGAAAAACTGTTTCAAGAATTAAAACAGAAAAACACACTGCCATGCAAGGAATATCTTAACTCGCCGCTATTACCCAGGCATGGAAATCCTTTATGATGGAAAGGAAATATTCCATTTAAAATGGTTGAAAAAGCTGGCACAGGTGTAAGGATGTGCACCTCCATCTTCTTTACACAATGAATGACTTTTCAGCAGTGATGTACATGTATATATTGTGTGTGTGTGTGTGTGTGTGTGTGTGAGAGTCAAAGAAAAACCACATCAATCCAGAAAGTGGTGAAAAGTTTGTTTCTGCAACATAATTAGAGATTTTGACATTAAATATTAAGATATACTTTTAACAGACTTTCATAATTGTTTTTCAATTCTGAATGTTTGTGTAGAGCGCTGTTACATTCAATATATTGGCTTTCACTTAATTACATAATAATGTGGATTGGAAAAAAACTACCTTTATTAGTTTGGCATAGAAATGTTTAAGGTTTTGATTTCAAGTAGGAAATTTTTTATTATTGTCTTGACAGTCTTCAAGTTTCATAAATACGTTGAATTCTGAACCTGTGTTTGCAGTACAATGTTGCTTTGAATATTTTGGCTTTTAAAGTGACATAATTATGCATTAATTGGGGAATTTGAATATACAAGCTATACTGATTAGTTAACATTAACATTTTGAAGATTTCATTTTTATACAAAATTTTCATGTAATATTCAGTTCTTTCTGACTAAAAAAAATTAGTTTTCCATTTGCTTTTATGAAACCTAATAATCGATCAATCAATTAATCAGCACATCCCAAATGTCAAACAAAAACACATCTGTTATAGAAGCAAGCCAGTGTCATGTTAGTTTAAGAAATCCAGCATAAATCATTGATAAGTAAAAGTGGTTACAATAAGCTGGACCTTGCTAAGAACATTTCTATAGCTGTTTAAAGGTGGAATGGCTATCTGAAACTCATCTAGTTCTTTTGGCAACTATAATGAGGTTGAAGATAGCATTGTATATGATCCCAGTATAAGTCTGAACACCGCCTAAGAAAGGACTGCACATCAGATGACTTCAAAATCTATGGACAGTATCCAACCAAGCACAGCACATCAAATAATTTCAGTGTCTCTGGACTCTCTGTGAAAGAAAGCAATGCACACTTTCATTGGAAACTACTTGCATCATGTATATAAGACAAGTTGAAACTTCATAAATAGTCTGAAGCAAGTGAGATTAAATATCCAAAGTAGAAATCTTTTTTCTTTCAAGACATAATTTAAATTTTAAAAAATATTTTCCAAACATGAATGTTCATTATCAATTTAAGAAACTTAAAAAAAAGAAATTTGTGTAATTTAAGATGCACTTCTCTGCCCACATTCACAAGTGACTTTTATGCCCACTATGTTGAGGATACATTTGCTGTTTTCATCTAATGATAATGCTAGTAGGTTCTCAGAATAATTGAACAAACAACATGATAATCTTACTTTTATCTTAGAAAACCAAAATTGATTTTTCTGGACACTATGTACAAGATATCAAACAGTCAACATTCAGATCAATCCATATCCAAAACCAACATTCACCAACTTACTTACAAAGTAGCATTCTTTTGTTTCCCTTTGTTTGAAAGAAAATCTGATTTGCATCCTTGTTTACCAACCATATAAAATTTAACCTTGATATATCATATGTTTTAGATCATAAGTCAAAGTGGAATATAAATCAATTTGGCCAATATTTTCTCATTTTTCTTTACTTCATTCATAGATAAGTTGAACAGGAGTATAGAACAGCACAAGATCAACCATGGTAATTATCCAAACTTTCAATCAGTCAGAACTATGTCAAATCTGTCACACTGCATCAATGTCTATGGTACTTCCAAGCTTGAATATGAATGAGCTGTTTGTGCATATCATTTAGCTATTTGTGGAACAATCTTACAGATAAATGGGGTGTTGAAGTAGTTTTTCACCATGTTTATATAATCACAGAGATGCATCAAAAACAAACTGCAAATGTTATTATCTGCCCTGGTATCAAAAGCCTTTTGTCTATTTTTAGTCCTGCAGGCCATTAGTGATCATCAGGTGATCCCATGTCATTTGTTCAGTTGAATCACCTCATGTTTGCAAGCATAAGTAAATATTCAGCTTGATTTCAAGTAGTCCAAAATTTGGAGTTCACAACTAGATCAAGGTAAATCAACAGAGCTGTTCTCTGATTGGATGATATCACACATCTCTGGGATATCACCATGGTGAATACTCTACAGCAACAAAAAAAAAGATAGAGAGAAATGTAAAGACAGCAATCATCAGTTGATTTGCTTGGCCTTTAGTCTCAGCTGTACAGTACTAATTCCACGACATGTGGTGCATCTAAGTTAGTAAATATTCCTCAAATTTATTTTCAAGGTTATTCTACTTAGCTTTGCAGTTGTGATTTGCCTATTTAGTTTTCTTTATCATCCATAACATAATAATGTATCCTTTACTTTACACCAGTCCATAATACATTTCTTGCTGACATCTGTATTTCCTGTGCACAGCCACATTACCATGATTTCTTTACACCTGTAACCAGAAATAACATTACCTTTGTCCTCATTTTGTTGATACTTTTATTCTCCTCTTGGCTCAATATAGCAAAAAAATGTCATAAAGTTCCATGGCATTCCTCACACAATCTCTTTCCTTTGCTAAAGAGCAGATAAATTTGGAGTACAAACAGATTTTAGCTTAAGCTTCCTCCTCAATTTCCATGGCACTTCAGGCTCATGTAATAGACAGTTAAAAAATAATTTGTAAAAATAAAATGCAGATACATAAAATGTCATTTAATTATTTTAAGCTAAAGGGTCATTCTCAGAAGTAATATTATCACAAGAGATAGAAGTGATATCCCTTTTCTTTTTTCTAACAGTATATACTATGATTTCAGATGTTTACATTCCATATTCTTTGTTAATGATTAAACTCAAGGTGTTGAAAGCTATCTACCAGTTCAGCAAAGTGCATAAGGAATGTCTATCCAGCAGTCTGGATGTCACTGAAATATTCTCATCCAGGAAAACAGTCAGTCAGAATATTTGAGTTAGTTGTCATTTATTTTTATGGCATTTTGATATGATTAAATAGTATGTAGCATTTTAATGTTATTTAGTATAGCCTGATGTGGGTTTGATTATGGAAGCAATAAGTGTTTGGTACTAGAGAGACAACCGATCATTTAGGTGAGGCTAACCAACCAACCTGTGCTCTAGATTAGTTCTAAAACAATTCAAACCATGTCACCCTTCCTCTTGTCCACAATACTTGATGCTCTCACCTGCTACACACATTCATATACCGGTCCAATATGCCACTTTCACCAAACATTTAAAATACTGTAGTGCATCATAGGTTCAGACAGTAGAATTAAGATACTGCTTGCTTATTAGAGAGATAGATATGTGTGGTTTTTGGAGCAGAGTAGTTCTATCCTAAGTTGAATATTTAAGACAATTCATTGATCCTTTTCTACCTGAAGGAAAGATTTTTGAGTGTTCATGTAAACTAGAACAGAAAAGAGTAGATGTGATTGGAATTAATGTCGCTTCGAATAATACTAAACACTCACCACTAACTGATAGCCAGAACTGACTCAGCAGCAGGGTGGATGCAAATATTATCTTCAGTGATCAATCGGCAATTCTAAGACAACTTCATATGCCTCAAGAGACAGACTGCTGGAAAAGGTGGCAGGAAATGATTATCAAATCCAATCAAATCTTCATAATACTGTTTAAAGTGGTTCCCAAGACCTGTGAGATGACCAGTAACTATTGGTTTCATGGTTTCAGGTTAAAGTTAATTAACTCCCAAGAGCTCTGCCAACTTTGAAACATTTTTCTAATGTCCTGTGCAGTCATGTTTCTTCAGAAAAATTTTAATTGCAGAATGTTGGCGTTGGAACCTTTAGGTGAAACATTCAGTGTCTCAAAAATGGCAGCTACATATGCTAGGTTTGAAAGCAATCTTGAATTAGATGGGTGTCTGTACAAGATGATCCTGTATCAAAAAGGAACAAGTGCAGCTCATCTTTCATTTTAAACAAACATTACAATTTTTTCTAGAGATAGCAGCACTTTGGTATGCAAAAGTAGTGAATAGTGTTCTGATCCCAATTCACTAAATAAAATTGAGAATAATCTTGAATCCATGGGATGAAATTCAACATAGTTCACTATTTTTACTACGGTTTGCAGAAATGCAATTAAGTTCTGGTTCAAGTTTCTCGGAAGTCAGAGCTTCTCTGCAGCTCAGTTCTCCAATCACAGTAATGTACATATACCAACTCAGCATAATTGCAGCCCTTCTTCCCACATGGAGCCATCATGATCACATTATGGCAGTATCTCATATACACAAGATCGCTTAAAGTGTAATAGTAAACTTGTTCCTGTGCATGCTTTGTACACCTAGCAATTCAGTAGGAAGCTTTGTAAGAAACCATTAGTGCATTTGCAAGGACCGTTGTTTAGTTGTTCGTAACATACCATTGATCTTTGAATTCTCAAAATTTCTTCTGGCTTAACAATATGCTAAGTACATTTAGTCTGCAGATGCATCTTTAGTTTTACAGGTTTGATGCTTTTCTCTGAAAGCATATCTGAACATAAACTGATCATTTTTAATCATCAAGTACAGATACTCCCTGACTTAAGACCACCCACAGTTATGACCGACCAATTACGACCATGTGTAAAAAAAAAATTCAAATATTCCCGCACGCCATACAATAGTCAGTATGGTGCTTATCTCCCAGCAGTAGCATCACGTTTTCTCTAGGCATCAGTTATACTTCAGCAGTCATATCACCAGTATCTCGCTTAGCTTCTATGGATTTACCACCCCCAAAGATGTCATGCAAAAGGAAGATTTCTCCATCTACCAATACACCAGGCAAGAAACAGAGGAAGTCACTTGGAAGTTAAAATGAAAATAATTGGCCAACATGAAGGAGCGAAAAAAGTAAATGCTATCGCACGTGATCTACAGTTGTCCCATTTAATGATCTCCACTATTCTTAAGGACAAGAGTCTTGTACACAGTAAAAGGCTCGGCCACTATGCGGTCGATGATAACAACAAAGAAGCAACAAGGACCTATCCACGAAATGCAGAAATTGTTGATGCTCTGGATGGAAGACCAGATACAAAAACGTGTACCTATAAGTCTACTAATAATTCAAGCTAAGGCTAGAAGTATTTTCAAGACTTTGAAGGAACGAATAGGAGATGACTACAAGGAAAACTTTCAAGCAAGCAATGGATGGTTCAATCGCTTCAAAAAAGATACAATCTGCATAATGTCCAAGTAACAGGAGATACAATGAAATGTATTGCATAGTACAGTACATACTAGTAATGCATATAAAATACCCTCCCCCAAAGGCCAAATACATATAGGTCTTAAAGTTATGTCCATATTGCTTTACGACTGTTTGGTTGGAACAGAACCCGGTCGTAAGTTGGGGAGTACATGTATATAAAACCACACAGCATGTAACCTTGATATATGAATCAGCCAACAATCCATTATAATAAGAGCAAACCTAACATGAAAAATAAGTTTACCATTTACTAATGTGCAGACCATGTATTAAACCAATAAGTAACATCATCAGATGGCAGTAGACATCATCCAATGTGCAAGCTTAAGAAAGCATGTCAGCTAGAAAGCAGCATGATTTATTTTAAGTTAATATGTGTAAGTAAAGATGTGTGCACTTAAACCATCAAATGAAAGCTACATCATTTTAAAAAGCAGATTATATGCACAAAGTCAGCTTTTGTCTTGATTCTTGAGATCAGGTGAGTTTCCAATTCTATTTTCCCACAGTGTACCACAACTGAAATGTTAGTGATGCAAAGATTTTATCAGGTGAACACCGGAGAAGAAAGTATTGAACTAAAGTTTGTATCCTAGAGGAAAACTCTGAGTTAGGTTCATCATAACATGCATGCTATCTTGGTTTCATGTACAAAGCACAGTTATAAGTATAATCAGATTGCAATTTAGCTAATATCCACCCCAATCTCATTAGATTTTTTTTCTTTTAGCATCATGAACATTTTTCACTAAAATAAAACCTTGATAGTGAGTTTGCCAAGATTTTGACAGCCAGTCATCCATCCCCATCAGTCCAGACAGATGCATCACCAAAATATAGAGCAAGACATTGAACATCTTTTCTTCTTAGCACTAGGCCTGAAATTCCATTTAGCTGTACCTGGTGGAACAGATGGCTGATCCCTCATCCCATCCCACCAGCCACAACTAACCATGGCCTCAAAGTTGGACCACAATCATCATCAGAATTGGAATAATCACTGATCCTACCATCACATCTGAATTCAAAATCAAGATAACTGAAATCATCTCAAAGCTGCTGAAAATCGTTCAGTTTAGTCAGCTTGATCATAAGCAAATCCCATAACATTTTCATCATCCAACTCTTCATCAACAAATACTTCTGTAGCCATATTGTCAACGGAATAAATATTTTTTTTTTAAAAATTCAACATTAAAAACCAATAAATAAAAATGTAGCATTTATTTGCACCACACTTGATCTAAATAAAAGTTGGCTGTTTCTATGAATAGTATGAATACTCAATGTTGATTTGTTAATGGTTTTAAGTAGATTACTAATTTTTTTTTTACTATAGTTTAGATTTGTCCCTAAATAGCCATTGCATCTAGACCAGAGGTTCTTAACCTTTTTTCCTATTACTGCCCACCAAGTACGCAACCTTATCCATTGGATGCCTCCCAAACCAAAATTTGGTATCACTATAATTATAAATAACTATAAATAATTAATTGTGCTTGCACAGCAAAAATTATAACATCTTTTGAATTACAGCTGCCTTGGAAAGGGCCTACAGTTCCATAATATCAAAAAGCCACAAATAATAAAAAATTGATGACATGAAAACAGCTCTCTAGGCAGCACAAGTTTATTCAGATGCACAGCTGCATACAATTCAAATATCTGATACATACATTCAATGGGGGTCTTGTGCTTGATGGCCATCAGCCATCTCCTTAATATTAGGTTGGAGATTGTTAAGTCTCTAGCTGTGATACTCAAGTACCTCGGTTTTTTGAAAAGTAAATCAGTGGTGGTACTAAAGGCACCATTGACTAAATAAGACAATAGAAATGGCCAAAGTAGATTTTGCCCAAAATCTGTTGCTGGAGGATACTTTTCTGCAATTTCATCATTGATCCACATGAAATATCACCTGATTTTATGGATCATCTTCACTGGTGGATCATTATGGAGCTCTGTCATTTCTTGTTGTAGGTTTCCTTCAACATTTTATAATTCACATAAGAATGGCCATGTGGAAATTCCATAGTTTGCAAATCTGCAAGCCTGTCTTTCAAATCAGTTTTAAGATTTTTGAGGTGTTCGATGATGATGATCAGAGCTTTTTCTGATACAGAGTAATTTCTAAGCTAGAAGAAGTAAAAAAAAATGTTTACTTCATCAATGCTAAGTTCACAATGAAACCAAATATTTTTCGTTTTTACATCAAGTGTCTTATCTGCACCTTGATTTCCATGGTTCATAGTGTTCAATTTCTCAAAACCATCTACCAAAGAGTTGGCCAATGCTTTACCATCGTCGCACTGAAGCACATTCATTTCCATATTGCATGCCAAAAATTCCTTCAGACTTTCAAAGAGTTCCATAAGGCGCTAAAGACAATTTCATTTGGATAGCCAGTAAATACGTGTATAAATCCTCACAAATCTTGTCAGCATCCTTCCAATATGCTCAATAGAGACATTCCGTATTTGGATTGGCTTTGATGGCATTTATGCATGAAACAAGTCTACCCATTATCTTGTTAAATTCTGGTGAGAGGTTTTTCATGACTAAGTTCTCATGGTAAATCACACAATGAACAGTAATCATATTTAAGTTGTCATCTGTCAACTGTTTCAAGCAACCACTGTTTTCCCATCATTACAGATACACGGCTCTTTTCAGAAAATACGAGGTCTGCCCAAAAATAAACCAAACTTTCTAAAAAACAAATTTATTGCTTTATTTACAATTTACAAAATAGTTCCCTCCACTGTTGATACACCACTCCCAATGTTTTTTCCAGTTTTGGAATATGTCCAGGAACACATTTTCAGGGATAGTGCGCAGTTCTCGTAGCAAATTTTTTTCGATCTCTTCTATCATCTGAAATCGGTGACCATTCAGGGTGAATTTCAACTTTAGGAACAAAAAAAAGTCTGCAGGGGCCAAATCCACAGAGTAGGGTGGCTGGGGGATGAGTCGTCTCGTCCTTTGCCAAAGAATCACAGATAAGGAGTGACGCATGAGCAGGTGCATTGTCGTGGTGCAGCATCCAGGTTTTGTTTTTCCATGCCTCAGGCCTCCTCCTTCGCACTGCCTCTCTCAACCACCTCAGGACATCCAAGTAAAACTCTTTATTGATCGTTTGACCACGTGGAACAAACTCATGATAAACGACGCCCTACTAATCAAAAAAGACGATCACCACCACCTTCACATTTGAGAGACTCTGATATGTTTTTTTTGGTCGCGGCGATGATGATGATCCCTGCAACTGCCTTTTTGTTTCGACATCATAGCCGTACACCTGTTATGACATTTTTCAGAAAGCTTTCATCAGCATTCGAACGATCAAAGAACTCCTGAGTGACTGTCAGTCGGTTCTCTTTTTGTTCATTTGTCAGCAGACACGGCACAACTTTTGCGGCTACACAATGCATGTTCAATTTTTCTTTTTAAATCACGTGGCACGAACTTTTACAGATGCCTATTTCTTCGGACACTTCACGTACAGTCAGGCGACGATTTCCATGGATCACAGTGCGCACTTTCTCAATGTGACCGTCGTCCGTTGTCGTGGAAGGTCGTCCAGATTTGGGATTGTCTTCAGTGGATGTTCTCCCCGATCTGAAACGCTGGCACCACTTGTGACATTGCATACGGCTCAAACAATCCTCCCCATAGGCCTGTTGCAACATTAGAAAAGTCTCTGTAAAAGTTTTTCCCAATTTGAAACAGAATTTCATACAAACATGTTGCTCTTCAAGATCCTTCATTGTTCAACTGGCAGCAAATCGTTAAGTGCACTAGACATATGTTCACTCTAGCGTGTGTAGATCGATGACTAACTGTCGTGGCATGATGCAGCTATTATTAGACTGAAGGTCAAGGTCACTGATACACAGCACTGCAGCCGTGAACACGCTGTGCCGGCTGGTTGGTGCGCAGTTTTAAAAGTTCGGTTTCTTTTTGGACAGATCTCGTAGTTTTCAAATTTATCACAAATAGCTGCATAGGTTGTTGCAGTTTCCAAGGACTCAAAAAGCAGCATCTCCTCAGAACATTTCTTGGTCATTATACCTAAAATAGCCTAAGAGTAAAGCTTCACTGTTTGAGTCAAGTTAACTTCTTCAACTTTAAAACTTCCACAAGTTGCTTTTACACATTCATAACCATTCATCAATGCAAATTTGTAATGTGTCATTGTTAAGAAGAAGAGTTAAAACATCTTGTTGACCCTCTTGAAGACCTTTTTTTTTTTGCAAATACATAGTGAGCCAGCTACATAAGTTCCTTTCTGAGAGTAATTAGTTTTCCTGATTTCACCATCAACAGTGATAGCTCATAACTGGCCATCAGAGCCCGATGAAGAGCGACAGTCCTGATCATGAAGATTCTTTCATTGTTTGTCATTTCAAATTTGGACACGAGTCTGGTGAAATTTTCAGCAGGTTTTCTTACACGTTCACCATACTTTGACTTAAAATAATTGTGAAGACATCTGTTTTATGGCTTCATTTGACAGTTTATTCACATAAAAAGGCACAATGGCAATCTTTCAGCATGAGCAGCAGCAATGAATTATCTTCAGATAGTCGATTGTTTCTCACAAAACTATTGGATTTCACTTTTTGGTGATGCTGATTGGCAGCATGTAAGAGTGTGCAACCAACTAGTTCAACCAGCCTAGAGCAGCCTCCGGCTTTTTTATGTTGTCAGTTGTTAAATTCAATAAATTCATTATAAATATAAACCACAGAATGAAGCAAGCTTATCATATGCAAAAAATATTACATTTACTATTTTCCAATATATGAATAGACTTTATTCCATTTTATTATTATTAATGATGTTGTTGAAAATTTATTTCATAGTTTTGCAATTTGTGAACAAAAATAAATGGATAAATAAATGTTCATGATTAACATAAAAGTAAATTATAGGAATATGCAATTTTGGCCAACTAAAATCCTAAATGCCTCATATTTGCCCCCAAAAGCCCAGAAGCCTCCCAACATTTGTAGATCACCTCTGTGGTGTAGTATGGCACCAGTTAAGAGTCAAGGAGCTAGATCTTTTTGTGCGTGCATGCGTGTGTCTATTTCCTAAATTCTATTTAACCTATAATGTTAATAACTGTATGTAAAACTGCTGATGTCTGTTATGTAGCTGGATTGATTAAATCTTAGCCAAGACTCATCTCCTAAGCATTAACTACAGCTTTGTTTGTGTAAAGATATGTGACAAGCTTTTATTTCACTGGCATTTCATTTTATGTAGTAGTGGTTGCTCAAGCAACCTTTGAAATGTTTATGGTAATTTGTGAGCAAATATTGTAATATTAATTTATATCCATATAATACCTACTGGATTGACTATATCACATGTATTTAAATCATTTAAGCACATTGTTTGCAAATAAACTACATTGCAATTACATGTTCACACTCATCTTCTTGGCAATACCATAGTTTTGAGTTAGCTTGTTTATAAAGCATAGCATTCAGAATACAATCTAGGCAGTTACGTTGCTTTTGAGATTGGTTCAAACTTATGTCCTCATGCTCTACCAAGATTTCTGGCTAGAGTATGGCTGAAATAAATTTTAAAAAAACTAATCAGAAATGAATTATATGTCAAGAATTATTACCAACGATTGTGCACTGGACATTAGGTCTTTGCTAGTTAATTTTAATAATTTCTTAAAAGAAAGAATGCTACATGTAAATTTAAAGTGTAAGCAAGAAAGAAAAAAGAATAGTAATAGAGCAAGCTTAAAATAGCTTATTAAGTTATGCTTTTAAAAGAAAGTTCCAACTGGCAAAAAAGTTATTTCTAATGCTTCCAGATGCTGCTATTTGGTCATGTCACTAACTTGGGGTAATCCACTAAACAATATCCATATATAAATACTGCTGCATAAAGATGAAAAGTCAAGCTAAAATGTTACTATCCTAAATGAAAAACATTTTTAATTTGAAGCTGTTGGTAGTTGATGGTTTCAAAAAGCAAAAATAAGCAAAGTAAGATTACCAGAAAGAGATTAATTTGCAGTAAAAATTCAACCAGATCAAGCTAAAATCTTGTAGTGTTTGTTTGACCTTTCATAGCTAGCTCATTTTGTACACCTCAACAGTACACAGACCATACATTAACAACCATTACAGAGGTGTTCTTCTATAATAAGGGACACTCAAGAGAATGACACCAGCAATAAACTGTTGAGGGTACTTTGAAATATTAACATAATTATCCGAGTGAGACAGAGTACATCAAGAGCAAAACTCTACCATTAAAGGTCAGGTGAGATGTAACTACATGATTGAGATATACAATTATCAAAGCCGGGTGAGATGTTGCTTGTTCAGGTAATTCAATTTCTTTTTCTAAATGAATAAAAGATTGAGCTGGAAAGGTGTGACATGAAAATCAGAAATGTCCCAACTATAAAAGACTGCTGATAAGTCTTTTTTTTCCTTTTTCTTCTTTTTTTTCAAATGGGAAATTTTATCTTCAAATTCTTTAGAAACTCTTAAATATATTTCCTGTGTGGTGGTGACAGCTTTGAGAGATTGGAACAAGAGATAACTTGTGAAACACAGCAGTAGCTACTCATGCAGAAACCTAGTGGCCATTTGCAGACAGACTGGAGTACATCACTATGGCAGTGATTCCATCACAAATCGTGAGGTCACAGATAATCCATTCTTCACACCATGCTAATGCCAATATACTACTCATTTTATGAATCCATCAAGGGTATTCACTTACAAAAAAATAAATAAATGTATATTTATTTTACCTACTGAGTAAACTGAGGACTCAGTTTTTTCAAAATAAAACTTTTTTTTAAAAAAATCTTTCAGCAGAAACATTATCTACATTCTTTATCAAACCTTTTATATCTTTTTGTCATTTTTTAAAAATCCACTTAGCAACACACACAAGTTAAAATTATGAAACAAAAGAGATGGATGACTTAGTTACTAATTCTCAACATATGATATCCTAGGAGGAAACAGTCAGCCAAAGACATGTACCAATAATAAAAGACATGTTGTGCTGCAGATTTCAAACTCTGGATATCCAACATTTTAAAGCATAAAAACACAACTAAGAAAATCTGGGGCTTCATAAATTAGATGTCCACACAAAATTAATTTAATCCTTTCTGAAAACACCAACATTAAGACCTTGAAAAAACAGAAAAATAA
Source organism: Nautilus pompilius (assembly GCA_018389105.1). NCBI lineage: Eukaryota > Metazoa > Mollusca > Cephalopoda > Nautilida > Nautilidae > Nautilus > Nautilus pompilius. Next base: position 899,725 of record JACATO010000961.1, on the reverse strand, counting down.
AAAAAGCACTGTTTATATTTAACTAAATAATAAAATGCAGTAAAATGTCAACAAACTCTGAAGTTAATACTACTTAGCAATTTTTATTACTCATTTTGTTAAAACGAGAATATTCAAAACATATTTCATTATTCATATTTTTTAATCAAACTATACAGATAAAACCTTTAAAATAAATTGCTTAAATTAGCAAAATTCAAACAGACAATTAAAACCTGCATAATTAATCAGTAACCTTTTTTTCCATAATTTTGTAAAGCAAATTAATATCTATTATATAAACATTAAAGTTACCCTTTAAGTTCTATAATATATTATAAATAAGATGATTTAAGAAGAAATTACCACAAAAATCTTTTGAAAAAACTATCTTTCATACAAAATGAAAAAAATTAAAATGTAAACTTGCATATAAATGTAATGAAATAAAATCAGATTTCTTTTTTTTTTATTACCACAATCAAACATCCAATGATGACAGCCAGATTATCTAATTTGGTCAGTAAAGCTCGTATTGTAGTCAGTGGTGGTTTTGCACATTATTAAACCCTTTTCTGCCAATATCAATTTGGATGATCATTTTTAGATTGGCACCATTATCATTTTGCATACCTTACAAGCACTACAGGCTTGGAAATACTTGATGATTAATATTTTTAGGAGTATAATATACATTTCATTGTTGGCCAGTGGCCCAATAGTTAGACTACTGGACCAGCTTGGTTTAGTGTCATACTTCCCTGGCATGGTTTCTTCCTACTCTTCTTCACCAGACTGTTGTGTGAATTCCAGTTTTCTTATATATCTAAAAATGAAGGGTAAGTTGGCACCCCTTCGTCTAATCCAAAAAGGGTCTCCAAGGAAGTTTTGACTCACATCACTTTCACACTTGAAAGATCTTTCGTAAATAGTCATGACTTATTAGCACCAGACACTATTAAACATTGAATAATCAAATGCTAGGTTTTATGAGTTTGTTGTTTTTAACATGCTGTTTAAAACTAAAAAATACATCCAAAATTTTCAATGGGAACTTCACCCTCACAACTTCAATATAAGGTTCAACTTGAATGCAGATATGAAAAATTATGATTTCTCACAGGCATACATTTATAGAAAAACATGCGAGGTAGCTAAATTTTTCATTCTGGTAAGTGCAGGAAAGATATATAACTTTACCAAATAAAAATAAGGAAACTAACCAGAATTCTGCTGTTTTTTGTCAGGCAGAAGACTGAGAGCACCTGGTGAAGTGTCACTACTCACATTCATGTTGTAATAGCAACAGATGAGGAAGAGTAAAATGCTGACAATATTTAGCATTTTTAGACTAAACATAAGTAATCCTGGCATCTCTGAATGGAGGCCGATCTGAAGAAAAGAAAAGAAAACATCTGAATTAGCCAACTCTACCAACTTTAAAAGAATATTATCTTTTTAAGAGAGTTCATGTGGCATATGTAAACTTCTGTTTAACATTTACCTAATGAAGAATGCAACCTATTATAAAGCTACTTTTTTTCTCATTACTTTGAATGATGCATTAAGATCAACAACATCTCAGCATATCAGAAAATAGCAACAAACTGTTTAGTTGGTAAAAAAAATTTATTTGAAATTCCTTACCTGAATCTTCTATGCCATATAATGAATCTGTTAGAAACTTCTATTGCATAGCTGATTCTCAGCTCAAATTTGTGTATCAAATTAAGTAGCTTCTGGAAAACATTGTTTTGTTATGTATTTGAATGAATGTTAAAAAAAATTGGTTGTAAAGTACTGCTGAAATTAATTTCAACATGTCAAATACTTGTTCATATGCACTAATGAAATGCAGACTACATTATTAAAAGGGTAGCTTTTTATATCATTTAGTTGCCAATTTGATATTTTCACTATTTTTAAATGGTGATAGCAATAAATCAGAAAGCAATAGTTTTCAACAAATCCCAAAATCTAAATTTATTTATTGGAAAAATGACAAACAAAAATTAGACAGTTCAGGCATATCCAACTACAATCAACACCTTGTTAGTACAACTAATTAGAAAACAACCTGTTAGTTGCCAAGTTTTTCTTATATACTCTTCAGACATGTCACTGGTGTACCTGCCCAATTAGATAGTACTTTTGTGGTTATTTAAAACTTCCTCTCAGTTAGCAAGAGTACCCAGCTTCTACTGACCTCAACACTGGGTTTGATTAGTGAGTGATCACATCAACACGTCAAATCAAATGAAAAATAAGTGACAGAATAGAATGTCAAGATCTGTGAATGTTTTTTTGGTTGTTGTTGTTTAATTTCATAAGATAACACCATTCCCTGCTGGAGTAAACAAGCCACAACAAACCCAAAACAAAAATAAACATAAACAGAAGTTAACAATGTAATTTTTCTTTTTATTTCTATATCATTTTTCAGTTAGAATCTGATTTATTTATTTGTCTTTAGTTGACTTTATTTTATTGTATTTTATCCTTATCATTATTTTCTTATTAAAAGTAATCTGTAGAATCTCTTGCTGTCCAGCTGAGTGATAAATTTAGAAAGTTTCTACAAAATCAACAAAAACAGCATAAAAGCTGTTTTAGATAAACATTCAAACAAAATGGTGGTGCACATACTGATAATCCATTTTTTTTTTAAATATTAATCATGAAATTATGAGATGTGACTAAAGAAATCCTAAGCTATAGAACATTCAAAGTTAAATTTGGACAAGCAAAAACAGATTTTCATTCTCCTTCCCCTATAGTGAATTACAGGCATTTTAGATGCATTTCTATGACTGTGTGCATACCTTCAGGCTGCTCTGAGAAAAATGTGAACAAATCTAGGAAGGTTAATAAAGATCATCTTACAAATATAAAGTGTGCACTTATATAGGAGTCTAGCAAAAGAGTTACAACTTGGTGGAATATATTTTACACACAAAAAAAGAAGTTTCTCAAAAATATTCACCCACATAAAGGTAGTATAAAACTGTTAATATCTTCAAAAGAAACTTTATAAAATCTTGTTTAGACTTTTAAAAAAGGTTCACTACATTGTTGTGAAAACACAGCTCACTTTGTTATGAATATGACTCAATGTTAACACTATTCACTATGCTTTTGTATTAACCCAGCTCATTAAAAATAATTTTATATCATATTTATCTACAATTTTTTCAATAACTTTGTAAACCATGTTAAATTTTATTTCCCTCAAGACAAAAGTTATGGAGTACAAGGCAAAAAAATGTATGGATGCCATGCAAATATATAATTTTGCTAATATGGAAAAATGCACCTTCTAGTTACCTCACAACTGTTTGCTGGGTAGAGACTGTAACCTGGTTGCAGTAACTGCCAAAGATATAATTGGTTGGGTACCACCTTAGTTGCACATCCACAGCAAATTGCCATATGCCTTTGGGAGATTTCATCTACTTTGGGTAGAGTAAAGGTATTTTTAAACTTTAGTATTGGATTACGTGTTACAAGTAATGATGACAACCTGAGAATACACTACAATGTTATAGAGAAGAACTATCATACATAATTTATTTAAGAACAGTGTTATATATATATCATAGGAGTTACATAATTAGATTCAGCTTTAGCCATAAGGCTAGGGTTAAAGGTTATGGTTAGCATTAACCATAATCAGGTAGAAACAACTTATGAAAATTTTTAAAGCCAGTTAATGAATTTAAAAATATTACTGAAAAAAGTAAATCCTTTTAGTAGCACTACGAGCTGCTAATTTAAAGCCTATAAGAAAACTTGCAAAAGTTGTGCATATTAGTACATGGAAATATCTTAGGATTTTCCCATTCAGCATAAATAGTCAAGTAAACTTTGTCTGTTAATAGTGAGCTTACATAAGTAGCTCTAGAGATATTTAGTAATAAACTACAGCCTGCAAAGTATTTAAGACATTAGTGTCATTTTTGAAGAATAAATTCATGTTAAAATAAATCAAAAATATGTTACTGGGCCAATACACAACACAGTGCTTAGTATCTAACATTTGCATTATGAACTTTGATAATTAACAAAATATCTCAAAAAAAATTTTTTTAATGTTAAAAAAAAATATGAAACAACCAAAATTTTTGTCAGAGAAATTTTCAAAATTGTTGAGCTTCCAATAATTACATTTTATAAAAAATTAATAATTATATCATCAAATAAAGATAAGAAACACCAAAAATGTTCAGGATTTACTTTGATATCACCTTTCTCAAAGTCAAATCATTCAAATCTTTGATGATAGTAAAGGTAGATTACTGTGTGATTAAATAAGATCTGAACAACAAAATTTGTAAGTATAAAACCACACACACTCACACACACACACACACACCACACACACTCACACACACACACACACTCACTCACACACACACACACACACACACACACACACACTCTCTTTCTCTTTTGCAAATAACTGTGGAAACAAAAGAAAAGCTGAATGCAAATAACACATAATGGAATTATACTGCAAGTGTAAAAGTTAAATGCTTCATAGTACAGTCATGTGTTGATATAGAACACTGTGTGATTACTGCTCCTGCAAGCAGTCAGAAAAATGCTACAGCTAAAAAAGTATAAAAGTATGTGGCAGTTTTCAGCACAACTTCATGGTTCAGGAGCTATATGTAAGAATCCATAAAGGACATGTGAAACGAGTAGTGCTGACAATAGACACAGTCATGGAAGAAAGCCAAGTCCCCAAAAGTGACGTCAAGTATCTCAGGGTATGTTCACTATGTGATAGACAATGAGCCAATGGAGATCATTCAAATGATCTGGCTGCAAGTGTTAATGTTTTTTCAAGAACAGAAAGATAGGGATTACTGCAAAGTAGTCTCAATGGATATGTAGCTGCTAAAAACCTTTGCTGAGAAGAGGCAGCCAACCAAACAGCAAGGCTAAAATGGGCAGAGGCAGTGAGATACCAAACCTGGAAGATCAGTCCAAGCATGAACTGTTTAGCAAAACCCAACAGCAGTTTGTTCAAAAGTAAAACAAGGAGTGGTATAATAGTCAGTGTTCAACAGCTACAGTGAAGGTGGATTAATACAACTGTTGGGTTGCATGTCAGCCAAGAGTATCAGAGATTTTCAAAAAATCAAAGTTATACTGATTGCTGACAGGTATAGGCAGGTTCTCATCCATCATGGCATTCCCTCAGAAAGAAATCTCATTGGGCTAAGATTTATCTTCCAACATGACAATGATCCCATACATATAGCTAATGTGATAAAAAAAACTACCTGAAATGGCAAAAGGCTGATGGAACACTCACAAAGATGCTTTGGCCTACACAAAGTCATGATATGAAGAAGAAGGCTGTATGGAGTTATATAGCTATTGAGAAATTTAAATTGTGATCAAACACCTTTGATGAATTGTGAAAAGTATTACAGGATATTTGAAACAATATTCCACAGTCATACAATAACCTGTATGGGACCATGAAAACAAGGTATAATGCTCTATAAAGCAAAGGGCTCACAAACCAAATACTAATGCACTGTACAAAGTATTCATTTTGTTTCTGTATATTCTCTGTAATAATATATCGTATATATATATTATATACATATCTCAGTTGCAATTACTCATTATTTGTGCATATCCTGTAGTATGTATTACCATAATTATCTAAAAAGTAAGTGTGTGTGTGTGTGTGTGTGTGCGTGTGCGTGCGTGCGTGTGAGAGAGAGAGAGAGAGAGAGATGGTGTTTCAGAAAAAAGCAATATTTACATCTTTTGTTTCTACATACAACAAAGCATTAAATGCCATTCCATCAAGCAACACTGATGCACCAGTACTTGAATGTGCTCTTTCATTCACATTGTGTACTGATGATGCTAGTGAGTAAATAAAAAACATGGTCATGCAATTGTCAATGTGCACCAGACAAAAGCAGTGATTTGTAATTGGTATTCTATGGGCCGAAGAGGTTCCACCAGATAATGTTGGTGCAATATGGAGAAAACTGTATGGTGCAAAGAAACGTATATGACTGGGTAGACAATTTTAAAAAAGACTGAACATCAGTAGTGGATGAAGATAGACCAGGATATCCATGCACTGCTACCACAGAAGAAAATATTAGCAAAGTAGACATGGTAATAAACAAGTGAGTATTAATGAACTTGCTAATGAATTTGACTTAAGTGCAGGCAGTATCTATACCATTATACACAAGCATCTAACCTTCCAGAAAGTTTTCTTTCATTGAGTCCCAAATTCATAAATATCTATAAACAGAATCATGTAGAAAAGTGTACTAAATTGCTGCAACATTACCAGAATGAATGTGACAAGTTTCTTTCCCATATTGTCACTAGTGACCAAACATGGGTGCATTATTTCAATCTAGAAATCAAAAGACAGAACATACAGATAATAAGATCATGTTGCTCTTGCTTTGGAAGTTCCAGGAACCAATTCTTGGCAACTTCATGTTACATGGAACCATAATCACCAGAAAAACATTGTGTGACATGCTAGAGAATAACCTGATGTCAGATATTCTAAAAAAATTAGATGGGAGATTGATACAAGGTGTTCTGCTGCAGCATAATAAAGAGACCACATAGTGCTCAAGCAATCATCGACACTTGGAAAAGACTACCTTAAACTCTACAACAGTGGTTCCCAACCAGTTGGTCGCGACCCCTGAGGGGGTCACCAAGTGTTTTCTGGGGGATCGCGGAATCCTGGAACTGTTCATCAATATGTATTTGTTTTGTTTATATGTACCGTATTTGCTGGCTTATAAGATGCACTTTTTTCCAGAAAAAAGTATACAAAATCTACCCTGCATCCAATATGCTGGTATCACTGATGGGAGGCTGAGCGCCGAAGGTGTAAGGTTTGTCTCCCATGGCAGGCACTCCCGGTCGCGTCACAGGCCCCTGCGGTGACACACTTGCATCATCGCCCCCACCCCCCACAACCCTGCAGCTTCCTGTTGCTCTGTCAGCCTCATAGAAACACAGACAATACATGCTGGCGACAAAGGCCAGAACTCGAACTGCCACAGTAGGACTGATGCAATCGAGCAGCACTCCCATTGGCTAACGCCATTGGGGCCTGCAGCTAAAAGACTCGGACCACGACGCCTGGGGCAGAGCACACTACAAGGACTGGACTATGACTTCAGCCGAACACACACTAGCCAGCTTGATTTTAGACAAACTTGGGCATCAACACGACACACCACACACACAGCTGTTCTGATTAGAGATAGAGTTCACTGATACCAGTAGATTTCTGTTTAGCTGTTGTGAATTTACTATATGTGCAGATGTTGTTCCCCGAAAAATCACTAAAATAATTTTCAATAAATGTATGATGAAATGTACTAAAATTCTTTTATCTGATATAATATACAATATATTGTTTCTGTTGCTTCTATTCCCGATGAAGTCCAGAATGAATTCTTGGATCTGCAGAACGATTCCCCAGCACGTGACCTGTTTTATGATAAATCAGTGAGTCAGTTCTGGTGTGCTTTGTATCAGTAAAATTCCAATGTCACCATGCTTGCCTTCTGAGTTCTGCTTCCATTTGCCTCCACCAATATCTGCAAAACTGGATCTTCAACTCTTGTTCACATCAAAACAAAGGCAAGGAACAGGCTGAATGTTGAGGATGACATGAGGTTGGCATTGGCAAATACATGGCCGCGAATTTCCAAGCTGACTGCCCAGATGCAACAACAAGCATCATATTAGGTCACTAAATTTTGAGAAAGAAAGGTGTGTTGAAGGATGAGTATAAAATGTTTTTTCCTGGTGAATTTCTCTCAAAACTGTCAATATATGTGATTGTTTTTGCTAAATTTATTCTTTGATTTTTTTTTCAATTATGGAAGTGTAGCAAGGTGTCGCAGGTCTTTTGAGTATTAGAAAAAGGTCCATGAGTCCAAAAAGGTTGGGAAACACTGCTCTACAACATCATTCCTACAATTTGAATATTGTCCCATCCAATTTTCAGTTCTGTGGAACCCTGAAAAAAGTTCAAGTCCAAAGATTTGCCTGTGGTTAGAAGATCTAAAAGGCAGTGCAATTACAGCTCACACAGAGCAATAAAAAATCTTCCACTAGAATGGTATCAAGAAACTTGCGAGTTGTTTAACTACATGTTGAAAAACAGGGAAACTACAAAGAGAAATGAAGCAATCCAATAAACGATACCCAGTCACTCACTCCTTTTATTTATAATTTACTTTCTGCAAAATCCTAGTACAGTCAAAGCTCGTTACTATGCCACTTTTGCTCGGTCCCGACAAAATTCAATACAAAATAAATTTACTATGCCACCCCCTAATCTCGCTACTATGCCACTAGTGCCCCAGGCGCAATTTTCAAGGGGGCGCAAAATTGGTACTTATAGTTAAAGTTTGAACACCAAAATCATTAGTTGACTGTAAAATTTTCATAAATTTGTCCTACGTTTCAGCTGACACGCCAAAACGCGCACATCTTTACAGCATGCCCGGGGCTTGCGTAGCATGCGCAAGCTAGCTTGCACACTGGCCGCGTGTGTGTTGTAGACGTGCCTGGATGACCTCGCATGTGTGCGCGTACTCACGCGCGTCATAAGGGCTCAATTGTTATGCAAGTGAATGCACTTGCAAATTTACTTATCCTTGTACGGTGACCACGCTTGCAAAATTTATTCACTGTAAGTTGGCCGTGTGAAACAGAGGTCTTTTATGAAATTTACCAGAGCTCATTCTGAGGAAGTTATTGATAGATTTGATATTTTCGAAATCATTTATTTTTCAAATTTAGTTAACAATGTCAGCTCAGAAACGCAAGAGAACTGACTTTACGCTGCAGGAGAAGAAGGAGATCATCAATGCCGTGAAGAAGGAGTCGAATCAGTCCAAGCTGGCCAGGGAGATAAGCAAGAAATGGGGCGTCGAAGTTAAGAGAACCACCGTGAAGGGCATTCTCAGCAAGAAGGATGCAATCGAGGGTGCAATTAAAGCTGGAGTTCCATCAAAGCGCATGAAGCTGACGCAGGCTCAAGACCCGAAGCTCGATGAGGGGGTGCTCATGTGGCTGAAGCAAGCAAGAGGACAGAATCTGCCTGTCAGCGGCGATCTGATCAAGGAGAAGGCGACAAAACTGGCTGAGCTGATGCACATCTCAGACTTCATGGCGAGCGACGGTTGGCTGGCCAACTTCAGGAAGTGCCACGGCATCACGTTTAAGACAGTGCAAGGCGAAGCTGGAGCGGTGGATTCGCAATCCCTTCTTGATTGGCACCAACAGGTTCTCCGGCCCTTGCTCGGACAGTTCTCTGCAGACGATGTCTTCAATCTGGACGAGACTGGACTCTTCTGGCAGCTGCTTCCGAACAAGACCATGGCTTTCAGGGGAGATCGGTGCACTGGAGGAAAGAAAAGCAAGCAAAGGATCACTCTTCTGGTCGGGGCAAACATGAGCGGCAGCGAGAAGTTCCCTCTTCTGGTGATCGGCAATTCCAAGAGACCCCGTGCCTTCAAGAACAAGGAAATCCCGGTCACATACAAGGCGAACTCGAAGGCATGGATGACGGCGGAGCTTTTCGAGGAGATGTTGCATGCGTGGGACGGACGACTCGGCCAGCAGGGACGCAGAGTGCTGCTCTGTCTCGATAACTTCTCTGGCCACCCTCCTGAGCTCCAGCTGGACAACATCCAACTAGTCTTCTTCCCACCCAACACAACAGCCAATTCGCAACCAATGGATCAGGGAATCATAGAGAATCTCAAGCGCCACTACAAGAAGCTCCTGCTGAGCCGCCGGCTTGGGGCCATGGACGAGGGAAAGGAGTTCAAGTTCACGTTGCTCGACGCTCTACACGTCGCCCGATGTGCTTGGGAGCAGGTCAGCGAGTCGACGATCAGGAACTGTTTCGCGAAGGCAAAGTTCGTCGAAGAAGAGGTCCAGACTGAGCCAGAGGATGCGGAACTACTCGAGATCTGGGAAGCTCTGCCTGCCGAGGAAAAGATGCACGAGAGCGAGGAGATCGAGCTGTCTGACTTTCTCGAAGCCGACGAGCGCCTCGCGACTGGTGGGTCTTTTACGCTGGAGGAGATTGCGGAGATACTGTGCCGCGAGGAGCCAGTGGAAAACGAAGATGACGAGGTCACTGTCGAGGAGGAAATCGTTCCTTTCGAGGAAGCCCAGCGCGCATGGAGCATCGTCCGGAAGTTCATGCAGCAGAGAAGCGGGCAGCCCGGTGTGATGCAAGCCTGTGATCAGTTAGACAATGAGCTGCTCCAGATCCGCCGGAAGAAGATGCGCCAGCCGACGATATTTGAGAGCTTTGGACTGAGATGATGGATAGCGTGCGAAAATAAAGCCTTTTTACTTACAATAAAGCCGTTTTTAAAAACCTTCGTTACTATGCCACTCTCGCTACTATGCCACTTTTGCTCGGTCCCGACGGGTGGCATAGTAGCGAGCTTTGACTGTATTATTAATTTTAGAGCCATCAAATATCACATCATTCATGAATAAAAATACTCAAACAGTAAATTAAATTGCTAGCTAGTTTCCATATAAAATATATTGGGTTTAAAAATTAACTAAAGAAAAACTATCCTGATCAAGCAGTCATCTATATTACAATGAACTGATTTATTAAAAAAAATAATAAGTTGTAAAAAGTGTAATAGCAGCTGAGCTAAAACAAATTGACAGTAACTTTAGCAACAATACCTAATGAATGGAACATTCAGCATAAACAGGTTGGGGGCATCCACGGTTATTCACATTACATTTTCTTAGGATTTTTTGGATATATGCAGCAGCTATACTAAAAAATTTATAAGGTAATACTGCTGCAAATCAGCTCTTTATGTGTCTGTCAATATATCTTTAGTATATCATTTTTTTAAAATAGCAGACTGCTCTTTTTTTCATTATTTGTGTTATGAAAAAAGGACATGCTTTTTTGTAAGACTTATTCCACTTAAATTATTAACAGCACAGACTTGATTAGAGATTGCTATTAAATAAAATAAGATGATGAGATGAGATTTTAAAAAATTACTCTCAATATTGGACATAAGAATAAAAAAAAATATTATTAAAAAGCAGAGTTGAATAGATATTCAAGTGTATAACTTCTCAAATAAAATATATATATATATAATATATATATATATAATATATATATATATATATATATATATCTCTGGAATTCAAGTCACAATAATAAAATTGTGTTTACTCAAAACTATAAGATTTTTCTTAAGTCTCTGAGATTTAAAATTAAAACAATACAAATAGATGCATATTTTAATGATACAAAGTTACACAATCTTATGAGCTTTATAATAATAATAAAAAAGATAACACCCTTGATTAGGAATATATTTTACGAGAGAGAGAGAGAGCAAGTGAGCAATAGGACATAATGTACTTATATCATAAACAATTTCAAAATTTTAAAAAAAAATGTAAACAAACAAGAAAATTTAAAAAATTAACTTTAGATAAACAATAATGATCAGAAGTTCACAAGAATTTTGACATCTACAAAATATAAATGGTCACCACCATTGATAGGAATTGGCTTTTCTATTTTGCATAAAATTTGTTCATATTTATGGTGACAAATATTTTATTTCAGGCCATTCCCGACTGATCCCTGCTCATTCCATTGCAGATACCACAAACTTATCTTTTTGAATTAAAATGATTTCTCCTGGATAGCAAAGCCCATTATATTCAATTTCAGTATTATTCAAACAATTACCTTATTCAGTCAAAGGAGACTAAATGAGATTACCATATGGTGTGTTTTTATAATACCAGGGTAAGGAACTGCCTTATTAAAAAATCTACTAAGTTTAATATCTTTAGTAACTTTGTCAGTGTCAACCTGTGTCAATACTTTCAAAATGACAGAAGACATCATTTGTGTTACTGCAGTAAACATATTTTGTCATTGATGACAGATAGCGAGATGATAATTCATTTTGTTCCAAATATAGCATTTGACTGAACTTCCTTTCCCATCCACTGACCCTTTGTCATGAAACGTAGCATAGTAATTCCATTCTACTTCAATGTTATACCTTGACTAGAGCAAATCAAGGCAGGTTGCTGTATAGCAATTTTTTTTTTAATGGTGTCTTGGTCCATCTGACCACACATTCAATTTAGTAATATGCTGAGGTAATTACTTAAAAAGAATTTCCATTTGGAATAATAATCTCCTTTGTATGTGCTAAATTATCACTGAACAAAGTAGTAGGGTATAGTACAATGGTAGCTGTTAAAACAGACATCTGTTTGAAACTCCAATAAGTTTATTGCACTTCATCTTGATCAATACAAGAGAAATTATCAAAAATATCAACTTGCAAGAGGGCATGACTGGCTTGAAAATTTGGCAAACCTATTTCAGCTGCTTTGTGTCATGTTTGGTAAACCTTGGTCAGCTTATCTTTAACATAACAATGCTCAACAAATTCTAGGAGAATAATCTTGTTGTGTCTAACCAGATAACTTGTACCTTCTTCCTGTAATTTACTTCAATTGTTTTCATGTTTTTTTTATCATACATACAAAAATGCTGGACTGTCTTAATCATCAAGTACATCTTGAAATTGTTTAAAATCCTTCCCATTTTTACAGTTGTTTCTCAAACAATAATCATTGAAAACAGAACACACAAACTGATATGCCATACCAAAGCAATAAGATGGAAACTTTGAAATACCTAATTGAAGAGAATCTATGGTCTCAATAGAATTTCCATGAATGTAACAGAGGCAAACAATGCAGGTTAATTTACTACATAACAAAATATGAGGGGGAAAACATTACAAATTTTGACTTTCCTATCTTAATTTGAGGATTTGCCTCCTTAAACAAAGCAAAAGTCTCTCTAACAGTTACAAACATATTTCTTATTTATTGTTTAGCTTTGGTTCCATCACTATGTGGATGTTATCTAGCATCTTTTTGTCCAGAAGCTTGGCAGCTGATATGTTCTCATAAGTAGAAGTTTCTAACTGCAACTATTCTGGAAGAGAAACTGGTTTTAGCTTCAATCTGTTGCCTCTACTCAAAGTTTTAGCAAAATCACTAAGAAACAATTGCTTAAATACTTCACTTTGACACTGAGAACTTAGAGGTAATGCTTGATCCATAGCTCACTTTGCAAAACCAAAGTACTGTTGAAGTCACCAACTCCTTTGCTGTTGTTGCATCATGTCTTCATTTTAGTGATAACTATTTGCCTCTTTTTCTGCTTCTTTAACATCAGCTCCTCAGTTTGCGTTTTCCAAGGTGCCTTCAATGCTGCAGCCATATTCATTCTGCAGAATCACATAGCTCTTGTTCATTTAAAGCAGCAAAATTCCCCTCTCAAATCACATTTCATTTCAAAGTCTAGTAGGTTTACCAATGCTCAATGATTTGAAGAAAATGTTGAAACTAGTGGGAGAATTTTAAAATTTTTTTATTTTTGCCAATTCTATAGAAAAATATGAAAACTTTAACAAGCTTTTTTTTGTTATTCACATTACATGCAATATACCTGTATAATAATTAGGCTGTGCGTTTAGATGGTGGTATTTTGTCTAAAATAATTACTGGATACGGAAAATATATTCTAAATGATAATATTAATAAAGAAATGTTCCATACTCTTAAGTATTCAAAAGATAGTCTAAAATGTGTAAGATTGTTGAATTTCAAAGAAAAAAATAAAGGATACGCATGAATGAGCTCCAGTAACCTTATTCGATATACAAATTAGAAATCACGCACTTAAAACAATTTACTGTTCGGTTGACAAATCATTTCAAACCTGTAGAATAAGGATTTTTTTTGAAAATTTGTCTATTTTTTCAAGGATTGGCTAGTTTACTATTTAAGAATATTTCAAAACCACGCTAATTAATCAGACATTGGTGAGGAGTTTTCTTGATAATATTTAAAAATAAGTATGAAGACTCGAGTGCTTAAGTGGACAAAAGCCTTCAGTCGATTTCGCTGCTGCTGCTGCTGCTATTATTATTATTATTATTATTATTATTATTATTATTATTATTATAAAGAGGATGAGATGAAGACTCGAGTGCTTAAGTAGACAAAAGCCTTCAGTCGATTTCGCTGCTGCTGCTGCTGCTGTTATTATTATTATTATTATTATTATTATTATTATTATTATTATTATTATTATTATTATTATTATATAAAGAGGATGAGATGAAGACTCGAGTGCTTAAGTAGACAAAAGCCTTCAGTCGATTTCGCTGCTGCTGCTGCTGTTATTATTATTATTATTATTATTATTAAAGAGGATGAGATGAAGACTCGAGTGCTTAAGTGGACAAAAGCCTTCAGTCGATTTCGCTGCTGCTGCTGCTGCTGTTATTATTATTATTATTATTATTATTATTATTATTATTATTATTATTATTATAAAGAGGATAAGATGAAGACTCGAGTGCTTAAGTGGACAAAAGCCTTCAGTCGATTTCGCTGCTGCTGCTGCTGTTATTATTATTATTATTATTATTATTATTATTATTATTATATTATAAAGAGGATAAGATGAAGACTCGTATTATGAATAAAAACCACATCAGACACGTATCTATGACAATTATAATCACATTCAGAGCGAGCATCTGACCTTTAGTTTCACTTTGTTAAATTATCTCCTCGTCTTCTTCTCATCTAAGAACGGACTTCCTCCGTGTCTTCAGTAGCGATCAATGTGTGTCTGTTGTCCACCGAGCTTCTCCCAGGTGCACTAGGCAGATTTCATTCTAAAACTGTAAATTGAAATTCCGCAAACTAGGCCAATAAAGTAAGATTTTAAAAGCGTCCATATATATGAAGATGTAAACAGACTTGCATCATCCATGTGACTCGGCCTCGCCTCAAAACACCACGTCAGCCATGACTACAAAACAAGGCGCGGAGCAAATCCTATCTTTCTATTTATTGGTTAATATTATTGTTTTTATAGTTATTGTTTCTTACTGTTTTATCTTTTACGATTTTATAGATTAAATTTTTGTTTAATTTAATATATGACTACTTTAACTGTTAATAGTATCATAAAGACTGACTTTTTAAATAATAACTTCCTGTTCCGTTATGACTGCGATACTGACTGCCATTCCTGGTTTGATTTAAGCCAACCCTCTCATCATGTAGCTTAAAGTAAAATATCAGAATCTTTTTATAACATTTGGGAGATTTATGGCAAGAATATTTTTTTAGAAGCAGGTATCCAGTAGATTCTGTTCTGTCGCAATTATGATTTGCTTTCTATTTTCTTTTTCATAAATGAAAATGTGTTTCAAATACTGGGAAAGAACGGACCTCCCAGGTCGCCAGGAGAGGCTGCTGCCCCTGCCCCTAACCCCTACACCCTCCCCTACACCCCCACTAATATTAGTATTTTAATCATAATGTTTATTAAAATCGATCGTAATCGTATTACAGAGAAGATCAGCGTCAGGTCGCCAGGAGAGGCTGCCCCTGCCCCTGCCCCTGCCCCTACACCCTCCCCTACACCCCAACTAATATTAGTATTTTAATCATAATGTTTATTAAAATCGATCGTAATCGTATTACAGAGAAGATCAGCGTCAGGTCGCCAGGAGAGGCTGCTGCCCCTGCCCCTGTCCCTACCCCTACCCCTACACCCTCCCCTACACCCCAACTAATATTAGTATTTTAATCATAATGTTTATTAAAATCGATCGTAATCGTATTACAGAGAAGATCAGCGTCTTAAACAGGACCATCAGCGTGACTTGCAGTGGAGAAAATCGGATATTAACCAGCAGCATTTGCTTTCCTTTTTAGATGTTTACAGCCAACACCACAGTACCACGACACTGGTTGGTCTGTACAGCCAGAGGAGAGCACTCTCCCTCACAACAGCAGCCAGTTTACTTTAAGATTGAAGTATAATATCATTTAATCTGACCAACCACACTGGATTTAACGATTCTTCAAAGACAGGTTGTGTAAGCCGTTTGGCTTCTTAGTCATCAGTTGCATTGCATCCAACTTTTTTAAAAAATCTTTTCAGTTCACTTAAATTAGCAGAAAATTTCGTAAGCTTGAGCCATTTTATAACCACGTTACATTCAGCTTTCAGTTGTCACACCTGTGCTGCCGGGCACATTATTGTTCTTATACCCACAGTTTTCTTCCGCAAAAATAATTTGCTGGCCAGTGGGATTTGTTCTACAGCTAAAGTTAAAAGGTTGGTTATGTACATAAATAGCGAAACTAGAGAAAATAACCAATAATAATAATAATAATAATAATGACTCCATTATGTATGTTTGAGACATTGGGTGTTAATTTGTATAAAATATAGATAAGCTGATCTTCGGTCACTACTTTGTTACATTTACGTACCAAATCGAAAATAATAATTGATTTTTCTGATGTAATAATAGGAAAAATGTGCAGCCAATATTTCACCGAAACTCTTGATTTACGATGATACAATTAGATTTGCCATAAATTCTTCGAAAGGTGTGCTCGTTTGATGCACTACTGCCACACGTATGATATTTTGGTGATTGCCAGCCAAATCATACCTTTTTTGAAGCATTAATAATCACATTTTATTATCTTATTTCTGATGCAGTTTCTTTGTACTGGTATTTGTTTCTCAAGCTCTCTGGAGTTTTGTCAGGGCTCTGCTATTTAATTATCTGTATTATTGTTGGGGTGATTCTTTTAGTTTATTCCATTTCTGACAAGTTTCTGACATAACTCTATAACTCCTGACATCATCATCTTTGTAAAATAACATTTGACAGTCTAGTTCCATGTGAGCAAGCAACTAAGGTAATGAATGAATGCTGTTTTTAGAAGTTAGCAACATATACATACTTTTCTGTAATAGTTTGTGGACAACAAAATTCATTCAGCAATTTTGCTAAACCATGCCATAAATGTTTGACTGAGCTATACAAAAATGCTTTTAGTCTGGCTGGAAACTGAAGGGTTTTCTTAACTTACTGCTAAAATACATAACACAAAGCTAGCATTGCAGAGTTTCATTGGCAACAGGTGTGTTTTGTCTCTGAGGACAATGATTTGCATACATTTGAAAGCTCGTTTTGACAAGATTTACTGAAGTTGTGAGCAGCAGTGATGTGGATCATGTCAAATGGCATGTAACCACAAAAACTTAAAATAGTAGGTTAACGAGTAAGAATTCTAGTTCTTGTTTTATGAAGCCTGACATGCATATTTAACTTAAAATGGTTAATTTAAGTAATATCAGCTGTTCTTAATTACCAGTAATTTTATACATCTGGCCCAGTAGCAAAGAAGTTGTTTTTAAATGCTATTTGTTATAAGCTAGAATACACAGTCTACTACATACATTCATAAACTCAACTGATTCATTTTTAAATGTTATCTGAGGGTTATTTATTTTTTTTTTTAATTTAAAAACTTTAGAACTGTGTGTGTGTGTGTGACTGATACACTATATTTTTTTTTTACCAGAAACCTGTAATGATAAACAAAATTGTTATATATTTGCCTGATTAGGCCTTACGTAAATTTCTCGTTATTTTATGTACAGATGACTATTGCACTTTAAAGAATGAAAACAGGAACTTAATTATAAAAATATTTAAACGGTGACTTGCATTGGATTTGTTATATCAAATTTTAATTATTCTTAGAACCTGAATGTTTAACAATTATCAATCTCTTTAAATCCAAGCATTAAGAGGCAGTCATTCACCTGGCTTTTAAACTGATGACCACATCCTCAGCTAAAAAAAAATTTTAATTTACCAATTTCTAAACTTAAAATCTTTCATAATTTTAAATGTTTTAATAAAATTTCAACTACTATTAAACCAAGTTACATATGTACTTCCAACTGTCTTTGATGCCCTGAATAATCCAGTGATCCAAGTTTATGAAGCATCCAAATGAAGTGTTTTCTAAATATGCATACTAAATTTGGACTATATTTGCCCTCTAGTGAGTAAATCTGTAACTCTGTTAATAATTTAGTCAGTAAAGCAATGTGATAACTTATACATATTAATTTTAAGTATAATTCAGTAGATTTAAACTATCAGTAATTTAAATATACATGGAGAGTATACTTTTAAAAAACAGAATAATTAATATAGTCTCCCCAATTATTTATGCAGACCTTGTGATCTTGAAATTTTTTATCTGTAATTCTTAACACCTGTACCTCTCATGAGGTTGACATCCATGGAAATCAGAAACCTCTTAGTGCACGATGTGGACCCAAAAGTTGCTTCCCCTAAACATGCCGAGTTGTGAAGTAGTTTCCATCTTATGTTTTCTATACATTTACATCCAACACCTGGCTTAATAATAAGTGACTCCAGTGATCTTTAGTTAATGAAACAAACATATAATGGCTTAGGTTACTAGCAGCAGACTCAATATCATGGCTTGCAAATACCTCTGATTTGCTGTATCATGTTATTAACATAGTAGAGAAGAATAAAACAGCACATTTATTTTGTTTTTGTTCAGGAGAAATGAAATTTTTATTACATCATAATATATAGGCTTTTAAAAATTTATTTTCATGCTATGTATTTCCTGTTTTACCAGCCTGGAATAATTGCATAATAGTATGATTTGTGGAGAATGGAAAGTTGCTAAAAAAGCTCCCTGTGATTTGAAAATGTTCATTCAATTAATTCAGAATAGACCCAGATATTTGTGGGGGCCCACCTAGTTTCACTGGACTAAATATAAATGTCTCTTTATTTAAAGGGAAAGATTCTTTTGAAAACATTAATATAGACAGTAAAAACAAGCAAATAGCACTTATATTTTTGTAATTGAAGTAGCTAAAAAAATGATGTGAATGTCACTGACTAGACTTTTAATAGATATGAAAATAAAGTTAATTAAAAGTCTATTTTACCTACTGTTTTGGAACCACTGAACAAAAGCATGGAATATTAAATATTAAGTTAATTCTTAATTTAGACAAAAACCTTGAGACTATTTATGTAATTTTGAAGTATTAGCTACTTCATCTCAATAAAAACTATGGTAATACATAATAGTGCATGAAGTTTATTATGGTTAATTATATGTAATATAAGCATTTTGTTGACTTTGATTTCAGTAATGATATTTGTTAAACGCATCTTAAAGATGTTTTACCTACCATGCATGTAAAATAAATTTTGAAGGCGCATCTACTTAGACAAGTGCAAGTCTGTTCATCATCAGTGTGGTAAATAATACTAGAGTATCATCTGTGCTATGTTAATGTACTAGAAAAAACTGAATTTTTTAAATCATGCTGCATTTTTATCACTTGAATGACATTTTTTAACCCTAACCCTGCCACTGGTTTAAATTTCTCTTTCTCTAATGATCTACCAATACCTAGGAAGAATTGTAAATCTGTCTTATTTACTGTGGTATCTTGTAATCAAATGAGAGATGCAGTTATATTTTAATTGAGTCATTTCTTTATATATATTCTTAAATTCATATCAAGTTGGATAAAGTTTAGATCTAGTCAAATAAATTCTCAGTTTGCCATGAACCACTAGCTTAGAGTAAATGAGTGTTTTTATGTTGGTCTGCTGCAATATTTATATTTATTCTTTAATCAAATCTGCCCACTATATTGGTGTAATAGAAATGGAAGCAATATTGTGATTCATAAAACATGCCATAAAATGGTATGAGTTTGATAATGGATTACAAACTTGGTGGCTGAACAGTCTACAGATTTATTTAAATTATACATATTAACAGTACTACAAAACTAATTTATTACTTTTCCATATTTTCTAAACTGTAATTTTATAAGATACTCAAAGCATTATTTTAAAATTCCAGTCCTGCCTTTATCTTTTAAGAGGGCCTGTTTTGCTATACATCATTTGGAATTGACATCTATAGCAACTAATGTTGTCATGAAAGTACAGTTGTCCTCCGGTATTCGCGGGGGTGATGTTCCTAGAGCACCCGTGAAGAGTGAAAAACAGTGAATATTGGATGTGGTCCATAAAAATGCCTATAAACATCAAAATATAATTTTAAAAATATAAGTAAATATATAATAATAATTTAATAAAAAACACAACACTCAGAGAAACACTCGAGATAGCTCCACACGGTAAACTGGGATGATGCAGGGCTGCATCTGCCTGAGACAGTGCCTCGAGGGCAGCAGCAAGGAGAAATGAATAACGCTCGGATTGGCTACTTTCAAACCAGCGTTTATTTTATATTGATGTTTTGCTGAATTTACGTTAGTATTTATATTACAAAATTAGTAAATTATATTGTTATTAATAATTTAGCGTGAAAATATATTGCCACGAAAAAGCCATAAAAATCGCGGAAGATATTTGCGATTCCGCGAATATGCGAGGGTTTCCACGAACAATTATTAGTTAGGTTCTAAGGAAAATTCCGCGAATAACTGGGGCCGCGATTACGCGGGGGTCGACTGTATTCTCATTACAAAATTGGTTTGTGTAAATCAAAATCTGAAGTTAGTTCTGTCATTAAATCACAACTTGTTTTACATCTAGACTTTGTCTGTTCTTATCAAGTGACCAATCTTTTCTTGGCTCTTTATGTAGCCAATAGATGTTTTCTTTACACCCAATCAAATGTTTTTTAAGCATTATCATGATGGCTATAATAAGGATAATTAAGGAATAACATGCAAAAAGAAATTAAGGAGTGAATATATTTGATACATTGGAATTATGTAGCTTGTAACAGATTTTATTATATGAATTTTTTGTTTACTCTTTTCAGTTAGTATTATGCAAATATCTTTTTAGGTCTAGTTTGTGTGCATTGGCTATTATTTAATATTTTGAAATGCAAATGCATTCCTATGTGTCATACTAATCACCACCAGAATCTTTAATGCATGGAAAGTTTTAACCACACAAGTAGTGATGAAGATCTCGAATAGCCTAAAATGTGATGTGCGGTGTAGTCAAGTGCTAGGTAGGCAGGGCAAACAGAATCTTAAGTATATTAAATGGAATTATTAGAATGAAGACAAAAAATTCTTACTTAAAGTTTTGGTTAGAACTCATCTGGAGTATGCAGTCCACAGTTGGATCCTACATTGCTATGAATTTTATAGAATGATTTTGGAAATGAAGCATAGTAATTCTGAACAGTTAAAATTAACTAGTTTGGTCTTGCATATTGGAGATTATCTGGGAATGGAAATATTTTAAAAGTTAAAAGTTTTTTATTTTTTTTATTTTAGACTCTCAGATTAAAATGGATCAAAACTAAAAACTTGATAATATTGTAGTTGACTACATTGTACATACTCATTTATAAACAGGGATAGATTGTAAATGTAGTCAGTACCAAATGGTTAATTTTTTTGTGACTTTAACCCATTTATTTTATATTTTTAATTATTTTCTGTAAATCCGGTAACTATAGATCACCAAAATAGGTGATGCAAATATGTATATGAATTCAAATGATACTCCTTAAACTTTTCTTCGTGTTATGCAGAAAAAAATGTGGTAAAGTACAACTGTAGTGGTATCCAGTCAGAAATGTATTGTTATCTGTTTGCTTTATATAGAGCCTGACATCTTGTCTTCATGCTTTCATGGAATGGTGTCAAATATTCTGAAGCACTTTCTATAGTTTATCCAAGGTGTCTAGTTGCTATTTGATTTGTTTTCAGTAGCCATATAACCTCAGTGTTCATCTCAGGATTTTTGCAATCCAAAGTATATTTGAATGTTCCATCAGCCTCTTTACATTCCACGCCCAATGAGATGTCTTTCTGAGGTGAGGGAAGGGCATGATTGATGAGAACCTGCCTGCCCTGTTTTAGTTGTTGAATACTGACTTTTATGCCACTCCCCAGTCCTCCTTTGAACAAACTGCCATTGATTATGCTAAACAGTTCAAACTTGATCTCATCTAAAAGAAGACTAAATGCACACTAGTAGCTCTCTATAAGTTTTACAAACTGCCAGCCTTCTCTATCATAATTTTTTTTGTTGAATATTATGTGAGTATGTGTAATATTACAATTTAAATAATATTTTTAATGTCACAAAGGGTTATTCTTTGTGTATATGTGTGGTGTGCGTGTGGTAAAGCAAGTATGAAAGTGCATTTATGAGGATACATGTGTAACTCCTTTCAATGGTTGGTGGGTAACCAAATTTGCATGCAGTTTTGAAATGGGACATAAGTCCCAAGTTGGTGCTATCATGCTGGTGATTGCTTCCCCAGCTAGGGAGCTCACAATACAAACCCTCCCTGCTGTCACACATCGAATGGCAATGCCAATCCAATGAAAGCCTAACCTGTAGGGCAGAGAGCAAATATGGTCAAAGATTAAAGCACTCCTTGATCTTATCCAAAAAGGGTTGAGTTTCTTTGATTGGTTTAGAGCAAAAATTCAACTGTAATGTTTGCACTAAATCTACATAGAAATTTGTTTATGTCATTAGGTGTATGACCAAGCCTTTGCATGTCCTAGGTTTGTTTTAATTGCTGCAAAAATCATTATTTGTCGTTTACACATAAGAATTGTCTTAGAGGATATTCTGTAACAAGTTTGTTATGCCTGTTTGCACAGATTGATCCACCACAGGATTAAAGTAGGTATCTTTACTTCAGGTGAATTGGAGTAAAGGAATTACATGGTTATATTTGGACGCATTCTGTGAGGATCCTGTCCTCCAGTCTCACCAAATAATTATTTAGTACGTGGAGTTATTCGGTCTGAATTGCAGTAAAGATTAAGTACACTGTATGGTTGATGATAGTTGGGAAGAATGGCAGATAAATGTTGAAATAACTATAATATTTCAGCTCGATTTATTTTAGATCTTCAGCAGTAAATAATGAAGAGAGCCTAGAGCTGCTGCCATTACTGATCTAAATAAACCTTAGCTGGAAAATAATCTTCATTTTTAATGGGTGCTATTAACTCATCTTACCATCTAAAAGAGGAATAACAGGATTTTTAGAGTAGATCTCATTGCAATCTTTGACAAAAGTGTGATATGATTGGGTTAAAATATCAATAGGAATGAACAAGTGATGACAATTTCTTGATTAATCCTCTATAGTAGCTGCACTAGTTTATAATCATTAAAAAAAATAGAGGATAAAATGAGTGAACATTGTGCCAACTTTGCTCTACTGAAAACATCTGTGTAGCAGGAAGCCATCCATGAAAGAAATTTACTATGGTTACATTGGAGGTTTTGGATGCAAGTATAGATCTTGTTGAATGACCAAATCTTCACCATATAATTCTGAAATGTCATGAATGTGCAGACCAGAACCAGGATATTTTGTACACATCCCAGACCTATCATCAGTCGAAATATGACTACTCATTAAATATAAGAGAAATGGAATTTGACAGCTTTTGAATGGTGCTGCCTGCAGTTTATAGGATAATTACAATGTCTGTTTGAAAATAACTAGGCATTTATTTATGTACTGCCTTATAGTCTAAACTTTTATTTATATACAATACTATGCATTTCTTTACAAGTATTATGTAAAACTAATGATGTGTTTAATGTTATATGCTACTAGTGAACATTAAATTAGTATGGCCAAAGTAGCTGAAGGGTTAGGCTGAATCTAACCAGCAGTTAAATCATCAGTTTGATAAATTTAATTTCTATCTTCATGCTTAAATTATGTGGATATAGTATTATCATAAATCATGTCATCATATTATCTAATTTGAAAGCATTACACTAGCTCCCTTAGGCAACCATTGGTATATCAACTGATTGACAGGAAATCAAACTTGATTCTCTCAAGAATTTCGTTTTCTTTTTCTATTTTTCTGAAAATTATGTTAAAATACTAAAAAAGTAAACATTTAATTTTTCTCCCAATTAATTATATATCTGTGAAAGTTTATTAAATGGAAAAAAGAAGAAAGTTTTGTGTTTTCACTGATGAAATTCTCTTGGTTGTAATTTTTAATGCTTTTTTCTGGGACATTTATTATAAATAGGAATGTCTTAATTTTTGTTGTGATGCTGTCTTCTCTGCTTATCAACCAAAAAGGATAACCCACTATAAATACTCTTTAAAACCTGAATGTGCCTCAAAAATTCAAATTTTATTGACAAAATATTCATTTACATTTTAAAAATATGTTTGTGGTCATGAAAGAAAATAGCGCTGTGGAATGTTTGTGCCTTAAAGGTATGACAAAGCTTGTGGTCATGTGACTTCATGCTTGTCAGAGCATCACAGCACCATGAAACGTGAGCAAGGTAAACAAAGGGTAGATAATCAACCGATTGTAATGTGCCCTGATCAGCACTTGAAGAACCTAAAATACAATTAAGATGACTGATATCATCTTTCATGCAAACTTCTGCTATGCATCTGAATTATCTATGCTCAGTCACCTGAGTTTAGTGGAAAAGAGATGAAACAAAGGATTTATATTTTTGTTTGCCAGCTAAAGAAAAAAAGCAGGGGGAAATGATCTATTAGTATTCTTAATGCATAGTTTCAACATTTTTTTTACCAATATCATCATCACTGGATTCAACAATGATCAAGTTATTGTCTTGTACATTGAATGCCCAACTAAATCCACATCTCAGTTTATAAATCTTGGCTGATCTTCATTTAGTGCTATGCCCTAGCCATTATTTGAAGTGCACACACAAAGATAAGATTTTGTGCCTGTATGTGACCTTTGAATAAAAAGGTTGATGTGGATGGAAGGTTGGTTATAGGTCAATGTTTTTCAAAATACTCTCTTCTCACCTGGCCTAATTTTTAGTCTATTGAAACTAATTCACAGATTCTGGTCTGGTGTTGAGACTTACTGCTGCTGTTTTACAGTGGGGATTTGAAAAAGAGAAATCTTCTGGTATCTGACATCTCTGCTACCCACCATTGCTTCACAAACATTTAGCTTCCATGTCTTACATATTGTGCATCATCTTTGCACCTGTTCTCTTATTATGGGACATGAAATCATGGTTTATGTCAGGCAACACCAGATATATAAGGTGGCCAACATTTTTGCATCACTTTGTTTTAAAACTAGATGTTTATTTTCTTACAAAGCAAATGAAAATTTTTGAGATTCTAAAGACAATTAAGCTTGTTTTGATATTTATTGTTCATCTGTACTGAACAGTAAATTCTGGAAATGCAACTAAAGAATAATGCACACTTTGCAACATTGTTCTTACTAAAGAATGTAATTTTAACAAATGGAATACAAACGACAAATCAGAAACAAAGCAAATACTTGAACATTGCTGCATTAGTCTTAATCACAGTATAATTACTCTAAAACAAAATAATTAGAATTATTTCAGCTATAACAATAAATCCTTTTCTGTCCATTGTAAGATTGCATTAAAATCTCTGAACTAAGCTGTTCAATGATCTCAGATAAAATTAAGCTATTCTTGTTACCGCTAACCTATCAGATTAGTT
Organism: Nautilus pompilius; assembly: GCA_018389105.1. Taxonomy (NCBI): domain Eukaryota; kingdom Metazoa; phylum Mollusca; class Cephalopoda; order Nautilida; family Nautilidae; genus Nautilus; species Nautilus pompilius. The sequence goes on along the minus strand of JACATO010000961.1, from coordinate 874,237 downwards.
CATGAGAAAATTAGAAGTATTGATTTCTAATTAATATTTGTTGATTCCATTTATATATATTTATAATTATCCATTACTTTGAATGTGTGAAAATAAATCAATAATCAGACATTTCAGCATTCTTTTATATTGTTTTCATAGAAATTTACTAAATTCACTATGCAAAAATGAAGAAGAGTAATTTACATAAAGGGATGTTACTCATGACATTTTTGTTCAGTTGTTTCTGCTTAGTGTCAAGAGGGCTTAAAAGAATTTACTATAAAGGTGGACTGAGTATCTTGAAGATGGTTGGCTTGGTTTTAGGACTCATAAACAAGTGTAAGTCTACATTATTTGATATAAAAGAAAATGATGTAATTAATTATTCCTTTCATCAGTATCTATTTGAAGTGATGTACACATTCCAACTGAAGCAGAGATATATTTTAGTATTATACTTCTTTTTCTGTGTAAATATCCGAAAAATTTAAGTAAATAAAAGCATAGAATTTTAGAAATGATCTGGGGATGAAGTTGTAAACTTCGCCCTGACCACTACGTATAAATATATTAGACAACAAATAAAAGGATAGCTGTTTATTTGAGCTCTTTTATCATTAACCTATTTTTAACTCACAAAAACAATGCGAGTACAGAACATCATTTTAAATAGTTACCTCGTAACTTTTAAAATTAAAATATCTATTTCCATGAAAAAAAAATTAGCAAATTATATTTTTTGGTATTATTGTCCAAGTGTTTTGATTGTTTTCTTTTTATAAAAATCTTTGATAAATCAGCCACTCTGCATTCGAACAATAAAGAAGTAAACAACAATTTGTGAACGTTGATTTTCTTTGGCAGGTTCACAATTTTAAGCAAAGTGGGTAAATCAAAATGTTCTTTGTTTTATTTATAATGGCTGACACCCCTATGATTATTTTGCTTCTAGCTATGTGGTTATTGTAGACGCAATTATTTTGCCAGGGATTTATACAAAAATGTTGCACATTAAAAAAAAAAAATTGTCAAGAATTGTTCTGTTGTGAACACAATACGATCAGACTTTTTAAGTATCCATAAAGATACAGCCTGATATATTTCTTATTACGTAAATTTTCCCATATATGTATGTATTTATATAAAATGTTTAGACAATACAATCTTAAAAAACAAAACAGAAACATTGTTTTATTTAATTTGACACTTGTGTTTACAAATTTTATGTAAAAAATGCTCATACATGTGAATAGCATTTGAATTTGTTGTTACCTCATCAGTTCTAAAGATAGACATCTACATTTTCAGCTTAAGTGATTTCGGTGCTGAACAGAATCGTTAAGCTTTCATATCTCTCTACACTTACAATACTGTACAGTGAATTAAAGATAATTTAAAATTCATTTTCAATGGTTGACAAAGTCTTAGAACAACTTCTGTTGTAATCTGTATCAGGGCTGGCAAGCATCAATGCAGATGGTTTACACTTTGTTATGTCTCGTGGAGAGCAATTGTTTCAGCTGCTGCTGTATTGTGGCTTCACCAATTGCACCATTACTGTTAGTATTTTCAATTATAACTACTACATATATAACAGTAAAGGATTATCTGATATTTTTTCCATTTTTATTTAGTATCGTCATAATTTTTTATTAGAATCTAATTTGCATGCAATATTATTTTTACTCTGTCACATTTGATAGTAAGTAAATATATTTTCTAACAATATCTCAATTATTGGTCTAAATGATTGTAATCTGAAAAATCCTAAAAAATCTTGTTGTTATTTATGTTTTTATGAAACAATCAGAGACCAACAGTCAATATTAAAATTTACACTCAAAAACGATGACATAAGAGAAACCCCCAGCAGATTAGAGACAAGTAATTTTTTTTGTTTTATAGGATTCTGACTGTAAACATTCCAGTTTATAGGGAAGGACAAAATTTTTTATTACAATATAGTAAAAAATTCAAGAAAAATCATAATGCAAAATAAATAATCTATTTTTAAATAAATTGAAAATCATCATATATTTAAAGGTACTCCAATATAAGAAAACATAGCTGTTAATAAGTTGTCTTCGCAGTGTTGTGATAACACTATTATTATTATTATTATTATCATCATTTTACAGAGTTACCAACGTGAATTTTAATCAGTCAGTGGTAGATATGCTAAAGGGCAGGACTCTTTGTATATCTATACAGATACAAATCAAAGCTATGCTAGAAAGACATGCATTTCTTCAATACACTGAGGCTAGAGCTGTGAATGAGATATGTGGGGGGGGTGTGCACATGTGAACTCATGTGTTCTAAAGTTCTCTGTGTGTGGCTGTGAATCGCACCTTTGTAAGCCCACTGACTATGTAGTGGCCGGAATAATTTAGTTCTGAATCTTAGTTTAGTGAATGCATACATGATGTGGCACATTTCTTCACATTGCGTGAAACTATTTTTATGAGGTTATATTAATGAAAGCAGACAAAAAAGTGACGAGTGAATGTTGGGTTGATCTATTAGCATGGCATTCCTTGCTATTTACTACACTTAATGTATTTCCTTTAGAACACTTGTTCTCCATGCTGCACATAGTTAAATTAAACCTGTACGAACCAAATCCATCAGTAAGCGCGAGTTTTGAATTCTGTTAACACTACAGTTATTAGCACCAGGATCTGATGGTGAGCTAACTCTGATGCTTTAAATACCATTCACCTGTTAACATGAAGTATTTTAATAACCGACTTGATGGACAAAAGAAATGACATACCTGGATTAAGTCTGTTTAAAGATGTGCTGTATTTGTAGTGAAGAAGAATATTTAAATGGCAGTAGTGGGAAAAGTGATGCGGACCACTTGGAAAATTATATCAATTTTCGTTTCACACTAACAAGATAATTTATGTAAATATCAGATATCATGTTGTTTTGTTAGTTAGATTTTCAGAGTGTTTATCGAAGATTGAATGATGGAAAATAAAAGCCATAGAATGCTTAAGTTGCCAAACCTTTTAGTATAAAAGATATGTATCTTAAATTTATATACAGAATTTAGTAGTTAGAATTTTTGTAAATATTCTTTTGGTAAGGTTATTAAGAATTATTTGTACTGAGTTTTGTTTTTCCTGATAATATAACAGATGTGAATAATTTTGCTTCACTCCTAGATAATTTTTAACCTATTCTTTTCCATAAATTTTTCAGTGGATCCAAACCTGTAACGATTCGTTTCGGGTTACAATGGCCTCTCTGCAGCCTAGATGGATAACATGGCGGCGTGTTGTACAAAATCTGTATCAGCTAAGTCAATAATAACAAGTTTGGAATGGGTTAAGAGAAACCGACAGCTGAAATGTAAAAGGTACTTTGAAGTCAGTTGTTTACAAAATAGAAAAGCAACTTTCTAGAGTAAAAAAATGTATATTCAGATAATTATAATAATATACCATCAGGGAAGCCATAACATTGACTGACTGTGCTGTTCCTTCGCAACAACATGGCCGATGAACTTTTGCTTGTCTAATAGTGTTCTTATTTTCAGCGCTGTAAATAAAGTCCAAGCAAGCGACCACACGTGGTGAAGATAAGCGATTGAAAAGTAAGTATTGTGTTTAGAGAAATTGCTATGAGAAAAATTTCCACGTGAATGGAAATGTATTGTTTACCTTGTAGCAGGTGCGTTAATTCTCTTATAACGTTAACATTTATGGATGATATCAATGATCACTGCAAACGTTAATAGATCAGATCACCTATACAGTAAATCCATTTCTTGCAGACGGAAGAGGCCACCTGGTAGATACATTAACATTTAGCAGCTTATCAATAAGGAAGAAAGTATTACATTTTTTCACTTGAGTGTGCTATGTTCTCCACCAGGCGACTACAAACTTTTGAAGCATGTTTAATAATTAAAACGGGGCATAGTCTGTTAATCATTAAACGGAAGCAAAAAAGGCAAAGTGAAGAACGCTACGAAAACCTATCCCATATGCCCTTGTTGTTATACAACTACCTGTTTTTACCTGCTTGGCAGAACAACTTTATTGCCTGGCCAGGAAAAATATGTGGTGTATATACAGCTTAACTTTTATCCACTTTAAAGCTAATTCACTCAAAGAACGGCCTTTTGTGGTTGAAGATCTGGCTTTAGAATTATAATGAAACAGAAGGAAAAAAATATATTCACGGAATTTGTTTCTGCTAATCGCATTGGTCTTGCTGGATGATACACAGCCCATTCATTGTAAGAGGCGTAAAAAGAATGTATTGCGCTTCATACTTTTCTTCCAATTTTCATGTAAATAGTTTTAACGATTTATAAACAGACTATTTCAATGTATAACCATTCGTTCATTGGCATCAGCTTTCTTAATTTTCTCGTCTATCGTATTTCATTTTATTAGTCTTGCTCGTACAAACACACCTCAAAAGTGCGGCCTAACGCTTCTAGACGAAGCATCCCGGTGCGCAGAATGGTTTCCTACAAGCATTCCATCCCGGTAATTTTGGTTTGTGACTAATGAACTCAATCGACTGATCAATCAGACGTTCAGGAGCCAAATGTATTCTATAGCATAGGATTTTTCCAGAAATTACTTCATTTTTACAATTTTTCGAGTTACTTACCACTATAATTCTTTCACTACAATAGTAATTAATAACTAAAAGTATGTGTCGTAGATAGATTCTGTAGTTGTATCAATTTGCATGCTTGATTATCTAAAGCTACGCCCTTGATGGAAGACATTTAATGATGAAGAAGAGTTTTACTTATCAGAGTATGATCTAGACACGTACGCTCATCCGGTTCTTACACCAAAAGGCGAGCTGTATTATTTATTGCTGTCACTAAACCAAATCAGTCAATTAGAAACGCATGCATGCGGAGGCAACAATGTAGATACGAACGCTAAAGTTTGCCACTTTGTTCTAAACCCAAAGTTCGAATAAAATACGAAGATTTTATTTCACTGAAATCTCTATAACCATGAAGTTAAACGCATCTCCCAAATTATTATTATATTGTTACAATCTATTCGCTTTTGTTTCCATTTTTCGTGCGTGTGATATAAAGTCTACATTTTTATCGAGAAAACTCAGTCTGGAAGCAGACGTTTCAAGCATTAATTATTTCTTGAGTTTTAGACATTCTTTCTTTCTCACCTGAAAGGTATGCGCCAGATTTTCTAAGTGTGCATTACAGAGTAATGAGGTGAGGGTTACCTCCCTTTTTTATATCTCCTCTCTCCTTGTTACCTTTCTAACAGGTGCATAATAATAGTCCGGCTAAAGAGGAATTAGTATGTCCTTGAATGAGAAACAGGACTCCACCTCAGCAGTAGGCGGCAATTAATCTTTTCCTGTTCATATGATTGTTTTTCTCCTTTAATTATATCTTTAAAAAACTCTGGAAAATTTTCTTTGTTGTGACAAGTCAGATATTTCTAAACCTATAAATTTTGAATTTTTGAATTCGTTTAGTGTTTGTTTTTGATCCCGAGAACTGAACTTTATTGAAAGCATCGTTGCTTGCATGCTCAATTATACAAAATTAAAGATTACTCTGGTGTATTAAATTCTTCAGTTATTACTGATCGAATACACCCATATTTAATTTTGTCAGTGGGAAAAGTTTGTTGTGCCTTTGTCAGTAGAATCAAGAGACTACTTTAATTTATCTGTGGATGATTGTCGCTGGAAGTCAGAGCGTTTGAATTGCTATGTAACAACTAAATGCGCCCACAAAAGCTGGCAATATTATGTCAGTCAGATGTTCTTTATACGTTGATGTTGTGACACGCGCTTCCACCTTAACTCGTCACTTCATACCTGGCGAAATTAATTCACCATATATATATATTGGCCTCTAAAGGTCATTTGAGAATGTATTTAGGGATGGAATTGAGTCTAGGGTTAATCTTATTGTTATATTTAGGGTAATGTTTAGGTTTACATTTAAAGTTGTAATTAATGTTAGATTTAGATTAAGTTTGAGTTGGAAATTAGGTGTATGTTAGGGGTAAGGTTAGGTTAGGGTGATAATCAGGGCTAGATTTATTGTTAGAATTAAGTTTAGGGTTAAAATTAGATTTAGAATTAATGTTAGGATTAGGTTCTGATCGGACTAGTATTTTGGTTACATTTCGGGTTAGGATTCGGTCAAAGTTTGGATTATACCTTTAAACGATTTTGAATTAACTGTTAATATTTTAAATTAGTATTTAATGCCACATGAGGCGCAAAGACGTAAATACAAAATGTAATGATGCTGCTGCTGCCACACTCAAGATTAATCTGCGTTTATTGAGTGAAATGCATAAAGAAAAACAATAATTTTATTTTAAGGATCTAACTTTGTATAATAACTATTTTGTTTAAAGAATATAATTCAATTGTAATTCTATTTCTTGCAATCAAAATTAATCTGGTTCTAATTCAAAGTGTCTCTGTGTTTCTGAATGACCTGGGTAAAAAAGATAAACAAGCAGGGATGCTATTGTTGGTTTCACACCACGTAACATAGTCGGGTTTTTACTCCTGTAACTTCGCCGATGATTAATGCGGCGCTCGCCGGTTCATTTTCAACTTGTCCATGCCACCCAGGTAACCACCCCTGAGCTATACGTACCCTTGTATTTAACTCCATTCACTTAGAAAATAAACAGCTTTAATGGTCGAATTAGGCTACACAAGGAAAGCGACCAGCTCTTTGCATAAGTCAACTGCCATTTTTAGTTTTATGAATCACACCGAGAACATTTCCAGGTAATAAACTGTGCTGGTGCTCCCATCCCATAATTGGATAAGTCCAGTGAGCCCTTTTGTTGGCGCACCTTCTCTCTCCTCCTGTTCCAGCATAAATGTTTCATGAGAGAGCGTTCCTGTGTGTTGGTGGAGTGGGGTGCTCAAATTTCTCTTAAGAAAGCCGTTTGTAACGCTGAGGTGCTTTTTTTTATATCATAGACCCATTTCACACAGCTGAATATCTTCCGTCGGCCAGGCAGCAAGTGACGCTCACACCGAGACCGGTTAAGTAAGACTGATGGAGAAAACTGCGTCTGGACCGCAGCTCCCAGTCTTTTAAAATTAAAACAAACAAGCTTAAAGGGCGATCAGAGCTACACCACACCCTTTCATTATGTTGGTCAGCTTATTTAGCATATATATCAAACCTGTGAATATATTTCACCTGTCTAAAATTGATCTGTAGTGATCTTTAAAATGTAATTTAACTCTTTGAAATATATTATCTTCTTAAAATCGAAAAAGTAAATCCCTTCTTGAATTACTAACACCGAGAGCGGCATGCAATTCAGTTCGACCCCTTATTGTTTGATCTGTAGATCAGCCTGGCTGATACCGCAAGCATTTTTATTGTTTCTTCAAATGGACACACAAAAAATGATACAGAAAATTAAGAAATCTTTGACAAAAGTGGAGAAAAATCCAGATAAGTTTTCTAGCTGTTTTAACAACTAAAAGTGAAACTAATGGGGAAAATGTGCTAGAAATTTTATCCCGATGTAGGCTTTATACTAAAAAAAAAATATTTGTGTTCACGTATATTTGAAATGACATTATATTATTCTCGATTTAAAGTTTTATGAAGCCATATATGACTCTCATCTTTGCGGAGCTATGATTCTAAAAATGAGACTGTTTTCTTATTGTTGGTTGACATGAATTTCCTCAGGTCACTTTCAACGCACGCACACACACACACACACACACACACACACACACACACACACACACGCACACACGTTCACAAACGCGTATATTGCATAGGTATGTGTATTCATCTGATGATATTTTTGTAAACCTGTGTTATAGAAAGTAAATAATGTTCATGTTTAGAAATCTCCACATTATTTTCACCCTGTGTACCACATCTGCAGCGTAAAATTATATCTTACTCAAGATAAGGGAATCTCTAGTGGGATAGGGTTAACTTTCGTATAAATTCCGATCTACATCATCCACAGTGGTTTTTAATCACTGGTAACTGAAGAAAGCCAATGCCTGCTCCGTTTATAGAGATTAATCGAGATTCAATTATTCTATGTATCTATTATCTAAACCCTTTTTAGTGCTTCATCTGCAGACTAAACCACTCAATCACTTCCACTGATCCTGGATAGAACTTAATAAGTTAGCGTAAAAGGTTTTGGATAAATGACCTGCGACCGGTTTGCTTTATCCAAAAGCCTACCTAGTTAACCTGGTGGACTTCATGTGGTATGGTAACAGCAGCATATTTAACATACCTGCAAACTCTCCCGATTTTGGCGGGAGTCTCAAGATTTTTAATCAACCTCCCGCCCTCCATCTTTTTTCGTAAAAAGAGACCCATTTCTCCCAGTTTTTAAGAACCCTCCCTATAAAATGTGAAAACAACCCGATTTTTCGTCACCCATAGTCGACATTGCGTGAGTTTCATATTTTGACCAATCAGAAATCAGTAAACCCGTCGCCCTGTTGTGCATGGCTCACACTACCATCGTCCGCCATTTGACCCTATAGCCACCTGCCACTCCGCAGGCTTGTCTTCCAGGGCAGGGACTCCCAGTTGCATCACAAGCCTCTGCGGTAACTCACAACTTCCTGTCGCTACGTCACCCTGATAGAAACAAACAATACACACTGGCGACAGGGGCCGGAACTCGACCTGTCACCGCCGTAGGACTGAGGCCAGCAGTATAAAGACTCGGACTACTGCGCCTGGGGCAGAGCCCGCAACAAGGACCGGACAGTGACTTCGGCCGGATACACACCAGCCAGCTCGGCTTTTGGCGAACTTGGGCGCCAACAAGCTGCCATATTTCTGTAGACAACAAGTTGTGAAGACAGTACATACTCTACCCAAAGCAAACCCTAAACGCCCAAAATATGAAGCAAAATACCAGCCAGCATGGGAGAAAGATTTTCCTTGAGTTAGAAGATGCTCAACATCCCAGACAACTGCATTTTGCAAGGTAAGACAGAATTTTTGCCTATTTACATAAACTTTTTTATTTTGAAATAAAAGTCGCTTATGTGTGTGTTATCGATGCCGGTATTCCAACATTTTCTGTCGCTATTTTCACTTGTGTTTGTTTGTAAACCGACAAGTCATTCGTCAAAGATATTTATCGTGTATTAATAAATCAAAGATGCTTTATTCGTGGTCGGAATGCCGAGCACTGTATTGTAACAGTACTCTGGACAATTAAACTTTCTATATGCTGTGGAGTTAAGTTAACTTTCACTCGAGTGTCATTAACTAAAACTTCGCAGTTTGTTAAAATTAAATCACGAAACCGTAATTTTGTACAAAACTCCCATACATCGGTATAAGGTTGTTTTCTGAAAGCAATCACGAGTATTTACGTTTTATTTGTTGTTTGTTTACATTTCTGGGCGCTTCGCGACTCCCCCATGAAAATTTTGGAAAGTTGGCAAGATGGCATATAAGAGCGCAAATGAAAAGGTTGGAGCGGGCAGGTAAAGTATTAACCATACACCTACATATTTTACGTCTGAATGGTGAAACAGTGGTAAAAACTGAGTTGTTTATTTACCTTTAGGAAGGAATGGGTGTTGATACTGAAGTGGCTGTTTGCAGTCTTAATTATTTCCATCTGCCAAAAATTCAGTGCAAAAGTTAAAAAAACTTAAAATTTGAAATCGTTAAGATATTTACCAATCTTCAAAACAAAGTCCAAGATTAAGGATCACACTGCATTTTATTTTCCCCTTGGAGCGTGGATTTCATGGATTTTTTTTTTAAAATTTAATCTTTTGTTCGTTTGCTATTATAATGCAGTTTCATTAACAGCAATGTGTTGGAAAGGCAAATAGCAGTGTTTTTGTAGAAGGAGCTCATAATTGTAAATACCATTGTATATATTTTCTTGTGAGATTGTTTTACACAAGTAGACAGATAGCACAGAGCCAAGGCTGATTAATACCTAACTTTAAAATGCGTAGCAAATCAAAGTAGTGTGGCAACGTGTAACTTATGTCATATGTCATACTATGCCTCAGTATACAGCTTCCCTAAGTGAGAGTATCTTTGATAAAGAGCATACTATGCCTACTGCACAGTTCTTCTAAGATACCATATCTTACTCACACAGCATCCTATACCTCAATGAACGGTTCTCCTAAAATATAACATCACTGCCACAGGGCATATACTATTTCCCAGACTAGAGTTTTCCTAAATAACAGGTTGGCCTTCTTTTTTTCTTCAAGTTTTATTTCATTAGAAATATCTTAAGATATGATGAAACGTGTTAATTTATACCCTCTTTTTGAAACGCAACACCATTTCCAAAAAAAATTACTGCTGATTTGTAGCCAATAAAATTATAATTCTGCAGAAACAACAGCATTTCACGTGAGCTAAGATAATTTAGTAACATCATTGGATATACAGAGAGTGTTATTAATTTTCTGTATTTGATTTAGCTTGAGCTTTTATTAACGAAAACAACCATAATTGTTTGGACGTGTGAATGATTAAGATGCACATTGTTTGAAAGATAAAGATGCAACGACTAGAACAGACAAGTTGATCTGCCTTCTTATGCACGGAAGTTATTTTCGAAGAGGGATGGCTGGTCAACTAAGTGTTATCCATAGGTCATCTTGTATTCTGCTACGAAGGCAGCACCAAAGATAGGCTGACCAACACCATTTTATGATGCAATTTTAAGACAAACAGTTTCGACTACGGCATCTACGCAGTCACTACTTAATGCCTGTAATTTGACGAGAAATGCTAATGTATTGAATCACTATCAGCAGCAAGATGACATTGAACTTTAAGGAAGCTGTACAATGAGAAAAAATGACGAAATGGCATCGTTTCGCACGTCATCAACTGACAATGAAATATGCTTAACGATTACGGTTTATCGGAACTCTTGCGAATGCCTGTTGCTGAGAGTTGAAAATTTGGCTTTGTAAAAATTAAATTTCGTGATCATCTAATGCTACTGAATCTGATTTTGACAGCACTCAGAGATAAGGACTGCTGCACCTGATCTGCCAGAAGGCTAACAGCCACCTGTTGATACAAACTTCCTTAAGACAGACTGACTGAAGATAGTGCATTGCCTTCCTTAACGTAACATCAAACCACAGCAGTTTACAATAGGTACAACAACATCGCTATACTCGGCTGTAGAACTTATACATAGCCAGAAGTGACCATACCAGATACTGACTTGCTAGAACTCTGGTAATTTTGCATCATTCAAAGATGTCGATGTCAAGCGATTAACTGTTTTGAGAGATCTGTATTAATATTCAAGCTTTTCCGGTGATCTTTACACACGTATGTTTATTATATTATAGCCAACGTTAACATTACTTGTGTTTATGTATGCTCTCAAAAGATTAGAATTATTAACTAGCGACTATTTCCATAGCAACCCAACGCTCAGAATAATTTTCATTTCCGTTTGTTATCTCTAAGATCTGTGGTTGTCTGTTGTGACATGTTATCTGTTGTATCAGAGCCCAAAATTGGTTCTTAATCTGGTCCCGTCAATGATGTCGAAAACAAATGACGATGAGACTGATAACTGGAGCCGCCTCTGACCACTGGTCAGTTTTGTAAACAAGATTTGTTTGTGATACTTTCAGGAGTTTAAAATACCTGTCTCCTCTGAATTACACGCGATTTGTCTTTGAAGTGTCGAGTGATATAGAATACCCTGGCTTAAATTCTCCTCCGATGTTACCAACCTTTGCCATTCTTTGTTTGAACCTGTAGATCACCTGCTTCCCCACTCGACAGACGACAGCGATCTTACACCGCTGCCATGACTACTAGCAGATTTCTGTTTGAAAAGCGAGCTGAACATTTAACTGACAATGCTCTTTTTACTGTCCACATAATAGTGTGCCTCAGGGATTTATTTTGAGACATTTTTTCCTTCCAACTTGGTTTCCTGCCTTACATTCTGCTTTGAAGAGACTGTAGCGCAGCGTGTTATCTCAGCCTTTGTCGGTCGGTCACTTCTTTACAAAACATGTTTGGCTGTTTATCGCTCAGCCTTCTAAAAATTATCACGGACTGATACCGCGAATGGTCTTATGGCACAGTATTTTTTAACAGCTGGTCATATTTTACCGTAAGCATTTTCTTAAATTGCGCGCGAATAATTTTGCGTCTATTTTGTGCAGTGTCGAGCTTTGCAAGGACAAATGGGCTTGCTACATTACGGACCAGATGGCTCCAGTAGGGTTAGGTAAGGATGAAAATTACTCCTCTCGAAGGCCGATCTTGCCATGCGCCGTGTAGAGAAACTGACTTCCTCTGCATCAGTGACCAGCATTACGGACCAGATGGCTCCAGTAGGGTTAGGTAAGGATCAAAATTACTCCTCTCGAAGGCCGATCTTGCCACGCGCCGTGTAGAGAAACTGACTTCCTCTGCATCAGTGACCAGCATTACGGACCAGATGGCTCCAGTAGGGTTAGGGAAGGATCAACATTAGTCCTCTCGAAGGCCGATCTTGCCACGCGCCGTGTAGAGAAACTGACTTCCTCTGCATCAGTGACCAGCATTACGGACCAGATGGCTCCAGTAGGGTTAGATAAGGATCAAAATTACTCCTCTCGAAGGCCGATCTTGCCATGCGCCGTGTAGAGAAACTGACTTCCTCTGCATCACTGACCAGCATTACGGACCAGATGGCTCCAGTAGGGTTAGGTAAGGATCAAAATTACTCCTCTCGAAGGCCGATCTTGCCACGCGCCGTGTAGAGAAACTGACTTCCTCTGCATCAGTGACCAGCATTACGGACCAGATGGCTCCAGTAGGGTTAGGGAAGGATCAACATTAGTCCTCTCGAAGGCCGATCTTGCCACGCGCCGTGTAGAGAAACTGACTTCCTCTGCATCAGTGACCAGCATTACGGACCAGATGGCTCCAGTAGGGTTAGGTAAGGATCAAAATTAGTCCTCTCGAAGGCCGATCTTGCCACGCGCCGTGTAGAGAAACTGACTTCCTCTGCATCAGTGACCAGCATTACGGACCAGATGGCTCCAGTAGGGTTAGGTAAGGATCAAAATTACTCCTCTCGAAGGCCGATCTTGCCACGCGCCGTGTAGAGAAACTGACTTCCTCTGCATCAGTGACCAGCATTACGGACCAGATGGCTCCAGTAGGGTTAGGTAAGGATCAAAATTACTCCTCTCGAAGGCCGATCTTGCCATGCGCCGTGTAGAGAAACTGACTTCCTCTGCATCAGTGACCAGTTTCGTTTTCACAGTGAGTTTGTGGATGATGATGTAGCTTAAATACTAAAAGCCGAAGAATGTTTTGCCGACTGCTTAGGAACATATGAATCTTAGTTTTCAGAGGTACGTGGTTGCGAAGTCAAAACTGAATGCAACAGGCTAACTCACAGACAGTTAACCCTAATTAACTTCACAACCTAAATAGAAAAACGATCTTGCTCGCCAGCAAGCCCCCCATTTTCTCCTAATGTGTGATGTACAATGCACGCGCTATAGGCCAGATAAATCAACGTATTTAGTGCTTAGTTGAATGTACTACCGTGAATAATCAACAGGTGGGTAGGTAGGTAATTAAGTAATTATAGTTTTTTAAAAAATATATTTTAATGAGGGAAAATAAAGAAAATTGAGAGAAGTCAGGGTTTTCCTTACAGAGCACTGGTTAGCTAGCGACTTAGTTTAGGGACCCTGTCCAGATTAAATATATCAGCCCGTTTAGGACAATTCTGCACTGGTTTTCGGCGATTGACATCAGTCGTGGAACATTTCGTACGTTTGTTTTAATTCATGTTTCCGAGGCATTAGATGTATTGGTTTTAGACTTTAAAGGAGGTAACTGAAAACTCCAACATAAACCCTTCTACATACGCTTATATGGATTTTTTAAATCAGTGATACACTTATAAATATAGTTACATCCACTTATAAATATACTTACATCCACTTATAAATATAGTTACATCCACTTATAAATATACTTAGATCCACCTATAAATATAGTTACATCCACTTATACATATAGTTACATGCACTTATACATATAGTTACATCCACCTATAAATATAGTTACATCCACCTATAAATATAGTTACATCCACTTATACATATAGTTACATCCACCTATAAATATAGTTACATCCACTTATACATATAGTTACAATCCCCTATAAATATAGTTACATCCACTTATACATATAGTTACATCCACCTATAAATATAGTTACATCCACTTATACATATAGTTACATCCACCTATAATATAGTTACATCCACTTATAAATATAGTTACATCCACCTATAATATAGTTACATCCACTTATACATATAGTTACATCCACCTATAATATAGTTACATCCACCTATAAATATAGTACATCCACTTATAAATATACTTACATCCACTTATAAATATACTTACATCCACTTATAAATATACTTAGATCCACCTATAAATATAGTTACATCCACTTATACATATAGTTACATGCACTTATACATATAGTTACATCCACCTATAAATATAGTTACATCCACCTATAAATATAGTTACATCCACTTATACATATAGTTACATCCACCTATAAATATAGTTACATCCACTTATACATATAGTTACATCCACCTATAAATATAGTTACATCCACTTATACATATAGTTACATCCACCTATAAATATAGTTACATCCACTTATACATATAGTTACATCCACCTATAAATATAGTTACATCCACTTATACATATAGTTACATCCACCTATACATATAGTTACATCCACCTATACATATAGTTACATCCACCTATAAATATAGTTACATCCACCTATACATATAGTTACATCCACCTATACATATAGTTACATCCACCTATACATATAGTTACATCCACCTATACATATAGTTACATCCACCTATACATATAGTTACATGCACTTATACATATAGTTACATGCACTTATACATATAGTTACATCCACCTATAAATATAGTTACATCCACCTATAAATATAGTTACATCCACTTATACATATAGTTACATCCACCTATAATATAGTTACATACACTTATAAATATAGTTACATCCACCTATAAATATAGTTGCATCCACCTATACATATAGTTACAATCCACTTATACATAGTTACATCCACCTATAAATATAGTTTACATCCACTTATAAATATAGTTACATCCACCATAGTTACATCCACCATAGTTACATCCACCTATAAATATAGTTACATCCACTTATACATATAGTTACATACACTTATAAATATAGTTACAATCCACTTATACATATAGTTACATCCACCTATAAATATAGTTTACATCCACTTATACATATAGTTACATCCACCTATAAATATAGTTACAATCCACCTATACATATAGTTACATCCACCTATAAATATAGTTACATCCACTTATACATATAGTTACATCCACCTATACATATAGTTACATCCACCTATACATATAGTTACATCCACCTATAAATATAGTTACATCCACCTATACATATAGTTACATCCACCTATACATATAGTTACATCCACCTATAAATATAGTTACATCCACCTATACATATAGTTACATCCACCTATACATATAGTTACATGCACTTATACATATAGTTACATGCACTTATACATATAGTTACATGCACTTATACATATAGTTACATGCACTTATACATATAGTTACATCCACCTATAAATATAGTTACATCCACCTATACATATAGTTACATCCACCTATAAATATAGTTACATCCACCTATACATATAGTTACATCCACCTATACATATAGTTACATGCACTTATACATATAGTTACATGCACTTATACATATAGTTACATGCACTTATACATATAGTTACATCCACCTATAAATATAGTTACATCCACCTATACATATAGTTACATCCACCTATACATATAGTTACATCCACCTATAAATATAGTTACATACACTTATAAATATAGTTACATCCACCTATAAATATAGTTGCATCCACCTATACATATAGTTACATCCACCTATAAATATAGTTACATCCACTTATAAATATAGTTACATCCACCTATAAATATAGTTACATCCACTTATACATATAGTTACATCCACCTATAAATATGCCAATTGTGTGTTTTATTGAGATTTTAGAAATTTGTGTTACACGAGGTTTGTTTCGTATTTCTTCTTAAAATAAGCAAAATATTCGATTTAGTTTTGTTGTTGTATTAACATTACAAGGTTGCAGGTGTTAGGTATCCATGATGAAATCGTGGTATTATGCTGAGAGATGTTTATTTATATCAGACAGAGGCAAAGTCTGTCAAATAATGACGAGGACGTTCTGGTTTAGCGTAGTTATATCTCCAAAGCTACTGAGCGCGTCAAGAATTCCTGTGTGAACATTCTTTATATTTTAAAAAAACATCTTCATTTACGGTTTAGCTAAACACTAACTTCCTACCGACCAGCTTAGCCGAGAACCTTATGACCATACTTGTTTTATTTTCTCGTGGACACCAGGAGGAAAGATTTCTTTAGCTTTTAACCATTTTTCACTTTTCACCTTTAGCTGAGATATTTTCAGAAACATTTTACCAATTTTTAGATGTTAGTGAAGATTTTAAGAAATTTTCAGAGATGTGGACTGAACTCGAAGAGTCGCTTTTATTCTACATCCAGAAATATTAAAACAGCTATACACAGATCAACCAACGATTTACCTATTTATCTGTCTGGTCTAAATGTCCAGTTTCATCACAAAACCCGGCTAGGAATGAACTTCTGCATCAGGTTGGCGCTGTTTCCTTTACCTGGGTAAAGAAAGTAGTAGACAGCAGCAGGTAGTGGATCACGGGTGAGCGTGGCGACCCGATTTAGAACAGTCTGTGATATCGTCCACAATGAGATGTTACGATATTTTTCACTTAGGTGATGGCAATAGAGGTGCAAATGCTGCCAAAATATTTGCAACATTCCAGAAGATACCGTCAACAGCCGGTGAAGATGCATTAACATAAATTATTCTAAAATGCTCCCCTTTGGGAGATGAGGCAATTCAGATACCATTTTTCGACTGTCCTTCTGCAAGTACTCGATCTTCTCACAAAGAGAACCTAGCAGACAGAACCAGTGCAGTCTTCACAAATTGTTAGAGAGAATGTGTAGACAGCAGGTCTAACGTGGTAGAGAGGCATGGTGCCCGTTCTGTAGGAGGTCTGCTGAAAACTGTAGCTGCTCGCGCATTTTCCACACGAAAAGTCTGTAGATTTTGATTCTTGGCTGTGGCGAACTTGTTGGTTGTGTTTCTTTTGTCTTTAATGCTAAACTTTGATTTTTATTCACGTTTCCAAAGGACCCTTCCGTCCATCAAATGTACATTCTGACTGCTGAATCTGCGAAAGCAGGACACTGTTTCTGCTTTTTCTTTCCACTTTCCAGTAAGCGTATTGTTCATCACCACGCAGACACATACACAAACATACTCTCTCTCTCCTCTCCCCCTCTCTCTCCTCTCTCTCTCTCTCCCCCTCTCTCTCTCTCTCTCTCTCCCCTCTCTCCCTCCCTCTCTCTCTCCTCTCCTCTCTCTCTCCCCTCTCTCTCTCTCTCCTCTCCCTCTCTCTCTCCTCTCTCCTCTCCCCCTCTCTCTCTCCTCTCTCTCTCTCTCTCCCCTCTCTCCCTCTCTCTCTCTCCCGCTCTCTCTCCTCTCTCTCCCCTCTCTCCTCTCTCTCTCTCCCCTCTCTCTCTCTCTCTTCCCCCTCTCTCCCTCTCCCCCCCTCTCTCTCTCTCTCCCCTCCTCTCCCCCTCTCCCCTCTCTCTCTTCTCTCTCCCTCTCTCTCTCTCTCTCCCGCTCTCTCTCTCTCCCCCCCTCTCTCCTCTCTCTCCTCTCTCTCTCTGCCTCTCCCCCTCTCTCTCTCTCTCTCATGTCACTCAAAAGTTTCGAAAGACCAGAATCTTTCGCCGTGTTTGATGAGTCTCCACTCGTAGTAACTCCTGCCAATTTTTTGCATTTGAACCGAATATTGTGATGGCTCCATTCACTGCTTCCAGCAAATCACTGGATTATATTCTGTTTTGTTTGAGTTGATTTATAGAAAACGGAATGCTGAAAATGCCATTGCACTCATGAAACTAATAACTTGCTATTTTTCATTTGCTCGCTGACATTGCCATCAATCTGAATGCTAAATACAATTTTTTCATTTGTTTTTTGTTCTACGGCATTGATTGACTCTAACATTTTCTCTGTAATAAAAAAGGATTTATATAGGACACTCCAGAGCTGCAAGATTAAACTCTGGTAGTTAAGCATCGATGATTTTGTCAGCATAAGACAAACTAAGAACGGTAAGTGTTTTCAAGGATCTGTACGGCCAAGTATTTAAGGTTACCATGAATTTTGACGTTTTCTGTCTTAGGCACATTCAGTACTCTGAGCCACGGCTTTTCTCCCATTCTAAGTTTATTTTCTGCTGAACTTTGGAACCTTTATGAAGTTCAGATTTAAGGTGGTACACTATTGATTTTAAGCAATCTTTTCCATCGGCCCTCTCGCCATTTCCAATTGATATTCAATTCCTTGTTTACGGGAAATGTGTGAACGTGGTTTACCATTCTTAACAGCCTGAAATGATTCCAATTCTCAAAAATTTAAAAAACAAACAAACTTAATCAAGCCGTATATCTCGATAAATAAAATTACTACCTTTTTATTTAACGGTCTTTAGCATTTTTGGTTCGTCATCTTTCTTCTAGCGCAGTGATTCTAATTCTGTTGGGATGCGGTTTGTCGTCATTTTGATTTTTGGTTTCTTGCTGACAATGAAGTGGAATTCTTTTTTGTTGATTTCAAATCTTCCTTTTAAACTGGACGATTAAAATGCATTTTTCATCACTTAGCTGAAGCTCCTTGTTTTCCTTTTGTATTTGCTTCAGCTTTTGGCACTGTGCATCACGTCTAAAAGTGAAATTGAATCAGAAACGTTTGTTGAGAATTCAAATAATGGTTGCTTACTGAAAGCATAGTCTCAGTTTCTAGTTCCTCGTCAGTCTGTAGATGTCGCTGCTTAAGTTGTATTTTTGTATCGTGGAGAATAGAGGTTTTTTTTTAATTGGACGGCAATCTTTGCGTTATGTAAGTTTTTGCGACTTTTGTTTAAATGTATCATCATCTATTCTCTCTCAGAGCAGGTTAACAGACTAATGGCTATTTGTACTCTCTTTCTCGCTTATAGATCGAAGGAAACAGACTCCTTCGAAAAGGTTTTTCTTTAAAAAATCTACTGTACTATTCATGAAAACATCAATCATCTGACTTGCACGTTGGATCAGAAAACCAGCAAGGATTAAATAATTCAACAACTGTGAATATAAAGTAAAAATAAAAACAATATAAAAAATAGTTTTGTGATGGAGGCCCTGAACGGTGACCGCTGGGCGACTGCCAACGAATTCAGCATTAGCTTTATTTATTTTTATTTTTATTATGGAAGGGTACTTTACTGATGAGAAATATTGAAATCACTGTTAGAAAATTCCTTTGGGCTGGTGGGCATTTCCAACCACTTGTATGTTAACTATGCCATATGTATTGCTTTTATAATAGCACAGAAACAACGTGATAAGTTCCGTCTACTGCCACAAAATGGATAAGTTTATTTAAGAACATGTCGTCACTATAGTTAATGTCTAATTACATAAAACTTAAAAACAATTAATTTAACGGTCAATCTTCAATTATCTCTGTACTCTGACAGGATAATTTTCTATTTGTTTCCCAGAGTTTTTTCTCTTTTGGTTACAGACAATTTTTCTCTTGTTCGTAACATTTCCTTTGCTCTTTGTATGGAGATGCCTCTAGTCCCGAGAATCACTCTCTGTATGTTAGCTGTTTTCCTCGTTACTACGTCTCTGGCATCTGTTGCAGTTGATCTGCATATCATGCAGCATTAATGAACAAGACACTAGTTTTGTTATCTTTACCTCATGCGATCATTCATCAATGCTATTAGACCTGATCTGTCTTCCACACGATACATTTCCATGTTTATCACTAGTTACTATAAATGCCTGTTTGAAAGTTTCTTTCCACTCCATCATGCTGTCTGAGAAAATCCATTCTTGATCTAACGATAAATAATCGTGCAGGTTTTATGCCAGTTGTTGGCCAATAGATAAACCTGGATCTCATTTATTTAGCCTGTTCTTCTACAAAGATATCCAGGATCATAGACGTCACATTTCGTTTGATGAATCCATAAAGAGAATTCAAAGCTTTTTTTCGATCCATAGATTTTGTTGATGTTTTAGTTTTCATAGATAACTTTTGAAATGAATTGTAATAGTAATTTTACGAGACATTCACTGATCCTGCTCCGAATCTGCGATTTAAAAAAAAAAAAACTGTTATACTGAGAAACCTGCGTACAGATGCTTTTTTTAGCTGTGATTCCACGAAATGATGCTCAGCCCCGCACCTGATTCCACTTCCAAAGTCCTCTTGACATCATTGAAAATCATATTACTTACAACCGCGCTGTATTTATGGTACCAAAATGAATTATTCCGTTCGCAATGTATTGCCAATCAAATGATGCCGTATTCGTTTGTCATGAACTACGAATCTTCGGGTCTATTTGAGTTTCTTCATGTGAACAGCAAATGCTGAAGAGTGACCAGCTTTTTATATTTGCATAAATCTTCCTTTAGATGTGATTCGGCTGAACAACCTAATGTCGCGCACTGACAGCATCTTTCGGATTCTTATCCTTCTTGTTTTACTTTCTCAAGCGGTGCATTGATCATTTGATTGTAGGCGATCGGTGCTCCGACAGTTTTATCCTGCTTCATAGCATTTTAAAGGCACCGGTCGAAACCTGACGGTTTTAGTTGATTCCTCCGTCTTTCTTCTTGCTTCAGTCAGACTGCGTCCAGCTGACTATATCGCATAGAAGTACACAAGCAATATGCTATTACACGTATGAAGCGCTTTATCACAGATAGGTTAATAATGTCCCTTTCCATATGCTTTACATAGCTCAGAGAACGTCTGCGAAACATTGGCTGATTAATAGTGAGCTACAAAACGTTTTTGAGAATATCCTTTATATATAAATATAGCGTCAAACAAACAAAAATTAATATCCTGCCGGCAACAATGCTTCGTGTTTAATTGATAACAGAGCACGTTTTTTTTTAATAAAAAAAATAATAATTAAGAACAGTTTTAAAGTTTCTTTTGGAATCTTTCAGAATAAGTGTTTGTCTTCTCTAAGCAATATCCATGGCTATTTTGTATGTGCGGAGTGTAGTTTGTTTGGCTTATCTCCCGTGGAGCGGTTGCTCTGTCTGTCCACTTTACCCGTGGTCAACCTCTGACTCTGGATCCTGTAAAAGACTCAACCCTCTTGACCCAGGGGCCACCCTGCTCCGTAAACCGGAGTCACCACACTAGGCGGCGGTAATTGATTTGTATTGTCTGTTTAGCCGGAAATCCCCATATTGTCTTTTAATCTGATTTATACAGAACCTTAAAGAGCAGAGATCATTTGAAAAAGAATAGTAAAGTAAGTTTTTGGTTAAAAGAAGCAATCACTTCGTTTCTAAATGGTGCGAGCTGGAGTTATAAAGGAAGCGAAGCTAATTAAATAACAAAAATATCTTATTTTGATAAGTTCTTTTTAGTAAATACTGAGGTGTTGCTAATTTAAAAAAAAACAAATGACCCATTTATGATGCCTTTCATGTTATCCCCTTCTGATAACACAAGGTTTGACCACGTTCTTGCTGTGTCTAAATATCTACCGTGAATCAGAAAGCGTAAGCCCTTGATGAAATGGGTTTACCTGCCTATAAAGTGCGTGGCCGCCTCTCATCTCATGTCTAAAAAGTGTTGGGAATATGTTCACTTTCATCGGTTAATTATATCCTATCTACTGCAGCATTAAACTGTTGACTAGTTGGTGAAGCCTGGCAACCTCTCGACATTGGAGACACAAGTGTCGCCTATTCTGCGCTCCGAGAGGCCCGACAATTCTGAAGAGAAAACCCGATGTGGGAGGAAGCTCGCCGCCGACTGGTAAAGGAACTACGTATGGGAGGTGGCCGACCCCTGACTAGAAATCGAACTCCGGTTCTCAAACTTTGCAGTCCAGAAGCCTAATTTCTGGGCCGCCGGCTGCATTCACAATAGAAATTAATAACATGCATTTATTTAATCAAAGTGCATCAGATGTATGTATATACTTTTAGCCATATTTAATTTTTAAAAACCATCGTCTGCTTTCGGTGCCCCTTTCTGATGGCCCCTGCCCACTCACTTGTTGCTATGCTTCTGCTGTTGATAATTATTTTACCCATCTAATCAGTATGTATAAATAAAACATTTCTCTCGAGGTTGCCTTTTGTTCTATATTTCTTATTACTATAGTTATATTTTTCTTAGACTTTTAATATCATAAACTTAACGGAACAGCTAAAATTTGCCGCTATCCACATGCTGGAAATCGTCAGCAAGTCGTCACCCCCTGCATAGCATATCCGATATGTGGACATACAAACGTAATAGAACTGAAGTTTACTCTTTATTTTAGTTAATTATTTGTATAACTGCCATTTTAAAAATAATTTTCCAATCTTTTACCAAATTAAAATTTTTCAGTTTCTTTTTCCTCAAAAGAATGATCGTTTTTCTCATTCAGTCATCAGATAGGTTTGCATTTCTCAGTATTAAACTATTTTTTACTCGATTACATTTTAATAAACAACAAGTTGAGAGATAATAGACAAGAAATTATTATATATGAAATAAACTGGAAGGAGAAACGAAGAAAATGTATCTGTTGATTGCCCGGCTTAGATTTTACACAGGGCCACCAGGATTGACAAGGGGCTGGATGAGATTTGGCTCATGCTGATACCTTCAGCAGACAGCAGTCTAGAAGATTTCCGACACTGCTCCGTGGTCTCGACCTCACGGTCAATGGCCTTCGTTTTCGATAACTTTTCGCCAGCACGAATTTGACCAAAGACGAACAACGATAACAGTTTGTTCAGACATTGCTGTACCTCTCAAGAGCAGAGGTCAATATTTGCTAACCACTTGAGAAATTCTCGCTGGGTGGGACCGACGATGGTTAGATTTACACGAGTGTTTAGCAACTTTCATGTCTACGAAACTCTTTGTCAAAGCTGACCCCTACCCTGCGTGCTCTCCATCTACCTGATCAGAGAGAGATGCCACAGCACCTACACATCCAGCCTCTCTTAGCGTTGTTTTGGATGGTTGGGAAGACGTAGGCCACGCCCAGCAATAATAAAATTCATAGGGGACACAGATGATTGAAATTTCGGTAGCTTTTCCGGGTGGACAAAACACGGCACTGGAAAATGTTGCATGGCAGGCGATTGTTTAGGTGCCGATCTTCAGCTAGGAAGCTGCGGCCGCTATCTGGGAGACGACCGAGTACCAGTCACTAGCCTAGTTCAGAGTGAAAATTTGGAGGAGCCCAGTGTTTCACGTGGTGTCGTGCGAGCAGCTGGTGTCGGACCGATTGCAGAAGCACGACCATGAAGGTAATAATCCAGGAGGGCACATGTCATCGGCCCCCAATCAAGTCGCTAGACACCACTCTCTCAACCTTTTCACTGTAACATCTGACCTAGCTTTTACACCGACGCGGCTCAATTAGTGCAATTACTGTCAGGCGATGATCGCGCGCAAGTCATGGTAAACTTAAAGGGACGGTCACAACACGTGGAGTTTACCGTAAAGTACAGGAAATAAGCTTCGCTTTTCCGAACTTCGCGTCGCGTGCATAACAGAATTCAGCATCTCGATTGGGGGAATACGATAAATATTTATAATCATTCTTTCGACTTAATTATAATAATTCCAGTATAAATATGTGGAAGTCGGTTAGGTTGTTTTTGAAATATTACTTAACTGTTACTTGAACATAAGTCTGAATGCAAATGGCGACGACCTCCTTTCAGGGAGGGATCTGTCTAGAACACTTGTACTGATCACTAAAAAAACAACAAACTAAAGACAAATCTGCGATATTTTTCAAGAAAGAAGTTATAAATTAATATCCAATCTATATTTGCGTCGTGCCTATATGTACATGTGTGTGTGTGTGTAAATACTGCTAAGGTATTTAGCTACGTCAACCGCTTCCATTTTGGTGAGGCCGCTTAAGTCATTCGCACAAAACTAGAACCAACCGAGAGGCGATTTTAAACATACCTGTTTTTTTAAGTGTGACTTTACACGTTAATAAAATTCGCCAGGTGTCTACTTAAAAGGTTTGGAGCGAAAAAAATCACCCAATTTATCTAACGACAAAATTATTTTTTAGTGTTTGAATCGACCGATTTGTCGAATCCATTACAAGTGTGCTGGAAAACACTTTACTCAGATGGGTCGCATCTGCCGAGTTCCTGCTAACCCAGAAGAGGTTATACCGGGATCGACAAGACCCCTTCTTACTTTCTTTTAGGTAGGCGTCAGCTCTATTTGTGGGCGCTGTTACACAAAGTTACAACCATTGTTTTGTTGGGAAGGCAGCCACAAAACATCCTCTCCACTATTATAGTAGTTACTGATATGTACTAATATGAAAAAAAGAATTCCAACAGTTTTATCGACGTCCGTTCGTAAAAAAAAAAAAAATCGCTTTCAGTAGACTATATAGATACGTGTAAAATTCTTCTCTGTTATTTTTTCTATTCCCAAACTACATAAAAGCATGATTTATGGTCGTCGTAAATCTGAAATACAGTGCAGAACGCTCCCGTGTACGCTACTTTAATAATACTATGCATTCTTTCCATTACACCCAAACCGTGTCTGTGGAGTATGACACCCTCTACGAACCCACTCAGGGAACATTATACCCATCATATCATGCCTGTGGGATGTGACACACTGTATCACCATCTACGAACCCAGTCAGGGAACATTATACCAAACATGTCATGCCTGTGGGATGTGACACACACTGTATCACCATCTACGAACCCAGTCAGGGAACATTATACCAACCATGTCATGCCTGTGGGATGTGACACACACTGTATCACCATCTACGAACCCAGTCAGGGAACATTATACCAACCATGTCATGCCTGTGGGATGTGACACACACTGTATCACCCTCTACGAATCCAGTCAGGGGACATTATACCAACCATGTCATGCCTGTGGGATGTGACACACACTGTATCACCCTCTACGAATCCAGTCAGGGGACATACCCACCATGTCGTGCCTGTGGGATGTGACACACCGTACCACCAGTCAGGGAACATTATATCCACCATGTCGTGCCTGTGGGATGTGACACACCGTACCACCAGTGAGGGAACGTTATATCCACCATGTCGTGCCTGTGGGATGTGACACACTATCACCCTCTGCGAACCCAGTCTGGGGACATCCACCATGTCGTGCCTGTGGGATGTGACACACACTGTATCACCCTCTACGAATCCAGTCAGGGGACATACCCACCATGTCGTGCCTGTGGGATGTGACACACCGTACCACCAGTCAGGGAACATTATATCCACCATTTCGTGCCTGTGGTATGTGACACACCGTACCACCAGTCAGAGAACGTTATACCCACCATGTCGTGCCTGTGGGATGTGACACACCGTACCACCAGTCAGGGAACATTATATCCACCATGTCGTGCCTGTGGGATGTGACACACCGTACCACCAGTCAGGGAACGTTATATCCACCATTTCGTGCCTGTGGGATGTGACACACCGTACCACCAGTCAGGGAACATTATATCCACCATGTCGTGCCTGTGGGATGTGACACACCGTACCACCAGTCAGGGACCATTATATCCACCATGTCGTGCCTGTGGGATGTGACACACACTGTATCACCCTCTGCGAACCCAGTCTGGAGATTGTGCTGCGTGTTGTTTCAGAGGATATCTGCATCAATAAAAGAACCTGACTAGGATTCTGACCTCAAAGTTTAATATCAGAAAGTACATTTTGAATGAGAGTGACAAATTTACTGGCCAAAAGTAAGCTTTATGTACTTTAATATACAGACAGAAGTATCCCGGTGAGTTCAACTCTCTTGTATTTTAACGATTTCCGTGTTTCCGGTAAAATCAAAGCGCGCGACATACAAGAGCGTTTAAAGAAATGTTAAAATCTCTTCCCTTTATTTGTTTATTTCTTAATGTAAATCTTCTCACCTGTACATAAAGTGTAACGTAATGCATTCCTCTTTAAAATGTGAGCAGCATTTGCTCTAATTTAAGAAATACAATAAAGGCGAATGCTATGTCCTTTGGTGGGTCAGCTATTTCTGTTCAATTGCACAGCCAGTCTCCCACCACCTTTCTTTGTC
Source organism: Nautilus pompilius (assembly GCA_018389105.1). NCBI lineage: Eukaryota > Metazoa > Mollusca > Cephalopoda > Nautilida > Nautilidae > Nautilus > Nautilus pompilius. The sequence continues at coordinate 847,832 of JACATO010000961.1, read as the reverse complement.
ATCTGATTTTCCACTGTGTTCTTAACGAGACTGATGCGGTTCTGTCGTTTTATAAGATTCGGACGTACAAAAGAAATGCATTTAATTCCTTTTTCAGTAACGAAGGGAAATGATGGCTGAACTGTACAAAGAAATGGAATCGCAGATCAGCCCAGCGTAAGAATTATAAACAGATAATTAGACTCTGACAAGTGCGCGAAATCGTATTTTTGTCAGTTGGTCTGTTTCGCTTTTATGTAACTGGTCTAAAGAAATACAAAGCTGCAAGTCGTGTATATATTATATTTCCTATCCGTTCTATTTTCCAAATTAACAAAAATATATGCATCATTTACAAGACAGATTTTTGTGTTCTAAGAAATGTTAAATATAAGTAAGATTTAAAAGAAGTAATTACTTTTGAAATGCTAATATTTCAGAGAGTGTAGCAGTGAGCAGATCTGGTTGGGAGAGAGGAAACGGTAAATAAAACGCGGCCAATGATAAACGTGATCACATGGACATTTTATTTGCGTAGATTTAGCAATCATTTTAGTGTATCTATTAATGTGTTAGCATTCCTCTTTAAAGCTTTACATGCTGCGAATGGCTCGTAAAATCTTTAGAACAATCGGATTCAGATGAAGCTTTGTTAAGTTTGAAAGCTATTTGCTTTGTCTGTTTACTTGTTTGCCAGTTAATCTGAAGCTAGGAAGACGAGCCTGAGAAAACAACAAAAACAAACCAGAGACGGCTACAGGGGCGCGAGGAGAGAGAGAGGGAGAGGGAGGGAGGGGGAGAGGGAGAGAGAGAGGGAGAGAGAGAGAGGGGATGGAGAGAGAGAGAGCGAGAGAGAGAGAGGGAGGAGAGAGAGAGAGAGAGACAGAGAGAAAGGATGGAGAGGGAGAGAGAGAGGGAGGGGAGAGAGAGGAGAGAGAGAGGGAGGGGAGAGAGAGGAGAGAGAGGAGAGAGAGAGGAGAGGGAGGGGAGAGAGGGAGAGAGAGACAGAGAGAAAGGATGGAGAGGGAGAGAGAGAGGGAGGGGAGAGAGAGAGGGAGGGGAGAGAGGGAGAGAGGAGAGGGAGGGAGGGGGAGAGGGAGAGAGAGAGAGAGGGAGGGGAGAGAGAGGAGAGAGGAGAGAGGAGAGAGAGTTTAGCTATCTGCTTTTAAAATGCTTTTTTAAACATTTAATCACATTGTTTAAGAAAGTTTTCAGCAAGTGAATTTAAAGGAAAATGACTAATTAAAAGTACATTTCAGCTGAAAATCAGTTGTAAGAGAAGCTGGGTACTACTATAGCATCAGATTTAGAAACGTACTCATCAGTATTTGTCATTGAACTTAACAGAACATCAAGAAAAACAAAGCCGTCCGTAACAATGGAGACAATAGCAGGTTGTGCAGTAAATCATCTCTTTATGCTAGGGATGCGTTCCTGAAAAAGTGCGCAGTAAGCAAATATTACTTTAAATTTAGAGATAGGGATACGTACTGTACAGTTCCTGATTCAACATCTACTTAATCCATCTATGGTAATAATAATAATAATAATAATAATAATAATAATAATAATAATAATAAATGTGTAGTTTTATTTGCATACCAACAGAAACAGGCTCGTGAGGACGATGTGGTGTTGCGATGGTCATTTTATGCGTGTGGTATAGAGAACATGGCATGGATATCTATGTGGTCATCACTGACCAGGGGAGTGTGACATCAGGAGGTGATGGCAGGGGTTGATAGAGTAGCCAGGTTACGAAGTGGTGCCAGTGTTGGGGAGACGGCTTGACCAATCGCTGCTTTTGATCATAGATTTCCTTATATGGAGCAAAAACAGCGTTCAAATTTGTTTAACCTGCAGACTCCTTTCCAGATTAGAGTCCATGTCAAGTACAGCTTTTGACATTTGCTCAATGTGAAATGCTTAACCTCCAAGACTACCTATTTGCTTTCTTGTTGATCATCTCCATTTGTCAGTTCCTCGAAGTTATTAATACTTCTGTATCATGCAAATCAAGGAGTTCCAACACATCTCTTCCTCAAGGTCTGCAAAGCTATCTCCAGCAAACTCGCATCCTGGTCGCACAACATCTCCAAGTCTTGAAAAGCCTTTAAAGTCATCAGCACATTCTTTTCATGGAACTTTCCAAGCAAAATTCATAGTGGATAATTTTATTTCATGCCATACAGCCATGGTGTTCTTGATAGCATCCTTAATATTGTGAGCCTTCTACCAATCACTAATGTTTGGCTTGTTCAGTCCATCTGTGCCGACTAACAGTTGGGATATCGTCCTTCTGCGGTGATAAGCTTTGAACGATGCTATCACCCCCTACTCTAAGGCTGTAGGAATGAGGTGGTGCTAGGGTGGGGGAGAAGAGAATGTTGATATTGGGGTGGGTGCATCTGATCTTTGAGGTGTCCTGGAGCATTACCTGGGACAAGGAGCACGTTGAATGCAAGTTTAGAGTCCCTGCAGTAGCATTCAGCATCCACAATAAAAATGATTTATGAACCAATTGTTACAAATCTGGCCAGTCACCAAGCTTCTTATTAGAAGCCCAATGCACGGAATAACATGTTCTTACCGAATTTACTAATTGCATGTGGGTTCATGAAGTGTTACACGTAGAATGACTTCATCTTGCAGTCCCCGCAGCATTGCCATATAGCAGTAGCATCAGCCTTTCCTTGGCTGCTTTGAATCTGGATGCCTCTCTCTCCTCCTTGCTTATGTAGGTTCTTTTGGGCATCTGTTTCCTGAACAACCGAGTCTCCTCTGCATTAACACTTGTCTTGGGTAGTAACCTCTGGAAACTTGCTAGCAGCCTTGTGGTCAGCACTAGCTGACTCTCCACAGATCATGTTATGGAGCTTTTGGCATTTTAGAAATTTATCGAACCGCTCCTTACACGAAGTGAATGTCTCGTGTTCCTACTTATATAAGCTGCTTGTAAAGCTGCTGAACCTTACTCTAGACCAGTGGGTTGCTGAGACTTATCTACCGCTGATTTTGGTCATATAACCTTAATCCAAGCATCTTCTTCAATACTGAGAGCCTCACTCCAGCTCATCTTCAGCTGAATCTGGGCTTCTACCCAGAATCTAAACATCTTCCTCAATACTGAGTTCTTCACTCTGGTATTTATATTTTCCGAAAGTAACGGTGAAGCATCCACAGAACTTCTGATCTTCTTGGCATTTAAAATATTGTCTATATGGTTAACTCGCCGAGGTTAATAGCTCAACCGAAAGCAATTTGACACCATCTAAACATTTTAAAATGTCCAGTTTTACCCCTAAAGTTAGTTCAGTCTCCTTTCTTTTCACATTAGGAAGAGTAAAATTCTTGGAAAACCTCTTCCACGTGTAAGACAGATAATGCGAAACTGAGTGAGTGTGAAAACTGGTTTCCATTACACGAAGCTCGTCATCTCTCGCTTCACCGTCCAAATACGCGCGCGTCGTAGGCTCTCTGATAGGCTTTTCCAGTTTTTGGAGAAATTTGGTCGCTCGAGTGTTTCCATTAACTACCTGAGCAATGCCTTGCATATGAAGTTATCCTTCACCTAACCGCATAATAGTGAATTTTTTCGCATATAACGAACTTCTGGTAGAAGTGTCTTCGCATAATAGCGAAATCACAAAAGATACAGTCGCATCAAGAGGGTTACTTACTGTAATTTCAACAAAACTCTCAATAGAAATCTTTTATTAGACCCGGAGATAATAAGTACTGAGACACATCTACGTGGAGACGGTTGCAAAGTATTTTATTGTAGATAATTTCCTCATCAACCATCAGTTTTATTTGAAATCTGAAAGAAATATTAATTTTTTTTTACCATTTGGCGCATGAAGAGAAGGGACAGACATCCACCAGCGATAACAAGATAGAAAAACAATATTGCTTTGCACACAGATAATGTCAACCAAAATAAAGACATGTAAACATTTATCGTTGAAGCAGCCTAACGCACTTGATTGTTGGTTTGAAAACTTTATTGTCAGCTTAATCAACAATCTCGACCTCATCAGTGTATTAACGACTGACAAATAGCTGTCTACATAACCTGGCCAGCGAAAGGGTTCAGTTACTTGTTGACAAATAATAGTCTAATGAACATCTAGTCCGTAACTACGACAGCCATTTTCGCCATTAAATACATTTCTGTAACTAAAAAAGAATCTCTAATAAACCAGCAAGAATAAAGAACTAAGTTATAAGTAAACAAATTAGTTTTAAAAAATCTAGCTGCGGTGTCAAAAATAACATAAAGAAAATTCTAATTTTACAGTTTTAATAAAATTTTAAAAAATTAATTACCAAAGCGCTTTTTTATGGCAGACATTGATATATGGACCCTGGGATGCTGATTTTTAAAAAAATTTCTTTCTCTACTCCAGAGACCGGAACATCCTTAAGACAAACTCTTTATCGGCGCCATGGTTTTGAGGATATCAAAGATTCTGCCGCTTATTTGGTGTGTGTTTAAATCTAATTTTGATATTTTTTTTACTATTATGTTCATTTACAACTCTGAAATACCAGGAAATAATTATGCGTTTGTTTAATTAAAACAATGCACAGCTTTTTCCTGATAAGAAAATAGATAGACAATATTTTTATCAGTTAAGAAAGTGAAGTACAGAATACTAATACAGCATCTTTCACAATAACACATTCTGCCGCAACCTCAAAGACGAAACTAACTATTATTCTACAAGAATACAAGCTGATTATATACATAATCCAAGTGCCATTTATATTCTACGGTAGAAAGCTGCCCTTGTGCTATGTTGCTTTCATTGCCAGTACGTGTCCCATTAACATATCAGGTTCGGATCTCTTAGAGACTTTTTGGATTTGTATTCTTGTATTTCGCTCCACCCAGTTTAACTTCAATGAACCAAGAATACGAGGATCAAATTACAAAGACTAAATGAAAATAGAAAAACAAGTTCCAAGTAGCAATATCAGTTTGGTTTCATACCTTGATGGACGACCTGAATAAAACGTGCTACGGAGACAGCAGACCTGATTTATCACTGTGGCGTGCTGGCGTTCCGTCGCCATATTAACGAGACAGGTGAAAACCGATGACACCAGACTACCGTGTAGCGAAAAACGGTTTGGAAGCGCAGGAGGAATTCACGTTTTTCTATCATCTCTTCCTCATTATCCACGCATAATCCATAAATAAAACAGCGACCTTAAACACCCCGAGACCTATTTAACATCAGTGTTTCGCTGGCGAGTGGAAGGCTTAGAATGAATGAAATATTTGTCACGCTGAAGTCAGACACAAAAAAACGGGAAGCAACATTAAATGGAAACAAAAGACATCAAAACAATGAAAAAAACAAAATGAGATGCATATTCAGAATGTTCACTCAACTGCTAATGTCTCCTTTTGTTTTATTTGTTCACCAGTTGATCAGAAAGAAAGCTATTATTTGGAGACAAGGAGAACATAATTACGTTACTTTGAATCATTGACATTTTTATTTGAGAGAGAGAGAGAGAGAGATGGAGATGGAGAGTGTGAGAGAGAGGAGAGAGAGAGAGAGAGGAGATGGAGATGGAGAGTGTGTGTGAGAGAGAGAGAGAGAGATGGAGATGGAGAGTGTGAGAGAGAGAGAGAGAGTGAGAGAGAGAGAGATGGAGATGGAGAGTGAGAGAGAGAGGAGATGGAGATGGAGAGAGAGAGAGATGGAGAGAGAGATGGATGGAGAGAGAGAGAGAGAGAGAGATGGATGGAGAGAGAGAGAGAGAGAGAGACTACTAAAACTATTGAATCAAAATCAATGACCACGATGTCTAATTGCTGTCAAATTAAGTCTGCTCTGGTAGTTCTCTAAAGTTTGGTATTCAGATAAAGACTATTTAATGTTATGTTTCAAAATGTTTTTAAATTTATAGATTTTTATGTACTTTCTGAACCAATGTGGAAGATACAGCCCGCCTTTGGCGTTTATTCGTTTTCTTTGTGGTTGGAAATTGATGTTTAAAGGTTCGCTGTGGGCGTTTTATAAAAGTAATTATAAAAACAGAGATGATTTTTTTCGAATGGTGAGATTCAGAGGTCTGATGTGTTCTGGTATAGGTTCCGTTCCTGTGTTTAGCCAGTTCAAGGACTGCATACTCTCCAAGAGGTTTAACTTAGGCACTGACGCCTCATGTTTAAAAGGTTAAATATCGAACCTTGACCTATTTCAAATCGGACCCTTTCTTAATTACTTAGAGTCGAACGCTTGCTTAGATGTTAGAATTCATAACAGATAGTTTAACTTTAAAATAATATTATAAAAACCATTTCACTACCGGTTCTTTTTTTCTTTCAGATTCAGATGTTTCATTTTCCTTTTTTAAACCCAATTTTTACCAGCGTTAACTTCTCTGGTAAAATTTTCACTTTGCCCTTCCTCTTTTTTATGTTGAAAATAGACAAAAATCTAAGGTGAAGCGTGGAACTTGGCAGAGTTCCTGACAAGTCAAAGAATTACCTGCGGTCTGCGTTGTTCTGTGATTCCCAATGCCTTTAATGGAACATCTTCTTTAAAGTTTATAGCCACCGTAAAAGCGATTTCTTTATCATTTTATCTGCTTTTATCTCTTAAACTACATGTCTGTTATTTAATAAAATAATAAACAAAAACATTTTAAAGAGTACAATTTTAAATAAATAATGCACCGGAGAGGATATCGTTATTTCTAGTACCAGATCCTCCTATACCTGTATAATATGTCTAATAAGGACTCGATTTTCTAAACATTACCTGTACCGACTTATATGAAACAATAATTCCCTTTTAAGGAACCAATAAAACAAAACAAGAGCAGAAGGGCGCTGTATTATTCAGGACGATATTTTCTAAATTACCTACTACATGGTGTATACGTCGCCAACAACAAATCTCGCCATTTGACAATATAATTGAAATGTTTCCAGTTTATGATGTGGCTTCCACGTAAGGGAAATATATCGTGCAAGCGGCGAGCCGATATTCTTCTGGTGTCAGCCATCCATCCGCTGAGCCGGAACGGCCGACCACCCAGTTCGTATCTGCTGGCATCACGGACCCTGATTCAGTTTTATTATTACGATCAACAAATGGCATTCTGCTTATGTTATGAATTTGTGTGCAGAAAGCAAGTCACTTGCTTGGATGGTTACGGGTAACCTGTATTTATCGTTCTCGGCTGCGCTAGTGGACGTATTTCCTTATAAAATCCGGTCGTCTTCGGCTTAAAAGATTTAATCCACAGATCCAGCGGGTCTGAGAACAAAAATCGTATTACTCCCATAAAGATTAACTGCCAGTCAACAGGTAAATCCTGAGGATGAAAAACAACGAAAAAAGCCTTTAACGAATTAAAGAAGACCAAACAACAAAACAAGATGGCTGCTGGAAGTCATCTGTGAATGTTCTAATAGCAACAACTTGATCGAACGGTGCGTGTTTTAGCTGAAAATTCCAGAGTCGCAATTGAAAATATTTAGCGCCAATAACTACAACTTATCGCTTCAGTGCGCGCACACACACACGCACACGCACACACGCACGCACACGCACACGCACACACGCACACACATACGCACACGCACGCACACGCACACGCATACGCACACGCACACACACCCACCCACGCACGCACACACGCACACACATACGCACACGCACACGTATACACGCACACGCACACACATACGCACACGCACACGCACACGCATACACGCACACACGCACACGCACACGCGCGCGCGCACAAACGAAATAACGAGTTGTTTGGGGTAAGATGGCCACCACAGCCACGCGATCCGAAATGTGTGTGTGGCTGTTGCGACTCAGTTCACGTGTTTGCAAAGCTGTTTGGTATGACTGGCTTAGTTTAGCCTCCATAGAATATACAAGGTACTACTAATATTTATTATTTTTTGGTTATTAACGTTTATTAGCTGATATTTGTGCTGACTTTTAAAAGAAGCTGAAAGAAAATATGCATACGAAAAGGAATAAACAGCAGTAAAAATTGTACACGTAATTAATATTCGTTCTGAGAAGCTAATTGTCATACGGCTTTTGAAAATAAATTTAGTGAAAATTCAAAGATTATTTAAATGTTTAACTTACTACAATTGAAAACCTAAAAGGTCAGATGGAGAAAGCTCGGAAACAAGTTGGTGGTTTATATATTTGGGAAGCAGAATATGGAATATTTACGGTGTCTGATATTATTTCTGTTTACGTAATGAGTTTTCTTTGCACGGAAAATTTAAATATGGAAAGATTAAAGTTTTACTAGAAAACGTCTACCTATTTTAGTTTGTTTTTTTTTGGATTAATAATATTTTTAATTGTATGGACCATAAATGGGCGTACTTTTATTCATTTACTTGATTATAAAATAATTTGTTTTGTGCAGTCATTACGACGTAAAACCAATTAACAGAGAAGAAAATAGAAAGAAACTCGCGGTGGGGCTGTGCCGAGGTTCTGGGTTTGGTATCCTTCGCTACATGGCAACAATGAAGCTGAGAGTAAAACTTTAGATATAACTGGATTAATCTCCCCCTCTATTTTACCAAGTGATTTAGGTTAAGTATTTCTGATGGGTCTACTTCACTCTGTTTGCTCGCATCAGCTTTCTAATTCACACTTTGCTATGACTCGAAGCCAGGACAGAATTAGCGCGGAAAACAATGACGGCGTTAAGCGCAGACAGGATATGAGGTCGTTAGAAAACTGGTCTCGTTTGAGATATGAATGAAGCGGCCGTGAGACAATCACACGCCTGAAGAAGCTATTACGAAGCGTATTAGGCTACAATCGGATTAGGATTTTACGAGTCAATACTCGGCGGAGATAAGAATTTAGACCAGCCATCTATTTTGCAGCATCAATGCGACAAAAGAAAGCATAATACCCCCATTTTAAGCCGAAGGAAATCCTTCATTTTCTAAACATATTTTTTTCCTTCTCTTTAAACAATGTGCCTGCTGAATTGGCAAAGAATTTTTAAAAATCGTGTAAATTAATTGCCTGTAAACAAGCAGTTTTACGAAAATCTTGGGACATCGTAATGAGATTTGGGCAGAAATACTCACCTGTTTATGGTAAAATAATTAAGTGAGGATTACTTTTCATATTCATCACAAGGCCTCAGTTTCCGACCCATGCACGGACAGTCCTGAAGCAAACGATCACCTCGGACTTCAGCTTAAGAGAAAAACTGATTGGAAGATATCGAGCAGGTAAATAAAACAATAAACGGTAACAGATTAATTTTAAAATTCATCGGTAATTAATCTGTTTAAACAAAATAACACCTGTAATACCTTTTAAAAAAAAAACCTTTTCTGAAAAAATGTCCTTGTTTGTCTTTTCTTCTCAGAAAATTTAGCATTTTATCATAATTTTAAAAAAATATCAAAAATTTTTGGTCTGAGCGAAAATAACTAAAGTTTATATTCCTCTCGTAGCTTTTACTGTGCATCTCCTGGTCCTGCGGAGCTTTGAAGTTATTCTCTCTCTCTCCTCTCTCTCTCTCTCTCCTCTCTCTCTCTCTCTCTCTCTCTCTCTTATATGTGTGTGCAGAATCTAACCGTAATAACTTGAATACTTCAGAGAACTTCTTTATTATGAAAAGATAAATGGCTACACATGTACAAAAGTGGCAAAAATCAGACCGAATAGTATTTGGAAGAACCACCAGGAACATTCTGTAGCGTTTAGACCAAGTTATAGCATAAAATCGAAACGTTGAGGTTTTGCATCACTGTCTGGTCAAGGTCACACCGCCATGGTTGAGCCAGTCCAGTCTCAGCCCAACACAGACCTTTTCCTCACGCACGGCTCGTTAGGTTGAGTTCATGTTCTGGTTCTGTCTTTTAAGTTTTTGTTTTAAGAAAATATCATTATCTAAAAACTATACATCTATTTAATACGAATAAAATTTGTAAATGTTGATAGTATGAAGAAAAACATAATGAAGTTCATCTTGAGCTTGCAGGTTTGGAAATGATTGAATAGTTAGTACGGATACAACTCGTCGCGCTGTTTTAGAAGAATTGATCTGTCAAAGATATGTTTGATAGCAGTGACGAATTACCTCATTTTGGTTGGCGAAAACCAGGCAGTGATCACGGACATAAGAATCGAGGTTAACTTCAATAGTATTATAGCGAGATATCGTGCATTACCATGTTTCTGTATAGTGATGCCGAACGGTTGCTTTCAGATCCATAACGAACCATTTTCCAGTGGGCTTACTTAATAACGGCGGACTTCTCTAGCTGACTCTGCCAGGAATAAGATTAAACCGTTTGCTGTCTTTGCAGACGTAAACTCTCCCAGAGCCGGACATTGTATACCCCACAGAAAATAACAAAATCATATAAAACGGTTAAAAACAGAATAATGCATCAGGTGTTTACTAAACTGAATAAATACATCAAATAAAATAAATTCAGTTTGTTTTATCGCAAAAGCCCTTTGTCGACATTAGGTGGCGATTATCGCAGACAAAACTAATCTTATCAACTAAAAGACCGCCTATTTGAAAGTTTGATGCTGTAGAATTTCCACAATTAGCTTTATCTGATCGATTTACTGGTCCAAAGCAGCGGTGAAAACAGATTTTTAAAACGTTTCTAGGCAACAATAACCAGTTGTTTTCTTCCTTTTTATGTAAGTATTTTAGACTAAGTATACTCTTAACATTGGTGTTTATTTAACAAAGATGGCTAACGGAACCCTATAACCTACATTTGTTTGGGAACTTAGGAGCCCGGCCCTGTCCTGATTCTTCCGAAAATTATGTTTTAAAATATGTGTAGGACCAGTGAGTCAACGTCTGTAAAGTACCAGGAAGAGAACCATCGCAGACCGAGCCTTTCTCGATCTCTCGAAGCCTCACGCCCGCCAGTGCGGTCTGTTAGATCCAGCTTATCGGGCAGCAACATTCTTTTAATTTCTTTGAATTCGAAACCTACCCGAGAAGAGAGCACAGGGTCGCGGCTAAGCAGTGCCACATACTCCAGTAATCCACCAGCTGTTCGAGTAGATTAATTTGCATACGACATGTGTAAAGAGAGCAGCCATTTAACATCTTCATTTATATATGCTTTCTCCTTCTTTTTTCTTGCTTTACAAGATTTCAGTAGGGAAATAACTACTTTATCTTGGAAAATAGCGATTAATCTTCCCCATGCCACCTGATTCTCCGCGCTCTTTAATCTCTGGGGTCAGCCCGATCTGTCGGCTCCTAAAGGACCCGACTCCGCTAAAAAAAAAAAAAAAAGAAGCTGAGCGATTCATTTCTAGTGAGAAGCAAACAACTCGACTTTTTCTCCGGAGTGGTTCTGCGTTCTTCTTTTAAAACGTTTTCTTGCCGCATCGGTTTGACAGGTGAAGGCTGTTTGAAGTTTGTCACACATTGACCTGGATCCTGTCATCAAAGGTTCCCGGCTTGGTCGCACGTGTATCCCCATAAGCCGAGCGCTGTTATGAGATCCGAGTTACCTAGTTACCGGAGATTAAGTAAACGGTTGGTTAAGTATTTAAAAGTAGTCGAGAAGTGATAGGTAAGAAGTTAGGGTAGATCGTGTTTGTTTAGTAATTTTCTTTCAGTTTTGATAAGGAATTATAGTTTGCCTACATTATGGCTGAACATCCTGTTCTTCGCAGATCGCGCTTACAGCCATCAAAGGGTTAACCGCACTTGCTGATGTTATTTCTAGATGTGAGTTCATTAATCGTTGTTAATGCTCGTTTTTATTATCTATTAAGAAGTGAACTCTTTGTTCCTTTCATCATCTCATCGTGTATTTCTAGTGTCTAGTGCTCAGTTGCTGAGGTGTGCATTTAAATCACAGGTGGCGTACCGCACAAATACTAATAACCATGGAAACAAGTACGTGCGGTCTCTACTCTTGTTACACTTGTATCCTGGCCAGTTTCTCGTTTTGTTGCACGGAATTATTGGAAGGATCTCCCATTTAAAAATCTAAAAACAGAACCTCCTTGATGGTGTATCAGAGCAAATCCAACATTGCCGCAAACTGGCGCAATGTCGTATAATATAAACGTCCAGTTCGCCTTGAAACAAATGAGTTCTGGCGCTGGAGCAGCCAATCAGATGACTTCTTTCAAGGCGCTTATACAGCGAGAAACTATGGTGACAGTTTATATGCTCCTTTACTCCATGTTCCACATGACTACAAAAAAACCCGTTACTTTAATTAAGCATAAAAATTTTAAGGGCTAAAAAAGAAAAGAAACTATCGAAATAACAAGAAAACCTGTTGGATAAAGAGAAGTGCTTGTCGTGACAGGTGGTATTTGACAGAAAGATATTTTTGGTGAGTGGCGCCTTGTCTTACGTGCCCCATTACAGATGAAGTCCGACTTGGATTTATTAGAAATGACATCAGACAGTCAGACAACTAATACACCATAATACTTACGCTACTTCTATTTGTATGTTACCAATTTCTTCTAAATAAACAGCCAACTTCCACCACCATTATTATTATTATTATTATATTATTATTATTATTATTATTATTATTATTATTATTATTATTATTATTATTATTAAAAGCCATTTGATTCTGCTGCGCTTCGCTTGAATATTGACCATAATAAAGCATCTGATTAATATTCCTGTCTTCAGGTGTAAGAAATTTCAATTTCTACACTATCAACCCACGGAATAGACTAATTATTCTTGCATTAAACTTCTTATGTTCCTGGAATCTTGGCTCACAAAGATTTTCCTATACATAGTCAGCTGGACAGAAAGTTTTAAAACGTATATATAAATCCTCTTGCAGAAAAATGAGCCTTTAATATTTTCTTAAAATACTGATGCTGTCCGATTTAATAAAACCTATCTAAGGTATTTCATACTTTTAAGTTACAACTACAGCATTTCCTAGATTAAGAACGAAAAGAGATTACGAAAATTCAGAATTAAGTTTTAGAAAGTTATCTGTACATAATTTTAATAAAATCTTTAGACACTTTGTTTGCACGTATTTCCTTTGTATTAAAATGTAATGTAAGTATAATATAGTATAGTCGAGTTATAGAATAATAAGTGTACATGATGTACATAGCCTATCAAAACAACAGCGATGCTACAAACACGTGGAAAACAGCATATACTTCTAATATGATGAGCGAGCAGGCAGTGCGCAACTGATTGGTCCATGTACCGTACTGCCGCGATCTTTTGCTTTCTGTAGCCGTTGTGCAACGAATAGTTTGTCTGTGAAGGAAGAAAGTGTAACTGAAGCACATGAACGTCCCGGGATCTCGCCAAGTGAGTGCCAATAACCAATTTCCACGGTTGCTGCAGAGACATCAGAAAGTGGTCATTTTGTGTGTAGAGGCTGTAACTGTTCACAAACCACGGAGTTAAACTATTCTGGCAGAGTAGAGTGAAGCCAGCCTCGACCAGTATAAGACCTCTTGGCTGTCGACATGTCTATCTAGCTGCTCTCCACCCAATTAATTCTTCAAATGCACAACTTTTAGGAAACGTTTACTCTTCATATTTTCAATCGCTGCTCTTCAGTGTGTGATTTGTAAAAAAATCTGGATATTTCTAACGTGTTTCTGACGCGTGTAACGGCAGCGTCATGTTCTTAGTTTCTAGTTTTTATTACCGTGCAGCTGTTAAGCCAACAAAAATACACCCTGGGTTTTGAGGCACAGCCATGAATCCGGATTTTCTTTCGTAGAAGTAAGTTATTTATTTATTTATTGGCGTGTCTCACTAAGTGTTCAAACACTTATTGTCTTTTTTTATTCGTAATTCAACCAAGACCCTTTTAGTTATCAGAAAGGTCGGTTTTCTTCTCTTCACCAGGGTCATCTTCTTGCTATAGGAACACTCCAATTACCGACACTCGATAACTTACTGAATGGAATATCCTAATTGTAAAATATACCACATTATCTTCTATGCAGAAGTGTGTAAGCAGCACACATTAGGCCAACACTGTAATGTATCAAATTGAGCTGAAGATAAGGAACTATTTAATAGTTTTTTTAACTTTAGAGTTGATACAAAACACTGTTTTCCCCTTAATTCGTAACACTGGTGCTGATAGTCCGTGAGGTGGAGCCACTATAGAACTCATTTCAGCTGGGTCTGGTTGTAACACTTTTCAAACAAATCTATTTTATTCCAGAACTATGTACGGAGAAATTATGGTTCACTAAATATTATAAAATACTAGAACGAGAAACCAATCACATGCAGTTATTATGATGAAATAATACATACAACTTCAGCATAAATCAAGCTCGCATCATAACATCATGAGATTTTTTCCGACGTACGAGACATTGATATTTCTTTATTTTCAGCATAAGTGACGCACCTGCTATTCCAGGAAGATCTTATACTAGGTCATAGGTAGACAGGTAGGAATCGAAAGATAACACGGAGTCGTTAATAGGGCCTGTTCTTAGAGACCTCAACAAGACGGATAAACAATGTCTAGGATCTACATAAAAATAATGTAGCTGAATTGTTTAAAATCTATTATTGTGGACAGAGTATGGAGAACTGACATCAACAAACTGAACAACAAAAATGACTCCCTTATTGTTGTGACTTGACTATGAGAACTCTATTTGTATTTAATTCGAATCATCAAAACAAATACTGTATGTGCTAACTTACTGACTAGGATACTCATCTAGTTTTTGCTACAACAAATCCCACAAGGATATCACGCAAAACTTACAGGTCCCGAGACAGTGCGGTATCGCGCTCGGCTTGGACGCTTAATCTCGACTTTATACAGAGCCAAAATTTCTCAATGGGTAAACAATCATTTTTACAGTGTAAAAGTGCAACTAAGTCATAATTTTATTTTATATTTTAATCCAAGAATAGCAATAGAACCGAACCAGTTTCTCTATAGACGTTCGACAGAAAATTGTGCAAATGGAGTGGAACTGTATCCTTAGGGTCCCCCCAATGACCTTTTGTACAAATGCAGATGCAAATAAGACTACAATCAACTTTTCTTTCTTCTGCATACCCATAAAATTATTGGAAAACAGTTTCTAACTTTTCTAATGAATGTCTGAGAAATGTAATCTTATCCCTATGTTTTTATTTCAACGTTAAATTCAACTGGAAACTAATATTCTGTCCCCTCATTACCGTCAAAGTTTGTCTGCTACAGAGCATGGATTTTATCTGCTTAAAGATGGCATCGTTTTAACTGTAATGCTATCACACTTACTTCACTATCCATTTAGATATTGTAATGTAGTCGGACTTTGTAAATACCAACAAATTATAGGAAGAACGACCTCAGAAAACGAAAGTAATGGTAAATTTGTTATGAATAGGTTCTCTTGACTCACCAAGCACCATGTCACTAGATTCGTTAACTTAGCTACATGGATCACACAAAACCTACCATCTTCCTGTTCTCGCGAGTTGTACCAACTGGCGGATTATGGTCGCCTCGGTAAAGTCCAATAAAGTCCCCTCGCACCACAAGATTCCTCGATGAAAAACCCCTCTGTGTTTTTTTTTTTTTTTGTCATTTCTGAGTTTTCTGTCGTTTTGTTTTGAAAGCTATTAGAAGATGACCAACTGGTGCCAAGCTCCTCACCTGGTTAAGCCATCTTGACATTAAAAATGGCTGATAAGATTTTTTAAAATAGAGATTTTAGTATTACCTGGAAAAAATAAGCGATTGTCTAAAAATTGTAATCGGCTGTTGCCACGCAGCTGATTATTTTTAACTTATCAACAGTTGATGCAGAAAGTGACCGGCATTGAGAGACATCAGCTGTGCATCTCTATAGAGGTGCGTCTCCTTCTGATCCAGCTATCTCGCGAGTTAACTGGGGACTCCGCCGGTGTCAGCCAACGTCTGTCACCGTGGCCAACGCTGTGCATACGATTGAAAACTCAGTAAATCTGTCCGCTGTCCCACTGCACTTTAATCGTAGTTATAAAACCTGCAGATGGAGATACAACACGGAAGACAAGAAATGATCAAAGTCTTCTGGACCATAAACCCTGATTGATGTGTACGTAACATACTCCACATCTGCAGTTTTTATAAAAAATGTAATTTATTGACTGACGAAAAACTATTCACATTGTAATTTTTTAAAAGTTTTTTTAAGTAGTTAATAGATTCTTTTAAAAGCCTGAATTAAGCAACATTTCATTAAGGAGAAAGAACCACCTAAATGCTGTGTACATGCATCCACCGTAACCCTGTAACCAGTATAACGAATAGATTCTAATCCATCATTATACCAGGCACGACCCTGCCCCCTTTAGTGGACGCACACCGCTTCAGGGCCCAAGATCAGTTCAGAAATCGAAGCATGCACACTTCCAGTCATTTTTTCGATGGAAGTATAATGCGAAAGAAGTTATCCATTATTTATTATTTTTTTACAGAATCTTGCTGGCAAAAAGAGAGTTGGACGCATCAACAGCAGACCTAAGAAATATTTGTTGGATAACTGGTAATTATCTTTGTCATCTCTCATAAGATTTAGCCGGTCCACCGACAGCATTTGTTTGCAAATGCTCCCCTCCTAAGATAGGTACAAATCAGAGAATGAACAGCACTTGCTGTCCCAAGTAAATATCCGAGGTTCTGTTGGGCACGGCGGGCAAGAGATCATGAAAGCTGATCTGTTATTAGTCAGCATCTGAAATAGGAGAAATTAATAAGTAATAAACGATATGCCATACTAGTAATTTACAGACAGGTATTGAAATACAGCTGCCTGGGATTCATGGATAAGATGATAGAGCATAGCCAAAAACTGCTTGCGTAATACTGACAGAACACGTTATGTAGGCGGGTCGATCAGCAAGCCATAAACTGCAGGTCAGGTGTCAGAGGTTAAGGCAAGGTCACCGTTAAGTAAAAACAAACAAACAAAAAAGGCAACAATATAAAATGTTATCTGACAAAAATAGCACCTGAAATGATCTATGCAGACGTTTAAAGTATAGATGTCTGGTAAGTTTTAATGGCAGCAGTTGAAAACCTCAAACTAAAGTCGCCAACAATAGCAATCTAGTAAGAAATATCTCTAAAACGCTCTTATCGACAACATAAACCAGAACTGTCTTTCTGTATTTATCGAGGTTCTGGTAAAATTACGTCTCTGTTTTTACTATTTTCAAACATTTTGAGCCACGACGCGCGCTGTGTACAACGGATCGCAGAGTCTTTTGATATTTTAATAATTCACATTAATTTTATTTCATGCGATTTCTTACCATAGCTGGATCACGTGTCTTTGCAATTTTTTAGTTGCGAAATAGTTTCTCATCCAACATAAGTTTCTTCTACATTACATTTCCTTTTTTGTTTGTGCCTTCCTCGCATTGAATCGCTTCATCTTCCTAAATAGAAACTGAACTGTTGTAGACATTGGCTGGCTGAAAGGTTTTTATTATGTGATCTTGTCTGCTGCTGAACAGATTTCAGTTGATTATTATCCATAGAAACTGAAAAAAGAAATGTGCTTCACAAAAAAGTTATTCTCATAGCTACCATTGAACAATAAAAATGCTATATTAATATCTGTCTTTACCAGTAAATGTCATGTATACACGGACTTTATTTATAATTACCGAGTGAGTAAATACAAGATATCGTCCGGTCTGTGTACATAGTGTTATGATTTCTCAAGATGGATCTAAATGAAGGTAAATACTATACCATTGTTGTCGCCTCGCAACTGACAAAGATTTGAAAACCCGTCACGGAATTATTATTGTCAGGTCCAAATACTCTTGCTTTAAAGTACATGATTTGCCAAGCTGGAAGGTTTGGATGCCGTATTATTGTCGTTGAAAACATGTACATCATTTGCAGGCAGATATATAAATGTAAAATAGTACATTAAAGAAAGTAAGTCTCGGACAGGGCGATTTACTACATGTCCAACACATGGGTTCCTTGTCGGGGCGACCAGCCCCAACCGAGCGTGTCCCCGGGTGGTAGTGATGGACCAAACTGGCGTTGGCTCTCTCAGGACGAAAGAGCCAAAAGAAGGAGAGCAGACAGAAAAGTGTCTGGAGAAACGACGCCAGTACGAAGACCCCATCTGCATCCATGATCCCCAAAATTTCTGACTCACCGAAAAACGAAAATCAAGAAATCACCGGTAACCAAAATCATTCCATCGCCCGCTGATAAACGATTCAATTTCAGATAAAACAGTGGCTTCGTTCTCCTTCGACTGTCGGATTCGTCCTGAAAATCTTCTCATCGATATTATCCAGCGTAGGCACTTCGTCGGCCAGCGCCAGTTACAGAGCCTCACCACAAGTACTATTTGTGCATGTAGTTAACAACCCGCCAACTGGTATTGTATTTATTCTAATAATAAAACCAGTCTTGAAGAATGACGTGAAAATATGATGTCGCCCACAGATACTGGCGCGATTTTAAAACCTACGTTAAATCAAACAGTCCCCATTGGTCGGTTTCTTAAATTTACAAAATGTCAGCATTTTGGAATAATAATTTCGTGGTAAAATACATTTACCAATTTTTTTAAAAAGTCTAATACTATATTTTTAAACATGTTGTTTTGAAAATTTCCATATTCTAAAAAGAAGTCTAAAAATATGTTTTCGTCATTTCAGTGGAACAGCTAAAGCAGAAGAGTGCCGCTGTTAGTGTGTGTGTGGGGGGGGAGGGTTAACCCGATAAATCACGGGAACAAGATGTTGAGGAGTCAAACACATAAAGCTTGTTATTGTTTAGGCCTGAATTTGAAAGAGCCCGCAAGGGGGCTCTTTATTAATCACGTGCGAATGCGGTGAATATCAAAATGTATTGTGCAACTGAAACGTTTTGGATTTTTCACCGACAATCACGTGCTGCTGTCGTGGACACCGAGGACAAACTCGATGCACATTGGTATAAAGGAATCGCAATGTCGTGAAACTGAAGGAAAAAACCGCCCTCGCATTATTTACATAGATTAAAAATTCTAGCAGGCTTTTTTAACTATTCGCAATTACTCAGTATGAAAAGTCAATTATTTATACAGATTTGCTGCTAAAGTTCATACATCAAAGGTCACTTGAAAGTTCGTATAGACAGGGAAGGAAGAATGGATCAGCTTTCTCTTCAACCTTGAGAACTGTCGGCAGCCAGTAATATCTTGACTACTTAAATATTTCTAAAAAATTGACAGCTATTTCGAAAAGGTTTTATGCTTAAATATTACTGCTATTTGCAGACTATGTGAAACTGCCTATCCTTCTATCAATAAAATTCCCAGTGGCTATATTACGAGTGAACTGTTTAAATATAACCTCCTTTCACAGCTAGTTAAATGAGGTTTGCTATTAAACGTTACAACTAGCTTGGATCAGCTTTCTCTTTAACCATGGAAACTGTCGGAAAATAGCCCCTATCAGGATTGCTTATATATAACCATATAGCGAGCAAATTTAAATAAGTCTTAATTTCAAAAATTACAGTCCATTGGAAACTGTTTGGATCTGCTTTCCTTTTAATCTAGAAAATTGTAGGAATCTATAATTTAGCTGAATTGTATACATAAATCAGTTTTAATGAGGTTCGCCTTTATATATTACAACCATTTGCAGCTAAACAAGATTTACGTACTCTTTAACCATGAAAACTCTCGCCAATATCTGGTTTCTTTCAATATAACCTATATAGGATGCTGGAATAATTTAGCTATAGTTTAAAACGCTACGACCATTTGCAACTTATTTTATTCAGCTTTCACGTAAACCATCCGCTGCCATTATTTGTCAAGACTCATTAACCCTAACCCAAATTCAAAGTTAGCTTAAAATAACTTTACCATTATACAGTAGTACTTGTTACAATTAATACACCTCCTTTTCCTCTTTGAACAAAAGAGTTCGTCCGTAGATAGTTCATATGACGATTGCTTTAATATATTTCCTACAGGTAGCTAACTTAAGTCTTACTTTATAAATGACAGCTATTTGAAACTGATTTCGATCAGGTTTAGATACCGACGAAGGCGGAAAGCAGCTATTTACTACAATTCATTAAATGTAAGCACGCTAGCTTTGATAAAAAATATGCTATTAAAGACTGTAACTCCACGGAAGATATATTTCTTTTCTTTCTCATGGACCATGAAAACTGTCGACAGCTATTCTTTAACAGGATGGATTAAATATAAACCCGATGCAGCGCTAGCTCAGATAACGATTACCATTAAACATTGCAACTTTTTGCCTCTAGTAAAGTCTCCTTTTCCATATCACGATGAAGACTGTCGGCTGCTATCATTTACCAGAAATCAGTAAATATAACTTATATATGCAAAGTGATCTTAAATAAAGTTTACCATTAAAGTTTCAACTTTCCCTTTCAGCATACAAACTGATAGTAGTTATTATTTGTCAGGGCTGATTAACTATAAATTTACACAACGTTAGATTAGATAAAGATTACCAATAAACACCGTTTCTTTCCCCCTTTGACCAGTAAAGCTATCGTAGATAAAATCTAGCTTTAAAAATTACCGTTACTCGTAGCTAGTACAGCTATACGTTTTGACAATGAAAATTGTTGGCAGTTAGTATTTATCTGAACATCAGATATTATCATTTTTCATATCTACTCTAAATGAGGCTTACATTTTATATGTAAACCTTTTGCATCTACTATGGATCTGCTTTTTCTTTAAACATGAAAACCGCCAGTCATTAAACATTACCAGTTCTTGCAACCAGTATATTTTCCTTCCCCTTTTACCATAGAAAATGTCACCTCACTTTCCCTTTAACCATTAAAAAAAAAAACTGTTGGTTACTATTTATTTATGGAGACTGTTCAAATTTAACTTTTATTCAAAGCTATCTTAAATAAAGTTTACCATTAAAAATTACAACTATTTTCAAATAGTGTAGTCCTTCGTTCCACTTGACCTTGAAATCTTTTCTTTATCGGGACAAATTAAATATAACTGGTGCGATGCCAGCGTAGATGGCGTGTACCATTATAATTAAGACTCTTGGCAACTCTTACAGCTAGCTCTTCTTTCCCTTTGACCATGAAAACTGTTGACAGTTATTATTTGTCAAGACTGATTAAATATAGCCTGTATGCGAAGCTAGCGTAGACAATATTTACCATTAAACATTACAACACCTTGCAAATAGCAAAAAGCCCTTTTCCTTTTGATCATGAAAGAATTTGGTTGTTATTATTTATCATAACTGATTAAATGTAAACCTTATGCAATGCTAGCTCAGAGAAAGTTTACAATTAAACTTTACAACGCTTTGTGTAGCTCTTCTTTCCCTTTGATCATAAAAACTGTGCACATTTATTACATATCAAGACTAATTTAATAGAAACCATTTGAAAAGCTAGATAACATTTACTATTAAACATTGCTACCATTTTTAACTAGCTCGGATGTACATTATTTCTGATCACGGAGACAGTCGGCAGTTATTTATCAAGACTAATCAAATACAAATCTTTAAACAAGTTTCGATGACGTTTACGATGAAACATTACAACTTTTTTCCAACCTGTTCAGTTTTTTCCCCCTTTGACCACGAACCCTGCCGTCATTTATTATTTGTCAGGACTAATAATAACCTCTATGCAAAAGGATCATAGATACATTTTATCATTAAACATAACACTTGGAAACTGCTATTGATTGTTCTTCTTTCCCTTTGACCGTGAAAAACTGGCCATTTATTGTTTATCCTGACTGATTAAATACAACTTTTATGCAAAGCTAATTTAGACAAAGGTTACCGTTAAACATTACAAATCTTTGCAAGTAGTTTAGCTCTATAGCTTTAATTTTGACCACGAAAGCTATCTTCTTATTTATCAGGTAGGATTTACCGTTAAACATTGCAATTACACACCACTAGACGAGCTCTTCTTTCCCTTTGACCACGAAAAGTGTAGGCTGCTATTATCTATCAGCACTGATTAAAAAATAAGTTCTTTTGCAAACGTATCATAGATAAGGAGTATCATCACTCTACAAGTATAGTTCCTTCTTCCTTTTGACCAAGAAAACAGTCAGCAGTTACTATCTATCAGGACTTATTAAAAATAACCATCATACACACTATCTTTAAATAAATCATTAAACCTCTTCGAACCTACATACGATTTTTTCCCTTTCTTTTAGACTATAAAAACTTTGGACATCTGTTTTTTGTCCATGGTGATTACATGTAACATTTACGCAAAGCCAACCAACCCAAATAAGTTTACCATTAAA
Source organism: Nautilus pompilius (assembly GCA_018389105.1). Classification (NCBI taxonomy): domain Eukaryota; kingdom Metazoa; phylum Mollusca; class Cephalopoda; order Nautilida; family Nautilidae; genus Nautilus; species Nautilus pompilius. The sequence goes on along the minus strand of JACATO010000961.1, from coordinate 825,552 downwards.
CATTTCTACTCTTTGCACCTGGTTTAGATTTCCTTTCCCATCCATCACGAACTCTACCGGCAGCCGTTATGTGTGAAGATTCAATAAACTCAACTGCTATGTAAAAACCATGAAATCTGCCGTTTTCCATTATTTAACGGAACTTTTTAAATATAACCAGCATGAAACCCATTTTAGATACGTTATAATTAACGATTACAACTCTATGAAACACGTAAAGCTGTTTTCTTCTCTCCTAACGATGAAACTTGTTGGCATTTTTTTATTCATATGACTGGATTATACGTAATTCTTATGCAAAGCTAATTTATAAAAGGTTTATTCATTTAACATTACATCGCTTTGCTTTATCTTTTACTTTGTTCGCTGTTATTTACCGGGAGTGATTGAATACAATCCCTATGCAAAGCTAGTTTAAATAATCTTTATACTTAAATATTAGAACCACTTGTAACTGTTGCTTCTTATTTTTTGGTGTTATATAATTGAGACCCTGGTTTAATATTACAACTCCTCGTATGGTGCAGAGTTCTCCTTTTCTTGTGATCATTTAATTTGTCAACATGTTTTTTAGCACAACTAATATTTTTGCAAAATAGTCAAAATGAAGTTTACGATTAAATATTACACCTCTATGCAGCTGTTTGGATACACTTTACGTTTAACAGTAAATACGGACCTAAATTATACTAAAAATGTTTAAATATTACAGCCTTTTGAATCTAGTTTGGATCAGTTTTACAATTAACGTAGAAATCTATGTGCAGCCATTGTCAGTAGCTACTTTATATCAAGGTCGTTTAAATATTCAAACGGTTGGCAGGTAGCTCGGAGATCTTTAAACACTGCAAATGTTTGCGGTTATTATGGATCAGAGTTAAGTAGAAAATCATAACTTTAGGAAGCTAGTCGGAATCAAGGATAAAGACTCCTATACAACTTTTGGCAGATAGTTTGTGTCAATATTAAGTCTAAATATTACATTCTATAGAAGGCAGCTTTAATTAATCAGCATTATTTTTAACCCGAACATCGCTTAAGTTTAGAAATTGCAACGACAGGCAGGAAGTTTTATTCAGAGCTGCCTGGATTGAAACTGTGTTTATTTCAGCCCTTATAATATTTGGTTAAAAATGAGTGTCAGGGTTATTTTTAACAATAACAACTCTTAGAGGATAGTTTTATCAAGTTAAACTAGTATAATGTTTTGAAAACATTTTTTATGGTTAAGACCGTTACAACTTTTGGCAGATGGTATCGGTCAGAATTAAGTTTAATCATAACATCACTTGAAACTGGTTTAGATCAGTACTAAGTTTTAATATTGTAGTCACTGTCCGATAATTTTTCAGTTACGTTTAACCATAACATTTTTTGAAATGTAGTCGGCATCAAGGATAAGGTTAACTGTTATAATGTTTGGCCTATAATTTCTGTCAGGCTCTAGTTTCACTATTAAATTACATCAATTATTTTCAATAAGAGTTAATATGGAATTGTACCAAGTATGGCAGATAATTTAGATCGGTCTTAATTTACTTAAACAACTTCTAGAAGTTATATGGAATCAAAGATAATATTAACCATACCACTCCTGCGAGATAGATTGTCAGAAATAACCTAACTATAATTGTTACAACGCTCAGCAGATTGTTTTAGGTTTCGTTTAATCATAGATCTCTAGAAGTTAGTTTTGACATGGTTAAGTTTAACTAAAGAACGCTTGGTAGCTAGTATGGATCAGAATTAAGTTCAAACATGAGAAATCTTGGAAGTTATTTGGCATCAACGACAAATATTGCTATAAAACACGTGGCAGAGAAATTGCCTCAGTGTTTAGTATTATAACGTTATTAAAAATAGCTTATGTTATGGCTAACGTTTGGCATATTCTTTCAGAGCTAAGTATAAGCATTAAAACATTTTGTGTTGTTTAACCATTAGAAAACTAGCCAGAGTCTGTTTCCGCTTTTAGTATGCAAATGCAACCTTTGAAATTTAGTATAAATCAAAAGTCTAAATAAGACAACTTTCGGAAGCTATATGGGATCAGGGATAAATATTAATATAAAACTTTTGGCTGATAGTTTGTGTCAAGGATAAATCTAACATTAAAAACTGTTGTAAACTAGTTTGACTCAAGTTCATATTTATCCATTTCATTATTTGGCTACTTACGTTACATTTAACTATAAGAAATCGTTGAAGCTATAGAGGAAGAGTAAGTGTTTAATAGCTTTTGGCTGAGTTTGTTTCATTTTTTAGTATAACGAATACATAGTTTGTTTGAAGCTTAACTTTAATCACTACAACCTTTGAAAGTTTGTTTGAGTCACTGTTGATCTTTATTACAAAAATTGGCATATAGTTTGTTAGGGTTAAGTTTAACCATTATGTCTTGTCGATATTTCACCTCAGGGTTATAGCAACTATTGTAAGCTATATTGATTTATAATAGTTAAATTTATTTTTGCAATATCTGGAAATCATTGTTAACCTTAAAAATAACAATCCTTAGAAGATACTTTGAATCAGGGTTAAGATTAAACATTAAAGATTTTTGAGGTTAAATTGGATTACCATAATGTTTTGCCATAACAAATCTTAGAAAGTTAATTAAGATCACGGATAAGTTCAACAATACAACTTTTGACCAGAGGTTTCTGTCGTGTCTAAGGTTAAAATATCTTGGATATTAATTTGGATCATTGTTACGTCTCCCCCATTAAAGCGTTTGGCAATTAGTTTGTCAGAGTAATGATTAACAATAGAAAAACATTGAAACTATTCAGCTTCAGCATTGTGTTTAACCAGTAAAACGTATGCAAACACACCGTACCAGAGTTAGGTTTACCAATTACCTTGTTTGACATATTTTGTGTCAGGATTAAGCTTAGTCCTTACATTCCATGCTAGCTAATTTAAATCAATGTTAAGTTGAACCAGTAAAAGATTTTTCAATCAGTTTGTATCAAGGTTCAATTTAGTGATAACAAATATTGGTAGTTAGTTTGGATCAGGTTTAAATTTAACAATAACAACGGTTTGGATTAAGGGTACTTTTTATTATCACAACGTTTGTCAGACAGTATGCGTTAGAGCAGTGATGAGCAACCTTTTCTGGATGCGGGCCGCAACTGAACTTCGTAGGCTTCTGGCGAGCCACATGCATTTTTTCTTACGGAGTTGCAGGCTTTAAGCCTGGTGACTACCAACATACTCCATAATCACCCATTTTATGACACATAAAAGTTATTTTTATGCCAAAATAAAAGAAAAAAAAACATATATATATATATATATATATTGTATGACGATTTTTATTTATACTACTTTTTAAACAGCTTAATGCGACACCTGACACTCCTTTTCTTTCACAAGTTTTTCTATGTCCGGCTCGATCTGAGACGTTGCGATGCGCAAAGAGCTCTTCATGCGTTCGCCTCCCAGCCGATTTCGATGGTTGTTTTTCAGCACCTGCATTTTTGAAAAAGATTGTTCACAGATGTAAGTGTTGCCGAACAAGCTTACCATCTCCAAAGCATGGTTTGACAATTCGGGAAAACTCTTCTTTGGTAGGTAGATCTTGTAAAAGTCAAGGAGTGGCACATGCGGAATTTTGCTCTCAGTTCAGTGCTATATTGAAGATCAAGAAGCTCCATTTGAAGCTCTGGAGGTGCTCTTTCAGCACTGACATCAAAAGGAATGGAAAAGATGTTGAAGGTGTCCTCGCATCTTCTGAAATATTGAAAACGGAAGTGAGATTTATCTTTGAGTTGTCGAATCTCTGCATATTTTGCAGAATCATCTGGATTCTCCTTTCTCAACGTTTCAAAATGAACAAGGTTATTGGAGCGAAGTTGTGATTCCCACAGCGACAACCTGGATTCAAACGCCTTGATCTTGTCAAACATGGCGTGGATGAGCTGATCCTTTCCTTGGAGACTCAAATTCAGTTCACTGAGATGCTGAGTAAAGTCGATCAAAAATGCAAAATCGCAAATCCACTCACGATCGCCAAATTCCTTCACTGGCTTCCCCTTTATATCTAAAAAGAGTTCACTCTATTCCTTCAAATCATAAACTCGCTTGAGCATCGGACCACGGCTTAGCCATCGCACTTCAGCATAATAAACCACATCTCCATAATCAGATGCCATGTTACTCAGCAACTCTCTGAATTGGTGATGATTCAATCCATTTGATCTATGAAATTCACAAGCTTCACAATAAATTGCAACAACATTTTCTATTCCAAGAGATTTTGCACATAAGTGCTCTTAATGCCACAAACAGTGACAAAATCAACTCACGACCAGTTAGAACCCTAGCTTCTTGAGAGAAGAGAGTTGTCAAGCAATTGTTCTTTCCAACATTTGATGGGGCCCCATCAGTTGCAATGCCACTCAGCCTCTCTAAAGGTAGCCCCAACCGCTTCAGTATTTTCATCAACTCTTCTTTCAAATCCGCACCGGTTGTTGTGCCCATCATTCCCGCTAACTCCTCGGTTATGTAAAATTCAGCATCAATGCCTCGGATGAAGACAACCAGTTGAGCGACATGGGACACGTCAGTGCTCTCGTCCAATGCTATGGAAAACCACTTGAAATTTGATGCTCTGCATTTCAGAATGTCTTCAATGTTCTTTGACATGTCATCAACCCTCCTACCCACAGTAAACCTTGACAGGCTAATTTTTGAAATAATAGCTTTCTCAGGAAATGCTACATCAGCCACAGCTTCAAGGCATTCCTTCACCATCTCGCCATCACCAAAAAGCTTCATACGTTTTGCCAGGATTTTGGAGACCAAATAACCGGCACGCACCGAGATGTCTGCCTCAGCAGTGGCTTTCTTGAAGAGATTTGGGCCATATACTAGGATGTCGCGGACCGCGGGTTGCTCATGACTGCGTTAGAGTTACATTTATCTGTAACAAATGCTGGAAGCTAGTTCTGATCAAAGTTAAGTTTAGCAAATTAAATTCATTGATGTTACTTAACGTTTGTTTTCAATTTAACAATACTAAATCTTGAAAGATAGCTGTATAAGGAAGACCTTTATTCAATACATTTATGAGATGATTTGTATCAATGTTAAGTTTTACCATTACAATAGTTGATAACATGTTTATGTCAGTTTCTAAAATATAACAGTAACAAGTCTTGAGAGGTACATTGGATTAGGGATACATTTTATTATTACAACGCTTTGACAAACACTTTTTATGAGAAATATTTAACAATTAAAACTTTTAGAATCTAAAATAGATCATCGTTATATATATATATATATATCTATAACAACCCTAGGTAGCTAGTAGAAATCAATACTAAGTTTAGTCGTTATAACATTTGGCAGAAACTTTGTGCCAGGGTTATGTTTAACAATAACAACTTTTATAAGCTAGTTTGCATAAAGAATTAATTTAACCACACAATGTTTTACAGATAGTTTATGTCAGGGTTAATATTAATTATCACACTTATAGCAGATATTTTGAGTCAGAGATAAGTCTAACTATAAAAAATTGTGGAAACTAATCTGGATCTAGAATAAGTTACACTATTACAACAGTTGGTAGTTAGATTGTTTATGTTATGGCTATGTTTAACAGTAACAACACTTGTAAGCTATTTTGAATTAGTGATAAATTTAAACATTAAAAGTTTGGAAGATTTTTCTTGTGTGAAGTTAAATAAAAGTACTCTTTGGAAAATACTTTAGGTCATTATTTTTTTGTCTATTGTGACATTTAGCTGATATTTTGTATTATGAATAAGTTTAACAATAGCAACTCCTGTAAGCTACTTTTAACATGGTTAAGTTTGGACATTACAATCTTGTGTAATGTTTATACCTAATCATTATGATTCATGAAATATTGTTTGGATTATGTTTAAGCGTTGCGGTGTTTCACAAACATTTTGTGTCAACGTTATGTTTATCAATAACTCTTGGAAACTAGGTTGCATTAGACTTAAGATTAATTAGGAAGCCTTAAACAACCCCATTTTTTTCAGGGTTATGCTTAACCATAGTAACGCTTGAAAGATAGTTTGGATCATAGAATTTATCCATTTCAACGTTTTGCAGATTATTTGAATCGGGGTTACTTTAAATCAAAAACAACTCTAAAATCTAATATTCATCAGGCTTAAATTTAGCCATTCAAAGTATGGCAGAAAACTTTCTATGGTTCAGTTCAATAATAACAACTCTTGGTAGATAGTTTTGATTACGGTTATGTTTTTTTTACCAGAACAACTCCTAGAAGCTATTTGAGTTTAAAGGTTTGTTTGCAGATCTTTGTGATCAAAGCTAAGTTTAACCGTAAGATTACTTGATGTTTTGGAGATATGTGGCATCGAGAATAAGTTTAGTGATATAACGTTATGAAGATAGATTGTTTCATGGTTAAATATAACCATTCCAAAGTTGTGCAAATAATTTTTTATCAGGTTTTTTTTAAAACAATTACAACATTTGTAAGTTAGTTTGGATCAAGGATTAGTTAAAAGAAACAACGTTAAGCATAAAATTTAAATCAAAGTTACATTATCAGAACGTTTGGCAGATTAGTTGTTTGAGTTACATTTAACAATAACAACAAATGGAAGCTAGTTTGGATTGAAGGTAAATTTAAGCTTAATATATTTTGAAGAAAATTTGTGTTACTGTTAAGTTGGATAATAGTAATTCTTGCAAATAACTTTAGATCATGGCTATTTTTATTCATTACAAAATTTGGCAGTTTTTTGTCAAGATCAGGTCTAACAGTATCAACCTGTGTAAGTTTGCTTTAAGCTGGCTTAACCTTTCTCTTAGTTATGGTCAAGTTTAATCATTATAACTCATGGAATCCACTCTAATAAGGGTTAGATTTAATTATAACAAATTGGTGGCTTCAGATTTATCTTTATTTATTAGAACCCTTTGCAGGTAGTTTGGATGAGAGTTAACGTTAACATTGACAACATAAAGTTTATCCATTGTATCGTGGTTAAGAATCATATCATCATAACAACTCTTGAAAGCCAATAAGTTGAACCTTCATAACATTTGTCATATAGCTGAATTCAATTACGTTTAACCAATACATCCCTTTAACAACACTTAGAAGCTAGTTTGTATCAATGTTAAATCTATCCAATAAAATGTTCGGAAGATAGTTTGAGTTAGTGATACGTTGATCCATGGCAGCTAGTGTGAATCAGGAGTAATCTATCTTTTTGCAGATCAATTACGTCAGTGTTATATTTAGAATAACAACTATTGTCAGCTATTTTAGATTAAACTTTAACCATTAACTCTTGGGCTGCTACCATGGATCAACTTGAAATTTATCTATAAAACCTCTTACAAACAAGTAATGATCAAGGATAAATATAAACATACAACAATTGGCAAATAGTTTGTGTATGGTTTCTGTTTTTTCATTACAAAACTCGGGAGATAGTTTATTAGAGTGCATTTTAACTATTATAGCAGCGTGTGACAGAGTTTTATCATGTTTAATTTTAATCATAAAAAAAAAAAACTATTGCGGACTTATCTGGATCAGTGTTATATTTAACCAAACGATATTTGTTAGATTTTTTGCTTCTTTATGTTTAACCATAACTAATTTTGGAAGCTTCTTTGGATCAGGGTTCATTTTAACTATAAGGAAGACATTGGTAATCAGATTACATTTGTCAAATTGTTTGTCAGGCCTAATTTTATGCATATAAGCAATTGTTAACTAGTTTGGATCTTTGGTAAAATTAACCAATAAAAAGTTTAGCAAATAGATTATCGTATGATTTTGCTTAACGATAACAATTAACAAATTTTTTAGAATTAAGTGTAACAGTTACAACTCTTTGTAGAAAATATGGATTAGGGATATTTCTAACTATCGCATCTTTTAAGCTATTGGGAACATTTTAACCGTACAGCGTTTGGCAGATAGTTTTTCATGGTTAAGTATAACTTTAACATTTTGCAACTAGTTTGCTTTGCATCAAGTTTAATTTTAACCATGATAACATCTTGCAGCTAGTAGTGATTAAAGTTAACTTTTACAATGTGAATTTTCGGAAGTCAGCTTGGATTAAGATTTAAGTTAATTCAGCTGCCATAAGAGGTGAGGCAAGATTTGGAGATGCTTTAACGAAAATAAAGGACACACAGTTGTAAATTAGAGATGATAAATGTTTCATTTGTATATATATATATCATGTATTGGACGCTTTGCGACCATCCAAAACTTAAATATTTGCTTTGCTACTGTGGACGTCAGTCTGAATCTACGAGTGCAAAAACTGTTACTACGAAATATATAATGCTGAGGTCCAGTGCCATTGGGTCGAACAGTACCGTTGATTGGTGCCCTACCTTACTTTATATATTTACTGGTAATGGTCTCACATCGTTTATTGACAGTCCGTTCATTCTTCACAAAAGTATACTCCCATTTTGAAAACACATGATAAAGACTTTTAGTTTGAGTGAAAAAGTTCATCTCTGATAAAGTTACATATTTAAGTAAATGCAATATCTGGAACTTGTACCTTTCCTGCAGTTCATCAGTTTATTCAACAACGAAAAACACAGTGTATCAAAATCAGAATCTAAAGTCACAAGAAAATTCTTAGAAGCAATTTATCTTGGAATATTGAATGCATCAGTAGTTATTTTAGTTTTTTAAAAAAAAAACATTTCAAATAACAACAATAACATTTTTTATTACCTTAAATGAATACGCTGCTACGTAAAGTAAACTTTTGGTAACCATGTAAGTGGTTTTTATGCAGTCAACTAATATCCAAAACAAATTGTTGAGATTTTTAATCCAAAAGATTTGGACTATTCCTCTAACTAACTTGGGCATCTGACAAGAGATACAATTGATTAGATTAGTAAATAGTTGGTTTATATGATCTGGTATATTACCAATGATACAACAGTAAAAGCAAGCCAGACAAAGAAACCCTATTTATGTAATGCATTTTATAGCGACTCCCTCTTATAAGAACGTAAGATAATTTGACTATTGATTTTTTTTACTGAATAAAAAAGCAGCTTCAGTTCTACGGTGAAAAGGAGTTACCTCTCAGTTAGTCATAAGGGTCAGTTTGTCCTACTTGTTTTCATAAACATCCTTCACATTTGCTTTTATTTGGCAGTATCGTCTCTTTTCAGCACTCTCCGTAACTGAAGGTGATATTGCACTATTTGCTTATGTAAGTAGTTTATATTCTGTATATATGCGATGTACACACGGTTTAACATGCTAGAATAAACGTAAATTAAAGTTTTATCAAGAATGTTAAGGTTATAACTTTTATTAGCTTTTCTTTATTGGTGACAAAAGACCTAGAGCAGTAATTAACCCACTATTCTACAAAGGCAATGGTTTAAGTCTGGTTGAGCCGTTGTCTTCAATCTAACAATCTATCTCTTGTAAACTAGCTGCGAAGTAAGACCCAGTCTCTGACCGGTACCTGTCACGTTGTGTATCGCCCTCAATAAAGCCTGGTGATCTCTGACATTTTCCATCAATAGAACCTTTCGGCTCAAAGGGTCTCTTTCTTTCTGTAATTAAATCTTTTATTTTGTATAACTTTAAATTGTATGTAAAATGTGTAAGCACAGGTAAAGGGTTCTGCGGTGCATACTGACGATTTGATAAAAGTCTATGTTACTTCATCTATGGTCCAGTTGTTGATTTAATTCAGCTATGGAAAATTCTCACCTTCATGGGAAACAAGCTTCGACTTTATTTGAACGTTGACTTTAGCCTTTGTTGATTGTTGTTAGTAAGAGTCCATGGTCCCCCTCTTTTTTGTTTGATGTATGATGACTGAGCGCGACGGACATAATTAGTCCCGATAATGGTAGAATATTTCAACTGTTATAAACCTTCCTTCTCTGCAACCCATACCTCACCTATCCGGAGACCTGCTCTCGAGTGATCCGGCCATTTTAAAGGACGAGAAAAACTGCGTGGTTTTTAGGTGTGTCTGGAAAACACATCGTTATTAACCACTTTCAGCCCATTGTAGATACTGGGATAATCCTAGAAACAAACAAAACAAAACCAACCCGCATTAATTGGCTTTTATGCAACAAATTGTAACTAAGTAACATGCCGCCCTTGTAGTACACGGAAATAGTGGTTGGGAAAAAAAATGCTGCATGTATTCAATTGTTGCTATTTACTTTAGTTTATTAAATCATCGGATTTCAATTCCATTATTCACTCCAAAAATTTATCTTCGGAAACAACACCATCATTTTGATAGCATTTGCTAAGGGTTGTCTTTTCCTGCCCCACTTGTTTTGTGAGTAACCCCCCTTATAGTGAATGGAGTCGCTGAGCGATCGATTGAAATGCTGATACACTTATGCGTTTTCTAAGGTTTCCCGGGGGGGGGGTAATCGGTTAAGAAGACGCAGAGCCAACAGTCGCGAATCATGCCGGGACTTTCTGAAGCAAAAACGACACTAAAGAAATTTTTCCAGTGAAAAGGGTTGGCTAATCAGTAAAAGACAAATATGTAACACTGAAAATAATGCGTATTTAAAAAAAAAAAAAATTATCAACTTACCGAGAATAGGGAGTAAAATTATTTTCTTGTCAATTTAAAGGATAACAGAGAAATACGAAACAACAACAACAATATGGTTAAAACAAAATATCGCTTTATTTTCTAAAGAAAAGTTTTCGAATTTCCTATCTTAGACAAACCCTCATTCTCACGTAGTCCTGGTGAAAATTCTTTATCTTCTGTGATGGATTTGTTTCTCTGTTATTATTTGTTAGCTACAAATTTAAATCCTTTTATGCATCCCCCTTTGAAAAGCGAAATAACAAATTCAAAAAACGTTCAATTGTAGTTTAGATACTTAGTTATGAACTAGAATAAAGAATTCCCCCACATGCCTAGAATATGTTCTGAAGGACATGCCATAAAAGAGTAATTTATCAAAATTCACGGTATCAGAAAGGAAACGTTTGGCTTTTTTATTCAAAAGATTAATTTGAACGAAAGTACGACGAATTCATGATGTTCTTACAAATAATTTAAACTACTCTGGCAGGCTTTTCAGCTACTCGGTTTTCCACCCGTTTTATTGTGATTCAGTAAGCCAATTTGTAAGAGATTCCAAATGGAAGTAAGCACACATTATATCATTAGCAAGTTTATAGTAAGGCGAGCAAACATTTTCGTTGATTTTTAACATTACACTGTCGATATTAATACAGCACCAGATAAAAACAAAGAAATACGGGTGACCATTTGGTTAGGAATTTTCACATAAAATAAGATTATAAATGTCTAAATAAAGTAAGCTTTTTAAGAGAGTTCGCAGTCTTAGAATTAAGATCTGAACGTGTATTTTTTATACAGATTTCGTGGAAAGGGTAAATAAATAAATAAATATATAGAAACACTTTAAAGGTTTTCAGTTTTTTTTGGAAGTAGGGAACTCATTTGATTCTTTTAGGAAATAAGTAGGTACACTGAGAAATGAGTGAAGTAAAGCATAACTTCACATTAATAAGTAGCTTTTAGCCACGCAGAACGGTCACTGACTATTATCTCTGCACAAGAGCCAGTGGGGTGGGGTTTGCTTCTTGATATTTCCTGTCTTTTAGAGCTATTCGTAATATTAAATTTTATTAAATTATGCACAAAATCATTTTTGAAAAAATATATATTGAGACTTCACTTGTGTACCTGGCCCCTGGCCTGTAAGCAAGTATGTGTAGTGCTTATAGGATGATAATGTATAACGAAGTCGGCTTTTGCAATAAGTCGTAGGCAACAGAAACCACAGAGGTAGTAAGTAGTCAAGGCTGTCGTCGTTGAGACTCCAACAACAAGGGGCTGCCGACCCATTGTAATCTGAAATTTTCATGTGCGAAAGATTTTTTTAAAAAATTGTGCAATGTTTAAGATCAGAGAGTGGCTTCCTGAAACCGGCTTGTGCCTGGCCAGGTGGCGGCTCGAGTGTATCGAGACGTCTTAGAAAAATAGAGATGAAACACGGACGGTATACCGATGGGTTTAAATTCAACAAAATAATTAGCATGTGCTCGCCGACGTCTGTAAGTAGCAGATCCAATGCTGAAACACCATAGATTTAAGCTACGTAAACAGGTTAAGGACCGGGAATTCTGGAATAGCTTCGCTACACTGGAACCATTAGTCCCTCCTACCTTTTGTTCTTATTTAAGCAGTAATTTTACATGTTGCCCAGACATCTGCTTGGGCCCTGTCTACTTGTAATCGCCCCTTTTCATAATGACTACCGACGACAACCTTAATACCTGCTTGACAGGTACCAAACCAAAAGTAGGCTTTAATCTTCCTTAAAACACTGAAGTGTGGTTTCACTCCATACCAGCTGATGGGATAGCGATCGAACTATTTAGTCAGTTGACCAGTAAAGAGTGACTACTAAAATTTTTATCGAAAGTATCAAATTTAAAGATTGCATTTCATTAAATGTTTATTATTATTATTATTATTATTATATTATTATTATTATTATATTATTATTATTATTATTATTTTATTATTATTATTATTATTATTATTATTATTATTATTATTATTATTATTATTATTATTATATTATTATTATTATTATTATAAAATTACTGCAATGATAAGATGATCCCTAATATCCACGGATCCAAATTTATTAAAACATACTGGAAGCATTTCCCAATGCCGAAATGTTAATACAGGTTTTGATCCAACCATGTACATCATTCATTCTGATTGTATTCTGCATCACCTCAGTATGATTCATCACCATACTGCAGTGTAAGCCGAGGCAACATTGAGAAGCTTTAAATAAAATGTCGTAAAACGGAAGAGTACATTGTTTCCTCAATTCGCTATCTTTGAGTGAATTTCTCATACAATTTTAAGCTAATTCTTTGTAGGTTTTTTATGCCACTATTTCTAAATTATAGAATGTTTATCTCTTGATCCACAGTGGTTGGATGCTAATGGACAACATTACAAAAACAAGAATTACACTTATTTAAAAAATTGACTTATTGAGACATCTTTGTGGATTTCCTAAAATTATTTGAAAATAACCTTTTTTAATGAAACAGAAAGCATGTAATTAACGTAAAAATATCAATGAAATTATAGTTTATAAGCCATCAGAGTTACTACAAATTTAGAAAATATCAACAAGTTACTATCCAGAAGTAAATATTCCAGCTACTGACTGTGTTGGTAATAGTTCATATTATAATGGTTTATCACAATGAAAAAAGAAAATTCTTATACTTGGTGGCCAAGCTTAGAATAAACCTCATTATTATTTGAATTGTACATTGAAATGGGATAAGAATAGTCCTGTACTTGGTTGGAGGAACACCAGGCATGATGTGCTTTTGTCTTTGCATCAGATAAATAGTCTTATCCGCACAAATAAACCTATTAATCCAAATCCAATTTTTAGATGAAATGACTTTCTTCTATTCAAAGATATGCATTAGTTTATTTACCCAAACTCGACTTTCTAAAATGGAAGTCAAGAAACCACATGTCAAAAATTAAAATGGCACGCGCACAGGTATCTTGATATTTGACTGTATTTTATTTAGTTAAAGTATGGGGAGACGGTTACACCAGTCGGCTGACCTAGGATATCTGGACACTGAGAAGTTGGTGCGGGAGAATAGTGTTTGGAAGCCGCACAAGAGCCTTGAAGGATGTGTTGTAGATATAACTGCAAGCAAGTTTTTTTCAAATGGAAGAAAATCATAGAGAATTAATAAATATTTGTTCTCGTGTGCATTCTAATTGTTCTTCTTGAAATCATAATAGTAAAAATGTACCGATTGTTAGGAGGAAAATGAACAAGACATGAAGAGGATGTAGATACCGTGCAACATGCAGAAGGTCTCGTTTTGTTCTCCAGCCTTAGTTTGCTTCTTTACACGGAAATATGAGCCCTGGTCTCCTTCCCAGAAGGGCACCCACGACCGAATCGCCGTTACTGACGCTGCTAAATTATAGATATTTCAAAACTGAAATAAAGATCTACTTATTTCAACAAGATTTACAATATCTATAATTCTGGAAAGAGTATCAAATTTTTTGCAAGAAATATGAATTGATATCATGCTGATGAAATTAAAGATGGGTAGGCGCTCTCTATTCTGTCATAAACCCACAGACAGCTGGCGACATTTTCGGTCATGTCGTTTTTGAATTCCAAATCGACAGCACTCAGAAAGTAGGAGCATAAAATTAAACGCTACAACTATTTACCATCAGTTGAATGGGGAGATCAGGTAAGGTATAAGAGACTGTAAATGATCAATTTTTATAAATTATTATATTCTTGCTAAAAACAAGGTATTGATGCATAACTGTTATTAACGCTCTTTGCTTAGTTTTCAGTAATTTACTGTCACCATTTACATATATTACTGTAAATTCATTTTATTTGTACAAAAAAAAAAAGACCGACCAGATTATATTTAAATCGTACATTTTAAGTTTGGTTAAACACGTTGGACCAAATGGATATCCTATCCTGCACCTCGGTACATTCCAATAAAGGTATCATCACTGTAGTAGTGGTCTGAAGAGGCTGAACCTATGCTAAACTAAGTAACTCAGACCGACATAACTGATCATCGTCACCTCTATAAAACGGGCCACTTAGATTGGCAGCTTTAACTACAAGGAATTCTGTCAAAAGCCCTTAGAAGCAGCGATTTCTCTCACATTTACTCCTGCCTCGGTTAATGTGTCGTGATATGAATCTCCCACTGTAAGCATCTTGATAAGCAACCAAGAATAACGTCGGAAAATGAAGAAATACCAAAAAAAAAATTGAGGTTAAATCTGAACCAAGTCACCAACACTGAAATCTGACAGGTTCCATACCAACAAACTCTTTGTTCCTACCAAATATTAAAGATAATAAATTCGCAAACGGTTACTGTAATGATTATAAAATAAATGCGAATGTGCAAAACCCATGTCTTTAAGTTATTACTTCTGTCGATTTTTCAAATTGTGTATTTGAATAATCTAAATGCTTTCTAGTGTTCATTTCGTTTTTTGTCATTCTTGCACTGCCATTTCTAGGTTTTCTTAACAGCAACGAAAAAAAGAAAGCCATCCGAATTTTAAAGGATGTCAGCATCAGAATTCAGCCTCGGCCGATTGAAAGCATCTTCAAAGTTTATGAAGGACGTAAACATAATTAGGAGGTACAGATGATAACGATAATAAATACATTTAGAGAACACTTAAAGTTTAAAATTATCATAGAGGAAGCAGAGATCAGTACATTCAACTATATGAAGGAAAGTTCTGAAAATCTTTATGAACTAAAACATTAAGCAAAAATGAAAATGGTTGGAAAAAAAAACTCGGCTCTAGGACTCACCCAGCACAAATCAGAGCCGACAGTGGACGAATCAGTTGTGCTCTTTAAAATGGACCTAGAAGCGAGGCTCATTAAGGACCTCGAAAGATGGACCATTCTGTTTCAATTATGCTATGTGTGGGGCTGCTGAAACAAACTTTCAGATAAACAGGGAGAGAGAGGTAGAGAATGGAATCACTTCATGGAAAATAGAAATGTAATGAGAAAAAAACAAGCGAAATAAATGAACAGTATCGGCGCTGAAGCCATTGGATTGTTTTAAATTGGAGTATAGTGAATTTCGAAACAAGGAGATTTTGTTAATTTCGCTGGTCAGGTTGTATTCACTAAAATGAAAAATAATATAGAAAACCACAAGTGTGCTTGTTTAGTATAATTATAGCGAACTGTATGAATTTCTAAAGTTAAGCGTCCACTTTCGTTGAATGCATAATTTTAGTAGACACTGAAATCAGAACTTTAAATTCGGTGAATAATACCAGTTTTATTTATTTGAAACCTTTTAAAATCAGGTGAAGAGATTACTTTTAAACTGATCATGTTTAAGTAAAAATCAGATCAAATAATGACTACTCCTGCCTGCCTCATCGGCTGAGACCTCTCAAACTGTTTTCAGGGTTGGTAGTTTTCCTACATCGAAAGAGCCAATGACTTCCTCGTTAGAAGAAGAAAAATACATTTTAAATCAAAAGCACGCAAAATCGAAAGAAATGCATCACGTGTGATGAAGAATGGATTAAAATTATAATAAAATAGTAAATAATCAAAATCTAATTATTTAAAATACTGAATTTATGGAAAATAATAAGATAAATTTATTACCTTTATGTGCATTCTTCTATATGAATAAAAAGTTTCTAATTCTCATTACAAACATTTTACGTAGAAAGACCATTAAATGAATAAATAATGTTGAAAAGATGCGACTATGAAATGCGTGGTAAAACAACAGATTTTCTATTCTATTTTCTGAAACTGTTGTCAGAAAAAAATAGGTTGCGAAGTTTAACTACGTTTCCGTAAGAAATTGAAAGTATATGAAGAGTCAGAGTTGACAATGAAGGAAGCTTTTAGAACTGTTCAGAGATTTTCCTCCTCCGGCCCACATCAGAAAATATACAGAGCCGCATTCTCTCTCTCCACTTTGATTTTTAGATTAATTAAAGCGTCTGAAATTTAATTTATTTCATGTGATAACTATTTTAAGGAGGCCTACTAAAGACATTAAAGGATTTAAGTTTTTACAACTGAATAATTTATTTTATTTGAGACAGGATGAGCACTTCAAACTGATGACTACTGGAGTGATATTCGATATTAGGAAGTACAGCAGAGTTTAGTCAAAGAGATTGGTGCAGTATAGAATAGTCTACCATAAAATTAGTGAAAAAGTTGATTGTTAAGACTTGAACACGCTATAGAAGATGTAATGTCTTCCTGCCTTATTCTAATCTAAACACTAATTCTCTAACTTTGTAATTTTGTATAAGCTGTGATATGTTCCTGTCTCATTGTAGCCGTTCCATAGCAAACCATTCTTATTTCTTAGCGAAACAACTTTCTTGTGTAAAATGTTAGACGATTTATATAACAAACGTAGCTATAAGTTCTTAATTATTAGGTCGTTACAAACGTATTGTCGGTTTTTTATATTATGTTAATTTGGGGTTCATTTTTTGCATGCTTGTGAAGGTGTATGCACATAAGTTATATATTGTTTTGTGCATGTGCTTCGGCATACATTGTGCAAAATCTACCTTTTAAAAAATCATAAATGGATATTTGTTTCAGGGTTCTGAGTGAAGCACGGATAGAAAAGTTTTTCATGCCATTTTGCTTCACGAGTTCGAAGTAGGCCACAGAACGAGTGAGGCAACTTGTAACACTAAGCGAGCATGGGGCGAGGACACAGCAAATGAGCGCACAGTACAACGATGATTTGCAAAGTTTCGATCAGCAGATGTAAGCCACGAAGGTAACGAACGTAGCGGACATTCTTCCAGCTGCGATGGCGACCATCTGAAAGCCTCAATTGAAACCGATCCAAGAAAAACAGTGCGAGGAATTGCTGGAGAGCTTGACGCAGTCGGCCAGCTGAAAAGGCTTGACAAGTGAGTGCCTAACGTGTTGCATGAACTACAACAAAATTTTGATTGGGGATCCGCTCTTTGTTTGTCATAAGAAACAAAAACGACCCATTCCGTGACCGAATCATTACGTGTGATGAAAAACGGATCTTTTACGACGATCGCAAACGTCAGCACAGTGGCTCGAAAGAGACAAGGCGCCTAACCACATTCCGAGGCCAAGCCTCCACCCAAAGGAGGTCATGGTCACTGCCTGGAGGACTGTAACTGGTGTCATCCACTATAACGTCTTGAAACCTGGCGAAACCATTACAGCTGAGAGGTACTGTCGTGAATTAAACGTTCATCAGAAACTCTCCCAACGACAGCCGGCATTGGTGAATCGGAGGTCCAATCCTGCTCCACGACAGTGCTCGTCGTCATGTTGCAAAAGTAACTCTTCAGAAACTGCACACTTTGGGGTACGAAGTTCTCCCTCACTCAGCTTATTCACCAGACCTTTCTCCCACAGTCTACCACCTTTTCAAGCATCTCGACAACTTCCTTCATATGAAATCCTTCTCCAACCAAGCAGCAATGAAACTGCCTTCCCAACAGTTTATTGATCCAAGAAATCCAGATTTTTTTCAAAATGGTATAAATGCCCTTGTAACTCGTTGGCAGAGTTTATTGAGTGTAAATAAACTTACTTCGATTAATAAACTTCACGTTCAGCAACGATATGAAGTCTCATTGTTACATTTAAAAAAAACCAACAAAACGTTTGTAACAACCTAATATTTTTTCATTGGAATTCTTCAACCCAAAATAATAGTCGGGTAAACCGAGTGAAGCTTCAATCCACATTTTTGTTACCTGGTTAGAAATCTTACTTTCTATTTAGCCATTTTAATTAACTGTTTGTTTTAAAAGGTGTCATGAAATATATTCGGGATTAAATCCTATTCAAAATTAACTCTTTGGTCTAAGAATGTCGCCGGATACATAAATCAAGCGAACAAGGAAAATTAATTAACTACTTGCTCTTAACGTTTCAGCTACCAGATCAAGTTAATTTCAGAATTTATTATAGAATATAAAACTAGGATTAGCAAATCCTACTTTCACAATCTGCCCGTTGACAGACGGTACGAAGCAGTCAGTGTATCTTAATTTAATTTAATATATGAACGCGTATAAAGGAAGAAATCAACTCTTGACAATAAGCCGTGTTTATTCTTATGTCGCTACTAATTTTTATTTGAAATCTTTTACGACGTGACATAACTGAATACAAGAAGAAAATCCTTATTTAGCTGGCTGAGCAGGTCGTTTTTAAATTATTTGTCCAAATCTTGTTACTTTACAATCGTTCATTTTTCTACTTAGCAAACATTATTAGCAATCAAGGCAATCTTTTTGCCGTGCAGCCATTTGTTTAAAAAATACTGCCACCCGGCTGTAAACATTAAATTATGTCCAGCTGACTGACATAGCAACAGCAGCAAACATATCATCAGATACCCTATCTCTTTTATATCACTTGATCCCTTGTGGTTACTTTTCTACGGAGCAACGCTGACAGCAGCAAGTATATCTGTAGAAAAAAGTAAAGTTTTTAAATTTGATTTAGTTCGGGAAAGGTTCCAGTGCAAATCAGGCACGTGTCTCTGGTAGAGAACTCTTAAGAAAACAAAAAAAGAAATATCGGAATTTTATTGGTGATAAGTTATTTCCAGAAAGTAAAGGATTTGTTTGGTCACTTCCCTTCACGTCTGGGTGGGCTAAAGAGTTAGTTAGAAACTACATAAAATGTTAACGGTTCAGAACCAGCTGAAGCAATTTGTGCAGTCCAAATAAAAAAAAAAAACAATGCGTAAGACAACAGAACTAAACCCTGAAGATAACACTCATTGAAACGGAAGTTCATTTGTTTGGTCATTTACAACTAAAAAGGTGAGTGGAAGTGCACAAACTACTACTACTACATTTTCTGAAAGTATCGAGCAAGATCGAGTGAATATTCAAACAATAAAATCCACATCGTTTTAATGTGGCCATTATGTGTGAAAGACGATAAGATAAAATAGTTACCATATATCTTTGGAATGTTTTGTAAAGAATCTCTTTGCACGTGCAGCACAGAGAAGATGACGCTTTTGAGCAGCATCACTACTGGAAGGACTAGAATCTAGATAACTATAATTTTAAGCAATATTAAGATTTTTAAAAAATCTACATGGACGCGTCATATGTACGCGTGTGTGCTTGAGAGTAGGCAGCTAAGCGATTCATAAGTGGGCGGACAGGTTTACTATACAGCCCGTTAACATCGGGGCAGCATCATGGTCTGGGAAGCCTTCAGTTAAGAAACAAATGAAAATCAAAAATCAAAAAAAGAAAAAAATATATGCATGAATGCATCATTTGTGATAACTGCGTTAGGTGTACATTTTTTTTGTTTTTTATTCACTTGTGGTTTTTCGAGACTACCCGTTTTCCAATATTCTGAAACATCACATCTCGCATCAAAGAAAATGAAGTATTTATAGTTACAAATATAGCATATACTTCCAGTTTATTTATTTCATGGTCCTCAGTGATAAAGTTATTTTGTGATATTGATAAGAGGTCGAAAACGACTGGTGTCACTGGCTTGTCGTTTAGTTCTCTTACTCACTGCCACTTACAGTCTGTGAAGATTAATTCGGTTTTAATTGCTCCACGTGGGTTGAAGGGAATGAACGAATTGGCGCCATAAACTGTTGGTCTTATTTCATTTAAGATTCCTCGTTTAGCTCGGTATATATAGTCATTTTCACCTGACCTAAGTGGAAACAATAGTGAATTAACCTCTTTATACTTCCAAAATAACGATAATTTATAATCAAGTGGTATTTGTTTTAAAAGATGACTACGTTAGCAACTACAGAATCAAACAACAGCCATTATTTAGTATAATCCATTATGGTAAACGCTTTAAAGTATATATATGTAATCAAAAAACTTATCGAGCCGTCAGTAGCAAATAGCGACATTCATGTTGTGTGAATGAAGCTTCTACCTTCCCCTATGGGTTATTTCATTTATAGTTTCCCTTTTACGCTAAATCTTGAAAAAAAAAACTATTCTCTTAATAATTTCCTATGTAGCTTTAAGATTTCCGGTGGCCGCGAGTTTCCGGAAGTAAAACTTAAGCGTATTTTTGATCAAATTAAAGAAGACCGGCTGTTTCTATTTGGTAACTTCCAATTTTAAGTGTGTGCAGTTAAGGGGTTGGTCCTTGCTTATGTGTCAAACCGTAGATTTAACTTAAGTAAAATTGTTTACCAATAATAATAATTATAATAATAATTTATTATAACGCATCCAAATTAAAAGCTATCAGTTTTTATATAAGAGAATAACAAGGATTTGTTTTACATATTAACTGCTGCAAACTAACCAGAGATATTATTCGTTTTATCATTTCTAATATTAACAGGCAAAGATCTATCTTTTATAGCTTCGTTATTTGTTTTCATATATTTCTCAATTTTCAAGTGATCATAATTAGTTACTTTTCATTTATTTTTTTAAATGAACAAATCTTCATTTTGTTTCCTAGCTTTGTCCACTGTTTACCTCAGTAGGGGCACGGTACCTTGAGTTCCTAGATTCGAATAACGATACTGTTTACATGCCAAAGTTATCACATGTTTCAAAAGATGCATGAGTAGTTTCATGTTAAATACAAGTAGTATTCGAGGTTAAGCAAGCCCTAATTAATTAAAATACTGCCAAAAGCATCTGCTGAGCAAACAACGACTTTATTCACTTTCTCCAGAACACCCGATGGAGACTCCATATCAAGCATAAAGATGGAATGTTGCTGTTTAGTAGACACTTTCTGCTGACTGCCGCCTCACTAGTGTCAAATGCCAGCACATAACGCGGTGAGAAAATGACAGCTAGACACCTTTCCTAACTAAAGCAATGTATAATACTTTTAGAGCGCATGCGCAACTCGCTTCAAGCGATTGAAGATAACTCAATTGCTTGACTGCTTCAAAACGCACTTACATAAAATAAGGGTACAAAGTTCTGATTCCTGTTTCGCTCGGCCGAGACAACTATCCCGGAAGTATATTATTAAAAATAACATGGGAAAACTCTTGTATTGGTTCGTGTACGTGAGAATTGCTTCCTTCTTTTCCTAATTAACGAATGGTACGTGTGTCATCGCTGTTTGCAGTAACCATTTACCTTTCATCCAATGTCTATCGCTGGACGGTAATTCGGTGGATTACAATTCTGACAGGAAAAATGGTGTAGAGTGTCTCTCCGTCAAACACATTTGTTTTCTCTCCGGGGGCCGTTGTCCCACCCGCCCGTGTGAAGTGTTTGTGGTAGGAGCCACCCGGACCAGTCGTACCTCTGTTCTGCTTTACAACGCCTGGCTGTGTCGGGCAGCTATTTATATTGATCAAACAGGATATAAAGCGAACAGATTAGGCTGGGCAGTGATAGGGTCCGGGTCTTGATTAGCGCCTGATATTACATCCATGCTGGGAGCGCAGTAAAGCGAGACAGAAGTAGTCGCCTATTACTTCGCTAAGTCTCCTGCACCCTGAAATCAAGTGGGAACAAAACGGTCGTGTTTTTTCGGCTTTACAAAGCTTTAGCCGGCTTGAGTCAGAAGACACGTTCTACATGCTTTCCAGCCGATATCTGAAGCCAGAGGCTAGACGCACTGCTAGATTACACGGGAAAAGTCTAGAAGTTCGTGCCGATTGTTTTTGTTTTTTGGCCATTTGCCTACCTGTTGGTGAGGTGGTTTGAATCGTTCAGTAAATGTTTGCTCTTAAAGAAATTCAGAGAAGAAACGTTAAAAAGCCTGGTAATCTTTAGGAGAGTGCCTTCCCATAAAATATCTGTATTGAATATAAAGGGGAACGGAAAATTGAAAGGTTAGAAGTTCAAGAAGGCTCAGACAGCGCAGGCTCGAATTAGGTCAGATGATACAAAACTGCTAAAGGTGAGAACATTTTGCCAACATTGCAGATTTTGTTCACAGATTCTGCCGGTGACTTTCCATAACTAATGAGGAAGCGTTCAGCTGTATTACCAAGACAACTTTGTTTATGCCATGGCGTGGAAATTTAACTATGCCTCTGCTCTTGTTATCGGGCCGTGGGCTGAATAGAAAGCCGAGGGCAGGGATTTCTATAGTACAAACACCCTAATGATGTTCACGCTGATGTCAGAACCACAGTTTAAAGAAAACAAAACTATGGCCTGCCACTGTCTTCGATCAAAACTCTAGATGCGCGCGCGCCAGGACCACTTTGCATTAATTAGAAAAGTGTTCAACCGCCAAAGAATTATAAGAAAATACTTGTTGAAATTCAAACATAATTGAAAAAAAAAGAAGATACATATACCAGGTTCCTTTTGAGTATATTTCTCTTGTATAAGTGTTTCAAAGAACCGATTTCAGTATGGTATTTTGTTTACTTTAGCATGGAAACAATGTTGCTATAAACCGAATCACAAGTCCACAGTATCACTGAAGTTCAGAGCAACTTATACTGATTAATCAGCATAAAATTGTTGTCCAAAAGATAAAATAATTTTAAAAAAAACCTGATATTAAAATCGTTGAAGATCTACAACAATACAAAAGCCAATATTAATCCCATGTAATGAGAAACAGTTGGTATGGAATATTAAGCCGTTCATCAGTAAAAAATAGAGCTAAACAACTATGTTTGACAAAAGATATTTAAAAAGCCCATAGTATTTGAAGATAAAGTTCTTCAGCGTGATGAAAGAAGAATATTCTCTATTAATTAATGGTATAACTAGGCTCTAGAAAAGAATGACTGAGGGAAAAGTGTGTAGTACAATCAAAAGGTTCTATTTTCAATTGTATAACTTGAAAAAAATTTCTGTCAGTTAAAATTTAAAAAAAGTATCAAGAAACTGAAGTTTTATTACTACAGGGCTGCTTCTTAAGCAGCCATTCAGAAATGGCTCCAATTTTTATCTTTACAGATTGGCAAGTGCTCTAATATTTTACCATTGTTTGATTTTTGAATTTTACAATACAATTTTGAAAATATCCTGCGAGACACCCAATTTCAACACAGTGTAGGTGTCCACCCCCAGCCCATAGAAGAGCACATATTTCTTGCACCGAGACAATTATTGTTTCGAGTAACCACCTAGAGATTTGTGGGCGCCACGTTTATTTTCTCAGATACGTTTAATGTTTTCCTGTAAATATCTTGCTGGAAATGCAATATATAACGGAACCTTATCTACAAAGTCTCAGTCCTATATAAGTCGACCCCCGCGTAATCGCGGTTCGCCATTCGCGGCCCCGGTTATTCGCGGAATTTCCCTTAGAACCTAACTAATAATTGTTCGTGGAAACCCCCGCATATTCGCGGAATCGCAAATATCTTCCGCGATTTTTTTATGGCTTTTTTCGTGGCGATGCATATTTTTTCACGCTTTTTAACGCTAAATTATTAATAACAATATAATTTACTAATTTTGTAATATAAATACTAACGTAAATTCAGCAAAATATGAATATAAAATAAACGCTATTGGCTGGAGGGCTGAAAGTAGCCAATCAGAGAGCGTTATTCATTTCTCCTCGCTGCTGATTGGCTGAAGAAGAGGCGCCACCTAAGGAGCTTTAAATCCTCTGCTTTGCTGTGCAGTCATTATCTTCATCGTACTGCACAGCTTATTCATCATCATCATCTTCAATCAATATCATTCATTATTGGCGAGTACCCGTACATTTTACTGTACTTTTTAATAAATTATTATTATATATTTAGTTATATTTTTTATTATATGTTACGTTATATTTTGACGTTTATAGGCATTTTTATGGACCACGTCCAATATTCGCGGTTTTTCACTCTTCGCGGGTGCTCAAGGGACGTCACCCCCGCGAATACCGGGGGACAACTGCAGTGCTGAAAAATATTGGTACCGGAATCATTATGTTCGAGTGATCTATGTTAATAACACACCGAGAAAACACTTGGACGACGCTATCCTTGTGGCTGACGGTGTTTTTCCTTCATGGTAAGTGTAGCCTAGAGAAAGGGTATAGCATGTCACCTCACGGTCAGTGTGACTCACTGTAGCTGGATGCTGCGCGATAACACGACTCGCAGTAAATACGCGTTTCTCCTGCCTTCTATCAGTGCTTTAAACTACTTTTCGGTCTCGTACTAGACCAAGACACCGCGCTCGATAGTAATCTCATTACCATCAAGGTCGCTTTTTCCTGTCTAAACACTCTTTCCGCTCGCAGCACATTTCTTTCTTTTTTTTTTTATAGTTTCCGATTTCTAATTTCGTGAAAAATTACCACTTCGATGAGATCGTCGAGTTTCCCTGACTTATTGTTTATATTTTTCTTTGATGATAGAACAAGCAAAACAACTATAAAATGTTAATACGGTTTTATCTTTACATAATTCCACTACTTTGTAGGTGTCAGCTACATGTGTGGTCATCTAAGTGAAATGGGCGCTAGAGAGAGAGAGAGATGACGTCAGTACAGAGAACACAGAGAGATGACGTCAGTACAGAGAACACAGAGAGAGATGACGTCAGTACAGAGAGAGACACAGAGAGATGACGTCAGTACAGAGAGAGACACAGAGAGATGACGTCAGTACAGAGAGAGACACAGAGATGACGTCAGTACAGAGAGAGACACAGAGAGATGACGTCAGCACAGAGAACACAGATATGACGTCAGTACAGAGAACACAGAGAGATGACGTCAGTACAGAGAGAGAGACACAGAGAGATGACGTCAGTACAGAGACAACAGAGAGATATGACGTCAGTACAGGGTGACAGAGATTCCAACATAAAAGAGCAATCCTATTGTAATAGCGAACAAACAAGAAAAAATCCTCTCCGTTTGTAAAGCAAACTGTATTCTGAGGACCGCCGAGCTCTCATAAGCGATATCTATCTTAAGAGAAATCTTTACATCAACGGAACAAAGTATTGCGTAAATGTCTTTTGAACTTTCGGTTAGAAAACAAACCCAAAAGGTTCGTCCGTTCAGTGGAGAAGTAGTCAGGCGAGCCTTCTTGGCAACCCACCCAAAATGACTGGCGGCTGAGGCTAACAGATAGAGAAACAGTTGTCATGGGCAATGAGACAGCTGAGTGCCACTAAAGAAATGTCCCACGATCAGCTGTAGTCTGATTAAGTAATAAAGCACAGGGGAAAACCGGCAGTTTTATTTACTACACTTACATCTGTTGAAATGTAAGGAAGGCGTTCAGCTTTATTCAAACGACAGCGACCTGTTTAAGGACCAAGCGTCAGCAGAGAGGATTTGTTTCTTCACCGAGACCAGTTGCCAGAATCCAGCTGCAGGTGCTCGTCAAAGATATCTCCGGCAGAAATGTCGTTGATAGTGTGGTAGACTAGTGACCTTGACCCCGATATTCGTATCAAGAGTTTCCAGCAGACACGAAGTTTTAGACGTGTGTATGCACTCTGCTCCACCCTGCAGAACATCGTCCCTACAACGTTGCAGTACAGTTTAACTTTCGCAGCTCATCAGGTGGAATAACTCAAGTTTCACGAAGAGAAACATCTGACCTCTTTCAAGACATTAAAGGTATATTTTGAGGGTTCGGCAACCCGGCCCGTAGCCAGAGCTTGAAACTTGAGGGGACTGGCTCCCTTCATTATAGGAGGGGCTGAACTATTCCCGCTCTTTCCAAACAGAGCAACAGGAACAGTATATAGAATAGAATGCAAATACATAAATACAAAAATACAATTGACTAAATTAATAAATTTAAAAAATTTTAAAATTTTATATAGATTTTTCATTGATTTTTAAATATTTAAATATTCCGTTTAGTACATGATATATTCTATTTTGAATGCGATGTTGTGGACAATCCCAAAAATATAAAGGATTGATCTTGCTATTAGGCAACAGACCGGGTGATAGCCGTGGCCTAATGATAAGGTAAATTCCTATTCAGTTTATAGGAAGAGTGCTGAAATGATATATAATAAATTTTCAAACATCACCATCAAAAATTCTTTTTTCCGTCAATTTTCAAGGAATGAAGTATAATAATAAATTACTATGATTCACACGATCAATACGTATACAGCATCAACATTCACAATTGAATGAGTGCTAACCAAAATTCACAAATAGGTGAATAAAACTCGATATTTTGTCATTATATTGAAAAACTAATTCAATCTAAATTTTTTTAAATAAAAACGAAACGTTATAACATTTTTCTCTTATTCTCTTATTTTTAAACACACAGACAAATACAAAAAAGTAAATTAATTGAATCATCTATGCAATACTTATACTAGATACAGATAATACAGATGATTAAATTGGAAACAAGTAGCTTTTATATGAATAATTCAGGGGATTTGGAACAGCAGTGGAGCAATTGTTACTTGATTCATACCGACAGGCGTCGATTTGTCAGTCTGAACCTCCGCATAAACTCGGTCGCTGACAGTGCAGCGGTTTTGTCCTTCTCAAATTCTAGGAAAGCAAGTTCACATTTGCGATTGTGACTCAAGCATCTCCTGTACGGTGTTAACAGTCGCGTCACAGTGAAGAATGTGGCCTCACAGGTAGCGGACGATGCACCAATCGTCAAAGCTGCGCAGAGAAGAGTATGGTGGTGTTTTGAGCTCCATTCCACGGAACCATCCCAGAAACTTGTCGATATTGCTTCGATTCTCTTGACACGTATACGGCAGCTTCTTCCCAATCATGATCCGGACAATCTCAACCTCGTGACGAAGAATCGATCGATCGAAAGTTGCCCTCGTCTTGCTGACCGAGTCGCAGAGTGGGTCCAGATGGTCGAGGTCGAGAAACTTCTCGGAGCACGGCAGCAACGCGCAGATGGACACAACCAACTTGGTGTTGCGCTCTGAGAAACGCCTGCCTAGCTCGATTGTGAGCAAGTCCAGTATTTTAAAATATATAGAAATGAGTTGTTGCTCTCGTCCGGTGGGGGGAGATCACCACGAACGAGCCCAGTCTACTAGCAGTTTTCCGAACTCGTTTTGGTGGCTGTGAAGGTGCCGCATCGTCTGCGCTGCACAACTTCTGCTGGCATACTTCGACGAGTTCTGAAAACTTCGCCTCGGTTCTCATTTTGTGCACAATCTGCTGGATAGTCTCGTTGACAACAGAGCACGCTTTGGATTGCAGCATTTTGTCGGCCAGCTTCAATGCACCAAGAACTTCGTACATGACAAGACAGGTAAATACAAAACGTGCTTGCTATATGGTCTGTTTCAATCCAATTGTAGTCACCGACAGATCCGGGAAAGCACTTGTGCGAAGGAATCCAGCGTTGAGATGATATCTTCGCAGGTCTCGTCTATGACGTTCGTCGTCTTGAAGCGTCCACTCCATCGATGCTCCATCAAACGGGCCAATGTCGTTGCACCTGATTTGTTGTACACGGCGCGAACTTTGAGTCTGACGAAGAAGTCGTTCAATAACTGGCATACGTCGAAGAACTCTTGCACAATAGCTACTTTCTGACACAGGTGAACAACAACAACAAGGTGAAGTTGACGGTTGAAGTAGTGTATATACGGGACATCTCTCTGAACTTCATCAACAATTCTCCGCTGCACCCCTGAGTGTTTCCCCGACATGACAGACACACCAATAGCATTGCGCCAATACCAGTTTCAGGTCAAGATCTTTCAACGCCCTGAGAAATTATCCAGCGATCTATTCTGCGTCAAATCTCTCCAATTCGTAGAGTCCGAGAAGTGTTTCTGTCGGATGTCCGTGTTTGCTGACAAATCTAATCACAATGGAGAGAAGCTCAATTCCAGTGGATTCCCTTGTCTCGTCGCACTTGATGGTGGATAACCCGGTGTCTGACGCTTTTATCTGCTTTAGGTTTTTCTCCTTCACCAACTGCGCCATCATTCCTATAACGTCATTTTGGAATTGTGGCGATGTATATTTGGCGTTTTCTGGTATCGGCTTGCTGATTTCTGCGATTTTTTTTATCAATCCCCAGAGTATATTCCACCATTTTCAAGATAAGTTCTGAATGGAGTCCTCCAATCTCCTCGTGACTCTCTCTGAATGGCAACTCGTTTGTTGTATGAAACTTGATGACTTCGAACAGTCGAGTGAGATAGTATCGGTTGCTTTCAACTTATGTGACGCAAAGGGATTCAAGTGCACCACCCTTGTCCTCGAATTTTTAATGTTCTGTCCACATAGCCACAGCAAGCATGTGTGCCTTCGATTCAGCATGTTTCGCGAAACTTTTACCACTGTCAGTCGCGCTTTTCCAGTTCCTGAATCCGTCACCTCCATCATTACCCGGCAGGTATTTTCGGCAAGAAAAGCAGAAGCAAGAGTCATTTTAAATTGAATATTCCAACCAGGGCCGATCAGAGTACCACTTACTCTGGAATGAACGAGACTGTTTTCCAAACACAGTGTTTGGCGGTTTTGCTACACTGAACTGGGCAGGCCCATATTCTCCAAGATTAGAGAGAGAAACTACCCCAGAACGAGAAATATCAGGAGGCAAGTTCGAAGAACTAGGTTCTTGTGAAGAAGACAGTTCTGTTGTTGAGGCGACCTCAACAGAGGAAGTTAACGTCGTCTTCGTCCTGATCACGAATGCATCCATCGCCACTGTAATAGATAATAAATCTACAGTAAATATAGACTAAAATTTAAATATCACTTTCACTTGTCCGCCACGCTTATTCTACGTAATGTGACGATAAATAACTTTCATTCAACGAAATTTACCAGATTTTGCTCATTAAAGGCGCGGAGCTAATGTAAAATATTACCAAAAGGACTTTCCTTTTATAAACGTATATGGTTTCGATTACCTAGAATAATCATCTGATAGGTAGGCTTACCTATGATAGACCTACATCGTAAACGAAGGATTTGCGATGGAAAATTTATACAGTAAACCCTCTGTAAAATCGTATGAAAATAGGGCCTATCAATAAACACCAAGAAAATCGTACATAGTTTAAGCCATAAATGCAAGTAATACCGATTTAACTTAACAATTACAGTACCTAAGAGAATAGTAATTATAAAACACTAATATTATTAATTAAAAATAACAATTTATTATTACCTTCTACGTCAGATTTCACACTTGATCACCTTCAACACGTG
This sequence comes from Nautilus pompilius, assembly GCA_018389105.1. Classification (NCBI taxonomy): domain Eukaryota; kingdom Metazoa; phylum Mollusca; class Cephalopoda; order Nautilida; family Nautilidae; genus Nautilus; species Nautilus pompilius. The sequence continues at coordinate 795,843 of JACATO010000961.1, read as the reverse complement.
ACAATATTCACATAATCACATTGCATAATATCTACGAAATAAACTGAACTTCATGTGGCATTTTTCATCCACTAATGACTCGAGATGCAATTTTTCGCCTTCTCAGTGAGATTCTCAATGAGAATTCTATTATATTAGTTTTCAGATATTTGGGGGGCTATCCGATATTTTAGAGGCCCATAGCCCCACCGTGGCTACGAGTCTATCGGTAACACTACTTCAGTAATCATATTGCTTTTTAACAATTTTAATCATTTCAAATACAGCGAGATCTTTATTATAGAGCGGGTGATATGAGAGGTAAACGATAGTCGAAAGAGGACCAGTGATGCTCGCTAACTATAGTGAGTCATTGCAGAGAAACGTAAAGATATTGAGTAAAGCAATAGATTAATGGAATGTCCTGGAAACTTTGGGTTAAACTAACGATATCTGAAATGAGCTGTCAACTGATTTATTAAAATAGTAGTAATAATTCTGATATTCGCGTTAAATTTTGGGGGAATTACACTGGTCAACACAATTTTTGCTGACTTATATCTGAGACTTATTTCTGACTAATTTGGGGGCAAATATCACGTCAAATTTTTGCTCTACAGCATACCCCAATTTTCGATCAATCGCCATAAAAACTACCCGATTACAATGATTTCCACAATCACCTCAATCCTATTCTTATAATTTTATTTAAAATACCATTCACACAAACAACACCATGAATCAATTTTGAGATTAACAAATATATTGGTTAACTATGACACATCAGGTCAAAATATTGAAATATAAAAATATAAATCGATGCTAGAATCGAATGAATTTTAGTAAAAAAAAGGGCACAAACGAATCCAGAATATTCTTATCATTTCATTTAGAATACTGACAAACAAAACAATGACAGACATGGGGTTATTTACATTAACTGATATCAGTAAAAGACACATTCTTCCTTCATGGGTTAAATTTTCGTTTGTAAGCTTTTCTGGAGTGCTTCATTTCCACAGTCTCTTTTAATACTCCAACAGTAGTCGGCCATCACGTGAGTATCCCACCTTCCTTGGTATCGCTCTTCCATAGCTTGTACATCTTGATGGAACCTTTCACCTTGCTCATTACTTATGTCACCTAGATTTTCAGGAAATTTATCAAGATGACTGTTGAGGAAATGAACCTTTATCCTCACGTTGCAACAAAGACGATGAAAATTCTTAAGCAATGTTTGAATGAGATCTTTGTAATTTTAAGCTTTTTTGTTTCCCAGGAAATTTTTCACAACAGCCACAAAAGAATTCCAAGCTCTTTTTTCCATATCGTTCATGGAGCTTGTGAAATGTTGATCTCTCATCAGTTTTCTGATTTGTGGCCCGTCAAACACACCAGCTTCTATTTTTTTTCATAACCGATGCTAGGAAATGCTGTGCATATGTACTTAAAACAGTCACCTTCTATGCTCAGAGCTTTAACGTACTGCTTCATTAGACCCAGTTTGATGTGGAAAGGAGGAAAGATGATTTTTACCCGATCTACTAGTGGTTAGTTTTTGATATTTGGTTCTCCGACATTTAAGCATGTTCTCAACAACCAGTTCTACTGAGCCCAATGCTTGTCCTTCGCTCTACTATCCCTCAGGCACAAGAAACATGGATATTTCGAGTATCCTTCGTGTTGACCAAGTAAAAAGTTAACCATTTTAATATCCCGTAGAACGAAAACGACGTGATAGGCAAAAACCGAATTTATTTTTGAAATCAGCGCCCCAAAATTAGTTAAAAACAAGTGTCAGATCTTAGTCAGCAGAAAAAAGTGAAAAAAATGTTGGCCAGTGTTATTTATGATGAAGGTGACAAGAATACTTTTTGACGGGAGTTGAACTTAGTGACAGTCAACTTCATATCTATAAGAATGAATTGATGATAAAGTTGTGTCACGCAACCTTTTGCGTTTTCACTCCGAGAGAAAAATGCATTTGTTTAGAAAGCCTTTTTTCTATGCTCTTATAAGTAAAAGGAACAGCGAAAACTATATAAAGTATAGTTGGGGGGGATGAGGCAGTTAGATAACGGTCTCGTCTCACCCCGTCTGCCAGTCTTAGAATTTACCGATTTTTTTGTTGTCGTCTTTATTTGCTATGCAGTCGGCACCGATATTCCTCACGAAGACCCCATTCCAGAGATTGTAGGACACCATTTACGCCCCCACACAAGAGGGCACCAGACAAAACCGTCAGCTATCAGAAAATAAAGAATGACAAGATTTATATCAGACAATAAATGAGATTGCGCATTTTATTTCTGATCCATTACACCAGCAAATAAAATTAACAACGTTTTTAAAAGCGTTTCCTATTGTGTTAACAATATATAAACGCGTGTGTGTGAGCAGACTCAAGGTGCCTCAGCTTTTGTATGGATCGTGACCCACATTTTAAACTTCTCTGAATTTTAACACCTTGTTGTTCAGGGTTACAGGTTCAAACCCACCAAAATTTCAATATTTAGTTTTTTTTTTTATTTTTTCGTACAAACAACAAAAGAAGAGCAAAAATAGAACTTAGAGAATGTACCAAACAGTCTGACAATTTTTCTATAGTTTTATCGCAGAATGCTGGCTATAATAGTAACAGTTAATCTATTAAAATAAAAATTTAAGAAAATCATAATTAAAAAGCAGTAAGATATACATAATAATAAAAAACAAATAAATACGACGAAAATTTTGCTACGGATCAAGAGGTACAATGTCGATGTCATAAAATTGTTAAGTACCATAAGAAAAACCAATTTGGGATATGTATAAACGATAATTTAAGGAAATATTAACTTTGGCAAATGTCGAGGATAGTAAATAACAGAGTCACAACGGATCAATAGAGGAATTCACAACAAAAAACTAATATTTTTACTTATTGAAATGGAAAGTGAAAAATCGTACATATTATATTTTTCTAAAGTAGTAAATTCTTGCTCAGAAATTCACTCAATATCTTCTGTGAGAAAATCTAGCACGAATGCCATCTTGGTACCGGCTTCTCTTGTTCATGCTGAGTCTTTGAATGATAAACCGAGCCATATTGTCCTATCTCTCTACAAGAGCGACAGCAAATTTCTACAAGATTTGTAAGTTCTTCCAATGCTAACCTGAAGTAAATTCCAAACGCGTTCGCTTGAATTAAGGTCTGGAAATTGAATTGGCCATTTCATACTGACCCTGGTATTATCGACTATTCAGGCACGTTATCATCAATGAAAATCTAACTATCTTTATAGGCACCAGCGCATTGTCTCAGAAAAACATCTAAAATTTCATCTCTGTAGTCTAAACGTGTCATGGCAATGTTCTGAAAACATAATCCCTCCTCACACTGTTAATAAGCCACTTACATAGTGGTCATGTTCAGCAACATTGCCATCATAAAACCTCTTTGCTGAATTTCTTCACAAGCTAACACATTGTTCTGTAAAAGTACAGGGGTTCAGCCTCACAGCCCACCGTACATGGTATAGAGCAGAGTTTCCAAAATTTTATGAAGCCAAGGAACTTTTTTGTTTATTATCCTAATTATTGATATAATAAAAGAAAAAATCCTTAATTATTATAAACTCATAATATTCAAGTTAATAATGTTAAAAAATTAGGTAACTGTTTTATTGGTATGAATTTTTCAACATTTAACCATAACTATTCTGTTCAATGTGTTGGATGATATTGTATGTATTTGGACAAAAGTTCATTTTTTGGAACAATAGATGTCACTTGCAAGCGTAGATCATCTACATCCAGTCTGTTTCTATACTTAATTTTGGCTGCTGTATACAGAGAGAACATTTCCTCGCAGAGTATGTTGTTGCAAGGACATGAGGCATTTCAATGCTTTTTTGGCTATTTCAGGATGTTCACTTAAAGGTTGGACCCAGAAATTCATAACGTGCACTCGATCCAACTTAGATTTTAGTTTGAAATCATTTGAAATGTCTATAAGTTCTCCTTTCTCTTTTAATATCAAATTAGACACCTTTGTATGATCAATAAAAAGATTTCTCATCCAGTATAATATTTCTGCAAGAATAGGAAAATACTCCAATAGTTAAACACACATCAGACAAATGTTGTATAATTGAGATTTGAACCCTGTTATCAAGAGACATGTTTTGTTTAATTAAAAATTCATTAAGATTTGAAAAGCACTCAAGGTTTTTTTATAAACAGATTCACGCCAAAGTTTGGGCTTTTGGTGAAATGCATCCATTTTACATTGAACTTTGAAATTAGTTATACTTATACCTTGCATTGATACGTTAAGTTCATTTAGATGTGTAAATATATCTGCCAAATATGCCAACTTCTGTATCCAATATTGTCACTTAATTTCTCTCTGTTAATTCAAAAGAACATTCTGATAGAAACCTCCTCAACTCATAAAATCGAACTAACACTTAACCATCGCACTTCAGAATGAAGTAATAACGTTTTATGTACACTCCCTGTCTATTCATAAAATCCACAATTTTGACTGTCGCGTTCAGAACAACATCCTTAAGATCCTGCTGCATTTTTTCATTGCAAGTGCATGGGGGTGAAGACAGCAGTGGTTGTGTTCAACAGGTGGAACTAAAGTTTTTATGCGTGCCACAGCACCTTTAATTTTGCCAACCATGGATGCGGCTCCATCAATGCATCATATGCTGATACACATTTGCCAGATATATTTTGTTTTTTCATAAATGAATTGACCAAATTAAAGATTTCTTCACCCGTGTTTTTTCCAAGAGAGGTTTGCATATAAGAATACCTCCAGCAATAGAATATTGTACAAGCACAAGCAAGACGGCCATCATCAATCATACATGCAACTAAATCCTTTGAACAAGGTTTAGTCAAATTTTCTACAATAGTGTGACTTTCACACCATTTTGCCATTGCATAACTGACGCGAAACGAAGCAAAAAGTGAATTTTCGTTTTCATTTCGCATAAAAGTTCGAAACGCTTTTTTCTCGCGAATTTCAGCGCATTTTCTCATAAAATACTGAGAACTTTTATTTCTGTGGATGTTTGTTTTGAAGATGCCTTTGTAATTTGACGGGAGTCAGACCACTGTTACTCAATACTTGTTCACATTCAACACATCCTCCACTTGGTTTGGCTTCGCTATCAGTCCAGGTAAAACCAAACTTGATAAAACTTTTGCCATACTTCCGTTCTCTCGCTGTATTCGTGTTCAAGTTATCAGAAAGACAGAAGCTTGACACGCGTAATTGTGTTTGTGTGTCTAGACATTGCGAAGTAGGAGAAACGCCAGCAGCACTAGTCTTGTTCCTATCGTTTTCATCCTTCTATTCAGTTTTATCTCCTTGTTTACCAATTTTTACCCAATAATCCATGTATAGGGATAATAATGATTTTTAAATAATAATGTTGCTGTGAGGGCTGGTTATTTCCTCACAAATTTCCAAATATAGTGGTGACAACAAGACGAAGGCCTTCAGATGGTTAAATCCGAAAATAGAATAAGAAAGAAAGGATAATGAGGATACAAAAAAAAATTTTGTGATCTACCTTCACTATGACAATTCTGTGCCACGTGCTGATCTGCTGGCTTGACCGTATATATTACAGATAGCAGCAGTCGAAAAGAGAAAGCAATGTCCAGTCTATTTATAGTGGGGGGGTTCAGCCGCTCCCTCTCACGGGAGGTGAAGGGATCAAGGGTGGGTAATCTATATCAGATGACTGCTTCAATCACAATAATGTATATGCAAAACACTAAAACAATTAAAGGAAACAAAGATTATAAAGTTATTTCCCCTCTCTCCTAATCTTTCATATAAAGTCTCGCGGAACTACAACGAACTTTTGCGGGAGCCCAGTCCCGTAGCAGCTCCTGGATGGAGGTGAGCGGATACAGGATTTTCTTAATTGCACACTGTTATCCCAAAAGCTGATTACGTGTAGTTTGCATGCGTTTAGACACTGATATCTGTTGCATTGTGAAAGTCAGATTTCAACTGAGTAACTACCAAAAGTTTGATGTCGAGTCCAAGCACAAGAAATAACGCTCCGGTTTAGGCTGAACTTAACTACTTTACGTAACCCCAGTTCTTCTGGCAGCTCTTAGCCGTCAGATGCCGACTCTCTGTCAAACTTTATCTGCTAGCATTGAAAAATTTCTAATTTGGCAAAGGAGCAGCACTTTTTAAATGTCAAAATGAAAGTATGCAGCACATTGGCATTTACGTGAAAATCATGGGAGAGTGCCATCCACGTGCATTTCAACAACCATTATTGCACTGAAAGAGATTTAGTCACATGTAATGAGTGTCCTAACGATGGTATTAGGCATCGAAAAGAAAATTTCACTAGTACAAGATGCAATATTTAGTTTCTTGATAATCATTTGATCCTTAGCAAATGTTGAGTAGTATATCGTACAAACCAAAAAATATCTTATATGAATTAAAAATAGGAAAACACACCATAAAGCAGAATAAAATACTATCAAGAAATTATTTATATATATATATATATATTAAAAACAAAACAAAACTTTTAATGCTTACTGTGGCGCAAAAATTATTCTTTGAACTTTATTGAACATCCATATGTGACCACGAGGTTTTAGCAACTCCGGTATAATGGCTACCTCTTGCTAAGGCTCGAGCATTCTTCTGTTGTGGTGGCAAACTGCTGCAAAACGTGTGGTACGTTGATATACTGAAAAAGATGGCGCACTCGCTCATCTGAAAAATGATCCACAGCTTTGAGATCAAGAGAGCTGAATTACCATACAAACACAATCAATGTGTTTCAGGCATTGTGTGGGGGTATTATTATGCTGGAACACCACATGTAGTCCGCATGGCTGTATAGAAGAGATGAAGAACCGGTCGTACAATACTGTCAGGATACCTACCGCTGATCTGTCAATTTCTGGTACAGAAACACTAGGTGGTTGTGAAGATTTGTGTTCTCACTAGCCCATTCTAACACTATCATTACCAAATTTGTGACTGACTTACAAAGCAGTTTACAAAACTTTCTGGTGGTAAACCCGGATTCTATCATCAGCAAATGAAAAATTTTAATTAAGAATCTTCTGAGAAAACGAAGTGTTAGTTCAAGACTGCGTCTATACTCTGATAATGTGCGGATTTCTGGTCTCAGCTTCCTCGTAATAGTGTTTATTTACATCAAGTGGCTTCGTATTTCCACGGACCTTGTTGATCGACTTTGTAAGTGATATAGCGATAGTAGGGGCTTTCTCGACCCTTCTCTCTAGTTCCGTGAGGCTCAAGGCCTCCTTGAACATATCCAAAAAAGCTGCTTCTACCTATCTGCTTGGTCTGGTTGCGACACCCTGATGCTTTGTGGAGGGACTGTACAATTCTTCACGCCATGGGAAGATATATCTATAGATGTTTTCGAAACGAATGTATGTGCTGCACGAAACACGAAAAGTGATTAAAAAAGAGATTAAGAATAGCAAGTCTTGTCCGCTTATCTGATGACGTCAACAAATTCAGTGTAACCCGTATGTAGAACAATGTTAACAACATGCAGTGCTTTATTTCATATTTGTTACAAAGAGTCTCGTGCTTTTTAACGTAGTCTGATGGTTTCTTTTCGCAGTTATTTGGTTTTTCGGGTTACTGTTTTATATTTAATTATTCAAATATTGTCATCAGTGATGTTATCGTCAAAACCGACCTTTCACACAGCACAGATAAACAAAATTGCTTTATCTATAAATGTAAAGAAATGCAATCAATCGAAGTCTTAAAATTTGAGACACAAAGATTACAGTCCTGTCTACAACTATTTCTTTCTGCTTATTAATTAATTCATTAAATTCAACAACTATAAATTTGAATATTAAGAAATCTTTATACCATATTTAATTTTTTAAGTCGCAACTTTATTATTTATTCTTTTAAGTGGATGTAAACGAAATGTCCGAATATGATGGTTTGGGTTCTCTCACTTACGCCTTGTATCCGCTCTCTTTCTGTTTTACAGGTGTTCAGAAAATACCTGAGTGATCGCTGCACAGAAATCCGCCGATCGAGAACTCTTATATAATACTGCTAGATGCAGGCAGCAAAATGGATATATGAATAAGAAAAATTCGTGTGCCAAAAGAAATAAAAAAGGATCAAGTTACTTTGATTCCTAGGTGTTGATTGCATTTTTGTGTAAAAGATATTTTAATGAAAGGTTGCGTGGGACTGCAGAAAAAGACAGATAAAATTTATTTATTCACAGGTGTGAAATGTACTATCGCATTGCGAATTGTGTAAATAAATACCGCGGAGGCAGCGACAAAGACAAAGACAGTTTATCTTTTCGCAGCTGGGAAATGCACTATTTCGTATCGGTTACGTTGATAAAGCGACGTGTGTTGGTTGCCGGTTAAACTGAAACAATTTATTTTAGTTCACAGGTGTTAATTGCGTTCTTGCATAGCAGATATATACTCTTATGAAACACTGCATCAGGCAAACAAAAAAAAGGAGAAAAATGTTTATCGGGATTCGCAGGTGTTATATGCAGTATCAGGTATCGGTTCATGAATGAAGCGTCGGAGTAAACGGAAAAAAAGAGAGAGCAGAACGTAGATGTTACTTAATTTGCAGGTACGTTAATTGCTTAATCGTATAGCAGATGCATTAAAGCTGAGGACACGATTTCTCTAAATAAAGCTACCTGGATTAACAGCTCTCTAGGTCCCTTTTCTTCACATCCTTTAGTTTCATATTTGTTTTTAGTGCAAGTGTATCGAACAATAAAGCAACTATATCTCTTTCGCGTTGTTGAACATATTTATTATTGAACTTTCTAAAAACAGCAGCAAAAGTTGGTTACATTCATTCACAGCCTGTTTATTTCTACTGAAATCTTTTAAATGTCGACATTTGAAATCAGCAATTTTCATACGCGTGATAACTTTATTCTATGGTTAACGAAGACAGTTCTAAGTCCTGGTGTGATACCGAAATACGAATATAATTTTAAAACAAGGAGAAAATATGGTCTAAGAAAGACGATTGATAGATAAATTGTTACTGCTGTGGTATCCTTCCTAATATCCTCTAAAAGAACATTCATAGCAAGATCCGGATCGCCAGATAGCGTGTGTGCGTGATGATGGCTGTAGTGCGCCGCTAGAGGGAAGCCTACTACCCGGAAAACTCGGTAACATAAGAGTAAGAGAAATCCAACTCCTTCCTTGACACCATGAACAGAAAGTGCGCTGCCCACTTCTGTAAATCATTGCTTAATTAAATACGAATGCCAGCTTACAAACTAACTGGATTTAGGTTTGAGAGTGTATTAAATGAGAAGGTATAATCTTACAGGCAGCATCTATGTAAATTTACTTTCTCATATACCGTGTCATGTGACATGTGACTTCTCTAGAACAGTTCATCTGCGATGATGCTCGAACAAGTTATCAAACTTCGAAATCAACAGAAGATGAAAAACATTATTCTACTTTACAAGAAGAGTAATGAAAGTCCTAGTGAGTACAGACCAGTTCACTAATAACAATGAAATAATTTAGAGTTATTATTAAATACAGTTTGATGACCAATTTATTGTTCTAAGCAGAATAGACTCAGCATGGCTTCCAGGCTAAAAGTCCCATCTAAATAAACTTTCGGAATTTTCTTGTTGACAAATGAATCGTTGATGATAATCAAGTGTGAATCACTAATTTAAAACGCATTAAAACTTTTAAATAGTTCTTCGGTAAGAGTGAATAAATAAAAAGTACAAATAAAGAAGTAACAGTACATGAGATGTATCCTCTTGATAGGTGCCACAGGAATCTGTTGGGCTTGGCTTAATCTTACCAAATATTTCAGATGTAAGTTCTAAAAACGTCTGAGAGATATTGAGTTTGTTCAGATTCCTGGACGGTTGTTCAGTTCAAGTTTTCAAGATTTGGGGGGGTGGAGGAGAGGTTATACAGAGAATATTCAGAGAAAGTAAAAGCAATGAGTCTACGTATTGCAGATCTCATGAGGGATTCGAATAAAAGCTTTAGAATTATTAAAGGTTTTAAGTGTGTACACAGATACTTTTTTACTGATCAGCAATAAAAATATCGAATTATTTATTGATGTGAACAAATATCTATTTAGCTACAAGAAATATAAAAGAATGAAATAAACTGTCGGCGGTAGTTGTTATTAATAGTGGCATAAAATAGTGCAAACCGGGTTGACCGATGTTTTCTAACAGAAGCCATGTGTCTGAAAACGTCGACTGATTTTCAGTAGAATTGTGTTTAATTAAGCAGTTTCTGTTCTCCCCACCTTTTAACCCGGTCTTCATTCAAATAATGTTTTCTTGTTTCCGTCGAACTCTAGAACTGTAGAAAACCTCTAATTAGCTTTTACAAGATTTTTAACGATCGTTATTATCTATCACTTTTTCTAACGAATTGCAAACTGTTTTATTAAAAAGGATAGAATAATTTTCCCACAAAGTGAGGCACTGAACTGAATTTTAAATCTTTTCCGTAAAGTTGCGAGTATAAAAATATCCGACAGGTGCTCCACACTGAACCGACAAAACCAGTTTATTTTAACAAATGATTTTTAATTTGCTCTAGAAAAAATAAATTAAAAAGTAAGTTAATAATTTTATTTATGATTGTCACTATCGTTAATACCATGGATGCTTCTCGCCAGTAGTCAGATTAAAAAGACAGCAATTACTTACCTACATTTCCATAAGTTCAAAGAGAAGAGTGCAACCAAGAAGTTTGACACCTTGTTCACCTGTCGCATTTTCTGTGTATAAAAGACCTAGATCAACAGTCTTATTGTTATACACGACTTTCAGAGACTATAGTCTACCGTCACTAAATTAAAATGTACACACATTAAAAGATATCAACACACCTGCTATGAACAAGAACTAAAAATCTGTATACAGTATTTGAATTAATTATGGAAACAGAAGAAAAACTGGATGTAAAATGCAAATTACATGTGGTAGATTCGCATCTTCCGTGTAATATGAATTGCTCCATAGAACATTGTCATTGGTTGCATGCAAGTATTCAGAAAGTGCGACAGCTACAAAATTATAAAAGTATAGGAAGCGATGTCATTATATTATAATGAGTGTGTCGAGAATAATATGCCTCTTGGGAGGGAAATACCAAACGCAAGCATATAGAAATCAGTCTTAGATAGTGAAGACTACCACTCTATGTGGCAGCATGCAGCCTGACTTTATGTCTAAAAAGGAACTGTTTGCAAGATTCTGAGGAAGAAACAAAACTAGTACTGTTGACAATAGATGCGATCGAGAACGAAAGCTCAAACTACCCAAACTGATGTTAAATACATGAGGGTATTATGTTCTCTGTGACAAACGAGCCAGTAAAAATCTTGCGATTGATCTGGCTGCAAGTTCAGATATTAATGTTTCTTCAAGAACAGTAAGATACAGATTACTGCAAAGTAGTCTCAATGGATATGTAGCTGCCTGAAAACGTTTGCTGAGAAGAGGCAACCAAACAGCAAGGCTAAAATGGGCAGAGAACTGAAACAGTGAGATACCAAACCTGGAAGAAGGTGCTCTCTACAAATCAGTCCAAGTATGATCTGTTTAGCGAAAATCAACAGCAGTTTTTTCAAAAGTGGAACAGGGAGTGATATAATAGTCAGTGTTCAACAGCTACAGTGAAGCATGGGGTAGATTAATACGAGTGTAGGGCTGCATGTCAGTTACTTGCGTTAAATGGAATGTTTACTGATTGCCGAAAGGTACAGCAGAATTTTCACCCATGATACCATTTTCTCAGAAAGACGGAGGATTTATTTTCAAATATTAAAATGGCTCCAAGAATACAACCAATAGTGAAAAATTATTTGGAATCTAAAGAGACTGATGGAACACGATCAAAGATGCCTTAGCCTGTACAATCCTGTTATGGACATCACTAAAGCTATATGTGATTATACGGCAACTAAGAAATTCAAACGGTAACACATCTTGGATAAATGGTGAAAGGTGCTACAGGATATCTTCAAAATCATGCATTGATATCTGTAAGGGAGCATGAGGACAAGGTGTATGGTGTAAATAAAGCAAAAAGTTCACATACCAAATGATAATGCACTGTACAACGTATTTATTTTGTTTTGGTATATTTTATATGATAAATAATGCAGTGTGTGTTATGTACGTCTCATTTGCAGTTACTTATTATTTGTGCATATTCTCTATGTGTTTTGACAACTATTTCCAATAATTCATATTTAGGAATTGTTATAATTTTAATTTATCATATTACCCACATTTTTAAAAACATTTAAAAACAATATCTCGCGTGACTTTCTTTATACTGGCCACAACACTGTTTTATTGTATATAACTTTACTAGTTTTCTGCATCTTTTTCGGAAAATATCATGTGAAGATGAAACAAAGTATTCGTATTCCTCGTCTCTTTAACCGAACGACAGTTTTTCCTGTGACTTTCTTTATACTGCCCTTACCCTGGGGAGCTGATATCTTCTCTCTTTTATGAAAATGGCGGTTAGGTAAAAGATGGTGGTTTACATATTTTATTCAAATAGAAAGCACACAATTCCTACATAAAATGCAGACAGTGAAGTGCGACAGGTGAATATATATCAGATAATTGGTAGTTTATTAAGTAATGACAGTAAATCGTTCTTCCATGGTCGAGGATTTATTGAAACTGAAAAGCCAGCAGCTCCTGCATCTTAATCGTTTCCCTTTAGTGACCAAAGTCTCCAAGAGACCCACCACCGGACCGTCCGTCCTTTTGCTACTACTCACAAAGCCGCCATGACTCTGACACCAATGGCGAACTGCGGCCATTGTAATATATCTATTACTGAACCGAAACATTTCAAGGCGAATATTTATTAGATTTGGAAGAATGGTGGGTGGGTTTGATGTGCGGGAGTTTGGTAGCAGTAGAAACACCGCTTAGATGTCAAGACATTTTATCTTTGTGCCCACCTGAGGTCATCAAAGAACGCGGCAGGTGTGTAAGGTTGGAATATCGAGGCTCGACCATGAGTGATGAGCACAAACATCTACCTTTTTCACCTGCTCTGTCGGCACTTTGATGTAGCAAATAAAGGAATTATTGAACTTGAATATTAAGTCAAGTTCTCAATGAATGACGTAGAAGATTTTTGTCTAGAGTCATATTAAAAAACTGCTTATGGTTACAATATTAGATGCAAAATTAAATCATATTTTTCTCTTTTATGAAGATTTTGATGCCGCTCAAAGAGTAATTTTCACAAAGCTAGAAATCAAATAAATCAGCTAAAGAAAGTAGCAAAGGTTTAGTTTTCAGAAAACTATGTAATTTTGATTTAATAATTTCTCTCAAATTGAAAGTAAATAAGATCACGTAAAATTTCAAACTAGAAAGGAAATGTGGGTTAGTTTGCTTGCAAATGAAATATATGAGCCGACATGGTTATCACTATTTTGTTAAAGAAGTTTCACTTTTCTAAATTAACTCAGCCCGTCACAACTACTCTTTGATACTCTTTCTTCGCGAGTTGCTCACGTGTAAAGTGATGGTGAGTCATTGGAGAGGTTAGATACTTTCCAGAACGTGGATGATCTCAGAAGAAGCATCTATTTATCAAAAATATGATTAATAAATATCTCTGGAGAGAAGTGGAACACAACATAAAACAGTGGAATTAATGAAAAATACGTAGCAATGGAATAAGTGCTAAGAATTATTGAGGTAAGATAAATAACGATATTACGGCGGTGAATATTGATTCTATAGTCTCTGGGTTTTAAAAAAATAAAGCAGAAAACAGCACAAATAGAATCATTGGCTAAAATACCGCGGGCTTGCTTATTTGTGTTCCTCTAGCAAATGTTTATTTATTGCTTGTTGCGACTCAGATAAATATAAATTTGTAAAAAGAATATTTGCTTAAGAGACTAACTTATCCTATTATCGATATCATGTGCACTGGAGACCAAAATGGGAAGAAAAGATATTTTCTAATGGTAGATTTTCTTTTGATTTTTTAGAAAAGTGCTATAAGGTTAACAAAATGAATAATGGGAAACATTATTTTGGCATATTGAGAAAAGATAGTTTCCGATTTTCGGGTAACGGAAATTGTTGTTTAAATGGATGTGTTGATTTGCATTGAGGCAGATGACCTGTGACTTCCGTTCCCTTTCCGGAAAACGAAGTCTTTTCACCTGTCAAAAATGAATTCTCTCTCTCTCTCTCTAACACATACCTTTAAAATGATAAAAAATTGGAGTCTGCCATTTCATACCTGATGTGGTTGAAGCCTTGCTGAATGGTCCTGCATGCATAAATGCATGAAACACGAAGAGACAGGTTGGTGTACAGACAGACAGACAGACAGCGGTAAAGATGACAGCCTTCTGTGGATTTTCATGTTGCATGACTGATTTAAACAAACTGGACGTAATAAAAAGTAAAATAATCTGATAAAATAGTTAATAAAAAAAACACTCACTCTTCTGGAAGGAAATGTTTGATAATATAAAATAAAATAAATTTCAGCAGGATAATTTCTTGAAAAATATTTATATTAAGTATATAAGCTGTGATTTATTCACGACGGCATTAAGCTTCTCTGCTGATAATTGCTATCCAAGGACGACATTTTTTTCTACATGAATTCCACCTCCAAAATTTTCTTTTTATTTTAAGTTAATATTAAACATAGTATAGATTCATTAAGAAAAGTGTACAAGGAAAAAAAAGATGATGCTCTAATATAGTTTATAAAACAGACGTGTTTTCCTCTCCTTTCTGCGATCTTAACAACAGAGGATATCTGCCCCTAATCTCCACAGGCACCATTCCATCCGTATAATGTGTACTTCGAGCAGCACAGGGACGGAATCGACCAGCAGATTTGCTTCAGGTTGAAGTAAATTAATTTTAAGTTGTTATTATATACAGCAGATTTGTGCTTTTGTTGTAAGTTCTTATTAGGTAGAGATTTAAAAGAAAATGATTGTGTATAAGAAGTGATAAATTCTGTAGTTTCACATCAGAAAAAAAGATTTCAATCTCAGCAAAGTGTAGTGAGTCTAACCCGAGGTCACGGTGACTGGTTTTGAGCGTATCGCCTCCCTACAGACCGACCGTCAGCCTTATAAATCATCGACAGCTTTAATGAAGAAGGGGCCATCCTGTCGGCTGACAACAGAGTTCAGGGTGGGTGGGAGAGTGAGAACTACCTCCTCCCCTCCAACACGTACCTGGATGTAGGCCATGTCTGAAAAATAATTAATCTTTTGTACCCAGGGGGAAATATCGTGTAGACTTGCACCAGCATTATTTATGATGTCGCCAGATCATCCCCATAATGGTTGGTGTTGATAAGAATGACAGCCCCAGCCAATGAAATGCGGTTTTACAAATGGCTTCGATGATATATTCCTAATTTTAAAGTTTGTGATCTCTGGTACGTTGAAGCGCAGCCTGTGAAAAGTAAATAGAATAAAAATGAATGCTAATCTTGTTTTTTTTTAAAATACAATATGAGCTTCTTTAAAGAAAATAATAATTAAACAAGTATTTCAACTAAATAAATCCTATTTCTATTATAGATGTTTCCTACTTTTTGAAGACATTTTCCTTTTATTGACTTTAGACACTTCATGGATTTTTAAAATAAAACTGGTGCATCGAACTTATTAACTTAGAACTTGGTCAAGTCGCTCTTTTAGACCCGATCGATGGCAGTCGTCGCGGACATCCGCCTAACACGTTGTCCAGCATCTTTGTAGACTTGTCAGGAAAAATAGGCCACATCGCCCTTTCCATCCAATGTTCAGCTGCTTTTCCTACTCTCGAGAGACTTGCTTGCCTTTAGGCGTGATAGTAAAAGGTTCCAGCATTTTAAAACCAAAGAATCAGATTTAAATATTCGGGCGTTCAATCCTAAGACATCGAGGTATGGGGTGCAGATGCTGCACCAAAATCACTGTTTATGTGACGGAAATCTCTGCTGAAAAGACTATACCAAACAAACGCAAGCTAGAGTATCAGAAGTACAGCGATAGACATCTGATACGGCTAAGTTTACTACATTGACTGAGCAACACTCAACAAGTAATTGCATGGGGTTATCTCCCTGTCAATTTCCATTTTTATTTTGCCATTAGGTTTACGTCTCCAAAAATCACGCGTTCCTCGATACAGATTCATTATTTAGTCTATACACAAAACTGTTTACTAAAAACACGAAGCAGTAATTTATGCATCTGAGGATGTAGCTCGACAGTAACTTGGCAGCATTCTATAGATCTGATGTTTGGGGGAAATCTAATATAAGGGAAAGTCACTGTCTTTTTTAGTTTTTGATCAGTTAATTTAAAATTGCCTCTTTACCAATAATACACTGATTTGACAAAAATGAGAAGGTTTCTGTTATCGCCAACCTCGTGCGATCGTAAATAACAAGTGGTGATCTGTCACAGTTTTTATCACGTTTCTATGAACACCCAGTTACAAAACTTTTCTGTTAGTTTTCGTTTTTCATGAAATAAAAGCTACATTTCAAGGTGACTTGGGTACCAACTATTTTAAGATTTGACAAGCAATCCATCTACATACATTTATACGTCAAAACGCTCTTCAGGTGACAAACCGTTTCTCATGGTCTCGTGTAACAATCATTTTTGATCGTTTATAAATCATTAGATTACTTAACTTTAGGCATTTCTTTGTACTTAAAAGAGTCGATCCAACTTTACGCGATTTTAATCTCTCCGAATGACGGTATCTCACTCTAAATTGCGACTGTATGGAATTAACCCATTATCACCTTTTCTTTCTCATATTTTCAGCAATTTCGCTAAACAGCTCTTTTTGTCCAACCAAATGATTCATACTTGACAGCGTCTTCCGACTAATTGTACTTCTATTCAGACACCCTCTTTTAGGCACATTGCTCACCAGGAATTCTGAGGTTTTCTTGCCTCTAGTAACTAACCAGTTAAAGTTATCTAGATTAGAAAATGCTAGCCGTCCAACAAATGGTACTTTGATCGTATACCATATTTGAAAGAAGTGTTATGGCCAAGTGTAGGTGTATTTTTTTTACTGTTTTCATTTTGGGATTCTTCAAGTTTATGGCTTTTTTCTGACAAATGACCAATTATCGTAGTTTGCATAACATGTATTGGATCATATCTCTTATGAATTATCTTTAAAATATCCGAAATGAATTTTTGAATGCATGCAGATGATTATGTAATCTTCTGATTACATTAAATTCTTTGAATAAGTATTGTAATTCTGGTTATAAGTTAAATGCTTAAATTTCTGCGCGTTATTTGCATTTAATCAACTGCGAATCTTATTGTCTGAATTATGCAGAGCATCTTGAAGTATATATTCTTTAGTCCGTGGACCTCGTTATGTTGTCGTTATTGGTTGGTTGAAAGAAGAACCTGAAAAGTTTTGGCGACAGAGACGAGTTTGCCTCTTTACTACCAAAGCACCCTGAAACAATAAAAAGCAACGGCTTCTTTTATTTCGCATGTCAACAAAAAATTTTCCGTTAGTTTTTCTTTATATTTCTGACTCTGGAGGGTAGATGTAACAAAAACATTTATTACTTGACTCACAGGTGCTGGTTACAATGAACGTAACTGGCCTTACTGGTGCACACTTAACATTCCCGCAGTGTTTGAACCGAACAAAACCTCTATACACAAGGCTGGTATTGTGTCAGCAACATACAAAGCATTTCATACAATTTTCACCTATTGTATACCGTATATTTTTTGGCATTGTTCAGTCTAATGCAGGATTTCGACGTTTATGTCTAGCTGCAACACTAAACAGACATTCTAATAGTCACACCTGTGGTAAACGTACAAAACACATTAAATATAATTATGAGTTTGAGTTCAGAGTTTTAAAAATTGCATGGAAAGCGTTTACTTCAGCCACATAGTAACAGACGGATAGAGTGCACGAGCAGATTGTAGCACTTCTTGAGAAACAAAACCGCTCTCTTCCGATCACACAACACAATATCTAAGATTCATTTAAAAGTTGATTTGATAAAAATTTAATTTATATGCTTTTCTAAAGAAAATTATTTATATATATATATGATGCAAATCTTGCACGGAATTGAATGTTTGCACAAGAAGAGAATCAAAGGTCGAATCTGTGAGGTCACGGGAAATCGCAAGAAAGATTACTCTCCATACGGTTTATTACAAATAATCGACGGATGGTCGTAATACCAAAAAAAATTTTAATATAATTTAATAAACCGACCATAGGGGAATTTTTGAAATTCAATTTTAGAGATCATTTGAATCCAATCGAATTTACTAAAGAATATCTCTTTGTGTTAATAAATTTATAAATTAGAATAGTACAGCTGTGACAACGTCAACATGACCGGGGCACAAATCGGGTAGGTATTTCGTCTCAGTATTAAATACTAAGTACGAAACATCATCAATAGGTCACGGAAGAGAGAACTAGAAAGCGCAGTTAAAGAAACTATTCGTAAACAGTTTTCCTGAGGGTTAAGCTAATCTTAATTCAAGAACCTTCGGTTAGTAGAATACTTAATCTTTAGATTCGATGAAAAAACATCGATAAAAAGTTTTAAGGAGTTTTGTAGGTATATTCAAAGCTGGCTGAGGTGAAGATTGGCATATCGGCTGGCCAAACAAATCAGTTCCCATATTAATTTCCTGAATAATTTATTTCTTGGTTTTTATTTTATTTCATTCTTGTATCTCATGTTCATCTGAAAAATATGTACCAAATACATTAAAAGTGTGACATGGTTTGTCACGGCAGATGGTTGAACTGCCAAGCAACAGATGTTGCATTGTGGTATAAACTCTTTACAAGAAGATGGCGCGTCTTTTGAAATAAAATCGACCTGTGGAAAAATCGACCTGTGCAAAGAATACACTGAATTATTGGCTATGTTCTTTTTAAACACCAGACAAGATTTTGTGCGTTGCCTGTACGAGAAACGAACAAAACACCTCACTTGTTACTACATCATCAGGTATTTTACTTTCTTGCTCTGGTCATCACACGTTTGCTATATTAGTAACTAGTTCACTATCGTAACTATTCACCATATTTAATTATTTCCGTGTTTCGGAATTCATTTTAATTTTAAAATACTTGCTTTACTTAAAAAAAATTATTTTTAGTATATTCTCTTGATTTCCCATCTTTGGGAGATTCCGTCCACTTGCTCTGCTCTTTATTTGTTTGCTTCTGAAAATCTGTTCCCCCCAAACCAGTTTGTTAATATTTTACAAATTTAACCATCTTAATTACTATAAATGGTCTAGCGCACTAATCTTTCTAGACAGCATGATTATGGAAAGCGTAGGTCATTGAAACAGCTTCGCATTTGCATGCTGCCAGATGATATACCGATACAATGATTACACAGGCCTGCAATGGAAAAATTGTCCGAAAACTAATACCTGATTCTTATAGATTTCTGTCTGCTGTTTTCAGTAAAAATAGTTTTAAAAATTCCCTCACGTACCACTTTTCCACAAACTCAAATTTTCGATTTCAATATCTCCAGAATCACTGTATTAAGCTTCTAAACAAAAAATTGATTATAATTTTGGTTTTCTTCTGTTTACTAGTGTACTAAATGGCTGCAAGGGGTCGTCTTAATGCACCTGATAACTTTTGATACATTTGTGGGAACTTTGTAGTGAAGAAACAGCAAAGAAACATTACAGACTTTGTTAAGAAAGTGTATTATACGTATTTTGGTGTGAAGCTTGGTGACCAGGATAAGTCCTGGGCCCCACATAAAGTGTATTCTATTTGTGTGGAAGAACTCCGACAGTGGTCTCAAGGTAAGAAAAGGTCTTCCCGTTCTGGGATCCTTATGATCTGGAGGGAACCCCGAAATCACTGCGCAGACTGTTACTTTTGTTCGTGTAGCGTACATGGGTTCAATCTAAAAAAATAAGAAAGAAATTTTCTATCCTAACCTCTCGTCGGCAATACGCCTTGTACGTCATGGCCCAGGTATGCCAGTACCTTTACCTCCAGAAAAACTAGAAGACACACCTGAAGACTCTGAAAAAGGAGGACAGGATTCTGATGAGGACTTTCACGATGTTTCAGGCAGCAGCGAGTCCAAACATTTTTTACAGCTTGAATTGAACCACTTAGTCAGAGACTTGGGTCTTCCAAGATGCAGCAGAACTGTCAGGCTCTAGGTTATAGGAAAAGAATTTGTTAGCCCCTGGTACGTCTTTCTCATGGTTTAGAAATCGGGAAAAATATTTCATTCCATACTTTTCTAAAGAAGGTGACCTGGTTTACTGTAGCGATGTCCCTGGACTGATGGAGAGGTTTAATATACAGTATGACGTGAACCAGTGGAGGCTCTTTATTGACTCGTCAAAAAGCCTCAAAGATTTGCTTCTCCACAATGGCAACAGGTACGCTTCAGTACCAATAGGACATTCTGTGTATCTGAAAGAATGCTACGAGAATTTAACCTTAATTTTCAACGAACTTAAAAAGAAGGATCATGAATGAACGATATGCGGTGATCTAAAAGTAGCTTCCATGCTTCTTGGACAGCAGGGAGGATACACCAAATACCCCTGCTTCTTGTGTGAATGGGACAGCCGGGATACGGACCAACACTGAATCAAAAAGGAGTGGCCGTGTAGGGTAGAATTAGAACCTGGAAGCGAAAATATAGTATGGGAAAGTTTGGTTGATCCAAGTAAAGTCCTCCTGCCTCCACTTCATATGAAGCTTGGACTGATAAAACAATTTGTAAAGGCTCTGTCAAAAGAAGGTGAGTGTTTTAAATACCTGCGCAACAAGTTTCTGGGACTGTCAGAAGCAAAAGTGAAAGGTGTTTTCGTCGGTTCAGATATTCGGAAACTTCTGAAAGATGATCATGATGTGTTTGAAACAGAGATGGAAACAGTTGAAAAAGAGGCAAGGAAAGCTTTCAAAGAAGTTGTACAGAAATTTCTTGGGAACTATAAGGATTCCAACTTTAAATGTATTGTGGAAAACATGCTGATGAAATTCAAAAAACTTGGGTTGTTCGAAGAGCTTGAAGGTGCACTTCCTGGATTCTCATTCAGACTACTTCCCCGAAAATCTTGGTGCTGTTAGTGAAGAGCAGGGGGAGAGATTTCATCAAGATATCAAGGAGATGGAACGCAGATACCAGGGTAGGTGGAACGTCAACATGATTGCGGACTACTGTTGGATGCTGCACAGAGAAGAGCCGCAAGCTGCCTACAAGAGAAAAAGTACCAAAAGCAGCTTTGAGGGAAAACAGAAAAGGCAGTATAAGGATTTGTAGAGGTGAGTAAGTGTTGAGAATGGTTTTCTATCAATAATTTTGTAAATGAAACTATTTTAAAATTTTTTTTGCAAATAAATATTTCAACCAGAATATGTATTAATAATCTCTTTTTCCATATTTTCGGATTCACTTTGTGAAAAATCCTTACGTGATAGAGAAATTAGTGGTCATATTTGAAATCAGCTCACCAAGCAACATAAACATCAGTTATAACATTGCAGATAATTTTCAATAACCCAAAATTTGCAGGCCTGTGTTATCAGTCCATAACCGCATTGCTGGCAAATTTTGCTGCCCAATGGATTACTTTTCTGTTCAGGAAAGAAAATCAAAGCATTCTACACTAATATCCTAGATGTCCGGTTATTATTATTGAACAGAAAAATTCTTACCGACTACTGACATTCCACTTTATGAATAATTCGACACATTATACAAAAGCTCCTGCACAAATGTGGATATCGAACGAAAGACATTAGTGATGCCAGGTGTAAATAAATGCTATCTGTCTTGTATTTTCGAGCCTTTAAAATTAAACGTCTGCAAGCTTTACGGACGAGTCACTTTCTCCAATTCGCATCCCTCTGACACACTTTGCTCGATAATGATTATGTGGGGTTCCGACCGAGTGTGTGTAATAAAATCAGTTGTCAGGCACAGTATAATGGCAGCAGCGGCGTGTGGATCTTGTGTTCATTTTTGGATGTATAAATTTCTCCTTATCCATACCCATTCTCCGTAATAGCCACAATCTGCTGAAGGATAGTGCAGCTCGCCATCTAACCAGCACAAGTAAGCATGGAAAACGTTGAATTAACTGCAGTTTCTTTTTTGGCCCATCCGTGTTGGCATAAACCTCAATGAGGTCATAGATGTAAAACTATAGACCTAACTACAAGACTATCTTTACAGCAGAAGTTAAAGGAATACTTTCAAAATTTAAAAAAAAAAATTAAATTGGCAAATACCAGTGATAATTTCACTAATTACAACCTCGATGTCCAAAACGCCTACACGGTGCAAAAAATAATCCTACAAAATACTGAATATGAATTTTTAAACATGTAGTGTACGAAAATCGTACTGATGAAAGAAATTTGTAATATGTGCTTATTAATTACAGGAAACCCATTTATTAGTCAAACCTATGGTTTTGATACAAAATATTACACTTTATGAGAATACTAAGGCGGATTTAAAATAAGTGATTCATTGAACTAAATTTTATTTTTCCGTGTTATAGTACTTGTTGATCTGACTGAACGTGGCTTGTTTTCATTTTCACTGTTTCTACGATTTACATATAAAAGACTATTTGTAAAACTGATGCGAGACTCACCACACATTTTGCAGTCGCATATAAAGGATTTTAGGGCTCACACCAGTTTTTGTGACGAACTCTATTATTATTGTAACGCACTATTTAAGATAGACTCTCTTTACAGTAGCTACTTTGCTTCTACCTGTCTTGTAACAGTGATACTACTAATTTAAATGGGCAGAACAATATAATAATTTTTTTCTGAATGCAATCACAGGTTTGTTTAGGTATGAACAACATTGTGTTTTACTTTCTCCTCCATAAATTTCCAAAACATTAATTTTAAAATAAATTGATGCTAAAGATTATCATCTTCATAGAACAGAATCCGTGTATTTAATTATAATCTATCTTTTAGAATGGTAAATAATTTAAATTAATAGTTTTACCAGTTAATATTTACTTAATTTTTAAAGTTTTTCTCAAATCAGTTTCTGTATGAACGGAACTTGAATACACAAAATTTTAGATGAAAGGCTACGCATAATTGAAAACAAACGTTGTTTGTAAATTTTAATAATACCTTTATAGGGTCAATTTCAGAGAGTATTTTCTTTAAATTCCACCTTTTGTTTTATGTTTCATATACAGTATATTTATTAATCATATTAAGCAATTTATCAAAATGAATTCAGTTAATATAGAACTAAAATGCCATTTATGCCCTTAAGACCCTGACGACAAGAGTTGTCTGGCCCTAGTTAGTTAGTGAAATATGACTGGTCTACTAGAAGAATCAGTCTCATAGAAAGTTGCGCTGAATAAATGTCTCCACCGTAAATCATTTTCTATTTTTGACTTAATAAATAAAAAAAGAAAATTTAAAAATAGAAGTAACTGAATATAGGACACATTTTGAATTAAACAATAGCCATTGTACGCCAGAAATAATTTTGAATGGATGTTAAAGGAAGTAGTTTTTGTTTGCATTTTTATTAGTTCTACGATGGATCGTATGGAAGAAGTCAGGGAAATGTTGCTTCATAATCCAGCACCACAACCAAAAACAAACTACTGACAAGAAATCACGCAATCGCCACGATTCGTATAGGGACATCGTATTTGAACTCTTTGCCTGGACCAGTGATGATTAGGGAGGGTTGCTTATAATGTGTGCAGGCTTTACCTGATCAAGTTCAAAATTCGAGAACACTGGTAGCAAAGAAACCACAAAATTGAGAGTTACTTTAATGTTGATTCTTTGCTTTTACCTGTTTTGATTCGTATAGCATGGTTATCCATGGATGTTAGATGATAAGTCAAAATTGTATTAATGCATGGGCAACACAAAGGCCGTGTGGGTACATGAAAGTTATCATATTCAAAGTAGAAACATAATGGCGCAGTAATTAGTTCACGACTTCCACACTACGTCGCCGATAGATACAATCACTGTCCGCAGAACGTTTTTGCTCTTTCATACCTAAGCTGATACATAGCGTTTTAAGTTTTCTTTTCTTAAAAGTCTTCAAACTGTTCGCGTTATAAAAGAAAACAATTTCCCAAATTTTTTAAATTCATATTTTGTAACTTATTAAAACGTTTATTTTCAACTGATGACATCATTCTGTATTCTACAAGATTGGCCAGTAGTGGTGAGCTGAAGAAAGTGTCAGTAACAAATGAAAATATGTCAATATTTATCCAACAGATTAGTTTGTAGCGGAGTTTTGTAGAAATCAGCTTACACTGTCGATCTGAGTAGGCTTTTAACTTTACAGGAAACATTGATTACCCTCCATATTTGGTTAGGGCAGGATTTTCTCAAAATAATCTGAATAGCGAGCGAGAAGCGACAGCTGTGACGAGAGAGTCAGCCAGCCATCAATCTGCGACTTTGTTTTGACCTTTTTAGAGACTCACTGTACTATAATAACGCGTAAAATGAACTGTTTGTAGACTTCCACATAAAAAAATAACGCAATGGTTAAAAGATCATGCATCGTAATTAACTTGATTCATTCAACATCGATATTTTCTCACTCCTTGTTTGTAGCTAAATTTCATTTTATTAAAATCAGAAAACTTCCGTAGAAAGATCTTCAGTTTCTAGGCCGCACACCAAACACGTTGACTGCCCCAGTCCGGCTCCTTCTGTTTCCTATTGTTCTAAAACACTCCGGCCATTAAATAATTAATGCGATTGTCTTTCGTAGGAAAAAATCCATTAGTTTTTCTGAAAACAAGCAAACAAATAAGTTGCATGATATTCACTCTTTTAAATAATAAATTCTAAATTTTTAATGACTACAGAAGGAAAATATATTTTTGAATAATAATTTTCCCATGTAAATCTCGAGCAATCGCTCCAAAGAGACATATAGTTGGCTTATAAATTTTTCTTCCATTTCCCCATTTTATGCCCCATTAGATTAACACTGTTGAAAGCATGCTCTAAGCTATCCCACTTTTCACCTTATTTTTTTACTGTATATTAAAATATTTATTATTTTTCATGTCACTTTGTTTCATTAAATGTCAGGGCAGATGGTCATGTCAACCACCCAACAGATTTGGAGAACATAAAGTATTCTTATATCTACAGAGAGCAGCTTTTGACTAACCATTTAAACGTATCTCCATGTTTAAGATTAATAATTTGTCCTTTAAACTTTAGCCTGCTCTTCAGGATCTGCCCATGCAATATACAATGCCTAACCTGAACATTTGTCCATAAAATTTCCTAACACGATCCATAATCAACAGAATGCCACCTGTCATCTGTCAGAGAGAGAGAGGGGGGAGAAAGAGATGTGTTTTGAAGCTCTCCACACCTTTGGTAAATGGTAAAAATAAAACTCAACATCCGTAAAGTTGTATGTTTATCCAGATGATGGTCTGGTCTATCCTTTTGTCTTCGCTACCTAAAAAACAAACAAACCATAATTGGCCTCTTAAAAACCTATTTAAAAGTGTCGATATTTCATAGCTTAAGGTGGGATTTTATATACACAGTTCGTCTTTAAGCATTAAAAACAAAACAGAAAAGCTGTGTAAAAATAAATAAATAAATACATAAAGGGAGAAGAGATCAATAGAACGTAAAATCGCTGCTTTCTTTTTAGTGAACAAAGATGAGGTTTTCGTGACAACTGTCATGTTTTGTCCTTGTCTATAATCATGGGTTGATTGAGTTACCCGCATTGATGCACCCACCTGCCTTAACACTAAAGTATTTGACCCGGTTCAAGTCCACTTGCTCGGACAGTTACCCATAAATCTTCACTTCACGACGATTGTACGGGTGCACGGGTGCATGCTGCTTGAAATGTCGGCTAAATATTTAGAGTTTCACGGTATTAACGGGAACTTTGAAGAGTGTTTCCAAGTTTAATTACTTGGGTATCGACTTACGGCTTTGGCTTTAGTGGCTATGGTCATGCCAAAAATACCTGGTATGCCGCTGTCTTTTTGTACCAATAAATGACAACGCATAAGTGAAGAGGACTTGTTGTTACCATTTTTTATTTTTTTTTTAGTTTTGGTTCGGATGACAACTGATAATGACATAAAAATGTGAAAACAATTCTTTCGGCTAAATTCATCTTTTGGTAAGTCAAACTAAAACTCTGCAACCAACTTTTCAAATGTAACTGTCCCCATTAAGAAGTCACCAGTCATGCAGTAATGTCTCTATGATCATCTAACTGCTCTTGCATTTGGCATCGTCTAAGAAGCCACTGTATACAAAATTGAAGCAGATTGTTCGCATGTGTTTTTTGGAAAATGTGATATGCAAGTCTCAATTCCATTTTGGAGGAAAGACAACCGAAAAAGTTAGGAAAGTTCAATCTAAAGCTGAACGGGCGAAAAATGTTCACAGACTTTTTGGCCTAATTAGTTCAGGTGAAACTAAACATCCGGTAAACACTGAAGGGAGAGTTCTCTTCGTAAACTTCCCAGTCGAAAAATTACTTTTTTAAAAATGATTCAGTGTATACATGTGAATCTTTGGATACTGTTTTCTATTAAGATCTCTTTTCTGAGTTTCAACAAACTTTGAGCCATTTTATCTCTAAAACTAATCAAAAGATTTTGCAAAAATTCTGAGCAGGGAAATTTGAGACATTACAAAACTGGTGATTTTGCATTATGTAAAGTTTTACTGATTTTGAAGGGGATGCAGTGGGAACCTTATATCCTGAAACGTAACAATTATAATGTATTTCTTTTCTCAAAATGTTATACCTTTGTCATAGAATTATAGTAATTACATGACTGAAAAAATTACATGTTAGTTTTGGTTACATACATCCATTTGACTTAGAAAGTTGTAATAAGTATCCGCCCCAGAATTCAGAATGTCATTACCATAGAAACGGTTTAGCCCAGATTTTAAAAAAAAGCCTGTGTTTTTAATTTGTTGAATGCCTAAATGGCGTACAACAAATCTCATATAGATATGTTAACAACAAACAGATCGCGATTTCAGGTGCTGATCTCTTAAAATACGTAAACAATGCTGTTCAAATTCTGTGCTCACGAAAATAATGATGATTTCACGTGAGTATCCTATTATATCGCAGAAAATTTGCTTCATTTTTAAAATACTAAACACGGATGCCAAACTGAACACATTATGTTAACATGAAATCTTTAAGCCTGCCTCACAAACACAAGGGCTTTAGAAACTTTTTTGAATCTTCGAAATCACTTTAGAGGGGTTGGTACTGATAAGAGTAACTTTCAGTTAGATCGAGTCTGTCAGTCACGGTTGGTTCAGGATGATTCAGAAAAATCATTTGGTTGTTTGACCGTGGGCCGAAATAAATTAGAATGTTTTCACTTAAAATGACCCAAACTAAACAACAATGTAGCCTTCGCTTTGGAAACAACGTATCTGAAAATTCTTTGCAATCTTAAAAGGAACGGTCATAACAAAGTCAAACAGAACCGGCATTGCATTAGTTATTTTGAAGTTTTACACCAAGAGAAAGAAATGAAAATCAAGAGATATTGGTTCATAGAAAAGTGACCAGTACTTATAGTAATACTTTTTAACCTCTGTATGTCATTCGTTGTTTATTTACAACTAATTAATGATGCAGTGGCTGGTGATATCAAAATAACTTGGTTTGTTATTTTAAAAAACCTTGACTAAGACAGAAAGTATTGTATTAAATTTCATAAAAAGTTTTACTAGGATCCAGTATCTCTTTACTTTAACTTTTTGCCTTCATTGTTTTACCCAGTGAATCTCTTTGAATGGTTAGATGACACTTGAATTTACATTTCAAATCTCAACTGTATCAGAGATTGTCATGAATTCATCTGTGTTTTTTGATCCATTGTTTCTTCTTTCATGTAATATAAAAGTCTGTTTTCAAAGAATATCTCCATTAGTTTACCACCGTGTCCAAAAACAAACGACCTATCAACAAAGCAAGTATTTCCCGTGATCTCCACAGAAGACGATGAAGAAAATCAGAGCGGGAGATCAGACCGATCTTTTCGTCAACTTGACTAATTTCTGATTCTTCTTTTCAGCTATCAACCTTTTTGGATCCTAAATGAAAGCTTCCTACTTCTATTAGTACTTATATACAGACTATATTCAAGATATTTAAAAATTGTTTACTCTAACAAAAATGGTGGCCTCTTTAATTAACTGGTTGTTGAGGGTAGACGCGCGAGAGAGCTATCTTCCGGTTGGTTTACTGTCGCGCAAGCAACGACATACGATCAGGCAGAGTGATCAGCATTCCAGACGATCTTGTCAGATTACAGGAATTTATGGTTACTAGTTAAACTGATATTTCTGATTGTTATCAAGATATCACTGGGGGGAGACACCTGGTGGTCGGTACGTGCCTTACGTCGTATATCATTACTGGTGTACTTTGGTTTTTGCTAACACGTAACTTTTGTTTTTCTTAATTGCTGTCTTTCATATCTGTGAATTGATTGTACTGTTTGATCAACAGTCCCAGAGGATATCCAAAATGGGAAAAATCAAAGCCAACATAATGGCGTTTATCTTGAGTCAAATGGAAAAGTTACTTTCTTAAAATTTAGTTATGATTCAGAAAAACAAGTTGTTAAATTGTTCTCTCTATGTGACTCGCCCCCAGTGTATATACCACGCTGTGATACCCGCATGATGCTCTTTAGCGGCATTTGCTTACAAAGGAATTAAAATGAAACTGTTACTCTCATATCTCTCTTTATCCCTGATACAATATATCTTTCTTTGTTGCTAAGTTTTCTTAAGCATTAATTATAATTTAGCACTAAACCCCAAAACTCAATGTTTTCATTTCATGACGTTGTTGAATTATGACTAATTACAGAATTATTTCTGTTGAAGATATTTTGGAAACAAGTTTTCATAATAAAAAAGAAATCTTGTCTGACTTTAACTGATGGATGCTAAGTATATAGATAGTCAGGAAGAAAATATTAGTTATTTTTGCTTACCTAAAGCAGGAAAAATGACTATATTTTATAAATTTTCTTAGAAACCGAGAAAGTAAATCAGAATTGTATTAGTATATATATATTTCTTTAAAAACGTTATTACTTTTTTTTTACAGAACCTTGATATACTAAAAAAAAATTAAAAATGAAAATTATTAAATGGTCACCATGAAAAATGTCGTGAATTTTCGTTTTACCTATTTTTCACTATCAGCTAAAATTGAAAATATTATTTAGTTGACATTTAAAATCTTGGCTTGTTATTTGTTTTTTATCCTTGAAACGATAGTAATTGAAGTGATTTCCACCCTATAATGCTGCTCCATAATCATTCGTAGTTAAAATATATGTCATTCTATGCATTGATACAAAGTAATACTGAGTTTTGTTACTGACAGCGAGTAATGTTAATCAAGGTGCGTGATTCACGTACATTATATTTTTATGAAGGAAAGGGAAAATTGACTAAAATTGTAATGACGAAATGCTGCAGCCATAAACTAAAATAAGATTTTTAAAAATATAAAATAAATTAACAGTTCTTTTGAAATAGCAAATATGTTACATAACCTTTTAAATCAATCTTATTAATTTGGCACTTTAGCAATATCGTTAGTTTTCAAATATATATATGAATGTAAAACAAATTCAATGGCTAAACTAATTTAAGAGAATTAGTGCTTTTTATATCATAAATTTATGTAAATAAATAAATAAAATCATTTTTCTCCCACACTTTCATATGTCAGATTTAGATATTATCTATGGCATATTAAACTACTAAAGTGTGATTTGGAAAAGAGTTCTTTAGTCATGAAGCGAATGAAAAGTATGGTAAACTGCAAAGTACTGATCTTTTTTTTAAAAAAGATAAAGATAGGAAGCCATTTGTTTATCACCTTACTATACTATCTCTGAATATCGTAGAGGCCTTGAATATGATGGCTTTCAGTTTTCTAACCATAACATAGAAACTCCTCAAACAAATCTACAAATTAAAGTGCTTAGATTTTGATCATAGTTTTTAAATTACTTTGGCTTTTTGATCTCGTCTTTAAAAATTAAAATAATTAAATCGAAAATGCAATGAATTCAAGACGAGACATACAAAACCATGCGACTGGGCTGAGTAGAATTGTTTTCCGTAGTTCCCTTTATTTACCGTCTAATACGGAGGACCCATCTGTTTAATTAGCAGCGGACGCTAAAATGATTGCAATTCTTTAGATGTCTGCTTTTTTATATTTGTGGAGTTTGTGTGGGTAAATTCTAAAATAATTGAAGTGCTCTGAGAGCCGACAGCGATATTTTTTATAATTTAAGTAGAAGATTGGACGACAATGAAGTACAAAGATTTCACCCATAAGGCATTTACACTAAATTATTCGGGAGTTGCTGTTTGTGAAGAGGTTTAGGGGGTTGTGTAATCAAAAAGCTAGCTGAGCTGGTTTGTCGTCAATGACAGCAGAGATCGCAGAGGAGCCTGGCGGGGTCAGAGGTCGGCCGGTGATCCGGGAACATTGCGAACAATCGGAGAGTTACATTGGCAGCGCGGAATTTTGTCAGGAATTCGTAAGAAAAGAGACCGTCTCACGCACGAACAAAAATACTCAAGACAAATATACTATTACTGTCATCCAAGAAGATCGATGAAGCGAGAGAGGAGAGCAACCCCCCCCATACCTTCAGGAAGATGAATTTTGTTTTAGGCAGATTCATTAACAGCACATTTAAATGACAATAATAATAATAAGAAAAAGGAAAAAAATGAATTTGATTATAATTTCCAAAATGAAAAATATGTCCAAGGCAGGAAATCAACTTTCAGGAAACATTTTGAATTTTCAGTGGAAAACTCTTTGACAAAATGTCTGTCTCCACAGAGCTTTGTGGAAAGACCACAGTCTATAGAGGGGAAGCTAAAATATTTTAACTACTTATTCCAAAGAAATTTGAGTAAATTTATAATTCTCCATACTTTCCGAACCTTTAAAGATCTGTGAGCCAGATTGTAGTTCTCCTGTCAAGATGACAAATAGCCTCGTGTCCGGTGGAACATCACCAGTCGCCTAGCTGTGACGTCACCGCGCATTCTTTCATAGAACACACGAGTTGGGCTCTTAACAATTCATTGAAATATTAATTTGCTTAAACCTTAAATGCATTTTATAATTTGTGATTAGCAGTATTATTACAACTGAATCATAAATAGTAGGTTAGAACTGTGTGAAGTCATCAGCGTGTGTTCCTTCAACCCCTGATTGTTCTGTGCGTGAAAGATTGCTGACGTCGTGCAAACCAAACAACTCGACATTTATATATTTTGTCCAGGTTAATAACTCAGTCTTCTGCCCGATAAGTAAAAACCAAGGCAGAAAACGCGCTGTCACGCCTATTCAAATGGCTGAAATATTCTGTCAGGCTCAGCTGGCGATATGAAAAACCCAAGGCCAACGAAACAAAGGCGCGAAATTTAGACCGCAGCTACCAGGGCACTTTAGAGTCCTAACTACAACGCCACTGCTAGTTAATAAAAGTCTAACCCTTTCCCTGTAATCAGGATCAGTATTTATTTTAGAGCAAAGTCAAAATGTTTGCTGTTTAATTCTGCAGATCAGGTAGTAAAATTTACCCAGTCTAAGATTCATTATTTCTATATATTAAAGGCCAAAGGGGTTTTTCAAACTGTTACAAGTTCTGTGGACACACTTTTCATCTCTATGTTGTTGGCTTATTCCCTTAGTGAGAAAATGTGATAAAAATCGGATGACCTCAAACTGGTAAAAACGATGCTCCTATTTGCTGCATGTTTCTGTTATTTCTAAATATTCGATGTCGTTCATTGGTTAACAACATTTTCAGCAGACAACCACACTTTTGTGTTCGGTCCTTTAACACTCATACAAAACGCTTTGTATATCTTTACCTGTAAACAAGCTGAGACAGACAGAAAGACAGGGAGAGGGAGAATTCGCACAATGGTGTCCAGTTTCAGACGCAGCTCAAGCGCCATCAAGTGCAGCCTTTTCACTGCCTTACAAACAAAAAAATGTATACCACGCATTCCTTTCACAGTTATCTGCTTGTGTCAGCGGAAGACTAATTTTGATAGATGTGGTATTCCTTAGCCGCTGCACAGCCCGGTATGCGCTGACATGAAGGAGTGCTGTATCTATGTTCCAGACTGGATGGGAAATTCAGATTTAAATATAATTGCTCATTTTTTAAAGTTTGGACTCCAGTGTCATTAAAAGTTTTATAAGCATGCTGCGCTCTGTGTATCAAAATTCCACAGTTGCCATTACATTAGTCGGTACTGTAGCACAAAAGTATTCAGATTAAATACTAATGCTGCGATTAGCATAAATAAATAAACATTTTATAATAAGCTATCAAAAATATTTATAAAAGCGCAGCTACAGTGTTCTGTCGTAATAATTTCGACACCTTGTCGTTACAATGTGGAAAATGACAAATGAAGACAAGCAGAACAGTGAAATTTTCACGTTAGCTCTTAGACGATAAGTTCCCTTTCGTAGCACAAAGATGATCTTATCTTTTGGCATGTAGCATCATCTACCTGAAGAATATAGACATGACAATTTGTTAGTGCAGTGGTAGATGCCTTTAGACTGACAGTGTACCCGAATAATTGAGACGTCCTTTGACAAAAACCAATATTGTCTGTCCACCATGACAGATTTCATTCCATTTCATGGAGTCTCTGCACATGGCTGTGGGCTGAAGACACTGGGAAAGAAGATCTTCGTGAGGGCTTTTCCGAACTCTGCTCTGACGTTCAGAAATTGCTGGAACTCTCATTCCATTTCATGGAGTCTCTGCCACCGCACATGGCTGTGGGCTGAAGACACTGGGAAAGAAGATCTTCGTGAGGGCTTTTCCGAACTCTGCTCTGACGTTCAGAAATTGCTGGAACTCATCGAGGTACAACAGTACATGCCAATAAATACCTGAGGCCTTGCCAGACATATCGTATCATGAGACCTTTTCAAGTAATTCATCGCTATTAAACAACAGGATTTCTATGCGCTATAGATCTCTGTAGCCCAGTCGGAGATAGCGTTGGACCATTTTTTCTTCATTTCTGTTGCATTGGCGAGATCAACAGGAGAATTTTGATGGTGAGTTGTGGTCAATGATCCACGAGAAATGTGGAGATCTTTGACGATGTATCATAACATGACATCAGGTAAACGGATAAATATCGAGGGAGCCGTTTGTTTTGGGCATGGTAATTGTTATGTGCCCAACTAGATGTAAAATATATATGCAAATTTTTGTCAGACACATTCAGTTATGGAGGTGACCAAATTAATATAGATAGCATAGCATTGTATTTCAAGTAATTTCCATATTATCAAACAAACTGCATCCAGTATACTTTATTATACAAGAATTTAAATGACACTGAAATCTGATTATACGGACATTAAAACCTAGTGCAAACGCTCGATCTATTTATGTAGGATGCATATAACTGCAAGCATCTACCTGGTGAAGTGTAGGTTTGGTTAACTAGCAAAGCTCAACTTTGTACTAGACGTTGTGTTAGTCTTTTGGTAGAGAGGCAGGTAATTTTTGTTAAAGAAAAACAGTGAGAATATTAGTTGAATCTAAACTGTTTTCATTGCTGAAGAAAGTACAATATAAAGTATATATATATTCTAGCCAAAAAATTCATCTTCACTTCTTTTTTTTTCCTGACCTCAACATAATTTTAATTAACCAGCATATTGTTTTATGATTGGCCCACAACCCCTAATGTTCTACTGGGATCTTTGTACCTGCTTCATTCGTTTAAATTTCGTAAAAGGTGGCAAAATTTAGTCGCATCATTGGCCACTTTTTATATGAAATTTGAATGAAATCCTATGAACGTATTTCTATTTAATAAATAATAAAAAACACAAAAGACAATGATTGAGAGAGAGAGAGAGAGAGAGAGAGAGAGAGAGAGAGAGAGAGAGAGAGAGAGAGAGAGAGAGAGAGAGAGAGAGAGAGATGGAGAGAGAGAGAGAGAGAGAGAGAGAGAGATGGAGAGAGAGAGAGAGAGAGAGATGGAGAAGAGAGAGAGAGAGAAGAGAGAGAGAGAGATGAGAGAGAGAGATAGAGAGAGAGAGAGAGAGAGATAGAGAGAGAGAGAGAGAAGAGAGAGAGAGAGAGAGATGGAGAAGAGAGAGAGAAGAGAGAGAGAGAGAGGAGAGAGAGAGAGAGAGAGAGAGAGAGCGAGAGAGAGAGAGAGCGAAGACGTATTTAGTTATGAATATAAAATGAGATTTAGTAAAATTAAAAATTTTAAGAAAATTATTTAAAATTCGAGCGTCTAACGTAGATATAATGTATTTGTGTTCAATGTGTCAGAAATGCTTTTTTATGGTTGCTAGACAACTTTTCATTCTTTCGAATTTTAAAACTTCGCATCCATGAAAGAGTTCACCTGCAATTGCTTGGTAATTGTCCAGGGTTGCTCCTTAGTTTCTACTTGACAATAGTCTATTTAGCGTGGACAGATGAAGATCTCTGAACAGTCTCTCAAATGAAAGATTGCCAGGCACATCTCGCTCAATGACCTTGTTGTGTGTCTTCTTAATCGTGGTAGAATTATAGTCTGCTAGCACTTCACAAGTGTCACATAATACTGCAATCAGGCCGTAGTCGGTGGACCAGGAGATAAACATAGGGGTGATGCCTCTTTGATTATGCGCGCCCCTATGACAAGAATGGGGAATCCGGTGTACCCACAGCTCTGGTAGATCGTGTCACATTTAAATAATTTAAACTTCCTACTTGATAAGGTAGGTCTAAATATAGTTTTATCAGATTTCATAGTTTTAATTTGTATAGAGATAAAATTGTTGCTATTTTATAAAGAAAGAATAATAAAACGGAAAAGTTTTATATTTTTAAAATACGACTAATTAAATGTTTAGTCTTTGTCAGAATATTACTGACAAAATTAGAAATATAAAAATATGCGGATTTTACATGTTTTTACATATCACTGATGATAAGTTAGCCACTGCAGGCCCGCAAATGCATATTTATTCTGTAATGTATGCGCAATAACCGTTTAGAAATTCATTTTCAGTATTTCTTGGGGTTATCTTCTGTAATAAGGAGCTACTAAATATCTATGCATGGAATCTATCAGATTATCAGTAAAAATCTCATCTAGATTTCCCTCAAAATTCTCCGTGTGGCTGGTTTTGATGTTTGTCTTTTGGTTATCTTTCACGATCCTGCAATAGATGCTCAGTCAGCTTTATTCTGAGTGCTTCTGGATAAATGGCATATTACACCATCTTCCTACATGGTGAATTCTTACTGCTGAGAATTCCTTGATAAAACAGACAAGCGAATTCCAACCAGTAAATGTTTGACTCTGTAACGACTACGAATCCTCAATTTACCACGCAATCTGTTCAAATGACATATGTCGAACCATCCAGATAACAAGTTCAAGCAGTGTCCATTGCATAGTCTGTCAGCTGAGTGATGCTGATGTTGCAACAAGTGAAAGGAGTCAGTCGCTGAAAATTTGGCAGACAATGATCCATTCTCTGCGTGCAGTGATAATGGCAGGGCTTCCAGAATTTCGTGTGCAGTGGCTATACTGTCGTTTTTATCAGATGGACAACGAAAGATTGGAGACAGTACGGGGCATGGATGACTTGCCTTGAATTGACCAGACCCCAGACAAATGGGGAATCATCTTGAGGAATCACTTTTTAGAAAAATCTGCTCTTCTAGACAGCCGTTCTATAGCCGTGGCAATCGAACTTCTCTGGATGACTAAATTTGTAAAGCAAAACAATTTTTCACATCAATAAAACAAAAATAAAATTTCCTGTAAAATGAAAAATGTTTCTCTTTGCATATTTTCGCGCATTTAATATACTTTTTTGGGTATTTTAAAATTAGTTTTTTAGTTCGCAAGGAGCTTCGTAAAGACTTCGTCATAAGCACCTTTTATGATGTTGTAACGGAAACCGCACAGGTTATTATTGTCTGACATTCGTGTCCTCATAATAATAATAATATAATAATAATAATAATAATAATAATAATAATAATATAATAATAATAATAATTTGCTTTCACTTTGTGCTGGCTGTATTCAAGAAATCTAAGTAAAAAGAAAACAAAAAACGTAATAATATTTTTCTTACTTTCACTTTCATTAAAATATATCACGGGTAAGCAGTTCTTAGGTTATTAACATATATGTATCGATATCTTTATTTCATTCTGTCTCTTGGAGCATTATATTTGAGTGCCTAGATTTTATTGGCGGACGTTATCGTAACCCCACGTAACGATCTCAAGCGACGGACCACCCCGAAGCGCTTGTTCCGTAGAAACTGGAATTTCTTTAGACTGTGTCAACAGAGTTATCGGTAAGAAATCTCCGCGATGTCGGTAAATATACCAAAGCGGAGCTGATGGCCTACATCCCTAAAGGTGTGGGTCAGATACTTGAAAGTTCGGCCCGCGGTCCCTTATCAAGAGAGGGGACGTTGAACAACGAACCCCACACGTTGTTGGCGAAACCAAGATAATTGAACGGGCCAATAATATATGTACGTTACATTTTGTGGCAGAATCGACGATAGAAGTAAAAAAAAAATGGTTTTGGAGTTATAAAATATATCACAAGAATGAAGAAAATGCCTAAAATTCTTGTCTGTTGCTACAGGTAATAAAAGAGAATCGTTATGTCCGAAGATTTCACGTTTTGAAAAATAAATGTCAATACTAAATAATTACACGCAAGAGATATATCTCGCTCTGATAATTTAAATTCTGATGATAATAATAAGACATAAGAATAAATAAAACTATTAGCAAAAATGAAAGTATAAGGCAGATACTTACAAGCGAACCTTAGTCGTTACCATTCAGATATCAATTTTTGTTCATAACTTTATATCAATGTTCAGTCTTTAAATTCATTTAGAAAACTGAGAGGCACCTGTCAGTCGTATCCAATACGTCAACTACCTGAAGTTCAGTAAAGTTTTGCTTCGTATGTTGTTTGTCCATGTTTAATGATTCACGATCGGATCTCTGCCAAGAAATAAACAAACTAGAAAGTGTATCACAGTGATTTATCATTTTGGTACAGCGACTGACTAATCAGTTCTCCGGCACAAACTAAACTTCGAGAAAAACAACGTCCACGGATACAGCGGAGTACAATTAAATTAATAATGACAGTAAATATTTTCTGTGGGTTTTAACCTAAACAAAAACGTATAGAAATCATCTTTGTTTTGATATCTTCGCCACTAGTAGAGAATATCAATCGCATGAAGGATTTTCACCAGCTGTAGCGCCCTGATGATAATCATTGGTTGGGAACCCTAGTAAGTTACTGACGAAGAAACATAGGAAGTAGATAAGTTTATGAGAAGATGAAAACAAGTAACAGGAGATTCCTATCATTGTAAGGTAAAGTGTAGAGAAATTATATCACTTTAAGAATTGTGTCTGGCGTTGACTTTTTTACGACGACAAGTCGCCTTCTAGTTGTGTTAAGAAGGATTTGACTCATTTTATCACCGAGAAATAAAACTATTGCCCTATAGGCTAATAATTGGCACATTTTAGCATTTTTAATAATCTTATCTACGAGGGGAAATGAGCGGAATTCACAGTTCCACTTGCGTTTGGTTTGTATTAAAAACGGATCGGGCAAAAAGGGAGAGAAAAACATGATACAGCCCCGCGCAGCGGGGACAAGCGTTAGGGAAAAAACAACAAGAACCTGACAGCCGACAGGTCGGGAGGTCAAGACCGGTTTCAGCCTTTTGTACGAGCCAAAACAGAAGAAAAATGGAAACGCCTACTGCAAACTAACATGAATTTACGTGAAAGCAGAAGCTCTGAAGATTAAACGCCAATAATGAAGGAAGCGCAACAAATCCTCGTTACCTCTCTCTCTCTGTTTCTTCACATTCAGCTACACATATTTTAGGCAATTTTGAGGGTTAAAGCGTAAACAAATATTTATAGAAAGCGAGATTTCAGCTTCTTTACAGGTCTGCTGGTGATGGTTCACCAGACTTTAGATATGTTTAACTCCACAGACTCGTGACGTGGGCCGCAGCCAGCGCCACCTGGGCGCCAAAAAACGAGTTAATGAGAACTCGTTGAAAAATCTGTAATTTAATATTAAATCGGTAAAATCTCTTGCCGCTGAAATTTCAACAGATGAATTTTAATTATTTGTTTTATAAGGCACAGTAATTTTTGATTAGATGACTAATGCTATCAGATTTCTCATTTACCTTCTGTACTAAGCAGAAATTCCGAGAATGTCCCTCCCTCCCTGAAACTTTCGCATTCCGTACAATCCCAATTTATCTCGAGTTTGTACTCAAAATACACGACCCCACAACAGGAAGTACTTACTGTTGCTGCACGTGCGGGTGAGAGGTTAACATTTGAGGGTGGTCTCAATGTATGGAGTACGAGCATAAAAATTTAAAAAAACTATTACTTTTGTTTTTTTTTATTTCCCCCGCTCGAGATTCGGGCAGGTGAAAGGAATGAAAAGTATTAATTCTCATTTTCATAAAAAAATAATCAACCGAAATATTTATTGTGAAGAGATTTAATTTTCTTTTATTTCGTTCAGGTAGACATATAGAAATTAATTTGTTTACGTAATTAGATATGCATAGTCACGAGGTCAGACCATGGAGAATTATTTGGTTTTCAAGAGTTAAGCATGAAATAACTTAATTTTCTGGACAGGACAATCAAATTGCCTATAATTACTCGTTTCAAACACTTTTACCACGTTCAAGATTAAACACTAAAGCTGCATAGATGTAACTTTTCTTTAAAAAAAAACCGATGCCATGCGATAACAAACATTTTTTTAGTGATTGTTTCCTATTTGCTCAATTACAACATCTGAGCAGTCAGTCAGCTGTTACGATGGCGCCGTCTTTGGTAGAGAATCAGCAGGGTAGGTGTTCGGACAGCCCAGCACTCCTCCATCTTTTCTTCCTTCGTTTTCCGAAAATATATAAAAAGGTTTGCTTCATTTTGGTACGAATTATCATCCCCTAAAGGTCTTCAGGAAAGAGATTCGCTATTATTAGGGTCATTGTCGTTTCATTCATTCGGATGTGGAAATTCGTTTATTCAGCTAGCCGGACGCCGCTCGCGTACTGTCTGGATTTGTTTCACCTTATTTTATGAGATAAATTAGCGAACAATGAAACTTTTATTTTTTTAGATAACAGTGCAATTGTGGGTTTTGTTCTTTCTCTTCTTGGCCAAACAGCCCATGCAGTGGTAACAATAGATGCACAACGCGAGTCAGTTTTAAAAGGGATCAATGCTACTATCCGAGTTGGTTCTAATTTCGTCGTCTTACGAGACTTTGTTCTCTTTGTTTCCAAATGAAACTTCAGAAGTAATTAAATCTCTCCCCTTTATGTTGAAAAATGTTCACGCGATTGTCTCTTTTGCCTGTATCAGAGATCTACTCGTTTTCCATCTCTTCAGTATCAACACACTCGGCTCTTATATGGCCGGCTTTTATCTCATCTTTATCTGATATCGATATGGTTGGCAGGGATTCTGGGGTATGGAACTGTTAGTGAGGCCAGTGATGCATCTTGAAAGATTCCGCTTTGCCTCCTTGCAGTCTCCAACAGAAACAACACGGTTATTTTAACCGATAGAAAAAAAACAAACTTGTCGCACAGTTGCTAGCGAGTTGGATTAATTGTTAATCCCAGTTGTTCTTTTCCTGAATAGTTAATTTTAATTAATAAACTGATTTTAAAACGAAAGGAGAAAGAAAGCGATAGCAAAGGAATCTGATAAACCATAGTGCACTGAATAAAAATAAGGGAGGTAACTCTAGAAAAATATATGATAATAAAAGAAGATGAAAGCATAAGAATTGATGGAGACCAGTTAAATAAAGTTTGCACTTTCAGAACAGTGGCGGATAGCACTTACGCAGGTGGAGCTTGCTTTTTAAGGGCGAGCACCTGAGCTGAGGGGCAAGGTTTTATTAAATTTTTTTTAAATAGGCAAATGCACAACTTTATGCCATAAATTGTCCGTAAGGAAGATTGTTCTGTCAGATTTCAGAAATAAGTTCCTATCTATAAGCCCATCTTCTTCTAGCAAGAAGACACCCAGGTGCAAATGTGTTAATAAAGAAAATAATAAATTGTACAAATTGGCTGCGTTCCTCTGATATGCGTCAACCAGGTTAAACTAAAACTTCCCGAATCCTTGCCTCAGGAAAAACGCCTCGTTTGGAGAAGAACGGAGCGGTGTGATATCTGATCCAACTAACCCTGACGCCATGCTTATAGGTTACTTACCTTTGTTGTTACTGCCAGAGAACACACAAAATCTTAAGGCAATATGTTCGTTTTTTGTGTTAAGGGGGTCACTACTGACGCAAACCCATTAAAATAATAAATGGGAAATAACAGAATAAATGATATGGATATTAAATTGTAGTTCTTTTGTCTTTGAAAACTTTCTTCCTGTTATGAATCGCAAGAATTTTTATCGGCGGAAGATCTTTCACTATAGCATTTTAAATTTCCATCACACAGTTGCCGTGATAGAGGACACTGCCATTTTCTTTGATTTTTTTCTAACACTGTAGTTGAAGAAAGAACTTGCGTTTGAATCGGGAGTAGAATACACACCATATGATAGTTATGGTGTATCCCTTACTTCCATTGGAAACGTTATTAGAGAAGCAGCTATTGCAGGGTTGATTTTAAGACCATATATATACCGGTACTAAGATATCCATTAGCCTGCAAAACAAATCTATGTCCAAGGGGCATCTCTCTTAATGACTAATCTTCACAGTCAAAGCAACTTTAAGTTAATACCACAACTATGGTTGAGAACCGAAACCACTCATTCAACCGTAAATAGATTTACTTAAAGCTAACATTGTACCGAGATGCATGATGTAGCATATCCATTAAAAACCTGAAGCATGTACATACAGTAGACTAAAAAAAAAAATGGTTACATTCACGTGGTACTAATTATTCAGCACAACACTGTTCTGTCTGCCAATGCGTTACGTGATAAACCCATCAAAGCAAGATCGAGACAAATACAGCGATAATGGGTGGCCTAATCTTTTATTTATGATCAGAATGACCTAAAACAGTTCGCCAAGATATATCTTTACTGCCATTATCA
The DNA here is from genome assembly GCA_018389105.1 of Nautilus pompilius. Taxonomy (NCBI): domain Eukaryota; kingdom Metazoa; phylum Mollusca; class Cephalopoda; order Nautilida; family Nautilidae; genus Nautilus; species Nautilus pompilius. The sequence continues at coordinate 754,502 of JACATO010000961.1, read as the reverse complement.
TTAAACTGTAGGTGATTAGGTCATCAATTTCAACATCAACCTGCTAAAAGTGAGATAAACGCTGTAATGTATCTCGAAATGATTGTCGACAGCACACCTATAATTGTTTTTTCAAAGTTTCACCTTTCATGTTTTAAACAAATAATTTTAAGTGTTAAATAAAATGATTTTAGAGTGTCATTCTTTCTTTTCCTGGGGCCTTATATGGGCTATGAAGGCTTCTTGCTTTGTAGCAACTAAACAAAATGGCCACAAATTACGCGATTGTTTAAATATTCCACTATTGTTGTATCCTGAAGTAACTTGAACAACGCATTCATCTTTAAATGTAAAACCGCTTTAAATTCACGACTTTCCGCCGTCATGCAGTTCGAAGGTCTCGTAATTAAAGTTCTTTCCTTTCAAAACGTTCAGTATTTAGTCGCTTTCCTAACATCACCCTGATCAAAGGTTCCCAAAATTTATCGATCTTTCCACTACCAGAATCAATCGTAAACGTCTGCACAAATTTAAAATAATACCTGGTGAATATTTAAAGAATCGCATTGTCAATTCGCAAAATTTAAGTAGTTTAAACGTGTACCTTCAGTCAGCTGAAGCGACATTAAGTTATTTCCATCAGATATTTTAGCTCGCGGAACATCGAGGTCCACCAAACTTTAACAGACGTCGCCCATAGCAACAGCAGCAGATTTCCATAATCCAGCTTCAGTGCAGTAAAGATTCATTAATTTACTACCTGCAGAAATGCCGAGCCGTGCAGGTGGAGGTTGTATTCGAAAGAGAACATTTCGGATCTAAGAAGCCGAGCCTAGTAGTAGTAGTAATAATAATAATATTAATAATAATAATAATAATAATAATGGCAGAATAAATTCATAACATGTAATAGTCGGTTAAAAATTTGAAATCCATATATTTTTTATGCAGTTACTTGGATGATTATCGTCTCTGGCGCGTGCCGAATGAATGAACCGGTTAAAACGAAACGTTATTACTTAACCCTACCCCTGCCAAAACAGACATTTCTGTTCAAAGAGTCATGTTCACGGAGCCAGAAGAGCAGCGCCAAACCCATTCTTGGGGTTCCCAAGCGAAACGAAATTAATTAAACGATCGCTATTTTCCGACAGACCGACTTAAGTCCGGCTCTAAGACAATACTCTGTTCCAAGCACAGGATTAAGATAAATAAATAAAATAAAGTGAATTTTCTATTTGTTGCTCCAACATTTTTTAATTAAAGGCCAGCTGTAACTTCCCTATTGAACCCTGTCTGCCAGATGAATGGATGTATCCGTGTGTACGCTCGTTTACTTGTAAACGTTGATTTCTTTATAAAAATGGTATTTTTACAGTATTTTTGACAATTATCTTATGTGATAATTAAGCACAAATACATATATAGGATTTTTATGAATAAAGAAAAGACGAGAGAACAAACGATTTATTTTACTCGGCTGGTGAAGAAAACGCCTGGACTTTTCCGGAATGAGTCAGACCTTGGAGAAAGGCAAAAATCAATGATACATCCCCCGGAGTTGACGCGTGAAGCATGAAGATGGCGCGAACAGCGGTTGGTGTCGGAATTATTTCACGTGTGCCGAGTAACTGTTTATTAAGCGTCACGTGGCCCAGATGACTGCTGCACTGTGCGGTGGGTTTGTATCTGCTAGTCGCCTCATCTTTCCGTCGCTGTATTCCTACCGAGAGAGAGAGAGAGAGACGAAGTAAATGTTCACATTCATTTCGATTTTACTCTAATTTTATGTGGCTTTTTTTTGTTATTTCAAACTGTCATCATCCATGGCGGAGAGCAGTCGACGAAGCTAAATTTGGATGGAGACACCAGAAAGAGCCGGTCTGTGACCGTAAGTCGGCTCTTCTCCCCCCCGACTCCATGTTTGATTTGATGACGTCAGAAACAGAACGGTTGGCGGCGGGTATCTACTGCGTGCGGCTCGAACGGTAAAACAAAACAAACCCTGTTCACACTAAGGTGGATACTTTAAATGTAGTCCAATTGTCTGTCCCGCTGTGTGGTCCTTTAGTAAATATTAATCACGTATGAAGATTTAAAGCAAAAAAAAAAAAAAAAAACGAACAGAAAGAAACAGAGCTGATCTCGAGGGTATACACTCATCAATTACTGACCTGAACAGATCGCAATCCTTGTGATGGTAATTCTCTGCCAGTTCTGTGCTCTCGTCACGTATGACTCCTGCCTTTGTCAAAAGAAGGAGACGAAAATACTGAAACATTTGCAAAGCAATGATCTTTGTCGAAGAACTTACCACCATTTGAAGAAGCACATGGGCATAGATCGGTACACATTTCTTTTAGAGAAAACGACGAGCATCAATACAAAGTTTGTACAGGGCATCAGATTGACGAAGGGTCCACTTCCTATTTAAACACCGCCCACATGAAAGACGGCCGCCCGAGGGGAAAAAATAAGACACGACAAAAGACTTTCTAATGCAAAGTTATAGAACAAACGTTGAATAAAATTGTGTGGTATTTCCTTTATTTAGGGTGTATTATTTCTAATTTATCGCACGAAAACTTCTCGGACGACAAGAGTCATACAAAGCACCAGTTCATTTGCGCTGCAACAAAAAAACTGATGGAGATATCTATAGCATACTGCTGTCTAGAATGTGTGAGCTGAAGGATTCACGAAACCTCTGCCTGATATCTGTCAGTTAATATCCATACTCTGAATGCTGATAAAGCTAAAATTTATCTCATTTTCTTGATTTCTTTTTTTTTTTTTATTGAACAAAAGCGTCCAGTCACGAGACAGTTACCGCAGCCGGACATTACAACTGACTAAATCGCCAACATTTTCTTTGCTGTACGAACAGCGCCACCTCTGACGAAGACGCAATAAAAAATGTTACTGAAATCTGCCTAACGCTGCAGGGTTAATGGCACTTCACAAAATTAGCAAGACTACTCTTACCACGTCAATTTGTTCGGGCTCGCAGCGGTTATCGTCATCCTGTTGATTTTTGTGTCGTACTTCCGGTATTTGTGAGTAAATATTTCCTTCTATTTGATATGACATTTTTATTTATCCCACGGTTGATTACAGAATATCTTAAAATCGATTATGAAAGAAAGAACGAACGTAACAGCATCTGATTAAATCTGTGAATAAATGTCACAGCTAATCAACAGATCAGTGACTTGTTAGTCCAGTGTTAAAACAGAGCTCGTTACCAATCTGTTTTGTCACAAAAAATACATCTTTAAATCGAGCAACTTTGACTTTATCAGCCTCACGCCGCCATTGTTACCCAATCTTCGTAGAGATTTATCCTATAAGTTTATTTATATCTTTACTTAGACAGCTTCAATTAGTAGATTTTTTTCTATATTTTTCTCAAAATTTTTCCTCTTCTCTTCTTGGAAATATATCTGAAATGATCCGATTTCTAGTCTTTCTCGTATATTAGTATTTCAGTACGATATATGTTGCCATAGTAACTACAGAATTAGTCGCAGTTGCCATAGCGATGTTCAAGTAACCCAGGCTAATTACTTCTTGAAATAAAACGATGTAAACAGAGCGTTTTTCCTATTTTGAAAATTTAAAATTAGATTAAAGTACTTCTGCTTCTATATAATAATTGAACTATTTTAAAGGAGGACATACATTACGAAATTGAATCAGTTTCTTTCGTGATGATGAAAAATACTGGAATGGAAAGAATGCAGGTAAGTAAAGACTAGTCGGCCATCTTGTCCCTTCAACATTAATATACCTGTTTGTTTGCATGTAATTATCTCTGCTAGTGTACCTTCGAATTCTGAACTTGCAGAAATACATTTTCGTGTCGCTGACATAAGCCAGTAAAAAAGAAGCCTGAGCGTAATCTATATCTGTTTTTATTACAACCATGTTTTTTGCAGTTTTTAAATACTTTTTTCGCCAAAAAAAAATGTGATTGCCCTGTAAGGTAGGAGGGAGCGGCAACTGAATCAGTTCCTCGACGAGATAAGCAGAGCAAAGAGAAAGAGGAGGAGAGCAGATAACATTTCGCTTGTTTCCATTTGTCAAGTTACAGCAATAAAGCGAGCTATTCAAGCTGTTTTGGATGTCATTTCCACAATAAAAAATATCGTTCGTGGACTTTCTAATGTAAAAGATATCGAAGAAGGAAAAATAATTTTCAGTTTTCGTTTCTTTTCAGCCTGCGAACAGAACAGTAGAAAAATTGAAGGTCATATTCTGATGACTAAAACTGAAGCTATTAAAGCGGAAAAGTTTTCCTTGAGCCACCGATTCGAAACGAACTGTTAATTTAAGATCAAGCCAAGATGAGGAAATGATGGCATCAGTCCGCTCCATCTGATGAGGGCTGCACAAATCGGAGCGTCAAAAGACTGCACTGACCTTGTTGTTGTCAGAAAATGGGCCTTGGTACCCATTTTTGAAAATTTTCCTTTCACATAAATGAATAGTAAACCAGGCCAAATTAAAAAGAGATATGACAGTACTCATGTTTGTAATTAAATATAAAAATTGAAAAGAGTTCTCCGGTAAACACAATTTCAACAACCCAGATAGTGTACTTCTCAACCAAATCCAAACAAAGTTCATATTAGCAAATGGCCCCAAATAGTTTACTTATCCAATAAATACAAACAGATAGGAAGCTATAAAAGGCCACCAAAAAGAGATCTTGCTATAAAATGGCCCCCAAATATCATACTTGTCCATAAGTCCAAAAAGAGTTTATACAAGAAAATCGCCCCAAATAGTTTAATTGTACACTATGTACAAACAGAGAGGAAACGATAAAATGGCCTCAGAGAGATGTACTTGTCTAGCAATTCCAATCGGAGTACATCTAAGAAAATGACCCCAAATAGTTTACTTGTCTACTAAGTACAAACAGAGAGGAAACTGTAAAATGGCTACGAAATAGTGTACTTGTCCACCAAGTCCATACAGCGTTCATGCTACAAAATGGCCCCAAATACTGTATTTGTACAGTAGGTTCAAATAGTGTTCATGCTATAAAATAACCCCCAAATAATGTACTTGTCCAAGATTTCATGCTAGAAAATGGCCCCAAGAAGATGTACTAATCCAGCAATACCCAAAAGATTACATGTAAGAAAATGACCATATATAGTTTATTTGTCCACTAACTTCAAATAGATAGGAAGCTATAAAATGGCTACCAAATAGTTGACTTGTCCAGCATTTCCACAGAGAATCCATGCTAGAAAATAGTTCCAAATAGTTCACTTTTACACTAAGTCCAAACAGAATGGGAGCTATAAAATGTCTTCCAAATAGTGAACTTCTCCAGCAGTATCAATAAGAGTTCATCCTATGAAATATCCCCCAAATACCGTACTTGTCCAGCTAGAGCAAACAGCGTTCACGCAAGGAAATCGCCCCAAATAGTTTACTTATCCACAAAATACAAGCAGACTGGAAGCTATAATAGGCCCCCAAATAGTGTACTTGTCTAGCAGGTCCAAAAAGAGATTAAACTATAAAATGGCCTCCAAATAGTGTACTTCTCAAGCAGGTTCATATAGTGTTCATACTATAAAATGGTCCCGAAATAGATTACTTATCCACTAAGTACAAACAGAGTGGAAGCTATAAAGGCCCCAAAGTAGCGTACTTGTCCAGCAAATCCTAACAGAGTTCATGCTAGAAAATGACCCAACTTAGATTACTTGACCACTAAGTACAACCATATCGGAAGCTATAATTTGGCTACCAAACAGTGGTCTTGTCCAGCTGGTCTAAAAAGAGTTCATGCTATAAAATGTCCCCCAAATAGTGTACTTGTGCAGCAAGTCAAAACTGTGTTGTTGGAAAATGGACCCAAATTGTATACATATACACTAAGACCGAAACAAAGTGGAAAGTATAAATTGCCCCCATATAATATACTTATCTACTATGTCCAAAATGACTTCCTGCTATAAAATTTCCCAAGTAGAGAACTTGACCAGCAGCTCAAAAAATTAGTAAATGCTATAAAACGACCCCCCATGTCCAGCAATTCCCAAAAGGGTTGATGCTAGAAAATGCCCAATATAGTATACTTGTCCATTAAATCCAAACAGATTGGAAGCTATAAATTGATTCCCAATTAGTTTTCTTGTCCAGCTGGTCCAAAAAGAATTCATGCTAGAAAATGGCTCTCAAATAGTGTGCTTGTACTGCAATTAAAAAAGCTGTACATGCTAGAAAATGCCCCAAAGAGTATACTTGATAACTAAATCCAAAAAGAGTGGAAGATATAAAATGGCTCACAAATAGTTTAATTGTCCAACTTGTCCATGCAGAATTTAAGCTAGAAAATGGCCACTAAATAGTGTACTTGTCCAGCTAGTCCAAACATTGCGTTGCTGGAAAATGGATCCAAATTGTATTCTTGTCCAGTACCTCTGAAACAGACTGGAAAGTGTAAAATTGCCCCAATATAATATACTTATCCACTATGTCCAAAATGAGTTCAAGCGATAAAATTTCCCCAAATAGTGTACTTGACCAGCAGTTCCCAACAGTATTCCTGCTAGAAAATACTCCAAATAATATATTTTTCCACTAAGTTCAAACAGAATGGAAACTATAAAATGGCATCAAAATAGAGTACCTGTCCAGCAGGTCCAAAATGAGTTTAAGCTAGAAAATATCCCCAAATAGTTTTCTTTTCCATTTAGTGCAAATAGAGTTCTATTTATAAAATGGCCACCAATTAGTGTACTTACCCAGCAATTCCCAACAGTGTTTATGCTAGCAAATGCACCGAAAAGTATACTTTTCCAGTAAACCCAAACAGTGGAAGATAGAAATGGCACCCACACAGTGTACATATCCAGCAGGACCAAAATGAGTTCATGCTTTAAAATGGCCTCCAAATAGTTTTCTTGTCAAGCAAATTCAAACAGAGTTTATGATAGAAAATAGCCCTAAATAGTTTTCTTCTCTATTATGTCCAAACAAAATGGAAGCTATCAAATGGTCTTAATCTAATGAACTTCAACAGTAGCAATGAAAATAGTTAATGCCATAAAATGGCCTCCCAATAGTGTTTTTCACCAGCAATTTCAAACAGAGATCATGCTAGAAAATGGCCACATAAAGTGTACTTGTCCAGCAATTCCAAACGGTGTTCATGCAAGAAAATTCCCCAATAGTTTTATTCTCCAATAATTCCAAACAGATTGTAAGTTATAAATTGATTCACAAATAGTTTTCTTGTCCAGCTAGTCCAAACTGAGTTTATGCTATAAATTTACCATCAAAAGGTATACTTGTCCAGCAAATCCAAACAGAGATCATGGTAGAAAATAACCCCAAATAGTTTCCTTGCCCACTAAGTATAAAATAGAGTGGAAGCTATAAAATGGCTCCAATATAGTATACTTGTCCACTAAATCCAAAATCAGTTCCTGCTATAAAATTTCTCCAACTTGTGTACTTGTCCGGTATGTCCAAAATGAGTTGATGCTATAAAATGGCTCCCAAATAGTGCATTTACCAGGAGGTCCAAAATTGGTTCATTCTAGAAAATGGCTATCAAATGATGTACAAGGTCTGTCCAAAAAGAAACCGAACCTTTAAAACAGCGCGCCAACCAGGGGCGTGCTCGCGACTGCAGTGCTGTGTATCGGTAACCTTGACGACCTTCAGTCTAATAATAGCCGCATCACGCCACATCAGTTAGTCATCGATCTACACGCTCTAGAATCAACGTATGTTTAGTGCACTAGGCGATTTGTCACAAGTTGAACAATGAAGGATCTTGAAGAGCAACGTGTTTGTGTGAAATTCTGTTTCAGATCGGGAAGAACATCCACCGAAAACAATCCCAAATCTGGACGACTTTCTACGAAAACTGACCACGATCACATTGAAAAAGTGCGTGCTGTGATCCGTAGAGATTGTCGCCTAACTGTCCGTGAAGTTTCCGAAGAAGTAGGCATCTGTAAAAGTTTGTGCCACGTGATTTTAAACGAAAAATTGAAAATGCATCGTGTCATAACAGGTGACGAAACGTGGGTGTACGGCTACGATGTCGAAACAAAAAGGCAGTCGTTGCAGTGGGTTGGATCATCGTCGCTGCGACCGAATAAAGTACGTCAGAGTCGGTCAAATGTGAATGTGATGTTGATCGTCTCTTTTTATTGGAAGGGCGTCGTTCATCATGAGTTTGTTCCACGTGGTCAGACGATCAATAAAGAGTTTTACTTGGATGTCCTGAGGTGGTTGAGAGAGGCAGTGCGAAGGAGGAGGCCTGAGGTATGGAAAAACAAAACCTGGATGCTGCACCACGACAACACACCTGCTCACGCGTCACTCCTTATCCGTGACTCTTTGGCAAAGCACGAGATGACTCTCGTCCCCCCAGCCGTCCTACTCTCCGGGTTTGCTTTTCAGAAAGCTTTCATTAGCATTCGAACGATCAAAGAGCTTCTGACTGACTGACCCGGTTCTCTTTTTGATCTGTCAGCAGACGCGGCACAAATTTTGCGGCTACACGATGCATGTTCAATTTTTTCTTTTAAAATCATGTGGCACGAACTTTTACAGATGCCTGCTTCTTCGGAAACTTCACGGACAGTCAGGTGACGATTTCCACGGATCACAGCACGCACTTTCTCAGTGTGCTCGTCGTTCGTTGTCGTGGAAAGTCGTCCGGATTTGGGATTTCCTTCGGTGGATGTTCTTCCCGATCTGAAACGCTGGTACCACTCGTGACATTGCGTACGGCTCAAACAATCCTCCCCATAGGCCTGTTGCAACATTAGAAAAGTGTACGTAAAAGTTTTTCCCAATTTGAAACAGAATTTCACACAAACACGTTGCTCTTCAAGATCCTTAATTGTTCAACTGGCGACAAATCGCTAAGTGCACTAAACATACGTTCACTCCATCGCGTGTAGATCGATGACTAATTGACGTGGCGTGATGCAGCTATTATTAGACTGAAGGTTAAGGTCATCGATACACAACATTCACTGCAATCGCGAGTACGCCCAGAGTTGGTGCGCTGTTTTAAAAGTTCGGTTTCTTTTTGGACAGAGCTCGTAGATTTCCAGCAATCCAAAGAGATTTCCTGCTAGTAAATAACCAAAAAAAGCTTTTTTGTCCATTAATTCCAAACAGACTGGAAGATATAAAGTGTCTCCCATATAGTATACTTATCGATTAAGTCAAAAAATTCCTGCTATAAAATTTTCCCAGATATTGTACTTGTCCAGCAAGTCAAAACATAGTGGAAGAGTTATAAAATGGCCTTCAAATAATGAACTTCTCGAGCATGTAAAAATAGTTTTATGCCATAAAATGGCCTCCAATAGTGTTCATGTTCAGCATGTCCAAACAGAGTTCATGTCATAAATTGGTCGCGAAATAATGTACTTGTCCAGCAAGTCGAAACAGAGTTTGTTCTAGAAAATGGACTCAAATTATATACTTGTCCACTACGTCCGAAACAGAGTGGAAGGGTTAGGTTACTGAGTCAAAAATCAGTTCCTGCGACATAATTTCCTCAAATAGTGCGTTTTTCCAGCTGGTCCAAAAATTGTTAATTCCAGGAAATGGTCCCCAAATAGTGTACATTTCCAGCAAGTCCAAACAGAGTTTCCGGTAGAAAATATTTTTTGTCCACTAATTCCAGAGTGGAAGATATAAAATAGTATACTTATCCAGCATGTCCAGAGATCATGCTAGAAAATGGCCCCCAATTGTATACTTGTTCACTAAGTCCGAAACAGAGTTGAATTTTAGACTTAGTGGATATACTATATGGGGCCATTTCATAAGTCCAAAATTAGTTCCTGCAATAAAATTTCCCAAAATAGTGTACTTGTCCACTAGTCCAAACAGAGATCATGCTAGAAAATGGCCCAAAATAGATTATTTGTCCATTACATCCTTACAGTGGAAAGCTATGAAATGTCCCCAAAATAGTGTACTTTTCCTTCAGGTCCAAATAAAGTGTATGCTGTAAAATGACTCCCAATTAGATTACTCGACCAATAAGTCAAAACAGACTTCATGCTAGAAAATGGCCCCAAATAATCTTTTGTCTACTAAGTCCAAATATTGTGTAAGCCATAGGATGGCCAACTTTAGCACTATTTAAGTAGAAGGAACAAAATAAAACTACCTCAATACTTAGAAGAGAGTGAGTTCATACAATGATCAATAGAATGTAGGCGGGAAGATGATGAAATAAAATAAACGATGGAAAATTTGGGAAAATTGAGGCAATCATCGGCATGTACAGATTATGAAAAAAATTTAAAAGATATGGCTGATAAGGCGTCAGGCAAGAGTAGTGACGATTTATTGAGTAGAATCAAATGCTCAGAGACTAGGTAAAAGAAAAACTGAAACTTTATGTGAGTCAGTTTGACGGTTAAACAAAGGTCTGCTTGACTGAGAATGGAGTTCGTCACATTTAAAAAGAGCAACCGGAGGAAGCACGCACCCGCTGCTGGAGAGTATTTTGATTTTCGTGTGCCTTGTAAACGCCATGTAGCATTGTTCTTATCCTTGGCTCGACGTTTCGCCCGCAGAGCGCCGAGACCAACTGGCCAATTTAGGCACGTACGTCACGCTAGGTACCAAAGAGAGCTATGTAATCACCACACGTGCACTTTCGTGTAATAGTGGATTGCCAACAGATGCAAAATGCGATCTATTTTCACACGTCTGAAAAACACAACAGAGATAAGTTTTTGTCAGTAGCGCAGAATAAAATAGTGATATTAATGCCAGACTAGGTCTCCATTCGTCCTTTTTTCAGCGTATCTTAGCCATTTTTGTGGGGATAAATTGTCAAGACATAGAGATAGACGCCAAGATAGATTGTATTCAGCAGTCTTACTTATAACAGTACTACTAATTTTACACAGTTATTTGAGAAAAAGCAATAGACGACAGACCATCTTGGAATGTAACGGTCAGCCCATGGTAAAACTATTTCCTCAAACAAACATTGCTTGTATAATACAAACATCTCTATATAAAAAAACATTATTCTATAGATAAAAATTGTTTTTGTTTAAGAAAACCATGAAGTGTCAGCCCCGCTAGAGGTTTTGGTCAGTAAGGTATGCAACTGTCAAAAGCTTTTTATTTATTAAAGGAAGGACCATGAAGATAGCGAGGACAAACCCAGAGACCTGCCTGCTTACGTCATTCCGTAAGATGTGTGGCCGCTTACGGCCTAGAAGCCGTCGGCCCCCAGCAACCCTGTTGACCTCTAACCAGCGTGAAAGCGGCGTTATTGGGTCCACAAACCTGTGAGGGACTATAAACCGTAATGGAGTTAAAGCTGAGCTTGCTGTTGAAAGGTGGTATTATTTCCGGTCGGCCATGTCTGTCAAACATAATGTCGAGTATCTGCGAAAATCATTCGACCGTGACAAATAACCTCCTCATTACGTTGCTGGCTTCTTCCACGGTCTTTCACCGGGGGCCTGACTTGGCTCTTCTCACGCTGTTTCCTATTTTATAATATAACCAGCAGGCGACGTGCAATTCAACATTTTTGCCTTACAAAGAAAAGAACACTGGTGGAATGTTTGGGGAACTGATGCCGGCAGGACGAAATGTTAGAAGGTCTCCTACTATTAGTTTTTACGGAAACATCCCTTTATCACCGCGAACTTCAGTACTTTCTACTATATCCGTCCAAAGCTACAAATGTTTACAAAGGGGTCTGATTTTACAGGGAGCTGGTTGTCAGCCAGTAGGTGACAGATTACTGCCAACAGCCAGTGACCTCACAAAGGCGCGTGTTTGCTTGAAAAAGCTGCTGATGGCCTTTCCCACTCTTCTTTAAAAACATCACAATCATTGATTATAGCGGTGAACTTTAATAGCAATGCCTATACGATAGAAATCTTTATATTATTAGCTAATCGTATCTATAAATATACGTATGACCTTGATTAACTTCTTTCTAAAACATAGAAAGTAGAGACTACTTTTCATTCAAATCAGAAAGTGAATTGTTGCTTACAGAAAACTGGCCGTTCTCAATGTGAGAGAAATCCTTTTCTACTGTGCAACGTGCTCCAATTTGGGACATTTCACGAAGTATATGAGAGTTGGTTAACTCTTCAGCAGCATCAGACAGAAGGATATTTTCAGTAATGGCTTGATAGCAGCTCATGAGGTTTTGGTTAATCAGCACTTCGGTAAAGACGGTATTACCAGTGATTCTTGGAAAGACGATGTACGCAACTGGTTGAGACGTGAAACAGACACAGACTGTAGCACGTGACCACACACACGCACACACATCTGGTTCTAATAAAAACAACCAAAGCTAGTTAAATTCCATGGAGTACTTCGGTATACACCTGTGTACACGAACTCATTCTACGATAGTATGCCCGGGAAGTGCCGTAGTTATCTATCTAATTCAGCTTAAGAATAAAGAAAACAAACACAACAGCAATAAAGACTGTCGCCTCCACCAGGGTAGGATGTAGGGTTCGTTCTCACAGTGTACAAGAAAATAAGTTACGATCTGTGGGTGCATAAAATCAATTATCTTTTTTTCTTGCCACACCTATCACAGGTGTGAAACAATTATGTTATGGTTGTTATGCTGACTTATTCCATCTTCGCCTTTTATCGAAACTTTGCTGGTAGGTAAGCAACAGGTGTCGCCCTAGCGACCACTTTGCATTTGTTTGTATCGGAGAAAGTGAAAATGTCATAAAACGTTTTATTCGAATTTAATAATAAAAATAATATTTAAAAAAAGAAACCAGATACGGATCTATTTAAGGAACTTTTCCCTTATATTTTTCTCGTCCAATTTTGTCGGTTGGAGTCTTAACGAATCAGACTCCACCCCAACGAAATGAACAGCAACACACACATATCCAGCTCGTTAAATACAGAGACGCCGTACATAATAAAATCTTCTGGCACAATGGCAAAACCACCGAGATCAAAGTCAGTAGAGGATGTACAGTAGAACGCTCTTACGGCTGTTGTAATGAAATTACACATGTTATCATAACAAAGAGTAACATATTTATATTATATGAAATAAGCTTTATTTTGTCAAGTTTTCTTTGAAAGTGACGTTGTTTTTTATCACAAATTTAGCAAGTCAACATATTATATCTAGAGATAAGATCCAAGATTACTTGTGTTGTCTCTATTCTAAATTTCGAAGACACTACGAAAACAAACATGAGAATAAATCCTCATTGTTAGAAGTAGTCCATGTCATACCTGTGACGTATGTTGCGTAATTGTATTAAGAGAAGACAAAGGAAGAAACATTAATACAAATGTTTATTTCAGAAGTGGCAGCATGTCAAAACAATCACAACATATTTAATTTCTTTCATTATATCCCAGAATCACTCTTTGAGTGAACTGAATCATGTGTAACACACAAAACTCATCTCTCTCTCTCTCGCTCTCTCTCTCTCTCTCTCTCTCTCTCCTCTCTCTCTCTCTCTTATCTATTCTCTCCATCTCTCTCTTCTCTCTCTCTCTCTTCTATCTATTTCTCTCCATCTCTTCTCTCTCTCTCTCTCTCCTCTCTCTCTCTCTCTCTCTCTCTCTCTCTCTCTCTATCTCTCTCTCAATCCTATCAACCAGATTTCTCATGTGCTGTTGAAACTAAACATTTCTACTTTTTAAAAACTATCTGGAATTTCTTCACATCATTAATTAAAACAATTTTAGATACATTTGATTACTTTCGACATTATTTCTCAAAATTTTATTCTTGACTAATGTTTACTATTTGTTAAAGGGACACTTTTTCAGTAAATAAATAAAGAATTCATCGGAAATATTCTTTCTTTTTACGTAAATAGGGGAATATATTGGATAGTTCTGGAAACGCAGGTGATAGAGTTTGTTTTCTTCTTTGAGAGAGAGAGAGAGAGAGAGAGAGAGAGGAGAGAGAGAGAGAGAGGAAGAGAGAGATGATGAGAGAGGGAGAGAGAGAGAGAATCTGTTTCTTTTACTTTTAATGACTACTTTTTCCCATTTATTTAACTATCTGATCCTTTAATTATTTCTTCATCAGGTCAGATTGAGACTTTTTTATTTGTTATGCCAGCTTAATGGATTTCTTTATCGTTTAAAAAAACAAACAAAAACATTTCAGTAACATACACGGGATCGCTGAAATATACAATGAAACATTGGACAATTTATAACAATGCATTAATTAAAATAAAATTCTTTAAAACGGCTGGTATTACGTCAATGTTTTTATAAACATCTAGTCAGATTCACTAGCAAATTTAACGATCGTTTTCTTTGAATATCCAAGGTGCTTCGTTGTTCCCGCACTTAGTATTTATATGAAAGTTATTCTGTGTTACTTTTGGCATTAGTTTCTATGATCCGCAGGAAGGCGCTAGATGCTCTGAGGTTTTTAGAAGCTCGCTATTCACTCGTTTCTGTTTGTTTGTCTCCAATTAAAGAACCACCACAAAACGATGATTTAGTTTTATCTTATTCTATCGAACGTACAGTAATGAAAATAATTGTTCTGCCTTTCATAAATGTAAATATGTGATGTGCCGCTTTTTATATTTACTAGCGTGTTATTAAAATGCTGATATCAGACTATTTTAACTAAAATTATTGACAGTTACTGTATTTAATTTCAAAGCTTATTATATTATTATTATTATTATTATTATATTATTATTATTATTATATATTATTATTATTATTATTATTATCATTTCATTATTATTATTATTATTATTAGTATTATTATTATTATTATTATTCTTATTATTATTATTATTATTATTATTATTATTATTATTATTATTATTATTATTATTATTATTATTATATGATTAAATATGACGTCAAATATCTTTTTTACAGCATGCAAGTAAACATTGATGATAAACAAACATGCTTCCTTATAACGATCCTACAAACAGGTAGGAAATCCATTGTTTAAATTCCTTTGTTTACATCCATTCACATCTGTAATACCGTGAACAGTGTGACCGTATGAACGAACATTGTCGAAATTTATCTTATCTAGTCATTTGGACACATAAATAAAATTATTCGTCGTCTCAAACTACCTGCAACTAAACGAATCGTTCGGATAAAATGTATTTCCCGTACCTGCCAACTCTGTGTTTGTCAATCGATATAAGAAATTGATCAGTTTTATGGCATTTGTGGGAGTCAGAGACAATGTTTTATTGACTAAATTATAGTAGATTTTTCAAGCGGTTTTTTATTGTTGTTTATTCTTTCAAGAATATGTATATATTAGAGGCAAGAGAATTTCACAATTAGAAATCAACCACAGCTGATCATACTAATAAAATTCTTTCTCGTTAGGGTAAACTTTCAGCCGAAGACCATTATAATCACTTAACTAACTTCCAAAAAGAATCAACGACTTCTACACTCTTTTGCCAACTTCAGTAATATTTACCGGCCGACAAACGCAGGACATCGCGGACGTCATCCATCAGTCTTTCTTCATCCAGTTTGTCTTGGCTGTCGGTCATCTGAAGTGAACAGAAGCACTAAGTATTTTCTATCATGGACACTTACTTAATGATTAAAGCCGCAATGCTCCTTAAAGTTTAAGGCTTCTCAGGACGTCAGCTAATTTCAGAACTATGGTTTTTTTTCACTCTTTTCATTGAGATATTCTAGGGTTAGGAAAAATAAAGGACTTTCAGTGTTGTTCTCTTTGTCTGCCAGGCGGCGTTGAGACTTGAAAACTCAAAAACGAGTATAGATTATAACACCCAGAAGATTCGCTTTGTTATCATAATGGCTAAAAGTTTCATTTATTTCGAAGTTTATGACTTCTGTATGAATCATTTACCTCGTGATCGTAAATCGGCGACAACGAATTTTAGAAGATTTTCCGTCACCACTTTTTTCACCTGAGAAAATTAGTGTACAATTATATTCCGGTAGTTTGATTTTATTTACGACACCTAGAAATGGCCTCTTATCGACTGAGGAGGGCGCAGGAAGAGGTTCGGACCACGTCAGAAGAAACAAAATGTCTTTTGTTCTAACAGCGGGCCAAGGATTTAACATCAATCTCCTAAACCAAGCAGGGATCTAAATTCACATGCAAAAAAACATAAAAGGGGGTATTTAATAAACGAGCTTGATTTATCCCAAGTATTTCCAGAGTGTGGTGCGGTATAGTAAAGCTGCTTGTTGCCATTTATATTCATTTACAACAAAAGCGGCTAAGAGATGAACGATATCAAATCAAAACCTGCGGCTAAAATTAACACGTGAGCAATGGCGTCTTGGCACTTGTATATCCGTTCTGTTGGGGCCATTAAGATTTTAATAGCAGAAATTCCAGTTAATAGTTAAACTTAGTAAAGATCGTTTGATCTGCTCTATTCTGGTTTGAATGTATTTCCTTTATGGTGTTTTTATAACATGAAATTATATTTTATAAACAAAGTTTTTCTTCTCCCTGTCTGTTTCTTTAAGCAAACAAGGAAACAATTAAATAAACCAACCATAGGTCGAAGAATAAAAAGATGGAAGTTGTCTACAAACAATATCCAGAAAATGTTCCGTTCATTTGCCAGATAATAACTATATTTCGAGAAAATGTCCCAAATCTACTGCTAACAACGATATTTCCCGTCCTTCTCCGTGTCGTTTTCTTCTCAGAGATCAACCGATGTCATTTTCACAGCAGAGGCGCAGAAGTCGGGACTGTTCAGCATGAAGCGACGTTTGGCTATACAAGGACAGTGTGGACAAGAACCATTCAATCTCTAGGATAGTTGTCATATTTTAAACAGTAGTTGTTTTTTGGAGGCAGGGTTGGTTTCAATGCTCTCAGCAGTGGACCGGTCAACTACAAAGACAGCTTTGCGATATTTCTTTTCTTCAGTGAGTGCAGCAGCAAACTGGTGGTACTCGGTCAACCAGAGGCGACCATTTAACAGCAAATAACGCCAACTTCCTGTCTCAGGTTTAGTATTAACCGATCAGTCAAGAATCAGGGAGAATATTTCCACGAATTTCTGCCACAAAATCAAAATAATCTTTCTTATCTGTCATACATTTTTTAGATCGGTAATGCATTAGGAAGAAATGTAGTGGCGTAGACTTCGGTTACTGATTTATGCTATATAAATCACAGGGAAACTTACAACATCGCACACATATTAAGTATCTTTCTTTGTGGAGCCATTTTGCCAGAAGTTTAGTGAAATTATACATAGATGGTCTTGGCTAATGGAAAATTCATTTCATGAAAAGGAACTGAAATTTTTAGAAAAATTTTCTTTATCTAAAGGAACATAAAAATGTAGCGACATAGCTGCAACATATACTTGTTGATACACCGAATAATAATGAGATGCTTTATTCTTCAATTCGTAATAAGAAAAATATTGAAGCCGATAGTTGAAGTCAATAAGTACTGGAGGTGAGCTCATTCGGCGACTCTTTAGTATAATGGCTAAATAACGCGAATATTGTTTAAACTATCGATTATAACATGAAATATTAGAGGTGATTGTTCAATGCTTGGTTCTGGTCAGAAATTATAGCTACATTTTAAACAAGGAATCCTGTAAACACCAATCTGGCCTTGGCTTTATTTATTCTAATTAATTTGTTCTTTTTTATCACAAAGGCGTGATAAAATCGACGACAAAGAAGTTACCGTAAATTAGGGATACATAAATAAGGTTTATAACTAGCACGTGATTTTGGATGAAAAAAGAAAAAGATGCGCGGGGTAGATGTAGAAATGTGAAAGAAATGGCATCGGATAGATTCATTGTTATTTTAATGTCTTTTTGTTAGATCGTGTCAAGTGTGTAATTAGCACAACTTTTTATTGTCCATTTTTGTGAGTGAAAATTAATAGCAGGTAGGCTTGCAGGTGTTAGGTAAAGGAATAGAGAAAGAGACAGACAAATAGGAAAGCAGTCTTCATTGTGTGATTTTACTGCCATTGAGAATCCTTGCAGATGATGTCATATGAAGAAATTGTTAAACTGATTTGCAATTGAAACTACCAGAGAGGAATTGATTTCCTTTCTCCATATTTTACATAATGTTTTCTTTCCTGTTCACCTGCATTTTTCTTTTTTACTTTGATGGATTTCAAATTTTGCGACCTCTTGCACGCAGTTTCACTAGAATTTTAGTGTAGATGTCTTAAAGCCAGTACAACGTCTATTATAATTTTTCTTTGTCTGAAATCTTGAATAAAAAGAGTTCTAATCATATAACAATACAACGTTTCCAACAGGAAGCTCCGAAATCCTTGTCCAACGAACGCTAACTTTACCAAAGTCATCAACTCAACAGAAATCATCAAGATCTTCATCATTATATAAGCAATACACACTACATTTTGCTGCTGTTACACTACACCTTGAATAAATAAACTGATTTCATTTACAGTTATAAATATAAAAAATTACAGAGCATGTAGGAATTAATTTTCTTAAGAATATTTAACCATCTTCTTTGGATCGAAGTGAAACAGTTGAGAAGAGAAGATAGTATACCTTGAGGGCGGTCTACAATGTGCTACTCATAAACAGCCTTTACTCGAAACCCGACTCATTCACTTTTTTACATCGAAAGCTAATTTACCTATTTTATTTTAGTTGTGTACACTTATTTTCCTCTTTTTGGCAAAACGTTTTCTGAGAAAAATCTGGACGGTTAACATTAACACTTTGATTATTCAAGCATCCGGCTAAAGTTGCTAAGAAATCGGATTTTATTTCATTCTTCAATTTTCATTAGAAGCCAAAACTCACATTTTAAAAAAAAAACACAAGATTTTCCGGCAGCTTCCTTTGTAACAGGTCCTAGTTTTTGTGCACTTCAACATGGCGCGTTGTAAAACGCGACTGATTAGATCAACGAAAATGAAGCAGTATACATGCGAACTCTGTGCGTTGCTTCTAATGAAAATTGTGTTGATCGAAAACAGCGTTATTTGTATTGATTATTTCTTAAACTTACAAAGCTTCGAAAAGCCATTTGCTTGTTGAAAATTTATTTTGTAATTAATTCAAATTAGGGCTTTAAAAATAATACAAATTTCTGCATGAAACACCACAATTTACCAGACTGTTTTAATGAGTTCTTGTTTTGTAGCCTTACCCCATCTTGGGCTGATCACCACAATTCAACCTAGCCGTAGATTTATAAAGATTTCTCAATAAAGTGATTAAAATATAAGTGTAAATGATCAATTGAAGTGTCCATCGGAGGGAAAATACTGTTGAGTTGAAATATAACTATTTTTTTTTTAAAAAAATGATATTGTGAATAAGAGCAAAACACTAAAGAATGGAGAGGTTAGGTAGGGATAATGTGCTGGCGTGTTATAGGTGGCGCTTCTGAGGAATGAAACTTTCGCCTGACTGAACCAGGACTTCTCATAGCACGTGCTTGGTGTACGGGTTTTGTTACAAACAAGCCGGCAGAGAGAAACCAACTTTCCTAGTTAACCTTTCTACTTGTGACGTAACTAACATAACCACACAAAATGACGCCATACCTTTAGTATGAACGTCAAAGAATATTATAAAAATCTTCTCCAGAACGAAGGATTACATACTCAGTGAAATAGAGATTGATGGATAAAATCTGTCGTAACCATATTTGCTGTCATCATTTACACATGATTGAAAAGTAAAGTGAAAAATAAAGATGATTTTTGCAGCAATCGTGGTTCAGGTAGATTCTATCAAGTGTTTCTTTATTTGTTTATGTCAAATGCTTAAATTTGTAAAAAAAAATTTTTTAACGGCTAATTTGTTGCAAGGAATTAAAGAGCAATCACAGAGCCATGACAGCTTTCTGTTTTTTACCCGAGCTCAAATAGACAATCAGAAAATCAGCGGGTTTGTTTGACAGAAAAACATTTCCTTTGTTTGCTCTTACCTGTGCCGCCGTGGTATAATATCACGGATGTGTGAGTTGATAAGCCATGAAAAGCATGACGAACAGGTAAGAAGGCATTGTCAGGTGTATTACAGATGGGTGAACCTAGTGCTTAAGAAAAGCGTAACATAAATAAACTTGATTTTTTTCTGCTTTATTTTCATTTAAATTTAGAATTTTTTCATACCTTTGCGGAGAGGTGAATAAGAAGGATACAATTATACATGCGCGATGCGATACCCCGGGTATCGGATAATTTAGGGTGGCACCCGAATAGCCAGCTATGTCGCCTGGTGCTACATTATTTTGTACCGTAGAAAATCTGTATCTGCTCAAGCGGCAGTTACCTCTGGCGATGAACGTGGAATAACACGACTTACTCGAAAAGGTATACATTACGTCCAGCGGATATTACAAGCGGGTGCCAAGCCATTTAGCATTCCTTTCCGCTAAATTTGATAAATATCCTCTCACTCTAAAGAAAAAATGAAGAAAGGTTTTTAATAGCGTTGACCATTTTTTTTATCTTTAACTAAAATGTTTAAAATTCCTATCGCATGTAGGCAGATAACTTCATGGACTTTAGACAATAAGCTGCACTATTCACTCTAAAAGTTCACGATTAAAAGCATTCTTTTTCTGCTGTCAGTTCCCTCAATAATTACCATAATTTAATAATCAGTCCTGTTTTCCACTTTATGATATCATTTCTTGGACTTACGTTTAACTCTGTCTAAATAGAAGGTAAAAGTTCATATGTCCATCGAGAAGACGAAAAACGGTAAAAGCCGCTGTCTTTTGCAGGGCAGAGAAACTATGAATCTAAAGTTTGTGAAGTAAATCCACCAACAAAATATGTTAGAATTTTATTTGAAATCAGCTTTAGACAAGAAATATGTCTAGAAAACAAGAAGTTATAATTAAAAGAGTTTTCCGTAAAAATCTGAGGCAGAATGTTTTTTCTGATCGAACTGGATTCCTGGGTGATATTTATAATGAAAACCGCCCCTTCAAAAGAAGATTTGGCTTCCATTTATTGTTGTCATCGCTGGCTCCCTACTGATTTTATCCAAGACAAGTATCGGATTTCCATTGTATAATCTTGTGAAATTTTCTTCAGTTATTAAGAGTTCGAATGATTTATTATTTAGGTCAGCCAATATAGGAGTGCACTGCACCGACCTTTATTCCCTGGTCAGAAAATTGCTTCCCTCCCTCGTCCCACCCCTGCTACACAACAATTGGTCACATCATTGCTACCCCACCTCCTGATCCACACCCCAATAACACTGCAATTGGTCACATCACTGCTATCCCAACTCCTGATCCACTATAACTGGTCACGTAAGTGGTTTTTCCCTGCCTGTTCCCCTCCCCTGATATATTACAATAGGTCACATCACTGCTATCCCACCTCCTGATCCACTATAACTGGTCACGTAAGTGGTTTTCCCTGCCTGTTCCCCTCCCCTGATATATTACAATAGGTCACATCACTGCTATCCCACCTCCTGATCCACTATAACTGGTCACGTAAGTGGTTTTCCCCTGCCTGTTCCCCTCCCCTGATATATTACAATAGGTCACATCACTGCTATCCCACCTCCTGATCCACTATAACTGGTCACGTAAGTGGTTTTCCCCTGCCTGTTCCCCTCCCCTGATATATTACAATAGGTCACATCACTGATATCCCTCCTCCTGATCCCCACCCATACTATACTACAAATGGTCATTTCACTGCTTTCTCACCTCCAGATCGCCACCCCTACTACACTACATTGATTCACATCATTGCTTTCCCCCTGCCTGTTCTCCAACCCTGCTATGACATATTTGGTCACATCATTGCTTTCCCAGCTTCTGATCCAATACTTGCTACACTACAATCTGTCTCAACAATGATTTCTCACCTCTTGTTCCCCTCTCCTTCTACACTACAGTTGGTCACATCATTGCTTTTCCCATGCCTGTTCAACACCCATGTTATAGTACAATAGGTCACATCATTGCTTTCCTACCTCCTGATCCACCCCCTTCTACGGTACCATTAGTCAAAACAGTGCCTTTCCACCTGCGAATCCCAACCCATACTACACTGCAACTGGTCACATCAATGATTTCCCACCATTTAATTCCTACCCCTCCCCGCTACACTACAATTAGTCACATCACTTCTTTCGCACTCCCCTCATTGTTCCTCCCATGCTATAATTCAATTGGTCACATCACTGCATTCCCACCCCTTGCTATATTACAATTGGTCACTTCAGAGCTTTTCCACCTCCTGATCCAAAAACCTGCTACACTACAATTGGTTATATCACTGCTATCCTATTTCCTGATGTTCTCCTCTGCTTTACTTCAATTGGTCAAATCGGTACTCACCTCATCCACTATCCGTTTCCACTCTTACAACAATAAAATTCGTGATATCATTGTTTTCCAACATCCTGGTCTCCACTTCTACTACACTACAATTTATTACATCAGTGCTTGACTCTCTCCTGTTACTCACCCCTACCACACTACAATTGTTTAGATCTATTCTTTTCTACCTGCTGGTCCCCACTCGTACTAAATCACAATTGGTCATATCAGTACTTTCACACCTCCTGGTCTCCATTTCTTCTACTCTACAATTTGTTACTTCAGAACTTGACTCCCTCCTGTTACCCTCTCGTACTACACTACAATTGGTCACATCTATTCTTTGCCAACTCCTTGTCACCACCTCTCTACTCTACAATTGGTAATATCAGTGCTTTCCCTCATTCTGGTCTCATTCTACTTCAAAACAATTGGTCATACCAGTACTTTTTCCCTCTTCCGTTCACCACCCCAACTACACTACAATTGGTCATATGAGGACTTTCCCACCTTCTGCTACTCTACATGTGGTAACATCATTGCCTTCCACCCTCTTCTCCTCACCCCTACTACAATACAGTTTGTCACAGTAGTCCTCTCTCTCCTACCTGATCACATCCGTCAATACACTAGAATTGCTCACATCAGTGGATTCTCACCTTCTGGACCCCACCCATACTATACTACAATTGCTCACAGCAGTTACTTTCCTCTAACAAGAAAAACAAGTAGCTTCACTCAGCGTAACTATTTAATATTTGTATGAAGTAGTGAAAACACCTGGAAGCATCCTTTACAAAACTACAGGTATCGTTTTATTTTTCTGCGCATTTAAATAAAAAATAATAAATTGGATACACCTTTTTAACCCACGGCAAGTCTTCGTATAGCATTATTAATGATCACCAAAATCGATTTCGAATGAGCGTAAAATATTATCAGTAATTTTTTGCTTCCTTTAATTTTTGTAAGCAAGAAATCGACCAAAGGTAATTCGATTTTTAATAGCGCCGATAATTCTTCTGGTCAATGGTGAGGCCCGAATATATAGGGAAAACCTTCGCCGGTACTGAATAGAAATATTTCAACGGAGAAATGAACCGCGTCTGTCAGTCAATAATTAATTAAAAGTTTTTCGTTTCTAGTTTATTCGTTAGCAATTATAGGATTTGTTAGGGCTTTTATTTCTTGAAGTTGTGCATAAACCTTCTGCGCATATTGACCTGAAGGTCTCAATATTTGGCCAAACAGACGAATAACGGTTATCTTAGTTTTCTTCTGCAACCATTTTATAGGAATTGTGGGTAGTATCGCTTTCTAACGTCAGTTCACAATTACAACTGGTAAAGAACGTGATCTGCTAACAGCAACAATCCGTACCCCACAGCATATTTCCTGCAAGTTACTTTATATATCCGTAAACAGACAAAAGCTAAATCAAAGCGTTTTCAGAATTCACTATGTATTAAAGAGATGGCGGAACAGGGTGAATAATACAATAGTTAATTGAATTTAAAAGAATGCAGGTCATTCTAATTTTTGCATCTTAACATATTTCCGGACTAATGGAAGTAAACATGAGGTGTGACATTACAGAAAGTTGTGAAAGAAAGAGAGACACCTTCGATCTGAAAAATGATAATATTTAAGTTTTTAAGATGTTTCGTAGCGAGGTGTGTCACGTCATAATGAAGCTAAAGCATGTACCTAGATTTCAAAATCCAATATCTGGGTTAATACTCTGCAATAACATCGCGTATAATACATTTTAAAAGGTATTCATCACTTCGAAGTGACAAAACTGGTTGCTGAAATATTTTCTCATGTTTGGAGAGTGTCATATGATGTTTTACGGATAAAAATACAACAGAAAAACACATGAGAATATCGTTACTTTTAAATGATAATCATATATTGTTAATTTTGGCAAGAAAATTGCTGCTGAATAAATTTTAACTAGTCGTCCACGCATGATATTTATGTTTATGGAATCACACTTTCAATTTGTTAATATTTAGTATAACCTTTCAAACTTTCTGTTACAATATTCGGTAAACGTTGACAGTAATTCTTTGATACTGATAGTTTTAAACTGACTCACTGATGTAGGTTTATTCTTTGCTTCACGTCTTCTCCCAACTATTCATCTGAGCGTAGTTCTGGCGATTGTGAAAGAAATTCCAATCCTTTTAGAGAAAACTTTACCTAGTTTTAACTGTGCTGGGACCATTGTCCTTGTGGATGACATTATTTAGTTTTATCAGATTCTTGTTGATAGCAATATTTTCTTTATTTTACGTCCTGGAATATATTTATGTACAAATGACCAGTTATATTTAATAAATCTAAAACGTGATCAATACAAACTGCTCATCAAACTCTTTTTCACGCCCAAGTTATATCATCTGATAACTTTTGCATTCATAACTTTAGAGAATTGTATTACAATGTCCGAAAAACAATTTACGTACTTTTTGGCAGTTATTGGTCTATCCTTCTGACTGATGAATGCTACTCTTCCACCCAGTTCACTATTATGCAGTTTCTACTTGTGTAGCAGTTATTCATTTTACCTTTCTTTACTATTCTCCTCATATTTTTGTTTCTCTACTTTCATTTGTATCTTGGATGACCATTTCTAGGCTTATTATTCACATTTTTAGCTGCTCGGAGCTTCGCGGTGAAGCTACAAACTACTGACTTTGGTAACTGCGCTATTACATGTACATCTATTAAAACCGTTTGTTCTTCATAGCTATTATCACGATCTCTCAGATCAGTTCTGTTTACCGTTAGTAAATAAACCACATTGAAATCACTTCCTGCATAGCTCTTAGGCAATCGATATTATTTCCATGGATTTATTTAATCAAAGTCCACCTGATGCATATATCTTTTTCAGCCAGATTCATATTTAAATAACTCCAAAAGTGCAGTTTGATAATTATTTAGCTGAAGTTTGCAATACACAGAATGTAATGGTAGAAATATTTACTGAAAACACATATATACAACACATCATTATACTTGTGACAAAAAGTACTAATTCATTTACAGATATTTCAGAGTTCTTGAGCAAAATATCTAATTCTCTTTTTATTTATTTGTTATAAATTAAAAAATCAGATGACATACAAATTTCAATAAAGCAACCAGAATTATCAAAAAAATTATTACTTTGGGTGAAAAATTCCTTTCTCGTTTCACTGTATGATCTTGATTTTGGATCTACTCCATTTGATTGTTCTGGTTTTACTTACCGAATCTTTGAACCAGCTTCTGCGGTAAACCAAAATGTATCCATATCAAACAGAGAAGATTTTAGTTTTGCATTAACTTTAAGTTCGCGGTTAGAGGTAATGTTAAGGTCACAATACATTTAGGATTACAGTTAGTCTAGAGTACTTCCAGTGTTCGGTTTTGTGGTAGTTTCTGGAATACGGTTACTACTAATATTAAGGTTTTATGGTTGTTATATTACATTCGAGTTAAAGTTTGGTTTATAGTATGTTTGTGGTTATATTTAAAGCCACAGTACTTACCGGTAGACTGTCATCATATACAAGTCTGGTGTTCAGACTTCTGCTGTTGACAGTTGCCTCACTACTACTGTAATTTATATCAAAAGAAAGGATTATTAAAAGTGAGTATGAGTTAAGTAAACAAATAAACCAAAAAAAAACTTTTTTCAAAGGTGAATAAATAATCTAAACTATTAGTTTTCGTTTTATAATTTTTTTTATTTTAAGAATTCATTTTACAATTTTATGAAATCATTTGTTAAATATGTGCGGAGGTTAGTAGTTTTCTACAAATGTGTCTCATTTTGAAGGCCAGCCACTGGTAGACTGGTGTGGAGATTGCGGAATATATCCTTTCACTCTGCACGCCTTAACTTTCCCTGAATACGAGTCAGGGGTGCGTCTGAAACCTGTCTCCAACTGGAAAACCATCCTAAGTCTCTG
Source organism: Nautilus pompilius (assembly GCA_018389105.1). NCBI lineage: Eukaryota > Metazoa > Mollusca > Cephalopoda > Nautilida > Nautilidae > Nautilus > Nautilus pompilius. The sequence continues at coordinate 728,235 of JACATO010000961.1, read as the reverse complement.
ATTTTATCTCCATAGAGTGTTGTATAGATTTTGATGTGGTAATACTGTAGCCTGCTTCCCCTAATACTGCTGTCAGAATTGCTCCACAAACCGTAGTGACACAACATGCTTTACAAAAGCGAAGGTCATTCAAATGAATTAACACAAGATTGGCTGCTAAAGCCATTAAGCTTTGGTTTTTGTTCTTAGACATTTCCGCAGGCTATGCTCTAATTTCTACCTTTTCTTTCATAAAACAATATATTATTTTGAATGTTTTAAGATAGTATGTCTTTGTTTTTGGCAACTATTCAGCCATCCAATATTACTTCATTTAAGGGTTCCCTTTATAGTATCGTAAGTTACATTGAGCAATGAATTTGCTAGGTAAGTTTGTATTGGAAAAAATGAGTTTTTCTCAACATGTTCTTTCTATACCAGCCACTGTGAGTTAACTCTCATTCATTATTAATCTACCTCAATCCAATGGCGTTAAATATCTGTTCTTATGTAGCATATTATAGTGCTACTCTTTTTACATAATGTAGCCATATGAAGGATTAACTGTCCTAATGCTTTTGTATATCAGTGTATTTAAGCATACACGTAATGACAATCAAAAACAGTTTTACATGGAAATGTTCTATAGATTCTGGTCAGCATTTTTCTTGTAAATGCAGACATGTATGCCTTTGTTTCAAAATACTTAAAAAATAAATTATAGAAACGTTTGTACCTTTCACAAATCCTTCTCTGTTTGTTGCAATAATGAAAACTTGAATGTTACCGCTCTTTAATTGCATTTACGCTGTTCTCTGAGTGAACACGTAAAGTGTCAAAGTCAGCCGCACCATTGTCGTAAAATACCAGTTCTCTAACGTCATTATATGTAAATGCAATAGATTGTGTTTCAGAAAACGCACGCACTTTCTCTCATCCCTCAAATACCTGGATCATTTACACCTAATTTTGCGGCGCTGACATAAAATGAAGTAAAAAAAGAGGAATTGTCCATAGGCGACTATAATTGGAATTAAAACAATGATTTAGCCTTTATTCTCACTACTGAATGGATTCGAGACGAATGAAGACTATCTCGTGAAATCTGCCTGCGTCTCATTGAAAAAAGGATATGTATGCGTTTTGGCTTCAGTTCAAATAACCCACGAATAATATATAGAAAAAACCTCTCCCCTTCCCGGGGCCTAATAAACCGCGCGGGTTACTTGGGACGGACAAATAGATGGCAGCGGAGATCGTGCTACGACCGACCGACTTCCAAAAGCGCCATTTCTCTTAGCAAAGCTGCCCCCTATTTTCCCTTCTCACCACCGTCCAGATAACTGCTTCCCAAGCATTCTAGTGGCCAAATTGCATCTTCAAAACAAATAAATATATATTATGGCAAAAATATCATACAGTTTATGTCCACCCGGTTGGTTTCGAGTAATTAGCTATCTGCTGAACCGGACCATAACTGCCAATAATGACACCAGGAGGCGAAGTATTATCGAGGAACCTTTGATGGGAAGTGCTGCGATAACGTTTGTGGAGTATCAAAGAAAGAAAAATGGCAGCTTGTCCGATACATTTAATGGGACATACTCACGAAATGGATCGTCTATTTATAAGCAAAACTAACTTCTGCCAGAACTAAACTATTTCCGGAATAATTTTCTTATATGATTAATTTTAAGGGTATTTCAGTGAATTCATAATTTCAATAGGTGAATGCTACATGCATGCAGCTTTGCGAACGTCACGGTTATGTCTGGTGGTTTACGGACTTTTAATAAACTGAAATACACAAGATGGCGACCTTCGATATATACATTAAATAAACATTCGTGTATCTTTATATGCATTTGTTAATTTTTTCTAAGTAACTTAAGCAGTAAAACTAAATCTGGAGTGATAATAAATATTTTGTGTACAAAAAGACATCAATTCAATATGCCTTCATTAATAATAAAATTAATTAAGTTCATTCATTTCCAGTTGTAGAGAATCAGTCTCCAAACGTCTGGAAGCAATGCGAGCACAAGGCTTGTACAAGTGATTACTATTATAACCTCACCTTGAGTTTTCAATGTTTGTCTGATTTTTAGGTGTCTAATTATTTGGATGAATTTTTAAAAAAATAACATTAAATAAAAATATGATTTTCTGTACCCAGGTAGTTTTAGTAATATCTGTGTTCAAAGTAGAGATCTTGTACACAGAATGCCATTCCTTTTATCATTTTTCTCAATTTAGGTAAGGAAAATGTTCTTCCATTTATCAAAATTGAAAGTTAGATATCGCTCAAGGGTTAAAATCGTTAATTAACGACGAAAGTTCTATAATCGGAAGATTCTTCGTTTGAACTTATTGGTTTTAGCAACGTCTACATGAACTCTTTAAAGAATAGCATCTGTGTAATATGGTTTGGACCATGTAGGAATTATATGATGGAATTTTTAGGAAAGATAAAAAAGAATTATGAAAAATATAAAAGAGAATTGACATTGTAATATTTATTCACCATTACTCCGAACAAGAAAATTATTTAAGACATCAGAATCTATTAACTATTTACAAACCAACGAACACATATAAGATATAAAATACATGGACTGGCCACTGCCATCACTGTATTTCTTCTCTATTTCCAAGTAAAGTTGATTCGTAGCAAATGTCGAATGTAGAACAGCTCTGGAGACACATTTCGTTGACTGAAAAGTAAAATAGTCAGTCAATAGATGACTAATCTCTTAGCAGAAAGTCTTTACTTGAAAAACAAATGCTAAAGCAAATGGTGGCTGCTGTAATACGAAGGTTTGAGAAGTCTCCCTCTTATACGATTTCCATAGTTATCTGAAAGAACATAGAATAATACAATTTACAATAATACTTTAATATTTATGGGCGAATACTGTAATGCTCTGTTTCAAAATGAAATAGCGTAAATATGGTGTAACTGCTTTCACAATTTTGGAGTTTTCTCTCTCCCTTATTTCACACACACACACACACCACACACACACACACAACACACACACACACACACACACACACACATGTATATATGTCTGAAGCAATTATCATCAGAAACAATTCCATTTATTTCTTTAAAAATAATGAGGTAATAAATGGCCTGATTAATCCAGTAAATATTTTATTTCGATCGGATTAACTGACGATTAAATGAATTAATCAGTAAATGAAATGAGGCATCCCAATGTTATATCATAGATAAAGGTTTCTAAAAATCTAACCAAGACCAGTTTTAGGGGCCTGGCTGGAGACTCGTGATAATTTCAAAGGAGTTGTCGCACTGGGTTCTTTCTCATTGTGCTGTCTGCTCGCATTAATTACCAAGTTTAAGCGATTTGAACTTATGTCTAATAATCAGATCCTTTTCTCATTTAACATTGATTTGAAGTTAAATGTTATTTCCAATTTAGATGTTTTTTTGTTTTACTTTTCTAAACTAAAATCCTGAAATAAAGGTCTGTTGTTGAATATCCTTTATACTAAGGGAAAATAAGCGATCAGGCGAAAGAAAAATTTTTCATCGCAACAAAATTTATTTGCTTCCAGTTTGAATCAGAAAAGAGCAGCCGTTACCTATTAGAGCTGCTAAATCTTACCTGGTGTACGTAAGGTAAGAAAGTCACAGAACCCGCCCATCGAGCGCATGAAAGCCAGCTGAAGGTAACCGGTCAGTAATAGTCGTTGATAAGTACTGTTATCGCTCCGGAGGGGCGGCAGTTGGTGGTATACGTCAGAAGTAAGAAGACACTTCATGCTGAAAATAAGAAGTGGTGTGTCAACCTGCTTCTATCGGAATCGACCCAGCAGTAATTGAGAAAACAGCCTTCACTTTCTAATTTTTGATCACTTTATCGATTTTAAGGCACTAAAAAGAATAGAGAACTAGACCTGGTGATATTAAATAGTAGCGGTCGGGTGATCGAATCTAGTTTCACAAGCGGAATTTAAAATATAATTGCCCTACTGCAGTTTGAAGTTTAAAATGGTAATTCAAAAACGTATTTTTCTGTCTGTCATCTTTATCGGTCTCCGTGAGCTACGAGAAGCTCAAGCTATTCTTCTCTCCTAAGTAAATGTAGATATTTTTAATAGTCACTAAAGTTATATAGAACTAGGGGTGTGCGGAATCATACCTGCTGATACACACACACACTATTCAAGCAAAGGTGAACTGGATACGGAGAAAGCTGGGACTTTTCCATGCGTCCTTAGATTAAAATCACGTGATGCGCATAAATTACGCAGATATCCCTTGTGTTTGATTCTTTATAACATCTAAAATTTTAAACGAAACTATCTGACTTTACAATTTTTTAAAATATTTACTTGAAATAAGATTGAAATTAATTATTTTAAATTTTCTTCGCCAAAAACAAGTAAAATTTTGGCCATTTAGTGCGAGTCGTCTGCTTCTTAAACCTCATCAGCTTTATTCTAAATGTGCGTCATTTATGCTTTTGTTAGTTATGATCGTTAGCGCGATAGAAGAAGATACCTGTGTTTGTGAGACTACTTGAAAACAGATCGGCTCCTCACTATTAATACATAGAGCGGTTGTCGGTGAATGCCCGATTAATTGCAGGCTGATGGAAGCTGATCGTTGAGGTGACTAATTACATCAGAGCTCTGAGTTCACGACATTAGTTAATCTTTCTGCTCAGAACACGATTAGCGCTACACGCACGGGCTGGGCCACCCAGATTGCAAAGAAATATATACATATAGATCCTGTATCTCGTAGTTAACAAGTGCTACCAGAAAACTAACAACAACAACAACAAAAGGCGATTGGTTTTATTAATAAAACTTATATATTTTTCCTGAAAACAACGAATCTACTGTTTTGAGAAGATTGCATAATGTAAAACTTCGGCAACTAAAGGTTTTGTCATTCGCAAAAATGATGTTAACTCTTTTGTTTGTATGAAGTATGACATCGTGTTATTTAGAAAGTATGGCGTTGATAAGGTATGATATCCATACATCTTGTTATTTAGAAAGTATGGCGTTTATTCGTTTTATTATTCAGAATGTATAGTACTCATAAATTTTCATACTTTCCCCAATGCTATGAATATCACGTACTTTTGTTTGTACATCTCACACTATTTTTAGCATCATTCTGCTCTACTTTAACATGAAAACCACATTATAATTCTATTTACTTTGAGACCTTGTATAAAACGTAATGGCGCCTTGCCTTTTAAAATCTAAAAAAACTATGAAACTAAGTCGAATCAGGTTAAATTTCTGCTCGGATTTCATTACACTCCGATCTTTACTTGTCAATTTCCACACCACACCTCTCTCTGTTTTCCCAGCACAAGTGACGATATTATGTCACAATGTATGAGTTGTTTTAGACTAATCCCTATTGTAACAATTAAAATTTGTATTAAAATTTTCGTGGAACCCACAAAAAACAATATACATGGATTTCCAGCTGGGGAGGAAGTTCAGACAACCGTGCTAAATTCCTGATACTAAATATAGTGGCAATTTCTGTTTTGCAATATGAGCCATTTGCAATCCAATCCAACTACTCCAGTGTCAGCAAGTACAATCTTTTTTTAAACAAACCCTATCTGAAAATTCTTGTTAAAATAGCATGCAGCATGAAAACTTTAAAAAAAGACACTTTGGCTACTTCGTTGACTGGGGGAGGGGGAAATCAAGCATATACAAACACTAAGTAATCAGATTTATGACTCAAAGAGAACTTGAGTCGCTGTGTAGTTAGTTATAGGTATAATTGATGACCACTTCAAACAGCGGAAGCGCGCTGTGTGTTTCACTATGTATATTTCTTACAGCTGACTTACCTCGTGGTACGAACAACAACAACGTAACTTTTGATTCGTACATTTTAACAGGGCGAATTGCAGACAACTAAGCGATGAGTAACGTATTATTTAACCATTATCATTTTAAACGTATTTTTGGCTTAAAGATATTTATTTTCATATTAATTAATTTCACTTGATTACTTAAGATAGTGTAGAAATTTACATAAGAAAGGTACATAATAACGAGTCTGGGTGTTCAGATAGTCTTATCAAAACAGCGCAAGAACAATGATTACGAACAATTGTGTTACCTGGATGTTATAGAACAGAAGTGTTTACGCTAAGTGATTCAAGATTTTAAGGATCCCGTATATTTCCGTAAACATTTTAATATTCAATTTGATTTAGCTGCACATTCAATCCATATTTCAGATTTTACTTAATTTATACAAAAGTAATCACATTTAAAAGTAAAATCTGTATTTGCTAGTTCTACAAAAACGTTACCGTGATTAAAAATACTTTAATGGTTTTCATATTTTAGACAAAAAAAAATATAGAATGTAGATCCAATGTAAACAATAGATATGAAAGAATTTTATTTTCTAAAATAAACATACTTCAGATAATTACATTGGTATAAACACATCACAACTGATGTCACTAGCCATAGACAGCTGAAAAAAGTTAGTGTTTTAACGAGCGAGCCAACCTGGAGAGCTTAGGAGAGACTCCGAACAGGTGAGATTTGCGGAATTATGTGATTGGATAAAAAATATTTTTATAAATTTTGATTGGTTCCTTAAACGGCCAAACTATTGAGTTTTCTTCGTGCCGTCGCCAAGGTTAAATAACCCTCCGTCTCAGGCCAGCTCTATCCGTTCACGAATCAAGAAGAAAATAAAAACATCATACAGTGACTATTTCATGCAACTTCCATAGAGCTAAATGCTATAATTGTTTAGAATGTAGTAAATGCCAACTGATCAGAAGGCATGGTCAATCCGAATCGAATTACGGAGAGATTGATGACGACGAAGAGACAACTGAAAAGTAAAAAGGGGCACACAAAGCAGCCTTTTGAGGAAGCGGAAGAGCAAACGATGCCAAATGTATCAGATGTTCGGCAATTTTATCGAATAGGCAGCCAAAATTGGACGCGAAATGCCTAGCAAAGCAGTTAGAGACGGATTTGGAAGAAACAGTAGCCGAATGATCCATTATGCAAGAGCATTGTTCTTGATAGAATATGCGATATCCTTATAATCCTGATTTGTTGAAAAAAGAAGCATGGGCGCATAATAACCCATCGGAGAGAGCTACAAACGACAAACTGTTGATGAATAGGAAGACATCGATCAGCAGTTTCCTCGAACAAAATATTCGGAAGCGTGTATTGCTGGCTCCGATGTGCAAAAATTTCAAGTCGAAATTTTTGAAAGAGGTTTAGTATTGGTGAAAAGTATGTAGCAACTTCCGGGCGACATTTAAAATACATGGCTGAAGGTAATGCACTTTCTGTTGAAAAAAGACATGTAATGCGATACAATAAATTGACAATTTACAGAGCTGTCAAATTTTTACTGCACGAATCAAATGTTCAAATGATATCCTATGGAACGAAAAAGATCTTTTTGAATGGTAATGAAGTAGATTTTCCGAAGTTGATTCGAAGACGGCCGTCCAGACTCAGAGTGCGAGCTGACATGGACAAATACCCAGATCTAATCGATCGAATCGGTGTTACTTCACTATCTAAAATAGTCAAAGGATCTAACATTAAAAGACATTAAGGCTAACAAGGCTCTCGACTGCGTGTCGGGAATTTTATTGAGTGATAATTTTGACATGACAAATCGCATTGTATCCACTTCAACCACTCGTGCTGTTGAATTTGAGGGTTATTCCTAGCATTGGAAGCGTTTATGAAACCAGAGTTTGAAAACGATTGTGTGAATATTAGCTCAACATCAGTGGATTATACGTTGAATACTAATAACAGTTTAGTGTCAACTAATCGTGAAACCTGCTGCCTGCCGTTCAAAGCATTCGAGTTTCTCAAAGAAAGGGTTGGCCCGTCTTATGAGCAATTATTACTAGATTGCATTGATAAGATTATACTCTGCATGGGACATAGGATCCGAGTCCACATCCAACGGGTTCATACTGACAGAATTCTAGTAACCCTTATTCGGAAACCAGTTTACTTTGTAATGGATTTCAAGATTAAGTTTGAGGCGATGTATTTTCATGAAAACACTGTAGATTACTATGGCGAAAAAGGAAGTGATTATCTGAGTGAGCAAAATTTAGATGACCATCAAATCATGTATTACAATCAATGGTAGTGTTAACCTACTTTGAAGCAGCTGTGATGTGTTTGAGGCTGACTTCGAAAAATACTATCAAAAGCCGGGGCTAGTGTATTTTTATAAATGCGATTGCGAAACATCATGGGTTGAATCTAGTTTCCTATTTCCAAAAACAGATACTCAGAATGGAAAAGACCTTCCTTGTGCTATATCGATGAAACATGTATCATGGTATTGAAACGTGGGTAACAATGTTATCGGTGAATGTGATTTGAGTGAAGCTCTACATATGAAATGGTTTGCTCCAATCGAAATAAACTGGAGCAACTTCAAGGGGAATATGAACATGTTTTGCAACGTTTCAAGTGTTTGATTCGATGTAACGAGGTCCGTGTTGAGCATGACAGTAAACGAGTACGTATTTATGAGTATTCTGGAATCGGTTCCTGCAAAATAATTAGCATCGACGCTGAAGCTGAGGATTATGGTAGAGCTATTGATAAGGTGTCTGATTCTGATGATGAAGAAGACTAAAATGTGGATGGAAACGAGGAATGTATTATTGGTGCGGAAGATATACCAACTGTTAGTGTTGTATCTGACATCACGCTTGTTAGACCAATAAGGAATTGCACTATATTTGGTGGCCAGATGATACGTGGACAACTACGAATTAAGACGACACAAAATAATCTTGATGCAATGGAAGCATCTGCCGACATGGAACGTGATTTAGTACACAGTGCATTGAAATATGCAGTCGCTCAGATCCTTCAACACCAAGTTGTATAGGTTGAAGTGAATCCTGATAGAGATGGTATTGGGGAATGAGGTGTGTTCAAAGCATCGTGTGTTCGGAAGACATTGAACCAGGTTGAGCTTATCGGCCGCCCTGGGGTAAAGGATATGGTAAGGAATACATTGAAGATTTCATAGGCGATTTTAAAATGTTCTTGGATAAAGTTCGAGACAAATCACTGAAAATGGGCCCTGGTAGAATGCGAGAGAAACTACTGCAAATGTATCCTCGTCACCTAGATATCCCTTAGGAAACTAAATTAGAGCAGCCATTCAAATGCTTTTCATTAAACAAAAGAAAGAACAGGCATTGACAATGCAGTCAAGCACAGAGGATTGAATGAGCCTTACATCTCCACCGTGATGCGTATATTTGTGGAGTCTAATGGAGCCATATCGAAGAATGCAGCCTGGAGTGAGTTTCAAAAAGCTCATTCGTCTTTTGAGGAAGCAAACTATCCTTCAAAAAGTCAAGTTACGTCCAGAATAAACTCATTAAAGACAAAATTCAAGAAAACAAGTAAACTACGAGTCACGAGGGGTGCTAAAAGGCGTTCATTTGCCACAAGTTACTTGACGAACGACGATTAATGTAAATCTCCATAACTACATAACCAGGACGTTTCTGGAGAAAATTAAAATATCTGCGTGATCTATTATGTCCATAACTTTCCTTTAAACAACTAAACAAGACATTTTATGTATTTTCCGCTCAAGTCAAATTCTGACAGTTTTACAAGGCGCTTCCAGTTCTGGATCGCTCGCCGACTGTTAACACATCTAGCTTACTATTTCTCTACTTCCATTGATGTCTCATTAACGCAATTTCTTATCTTATTAATTGGCAACGAGCTGTTTAATCGTTATACTCCTTTAGTAGATAAAGCATTTTGTTGGTATTAATATGAATAGCCTATGCAACAATGAATAAGATTCACTGTAATTTTAAATCACAACTTTCAAAATGGATAGATTATCCCTTGTTCATTCTTCTTTCTTGCGCTCTCTTTAATAATTAATACAGTCGACCCCCGCGTAATCGCGGTTCGCCATTCGCGGCCCCGGTTATTCGCGGAATTTTCCTTAGAACCTAACTAATAATTGTTCGTGGAAACCCCTGCATATTCGCGGAATCGCAAATATCTTCCGCGATGTTTTATGGCTTTTTTCGTGGCAATATATATTTTTTCACTCCTTTTAACGTTAAATTATTAATAACAACATAATTTACTAATTTTGTAATATAAATACTAACGTAAATTCAGCAAAATATGAATATAAAATAAACGCTATTGGCTGGAGCTTTGAAAGTAGCCAATCCGAGAGCGTTATTCATTTCTCCTCGCTGCTGATTGGCTGCTGCCCACGAGGCGCTGTCTCAGGCAGATGCAGCCCAGCAGCCCCGCATCATCCCAATTTACCGCGTGTAGCTATCTCGAGTGTTTCTCTGAGTGTTGTGTTTTTCGCAGCGTGTTTCTTAAAGTCCTAAGATGCCGCCCAAACCCTCAACGCATGCTGGAAGAATGTCTGACCAGAATGTGTCCATGACTACAAGGGCTTCTCACCTGAAGAAATTCAGCACGAGGCTGTCGACAAGGCGGTGAGACTGGCAAAGGTACTTGATGGCGAAGGTTTTGACGACATCACGCAAGATGAGGTCAACAACCTCATCGATGCCCATTCTGAACCCCTGACGGACGAGGATTTGTTGGAGTTAACGAAGACTGCCAGCGAAGAGGAGGAGGAAGCGACAGATCCAGAGCAAAAGGAGGAGGAGGAGGAGGGCCTGACACTGGAACGTCTGTCCGATCTTATGAGGACAGCAAAGGAGTTGCAAGGGAAGGCTGAAGCATTGGATCCCTATATGGTTCGGTCTCTCCAATTTAAAAATGCCATCGATGCTGCCATGCAGACGTATAAAACCCTCCTCACCACCATGAAGAAACAGCGACAGCAACTTCCCATCACGATGTTCTTCAAGCCCACCAAGAAAGCCTTGCACGAAGATACGACTCCTCCTGAAGAAGAGGCGCCACCTAAGGAGCTTTAAATCCTCTGCTTTGCTTGCAGTCATTATCTTCATCGTACTGCACAGCTTATTCATCATCATCATCTTCAATCAATATCATTCATTATAGGTGAGTACCCGTACATTTTACTGTATTTTTTATTAAATTATTATTATATATTTAGTTATATTTTTTATTATATGTTACGTTATATTTTGACGTTTATAGGCATTTTTATGGACCACGTCCAATATTCGCGGTTTTTCACTCTTCGCGGGTGCTCTAGGGACGTCACCCCCGCGAATACCGGGGGACAACTGTGATAATAAAAAGCCATGAAAGGTAGTTAGTGCGATCGCTACCTCTCTGTAGAAGGCAAATATATTAAGAAATTAATGATGACGAACAGTGTGAACCATGATCAACAAAGAAATTTGACAATGAATAATTGTCAGAGAAAGTATACAGTTTGTAGTCCCCTAGAAAAGTTAAAGGTATAAGAAGATTTGTTGCTTTGTTTTATTTGCGCTACATAAAAGAAACTGTTTGTGTGGAGTGAGGGTATAATTCTGGAATTGAAAAATAATTCTAACATTATCTTTAAAATGTTTTCAGAAAACTTATCGCCATTTAATTGAAGCGTCATTTTGAAATTGAATAAGATTTTGTAGTCGCAGTTATTTGCATTGAGTTTCTAAAAATGACGTCACTGATGGCAGTAAAATGGCTGCCAATCATTTTACAGCTCACAATTTTTATGAATCGCAGTTTATTATAAACCTTCAGTACTAAAGACAAAGATCAATTGTAACATCAAAAAAAAAAGATGTTGCTAAATGCTCTTTGGATTTCTGAAATTTCTCCCCTGACATAGAGCAGCAGGAGGGCGCAGACTTCCGGCCCGAGCTCAGTCTTTCTCAGACACCAACTTGGTTTAGCAAATTTCCCATATCTCCTCTGTGCCATTCCGCTGGCGTGAGAAGGCTTCTTCCCATATCCGAGCTTCTTCCAGCGCCTAACAGACGAATTCTAGTCGGGTCTTAACGGTTTCTGAGCGCTGAGCTCCGTGAGACACGTGTTCGCTGGTACGATGGCGCTATGCGATCTCAAAGTTGATGTTTGAAGATGTACTACTTACTGCAGAACAGGTCAGTGAAGACCTCTTCAAGGTTGGAAAAAGAAAAATAGGCACTTCTAAAGGGAGGGCAAATAGAATGCTGTAACTAAAGCTAAAACACTTCCTAGATGAAAAGGTTGTTTTTATGGGAAAAGAATTAAATTTTTCTTATTGTTCCGCCTCGCTCCTCCGGGCCAGCAACTCAGTCGGCGAATTCACCTGCTTTACTTGGCGAACATAAATCTAGCCAGGTATGGAAGCTTTGTGACGTGACCAATTTAATCAAACCGTTTTTTGGAAGGCAGCCAATCACCATGTGGTAACTGCCTACATGGAGCATTTGATGGCTTTGCAACTGAAAATATTTTCGTGCTTCCACTCGACACATGGCTTTGAGAGAGAGACTATTTCTTTTTCAATTGTTTGTGTACATAAATCGTTTGTCACCAACAGCTCTGGTGACTGGGTACTGGAGTGGTTGTGTCTTTGCATGTGGTGCGGTCTCTTGGGGACAGCGGATGAGGTACTAAGTTAAGGAAAAGGCACGTGTCAGTAGCGACTAAAGGATTTTAAAATAAGAAGCACATGCATTGTTTTAGATTCCAAAATTTAAATCAAACTGTGATCAAAATATTATTGCTGGTAAAGCCAGGCTGTTCTTCCCGCTGTGTTTTTTTAAAGTTATAATTCGTCTCCTTCACGTTTCTTTTTTTTACACTGTCTGCCACAAACATGCAGCTTCCCTTAGTGCGGATACTACACAGACATTGTAGTGCAGGTAATTGGCATAATAGCGATAGTGTAATATATCGCCTATCCAAAATTCAGTTAATTTTCTAGCCAGCTGGTAGCTGTTTTAACAACAATTGCCAGTAATTCGTATGAAAAACTTTCTTCCTTCACTTGATGTGCATTTCACTGCCTTCTCCAGCCACCCTCGGTTGGATAGCTGATATTCGCCTTCCACATCCCGAAAGGTACCACGACACAAACCTATATATGACAGATCACTATTATAAGTGCAAATTAACCTCACTTAGTTGGAGAAAGAGAGAAAAAACTATTACATTTTTGGGGAACTCAATACGATTTCAAGCAGTGAAAACAATGAAGCTAACGAAAGAAATTGTAGAGCGGGCGAGCGAGCGAGAGAGGGCAGACATTGCGAAATGGATCTGTCATGAAATCGGACCGCACCGGCGGCTTCGATTACAGGCACATTTCTAGAATTCCGAAAATTTCTGCGCTTCCGGTAATTATTTGTCGAATACTATCAGGTACTTTTGGTGATAACGTCGATATAAATTACTTTCGCCTTAACCCAGTCGCCGTAAACAGTTCGTTTGATTTGGGAGACGTAACAACACATGATGGCCCCAGGTTGTTTGGCGATCGCTGCTTTATCCGAGCAGCTTAGCTTCGTCGTTTTACTTGTTCACTTGAGAAAATCGCTTTACAAACGTCAAGAGGTGGCGATGACAGTGTTACTGAACCTAGCAGTGATGATGATCGATACTCTTACCACGGTATACTTGTGTCTCATTTTATAGCAGTCACAGAAAGAAGAGCAAACCTCGGATTTGTGTAGGAAATCGCAACGTTGACCAGATCAAACCAGAATAAAAACTGATTGGTCAAAATAAAAACGTTGCTATGGAAATTGCACATTACCGGTGGATCCCGCTTCTTTCCGTTTCATCGAACAATCATTTTATCAGCTGCAGACGGACATAATTTTTTGGGTTTCACAGCCGATTTTTTTCTGAGTTTGCTGCCTACAAAGTTAAAAAATAAAAATTTTAACCTGCATTTGCCCGACTTCCCGAGTTGAACCAAGTCCATCCTCGAGATTACCTGTAGCTGTTCGGAAAATTTTAAGGAAACAGCACGAACGTTAAAGCAAGCAAAACCTTTGTATCTATTTTCTTTTTTAAATGACTTATTCGGCCTTTAAAGCATCAACAAGAACACCCGGCGGAGTCGAGAGAACGGTTTGTCAGTCCATGAAACCTGCGTAAAGTTTTAAAAATCCGAGTTTGCTTTTTAGGAAGAAACTAATTTTAAATTGTATCAAAACAACTAAAGTCTAAACTTTAATATCAGACAACTTATACGCATAATTGGATTAATTGTGATATTTCTAAAAAAACTAAATTTCAGTTTGCATTTATTTATTTATTTATTTATATAGATCATAGTCCACATTTTTTTCACTATTTGAACCAGCAGAATCGTAATGCGCCCTAAGTTCATCAACATATCCCACACTGAACATCAAATCCGGAACCACGCCCAGCTCACAGCCTCCTAAGCGGAACATAGCATAAATACATTTTCTTGTGACGTCCGTTTCACATCACTGTAATAGCTCCCTTTAAACAATGTCCACTTTTTAAAATACGTCTTCCAAAAATAACTGGGCTGCTCCAGCGTCTACTGACGAAATCTTCGGGGTAGCTGAGTTATTTCATGTCACTTGTCAGGACAGGTAGTTTTGTCGACACGACAAATATTTCTCAGCGCTATCTGAAAATGAAGACATACAATTCCAATTAGTCAACGAAGTTGCTTCATAATTAATAAAATACATAATGTGGCCGTGGGGGTATTAGTCGGGTAGGGTTCCGGGCGAAGCCCTAAAGTCAGGCCGGGGAGGTACATTAGACATTGAGTGACAATGAGCACGCGGTTAATTCAGAAAGTCAGAAGAAAAGAAAGGAAAAGAAATAAGACTAAGCTATTCTTTTTTTTATCATGTTTGGTTTGACAGGTAAATGGCTCTCATTAAAATAAAGCCTGTTGCTGATAAATGGCACGGTGTCATTGGTAACCAGCGCAGCAGTGATGGATGGAAGTGGACTGGTTAGAACCGAAGCGACAATCAAGTGATGTCCGCGCGCTCCATAATGGACATCAGCTTTCAGGGGAAAGGCGTCAGCACGCAGGTACATACAGCCTTCGTCCTACTCGTTCTGAAGGAAAAACCCTTCTGCCATGAAGAAGATTAGAATATTAGACAAAGATACATTTTTATTATGTGCGTATTTAAATTGTTTATTTATATATTTTTTGCAGTAGATGAATTAAATATCTTGCAAAACTGTGTGCGTGTAAGAACATTTTATATTAATCTTCTAAATTTTAACATCTTGTTAATTTATAATTCTTCAAAATTTGGTATTATATCACCTGGTAATCCATTTGTTATACCTTTCAATGATCTTTTAATACTATAAGCGAAAAGCGGTGCGTGCATCTGCTCATTGCGCCACAGAGAGACTATCTCTCCATAGGACACTGGCTGGTTGGCATTTGCGTCGCGTTTAAAACAACTCTAATCAACAGAGACTTTTGCAGTTCTTCACAGATCGCAGAAATACACCGAGAGAGGGAATGGACCTTTAATTCCATTTCGTTGTATCTCTGGTTAAGGCAGAGCCTAATTTCTCTAGATTGTTTCCATGTTTCTATGGTGCATACTTCTTAATATCAAAGTTCCATAATGTTCTGACATGGTTTACAAATGATCTATGCTATCAGTTAAGTACCTTTCTCTATTGCTAGTTCGTTGTGCACTTTTCAATAAAGTAAATATCTTTTTGACAGATTTTTGTACCAGCCGCATTCACTAACATTTTTTCCATGATTTTTTACCATCTGAGTTAACTACGCTTTTACTGTCTAATTAATACTTACATATACACCAATAAATTTTGACTATCCGTTCGGAGCAAAATACAAGTGACATCTTCTGTAACTACCTGAGAGAATGAAGCCACAGACTGCACCTTATGATGCTTCATGCTGTCGTGGATAGTAAACAAAAAATGATAATTTGCTACTCGTTAACCTGTAGAAAATAAATTTCGGTTTCATAAATCTTCACGTAAAATTAAATAAAACAGACATTTATGGTAAGGAAACTAATAGTATATGGTATTAAATCACTTTTTAATACCTAAATAAACTGAAAATTTTCTAAAATTATTTGTATATAGCTGTGGATTAAACATCGAGTTATTTTGAACATTCGATCTACGACTAAACAGATCTATATAAGTTTTAAAGGATCCAAGATTTTAACAAAAAATACAAAGATTCTTCATTTTTATTCCTTCTCTCTTTGTCGTAATTTTGCCGCAGTTATGGTCTACGCAGCGAAAGGAGTTTCGAGAGTGCGCGGAGAACCGATCAGTGGTGACAGAGTTTATCTTTCCATTCAGAAAGTGAGGTAAGCAAAAATCTACCAGCTGGTAGCTTCTTTGGCTGCGTTGTAGAAGTTCACTTATTCTGTAGTTGTAAAATTCTTCATGTTCCAGTGCCAGATTTCTTAAATGTGGAAAATGTGAATGCAAAACGTCAATTTTACTAAGAAAGTTGAAAATGACAAAAAAAAATGTTGCTTTTTGTTTATATTCAAAGAATTAATTCATTAAAGTGCTTTCGAGACTAACTTATATCAGTTTTTATGTGATTTCTCCCCTAACCATGACATCGCTACAGCGAAAAGAATTTATATTGTCACATGGAAGAAATAGCGCAAAAGTTCAATTTCCGCCCATTTGCCACTAACCGATCAGTGTTTTCAGCCGGATGACGTCGTTGCTGCTTGAGAACAAAGTTAGAGACCGAACTCGGATCAACCAATTTTGTGCAAGAGTCTCGTGTCTTCCAGTCCTTTAACTGTAACTGATAGTAATCGCGTGATGCTGAACTGTTGCCACGAACGACAGCCACTTACTCTTTTATATTTGACTTTCAACATTTCACTCGCCCTTGTTTAAAACTGCTCAGCTTAAGAAGTGCGGTGGTTTTCGGTCCACAGCAGAAACCAGCTGTTTCAATACTTTAAAATTAATTGGAAGATTTAACGGAAACTACGTTGTGTACTCATAATATTCAATCAATACCGTGCTCGCTACACTTGAGACTCGCGGCAAATAATATTTAGATGCAGTATCTAGTTTCCAAACAATCTTTTAGCCCTGTCTTGCTTCTCTAAAAGTTGCCAGGGAGATGAACGCCAGGTAAATGATGAGCTCTGTTTCGAGTACACGAGCCCAGTTCGATATGAACAACTAGCTACGCAGAGAAGTTTCTTCTATTTAATTATCCCTAAAAAGCAATCAATACGGTTCATAAACAATTTTACTGTTTCTATCAAAAACCTAAGATCAACTTTTTAATGAAAGTTCATAAAGATTTATCAATAAGTTTATAATTTATTTATTTCATGAATTATTCATCTAAAATTGTCTAAATCTTAAAATTAAATAAACATTTTAGAACATTTAAAAAACTAATTAACATTATTTCTAATTGTGTAATCACCTGCTTGTTGTTTTCAAACCTCATGAAATATGACAAAATTGCAGTCCTCTAAGCTTACATCAGCTCAAACGATCAATCATGGTAATACAAATATCAGTTTTAGAGATATATCTTTTAAAGTTGTGGTTGATGATAAATTACTGCTCTTCACAGCATTATTTCGCTTATAATAATAGTTGAACCATATTGGTTATATTTCTTCTCCGTGACCGTGGGATAGACTGTTTATAAATGTTCGCTTAATACTCTGACTACTTTGTGTGTGGTAGAGTAGGCGAAAATATTTTAAACCATCGCAATTTCTGGAATCTCTTAGAATGTTAGTGTTCCACAATAGGACTTTAATTTCTTTCATCCGTATGCAGATAAGTGCGTTTGCTTTAAAACTGTCCAACATATCTACTATCGCTAGTCTCTTTCTTTTCTGTGCTTATATCTACTACATTTTCCCATAACTGTATTACTTAGTTCGCAGATTGTGACGTAAAAATTCGACTAAGAAGTCAGCTGAATTACAAAAAGGAAGCGGTAAACAACATGTTCCCCCCCTCTCTCTCTCTCGTTCTCTCTCTCTCCAAAATCATTTAAATACAAGAAGAAACGCCTCATAAATGAAGCTTTTGTAAACGGGAGACAACAAATGGTAGAAATCTATGTGTACTGTTCTTTTATTGTATTCGCTATATCACAAAATCCTAAGTATTAAAGATATAAATATCATTCTGGGACAAATTTACGTTGGTGTTTATGTACAGCTTTAAATAAATATCTCTTTGGCTGATCGAACATTATAATACAAGGTATATTTACATAGCATATTGGCATACGAGATCTCACTGAATGTTAATAAGAAAAAGCATATCTGCTAGAGACATGAAGTATCATAAGTAGTGAGTGATCTCAATGGCTACTCGTAACAACGGTGGCATTTGTACAAATGTTTGGTTTCTCTTTACATAATTTGTGCAGCGTCAATAGAAGAGAAGTTAAAAGGTAATTAAGAAGAAAAATCTGAGACACAGCAGACAATAGATTCTCCTTCCCATATTGCAGCTGTAGTTGCAAAGAATCTGTACAGATATCAGTAATGTAGTTTTTATATTCTCTAACAGTGAATCATTGCATAATACAGTTCTACGACCACTGCTTCCCCTTTCTCGAACGTTGCCATGGAATCTTATTCTTTCTTTTCTCAAAATGTACACAACTTCACATTATTTAAGAAAATTATACAAATCAAAAGTAAAATTTTACTCAAACGCTGAACAGATAACATTTAAAATACCTTTGTTATATTTTATGTACAGATTTAGCAAATTAATTATTGAAGGAAATTTATAAGTACATTCTTTAGATTTTTGTTCAATGAGATAAGTACAAATTAAATAAAACAATAATAAAAATAATAACCTAAGTTGAGTGTGTAGATGGTAAAATTCACTTCAAAATTTGTCAAAATAGTTTTAATTATTTAAATATATGTTGCGTATTAATTTTATTTTAATTAAATAAATGCAAATTGTGAATTATTACACGTAGATAAAATGTTATTTTTATTAGGATATCGAAAAATACATAATTTCGTTGAGCAAACCACTATTAATTAGTACTGAAATTATTGTCTCAGACTCTATGGAATGGTCTTTTTTTAAAAAATCAAATGTTTCACAGCAACATTTTTACGATTCCGTTTTATGTAAAATGAAAAAGAAAAACAAAATTAACTGTGAATTTAATCATTTCGCGGATTTCCTCTCACATCTGAAAAGTTCTAGTCGGACCTGTTCTTTTCTCATGAACCTCCTCTGAAAGCGCAGCTCTGCTTTTTGTGCTGAATTCTATTCTATCGTTGTTGCCAAAGATAAACATTTATCATTATAGATTTTTTTAACCTACGGTTCTGAAGTTATCTATTATATTGGTCGAAATCGTTTCTGCGCAGAGCAATTGTGTTTCCAGAATATTCAGGTCCGAATCATGTGACCAACTATCTTATAAAAAAGAACAAAAACAAATTAATTATTTATATTTAAGAATCAAGATTCTTGTAAATTAATGGTAAGCATTTTAGCGTTCGAAAGACGTTTTAACATTCTAAGGAAAACATTTTGAGTAATAGCTGTTAACTTAGTGTGTTAGCGAAAGCTTAAAAAACGTAACTAGATCATTTATTTGTACAAATTCAACTTATGGTGGACAACGTCATTCATGCTCAAGCTGATAACAAAGGTGAAATCTCTTTTCCAAATATTGTCAAAGTTTTTTTGGGGTTTTTTGAAGGCTACCATAGTAGCAAATTTATCTTTTAAATATTAATTATTCTAATAAGAGGTGGTTGAAAAATAAAAGATTTTTCTATAAATAAAATATTTAAAAATTCACATAAGTGAATTCAGCAATAATAATAATAATAATAATAATAATAATAATAATAATAATAATAATACGTAAACTGGCAATCCTGATAAATCTCAATTTATTTTTTAATAATTTATCATATATATAGTTAAGTTTATTCTGTTCTGCCAGTTAAATACAATAATTTTGTAGTAAAAACATGGAAGCGTGGCAGATTGTTCGAGTTTCATAAAACCTCTCCAAGTTTCGCGTCTTTTAGACACACTCACTGGTAAAGTTTCCATCACTAATTATACATTCTCCTTTGACTTTGAATGTTTTTCTTTTCTGCACTTTTAAAGAAATTAGAAAAGTAATTTTAGCATTGCATTTTTCAATATTTTCATAAGTTAAGTACCAGCTAGTGATGCCATTGTATGGTACGAAAAGTGACATAATTTCAGCCTACGTCTCAATAGAACATCGTCTGTCATAAAAATTTGTTCATTTTCTCATGCTTTCAACTGTGAACGATTAGCCAAGCAATGTTCCTGGGATAAAAAAATATAATTTGTTTTGAGCTGGTGAGAGACAGATGAAATACAGAATTTTCTAGAAATGGGAATAACGTGTAATACACGTGATCTATCTCTTATGTTCTTTGCACAACAGTAACAACAAACAATACAATGGCCAAAAATGAGAATGTTCCTAAAAGCTACCCCGTGTTCTGGTCAACAGAAACTACCAGAATATTGACAGAAAAGCTGCCTTCGCTACGTTCTAGATGTGCAATGACCGATCCAAAATTGGAGCAACTGATAAATTTACATACATGAACTACCAAAACGAATTTATCTTACTGATTGATCTACTTCCTAGGTTAAAAATCATCAATATATATATATATATAAAAGAGAGAAAGTTGCAAAACTAATTTTCCAAAATTAATTCAAAGTTTAATATCTAAAAATGAAAAATAACTGACATGGTCCTTATACACAATACACCGAATGTGTACTTGAGTCTAAATATTTCCGAATTCTTGCTGTCTGTGCCACTACTGTAGTAAACAAATCTCCAGATTTTTAAAATCGTGTTTAACAGAATAGATACAGTATTCTTAACTTTCTGTGTGGAAATGCCTATAAAGCATTTTTTCGGGTAAAGTCGATGTTTTAAACTTGAAAATTTTCAGGTTTACCCGTGACCCGAATTAATGTTTTTTTGGAATATATAAAATGTTTCAGTATATCCATTCGGCAGTACTAGATACATCTATCGAAAAGCAAGATAACCACGGTTATCTGAGAAGAAATGACACTCGATGACTTTAAACAAACAATGATTTGACTGATCAGCGAAACCAAAGCCAGGAAAAACAGCTTCTTGTGTGGTTTTAAACATGGAAAAATCTAATTATTATTTAGTCTCCAGGGAAATACAATTAGTTAATAATGTTTATTACATTTATGACGAACGCGCTTATATTTTGGATTTTTAAATCAAATCAGATGGTTAGTTGAGGTTGATCGTTTTATTTTAGTTTATTATTGTGAAGACCATTATTGACAAAATGCTTTATTTTCGAAGAATCCTGTAGTCTCGCGGTACACCACCAGTAGTTATTGAAACTGCCCTTCCGCAACTCTGCCGTAAGTTTACGGTTTTGCCTACTGCGGTTTAATGAACGAATTGCTTTATGACTGTGCTAACGCTTGTTTAAAAGGAATACCATTTGCTTTGTAATTATTTTTTTTTTTAATTTAAAGTTAGGATCAGATGCATAAAGACGTTGTTTGTTTAGTGCTAAGAAGAATTTATTCAAGGCAGCTCTGTATTTACACCCCTGACCTTTAACCGTGTTAGGACCTGATAACATTCAAGGAAAATAATTAGGGATAAATGTTCTAAAGAAACAATGCAGACTTTAAACTTTAAGTTCACTAGAGCAAAAACATGAATCCTATACCATGCGAAACAAAACAAAAATAAATTAAAAGCAAAAATACTTGGTGATATCGATCGCGAACGGATTGTGAAAATCAAAAAGCAGGTGAACAAATATAAATATATAAAAAAGTTAGCAATCTAATGTTGACTTTTAAGTCTGTTACTAACGCGTGACTTTAGATTTCGGTAAAAATGGTGCTGACTATTCATAATATCTACATTAAATTTTCTTCCCTAAGCCTGTTGAGTTAGGTGATAATTGTGTTTGTTTTATAAATAATTCATTTTATTCTTAATCACATGCAATATACCAGCGAGCATCGCGTCAGGGTCAGGGTTACACGTCAGGTGAGGCGTACATTTCAAAGATGAAGAAAGTGTTTCTTTTATAATACTTAATTATTTTTAACTTGTACAATTTAATAAAAAAATAAAGCGTTAAAATATATATTGTTAGAAATATTTTAAACAGAAATTTACTTACGTTAACTGTGTTGAAATTATTGTTTTTCAAACAGAATCTACAACGTCTGCGTGTCAAGAGAGTAAAACGAAGAAAATGACAGAAGCCCAGGGTTCAGTGTGCACAACAAGGGAGATAATTTAGAGCGCAGTAATAAAGAGAAACACCTCGGAGCGCAGTAAATCTTTCCAAATTTTTAAACACTGTCAAAGAATCAAACAAAATAAAAGAAAAAAAAAGGATATCGAACACAATCGTTTTGCTTTAGTATGGTTTACTCAGACAGATAACAAAATAAATAAAACGTGTTGATTAATATAAAAAATAAATAAAAGTATAAAAATTTGCTCCAATTTAAGACGGTTTCCGACACATTACATAGTTATACACATCATGGCGGAGAACTGTGATCTTTGACGTTCACGTGATGTATTTCATCACGTGACTGCTTCAGATTTATACTATGCTCACATGAATCGTTTACATTTTGCGTTCCTTCTCATTTAGCAGATAAACAGCTAGTAATATTATGACGTAGTTATTATGATGCATTATAAAAGTAATTTTATTAAATCATTACGTCATATAAGCAAACGATAAATCTGAAGCAAATGAGATGCACACGACGGTAAATTTCCTAAGTCATCAAATGTATATTAAGCGTTTTTGTCCGAAGAAAACAACAAACGTGTAATGTTTTCAGAAGTTCTATGCTTTCAGTATACAGAATGTGCCCTAGTGGGATTAAAATGGCTTGAGATAATATACAATGAAGTCTGGTCGGAGCTCCTTCGCTTCCATTTCCGGGTGAGTTCAAGGGGAGGTAAATGCAAATAAGTTTATTATTAATATTGCTACTGGTAATAAATCTTGCTGGATTACTTGATCTAGATCGTTCTCGAAGGAGCTCGTTACGTAAGGATGTCTTCAAGTCCTGTGGGGTGATGATGGTGATGGAGAAGAGGATAATGATGATGATAATGGCGATAGTGATGATGCAAAAGATGAAGATGGCATTGAAAATAGTATTAATAACCATAATCAGATTAATTCTTGGAACATTACAAGAGGGAAAGTCCCTGGCGACCCAGTACTGGAAAACGAAGCTGAAAGAAAGTTTTCTAAAAGTCTGGAAATCGTCTGGGCCATAGTCGGAGGCTAGTGCTCTCATGTACGACTGCTCCATACCATATCGTGGAAAGCAGATGCAGCCTTGCTGGATGGAAAGATGATGCAGTTTGGATAAAGTTGCACAAACCACAGAAACAAACAGCATTCTACCTCGTGTGATAATTATTCTTTGTTTCCGTCATTAATGTACAAATTTCTACTGCTGTCATTCACGACATAATTCCAGTTTTTCGTATCGCAGCAAAAGATAGTTTTTATGGTAAATATTTTTATTCTTCATTGCTTGTATATTTTTTGTCGGCTGTAGCATTATGCTCAGAGTTAAGGGACGCGGCTAGAAAAAATAGCCAGAGGGCGCTGCTATCGGCCTACTGGTTGGACGAGTAATTAAAGTACACAAGAAGCATGAAAGGCTGTTCTGCTCCTCTATTTATTTCGCGCACCGTTTTACCCATCAGCATCCTCAGTGTGAGCAGCACCAGGCTAATTGCTGCAACTGGTCAAAATTGGCATCAGTAAGCAAGAAGAACGTTTGCTGGAAGTCCTGCTGGGCTACGATACTAGTGATGTCACTGCTCATGCAAAATCCATTGTGCTAAAAATAGGTGCTGGATTTTCCAACGGATAAAATCCGGTTTACACGAGTCATTCTCGTTCATTGAATTTTTACAATTATTATTCCCTCTCCTTCGTCGGCGTCTTGCTTTGCTTAAAAATAAATTGTTTCAGATTTTTAATGTTAATCGGCGAATAAGGCGTTGTGAGGTTCGTTTGTCTAATCGTTGCAACGATGAATTTGAAGCATCTCCGCCTTTTCGACTTGGTGTTGTACTTGTGTCCAGAAAATGGTTTACCATTCTTCCGAAATCCCACCGCCCATTTCTGCGTTTCTCTTGTGGCCAAGATTATTGAAGTTGTTCTGTTGTCACTTAAATACCGAAATATGCAACTCGAAGGTTTGGGGTTACGCTGCAACAGAAAAAGAATAAAAAATATAGAATTGATAAATGGCTACAAATGAAAGGTCAAACGACTAAATATTACACAAGACTCTATAATATTTAAGAATACTCAGCCTTAACCTAGATATTTAATTTTAGTTTCTTTTCAAGAAACTAGTGTAGCTGCTGTTTAAACCGCCCGGAGAGACATCTTTGATAAAAAGTATATTTTCGTATATAATGGCATCGACAAAAGGTTAGTCATTTTGGCTTGGAGGCAGAGCGGCTAAAGAAGATAAGTTGTGTTGCCGCCACGGGTACAGATATTCTAACCGAGTTCCACCGAGGCTTCTACACCCCGCTTGTGACAACGGTGCTGTTTCTAGCCGGTAGTGATAAAAAATGAAATTACAGACAAAGATTGTCTAGCTGTTTAACAACCAAGTGATCTTTAAGAGAAGATAAATAATCAATTAGAATTACATTTTAATTGATATATATATTTTTGAGAAGGTTCAAATAAACTAGAGATCAGATTTAAAAATCAAAAAAGAGAAAATCAACATTAAGAAACCATAACATAGTACTATAAAACGAACTTTTCAGACCTTTAACGATCAATACAATGTATTAGGATATTTAAAAATATATACAGGTGCATCTAAAAAAATTAGAATCTCGTGCAATAGTTCAAAATTTTTTGTCAGTTATTTCAGAAAGTGAAAATTGTATATATTCTAGACTTGTTACATGTAAACTAAAATGTTTCAAGCATTTTTTTCATTTTAATTTTGATAATTACAGCCTACAATTTAAAAAAAATAGAAAAAAAATGTATCTCAAAATATTAGAATATTCCATTTCGAGTTTGAGTAAATCACTATTTATGCAGTATAAATACCATGAATCTCTCAGTCTGGTTCACTACACACAATCACAATCATGGGGAAGACTGCTGACTTGACAGTTGTCCAGAAGACACTCATTGACACCCTCCACAAGGAGGGTAAGCCACAGAAGGTCATTGCTGAAAGGGCTGGTTGTTTGTAGAGTGCTGTATCAAAGCATATTCATGGAAATTTGACTGGAAGGGAAAAATGTGGTAGGAAAGGTGCACAAGCAAGAGGGATGAGCGCAGCCTTGAGAGGATTGTCAAGCAAAGCCGATTCAAGAACTTGGGAGAGCTTCACAAGCAGTGGACTGAGGCTGGAGTCAGTGCATCAAGAGCCACAGACGTGTCCAGGAAATGGGCTACAAGTGTCGCATTCCTAGTGTCAAGCCACTCCTGAACCAGAGACAACGTCAGAAGCGGCTTACCTGGGCTAAGGAGAAAAAGAACTGGACCACAGCTCAGTGGTCCAAACTCTTCTTTTCAGATGAAAGTATATTTTGCATTTCATTTGGAAATCAAGGTCCCACAGTCTGGAGGAAGAGTGGAGAGGCACAGAATCCAAGTTGCTTGAAGTCCATTGTGAAGTTTCCACAGTCAGTGATGATTTGGGCTGCCATGTCATCTGCTGGTGTTTGTCCACTGTGTTTTGTCGAGTCCAAAGTCAACGCAGCCGTCTACCAGGATATTTTAGAACACTTCATGCTTCCGTCTACTGACAAGCTTTATGGAGATGCTGATTTCCTTTTCCAGCAGGACTCGGCACCTGCCCGCAGTGCCAAAACTACTAGTAACTGGTTTGCTGACCATGGTATTACTGTACTTGATTGGCCAGCCAACTCACCTGACTTGAACTCCATAGAGAATCTATGGGGTATTGTCAAGAGGAAGATAAGAGACACCATATCCAACAATACAGACGAGCTGAAGGCCACTATCAAAGCAACCTTGGCTTCCATAACACCTCAGCAGTGCCACAGGCTGATCGCCTCCATGCCACGCCGCAATGATGCAGTGATTCGTGCATAAGGAGCCCCGACCAATTATTGAGTGCATAAATGAACATACTTTTCAGAACTTCGACATTTCTATATTATAAATCCTTTTTTTAATTATTGATCTTACGAAATATTCTAATATTTTGAGATAGTGAATTTTTTATTTTGATGAGCTGTAAGACGTAATCATCAAAATTAAAACAAAAAAGGCTTGAAATATTTCACTTCATGTGTAATGAATCTAGAATATATGAAAGTTTCACGGTTTGAATTAAATTACGGAAAAAAATGAACTCTTCCACGTTATTCTAATTTTTTGAGATGCACCTGTATATATATTTGCTGATTCTGTCTGCTCTGTGTACAAAGGAGCAAGGAATTTATTAGTGTGTGTCGGAGAATATTAGAGGAGTAATTCCTGTAGGATGTAGACCACAATAAATTGACTTTAATTTTAGAAAAGCAAAAAACAAAAATTATTAGATACACTCGTCTAAAACCTATATATTATTATGGATTTTTGCCTCCAGGCAAAGTATATAATGTTTCTTATATATTATACTTGGTGAACAAATCCTTTTATTTCTTTAATGATTTTTAACGACTTTCTAGCTCATTCTTCTACGACCGCTTTTATTTTTATTCTTTGTCTCAGTTCTATTGGAGCCCTATTTTCTCTGACATAATTAGACTTTTACAAACAACCACTATGCCCGCTTGTCCTTTCACAATATACTTGAATGTTGTTCTTGTTTAAACAGCAAGTCTTTTCTCCAAACTCCCTGAGCCTTTTTTGATCAGCCCCTACTTCAAGAGGGGCTACAGTTGATGAGTTGTTCGCCCATCTGGGAGCTGAACAGTGGGATACAAAGCGTGACCATATCCACCAGACCATGGCACCGGTTGCCAATTCTGATTTTCTACGTTGACTGCCTCGCTCTGATGATTTTTTCTACTTGAGCAGGCAACCACAAAGATATCTTATAAACGCTGAACAGCATCACAACGCAGTGCGTGACTAGGGTTTAATACTGTGGTTCCCAACCTGGGCGGCAGCGCCCCCAGGGGGCGTTTAAGAATATTTTTTGGTGGGGAGCGGTGGATTTTTGTGGGCGGCAGGGAAGCATTTAGGTAGGTTTGGAAAACGTTGGGCAAGGACCTGATATTGTATTACTATCTTTAATACAGGCACAATGTCAACACATTGGCACCATTGTTGTTACCAATAGTTAAATGATAAACACCTGGAATGGTACTTAAGATGCCAATTTATTAAGATTCATCAACGCCTGTCCTCTTTACTACCCAATGAAAAAACGCCTCTCTGACAGTACAGGGTTAGTGGATACAAACTACAGCTGTAAAATAAAAATAATCAATGTCCGCTCCAGCAAATTTTGACTTGTGTATTTTGAATAAAATTTTACTTGCAAAACCAATTTTGAAATAGTTAAAATACTGATCAGGGCTGTGAGGGAGAAACTTTTGAAGATTAATATAGTAATTTACAAGATACTATGGTGACCAGTTTGAGTGATTCCAAATCGGTCACTAACAATCGGCAGCTACATTTTGAATCTACTAAACCTGTATTGATAAAGCGGTGCTCGTTACTGGACAGAGAGGGCAGGTGTTAAGGAATCTTAATGAGTTGGCGTTATATAAGAAAAATTCCAGATGTTTACCATTTAACTATTGGTTTTAAACATATTTTAATTTTATTTATCATTAGTCAAGATGAGCCGCATGCTCTTTAGTGGATCATTTTGTCGCGAGCACAACAGGGTTGATTGCTTATTTATTTTTCGCATTTATCGTCGTTGATTGGTCCTTATTTGCAACAACCCCGGAGCTTCTGTTGGGTGATAAATATCTTATCACAACACTAATAATGCTAATTATCGCAAGAAACATTAATCTAGTACAAACATTTGTTTATTTTTAGCAGTTAATTACTGTGGCCGAGAAGTGACGACAATAATCAGGGGATTGTGAAAATAGGATTCGTTCTTTCTTCCACAAATGAACAGTTACCAATGTGACAACTCTGTAAATAAGTTTTCTCTAATGGAGCCGCCAAGATTAAGTGAACGTTTAAAGAAGAATCCTGCTGATAAAATCAACGAGGACTTATCGTAATGTTGTGGTTTGAAAAAAAAGTTCAGAAAATTAAATACATTTTCTGCAGTATTTTAGAAAACCAAACGCTTCACACAAAAATTTTCTATTGATTGAAAAACGTGGTAAGGCGGGTGGCATTACCTCATTAATTCCATTAAGCAACAATTCTGTATGAAGAAGAATCAATGAGATGGAAAATAACAATGGCAACTTGACGAATCGACTTTGTGTGATAGCGAAGTCTTACTACTAGCATATGTGCACTTTGTAACGATTCAGGCAGTCGTAGAAAAGTTGTCGTTTGCCAAATTTCTGACAAAAGACCAAAAAGTCAAGATTTCAAGCTGTTGAGCAGTTTTATGCTGAGAAAAATATTCCTTTTACAAATGTTATTGCATGTGCAACAGAAGGTCCATCAAACTGGTTTTATATCAAATTGCAAAAAATGTCTTTATAATTCATTATCTTATCCAACGTTGACATATGTTAGTTAAAATTTTAGGTGAACGAAATCATTACAGTGCCATCAATACTACAGATAAGATCAAATCCTACCCATTTGAATGATCGATTGTTTTCCAATTATGCCATTAAAATGAAGCGGAATTTGAGCGTCTTGTCTTGCACATAGAAGTCAGATAGCTTTGAAAGATAAATATCTGAGATGATTTCTACGAACCCTATGATTCTGTTATAGAATTTCCTCGTTCGTATAATAAGAAATTATGTACTAAAGTCGGGATGTTGCGACACAGCGTGGCACAGCTCTATTTAATATGCTCGAGAAGCTGAATGAGATCAACGACAAGTTGCAAGAAAGCAAATTTAACTTGATTAAGGAAAAAGAAACACCGTAGATTTCCTCACCAATTTAAATTTGTTTAAGAAGAACCCTAGCCGTCGGTTTACAGGTTTGCAGCAACTGAGGAAAGATAAATTTTCAGATACTTATTAAAAAATTAATTGTGCTTATCTTCATGCACATAGGGAAAAAATGATGATAAGATTTAAGAGTCTCAATGAAATGTCAATACGTGATTGAATAATAAATCCATTTTTAGTCGATATGCAAAGTGTGTGCCAAATGAGTATGAAGCCAGGGCACAGTTCAAACAAACAGGTTATGAAGCACTTTGGACCAACATTCGACATTCACACCCTTAGCTTTGGCACGACATAAAGTTGTTAGTTATAGATTACATCAAAATTGATGAAAAAGAATTTCAGTGCTGTAGTGCAAGTAATGAATAAACAAAGAAATCGGCTTCGAGTAAGCGAGAGAGGTGATTTAAGACTGCATTTGTCAAGTATAGATCCTGACATCAATAAACTAGCTTAGTCACATAAAATTCACGGGGCCATTGAAGATAAAGAACTTTTAAATTGTAAACATAACTTTCTGATATATTTTATTCTCATTAGAATTTTTGGACATAGAGTAAAGACACTTTTTGGATTTTTTCAAGATGGCAGTTGTAAAAAAAAAAAAAACTTTTCTCCAAACTTTGATAGATTCAAAATAATATTTAGAAATAACATACTAACCTTAAAGTTTTGTCAGATATTTATTCCTTGGACTATATACTATTTCACAACCTATTTAGTAGTTTCTCTTATTATATTTTTACCTAGCATAAGAAGTTCCTCATGTGTGTTGAGTTTCTGTATATCATTCATCGTTCATATTTATATTTTTCGATGATTCATGCAAAGATTTTTTTATTTTCAGCTATATATTATTAATGATGCTTAAATCTGATGATTGGGGAGGTCAACTAATACAATTAATTTTATTTCAATAGTTTGTACTCATATTAATCAGTCAGTAAGATTCAGTGTAATATTATCGAAAGGGGTGTCATCAGATTATTTGAGAAAAGGGAGAGTTATGTTAAAAAAGATTGGGAACTACTAGTCTAATAAGAACTTCACATTAACCCAGTATCTGGAGGACTCGTGCTTTAAGTTGTTATATCGCAATTGCTAGTTTTCAACTATTACAGCTTCAATCCTTCTTAATTTTGTGCTACACCCGAACATGTAAACCTGAAGATTCGTCACAACTCATCAGTAAAAGCATCTGTAAAATCTAAGTGATAAATCAATTTAAGGTAAATTACCTCATATCGTTAGTTACGAAGGTTTGAGGTGATAAACGTGCATGACTTTCTTAACATTGTTTTAGCGAATCCATGTAAATGTTGAATAATTTATAATTTTTAAAAAATCTTTTTCCTAAAAGGGTCATTTCAAATAACTAATGTGTAAGTATAGAAAGATAAACTTTCTATATTTCAAAACGTTAAGGGTGGAGTTAAGATAAACAGCAAAAAAAAAGGATTTTCTTGGCTATTTGTTTTACTTAATACCGTTTTTCCAAGAAACCTTTGTCCGGGTCAGGCTTAAGATTAGGGTAGGAAAAATCTTTTCAGATTTTCAGTCCAAATTTTTCTCTTTCTCAATAAACCACGTCAGATTCAAAACATGGCCTCCTCACCCCACACGCGTAGAATAAGGTTAATCAGAGTTGTGGGTGAGCTAGCCACTGATGAGGAGAAAGCAGTCGTGACAGATGAATATCAGAGATTATTTATTCTGATTGGAAACCTTTAACTTGATATCCATTGTTCCATTGTTTCATTTTGCAACAACTTTGGGAGTTCTGTTGTCGTTGTTTCTTAAAGAGCGCTCTCCATGCTGTTCCCAAATCGACGCCAGCCTCCCTAACCTGATCCTTAGAGGAGGCGAAGAATGAAACCAAGAGGGGAATCAGTGTATAATACTTCACTTAGTGACAAAATAGTGGGAGAGTTTAGGCGAGTTATAAAAACAGTTTCAGTGGTGCATTTTATTTATAAAATCGCCAGGACCTTTGTTGTGATTGGTGCCTGACATGTTTATGACTGGCGTAAAAATCATCGATATTTGTGGACTAGATCGAACTCTAATTATACAATGGTAATATACCAAAAATTTTCTTCAGATCCCGCTGTTTTCGCACATGACTAGTAAAGTCTGTAGTGAGATCTTCCTTATTTTTTGACTGAGTTCTCCATTTTTAAAAGGAATTCTTTAAACTAAACTTACAATTGCATCCGTAACCAGCCAGTCATTTTCTATGTAAAATTTCTACAAACTTCACTTTCCACTGTGGTTGTCGTACCAACATAATGACGTAAACGCTCAGTGAAATAGTGAACCATTGGCATCATTGAATTCGTGTGGTCATGGACTAATCAAGTCCGCATCATGATTGGTCATGCGGTTATCTCTAGAGTTAACTATGGTAAGGCGTTTGTTAAAACAAATATTTCGATTCAAACAATACAAAAATAATAAATAGCAGCGTGATTTTTAAAGATTTATCCTGCTAAATAAGCAAATAAAACTGATAGGAAAATTGTATTCGGGCAGTTCTTTCTATGAATACAATCCGTATACCAGAAAAAAAAAATTTTTAGAGACCAATTTTTTGGTTAAACCCCAAAACAAGCAATTTTAGAAAATCCTAATTCTTTTAGATCATCATGAAAATACTGAATATAATAAAATTGTTTACTGAAATGTAGCAAATGTGAAACAACAGCCAATGTAAATATACAGTATTAAATTAAAGTTGATTGCGATCTTCGAAAATTATTTGAAAAATATTGATCTTTGACACTCAAAATATTTGAGAACGAAATTAACGCATTAATAGTATTAAGATTTGTTCATCCTTTTATTGAGACTTGTAGCAGAATTGTGTTTAACGGTCAGCGGGAAAAAACAACTCATCACGATGATCTTTGAATGCCAGAAGCAAAAACTAAGATGGTTCAAGATGGAGGCGCTATATTGTAGTAACGTCAATATTCGCCGAAGGAAAATCTTTACAGAATGACTCGCTCTGTGTGTGCACAGATGACGAAGCCACAAGGATAAATAATAAATAGAAAGTTTTAATGAAATCGCCCCTCGACAACGGTCGAAGTAATTGTTCGATGGGACAGTTTTCGGCATGCCTGAAGTTACCTGTACGTTCTTAATAGCCGAGGTAGGTTTTTGAAACTGTTTAAAGAGGTAGTAATGACTGTAGGATGAGCAAGAGCGTGTTTGTCTTGGCACCGCACGCCGTGGATACAGGTTACGCGGGGTTCATAAGTTCACAACTCGTTTCCAAAACCGGAATGCCTTAGTGTCGGCGTCACAGCTTGAGCACTGGCTTGTGGATGTAGGCTGGAAAGTTTGCTCGCATTATTCTCGTTCGGAATGGGCTAGCTCCCGGCTATCATAAAATTCATTCATGCAATTTTTCCAGTCATTCTAGAATGCAGCCATGTTTATACATACATACATATATATATTCACGAAGAAGAGAGAAATTTAATGTGACAAGCATTTACTTTAATATTACGAAAGATCCACATTTCAGAGACTATAGTTAAGACTTTAACGAAAAGTTGGAGTGACAAAATTAAGTAAATAGCTGGTAAAATACAGAGCTTCGACTACTTCCTTGTTATTGTTTTCTCAACTAACAAATGAAAATTTTTGTGGCTTAGTTCAATTGCGCCATTTTGCATTTTGGAGTTAATGTTTATCTTTTACAATGATCAAAAAGCCGAAGGTAAGACACCTAAATCCAGAGCGAGAGAGAGAGATGACCATTTATTCAATAATGATCTGAGAATTGACAACTTTGACACAATTCTAAAGAAAGTATCACGTCATGTCAGCGACACTTTAAATATTTAAATATTGAAATAAAAAAGCAAGCCAATAACTAAGAGAGATTTCATCTGGATTCGCCGAGTATTAGCTACATGGAGGCCATGCCTTTTATAACCCTTTTTGGTGATCTGATAGTTTAATAGTTAGGAAATAAAAGCGGTCTGTTGTGCTTTTCAACGACGGATGTTTTAGCTCACGTTATATAGCTGACAGACTACGTACGTAACCCAGATAAGTAGAGAATAACCCGCTCCCTGTATTTACACACACGTGTATTTAAACCTGTTCTGTCGATATAAACCAGTGAACGGATTTTGAACCAAACTGGCTAATCTCTCTCTTCATATCGCCTGGTTCTCTTTCTCCCTCCTCTTTACACGTTTAACTTTCTTTGTGAAAACCACAGACAGCACCTCACGACCAAAAGCTTTATTTTAAATATTAACCGTGTTGTATATAAATAAGTAGGATCCTTTAAAACGAGATTTTACTGGCTAACTAGTTAAATCTGAAATTAAAGTCGGAACAATTAAAGATGTCATCTGCTCGTTGAACCATGGTTTGAAGGTGCCCAGCTTAACACCGATGGCTAGAGTTGTCGAAACCACGAAATCAGGGCTGTTTTTTTATTGCTTTTGTTTAGATTATTCACAAAAAAAAGAAATGACATCTACGTCTCTCTACAAAATGACTAATGTAGGAAGTAGATGAGTTTCAATGAAATTAACTTGATATTTGTTGCTCAATTCTGAATAGGTACACTGATTTCTAATTTATTTTATTGATTCAAGCTGTATCTGTTTTTATAAAAAAATTATGCGTGCAAAGGAATAATGTTTTAGTCAATTAGTTTTTCAGAAAATCCATCAACAGGTAAAATTACACTGGATTTCGTCTAAATAAGAGCAATTTATTTTCATGTAAAGGGGCATAACTCACGAGTAGACCGATCATTTGTTTCTGGTAACTGCCAAGGGAATTCACAAGAATCTATTATGAAGGTAGATAGATCGTTGCAAATAGAATTGATGGTATCCTGAATAGTAGTTAGTACCTCATTGTATATATTCTAAACTAAACCCGTTCACTTGTGGAAGTCAGTATGTAAGTTGGTATTATGAAGCAGTAATACTAAAGCTATAATGAGAGTATTTAAAAACAGTTCACTAAAAATTCCTCTCAATTGCATAAAAATTCCGGAAATAAATGTTACAGTTGAAAATAATATGGAGAGAAGGGAGAATTGCTTTAAGACCCAATTCCCAAGAAATGAAAACTATCGTCATTAATTTGTCAGCGTTTTCCGGCAATTTGCTTTGTGCGTACGTAAGATATTGGACTTTCATTTCATGATTAATTACCACTTTTCTATTTATTTTTTAAAAAAAAAACGTTTTCCTCTCGTTCGTTATTCCATCTTTTATCATCTTCCTATCCTCCATTTTTTCCAAAGATATACCCGTTTTAAAATTGTCTTCTTTTATTCACGCACAGCACCACTAAAAATATAAATGTCTAAAAATCTAGACAGTCGCAAATCAACACCATGTACTGTTTAGAATAAAACTTGTGGGGTTTCCACAGTTCGTCTCGACCCGCTAACCCTACGACTTATCCCAACCCGCGGCGGTTTAGCCACAGTAAACAGAACAAATCCGAAGTGAGAATTTAAGTCCTTAAATATCGGAAAGGCCCCAGGTGGAGGAGAGACCGTGACACGCTCAAGATTGCACCCGTCAGTAAATACGGAGAGGTATGTTATTTATAAATATTAAAAATTCATTTAAAAATACGTGAAGAGATCCAAGAATGTTTCACGGTGGTTGGAGCTATTGAAAAGTGTCGCGGTCTGTCTCAGCCCGACTAACCAGCAGACGATCTTCGCCGTGTTTAATACAGGGCGTAGCTTGTTTCCAACTCTTTATGATAAATAAAAGCAACACAGACTTTCACATTTAGTTGCACAGGAAAAACTTTTTTTTTTCATTTTTATTTATCTCTTTTTCTCCTATTACCCGCTTGCCTGTCCCCTTTTTCCTTCTCGCTGGGTGATTTAACAGCATTACAACTATCCTATTGATCCCCTTTATAAGTAGAGATTGGGTTCTAGTTTTGGGGGGAACCCTGTATAATAGTGATTTTTCTCAGATATAATGGCTGCTGACCTTCCGCTGATGCGAATAGTTCCCGTGTTGTTGCCTTTTAAAGAACTGGTTAAAAGTACAGCACGTAATTGTTTTATCCAATGCTGGCAAGTAGTAAAAGTAGTCTGTTTTTATTTTTATGCTAAAAATTGTTTAGGAAACGTTTGTGAAGGTTGCTTTCTTGCTGAAAATCTAAACATTCCAGTTGAATCAGTGGTTGTATTAAAAGTGTCCGACGACGCTGTTGATAATAACGGTAGGTTGTGGGAGTCTGGCTGATTGGGTAAGAAATTCCCGTCATCACAGATCGTCGAGCTTTCTGCCAATTGATAATGGCTTATATTAGCAGTCATTGGGTTCTTTTCTTAAGCATCCTGCTTGCGGTGCACTCCACAGTGTCAAAATGACTCTCCTTGATCGATCGAGAAAGTTGTGACTTTTGTCCGACCGCTCGTCTGCGCTGCAGTGGGGCCGTGAGGGGTTTGCAAGGTGCGACAGGCATGCCTGTAGACAAGCATCTCCAGATTGCAGGAAGCCATGACTGACGGCAGTTATGCTTGTGCATGAATCTTAAATCGGCGTATGGAGTCGGGGTATTTTCTGAAAAGCCCTGATACCCAAAGCATTTGGCAAGACCATTGGCGTATGATGAGTTGTATGTTAGCCATACTCCTGCGGTCGGTCGGGTTGGTTTAGTTCATTAACTCTGCAGTGTTGAAGAAACCAGTGACCACGTTTCTAGACTCGGCTACCACCAGGAATTTATGACACTTGCTTCCTCCTCTCCGGCGACCACACACGAAGAAAATCTTAACCCATTTCTGGTCAGCAACTGACCCTATACCAGATATATCTTCAAGGGCTTTAAAAGCGATTTTAAAATATCTACTTCTTCGATGCATCTTATGCATCTAGATCAGCATCCAACTAGTTTCTAGGAAGACGTTTTAAAGTTAGTCTATGGCTAGTTTTGTAAATAACAAATGCGTCCATCATTTGAATTTGCAGTAACGCAAAATAAAAATAAGAAATGCTACAACAGCCTGGTTACTAACTCTCACAATATACTTACTCGTAAAATAAGCCGTCCCCGCCGGTTGAAGCACAGATATTTTCTTTCTTTTCCACGTATCCTATGCAAACCGAAAGGTCCAGTTTCAACGTTTAGAACAGCTGTATAAAAAGAAAGAATAAGTAAATGATTCTGCCCTGGCTTTTCGAAAAGATCTCGGAAAAATACAGTAAAAGAAAAAAAAAACAAACAACCAGTATTTCTGTAGTCAAGAGAACTCTGTACATGCTTACAAAACGTAGTAAATAAACATTAAATAATACAGGTGGATACATTTTATAATTTAAGAATTAAAATTAAGAAAAAGCTTTTAAATAAATAAATGTAATACATTTCTCTCTTTTATAGTATGTATTTTTAAATGGTGGCTGCCATAATAAATCAACTATAAAGTGATCTCAGATGTGGGTGGGGCGTGAGGAGTGTAGAAGAAATATATAGCATCGCACTTTAAAAAATTCCTCTTCTTTAAAGATGAATAAATAAAAGGAAATTAAAACAATCGTCATTCGTATGGCTACTTAAAAATATGAACAACTGTGTTTTATCTGTGGTGGCCACAAAATGAGGGACCATAACATAATAAAGGCGGATTAATGCAATTTTAAACAGCAAGAGAGGCCAATACGACATACCACACAATAGGGATACATATGCATACTTTGGAATTTGGATTCATCAATAAAATTTTTTTCAAAATTAGTTTCTACAAGAACATTCTATTTATATTTTTATTTACTTACAGAGTAGTGAAGAGAAAGAGTTAAGGAGATCAAGATGCAGAATGATAGATTTTACTTTGCATGATTGTGGAGCGATGCTTTGCTCAGTCATCTCTGCATGGGAACAGGGGAAGACAATTAATTCTAGGTACAACAGCCAGACAGACGGGTAGATCAGACATACATACATACAAGCCAAGACGGGTGGGTTGCACACGCACCTGTTTGCGTGCTATTAACCATGCAGTTGTATATGATGAACTCGTGTTTAACCGTGTGTATCCAAAACCGATGTGCTCATCACAGCCACAAAATAAAAGATTCCTCATTTTTGTTTCGTTTGCCTGGCTGCGATTTCATGTAGACAGGTACCTTGTTCGTATTCATACCTGCGAGCCGAGGGTGCCAGATACCTGTAATTGGGTCACTAACGCTCAGGTATTTTAGTGTCAGCGAACTTGTTTGGCTGCTACTGCGCCAGACTTGCTGGTCAGTCAGCTAAGCCAAGAAGCTGCCTGCCTGCCTGCCTCACGGGCGAGAGAGATCGTTATTCCCGAGAACGACTCTCTTATAAATCTCGTTTATCTTACTGGTTATCATCTCCAGAAACTACGAAAGTACCTTGTCCAACAGCTGTTAGCTCGCCAGTGACTTTCACTTGCATGATCAGAGAGAGAAAAACACCTTTTTTTTCTAAGACAACTATTTATGCTGTATGTGTTTGCTAACTAAAATCATAGACTTCAAGTCACAAATGTGAAAGTACAGTATTCAAGAAACCAATCAAATAGATTTATTTAAAGGTTAATTTAGAACGTACACTGATTAAGTAATTAGTTTTATTACAGATTTCTGTTACTATACTATTTTTATGTCCACATACAAAATGTATACTTTAGGTTAATATGCACTGTACCACAGATTTATGCTTACTAAATTACAAGTTTTTTATGTACAATATTGTAGATTTGCACACACAAAACTACGAAATTGCATACTGGACAAAAGATCTGTACGTATTATATCAAAGATTACAGCTACATGTTTCAAAATGTTGTAATTTTATTGTGAATTGTCCTTATCGAAAGCCTCCCCCCTCTCTCTCTCTCATGTACACAGTCTTGAAACATAGCTTGAACACGGAAATTATTAGAATGTTAATAATAACACTTCTGATATGAATTTTAGGAAGGCAATGATAATTGGTTCTCTAGTAAATATATGAACAACTACAATGATGTAGTGTGTAGAGGATCACTATACAATTGCGTGTCTGCCATGCCGTAATTATGTGATGTTATGAAATGATCGCTCGCAGGGAAATCTGAAAACCGATAGAAGAGGGCAAAAATAACTTGACTGTATAAACAAGGAAATAACGAAATAAAGACGCCCCGGGAAAATAACTGAATGTTGAGTGTACGGATAACTTCAGCCAAAGAGATACAATATTTGTAAGTATTTGATATTTCACCATAAGAAATTTGAAACGTTCAGCAGTAATTGAAGAAAACAGGAACTGTCCTCAGAACTATAAGGTTTCTGTGTTCATTTATAGCTTATTATTTACTAATTTGTCACATTGTTTTAAGCTGATGAGAAAGTGACAGTCAAACTGTTAGACTCCCATGTGTAAAGACTGCTGGGACTGATTTTATTATACTTCAAAGACAATAATGGAGTAGACAGTTTTGACATCGGCGGCATGGACCATTTATCCGAAGAGTGTGGTGTGCAAGGCTGAACATCTTTTCAGTAAGTGTACATTTTGAAATGTTTTCTGACACAGCATCAGCCAGAAGTTTACAATTTGATTTTCCTTGCTATACTCTTTTTTGCTTCTCCCTTCCTGCAACGAATCCAATAATCGGCAATGGAATAGCAGGCAGACGGCAGGGTGCAGTAGCTTGTAATATAAATTGGTGTCTGACATCATATGATACCATCCGAAACTTTGACTTTCAATTTACTAATTAGAATTTAAAGTGTAATCTTCAATTAATACATAATTAAATTTATTTATTTATTCTAATTTAATCATACAATAAGATATTTTCAAATAGATCATGTATATATCGTCAATAATACGCAAAGAATGTAAAACATTTAGTTCTTCTGTCATCTTCGGTGGTAATCAAAATCAATGATGGATGTATCGAGCTTTTTCTCCAGGTATTTAATGTCCAGGAAGAGAAGACCATGAAAATTTTATTTTAATACGTGCCGTTCTTTTCATAACAGGTACAGAAAATAAAAGCCCTGAGACCACAGTTCTGTCGTTCTTTGTAAAGATGTATAGCTTATTACCTACAGTATCCTTGCAGTCATATGATTACTCGGTAGTTAAACTGCTGATGTGAGAGACCAGTAGAAAAAATGTCTAAACTAAAATACCGGTACAAAAAACGCGAATGGTTAGAAGAACTTTGCGGCTTTAATTACCTGGTCATGGTGTAGAGATGTTTGGGATTGGCAGCTGAAGCATGTTCTCATTTATTATGACCCGACCTATTTATACTCTACTGGGGATAGGTAGAGAGTTAACTATTGTGAGCCATCCAGCGGAGCCAGTGGTACCGACTGGTGCGTTCTTGTTTCACGATCAGCAGGTATGATAGACTGATAAACTCAGACGAAGCATTTCCATAGATTTTTAGCATGTAGAGAAATTAATTAAAGCCCGCTATTCTTTGATAAATGACAGAAACTGCGGCTTCCTATGAAAAGAGACGGAGACGACTTGAAACAAAGAACCTTGACTACTTGATTGATGTCAAAGACACCGCTTGGTATCAGGGCTGAAGATCCGCGATCAAAATTCGGGAATCTCCGCGTTAATTGATATTCACCCGGCCGAAACGTCAACGAAACTTCACAGCTGACTGAACTAGCAATTACAATTGTTTTGGGGAGAGCGCCCCAACGACCATATGAACCACAAAACTCAAACAACACACACGAGTCACTTATAGGCCTTTCAAAAATAAATATTTGCAGAGCGTAAAAGGCGAGCGGGTTCTAAAGTGGGAAGTTTCTGTAGGCGTCAGTAGATAGGCTATTGTTTGTTAATAAAGTCTGTCTTTTATTGCATTAGGATTAATCTGTAACAGTGGACTCATAAAGGTTAGACAAAGCCAGCAAATTCTAGTCATGCACAGAAGAATGTTTTCCAGTCTATCTCCTTGCAACAAACAAGGTTCCCACCCTTTGATAACTACGATTCAGTAGGTCACTAAAGAAATAACAAATCATTTACTTAGAGTTTGATGGTGTGTTTTAGAGATGTAAGCTCAGGAATCTGCACTTCAGAAGTTCCCTGCATCATGATTGTAGAATAAGGAGGACAAGAAAATAATCTCGTTTCAAATGTTTGTGTGTGATTCAAACACACACACACACACACACACACAGTCAATGCCGATTGTCAAGCTTTAATAAAACATTTTTATTTGTTTTAATTTTCCCAGCAACTACAAGTAAGAAGAGAGCAGCTTGTTTCTGATATGGTAGTGGATAGTAATAATATTAAACAGCTTAATTAGCTGAGTACTTATATCAGACAAACTGCTCCCTGCTTTCGTGTGAGGTGTTAGCCTTTGGTTTCATGGAATTACCCATCGTAAAGTTCAATGTACTATATTTCGCTGTACCATTCTGTACTATACTATACTGTCCTAAGATCTACTATATTTCAAGATGCTACATTCTACAACTTTGTACAATGTGAGATAATTTGCTGCAATACAGAAGCTTCACTGAACAGTCATAACTGTTCCATACTTCTGCATATTGTATTCTAGCGTGATACTCTATATTGTTCTAAAGCACTAACTCTGTGCTATACTGTATTGTTGTACTGCTCTAGTCTGTAAAAAGATGTCGATTTTAGAATGGTACTTACTATGGTCATCTTCTTCGGTGGCCTTGGCTCTAATAATGCGGGAGGGCCCGAGTTTCACATATTCATCTGTACACAGTGACCGGAAACGGCATTGTTTCGTCTTTACAAAAAAACTGTCCAACTCTCTTCTGTTATCATATATATACCTACTGATGTTGACAGTAGACAATTTGGCATCAAACTGTAAAATAAAAAAAAGCATCTAAGGCTGTTGTGGAACACGAACCAAAGACTTCACAACCTGCGGTATCCTGTAACAAATTCTCAGCGAAGTACGGACAAAACGCGCGCAAAGGTAAATGTCAGAAGACGAGGCTCACGTTAAAGCTTCCATGCCACCATTTCCGCTTTGTCTCAATATAGTTCAGCATTGAGTATGTTTAAGGGATCCTGTCTCTGCGTCCTTCTGCAAATAGTTTTATCACAGTTAATACGCCCTGTTAATTAGATACTATATGACGAAATAAATTGGTTATGGTTTTCTTGAATTTATTTAATTTTTCTAGGTTCTAAGAAGACCAGGCACCAGAAATTTGTAGTATTTTACTGTTAAACAGTAGGAGATAACACACGTGAATTTAACTAAAAATGAGCCTTTGATGAATGCTAAGCAAATCCCATGACAATTTCAAAGATGTGTGTCAACCGCAAAAGTTGGGTTATCTCCCATATCTGTCACGCAGTTGTCTGCAAGAAGATATTGATTTTTAAGTGGATGAAAAAGACTTTTAAGTTGAGTAATAAATAGCTAAAACTAAAATAAAATAAATATTATAAATATAACAAGGTATAAACTCGGAAATTTATAACTATTATGTTGTTGAAAAATGGAAACGCTGAAGAATAATTAAAAATTAAAATTATTCTTCAGACTTGACCGTTTATATCTCTTGATGACACTCTCGTGTAATCTGCTTAAATATTTAGTATGCTTCGAGGGGTATAAATTCCATAAAGTTCACATGAAAAGTTTTTTTTTCGATTTGTTGTTTAAAAGAAACTTTTGGATGTACATGGCGAAGAAGAAGAAGCTTAAAATCGATCTCTCTAATCTCCTATAAATTCCAATTTTAAAACGGCGCGAACTTCAGATTTCAATGCTGGATATTTCAGACGTCATCGTGTATGTAGTACACCGACATCGCTCATTCTGCCGAGGCGGCAGATTTTAATAAATTAATTACAGGCAGTTAAACCAATAGAAGACTCAAGAAAACTAATTTTATTTTTCTGCCTACCTTCAGCGACCTTCCCCCCCCTGATTTTCGCTTATGCACACGTTTTGCTTCAGAGTCGTTTGCTGCCAGTTTAATGGCGCTGATAGACTGGGGAGAGCAGCTCGCATAGTGACGTTCACCACAGTCTATTTGGCTATAAGATCTAAATGTTTCTCTGCCTTACGGAAGAAACCCTCAGTATTCATCTGTTGTAGATAACAGGAAAAAAGAACAGGTACCGTTGGTGATGCACATTTCACAACCCACCAAGAACAGCAGTGTCAGAGCCACCCTGCCTCCGTCAGGAGGGTGGCCCGCATTGACCTGTGCTACTTGTCACATTTTTGTTTCCAAGGCCTGGATATTTTCCAGCCGGTTGCTTTAAGAATTAAGTGGTTTACATCTACTTAAATATCAGTTTGAAAGTTTTGAAGAAGATATCATTAAAACAATAGATAATGCGAGTCGGACGTAGTAAAGCTAAACAACCTCTGGATACCTGTATACCTGTGTCGTCATCGCATAAGCAGAAAGTTCTCATCTTTATGTGTAAAAATCAATCGCAAATATATCTGTCTTTCTTCATGAATAAAATATTAATTATTGTGACGTATAAAATGACCGTCAATTTACGATTTAAAAAGTTTTTTGTTTTGACGAGTAAAACCCCTGTGTTTTCGAGTTATTTAAGCTTCTCAGACATTTCCAAGTTCACGGTCTGCCACCTTCTTTTCTCTGTAGACAGTTTGTAAACAAAGGTGGACGATTTAAGTTTAACGATGGTGGGGGAAGATAAAATGAAAGCTGCTGGATAAGGGGATAACTGAAGACATTGGGGAACAATCGGAGCGGATTTTTCGAGAATTTGATTTAGTCTTTGTTGGAAAATTCAATGAGTTAACCACGATTCTAAAAGAGAACCCATTTATAATTCAACTCTCTCTATGAAAAGCTCCCTTTTCTGTTTTTCAAGTCGCACCATTGTTCCCAGACAAAACCGTGCAGAACTTTGGTCCGAGGTTCCTTAAGAAACTCAAAAATACGATATTGAGGTCTCTGCTCGTTCGGGGCCCAGCTAGAGAGTCACCTTAATCATAAGAAAGGGAGAGCATTCTTTTGATCAATCGCTGTTAGCAGCACAATAGACTAGTTCCTACAATCCGCACAATTATTTTCTTTTTGGATTCTATGTCGTCGGTGTTCTGGCCATAAAGCATTGCGCAAAAGTCGCCACGTTTTGTTGGACAGGATCTCCCTTGCTTTCGTTGCTATAGAGTAGAAAATTGTTTTTTTTTTTTTAAAAAAATATACCGTAACATATTCGTGGTCTATACAGCTAGTAAGGTGTCTAGTTTATGCAGCTCTTTAATTTTATGTAGACAGTATGACTGACAATTACTTGTTTATGTTGCTGTGACGTATTAGTTTTCTGTGCTAATGCTTATAATGTCTCCTTCTAGACATTTTGAAATTTGAAATGATATAATAACAGGTAGTCATCGGCGGTCTTAACTGATTAAAAGTCCTTTTAAAAATATTGCAAAAAGAGTTTTTGTGAATGATTTTTTTTTAGAAATTAAATCAGAAGACAGGTTTTGTAAATAAGACAAATATTTATCAATAACAAAGTGAAAGAAAAGTAATTCTATAAGATGACTGAACACTTCATCTTGTTTTTTTTTAAAAAAATATTGATAAAAATGCCCAAAGCTGATTAAACGTGTAAATTAACGTGCATATCAACCATTTGTGGCAAGTCATTTGAGAAAGAAAGGATGCCACCAGACACGAAAGATGAAAGCCTCCAAACTGACAGAAGTATTCCTCCTGATGGCGTGACACATCCGAGAGTTGAAAAGTGTGTAAATTAATGTAATTACAAAAAGGTGACGAGAAACGGGTTTATAAATCGCCATTGCTCTGCTAGAGAAAACGAAGAGTTAACAAAGGAAACAAAGATGAAGATGAAGGGACACTCACCGTAGCATCCAAAAGAGGCAGTAACGATACGAGCAGCAACAACAACAACCTGAAAAGAGAAAACGATCTTTACTGAGAACCTACATATGTAGCAAAGAAATGTTACTTCAATTATTTGTTTATTTATTTTGCGTGAAGACAGAAATCTTTTGGCCTGTTGCCCTTTATTGTGGACTATAACCGTTTTTTGTTTACATTTTCTAAAGATGGTAAAGCACCAGGTATTTTACAGAAAACAAAACAAACTAGTGCTAACGTCCGGCATAATGAAACTACAGTTCAGTCTGAGACAACATATATTTAGTGCAACAAGAGACTACTTCGTCTGTTCTTCTTTCTAAATGCATTATTCTCGATAAAGATCGGCTCACCCCTGCTCGGAAACCACATAGAATTTCCATCGGGGTTTTATGTGCTTATTTACATTCCGAAGCCACCTCTAGAATCTTAGTTTTAGAAAAAGAATGTGAAGAAAAGAGTTAACAGTTCTCATTCTTCTTACGACCTCTTACACAGCTTTTCAGAAGACACCGTCTTTAATAAGCCAGACCCGAAGTGTCGCCTGTAGTTTTTATATGTGGATTGAACAGGATAGGAAGAGTGTCGAGTCTAAGTAAACACCAACCTTGGTCGTAAAGAGTAGCCACACTATCTCCAGTTAGAAATATATAATCGTGAGTAGTTCAAATGAGAAACAGAGAAAATGGACGGTTCCTTCTCACGAAATCACACCGGAAGTGCGATATTCAAAATAGTGACTTTCAACAATTTCATGTTTCATAAATTTCACACGGTTGAAAAAATAAGCACACTCACGTAAATCAGGAAGAGAAAAAGTAATATTTTTAG
This sequence comes from Nautilus pompilius, assembly GCA_018389105.1. NCBI lineage: Eukaryota > Metazoa > Mollusca > Cephalopoda > Nautilida > Nautilidae > Nautilus > Nautilus pompilius. Next base: position 683,436 of record JACATO010000961.1, on the reverse strand, counting down.
AATTAAGTGTAAAAAGTCAGGCTATTTGTGAAATGCATTTATCCAAAATGTTTTTCGTTTTGGGAAAGAGCCAAACGTGAACTTCGCCCTGCGGATACGAATTTTGGTTTCGAGAATGAATATGCAACGACTTTAAAAACGCCTTCTAAAATACATATTTGGAATGATAATGAGTCTTTATTGCAAAGAGGTTCCGGGTTCGAGAGCCAGACATTACAATAACAGAAATGCATAGTCTCTTTTTAGTGATCTCGCCCACTGAACAAAGGTCGCTGACGCCCTCCCACGATCACCGCACCGGAGATTCTTCCAATAAGGAGGCAAAAGTTTTAACCCTGTTTTATTGTGACCTCTCGAGTGGCAGGGTCACATGGCCGCCGATGTATCAGACTCAGCCACCAGTAGGTCTAACTCTTCTGAATTCCATTGGATGAGCGACAGCTACAATTTCTCAACTTTCTTTTCTGACGACATAGCAAATGTTGAAAGCGCCACCAAACGACTCTGCTGTCGCGAGCGCACTTACGAGCGCTGACAGTACATGCAAATAGTCCTCCATAAGCAGAAGCTGATTTACAGAATCCTAAAATATGTTCCTAAGAATATTGATGTTAGTACACAAATTTTGTTACAATTATTTCTTACTGGTGCATTCAGACTTTTAAAAAATGTCTACAACACTGAAAGACAGCAAGAGCAGTACTTCATTACTAGCAGCGTTCTGTTTATATTAAGCCTTTCAGACATTTTGACGAGCTAATCTTCTATACTCTAAGCATGCCCATCCAATATGGCAGCCGAAATTTCGCCAAATGTGAAGTGAAAGGTCGGGTACTTACTTTCATCTTTATACTAATATTTTCTTGCTCTTCTTTCATCTCATTATGATAGAGTCGTCTTTCGCAATTTACAAACTGAGTGATAAACTAAAATTCGCTATATAACAAAAATTCGCACTGTATTAAATGTTATAGCGCCACTAACGATTGCAAGCTTCCCACAAATTGAATTTTGTATTTTTGTTCTTATTGTTTTCGTCCCTTGCTATGCATAAAAAGTGACTAAAATATGTATATTTAGAGGATAATACAATCTGTTATTAATTACATGTTATCGGAATCGTTTTACTATGAGTTACTCGAGTTGTTACACATTTGTCATGTTATGACACTCGATACCCATTTGTTATAAATCTGTGCGCTAGCTGAATAACAAGACTGAGGAAGCCCACTCTACCAAACGACAACAAGGTATGAGCTGTACCCGCCACAGTACAAATTTGTATTCCAGTTACACAGATAAAGAAGAAAAAAGACAAAAAAAATTTCTCCAAGTGACAGAGGAGCTGAGATACCCGACAGTCTAGCTACTGTTAATTAAAAATCGACCCTAAGCAATGATATATAATCGTAAAGTGAATATTTGAAGATTTACAAAAATATCTTTTGCTTCTTTATAAAACAAAATACATGAATTAGATATTGAAAGTGAAGCTAAAGCATTCAAATCGAGGTTTTGGCAATTCAGATCGAGGCGTTGCTCATGTTTTTGTAAGATGACGTCAAAAAGCTAGTTACGAGTCTATTAATTAACTCACATGGCAGGAGTGGCCTAGAATTCGTTGAACTGCAAGTTTGATGCTAAACGCAAGTACAAACAAACGATTAAACAGTCGACAGCAATAATTATGGCAAAACGCAAGATATAATCAGTACCCTTTATCTTTTCATCGCGCGACCCTAACTCTGATTATTTTTTGTTTAGTCTCATATTTTTTTTATCATACTAAACGAAAAGAACTCATGATATCTCTAATCATTTTTGCTAAACTCTGGTAACTGGTACGTGTGCATATCGTACATATATGAGGCGAGTAGCAGAAACAATAATGACAAAGAAATCCATGTTTTCAGGAAACAGCCTTCACCTACTTTTTTAATTCCCGGCTTTGCAATGGCGAATAGCAAGGGGAGGTAAGCATAGAAAAAATAGAAAAACAGAAGAGCAGAAACTCTCAACATTCCACACTAAAGCACCGAGCTTTAATTGTCTTGTTCCTTTTATCCTGAAAGACACTATTTTTTCCAGAAGCCAATAACACAAGAAGCAACGCAAAAGGCACAGCCAGATGATGCAAAAATTGTGACAGCTTAAGCAGTCTAGAATAGCGAAGACATTTGAAATATAAACTAAGACACCAGAATAAAACTTCTTTTATGTAGGAACGAATTGAAAAAATGAATTATGTAATAACTAAATTTAGGTTTTTATTCTGCCAACCGTAATTTTTAGCCTGTTCCATAGAAGAATGGTTGTCACTAGGTCGTATTTCCCTATAAAAGTCAGCTGAATAACTGAAAGTGTTAATATGCTTACAATTTTAGTCTTTTAATTTTAATCGTCTCATTAACATTTACCTCCTTTTCCCACCCGTACAAATGTAGATACATCATTCTAAATCTTATAAAAGAAACACAAGTGTTTTGTAAAGCATTGATGCATGTGCAGTCCGATTAGATCTGTATCAAATGTGTATGAACGTCTCTATGTAAAACGCTATTAGCATCACCTGCGTCACATTCAGGACTTATTTTGGATTGCATGACGAAACCTGAGCAAAACTGATACCAATCTGACAGTAGGCATAAAGCGTATTTTACTATTAAGAAGGGGAAAAAATTGAAGTCAGCTTATTTTATGCAGACTAAAAATCCAGACATTTTCAAATCAACATCACTATGGCTACACAAACTTATTTATTGACGACATATCGTCTTTTGAAAATCATTTACAGCATCTATCACTAGCTATTTAATTCCAATGATGAGGAAAGCTATATACTGTGGTAAAATTAAAATGTTTTCCAAGATACTATCAGGTTTCCTTTTGTTCATCGACGACTTGTGGACTCCTATGACAGCTGAGACTTTCATGACTATTGCACTAAATCTAAGAAACAGCTAATTCTTTAATTATATTTTACTAAAGTTATGATTCCAGGTATAAAAAGGTGCTATTTATTAATGAAGTTGTCCTTTCCTATAATCAAACACTATTATAAATAGATAAACCACTGTTTTTTAAATCCTCGATCCATTGTGGCAGCTTTGTGAGTTTTAATTCCCCTCGTTTGTAAACAAACTTATTTCTACCAGTTTACATTTACCGGATGTACGTCGGATAAATAGACGTATCACGGAAAATAATTCACAAAAACCCTTTTCAGTCGAGACGCCTTCACTTAAAAGTATATAAGAGCTGGCTGTTGTTCAGGAAGCTTTAACTTGTCTCCCAGATGTCAAGCTCTGCGAGACTAAAATTGCAACTTTCATTCGAAATAACGTTTTTGAAAGTTAAAAATTTTAGTGAGATATAGAGAAAGAAGGTTACCAACGATAGCAAAGAGTAAAGAGGCGATATTGTAAAATATATCGAAATTAATAACAACTTTAATGAGATTGTTGTTGGTGGTAAATTCGGCAGGTGTAATGTCCCGCCGCCAGCTCTATACAACTTCATGCTCGTGCTACAAATCAACTGAGCTAAGCGCTATATGTTTATTGATTCATTCATGTACTTAATTCGCTGCAAATATTCTACAGGTGTGACCGAGAATAAAAGCTGCAGAATCCAGGTAAATCGTCTGACCTACCGCACACCTCCACGATATTATTTGTTACGTAAGGGGCATTATTAGATATAAATAGATTATTCTATCTTATACACATTGTATTAAGAGTTTAAAATATGTAAATAAAAAAGAAAAACTATTGGTATTTCGCAAAAATTTATTAGCCTTTGTTTTCCTTCAGATATCTGTTCTTAAAGATCCCGTTGTCAAAATACAATTGCTTTTATCTTATTAGCGATTTATTCAAAATGAATTGTAATGTTCAGTGCTCAAGACCCCGGCATCCTACACTCAGTTAACGTGGGCCTGGCGAGCGGGAACAGCTACACATAACAAAGACAAATGGAACTTACACTTCAGCTGTTACATCTCCAATACAACACAAACCCATCCCCTCCACGGTGCACACTTCTGCATTGGAACCAAGGTCCAGCAAGGGATTGTTCCGCCTTCCAACATAAGATATGCACGGCCGGAGAAAGAACGATCACCCGGGCTGGAATCTGTTCCGTTTAGGTTCGACCATGTCCAAGCTGCAAGCGGCTAAAAGGGATGCTACCTTAGGCCTGCCGCCGGTCGTCTGCTTTCAGCCTAGCGAGTATCTTTACAAGCGCGTCCATACCCGGCCAGGGTTGGCTCTAACCGCCTTGGTCGGTTCGCCGTTGCTGCCAGGTGGATATGTACCTGTACGTCAGGTGAGCCGGGGTGTTCCCGCCATACTAAAGTCGTGTGTGCGTGTGGGCTGCTTCCAGCTCACCGTCTTTTGATGCTATCGGCCAACCAATAACAAGACGGCACGGCCGAGGCACTAAATCCTTAATACCTGTGCACGGAGCACATGGTACAATTGGTGGGCAGTCAGGTGTGCCCGTCTGAATTTTAAAAGGACAATTACTGCCGCCTCTAGACAGAGTCGGTCGCTCTTTCCCCGACCCTCACGTCCTTTGTTAACCTGCAGGGCGACAGAGAGAGAGAGAGAGAGGGACCATGAAAACCGCGGGATTTTTTCTGTTCACTTCAGTGCAAGCAGACGACAAAACCACTCAAGGGCAAAACCCCCGAGCCGACAATTTTCAAATCTCTGCTTTCTTGTCTCGTCTACATGACTGACATTCCTGACCTGACCCCTGTATTCAGGCGATTGACATTTCATTCCAACTTGTGCTACGTTTCCACCGTTGGCCCCGGATAACCAGTTGCGGGGGGAGGGGACTCGGCCGGAAATGTTGGTACGAGAGATAAATTCAAAAAAAAAAACCCTGACGATATTTAAGACTTTTAGAAAAGGGGATAATTCGGTGAGGACTTTTAGAACTGTCTGCCGTGTGACTCTAACTGAAAAGTGTATCGTAGATTTTATAAAGATGGTGATCAGCAGAATTACAATTAGTTCCTGTCTCGTGTCACCTGCTCTCGAAATACAGAGGGCAGATTTATCGCTCTTGCAAAAAAATCAGGTATAAACTAAGATAACAATAATAAAATCAAGGAGTAAACAACTTGATGCAGTGACCCGGCAATGGAGTTGCTTTTAAAAAGACGAGTATAGGTTACTTCAAACAGTTGTCGTCTGCTAACTTCACCAAAGCGACATCTCGTAGACAGGTAGATCACCAGCGAGGAGTGAACTCACGAACTGACCCCACCTACGACCCGCATTCTTTAGATCTAATGGTGGTTGTGAGACGGCAGGTGGTTTTAAGCGTTAGATGTGGTCTGCATCTCTGGGGACCCCGACGCGACACTCACCCGACGATACACAGCAAATCTCCTCTTTCGCCTCCCTGTTCTTTAGCCTATCGGCGGATTTAAAACTCGCAGGTTCTCGAGACATTCACGAAAACAACTCACCTCCATCAAGGAAAACTTATAGCTAAAATAACTCCCAGAGAAATGTGTTTGCACAGTTCCGTCTGTTTTTCTATGCGCTCATGTGTTGTTAGTGTTTGTTGTGCTAGAATATCTACGGTGATTAACCTAGACATATTTATGTTTAGCTTGGTGAATTAAATATAAACCACTTATCAAATGTTCGTCCACACTAAGAAGCAGGTCAGCGTTTTAGCAGCGATATAAAATAAACGTGCAATGACAGAACAAATAGAACAGAACAACAATAATACAACAATCTCTCTCTCCTTCTCTCTCTCTCTCTCTCCTGTCTCTCTCTCTCTCTCCGTGTTTATTATTGTTTATCCTCTTTACTTCTACCTGATCATACTCGTTATTTCAACTTTTACCCGCTATCTCAAACCTCCATTCTTTGTTTTGATTACATTGTTATCCGTCCTCGTTGTTTACCTGCACTAATCCCTCTTTTCTGCCATCTTCAGAAATAAAAGAAAAATAGTTTGTTGCTCTGAAATAACTGATTTCGTTGTCTTCTGTTGTTAGGTCTCCTCTCTTACACGAAAAACCGACACTTTTACATTTTTAAGTATTCGGCCAATTTATCAGCGTGTTAGATAAATACTTCTTGATGGATTAGAGAAATAATGTAAAATGGTACGACATGCTGACGTAAGGGGTGATATTTCACAACGCGATTTTATTTGTATCCAGACAAAGTGAAGACGAATAATGCTGAACATTGTTTCAGTTTTTCCATGTACCATGGGACCTATCCTAGTTTTTCGGCCAGTTCAGCGCACATTGGCTCGGTGCCATGTTTGTCGAGAGAACCTTTTAACAGTTACGGACAATCACTGTAAAATGCAGTACACGAAAAGCAGGTATCTATCTACAAGTGGACCGTAACAACGGACGACCAGACACGTGATGCGTAAAAAGATGCACAACCAACAACATGACTTTTTACGCGGTATGGAGATGCGCAGGGTGGAGTGAGGGATACAACTACAGGTAAGAAGACGATTTATGCCTTACAAGGAAGAACAAAGAAGACTCACCGACTTTCGCTCTTTCTACAGAACTCAAAGTTCATCATAATGCGGCAAGATCCCCTAATTCGGATCCTCGTTCCATCCTAAACGTTTCGAGATTTTAACGTAACTTTTTTGTTGTTTTTTATATATATTTCCACAAACTCAGTGTATACGCAATACTCGTCGTGGTACAACACCCAGGTAAATTATCCGCGCGGCAGGTTAATCCTCGCTTCACAACAGGTGCGCTTTTTCGGTGTAAGAACCGAAACCAGGTATTTTACCTGGAACCAAGATCCAGCGATGTTTTGACAGATCGCCTCTGTGAATGTAGATACACTTTAAAAAAAAAAAAGAGAAAGTTTCAGTACACTCAAAACACCTGCAGTATAATAAGGAATTTGGCACACACTACAATAGCGGGGATTCCAGCACATGTAAGTGAGAAGATTAGACGTATGTTCACTTCTTTCCACATTGAATTTCCAGAATTATGTAAATGTCGTCTTGAGCGGAGCAGATAAGGGGCCAACTCTATATCATCCCGCGCTAGGGTGAAAGATGGATTCACTTTTTGTCCATATTTCGTCAGGTGGTGTTGACTTTGTTACACCTTGATGTGCTTTTTGACTTAAAAACCAGCTACTACCTGGTTCACCTGTAAATATCCACATGGGTACTTACTCTCAAAGAGTAGGGAGTAGCGGTGTTATTACAGGTAAGGCCCACAACGCCAGGTAACACATCTGTGTATGGAGATATACGCTTTTCGTCTCTTCCTTCATACGGTGCCGATTTATTCAGGTGTGTACTTTATTTTTATTGCCCTACCTTGAACGCTGTTACTATCAAGACAGGCAAGTGGAGATAGATAGACAAGTACACCTGAAAAAACTCGTGTCGCTCGCCCACCAGCTCGGCAATCCACGTCTTGATAGTCGTCCCGTGCTGGACTTGTTCAGTTGTTCAGCAACAACTTTAAGAAGCAGGCGTCATTTTGATTGGTCAGCACGCAAAACAATGACGACCGGCACGAGGTCAGTGCGGCTACAACAAGGATGGACCAGTAACTACACGGAACAAACTTACCTGTTTCCCCAGGTATAGTAGCGCAGTACCCCCCTCCCCACAGCCTAGAGTATTTACTAATGAAAGTCATCCCTACGCATTGGCTGCTGTCCATCTACGCTATAAACAAACAAACAAACAAAAGAAAATGTATTATCGGTGGTGCTGGAGCGCGCGCGCGCACACACGCACGCGCGGTCCTTTTATAAGGCAAACGAGAAAACCTGATGCGCCACGTTCACCTGGACTGCGAGGAGCAGCCCCGAACGATGGATGGATGCCCTTTTACAAAGTAACAAAGCCAATGAAAAGAACGATTTACTCGAAAATATAGGACGATGCAGTCATTCCGACCGTCGCCGTGAATTAATATTTCTCAGGTAAACTGCGCAAACAGATTCACCTGTGTCACTGTAGAGCTGCCAGGGGTTCATTTAATGTCCTTCCACTGTCGTCATTTAGAGGAATGGTAAGAAACCTCCTGATCTAGGAAGGCTCTCGTGCCATTTTTATCTGATAAGGTAAATATTAGTGACTTATAAAATATAGCTAACTTGGTAAATAAAAAACAGGGTTGTGTGGAAAAATACAGATAATCTTCATTCGCATAAATACGACTGAACATATTAGGTTTCGGAATATTTAGATGATAACTGCATGGATGGAAGAAAGACGATCAAAGGGACGTAACTCAGTCTGAACAAAACGGGACTTAAGAATAGATTAACTATAATCAAGAAATATGTTTAATAAAATATTATATATATAGTTATCTATAAAAAATTTTTAAGGTATTTTAAAAATTCTGTTTTAATAAAAAAAAACAAAGGCATATAGAAAAGTGGGCAAAAATGACATAAAAGAGAAAAAGAATAAAACGTTTGTTTTTTTTTTTGCATTAATGAGTCAAATAAACGAATATTTAAAAATCCAGGCACTATTTTTAAAAATTCAAAAATATTGCACACGAGTTACGAATATATCTGCGGAATCTTCTTTCAATTCCACAATCAAACAAATCTTTTCATCATCATAAAGTGATTTTAAAAAAGTAATTACTATTTCAAAGTTGTCTATTGACAGACATCCGTTATGTTGTTTAAAATTATAAATACATTACATGGTATCAATAATTCAGAGACACGTGTAAATGTAAAAATTAATAACTTAAATTAAACTTTATTATTATTATTATTATTATTATTATTATTATTATTATTATTATGATTATTATTATTAGTAGTAGTAGTAGCATTTTAATCTATAACAAGTGTTGACAATATTCAGCGTGATACTTAACGTACGATCACATATGTATTTCCCACTATTTTGGTTCATTTTATTTAACTTTTCAAATATCTTCAGTAATTATAAAGTAAATAAATGAATGAATATTCTGAACGTTAATAGAAATAATTATGACTCAGCTACATCAGAGGTTTCAAAAGATCTGTTTTTCTACTGTATATGTTCATAACTATTTAGTAAATAAAATTAATTATTACATAATTTCACGTGAGGACCACTGCCTGCCCTTACACGGACTGCATAAGCAGCCAGCCGTTCAGGAAGGGTGAACAGAAGTATTCAGTTAGACACAATTAATTAGCGATTTTAAAATAATGCGTTCAGCTTTAACAAGAGGAGAGAAGTTGAATGATGCTTTATCAAAGCTGGAACTTTGTTGTCCCATTAAAACAGTATTACACTGAAGACCCTAGTTTAAACTCCACAGTTTGTATTAAACAAATCCTCTTGTTTGGTCTCGTAGAGCTTTCATTGATCAATAAATGTTATTACTTGTTGACTGCCACACGTTGCGGTTAATTCGAGACTACTGCGGGTGCACGCACGTTTCTCATTTTCAAATCTAGTTAAGTCACGTGGTTGACATAATGAACCGAAATCGTGGACAGCAGCGGTTGGTTGAAAATCAGTCTCGCTGAACGACAGGGCCGGCCGGACCTGATTCAGTTTACCTAAAGAAATGCTTTTTAAAATTTTAAATAAATTTTTTTTACAAAAAAAAAATAATAATCAAGAAACAATAAAACCGTTTGGGTAAAGCACCAACAAGTAATTATGATTCTTTTGTCTGTATCTTTTTTTATTTTTTTGTAAAAGTACGACTGTCTATAAGGTTAAAAACAGAAAATAGGAAAGTTACCAAAACAATAAAAATACAAATTAATAAAATATAAATCGTCACCTCCAAATTCATCCCGCCACCATATAACAACTAAGGCTCTATTCATAAGTTACCTTTCCATCTACATCAGCTGTTGCCGCAAAAGGAGAGGAAGAAGAATTGTAATATTATTATTCTGTATATAAACACTAACAAATTCCATTGATAAAACTAAATAAAATGTGTGAGGTTTGAAATTGGCATCTGAGAGAGAGAGAGAGAGAGAGAGAGGAGAGAGAGAGAGTACCCAGATAACGCATCACCCATTCATCCATCACGTAATTATGAATTCCTTTTGTACATGAACTGGCCCTGTCAGTCAGCGTCGCTTTGTCATTTTCATTATATACTCCAAGTCTCTGGTGCTCCGCTTTTCTCCTTACATAGTGTTCGGTTATTAATCATGTTTATATTTAAAGATCGTAAAACCACTGGTAACAGGTCAGGAAATACCGCATCACCGCGCCCTCAAGCGGCGCATTGTACAGGTTGGAGGGAGGTAAAGAAGAAACAACTCGCCCGTGCTGCAAACAAAAAGCCTACGCATCTCTAAAACCTTCCGATATCACTCCAGATCACTACCATTGCTACCTTACACGAAGCATATGCACTATTCTTTAAAAAACAACAAAAAAAACGGTCCATAGTCGGAAACAACAAATGTCTTAACTTTCTCATCACTGTTGATATCATGTGTAAAATGGGAAAGGGCCCGGATACAAGGGAGGTAATTAATTTAAATCCAATAAAACCCTTTTTTTTGTGGTTGTTTAGTTTGATAGAGGTGAATACATAAAATAAAGATTTACATTTTTCTCAAATAATTTTACTCGGATCAAACATTAAAAGATTGTACATTTTATATTATATATAGAAATTAACATTATAGTAAATGTTTTATTTATATATATTTTAATTAGTCATTTAAAAATCTAATTTTAGTTAAGTGAAGAAAACAAAAAGTTAATACAGAATCAACAATGCAACCGGAAAGTACGTTTTACTGTACTGAGTCAGTTTCATCTCCAAGTTGTGCTTATAAATATACATTTAGTTGCAGTGCGGAAGAAACGGCTTCCTATATTGTTTCTTTTATCATTAACCGCAGTGGGAGGACAGTTGGTCAGTTTGTGAAATAAAGGGAAATAACTATATCACATCGCTTGCACAAAATTAAAATACAGGGTGTTCCAAAAGTCTTGGGCACATTTGAAGTCCCCATATCTATTTAACTATGAATGGTAGTAAGATAAAAGTTGTGCCATTTTAAAGCTAATTACATTAATTTTTTTGTAAGGCTATTGATTTTTTTATTTCTTTTCAGATATTAAGATTTTTTTAGATTAAGATTTTTTTAGATATCTTTTCAGATTTTTTTAGTTAATGGATAAATTGAGTGAGAAAGAGTCTGGTGACTTCATTTTCCAACAGGATGGAGCGCCACCACACTGGAGCCTCAGGGTTAGACAGTTTCTGAACATAAAACTGCCAGACAGATGGATTGGAAGGTCTGGGCAGAATGATCACGATCTCATGTCCTGGCCACCCAGATCTCCAGATCTCACACCATGCGATTTCTTTTTGTGGGGATTTGTGAAAGGATTGGTATATGTGCCCCCTATTCCCAGAGACGTGGATGAGCTGAAGGCACGAATAACAGAAGCTGTTTCAACCATTGACAATGCAATGCTGGGACGCGTTTGGCAAGAATTGGACTATAGGCTTGATGTGTGTCGTGTGACCAATGGTGCTCACATTGAACATCTTTGAACATTCCATGTAAAAATTGAGATTACAAGCTTTCTGAATTTACCAGATGCGTTTTTATATCCTTAATAGTTTCCGAGATATTCATTGTCAAAATGTGCCCAAGACTTTTGGAACATCCTGTACATCGACTGTTGCTGTGTTGAATGGTTAGTTTTTTTAATGGGACAGAAGTGAACACAATTACAAAATGTTTGAATTATTCAAAAAATATTCCTTTACGCAGAAGCTCTCAATATGTTGATAAACAAACTCACTTCGTTCTATAAGCAAAAGTATTCTTTGACAACTTATCTATATCATTAATTTCAAGAGAAATACAGTAAGTTTAAACTCAAGTATCTTTCACATGTCTATAGACGCTGCAGAGCTCTTCTGTTAAAAAGACCATAAATCTTTGTATCCCTCATCGGAGTGGAAGATATTTTTCTACTGCTCATCACAGGAACTCAAAAATATGCTGGCGATCTTCGATGTATCGATATAAGAAAACTTAATTATTTCTTTTATGCATACAAAAATGGTAGTTATTTCAATACTAAACATAATAGTGAAATATTTGACAAATGTACCGATCTTAGTGTCTAACTAATAAGTTACAAACTAGTTCACAGAAAGAAAGGTTTCGAAAAATAATTAACGTATGGAACAGATCACCAGCAAGAGGCGCTGGAAGGAACGCAGATAAACAACGGAATATCTGAAATAAAAAGACAACTTAAAAACTTTTGAAAGAAGATATCCTATCTGGCTACATGATTTGATAGAAGTCTCTCTCTCTCTCTCTCTGCTGGCTACAATTTCGTTCGAAAGAGTTAGAAACTAAATTGTCTAACCGATCTCGGTATAGAGCATAACGAACTGGCGAAGAGGTCTAGTAATTTTCAGTGTGATTCACGATGGAATTATCGTCTGCTCTCACTCTACTAAAAAACAGCAATCGCTTACGGTCTCTATCAGAGCCAGCCACTTATTTTATTGAAAACCCATGTAGAACAATCATTTGCGGATTGTGTGAAAGTCTTTAAGAATCTAAACCGGATGTCTGTCTTACTAGCCGCGGTCTTTAAGTCAGAGCGAGAGCTCTCAATCTGACAAAGTTTCAACAAGCGGCGCTATTGGTGTCAATGTGGGATGCCTTCTACAAAGATGTTGCTGTGGATAATCAGTCTATATAGGTAGGGTCAGGTAATCACAGATATATGCAGCTTAGTGAATTGTATTCCTGGTATACATTTTTGAGATGTACATATTAAACTATAAAATCAACTATTAAATCCTGTTACTTCTATTTTACTGTAAGAGTCCAGGAATTATTTCAAATTCTGAGGATCTTGTATTTATTTCAGTCGATTTTAAATATGCCAAGATTTCTTTCATAACATCAAAAAAGGTCCCCAAGTTAAAATAATTTTAATGTTTTTACTTTGTCGATGTTGAAGATGCATCATGCGTGTCTATGGAAATCATTAATGACAAAATCCACTTACTGAGTTCAACTTTAGTGATTATTGGGAGAAAACACAAATATCTGACTGTGTACCACGTGATGTCCACCGGAAAGCTGATTGCTTATCACGAGAATGGAGGTTTCCGAGTAGTAGCACTGATGCTGTTTGTGTATGCAGAAAGATAAGGAGACTTGGGGAAAAGATGGCCACTGAAGAACGACGCTGTTGTTGTAGTAGCTCTCCGTGGTCGATAGTGTACAGCATGGTGTTGTTTCCATAAGAGATGGGTAGGGATGAAATCAGTACTGTTGTACATTGCGGTGCATGCCGGGAAAGTCATAGTCGGTTGTAGCATTTAAATGTTTTGTTGAAACAAATGCTATTGTTTTGAAGAAAGCAGGAAAAGCTTACCTAACAGGTGGAGCGGTCTACTCTGCTTTAATCAATCTCAGGTATGGTAGATCACAATTGCATTGACTTTTAACAGAAACACTGAGTATTTAAAACAACTTATTTTTTCCAAATCCAAAGCCGGTGAAGGATAATCAAACTGAATCTCTTTTGTCAGACAGTTTGTTTGTGACCAAACGTCCTGACCATAAAATTTTAGTGTCTGCTCGAGCAAACTTTAAAATTCAGTAAAATTCGAAAATAAATTCGAGGAAAAGATGGCATTGTTCTGACTTTTGGTAACTATAAATACACAATGATATTTTTCTTCGAAGATATTAAAGCAAACATATTCAAAATTTTCTTGAAAAGATTTTATTTGCTTCAAAAATCTGTACTCAATCACTGACGGGACATCTCAACCAATCCCCATCCTGTCTTGTGATCCCACAACATTTGTAAGAAATGAGGTTTGTTAAGGGAGATAGCGGTGTAGAGGAGCTAGTGCACGGTGTTGGCACGTGATACAATAGAGTTAACTGTAAAGATGACGAATTTAACAGAAGTGTATAACATATAAAGGAATATTTATGCTATTTATATATATATTTTTAATTTTTCGTCATGCTGTCGTAATGTCTTTTAAATAATTGCGTTGTGTAGTGTTTTTCACTGTTAAATAGGACATGATCCATACAGCTTTTAACTGTACCTTTGAAATATCATTGCAATTAAAGAATTTTTAACTGGAGAAACTGCAAACACCAATGTAGAAAACTTCTAAAGAAAAGGAAAACAAACAGAAATTTCAGTGGGTAATTTAAGTTCTTGAGTCAAGTTCTTATTTCGGTTTAATGTTGGAATTCTGAATTCGCCACCTTTAGCTGGAGGAGTCTTTTGTCTAGAGTCTCTGTGAGCTCAGACTTACTAATCTGATTCACTGAGAATTAGAAAAGATACATCAGTAGTGGTAAGTTTAGGAGTTCGACATGCTCATTCTGAGAGAGTATTTCCGTCAGCAGGAGAGGCTAGAAGCGGCGGATCGAACACGATTAAAAGTGACGGCCAGAAAGACAACAGAGTAATTGTGATCTGGCCAAGACAGCGCAATAACGTTGTCCCTGACTTTGACACTGGATGGATTCGTGGCAATTGAAGAATCTGAACAACCCTATTGTGTTGAACTGGCGCTACATTAGCGTAATTCTATGAGAGATGAGCACGAAAAGATAAGGTATCTCAAAGGTTTGACTATGGTTGGTTACTCTTTTTTTTGAATAAAGAGTAAATCTTTCTGGGTTTGTGACCCGGCGGAGCTACATCCAGTAACAAAATGCACGTCAGCCAGGAGACAACAAATATGCTTTTAGCGGATTGATTCGTGAACATCCAAAATATCTTTGGCTAAAAGATACTAATACTCAGATATTTATATCCGCTGGTTACCATTTCTGTTGAATAAATTCTAGAAAGTTCAGTTAGCCTGATAGTTGAGCTAACATTACCAACACCTCACTTAAATGATAAGATTATCTAATGGCGCTTTTTCATAAGACAGAGGTTGAATTTACTCGGATGGTTTAGGATGTATTTAATGTATAAGTGTGGAGCAGAAGTTCAGACCTGGTATTAGTTATAATTGCCAATTTTCTAACCGCCTTTGATGTTTTATAGCGATCTCACTGCAGAATAAGAAAAAAAGCAGACCATGCATGGATGCTGAGAATATAGCTGATGGTGCTGAAAGGTCATGTCTTTAGATTGTGTACCTACCATAGCTTTATCTAAGACTTATGATCTTCAAAGATTACTAACTTTGATGTTCATTAACTAATATGAAGTAGTTGATACAGATTAAATTTAGAGTAAACTTTCAAATTCAGCATTTTATCATATATATTACCACCTTTAAGAAAGATTTATCTGTTTAAATTTCAATAAGTTAATAATATACAATTTTAAAAACTAATAGTTTCCATTTATTTTTAGGTACAAGAAGCACCATACATACATTTTGCAAACACCACTTGCCCCCCCCAAAATCTCTAAAAAGGGAGGAAAGTGAAAAAAAACAACAAAACTTAAATACACCCGTTTACCGTATAATTCAGATATCAAAGCAGTTAAGCTGCCATGTAGTAACGATGGAAACACGACGACAGGAATCCATTGAAACCGAAGGTTTGACATCAGAGTAATTTAATGGAATTTTCAGTTATCCCATTAAATCTGAAAGCCAAACCCATTTTTGATAAGCTTATTTTATAATAATTACAAATTCCAAGATAAATCAGAATTTTATTCCATATTTTAAAAGCAGTTTATTTTGGCATAGTTGTTTTAAATACTTTTAAAGTTACTTAAATCGAATTCTGTATTTTTGGTTTTAAGCAGATAGCTCTTGTAATAAGTGTCTTCGCGACATGAACATCAGACCAGTTAATGACAACACCGTTAAAAATCTTACTTTTAATTCGAAAAATAAGGAAACTGGTATCGTGCAAAATAAAACAATTATCTAAAATGTCTTATCTTGAAAATCCGAACAAATCAACTAACACTACGAAAAATCAGACACCGGAAATTATTAATGTCTATGTCCCCTGCCAAGAAAGCCTTTTTAATAAACACTTGACAGAGAAATGTACAAGTTGCTCGAAGACCTGTTGACCTGGTATGGGTTAAAGTGTTTAACGGTGTTGTCTGGAGAAAAACATTGGGGTACCAGGGCTGTTTTCCTGATCTAATGGTATACTTAGTTTATGACTTCGATTTGATGATCTGATGACATTAATGTGTATCACGATCGTTAAAACAGATTAAAATCATAGCAAATGTGAATTTATGTCTTCAGGTAAAGATAATAACCGTGGAAGAAGGAAAATGATTAATATTATATATTATATATTTTTTTTAATTAGAAAATCAAATGCCATGTTCATCGAAGTACTCGCGCAGACTGCGACTCTGATCCTTACTTATCTACTTCCTGAAACCTCATCAAGAAAAGATTGGCCCATATTTACCCAGATAATTAATGGGGGAAAAAGGAAGTAACTTTGAAAAAAATTCTAGTTTAATGTTTTTTGTTGAAAAATAGAAAATCAGTCAAAAGTTTGTTTTTTTTTACATTTTAAGTACAATATATGTAACTAGAGGTCAGAAGTACAAGATAAGCAACAAGAAATGTCTAGATTAGAAAAGTGTTTATTTGTCTTTCTCACCTTCCCGTTGTCAGTACCAGGCAGGGGTCTGAACAGTTTTGTGAATGCCAGTTTTTTTTTTGTAGCCAGGCTTTGTATGCACTAACGAAAAATTCGAATTTACCTCAATGAAGCTTCAGTAAAATCGAAGGCAATTGTTGCATTGTGTCCAGAATTGAAAGAGATCAGGAAAATGCAGCTCTTGATGTCCAAATGTTTTTTTGCGTTATCCATAGCAACAAACTCGATAAGTTCGTATATTAAAATGGGGTTTTATTTTGAAAAGTGAATATAGGATAAGTATGCAGTTCAAATGGGATACAAAGAATTTAGAAATTAAGAAAGAAACTAACAGATTGATGGTACGGAAAACAAACCGTGTTTTTTAACGTTCAAAGGTTTTGTTTTCTAACACTAAATCGATCTTATCTTTTCATTTTAAGTTACAGAATTTCGTGATATAGTACAAAAAAAAGACTTGCTATTTAATTAAATTGCATTGGCGTCCAGTTTTGTTATGTCAGTACGATAGAGTCATCGTCCGGTGCAATAAGTGTTAATATACAAGCGCTTTCTGACTTCAGAATCCGAGCAAATTTTACTAAATGTTGCTGCTTAGCGAGAAAGTTTTGATAACAGTGTTCTCAATAAATGGAGCGTAATCCTGTCCATACCTGACGTCATTAATTAGCCAAAGAAACTACTAGTTAATTATATATACTCGATAATTCTATAAAACATGCTACGAAAATTACACATTGATAAAAGCCTTCTGAAAGTTTCGAACCAGATGTTATTGTTGTTAAGTTTTAATACCCTCTTAAAACCATAGAAATAATAACATAAGTAACATTTGTTATAAAAACCTATAACGTGTTTAGGCAGTGTGTATTTTTGGTTCTGCTTTTACACCAATGCTTTCTCATTTATTTGTTTATAACTCTGACCCTGACGTTTCTAAATGTTATAAGGGGTTCACATAAACCCATCTACCGGTGCCCGAGTTCACTTCTATTGAACCCACGCAATATAATATATAAAGAAGAGACAGATACTTAAAAACAATTATTTACCAACTTTCAGTAAATAAAATTTTAGTTTATAAATTCATTCTAGTTCTGAGATAAACCACTTGTTTATTTCCAGTTTTATCGGGATAAATAATTTGGTCCTTTTAAGCTCTTCAAGATTCATTTTATATATATATATATATTAAATAAGCTAAACCTTTAGGCTTCTATTCTATAAAATAAACAAAGTTGGACTCCACTTACCAAATCCACGGCATTGCACTAGCTAGCGTCCAGTCTTAAAGTAAGACAAATGGAGTTTGCAATTTCGTTTCGTCCTAAACTCGGCGCGGTTTCCAGTCCGCTGTTTTTAATAGCTCTGCAACTTGCTTTCTTAGCGCTTCCTTCACCTGTGTCGCATTCTGGAGGTAATTATAGGCCAGGTGAAGAACGCGCGGAAGTTTTTAATCGGCTAATTATTGATTTCGGTCCAGGCGTGGCCAATAGAAATATTGCTCGGTTAGTTAGTTTTTTTTCTCGTTTCTCTTCTCTCTCTCTCTCTCTCTCTCTCTCTCGTTAGCAGTCGACTGATGTCAACTTCTATCAACAAACCGTTATTTCCACCAAGCCTACCTGCCCCGATCTCATATCAGTTGTATTGTTATCTGAGCTTTTTTAAGTTTTGTTTTTATTAAGCTTTGAACTATACCCCTAAAACACACACACACACACACAACACAAGCACGCTCGCACGCGCGTGTAGAGAAGTCACGTGGTATCAAGTTGACTAGTATTGTCGATTTGTCAGGGTTTTTCCTAACCGGAAGCTTTCCTCAAAGCCGACATAACTCAGACCCTTGTCATTCTTGAGGCTCTATGTCACCGTCTAATGATGCATAAAATGACTTATCTGGACAGTACAGTCAGTCTTTTAATATTTTCGGTTTCTTTGTTAGACTTGAAATCCCTATCATGCGCTTGCTGCCTAGTAGACACGTGGTCGGTCAGTTCGTAGCGGCTTTCTTTTATCAATGACCCATCAGAGTTATGTTTATAAGACAGGAATCCGTGACTGTCCATTTTAAGGAAGGACTGGTTTTATAGCAACACGGAATTAACGGGTGGTGAAGAGCGGAAGTCCCCGCTCTGCTTTGTTCGCTGATCAAGACTACTATATAGGAAAGCGAAAAGAAAATACAGGACTACCTTCTATAGGAATTTCACCTGCTAATCTAGTAGAAAAACTAAAGTGATTCTTTTTACAAATAAGATTAAAGTAAGTAGGTGAAAACTTGGAACTGTATAAGGGCAGAGATGGAAAAGACAGAAAGCATTTTAAGGAAGATGTAAGTAAAAAATAAAACAAAATGAAAAGTTAGTGGGGAAATAAACGGTAACAATTTTTCTAATTGAAATAAAATCAAAAAAAGGAAGTTGAAAAATACGAGATTTAGAAAGAAAACAAAACATGATTTATATATTTCTGGTATTCAGAAAAGAATCTGTGTCGCCAAAGCTGAGTTTTTCGATAGTATAACATTGGAACAAACACCGAAAGAGAACTGTTACACCGGCGGCCATACCTGCAATACAGTTCATCAGACATTGCTAGAAAATAAAATACTTTTACTTGAAACTGCTTTCTAGCAAAAGCATCGGGATAGAAGTTAATGGAAGGCAGAGCGCCAGGATGGGTAATATTTTAAAAGAGATCAATTTGAGCCATCAGTACTGCGTCCAAATGATCTTTTCTATCTCCTTTGTTTTCAATAGACCTTCCATTACAGTCATCTATAGTTAAGTGAAAGCTTTTAGCGATTGCTGAAAACGGAAGGAGTAAGCATGTGTTTGATATCTGTTAAAGTAAATATTTCTTGCAAAATATTCATCGAGTATGGCATATCATAAAGGTATAAAATTTCGATAATGCACGATATAGAAATCAACATTCAGACTACTGTAGTAGAGCAGGTCCGATACTGTTCTCAACACGCACAAAGATTGCACCTTCAATAAATTAATTCCTTTATTTTAGTTAAAGGACGTTGGTGTATCGATTTGCAGGATAACCAGACTGCTAACCTAGGACACGTTCTTGTCGCACTGACCAGAGTCACGAGGAGGGTAATAATATACTTATTACGTATTATTTAAGAAAGTAGCCCAGCTCCAAGATGGATACCGGAAAATGGGTTGGGTGGACGACAGGTCAATCTGCTACAATAAATATTACCACATGAAGATTAGCTCTTTCTTTCTAATTTTATTTAAAATAACTACAACTGCTGACGTCGGAAGCCAGTAGATTAATAAGTAAGTACCACAAATCTGACGCTGAAATATAATCAGTTTGTCGCAAAACGCACTAACCACCGTGTTGACCGCAGACAGGGCGCTTTCTGGTTCTCGGAGGCCAGCACTGAGCAGAATCTACAGGAGGAGACTGCATTCCTGATGGATGGAGGAGCCTCGTGGCAGCTCCTACCTGTCGGCGACATGCGGCCAGGCCGGCTTATCGCTGAAGCGATCTAGCGGGTCTGAATGGACAGTGAAGTGTTGAAGGGAAGGTAGGTTATGATTCACATCCACAGAATGATAAGTTCGAAGAACGCTTCGAGCACCTACTTAAACCAGATTCTGTGTCTTCGTCTGACAATGTGCACCACGAATCGCCCAAAGCAGCGATTTTCTAAACCAACTTCATACAAAAAATATCCCCTGTTCGTCTTATTGAACGGTTTATATGAAGGTGCATTTCGTCCATTTTATATGGTTATATACGTCTACTATTCCTCGTACCTTTATGTAACAGCACCAGGTATCTACAGTTCTGGCTTCCCTCACTCAGCCAACGAGTGGATTGTTATCTTCCACCATACTCGCATAAAAGGTGGGGACGTCTTACTGAACCACGGGACCGTCATAACTGTCGTGTGGCGCGTGATTTATAACACCCTGGCTGTTGGCACTATTTACTATTACCGCACAAACCACTTTATCTCTCTATACGGTAGGCACGCGGGAGTTTAACCAAAGTTTATCACCTTCTGTCCAATTCAGATCTGTTCATAAAACGTAACTAATAATTCGGTGGGTGCAGATAATACAAGACTTGTTGCTCCGAATTGATCAATATCTGTCTGACTTGAGCCATGTCTTTTCATCTCTCCAGTGTTAGAGAGTGTTCGTGCGCGCGCGCGCGGGTGTGTTTAAAATGTGGCTTTTAGTACATCATACTTGACTGAAAATAGCGTAAGATTCGGATCTGTCACATTAATTTCTTCCTAGTAAATTAGTTTTCATAACAGTTTGACTTTAATTCACTATTTTTATCAATGGGTTTTGCATCGGAAATAAATAACAAAGAAAAAGTTGTTGAATGGTTCTAAAAACAGTAAATAAGTCTGTTCCGTTTACTATTTTTTGTTGTGTTTTGGCAAAACATTCGCTTTCTTAGGCTGGGTTGGAAATGCAGATCTGAAGAAATGTTGGCAGTTGTTTTCCAACTCCAGTGAATTTTAATAAACAGATAATTAAAAATTAAAACCTTAAAAGAAAGAAAAGTTCCTGTTCATGCTCCAAAAAAATCAAACAAAAAAAAAAAACGTGTATTTATAGTATATATTCATGTAAACTATTATTCTGGCTGTGATTTAAACCCAATATACAACCCGCTTCATTCTGCTGGACCAACACAAGAAGCTGTGTAATCAGTACATTATCAATCAATAAAGGCAGATTTTTATTCGTATCGAGTCTCCACTCTTTTTTTAAAAAGTTAAGAAATGAAAATAAAACAGCTGTCTTTGTCATTATGCCAATTTTCCTAATGTAGACTTTATTTTTCAACCACGAAGCAATAAAAATGACGATAAGGTTCGATTAGATGGAGGGGGTGCTCACAATTCACAAGGGAAGCGCGTGCAGATAAACTGACTAATTTAAGAAAAACAAAATATATATCACCTGAAAACGTTTAATAAGTCGTCCATCCACACTGGGCGCTTCATTCTTTTTGGTTGTTGCTAACTTATACTTAGCATCGTTAGCATATCCCTGCACATTTCCTATCAGTCATTGTTTTAATTGTTCTCGGTGTGTTTCTGTTTCCACAGGTTAACTCGACCAGGCAATTAAAAATAAGAAGTACAAATAATTTACAGAACTTTGTGTGGAGAAGGTACTGTCTGCAATCCACCGTTTGCGAAGCTTTCAGTAACTGATTACTATGATCTGTCACCTTTCCGCTGAGAAATATTACGTTACAAGTTACGAAAAGCAGACGAATTTACTCGTGGGCAAAGATATTCTTGGCTAAAGTTTATTAAAGATAATCATCCTGCCATCTGAATTTTGTTTTTATAGACAATTTAAAATATATAATAAGTTGAGGACATACTGTTCTTAAACAAATATCATTTTAAAGTTTCATAATGTTTCCATAACATGTCTGATACCGGTAGAAGAAGCGTGTGTGTGTGTGTGGTGTGTGTGTGTGTGTGTGTGTGTGTGTGTGTGTGTGTTTAAGCGTTTTTGTTTCATATTCTGGAATATACTGGAAAATTATTTCCGCAGACACCAGTTCGTGTTATTCTAACATCTTGCCAATATTTTACAAGCAATTGATCAGAGCTAGTAAATCATCGCTAATCTCTTTGTTGCCACTGTCCTACTCTACTCTCTTATTTCCCTTGTAATAACTCTCCACTGATAAGTCGTGTACAGTCTTTAGTGACGTTAATTTAAAGGCACTCTTTCGCTCTCGGCTAGAATCTTGAAGGCTCGCGGACAGCGCTGATTCTTTCTAAGATGTCTACCTCCTTGTAATTAAGAGCGAACAGGTACCAATCATCAATGAAGCAAAAAAATATTTACTCATTGCTTTTGTCAGGTAACATTGCCCGCCTGGTCTGTCACACGCGCTCCTTAGTTGACGAGCGTTCGTCGTGTGTGGGAGCGTTTGCCGGGAATTACGCACACTCGCCAGAACCGGAAGTACTTATGGAGAATCAGACATGCACAACGGAGATATTGATGACGTGATGATGCTCAGTAAATTTTTATTGGCAAACATTCACTCACTTTTAAGTAAGTACTTCATGAAACAAATTATCTTTCGTTCCCTTTAAGGTATCTACACAACAAGTGTGTTTTACATAGGCTGTTTAAAGGTGCTAAGGACATCTCATCTTCAAGCAACCTAAGTCTTTCTAACCAAGTACAGGTAATTTTAGAACCATCTGCTCCTTTAATTTTGATCTGGGATCTTCAGATTTTATTGATATTTTCTCTAAATTCACTTAAATATCATTTCATTATACAAACTGTTTGCTGAAGATCTAGCTTTAACATATTAATGTTAATGCCAGACAACGTAAATTGCTAGTGGCAACGTGACTAATTTTGTGACCCTTTATTTTAATATGCGAGTTTTTCACATCTAAATCATGTGACGTTCAAAAACACTGCGAACGGTTCATCCGTCCGACCACATCTGCGAAAGAAGAAAACTGGAAATGGTGCATAAGGATAAAAAGATTTTAAAAATTTGTAGTGGATAATCAAATACAAAGTTAATCGGTGGCATCTTGATTCCCCAAATCAATTTATGCAAAATTTTTCGCGATTGGGCGTCAATATAACTACAAATAGAGTCTGCCAGTCAGGGTATGATCACTCCTCAGTCAGCTCGAGTAAACTTGAGGTTTCCTGTCAGTATTTCATCAGTCACTAGTGCAGCTGAGTTTACTGCTAAGTGTTTGATCATTTATCACTAAAGCTAAAAATGAGTTGACTGTTTTAATGTAACTGCGAATATAGATAGATTTTCTAATCTGTGTTTCATCAATCATCGATGCAGCTACGGGGCAGTGATTTATTTGTCATTATTATGTCTTGCAAAGTTTTCTTGATCAGATTTCTATCTCTCATCAGTAGCTACAAGCAGAGCTCCGATGTCACTATCTTGTCACTTCTCAGTGTATTTAAAACAGTGTTTTCTTGTTAGGGTTCCAACAGTCAATACTATCTACGAGCAGATTTTATATGACAATGTTTAAACATTCAACACTGTCGCTACCAGGAAACTCTTCTTTTGAGCCTTTTACCAGTCATCTCCATAGCGTCGAAAAGAGTTTCATGGTCAGTGTATGGTGACTCATCAGAGAAGAATCTTTATGGAGCCTTTTAGAAGTCATCCCATAAAGATCAGATCTTTATTGTCATTATTTGTTAAATCAACTCTGTAGAAGAGAACAGAGTTGTCTTGTTACTGTTTCAACAGTCGTCTCTGTAGATACGAGAGGAGCTGCTTTGCTATTGATTGATCATTCGTTATTGTTTGATCAGTCATCCTTCTAGACGCGAACAGAGTTGTTTATTTTATCTTTGATCATCCATCAGTATAGATGTAAGCAAAGTTGTTTCCTAATTGTTTTATCTATCATAATTGCACATGCGAACAGAATTATTATGTTACTGTTTTATCAAATCCTTAGATGCGGACAAAGTTGTATTGTTATTGTTTGATCATTAATAACTCTTAGATGCTACCACAGTTACTTATTGTTTGATATGTGATCACTGCAGATGCGAGTAGAGTTGTCTTTTTGCTGTTATATCAGTCATTAGTGTAATGCGAAAAGTGTTGTCTAGGTATTTTTTTATCTCCCACACTGTAGGTGCGAAACAATTCGTTTGTTTTACTTTTGATCAGCCACTGATGTAGGTGCGAGTTGAGTTGTTCTTTATCCGTTCGTCAGTCGTCACTGTAGGTGCGAATTGTCTTGTTATTCTTTGATCAGTCATTACAGTAGATTCGTGCAGGTTTTGTATAGTTATTCTTTAGATAGATGCGAGCAGAGTTGACATGTGATTGACTGAACAGTCATCACCGTAGCTACGAGCGAAGTTTTCTTTCCAGAGTTAGTAATTCGTATCCGTACCTACAAGATAAAATCTGACCGGCAGTTCATCAGTCTTAATCAGAGCAACAATTTGAGATTTTCATCAGTGTTTAATCTTTTACTACTATAGATACGGACTGAATTTTTTTTACATATACAGGTTGAAAATCCCTTATCCGGAATCCTTTGGGCCGAATGTGTTTCGGATTTCGGAATATAGATCTACCGGCATAATGTGGCTACTGACCAGCGGGCACGTGGATACATACGGCTATTTTAAATCATTTGTGTATGAAACCATAAGAAAAAGATGTACATTTAACCATCAGAAAGGCAGGCCTGCCGGTACAGTATGGGCGTTTGCAGGCCTTTTTGACATTTTCACAACAACAACAACAAAGCGCAAAAATTACCGTGAGTGATGCGCGTACATCAAGCGTGTCGAGACCCGCGCGTTGCCTAGGAACCTTCCCAGAACCTTCTGGAATTTTCCACTGAAGGTGCTCCAAACATATTTCATATTTTTGAGCTTTTCGGTTTTCAGAATTTCGGATAATGGACTATATACCTGTATTTTATTAGTGATGGGTTCCCTTTAAGTGGAAAATTAATAAATACATCACAAGTATTTCTTTTTACTAAGCTTTTTTAGAAGCTGAAATAATTTATATTTACTGTTTGAAAACTCTTTTGCAACTATTCATTGGAACTAGATTAATATATTACTAAATAATAGCCTTTATATTTTGTTATTTGGGTGTTTCTTCTGTTCTTATTATTTATATTATTTTGAGAGTTACTTGATAATCTGGATTACTACCCTAAACAACCGAGTCCAAAATTTAACATTTTAATTATCTCCCCTGAGACAACTTTGATAGTTGCTTTTTCTTTATTCATTTTTGACGCTGTGGGCACTTTAATATTTTTTTAAACAGAACGAGAGACAGAGAAACGCTACAAACGATGACCCAGTTTGACTGTCACTTTTTTATAGTACAGGAACAACAAGTCGATCAGAGTTTCTTCCCATGACACCGTTGTCAAGACACCACTGTTATTCCACACTTTCCAACATGCTGCAGAGGAGAGGAGAACAAGCAAGCAGACGGAGCTCCTACTGCTCTTCCAGCAAACAAAACTAAGTCAAAGTTTTATAAATATACTCATCGTTTTAATTATTCAGCACAAACAAAGTTGTGACTTTGAACTTTTCTGCAAAGATTTTTATTTTCTTCCTTAATCTCCACTTAGTGAGTTTATGTTATCTGAGAGTTTAATCTGGCTTGTTCTTAGGAACAGGTGCTCCTGCTCGGGACAAGCGGACTCTTCTCCCACCTACCGTTCTCGGGGTAGCCTGGACCTGTGCTAGGTCTATCTCTCTTTTACATACATACATATAAATCTCCTTTCTAACCCTGCTTTCATATATGATACTAATAAAACATGTTTCCTATATTATGTTATGTAAAATCGGTTTTTGGAAATTACGTTGACAATGACTCGTAGCTTCATCTCAGTCTTTCTGATTGATGCTGTTCCACGTCAGCCAAGTCAGAAGAAACCACGGACAATGGGAGAGAGAGAGAGAGAGAGAGAGAGAGATGGAGAGAGAGAGAGAGAGAGAGAGAGAGAGAGAGAGAGAGGAGAGAGAGAGAGCGAGAGAGAGAGATAGAGAGAGAGAGAGAGAGAGAGAGAGAGAGAGATGGAGAGAGAGAGAATAAATAATACAGGATAGGAAAATATTAGTCGGGATAGGCAGTGAAGTTGGATGTCACAAATTATCTCATATTCCATAGCAACACGTAAGGTTAATGCTTAAGCTCTGGTCTGATAGAGCCTTGATGTATTCGAATATTTAAAAGAGAAACATTATAAAAACAATATTCCTTATACAAGACCTGTTCGTTTGTCGCGTTCTAACTGTAAAGTAAATAGCGAACCCAATCATCAAATAATAATAATAATAATAATAATAATAATAATAATAAATAATAATAATAATAATAATAATAATAATAATAATATAATAATAATAATAATAATAATAATTTCACTGTAAACTATTCTTGTTGTTTGTTTTACAAAATTCCACTAAAACTAAATCGTTAATATAGATGATGAGTGAGTATCCAGCGCGGAAGGACAGAGAGACCCGACTGCTGCCCTACTCGTAGGTCCGCTGAAGATGTCCCAACTTCCGGATCGGTGAAACAAACAGAACAAGGGAGAGAGAGAGAGCGGGAATAGCCGGTGTCCTGCTAACAGCGGGGGGTCAGCGGCGCCATTAGGGACCCGGTACGTGTGAGTAGTTTCCATGGATACACGACAAAAGTGAAAGTTAATTAAAAGAGACGGAAGGGCGTTTCTTTTCTTGGTAGGGAGTGTTTACACTAATACTCCCCCACGTGGAAACCCCTCCGGGGACAGTCAAACACTCATCGATTCAGGAAATTTACGCTATACTCACAAATAAAACCTCCTCCGCTTGTTACTTATCGATTATCTACCTAGTCTCGTTACTGGTGATCAGTTTTATGTATATTTCCAAGAATTAACTTAGGCTCGCTGGAGGAAATGTCCGCGCCTCGATTCTCCACAACAAAATCCGTTTTTAGTCACCTTTAAAATGTCTGTTCTTTCAAGTGGCCGCACTCGGCGATAAACACCGGCCCGTTAGCTTCGCGGGAGGCATGCGAGGACCCCTATCGGTAGTTCCGCTCTCCTACAACAAGACTGGTGACCAAACCAAAGGACATCTGTTGAAAAGGAGCTGTCAGATTCTAAACTTTTGCTCACCGACGACTGCGCTCCAAGAGATTACGCCGAAGACCCCCAGTCCAAACCAGGGGAAAGCTGCGTACGTACCTCATAATATCGCACGTCGCCCGCTGAGCACAAAACGACTTGTCACTTCTTTTACTATCTTTCAGCAAGGAAACACAGATAGCCTACATTATCACGGAGTCATTATGAAATTTATAATAATAATAATAATATTGATAAAATACGAAATAAATGCCTGTTTAATATATTATTTACCATATTTAATACACTTTATACCATTACACCATACAATCTTACATCTAATGTTCTAAATATAGTGATGAAATATTGAGATGAGCAGCAGGTGCCATCAAGGTCAATTAAATAATATGCAGTTCATGTAGCATGGAGATAACGGAACACCAGAGATGTTTGAAGAATTAAGACAGCGACATTTCAGAAGCAGGTAGAGCGATAAAGAGCGGAAGCTTTGAGGAAAACTATCACTGGCATCAGACAGCGACAGAAAAGCATACATAACCGGAGCCCTATTATACCCCCGAACGGTCCCAAACCAACCGCTCTTCCGCATCACGCAAACTTGATTAGTTTCTAAATCTGATAACTTAACAAAATTTATTTTTAAAAAAAAAAACTATCCGACAAAATCTCTGCATAATTTATCAACAAGAAACGGAGAAAGCGGTTCGTCTAACGTCGAGAAGAGACAACCAACCCTATTGCACTGTTCTGATAAATTTCGATTTAAAAACAGTTTTCACATCCGTGTGCAATGTAACGAAAGGAACTTATCCTGCGACATCACTCTGTCGTCATGAGGTCCTCACAGGTTCCAGTCTTCGTGACGTTTTATTCTTGTAATGTTTTCCCTTCAGTTATCTTATCTTACATCAGCTATGATAGTAATTCCACAGAGCTCGAAGATAACGAAGGAAAATACATGTAAATAAACTGTGGCGAAAAAATTTTCAATAAATTCTTTAATTTTATTACAAAACCGTTTTTGTTACTAGATCCCTTTAGGTAAATGCAACTTCCCCCTTTATTATAATTTGAACAACTAAATAATTAGGGACTAACAAACAAAATCTATTTAAGTTGTTACACTTTTACTCCCGTAAAAAATAGTTTGTTTTACAAAGCTATTGGCTTAGAAAGCTTTTATATCCATTATAGTCATAACTTCATTTGTAGTCTGCTAGTTTGAAATTGCGCTTAGTCGGATGATACTTCGCTGTTTTTGGTGCTATCACCCCACCGCTTCTCCAGCGGCCAACAAAACGTCTGCACCTCGCCAAAGTTCTGGTCTTAAAAGACTTGGCAATCACAGTCTACGCCTTCACGAACCATTCTAACCATTTGCACTAAGCATAAACCTGGGACGCCTACCGAAACACCAAAAAATCGCCATCATCGCACACCAAAACGGTTATTTTTAGAACTGAATCCTTCTGATGGCGACATCGGGAGATTGCTGAAACGTAGACCGTCTTTTTACATTGACAAAGTGGTAGGAAATACCCGAACGAAACGGTTTAGTTTCAGTGACTGCTGCTATCAAGAAAACTCCACCAATTACGCCATTATTTCCACCAACAAATTCATTCTACTGAAGTTACTGTACCACCAGATATTTTTCATAGTTTTGTTTTTTATTTCATGTGTGGATGTCTACATAAATACTAATTTTGCCACTCAAATCAGGTGTAACTATGTAAAGACTGGACTTCTAACTAGGGTGATAAAACCGTCAAGTTTATTTAGCTGATACGTCCAAGCATCATAAATGAGCCAAAGAATGGTCTAGAACCGTTTCCACCAACTTGGCTACAATATGTATGTAGCTGGTTGAAGAACAAGTCTGGAAAAATGCTTGAATATTGGCTTGCGTATTCTTTTCCGATGAATACAGATTCAAACAATTCACTTCGTCTGGAGATTGCACCTGAATTTGGAGAAACCTCACAAAGATCTCCGACCCCACTGTTTGCAGCCCACGGTCAAGTATGGATGCAGGGTTGTTGTAGTGAAGGCTTTAATTTGGCATAGTAAAAAAAAAACAAAAATACAGAACCGGTGCATGTGGAAGATCGTCTCAATTCTGCCGGCTATTTTGATATTCTAAAGCCATCTTCCATTTTTTAAACATGTTATACTTGGATGTGCTGCCCATATTCTTCAGGAAGATGGTGTCACACAGTTCCAGTGACCACGTTTTAGAAGAGAACGTAAGATATTTGACTTTTTTCCTGAGTTCCCTAAAGCTCTGACATATCCAATTAAAAAATTATGGAATCGTTAGCTGAGAGTAACATGTCCCGAAAATATGATGGAATTAAAGGAAAGTGACACAGATATAGAGGAAAATGAATGAACTAGACCGTGCCAAAAACCATGAAGGAAGGCTAGATCTACGTGCTGCTAATGTTGCCTCAACCAACTACTAACAGACATATCTTTCTTTATATTCCTTATTGCGCAACAAACCAAAATATTGTAGCGACAATAATTTTCCAAAACATGGCTGTCTTCAAAATATCGATCTGAAGATACTTAAGTATTTCTTTCTTATGTACCTTTGTTAATTTGCGTTCAGTCAGATTACCTTTCAATCCGATGACTCATAAGTAGTAGATATTTTATGTTAAAATCGTGTAGATTTTAAATATTTCAGTTTTTGTATTTTAAGGTTGAGGCGCCGGGGGGGGGCACGACTTTTTTTTAAGGATATAGGTGGCCTAAAATAATGGAGTCAGAATCTGACATTTAATAGCGACAACATTTCTTAAAAGAGAAACCAGTCAGGCATGACTGGACACACTTTTAGTTTCAGAGTCACCGTTTAAAACTGGTTCCAGGTGTATCTGTTCTCTAGATGCTTTGTCCAAGATGGGAGGAGGAAGTGCGTAGAAGGTAAGCGGTTTTAAATAAATTACCTGAGTTTGATTGATTACGGCCGAGGTTTTGACGTCGACTGGATGTATGCACGTGCGCTGCTTTAATGGTCAGTTCATCATCAAGGGCAGTTCATTTTCTTACCGCTTCAATGTCCGCGGGACGTAGCGGTCGATGACCACACGACCCTAAGGGGGAGAAGGCGTTTAGAAAGAACCCGCTGACCGTCACACAGTGGGCGAGAAAGAAAGATGAAATGGCCTACGGATTATAAACTAGATTGATCGGTAGCGGAGCGCTGTCTATCAGGGGGGCGCCTCAGATCTCGGTGACTCGCTAATCCCGCGATGATCGCGCAGCCCCTGACGTCCTCGACAAACGGCCCCATCCCACGCTATTCCCTGACCACCGGGCGTGCCACTAAACTGGCCGGTGGAAATAACAGTTTGTAATTAAACATCTAAAAAGAAAAGATATCAGAAAACCCAGTATAGTCTAAACTGTTTTCGCCAGTCTCACCAATAATATAGTTCTGTTAATGCTACACACACCTTTTTAAAGCCAAAGTCGCACAATCCTCCTCCATCTCGCCTTTTAAAGTACATTTATTGCAATTTTATTTTGCACATCACTCATTTTCTTTTTTCTTTTAATTTGCTTAAAAGCATTTGTCAAAACAGACTGATAAAATTTCGCTTTCAGACACTAACATACATCGCAATTCTTTTCAAACTTCTAAACTTGTAACCTCTCTCACTCTTCTTTAATGTTAGTTGCATATTTTCAGAGCTGTCATAAAAATTTAGACGCCAGAAGGGTGTAATTTAACCAGCTGGTAAGTGGATAAGTAAATAGCTCTCTGGCAAGAGATAATTTTTAAAAAAAATTATTTAAAATCTATAATAATTCTGAAATCATAAAACGTTTTACATAAAAATTATTGAAATATGTAAAAAGCTGACCGTCAATTGTCGTATTATTGTCTGTTAGAGTGTAAACTAGTAATAATAAGTTCATAATACTTTAATCTAGATGGTTATTCATCAAAGAAAACCCCTAAGTTTAGTCACTCTAACGTTTTCTCTCAGTTACCTCACTAAGTCAGCAAAACCAGATCGCTAATGTGTGTGAAATGACGTATTTAAAATTATCTCGATAAAAAGTCGTTTTATGGAGTTAGACACAACTCTGAAGAGTTCGCAGACGAACAGACGAAAAACATGCAGAGAACCGATATTAGATTTCTGCTTTACCATTTTAGCGACAAATTTGTTTTGCATTTTTCTTGTTCTTAAAGTTGTTAGAATTCGGAAAAATCTCTCAAGCTACGTTTGTCATCATGGCTAACGATAAGTATTGACTGATTAATATATAGAAAGGGAAAGTGATAAGATCACAATAAAACTCCATCAGTACAAAATTTCTTTTCTTTTCTTTTAAATGTTTTCGCTTTACATCTTTAACTGTCTTCCATTTAATATCCACGTGACTACGAGCTCAAAGAGTCCCGTAAGGGACAAAATCTAAGTAATGGTCTACAGGATGAATAACCCGCTGTCGCTCTGTCGGTGACAAATAGGAAGAAGCTAAAGACATGTAAAAAGAAAGAAGAGTGAGGAGTATGGCGACAGTCAACTGCTACGCCCATCAGGGTGGCCATATAGAACGAGCATGTTCAGCCCAGTGGTGTGTAAAAAATCACTGGAATGGATACGGGGGATATGGTTAGAATGCAAAATTTTCTTTTGTTTTCTTTTAAAACTGAGATTGAGAAAAAAGGGGTTAGAATGTATAAAAAAGAGAAAATTAATCCTTGCTGGTTACATGTCTCAGTGGAATGCGGCGATAGCTTGGTTCTCAAGATGTTTTCAAGAGCAATTTAACAGAAGACTGGGCTCCAATCAATCACTGGAACAACAATGGTACGAAAGCTGTTTTTGTATCCACTTCTGATTCTCATTGAGGAATCATCCACAAGTTATGGAGCAAAGATCTCATGAAAAGCAATGTATGGTTCACTTTGTGGAAAATCCTACTACCAGACTGACCGCTGTCCAACACAAAGGCCAACTGTTAGTCCAGAAACAACAATATAAGCTTAAAAAACAGGGGGAGTATTCTAAAATTCTGAGGTCACCATGACCGTCTTGGGTGACGATCTCACAACCAAACTCAATCAGGGAGAGATGATCCAATTACATAAAACGCTAACTCTATGATATCGCTTAGCCATAAGTCAGAAAAACGAAATCCAGCCTAGAAAACTTCCTAAACTACGTTCTATTGTTTTATAACATTTTTCTATTAGTTGCGAACAAGTACAAATTATGTAATAAAACTGCAGATCATTTAGGTTTTAACTATCTCTATATGATCTATATAAATTGATGACTGACTAGAAATTATGTTCCACTAACCACATTAGACTCTTAGATATATACAAAAGTTTCTGGTTTTTCTATTTCTAATGAAACGAAATTTCCTACGTACAAAAGAGTTGGGACACTTGCTGTGAAATTGATATTTGAGCTCCCTCGTTTTAACAAACGAATTTAAATACACATCACATTGCTTATTATATGCACAAAACATGCCTTTACAATGTATTGCTATATGTTTACATATTCTCTGGAAAAAATATTTGAATCGGAAATGTCCGATTTGTACCGCGACAAAAACGTTGCAAAACCTTAAATATTTTTCAAAATTCCAAATTACAATCGAACAAATGCATGGAAATCATCAATTGACTAGTAGTGGGTGGCGTATCCGTGATTTTCGATCACTTCTTCACAACGACGGAGCATGGATTCGACCAAATGAAGGCAGTCACAATTGGTCATTTCCTGCCAGCTTTTCTCGACGGCCTGCCAGAAATGGTCTTGATTGAGATTCTTGAGTTTGGCCACCTTGGCATCCAGCTGCTTCCAAGCATTTTCGATTGGGTTGAGATCCGGACTTTGGGGCGGCCAGCGCATGACATCCATTCCTAGTTGGGTGGTGAGGGAAGTGACGACTCTGGCGGTGTGGATCGGAGCATTGTCGTGCTGGAAGCACGTTCTCGTCGATGTAATCGACGATGAAATCCGTCAGTAAAATTCAGTAGGTTTGGGTGGTCGCTCAGCCCCTCATCAACTTGAGAGAGCCTGGTCCCGCCGCGCTCATACACCCCCGACCATCGACGATCCTCCTCCGGCCTGCACCGTCGGTCGAGTGCACTTTATATTGTATTTTTGACCATGGTAACGTCGAACGTATACTCAGCCAGCACTGTGAATGCGCGTACTCATCGTTTCGTCGGAAAAGATTGAACTTTGGTCCAGTTTTTGTGCGCTTTAGCCATGCTATGCAGATGCGCCTGTTCTTGTTGCTGATCAATGGTTTTTTCTGGGCGATTCGTCCAAAGAGATTCCCCTCGAATAGACGACGTTGAAAAGTGCGACAGGAGACATTCACTCCGCTCAGGGAGGCTCGAATGGCCGTCGATGTCTGGAAACGATTGGCCCTGGATTTGTGACAAATGAGTCGATCCATTTTGATGTCACATTTTCGCGGTCTTCCGTTTCGCATTTTTGGTTTCGTGTTTCCGGTCTCCTTGTACTGCTTCAGAATGCGGTTTACAGTGCTTTTCGGGCAAATGACTCGATCAGCTATCTCCCGACAAGGCAGATATTCTTCTTGGTGGTGCTCAACTATCAAGTCTCTGATTTCAGACGACGTTGTCTTGCCAGGCATGGTGCAAAAATGATCTTAAATGGTCTTAGATGACATGATTATATTCATTTGATCCATTAAAAATGATATTCAGGGGAATAAATGTATGCACAGATTTTGTTCACAGTCCCAACTCTTTTGTCATGGTACAAATTTGACTATGCTAATTTAAATATTTTTTCCAGCCAACAGATACACATCTGACGTTTGTTGTTTTTACACATTGTAAAGCATGTTTTATACAACTTATGGACAATAGGAGGGCTATCTGTATGCAAATGAAAAAACAAGAGAGCTCAAATATCAATTTCACATCAAATATCCCAAATCTTTTGTCCGGCACTGTACGTGATGTCAAATGCCAGGCAATTTAAACCTTTCAGTTAAATGTCGTCAATCCTCTCTAACCATTCTGACTCATTTCCACACGTCATTGTCATTATATTTTAGAATATGTTTAAGACATTTTACTGTAAAATTTGCTTTCAATCAGGTCTACACTTTATAATGCCATAATTTCCTGTAGATACCGCGCAGATGAGCTGCTGTTTATTGTGTATTAGTTACCGGGAAAACCATAAACTTTCTGCAGATAATTCGGTGGTGTGGGTCTAGAATAAGTGGACTGTTTAGCTGGACAAAACTGCAAAGCTCCCATTTCACGCCTCTCTAATTAAAACTATTTTAACTTTCATTAATTCTGAAAATAAATCAAAGATATTTTTTATTTTTAAAATAAAAGTCATATAGTTGAAATTTAAACTAATGTTATATACTACTTAGCATGCAGAGTTTACAATATTTAAGTTGGTATTTTACTCACAGATAAGATACGAGCTTCTACTCAGCAGTAAATCGCCTTGCGATAGTTAAATACCAGCAGTGGAAGGAAGAAATTGGTTTAACCCTTGTACTTTCTAATGGACTGATATCCGACATAAAAAATCTCTGCCGATAAAAAAAGCGCTGGACGTCTACAGCGCACTGAGATGTCAGGTGTTTGTACGAACTACTGCCAGAGATGATATGGAGAAATTTATCATCCATAAATCTAAGTGGGAAGTAGATTAAGGAGTCGACGTGTTCACCAGTCTGAACACGGAGATAACTCTGCTGGGGTCTGACACTTCCGAATTTGGCAGAAAATCCACACTAGAATCTCCATTTTTAGATGTGAGGGAAAACAGAAGGAAACCAACGCGACTGACTGGTGAAGAAGAGACCAAGTCAGGAAGATACGAGCTGGTCCATAATCACTCGGTCGCCAAAAGAGTAATTAAAATAAATTTTTAATAAAAATTTAACATATTTATTCAAATGAAAAATTTTTTCTTCGAACCCGCGGCCGTCGTTGACACAAAATTCATTCAACAAAGGAAGCCACCTGGTGTCAGTTTCATAGACTTGGCAGGAAAGAACAGGGTGCAGGATTTAGTTGCAGCTTACCACAATTACTAGAAATATTCGTGGATAAGATGTGGGAGAAAACTTACGCAGCTGATTGGTGAAGAAAAGCGAATAAAGGTCATGCTGGAGGTATCATCTGTGCTGCACAGATTTTAAATCATTTTTTACATCTAAATGGCTTATTTCTCTATTTATTCGCTTTAAAAAGAAAGAAACTTGGAGAGATACTTTGGCGACTGTTATTCGTATTCTCCAGACACCCGTAACAAGCTGAATGATCAGGTAATTAACTCCGTGCTCTAATTTTGTTTTCAGGGGTGGCTAGTTGCACATCTAGAATTTCCGGTACAGTTAAATTAATGTTAGTGATTTTAGTAACGGAGGAGAGTCGAGACGCAGCACCAGAAAATTCCGCTCAGAGAGACACCGCTGTTTTATAGGGTACAAGAAATGGCCCCAACGTCATCCAGCTTGAGGGGGCACCGTGACGGCGTGGACACAGAGTGGTACACGAACTGGAGAAACCGCTCGTGGGTGACGATAAAATGCCGCAGTAACAGGCAAACTCGAAAACCTTTCGGGAAAGGCGGGAAGCAATCAAAGGAAAAGTAATTCCACCTGCCAGGCAAACCGGCCTGTTCCGTTGTTGTTACCCCTGACAGGTACTTATCACTAAGCCTGTCAGCTGGTTCCTGATGACCACTGGCTAAGTTGAGTAGATTTATAATAACTCATCTTCCAGCAGGTTAGTCTGACACCATCACTCAAATCAAAATTTCCCAAGAAAAAATTTTGATATTCGTCACGTTTTAATCAGATTTTCTCCTTTCTTGCTTATATAGTTCAGGTTTGTGCAGAATTGTAACACCAAATGACTCGTTAATCGACCGCATGGCACAAACCTGGTTCTAGATCACGTGTTCTATAACAATGAAAGAAAACTTTGATGATATATCTGATGATGATTGTAAAAAAATAACATCACGTGCATCACATAAAATAAATTCTTAGATGTGTAAACAAACCAGTATTTTCCCCATGCAACTAAATTTTAAAGAAATAGTAACTCACCTTGAAGTCTATACATAAACGATGTATATTTCAATCCAGTATAAATAAAGCAAAAATTACTCTTGAAGAGTTACATTCCTTTATAATGAAATGAATTTCACTATTATTTTGTGACGTAAATAAACATAGTAATACATTCTGCTGCCCACATAACCTCTTTAGTTTTGCTCTGCTGTCAGGATAATCTCTTAATTTTGGCTAATGGAAGAAAGCTATTTTGTTTTTACAACTATTTTCTCAGTATGTTAGTGTAGGTGATTATAAAATCTCAAAATAAGGAAGATACAGAATGGAAAAAGAAATTTCTGCAAAAAAGTACAAAAGGTTTGAAATACACGTGGGAAGGAAATCATTTTTGTGATATGTTACTACTTATTTATGTTACCTCTATTTCTTAAGTTGGAGAATTTTTAGGGCTGCGTCATTCTTCTTGGTTCCTCAGCCATTTTAGCCAAGTAGTTTCTTATCACTCACAAGACAAGATTATATCCTGTTTTAAAATTTAAAGATAATACATAAACTTCACTTTAAAACGAACAATAAGGATATCCAAAAATAGCAATCAGTAAATCCCGTATTTATAACTGACAGATTCTACTAAACATAAAAGATTTTGGAAAGCAATTAAGTATTTAGTAAATTGGCTGCTTCTCCTGGAGTTATGTTATATATACATTTGTTTATAATAAACGTTGGAAAAATA
The DNA here is from genome assembly GCA_018389105.1 of Nautilus pompilius. Taxonomy (NCBI): domain Eukaryota; kingdom Metazoa; phylum Mollusca; class Cephalopoda; order Nautilida; family Nautilidae; genus Nautilus; species Nautilus pompilius. The sequence goes on along the minus strand of JACATO010000961.1, from coordinate 646,361 downwards.
AATTTAGCCCTCTCAGTTCAAACAGGTGATGATTATATCTTTTATCTGCAAACTCACTACTTTAAAATGTTGAAAAATACGTAACAATGGTAAAAACAAACTACACTAATTATAATGAGCTGAAAGAATGGTTTTTCTGCAAAACATAATCCAGTTAAGTTTTGCTTTTTAACAGTAAATCTAATTTATGTGTGAATCAGTTTTATTTCGTGGTTCATTGTCTTATGTGAATGTACTTCGTAGATGTTTTCTCTGGAAAATAAGTGATGTTATTCTTTTAATCACTTCCTTACTGCTTAAATTATCTTTTGTTGTTCAAAAATGGTATCATATTTAGAATAAAAGCAACAGAAAAGAAGCTTTAAAACTATTTTACTGCGAGTTAATATAAGGCTTATTTCTTAAAAAGAGGGTTTTAGTACAACGCGAATTTCTTCAACTACACAATATATAAAAAAAAACTCAAAGTACTCTTTTATTTGTTTGTCTCTCATTTTAGTTTACAGGAAGTAAGAGAAAATGAATAAAGAGGGAAAATAGGTAGCTGACGAAGGAGAGTAGGTTGGTGGTGTGCTGATCAACAGACGCCATCTTGTTCGAGTTGTACAGCGGAGCCCCCTTAGAGTGGCAACAAGATTTAGCTACCGACCGACAGGTTTAGATGCTGCTGTAAAGACAACACCATTAATACGTCCGTTTTTGTTTAAACAGACCCCAGACACGAAGACCCAACAAGAAAGTTATCTAGATTAAACTACGGCGTTCAACATTCCATTCCTTGCTCTACTATTTGAATCACGAATTTTTTTTTAACAAATTTTTAATGGACATCGGAAAGATTGCATCGTTAACTACGGCGAGTTTTTGTCATCTCCACGGTTGTGTTGATCTTCGATCTACTTTGTTTGTCGCTGCCGAAACTCCCAAAGAAACGATCGATCTATGTCCAGATAACATCTGACTGGCGAGTTGTTTTTCTGTTTTTCTAGCCAGGCTTCATGCTGTCCACCGCTGCTAACAGTTAAAAAAATGTCGTTTCTATGGTGACGTCTTTCAGTGTGAAAACAACGGTGGCTGCATGTAGGATCATCTCTGGTTGTCCACACGAGTTTGTTATATCTTAATACTGAACGTCCAGGAGAAGGAAAACCATAATAAAAGTAGAAGAAACTAAGCAAACAAGAAACCCGTTGTTTCTACAATAAAATGCCAGTAGTGATTATTTTAACAAATATTTATAAAGGATATTCACTGTGGCTTATTAGTTGAGAGATTTAAAATTTAAAAGAACGTTATGGAATTTATCTACTTGTTTAGTGCAGTCGTTTTTATTTGGATAAAACTAATAAAAAATATGTAAATGGTGTCATATAGTATCCAGAAATATCAGAAACGCACTGGGATATTATATTTCAATTCTTCTTGGAGAGACAGGTCCAAATGTGACATAAAGATCATTGATGATATTGCCGACATTGGTGAACTATGAAGACATATTCTGAAGCACCCGTCTGGTTTCATCACTTCGGGGAAGTAATATTTTTGAAGATGTGAAACGAAACGTCTTACAATGACCTGAACAGATAAAGATGTAGTCATCGTGACTACCCATTCCACGGATGGCGTGAGCCTCATTTGTCCTGGTGTGCTTACCCAATAACCTTTATGTCGTTTCCAGGTCGTTTTAGTGGAACACGACACACATTCAACAAACCACCCCTGAAGTAAAATTTAGTACCCGGAATCATAAGGGCAATTTGTCACTGTCTGTACATAGACGTGACTATTGCTCTCTTGTATCCCGATCGAGTTTAATGACTTTACAGCTGGAATAAAGTATTTGGTAAATTATTTAGTCCTAAACCAATGGATAACAAGACCAGATAGAACTGCACTCATCATCTTTAAAAGTTTCACTGAGTCGCCAAAGGTTCTGTAGCTAATAGGTGGTTATAAGTGCGTCTCAAATAATTTGAATTTGTACACACTGTTCATCGAATTCGCATCAATACCACTGATGTTCAGCGTTCTTGGCGTGTAAAAACAAATCAATTACCATTTTACAGAAGCAGGGGAGAGATTCTTTTTTTTACAGAAAAGAGACAAGTTTTTTTTTGTTCATACGCTACCTTTGGAGATTGAAATGAGATTTCAAGGTCATATGATTTCCACTAAACGTTAGAAGTTTGCGTAATTTGTTTTATTTTCTAAAGAAATAACTTTGAAAATCGATCGGGTATACTGCGCTGGTTGACGGACTGACCAGATGTTTTCTATCAACCCAGAACTAGCAGTTATAATATAACTTTATAAACTGATGAACATTTCAACAGATATAAAAAAAAACTGCATTTAAGAACAAATAAGCTCCATCAAATCAGCGAACGGGGAGGTAAACGCAACTGGTAGATGTTTTCTAATAAGTATATAAACAAGATCGTTACCCTGGATACGCATAGTTATCTCATCATCGATATCCAAGTCTTTGGGCTTCGTGTATAATTGAGCATGCACATGATGATAAATGATGTTCTCATGCGAAAAGACGAAAAATTCATTGTAGTTCCTACGACAATTATTTATACCTATGCATCTAATACCTCGGGGTGTATCACAGAGAGATGGATTTTGGTTAGTGACGTTAAATGGGAGTGCGCAAGGGAGCATCTGGGGGCTACAAATGTCCAAAAAATTCAGTTGAGTCTTTTCAAAAAAGAGAGAAAAACAAAAAAATAATAGCCCGACTTTTCCGATTATAGACAGGGGGGTTAACTGCAACTAGACAAGTGATCCACTAAGTAAGATTACAAGCTTGCAATTTGTAAGACGACACTACGGCCATCTTTTCTTCGGCTTCAGTTGTACTTGCCAGATCACAGACAACCGCAGGAGCTAGCCTTTGATGTAAACAGAACTGGTTGTCATCGTGGCCCCGAATTTCGTCCCAGCTTTGTGATCCGCACTGTGCACCTTCCCGCAATTAAAGGGTCGACCCTGGGTCATTACAGAAGTAATTTTTCGGATCCACGAATACGAAAAAAGACTTTCACAGATGAATGACCGCTGCTTGGTTTTACAATGGTTGATTCCATGATGAGATTTTTCGGCTTTCGTGTGTATCAGTGGGAGTTAAACGATGTTATAAACAAAAAAGTGGGGGGGGACCAGGGATTAGAGTTCGAGTTAAGACCCTATTATTTCTCTTCACGTGATTTGCACTTGTTCTCGATCCATCGTTCCTAGCGCAGAACCTAATCTTCTCTGGATATAGAAGAGTTAAACATATACCGCTTTAATATATTCTTTTCACTACATGAAAGTCAAACACCGATTACGTTTCGCTTCCATGGCAGTAATCCTTCTTTTCCACGGATCCACTCTAAATTTCTTGACATTTCCTACTTTAATGACTTTGTTGAGATTTATTTTAGAAACTTTATAAATCTTATAAACAACGACGATGTTCCTTATAATCGTCTGCTGACTTCGAGGAGAAGACCCTAGAACTTTGACTTTTTGATGAAAAATATAAAACGGCATATTTGAAGTTTAAGTAGAAATTTTTAAAAAAATATTTTAATGAAAACAGTTTATAAATGGATAAATAAAACGCCAAAATTGATATTTAAAACTTGTATATTTTGATCAAAATTGATTTTGATAAAGGAATCTAAATTCTAAAATAAAAACGTAGGAAACAATCGGCATATTATGACCTCGAAGGAATTGTTATTTTACTGTATATAGAATAATGAATTGTTTTAATTGTACAAAAATCTGACTCAGATCTGAAGATTTGAAAATAAACCGACTGTATATGATGTGAAAGACGGTGAACCTGAGTAAAATAACCTGTTGGAATTCATCCAGGGCTTCCATTCATCTGATTACTACAGAAGTGTTTATGAAAACTAGTTATTACTTTGTTTTCTTTGAACGAATTCTCGATCTATTAATTATTATCTGGTCTTAATCGTTTTATCTAAAAACCATTTTTGTTGAATTCTTTTCTGAAGTGATCGGAGAACCACAATCACAAACCTATAATTCTATCTTTAACAGCTGTACAGCAAACGATATCAACCATCAAATAAACAAAAATTATTTGACACCTATTTGAAATATGCTACAAGTCTCTACGGGTAACACGACGAGCATTTTAGAAATAAATAAAATTGAATTTCCATTTAATCTCTAACTATTGTTGAAAACAATACGTGATTTTACGGCTGTTAAGAACTTGTAACTTAAAAGATTTCTTTATCATTTTTTGCGAGTATCATCCATATTACAGTTTCAATAAACTATGTTGAAGTGCTAACAGATCATTTGATTGTGCTAAAACAAATCATTTGAAGCTTACACTTAAAAGATAGCACGTGACTTGTAAAAAAAGATAACGCATTGACTGATCTTCAGAAATGCAGCTGTTTGTAGAGAGGTTCTATTTTCCACCTTGCATGGAAAGCACGCAGTTGTCTGCTATTATATGCGTACAGAATTGTCGATGCTGCTTCCGCGTGGTAAATCCATCAGTTTATCAGTAATTTTTAATAAAATAATTCCGAGAGAGAAAGATTTAAATAATTTTCATTATCATCAGTTAACAGCACTATTTTTTTTAGAATAAATCAAGTATCCTACAGCTGTTTTAATGGATGGACAATTTGCAACGAAATGAGATTTCTTTTTTCTTATGATCGTGAATATTCTCGGTGATATTAGAGCTGCAAAATCCATTTGGGGTCAGATGCCGCAAAAAGGCTCGATCTTTCAGCCATTATTTTCAGATATCATGTGATCGCAGTTTCATAGAGTATGGCCGGAATTTTTGCTCGGAACAAACAATTCTATGTACGTTCGCAGCCCGGCTGTGTAACTCTATAACCTCATTCCCGCCACATTCCGGGCAGAGAAAAAAACAAGCGATTATTGGGCGAAGAGAGTACTTTCATTTTTTTCCCTATCACTGTACCAAATTACTTTACAATGGTTTCTATACAGAATTTTTAAAGTAATATTTACTGGACCTTTGTACGGTCAAGTTCTTGCTGTTCTGGGTGTCAGAAACAAGAGAAGTAACAACTCTGCACCTGCCATTCCACCACAAGTCAGCAGAAATATGTTTTTTTTTTGTTATAAGCCATAAAAGAAATGACGATACTATAAGAATTTTAGATCAGTAGATATCTAATTTCTTTAAAACGAAGCATGTGTTGGTGTGAGCCAGCGACTAGCTGAGATAGCTACGGAGGAATGTCTTCAGAAGAAAAAAAGCTGTTGATAACTCTGTTCTCAGCTAAATAAGGTTGTCAGTTTTCTACTATTTTTCTTCTCCTTTCTCAAGGAACGAGAGAGACAATGGTCAGCTTCTGCGGAAGATCATTCGTACATAGAGATCACAACAAAGGTTGATGGATACATAGTAATATATAGTATATGTATATTTATATTTTTTGTAAATACAATTTATCTGGTTTATGGATACGTTTAGCTGCAGTAGTCTGACCTTTTGTAAACGAGTTAATTTATTTTTATTTTTAGCTAAATTTCTCTTTTTCGTTGCAGATTAAAAAAAAAACAACAGTTTTTGAGAGTTATGTTTTTTGCATAAAGAGACTTTTTTCTTTTAAAATTATAAAAAAACAAAGAAAACTTAGATTAAAATTTTGCTCCAGTCAACTCGGATGTGGAGCGAAAAGGGCAAAAATTTACGTCAATTTAAAATAAATCCAATATAAATAACCCCAACTGGCCCTTTTTAATCTTTTATTATGTCCAGTGCTTAATAGTGATGTAGCGGAAAGAGCAGATAATGGGGGTAATTATCTCCTGGTTTGTTACCTCCCTTGCCGATCTATTCCAGTCTTGCGAGTGGTTGTTTCATCAATAGGAATGTTCTAACTCTCCAAACAAAAAAAGAGAAATCTTGAAAATGCTTGGTTTCTGTAACATGTCATATCGTCAGTTACGATTATCGGATTTCTGCCCCAAATGATAAACCTGTGACTGACATAGTCGACTTTTTGTATAGACTGTAGACAGACAGCTTGAATAGTTCCTTGTCAGAAAATTAAAAACATTAAGAGTAATAATAACTTCAAACCAGTAGCGGCAGAGTATTTGAAGAATAAAAGCACCTCGGGGATTTACGTTGAGATTGCATCTGCATCTTTGCCTAAATTCTCTTAATGCCAGGCAGTATTGTATTGTAGATCAGTGCACGCCAAAGGTTGGGCTGAAATTTTTCCTGTACTGTGCTCTACAAATGAAAGATATAATTTAATCCGGTAAACCAACAAGTTATTAAACGTTTTTTTTTTTTGAATTTGCATTGCGCAATAGTAAAGGCAAGGTTAAAGTAATGTTAATCTGAAAAAATATTATTTTTATGATGTTTTTAACGTAGAGCACAGACTTTGACTGAAATAGGGTGATGGAAATCAGCTCTCTGGCCATCGAGTAAATAACCAAAACATTCTATTGTCGTTCTGTCAGATTCTAGTCTAACGTTATTTTTAATATGCAATGTAGGTGTGTTCTCTGTAAATAAATTTTAAAAATATCCGGAATTCAACAGTTTATACTGTAATTAAGTATATAGATAATTTGATACAGTCAAAAGGATAAACTAAGTTAAATGATTGAACGTTGGCGTTTCTTTTAACACTAAGGTAGAATCAAACAGCCAGTGCGACTCTAAAAGGCTGGATAATTTAGACACCGGTTTTCGACTGTTTAATCTGAATAGCTTCTAACCGTACGATGCCACCACTAGTTGGACGTTTGATACAACAACGACGTAATTCTAACTCTATCTTTATTCTCTTGCTTAAAACTTCTATCGCTACATGTAGACTATTTTCTCTATACGTTGTAATCCTTAAATGTTTTGGTGAAGCTGGGTCTTGACCATTAGAGAGATCTTTAAGGGTCATTAGAACACAGGTTATTTCCTTTTGTGGGTATGGTCTAGTACGACAATACACCTCTGTTTATTGCATTTCGCGTTTGGATTTGGTTTTATAACAAAAGATAATAATATAATGTTCAGTCATAAGATGCAAGGTCATCTTCCATCTTGCGAAAATTTCTAACAAAATCATTTTGATTATTGCTTGATGTTGTGTGCACTTTTTAGGCGACGATATTTTATACGTAGAGCGTTCAGTCTACCTTATGAGCTGAGCCAAGATCCAATTTATCTTCTAAAGTGACAATACCCAGCGGCCATTCTCACTTAACCTCGTGATACTTGTCGCTTGGTTACCGGGAAGCGTGCCGTTCGTTTACCACTAATCTCCGCCTAGCGGCACTACAGCCAATAATCCACACGTCCAAACAGACAACATTTAACGGTCAGGCAAAAACTGACGATCATTGGTGTTTTCTTGTGTTTTTTAAAATTTTATCCTCTGTTTTTTGCTTTTCGAAATTGTTCGTCTGTAAACTAATAGAAAAATTCACATCACTTGTTAGCAGGTCCGCGGTTGGTGATGTAGAAAGAGAGAGAACAGGTGGACTGGCAAAAAGAGAATTGAGAGACAAGGAACTTGTAGCTGATTCAGTAGAAAATTGAAATAAAAAAATTTAAATGACAAGTTTAGATTACTTTTAAATCAAGTCAATTATAACTCAGCAATTCATACAATTAAATGCCACAATAATAAATCATTAAACGTCTTGCGTTGAAAAACAAGGCGAAGCAAAAGTTTCGGTCAAATTTCAAAGGATAAAGGAAACTAATTATTGAAGGGAGATAACTACCAAATATTGTAGGCCTTTGGCACAGACACCATCTCTCTCTCTCTCTCTCTCTCTCTCTCTCTCTCTCTAAATCCACACGAGCTACAAATTATATGGTTCTATGTTTTCCTAGAATTTCTCTTTCCTCTTGATTCTTCCTCGATACTCTGCGGTTTTTTTATAATTGTTTTTAGGCCAGTTGATGGAAGATGTAGCTACACCATACCTGTTCAGCGAGCGCCACTAAAATCATAAATATATGAAAGCAATTAAACATATGTAGATCCTGGAAGGCCCAACTACAAGTCTCACGTTCTCCAGTAAAATTCTACGTTTTCTATCCTTTTTAAAATTTTTTGTTCTTTTCTTCTCTATGATGACATGTGGCCTACATTGAATATTACCGAGGTAGTGATAAATTATTTGTACTCTCTCTTTCCCATTAAATCTCCAGCCGTGTTCCCTTGACTGTGACCCCTTGGGGTCATTCTTCGCGTCAGATATTGGTTGTCGAGTTAGGGGGCGTATCAAAGCAGTTTAGCTATGAATAATATTGTGTAGAACTACAACCTAAAAAGTGAGCCTGACACAACTTCGATACACACGTAGCCCTTTGGGCGGCAGTCATGTGTGTTTACAGTCCCTTTTCGTTTACATTCCTGACAGCTCTTAATTTATAACATTGTAAATACCAGCGAAAAGTTCAGATTCAGTGCAAATACTTTACATATCCTCATATTAATCTTCACAAAGAGCTGTTCTTTGTTCTCTGTCGCTCGCTCTTTCCAAGGTAAATAAAACAATTTGCTGTTTTGATTTGTCGGTGAGCACCGCTCTGTGCTTAACTCGAGTAGAGACGGTACATCTCATTTATTAACAGTGGAACTTCAGCATTTATCAGCAATTTATGCAAGGTACACCCACCCACCTATAATTTATACACAAAGCTTTTAATACCGACCGACATAGTTGAGTATAAAAGAAACAAATTCGTTTGTATTTCAGCATTTTATAAAAAAAAGTTTTAGTGAAACTGCAATTTTCTATAAATCAGGCGTCCGATCTCGAATTAACTTTGTTTTTATCTTAATATGCTGATAAAATTGCAATATTAAAAATAGCTTATTAATAATTGTCTGCTTTAAGCAGTTTATAAATATATATAATTGGTGACAAGTAAATATGCGGCGAGTTCGTTCTTAAAGCTGTCTTGTCGAAAATCCAGGAGATATCGGGAAAAGTTTTAAAATTACATTTGATTTTATTTCAAGTAAAAACCGCCCGTGATAACCTTCATTAGTCGTTAACACCGGTTTTCAGTTTCTAGTACCTTTGGCTTTTATTTATTTTAAGTTAAATGTTGGAGATTACTGGTAGTATTACAGCCGATCGGTTTCAAAAATTCTACTTGATACAATGTTAATAATAATATAATAATAATAATAATAATAATAATAATAATAATAATAATAATAATCTCTCAGAACGTCTGCATGCTGTCAATGACAGACTGCTCAGAGATGCAGTCATCTAATTTTAAGACTGTTTTGATACGGCCCCTAAAGAAAGGGATTACGAGTCAACAAAGTCTACAGATCCAGACTTGAAAGCTCTGTTGACAGTTTGTTGCGATGGTAAAAAGAGAAGAAGCTGTTAGGCTCTCAATTCCGCTGTTTCTATGCTTCTTTGCTGCTCCTGTCAACTGACCTTTTCAATTTAAAGATTCCTTTACAGAGTAACCCTTCACTCTGCTCTCCCTTAAAATTTACTTTAGTTTCTGTTCAGTTACCCACTCCCCCTATTTCCCAGCCTTTCTCACAAAGATAGGGGTGGACCCTCAGCGCCCCCACACCGATGACGACGTTCCAGATTATAGGCTGGGAGATTTAACTCCTTTCAGTCTACCCAACTTCGATAAACCCTGTCAGGAATTCTGCTTATCTTATTAGAAGAACAAACTAATCCCTTCCAAATACTCTGTGTTTCGTTGTGGAATAACACCAATCAGTACTAGTTAAATTAAAAAATACACCCTGTCTGACCTCTTTTATCAGGTTGATTTCAAGCCATTAATCCAGTACTCAATAGAGTAAGAAGAGAAGAGTTTTTATTGATAAGTTCCGTCCGCGTTCATTTGTACAACTCAGGTAACAAATTTTCAAGTGTGGAAAACTTAATAATTAAAAATTGAATGACCTAATGTAAAATGTAAATCGCTCACTAAATAAACCTCAGGCATGAAATATTAACAGCTTTAAACTTCAAATCCAGTGGGTTGTGTTTCTCTAACTCCCGCCACGTCAACTTTATTTGCAACAAGTCGGATTAAAATATATTTCACGATCTCTTGTTTTTCAATGAATAATCCTGCCTCCTTGAGATAACTCGACTAAATAAATAAACAAAAATAAAGCTATGGCGGGTTCATCTTTAATCAGCCATTATAATGATCATCACACGCCATCCCTGACCCAGATTACCGTCCATGGGAGAAAGGAGTTTCGCGTGGTAGCCACCGGCCCCTTCTGAATATCACGAGCACGAAAACTATAATCACTAGGATCTTTGAGATTTCGAGCGTTTTGTTGATACAAATCTAAATATATCTGAAACCATTTCTTTCTAAATTCCATATTTCAGGTCAAATCGATATTTGAATTTAAATGGTTTTTATTTCATTATTTGTGGGTTCAACGAAAACGTATACGATCAGAATAAGGGAAATAACTCTACATGACTTATTCAGATAAACGAAACATTTCTCTTATGTGACTAAATTGATTAATGATTAGAAAGAGAAAGAATATATATAGCAACCAGTTTTCTAAAGAAGATAGGTATTTCCTTGTCGGTAAAATATTATAGAATTTACAAAATACAATTTGGGAGGCGGGGTTACCGAGGACTGGAATTCCTGTCATGTATGTCTTCATCTCTGTGAAAATTAACTACTCATATAGAAAGTTCTTGGTTACCTCAGGACAAGAAGACCGAGGTTGATAGCAAAAAGATAAATGAATGTTGTTAAGAATGATAGATATTCCACTTTCATTGTAATAAAAAATAAACTGAAATATATGACTTGAAAAGTTCTAAGTAGAGACAGTTGAAGGTGCTGTCGTTGGTAAAAGCAACGCGCTCTGTTTCCTCAAGATCCGGGTTTCAGAACGTGTGATCGGCGGCATTTTAGTGTCCGCACTAACCCCTCCTCGAGTTCCGTCATAGTCTAGATAGTTCGAATTATTAACAGGAAAGTTTCATAGGAAGGTCTGGAATTCTGAATCTCCGTCGGACGACTGCAGAAAAAAGGGCAGGAAAGAAAAAAAAGAAAAGAGAGAGGTTAGAGCAATTAAAAATAAAGGGGAAGGCGCTGAGAGAGCGATCGAGCGAGAGAGAGAGAGCGATCGCGCGCGATATCGCGAGGAAGCGAGCAGAGCGAGCGCTCCTAGCTCGCGCGAGCGATCAAGGGAGAGAGAATCTCGAGCTCCAGTCGCGAATAGCTAGCTTAGCCAGAGATCTAGAGCTCAGAATAGACGGCGCGACCTCAGATGAGAGCTCGCGATCGCTAGAGAGCGAGCCTCGAGAGAGCATCGTAGCTCTCGCGAGCTCGAGCGAATAGCTCTCAAGCGAGCTCTCTCTCGAAAGAGAGCTCTCTCTCCATCAGATCTAGCTAGAGAGAGAGCGATCATATCGCGTCATCTAGCGAGCTAGAGAAAGCTAGAGAGCGATAAAGTCATCGAGCGCTCCCTCTCGAGATCGAGCTCTCTATCTCTCTCTGCGCTCTCTCTCTCTCTCTCTCTCCTCTCTCCTCTCGATCTCTCTCTCTCTCTCTCCAATCTCTCTCTCTCTCCATCATCTCTCTCTCCCTCTCTCTCTCTCTCTCTCTCTCTCTCTCTCTCTCTCTCTCTCTCTCTCTCTCTCTCTTATTTGTAATTTTTGTAATTGTGTAGAAAATCAATTTTAAACTTGTAGTATTTGTTATTGAATTCCCTCTTTACGCTATAACTGTTTCGTTTAAAATATTAAAGTATCCATCAAACTCAACAATGTATCAAGTTATCTTTCCTGGACAATGCGAAGGAGACGAGCACACATGAAAGAAAAGACTCACGTTTTACTGCGGACATTAATAAGAAGACTAACTCTGTTTGTTTCCTTTTGTCGACAAAGATTCATTTTAATGTTATGACACCCTTTAGTCCCATATTCACTCATCTGCAATTCTGTCCCCCAAAAAATACAGCACGCACGCGCTCGATCCTCCTCTCGGACCACTGCCTGTACACACTGAAGCCCCGTTGTATTACGGTTTTATCTCGTCATAGACTAACCTTAACACCTACCAGATTAAATTAATGTAACATACCAGCCCAAGTATGGGCGGAATGTTTGAGGGGATGTTTCAAAACGGAGAAAAATCATGAAAAAAGTCGACATCCATCTATTAAAAAGGCTTTCATCTTTATTTTTCTTTCAAGGTAATCACCTGCGTAAATAAATATCCGGCACAACTCCAAGACATTAATTTATGCACCCATCTGTACAAGAATGACTAAATACAAAATAACTTACTTTATACAAACTCGGATGCACTTCTACTAAAGTGGACAAAATACCTGTTCACTGACCTACATAAATTGACCTGTCTTATCAAAAGTAATTCCTGTGAAATATTAGATTAAAATTTCTCTTTTTGTTGTTTTTATTAAAAAAAAAATCATTTTATAACAATATTTGTCGCTTTCTAGTGAGAGCAGAATCCTGGGAATTTAATTGTGTAGTTTTACATCGTGCCGCAGGGTAAAGCGGCTATTTATTTGATTGGTCAGTCTGACTTCGCCTTGACAACCGAAGCTTCTGAGTCCAGCCAGACAGTTATTAATTATTCTTTATTTAGATATGAACAAAAAGGCAAAATATTATTATTATTATTATAATTACGTGTGTTTAATTGAAAAGAGTTATCTCCCTTGGTCTTAGACTTTTAGTATTTAAAATTTTTAGAAACATTTTCAAAGAAATAAATAAGTTATAATTACGGATAACTGTGCTGTCCTATAAAACTTCCAACCTTTCTTCTTCCACTCATTAGCAGTTACAAAAATGAATAAGACTGAATGAATGAGGAATTTTTCGGCTTGTGTAGCGGAGCTACGCGAGAAGACTGATACATGAGATGATGCACCGAGAAACAGACATTACCATCTTAAAGATGGTTATTTTCTAATTAGAATAATTTCCTGATATTTTCGGTCGAACAAGCTTGCAGTATATTTACACGCACCAAACAAGAATGCAAACCACTAGCTGGCTTATAAGATTACCTACCGCCTTTTCCACTTGTGGATGAGGGAAATCTATAGTAAACTGGTCACTTCTGATAGAATTTGAACCCAGCCGATAGGAATTATATCTGGATGCTGGCTTGCGAAAATCGTTTATAAATATAACTCTTTAAAAATGAAGCCTACGATATAACACATTGCAAGAAAAAAAAAGCCGATTTGGATTTGTTGTCATTCTATTATTATCATCACGATGTTGCTGTAATCTAGAATCATTCATTATCTTACCGCTGCGTGTTTCTCGCATGACGTCATTACACGAAGCAGCTACAGTTGCAAGATGGCGACTGGTCGACGCGAATTTATTACTGCACCTTATAATAATCTATCCCTGCCTTTAATCAGTTTCTTTTTTTTTTTAATTGCTTCAAGGATGATCAAATTGTGATCTCGCTAATAGTTGAGGTACAGTTTATTTTAGATAAGTAACAATATCTGGTTTCACTCCATTATCAGAAGATTAATAGCTAATTCATGAATAGTGAAGTAAAATGTCTGAGTGAAGTTGAGTTTTCTTTATTCTCAATTTGTGAATGTCTCTTATACTTTCACAGTCACAGTAGGAAATGTGAGGTCAACAGGCTGTGACACTGCAGGAAATTCCGGCCTCGTTTTAACGCGATCGCTGCAATAACTGAACAAGACCAGGAAACAAACCAATATTTCTTTTACTAGAATTACCACACAAAATAAAATGTCGTGAGGAGTTTACTTGCTAAGCGGTAACTAAGTCAGATTTGATGAGATGAAACAAAGACTGGGTGTCAAGCCCCTTTTTACAACAGCTTTGGGAATTAAAAAACAATTAAGTATTTAAAGCAAAGTTTCACTTTTTTCCCCAGTTCCCACGCCTACAACTTCCGCTGCTACGACAGGTTTAAAATGGCTACAATACTCTAGTGACATGACACTGTTGTGTATACAGGGTTATTATGTAAAGAATTTTTTACAACGTGAGACCGGAAGAAAAATTTAGTAAATAAAAGCTACAACAACAATACTTTACTATAAAGATATATGAAGAACATTTGCCCAAACCAACAATATCTTTGGAGGCAGGAAAACTATTAGCAATTTACAATGTTATCTTTATACAAAGTTAATTAAAGTTTGATTTTATGCAAAGTTAACTGTATATAAATCCTGTCCACTGTATATTTATTGTACATGTATAATGAAATTTTTCATTTTATGAGGCCCCCATTCAAAATATTCTGATCTGGCGAAGACAGGAATAAAAACCAATAATAATCCAGATTTAGACGGGGTTGTTTAATCCATGGTCCTCAATAAAATAAGATGTTATTCACAAAAACCTGACAGTAATCTAACCCGTGTCTTCTGGTCGCCGTTTATCTGTCCGTGTCAAATGGCCGGTGTTTCTCTCGTGGACAGACGGATCAGGCGTCACGCCAAACTACCTCTTCATTTCTAGCGGTGACAGATGGCGCCACCTCCTTATCTGACCATTGTTGGTAAACACTAGGCAACGAAGTGCTAATTTCTGCCGACAATAACTTGCCTAATTTTTAAAAGAGCGCTATTATTATGGAGATAACAGGAAACGATAACTGTCTCGTTATTTCGTTTCAGTTATTAAATGAACGAGACGGACCGAAGAAATGGCTACCACCTCGCCATCGGTAAAAAATAAGTATTCTGGATATCGTATTAACGCCATAAACGTGTTGATAGCTCGAGATGATCTGCTTAGACTACAGGTCGCCGTCAGCCGTCGACACGGTTATTAAAGTCGGCCAATCATCAACTACCGGACAACGGCCGTAAATATTTAACGCAACAAGAGACCTCGCACGTATTCCTAACCTCTGATGTCATTTGTTTTGTATTTTTTAAATGAATTTTTGGAACGGAAGAGAGCCAACTAGTTATGCGGACAGGTATCGAAAGAAGGAAATTTATTTACCTGTGTTCCAGCTTGGATATTGTCAGACAGACAGTCTGAATGGTTTCCGGTTAGCTTGTCGCGTAAAACCGGATGTGAAAGAGGAGTCGATTGCATTTGTTAAGCTCAGACTTTAAACAAAACAATGAAACTGATCGCCGCCTAATAGCATCCCAGAGGGAAGAACAGGTCTGTCTATTCATCCTGCTGCACACGGTGGCACTGACATTCAGGAGAAGCCATGATAACTAATCTTTGTTATTTTTATTTATTACTCTTCCCTAAAATGCTTGCTATTATAAATATTCGTAATAAATATATCAGTAGGTATACAAGACTTTCCAAAATTAAAACAACAACAACAGTGAACTACTAAACAGAGTTTTTGTTGTTGTTTTTTTAAATTTATAAAATTATGACAAATGAAATCACTAATATAATATAAGATAATTATGGATGCTATCAAGAAATCCTTGTCTAGAAATACTTGAGAAAATGGAAAAAAAAAAATTTTCTTTTTCCGTGCAACAAAGACGTTAGAGCTAACAACTACAGTAGATATCACCAGCGGTCAGATCGCAAAGGATCTTTGACCTAGCAACTACGGTAGACATCTCCAGTGGTCAGATCGCACATGATCTTGGACCTAGCAACTACGGTAGACATCTCCAGCGGTCAGATCGCACATGATCTTTGACCTAGCAACTACGGTAGACATCTCCAGCGGTAAGATCGCACATGATCTTTGACCTAGCAACTACGGTAGACATCTCCAGCGGTCAGATCGCACATGATCTTGGACCTAGCAACTACGGTAGACATCTCCAGCGGTCAGATCGCACATGATCTTGGACCTAGCAACTACGGTAGACATCTCCAGCGGTCAGATCGCACATGATCTTGGACCTAGCAACTACGGTAGACATCTCCAGCGGTCAGATCGCACATGATCTTGGACCTAGCAACTACGGTAGACATCTCCAGCGGTCAGATCGCACATGATCTTGGACCTAGCAACTACGGTAGACATCTCCAGCGGTAAGATCGCACATGATCTTGGACCTAGCAACTACGGTAGACATCTCCAGCGGTCAGATCGCACATGATCTTGGACCTAGCAGCTACGGTAGACATCTCCAGCGGTCAGATCGCACATGATCTTGGACCTAGCAACTACGGTAGACATCTCCAGCGGTCAGATCGCACATGATCTTGGACCTAGCAACTACGGTAGACATCTCAGCGGTCAGATCGCACATGATCTTGGACCTAGCAACTACGGTAGACATCTCCAGCGGTCAGATCGCACATGATCTTGGACCTAGCAACTACGGTAGACATCTCCAGCGGTCAGATCGCACATGATCTTGGACCTAGCAACTACGGTAGACATCTCCAGCGGTCAGATCGCACATGATCTTGGACCTAGCAACTACGGTAGACATCTCCAGCGGTAAGATCGCACATGATCTTGGACCTAGCAACTACGGTAGACATCTCCAGCGGTCAGATCGCACATGATCTTGGACCTAGCAGCTACGGTAGACATCTCCAGCGGTCAGATCGCACATGATCTTGGACCTAGCAACTACGGTAGACATCTCCAGCGGTCAGATCGCACATGATCTTGGACCTAGCAACTACGGTAGACATCTCCAGCGGTCAGATCGCACATGATCTTGGACCTAGCAACTACGGTAGACATCTCCAGCGGTCAGATCGCACATGATCATGGTCGCAGATGAGAAACGAGTTTTTCAGACAAGCGATACTGGTGAAGATAAAACAGCCAACTTCTAGTTGCTAAAAAGAAAATAAACAAAACTTTTGACAGAAAAGAAAAAAAAGTTTTCCGACTCCAGTGACGAAATCATAGAACATATTTCTTTCATGATTCCTCTGAAACAATATACACTTCTCTTGATTAACGAGGTTTTTTCCCGTAGTAGTTTTCCTTTGAGGTCATTTTGGATTCTCGTTATCTGTATTCCATCAAAAAAGAAGAAAAAAAAAACTTACCCATGCATCTACAATGAAATTGACAGGGTTAATTTTTCTTATCCCCACCCTCCCAGTTTGCACGTATATATTTTAAAATTTTTATTTTCTTGTATCTTTCGCATAACTTTCCCATCACTCAGGTGAGAGTTGAAAGAATTCTGGCGACATTTTGTTCTCGGGGCGAGATTACTTACCAGAACAACTTCGACTAATCCCATCCCTGGAGCGCGAGCCGGTCTGTATAGGTGCGCTTTCACTGGAAACGGGTGATTCTGGTCTCGCAGACAATGACTTTTACTGACTGACATCATTCTGGTAAAAGATCACCCACCTACCTTAAGGGGTGGCATGTTCTGGCTATATTTATTTTTCTGCTGAAACCTAAAAGGTTGAAACTTCGCGCGGTGACTGGCAAATTCAAGTTGTAAATGCTGTGGAAAAGACTGTCGAGGTAATCGAAGCTTTCTTTTGTCTCTGTTATCGCTACCAAACATGCTAACGAAGGTCTCAGAAGACGATTTATTATTTATAAGACTTATCAACATGATCGGGGCTGTCTGTCAGGTAGTTTGGAGAAATAAACTCACTTTTTTAAGTATTAATTGATTTTCAAATGTAACTGTCTATCAACGAGGGAAACCAATTGTTTCACTGTTACATCTGATGTTTCTGACGAATTGGCTAACAGAACGAATTTCCTTCAAATCTCAAACTGCCCGAGGTTTTACTATTTATAAAAACAGAAAGCGAAAATTCATGATCAGAGTTCTAATTTAAAAGCGATCAATAAGGAAAGATGCTGAGGGTCTTCCGAATGTTAACAATGAGCAAGTGAGATTAAGTGAGGTAAAAATTATTGTCGATAGAGAGGATAACTTCACGTAGAAAAGGGAAAAAAAAATCAACATTTCCCGGCTTCGTTTATGTAGAAGAAAGAGAAAAAGGTTCTATATACTTCTTTAGCGTGAAATTAATCTCTCTCTGTAATGACGTCATCTCTTTCTCTCAACCGTTTCCAGCAGGGCGCAGAGATAAGGTAAAATTACCATACTTCTAGATTCTCGCGTGTCTAACAACTGAAAAAGCAACCCGTCTATGAACTATACTGAATCTTTTAACGAACTGTTTAATGTGAACAGCCCCAAGTTGATACTCGAGACGAGAAGAAGCATTATTTCTAATCAGACAATTCAGTATCCCCGACTTGTCGTTTTATTTTAATTTCATTTCACATTAAACAAACAATGTGTATGTATGTATATGTGATCGTTAGGCGGGAGATAACTCTACGTCACAGAATAGGTTCGACTTGCCTGGGTTAAATTGCTGGTGGATCATACTGTCCGTCCCCCACTCCCGCTCTCCCTGACATAGACGCGTTTCCTCGGCTCCTGGTTGATGATGGCAACACGTGCATTGAAAATAAATTTAAAAAATGGGAAACGAAATCTGTCGCACTAAGTGACCTTGAAAAGATATGAAAGAAAACCCTTTCGTTGGCCAGAGAAATTCAAAGAATTGCCGCTCAGGTCTTTGCGTTGCCGGTATGCAGAGTATGCAAAGCATGCAAAAATGTTTCGCTATTAAGTTCAGTCTTTCATGTCCGGTTTATATAGATCGCACTTTAAATAAACCGCAGTCAGATAACTTAACCCCTGGTCTGAGAAGACAAAAAAGGCCAAAGACAAGCTAAATATAACACGGCCGACCATCAGAGATGGTCTGTGGCCTTTAATTCTACCTTCTACAAATCGCCACAGTTCCAATCCTCTCCTCTGTTCCCCACTGTAGTCATAGAAACCGTTAATAAAGTTTGACCCAGCAAGATATGCGCGAAAGGAGAGAAAGAGAGAGAGAAAAAAAATCGCCTGTTGTCTACTTGGTTTATTTGTCCATTAGAAGTTATCCCTGTTATTATCGACACACCGAAGGCCAAGCAGACAACTTTTGGTAGAAAAAGATTACTTTAAAAATTACCAAAAGTAATGCAAGTCAAGAGGGAAACAATAGAATCACCGGTTCCAAGTCATGTTGATGCAAATGTCATTTGAATTGCGTGTAGAATCCGCAAACTGGGCGCTGTGTTACCGTTATTATTACAGGTTTACGGGCTGTTATAATTCTAGGAACTTTAATTTTTCTCTTTTTTAAATAATATTCTGCATAAGTGACCTTTTAAATCTAGGATTTTTGCGTATATGTCGCAGTATCGTGCCTGTCTATATGTGTCAAGAAGAGCTATTTCCTAATATTCCCTGAAGTTCCCTGGATATTCCGAGCCACTTATCGTATTTAGTCTCGTCATCATTGTTACAGGCTCAGTTCCCGCCCGCTGATGTAGTGGATATCTGGGTTAATTGGAGCTGCACAAATTAATTTCTTTCTTTCTTTTTTTTTTTTTGAGAATAGGAGAAAATTACCGACTTAAACAGCGGAAATGATCTCCAGCGCGGAAAAGCGCCGATGTTTGTCGTCCCGTAGCCTGACTCACGTTTCGCATTTTGCTGCAGCAGATTTTGTCGCTGTAAATAAAATGTAATTTCTACCCTTTGCCCCTCCTCCTACGTCCCTTTAAAAATGCAGTCCAGCTCTGTCATTCATCACGTGATGCTAAACACATGCGTTTAATCTATGAAATAGGCTTTTATATGACAAAATATAACGGGATTTTTTTTTTATGGAGTGAAGAACAAGAGTCAAAAGGACAGCTTCCACCAGTTCATTAGTGACCTAATTACTCAAGTCCAGGCCGCTGACAATCGCCGTGGTTACCAGACATCTACGTAAGAAAATAGATTTCCATCTAAAAGATGAAGAAAAGAGAATACATCTTTTAATTCATTACCAATAGCTGATATATCTGTCTTTAATACAGATTAAAAAAACCAAAAGGGGGGAAAAAAACTGTCGACAAGCGATTTGGTCGACGGCCTCTGACTGTTAACAGAAACCATTTTAGCCAGACTGATGATGCTACAGTGAGTTCTGTGAAGACTTTAACTTAACTAAGAAAAGCATCGGTATAAATCAAAAGTTGGTGTCGTAATCTTTTTCTTCAGTTTACTTTTATTTTCTAATTTTGTTTTTAAATCAAAAATTGACGAACGTGATAGACAGCTAAGAAAATTACATTTTCAGCTTGCAATAGCCATGTGACGAATTATCTAAAAAATAGAATGTTTTTCCTATTTGTAAACTAGTTTGCATGATTTGAACAACTTTTTTCAGTTTAAAAAATCGCTTGAACAAACGTCTGAGGTAGGTTTTATCTGGTAAAGAGAACGAGCCAAATCAGTTACCTAAATATTTTGAATTTCAAGACGGTCTGCACACACAAAGCTGAAAGCATCCTCGACCTCGGTCAGACGGCTTTGTGAGTTAGGAATGTAAATAAATAATCTGTAAATATTTAAATCAGGCAAGGTGCGCTGTGAATAGTCTGTTTAATTTTGACCTGACTGGAAACATGAAGCAAATAGTGCATAGAAATAAGCAACAACAAAAAATCTTTTTATCATTTTCAAGTTCACAGCTAAAAGAATTTATACAACAGACATATGTAGATTTCAATGGATGTGAAGTTTTTCCGCAAAAACTACAGACTACTGACAAAACAAAACCTCTACGCTGTGATTAGTATAATGAATGCTAATTAATCTATATAAGTGATTATTTTTTAAAAGACAATACTGCGTAACCTCACAATGACTGCTTTCTTACATCTGAACTTTTCTATGAATTCTATTTTAAAATATGAAGAGTATTGTACTGTTTGCCTCATATATGCTATTGTCAAGGTAATGTTGCCATTTAATCCCGTAGTTACGACAGCACAATAATTGCCTTTGAAGACAAACAACAGCTTAAATTTCTAAACTCGTGTCAACGAATTGTGTGTGTTTTGAGCATATGCAATGAATACCTTTTAAGTTTTATATAGAGAGAATAAACACTTGCATCTTATACATGGGAATGAGCCTTAACTCCACGCATTTTACATAAGACTATTTTACAAATTTGTTAACCGCTGGCAATTGTCAAGTCTTTTATTTACACTGAACAAAACAACATTGAGAAGATTTCTTGTGCGATAATTTACATTCAGCTTCGCTCTATTATGTTCCTTCAACTCTTTGTCTCTGGGTGGAGTGTACACACAAAAGTCACACTATTTCCAATCAATTCTATATATGCAAAATAATTATTAAATTGGGTATAAAATTTACAATAATTAGACAGTTTACCAATAAGCAGCGATAAGTTGCCATAGGCAGGCTGTAGAAAGACAGATGTGGCCGCTGAACTTGGTTAACGCAGTGTGTGATTAGCTGACTTTGACAAAGACACCGAGAGACTAGTTCATCTCATTAAAGACAGCAGTACTAATTGTTATATCATCTGCATGGCTCGACGTAATCTGACTATCCAGGAGCATTCCACACAAAACAAATTGCAGCAGATTTGTGGAATCCTATTTCCGATCAAAATTCACGGAATCGGAAACGTTCTGCTAATCTACGGATTAGACGCGCAGTATCGAGTTAGTAGTGGGCTATAATTCATTGACGCTCGACTTTGGTCGATTGAAGCCATGTTCTCTTCTCTGATTAGATCAAATTCAATCTTTACTTTGCTAATGGTCGCTCTTGTTTGGGAACCAAACCAACATAATGCTGATCGTAGCGTGAGAGAGAGAGAGAGAGAGATATAACTGTTACAGATCAGCGCTACCTGAATGAAGTGATTAGATTTGTTGTTATACCGTTTGTATGATATGTCACGGTAATTATTTCACCTTCATGGTCAATAGTGCAAGGATCCATGATGCAAGAATACAAGAATAGTTGTGAACTACCTTCAATATATCTAACGTCTTTCATGGTCTGCTCTTCCTTACCTCGACTAAATTTCGGGTGAATTCTTTAGACTAAATGTAGGACAGCGACCACGTGTAACTGCGTCAAGTTTTATCAAATGCTGAAAGCACTGCCACCAAAACTACATCAAGTGTCTGGTAAACAGTACGAAGCGCAAGCCAGAGGCTGCCAAATAAGCTGATGAACATCATGACGGCAATAACTATTCCTGGTCATTATGATGTCAATGAATATATCGAACAATGTGGAAATGCTGCGCAAAATTATCTATATACGTTAGAGGTTATGGTCAATCATGAATTGTGCTAATTTTTATTTTTAATATATTACAGCATGTCTGTATATTTTTCATTAGTGTATTAAATACTTCATATCTGTCTGTTAATTCTAACGCATTGTGGCTTTAAATTTTGACTCGACTCAGCGATTAACATTCAGAATAAAGGAATCTTTGTGATATGCGAAGGCTTCAAATCAAAATATAGGGGGTTAATGCAAATAAAAACTATTTCCCCTTTCAAAAATTATTTTCTGCTTATAGATTAATTTTGGTTGTGTTTTTTATGGAATGATAATTATATACTTAAAATGTTCCTACTGCCCAAAAGAGCTCTTTATGTACTATTGAAGAAAACTGAACATCTTTTGAAACGTTCACAAAAAAGGTGTTAATGAATTTCTTTTATTAATTTATAATTATAACCGTAATAATTTGTATTAAACTTTGACAATGGCTAAAATACAAAGTGCGTTTGCTAATCAATACAGCAAATTGTAAATATTATTAACTGAAATTGGATTTAACGCGAAAAATTCATTTAATGTCTCTATATAAAAAAAATCAAAGTTATAGGTAATTTTTGGCTCGTTTTTCTGTTGTTTCTTTCATAAAATCACTTCGACATCTGCAGCGAACGAAAAAACTGAGCAGTGGTATTTTTTTGTTATGGTGTCGCAAGCGGCCAGAGGACACGATGACATTTAGAAATCGGAGATGAAGCGCCTTTACAACGTTTGCTTCTTCCTTGTATTGTCAGTTTTCTGTCAGCTACTTCCTTTTTACAGAATTCCAGCGAGGTCCGGAAAGTAATAGATTGTAGCATCAACCTGACTACTGACGATATGTGCTGGGTGTAACGTGATATACAGCGCGACAATTTTGCACATCCGTCAACGGGGTCGCCTTCGTCCCATATTTCGCTACAAGGAAATAAAACGCCGTTTCTGAGTGGATACGTCACTAACTTTAATTAATAAGGAACAGTATATCAACCTGTTTGTCTTATAAAGATAGAACTGAATATTATAAAAACTGAAAGTAAATGACACCATCGCCTTCTCTACCGATTTCTCATTTTAATACTGAACACTAAAGTATTAGTAAGTGGTTGCTGAAAAGATGCCGTATTACCTAATTTTGTTCTTCTAATCTAAAGTAATTAGCTTTTAATTATTCATTATAATAAAAATTTCTGTCAAAGGAAAAAATGTAAAAAATATGGCGGTTAGAAATAGATAAAACTGAGAGTGGGAAGCCCTCAAGGTTGATTAACGTTTGAAATAAACAGACAGCCATTTTTGGGAGAGGACAGAGCTAAATACCACTACGGGCGATTCTGCTAATAGAATGTCTATAGTTTCCTCTACTCGCAGGTTTACTATTTTCATTTTTTTTTAACAAGCAGTTTGGTTTTTATGATGACTTGAATAAATTTACTTGTTTTGAATTTTGCTTCAATCATTGCTATTCATCTATTGATCTAAGTTATTTGTAGACAAAATCATTAGAAGTTCATACAGAAAATTAAAAACTATAAAACTTAAATATAAACATGAAACATTCTCTGTATAATTGGAGCGATTTCTACCTGGACGATGTTTGTTGTAACGTTAAGATATCAGTTAAAGCTGAAGTCCAAAAGTAAAAAGATCCATTATCATCATAGGTTACAATTTTCCCCATCTTTTGTGACAAGGATAAGAAATCGCTGATGGGATAAAAAGACCAAGAAAAACCAAGATAGAAGAACACAGATAAGTTAAACTTGACCAGTTAGAAAAATTGTTATTAGCAGATTGTCACATGATCACCTGTTCCATCAGAGATGGTGAACAGCATAGCGATCAAAAAGGTGAAAGAAGCAATTTACTTGGCTTTAAAATCCGGAACATCTAATATTAAGGTTATAAATATATGGATGGCTTTTGTAAATTGACAAGAAAGTTCAAATACCTTAAAAAGTAACATCTAATTGGGTAGGTGTCCCTGTGGAATACATTTTGCAAAAATCAAAAGCTTAGCAAGCAGTCAATAATCATTGCACAAAACCTAATGATTGCGACAGGAAAAAGCTGTCAAAACGTAGGTTTTTTTTTTACTCTCTACATTCTGTTACGTTGTTCTTATTGTTATTTTCATTATTTTAAAAGAATTAAATAAAATAAATACACACAACTGTAAATGATAGTTTTAAACAGGAATGGAACATTTTTGTAGCTCAGGATAGTGATGCGATAGATTTCTTGATGACGAAGAGTCTGTGGCATGATCACGTATCAGTTGTACGATCCTGACATTGTCACAGTGAACGTGATTTAAGTGTATCGAATGACATCAAAATGGTCGTCTGATAATCCGTCGGCATCGACTAATATAAGCATTCAGCTAATCAACGGTTGGCAATATGTACTCCTGGTGAAACTTTTTCAAATGTTTATGAATATAAATAAGGAGATTATTTACTATATTTTATAGCTATTTACTTCAATATGTTTCCTTATTTAACTTGTCTTGTTGTAGAATTTATTATTCGTTTACAAGAATCAGTAAAGGATGAACTGACACCATGTCTCAATTCAGTCTTTTTATAGTTGCACTGATATCTTAAAGATGCGTCAACCACATTTATTATACAAATGCATTTATTTGGTGGCACCGATCTATTACAACAAAATTCATAAAGTGAGGAGTTTTGCAAGTATATAAAGAATGATGGATGTTTCTATTTTTTGGCAAATTCCGGGAACAGCAAAAGATAACATTAAGGACTCTGTTGTTCAAGCATTCGCAGCCGTGGGGGGGGGGAACAGTGTCAGACCGGATTTAACAGAGCGCTTGGTTACAAGTGCGCGCCAATACGACAACAGGGCTCCATGTCGCGGAACTGACATTTCTGCCTCTACAATTAAGACCTACGCAACTTTAATTATCGTTCTTATTAAATGCGCAGAATTTAATGAGAATAGAGAGAAGGCGCGGTAAGGGTTTTGGTAATTATCATACAACTAAAATTCTCGCTACTAACACGTGGCACATTTAAATAACTGCCTTAGTACCTTCCAGAGTTATGCTGGTATGTATATCCAAGTATAGCAGACCATACACGCAAGTACTCGATAGGAAAAGTCAAAACTTATTATCAAAAGCTCAAGAAATAAATCACCCCAAAACAGTTTTCTCATATAATAAGTCCCTACAGTTTTGAGCATGCATCTACCTGGCTTAAAATAGTATAAATAATTATGAATATAATGTTTAAGAGCAAAGACAACATTAACATTTTCAAAAAAATATAATGTATAACATGATGCTGCATTGATGAGTTACCGAAAACGCCCACCTGGTGACATTACGAAGTGGTTAACTTGTAGTCACAATTATTCGTATCTCTATGCCTCCAGAAATTCTAAGATATTTAAAATTTATTTCCTAAATCAATTTTGTGAAGTCAAACTCAATGCCGCAGCAAGTATTATATAATTATCCTTATTAAAACAAATTTCCCATTGATTTAATGAGAAGTGCTGAGTAAACACGAATGGATTATTAAAAGCAAAACTAGTGTTTGAAATTAATTGTTCACCAACTTCAACTTTAACACTATCGTTTGTATAATTTAAACTTCATGATATATCAGTAATTGTCTAAAGGAATCAAAAGCTGATGATTTATGATGACCAGAGAAGAGTTCTCTGTTTCGACTTAATCCATCAGTTGGCGATGGCGATCACTAGAGCCTTGCTATCAAATCACCTTATTATTTCGCACACCGCAGCGCTATGCTCTTCCGGAATATATTTTTTTATAAAATAAAAGCTATATACGTATGCGTGCATAAAAATCCGGATTTTCCAGCAGAAGGCACAATTGGTCGACAGAAAGTCAAAATTTCTGCTACAACTAATCAAATTCCTGTAACTTCTGCTGGTTATACACATTATATGATGCACATGTGGAAATTCACTAGAAGTACTTTTAAAACATTCTAGAGAAAAAGTCCCCATCGTCTTCTAGACGACATCAGCAGGAAAAAAAAACGCATATTCCGTGTATTACTACATTAATTGGTACCTCGACTGGATCAATAGTAAACCACATGATTCAGTAAAACGATGTTAGTTAGTTTTATTTTTTAAATGGCATAAAATAAAATATATCCAAAATTTTTGTACTCCAACATAAAAAGGTTTCCTATTTGAGTTAAAGTTAAAAGGAACGAAATATAATCGTATAACATCTTTAGAAACAGAACGCATTTTGTCTGCAAGGAAACTATTATAGCAGTTTTTAAATCACTGAAAATTTCCATAAATTCTTACTTTTGCTAAAATGAATCCACCTGCTAAGGCAGTTGTGACATGACTGCTAATATATAGAACACAAACAGAACCAGTTCTTTCTGCCAAGGTAGAACGATGAAGTCTTTTAAACTTTAGAACATATCCAGGAAGGTTACTTCTGATAATACAGAATGATAAAGTCTTTCATAGTACAGAACAAATCTAAAATACATTTTTTCCTGCCGGAACATAGTGATGATTTCTTATTCTATCAAAGTAAGGAAAATGTAGAATGCTTTGACGGTATATTTCTAATTATTTATCATGCCTGAAACATCTTTTCGATACAATTTTTTTATGATATTAAGAACGCTGAACATGTTTCGTCTTTTAGAACACCTCGAAGATAATTCTTAAAGCTACTACTACTATATATAACATTTTTTGACATTTTAAAAAATACTAAACGTGTAGAGAACGAACGCTTCATCTTCTAAACCATAACATTTTAAAAATACTGATCGTATCGGAAGCATTTTCCGAATAGTGTAGCCACTTTAAAAATCTACTTTTAATTGCATTGCACTTGTTTAGAGCATTTTGTTGTTGTTGAAAGACTGAAAAGACACATTTAAGAGCATTTTTAATAATTAATTTGAAGATACATTTATCACCAGCATTTTATTACAAAAATTCTGTATAAAAATGCATCGTCTCTCCGTTTTCTTGATGTCTCTTTGACCAGCGGTGTAAAAAGTAGATGGCAGAATATAACAGTAAAGATGTTTAAGGTAATTTATGTAAAAACGGATTTTTCTTTTGTTTGTTTGTTAAAATTTCATCGCAGAAAAACTAATCGATTTTCCCAACGATCATTTATCCTCGGTGTAAATCTGGCACTCACCGACCTGTCCAGCGTGACTGGCATGCTGACCGACTGACCTAATTAACGAACGTCGTAGTAACATTTCGAATTTACTGCATGAAACATTTAAGATCTTAAAAACCGCAGAACTACCCTTTTATTCGCTGATTATATTAGTGTTCAGAAAGGAATTACATAACTAAATGTTCAATAAATACCTACCAATACCCTATTGAGCGATTGTTTTAACCCCTAAAGGTTTTCTGCTGCTTCTACACAAACGGATACCAGAAAGCCCTGTTTTTCTGTTTATAATTAAATCAGAATTATTAAAAAATAGAATGATACGAAAGAGTGCACTGCAGACATTTTGGCACCTGAGGCAACCATTTTTTTAATTCTTAAAATTGAACTAGATGTTGATTAAAACAATGACAGATATCAGTCATCGATCTTATTTCAGAATGTGTTCGCAAGAAGAAAACTACAAAAGTCGAATTCCTTGTCGGACAGACAATCCTTGATCAAATTAACCTGCTGCTATAGTATTAAAATTCGTGGTAGTATTATTAATATTTTTATAATAAATATATTCTTGGATATTCTATATTTCTTATTCTTATAGTAAATTGACACTTATTTTGTAAATACTAGATTTTTGAAGAATTGAATTTATTATGCAGCCCCGCAACCAATGTCTAGTTCTTGCAAGATGTGGGCTTTCAGAAGTTAAAACAGCTCCGTCCAAATAAAAGAGTTAATCTATAGCAACACGAACTGCTTATTTACGGCGATGTCGGGCGTGCAATCTTGACTGTGTACATACTAAAGTCCTTGGCCGTGTTTGCATCCTGATCTATAGTATCTGTCTGTTTGTCAAGGCAAAAGCTTTATTCATGAAAAAGCAGCCGAGTGACAGTCAGTCAGCGAAGCCCAGCTGTTTGCAATTGAATGGAACGAGTGCGCGCGCAATTATTGCAAAACAAGGACTAGATACGAATTTTATCGGAGTGAGGGACAGGAAAGAGGCTGAGGGAAATACCTATGGACGGAAACAGAAAGGAAGGGCTTCAAAAGGAAGAAAGAGAAGAAAACGAAACAATAACGTGGCTATTAAAGTGATTTAAGATAGGAAATCGGTCTGGGTTACAATAATTTATAAATTGTTTCGTAAAGGTAAATGTTCAAAACAAAACAAAACACGTAGTCGTAAATGTAAAGTAAAAATCGATTGAGAAGAGAGGAGGTTGTGGGAAAAGGCGAGAATAGTAAACAGGATGAAAAAATATTGAGAGTAGAGGAAGAAGACGAACATAAACACGTGACGCAGGACACCAAGGTCACGCCAACACAAAAGGAAACAACAAACAAGATAAACACACCAGCTACAAATAGAATCTGAGAAATAAATACTTCCAAACAAAAAATTAACTCGCTCAACGAAAAAAATTAATCATGAAACATAGAACTGAACCTGTTCTTTTATAATAAAAAAAAGTTTGCGAATCCTCTGATGACCTGACCTTTCTGCTGTTTTCTTTCGACACGCAGAAACTGCACAAAAATCTAATCCTTCTCATAATCTGTAAGAGAAGACAATGCCTACACATGTCTTTCTTTGTGTGCCCCCTGAATCAGAAGTAACAACTAACTTAATTTTACTTTTTTCCATATTTAGGGCTATTTCCCGTTGGCATTGAATCCCCTTACTATCCCCAGCTGATCCCAAGTTCGAAACAAGGCGCCCCTATACTAGCAGTTTTGTCATAATTTCATTCTGATGGCGCTCATCCCTGTTAAAATGTAAAACATTTCCGTAGTTAGTTGGTTTATATTTTTGTTAATGCATTTATAGATTTTGTAGATAAAAAGGGATTGATTTTATAAACAATAAACTACTTTAATCCGAAAATTTCGTTGTGTATCAGCGAATATTAGTCAAGAAAAATAGTTTTAATAAAAAATAAATGTATTTACTTGATGAAATGATGTGATATCAATGTTAATGATACCCACCTGTGCGAGTATCAGTTCACTGCTGTATATTAAGAGCTAAAATCTCAGCATCAAGGGCACTCATGCTGCCGGAACAAAAACGAATGTATACTGACTTATCGTATAGCAGAGGTTGATCATTACGAAAAAGGAAGCAGCATCATGATTTGGAGAGACATCTAAAAATAAGCACAATTATATTCAGATTTATAGTTTTACGCTGTGGGAAATATTACTATAGAATATCAAAGAATCCACTGCTTCTTTTAGATAACTATTTCATGCTACAATTGTCAGTCCCACTCACAATTCAAGGAAATCCATCTTTGTGGAGAAAAGACCAAACAGTTTAATGCTTCATACGTCTTAAAAGATGAGTTCGTATACATATCATTAAACATGTTTTTTCATTTTCTTATATCTTAAATGCTTTCGAGTAGGTAATTATAATCTCTAAGATCACCCTTAGTAAGATAATTATATAATCTTCCGATCTCCTTTAAAACATAATTAGGGAGCAAACACAAATCAAAAGAATGTCTGTAATAGGAATGAAAAGTAGAAAACTTGAAGCAATAGATACTACACGGATTTTTCTAGAAAACTCCGTGTTACAAATATGAAGGGAAGAAAATATGTAAACAATTTTAGGAACGCACGTAAACCAAATGAAAAACAACAACCTATGAATATCAGCAGAATTTTGAACAAGTGACGCGTGAAGATGGATTTATCAGTAAAAATAGTATTCATTTGTGTTAAAATGAGAAATTCTGCGTACCACCATTTCTAATATGCACCAATGCAGGAGGATATTAGTATTTTAAATCTCTGGTTAAAATTAGAAAATACTTAGCAAAACTTAGAGGCTGCAGTGAAAATAGATGTTAGTGTTTAGAACGACGATAAAGCTGTGGGCAGCATCTCTGCCGAGTAAAAGATGGTTGGGATGCTGACTAACGACGAAATTCTGCGCAAAATCAAGATTTCTGGTGTTTAATAAAACTACATATAAAAATGGGAGAATCAGAATGATTTAGCTCGCAAATATCAAAAAAACCAACAACAACCTTTAAATTCGTAAAATTGTGAGGGGAGGAGTCAAGGATTCCTCTCCTGCCTTCATCCTGTCTGCAAGATTTGCTACTTCTAAACATTTTCCGCCTCCCTGAGTTAATTCGTTGATCGCTCTTTACTCTTGTTTCAGTATTCGTAATTAATTATGTCAACGGAAGATACTCTTGTTAACGAAGTTAGCAGGTCATGGTGCATTTATTTAAAAGTTGTGGAAAGAAACATAAAATTAAATGCTTTTAGGCACTAATAAACGGTTGCTTTGCAACCACAACATTTTCTATTTCCCGAGCGAATGCCTATGTTAATTCGATGAATCACAAATAAATATACAGCAAATCGTGATTGACAATGACATTGAGGGAGGGGTGATTACTGATGTATTTTTGATGGTCCTTACCAGTCAACCAACAGGCGCTCGAAACTATAACCCTGATCCAACAAGTAGTGTGAAATTCAAATGCATTTGAAAGTACGATTAACATGGAATAGAAAAAAAATAAATAACGTCCAGTCAGAATATTACCTGCCAAAACTACAGGTAAGTTATTTGACATGACACTGACGTATTTCAAAGCTGCATCGTCTTTTCTGTGAATTTCTTGAGCTGTTCAGCAGTCACGTGATCTAAATTCATTTCATACCTGACTAAATTGTTTTTGAGGTTCATCGAAATCAAACTGCTAGTTACAAAAGAAAACAAAAAAATATCGATATCCAATTACTTTTTGTTTTGGTTACAATGCAACTTGTCAAAATACACAATGAAATTGAACAAAGTCACATTTTATTGATTATATTTGTCTTATCACATTAGATTTAACATTTATCATCAAAAGTTTGACACTTGTCAGATTAGTTTAACGTAAGTGTATTGTTGCTTATCAATATCAGATTAGTATATAAAGAAAGATTGCAAAGCTATATGCACAGCATATAAATTATCAAAATACTATTGATATTTATTTTAATCCCATTTTTATTTAAAACAATCTTATATTTTCGTCAGTGATACGTTGGCATGTTCTAATGCTCTTGCAATTGCTTTGTTAATTATCAAAATCACTTGGAAGCTCGATGCTTTCCCACTGATGCTCTGGTAAGGTGACGCCCACCATCTGAAGTTAAAAGGCGGTTGGGGGTATACAAATTAATATCTTCTACCCAGAGTACCTCCAGGCTGTGGTTGAGGAAAAGACAATAGATTTAGGTTTAATTTTCAAGATTATCCTCACCTGCATCATTTGTTCTCCGGTTTACTTGAAAGAACAAGTAAATTCGTTTTTTTTATATAAAAAAGACAACTAAATAGAAAATCTCAAAAGATGTTTGGCACAATCTGACAAAGATTCGAACAGCCAGGACGCGCCAGTTTAACTGCTTTCTCACAACGTAGATTTTAATCTGTCTGGCCGCCTTACAGAATAGACTGCATCTCATTCTACTGAGGTTAACTTTAAATGAAGAAACTATTACCTGTTAGTTGTTCTTTATTGGATTTTAAAATGTGTGCATATAATCAAATAATAGTTCATTTATTATGATTGCGAAAATCGGTGATAGAAAACAATTAACATTAACCTCCCCTTTTTTGTAAATAAATAAAGTTATCTGCACAAAATTTGCATGTACTTTAAGAAGTGTATATTATGTAGTGTCTCAGTGTGGATTTTTATAAAATCATATAAATCTTTCATAATTTGCACTTCATCCCGTATTTTTTTCTTGGTGTTCTTGGTACTGCACTTTTGTTTGTGTTTTTTATATTCTTTTATTTCTATCTTCAAATGTATTGATTATCTTCAGCAAGCTATAATAATTAATCCCTCCTCTCTCTCCCCCCTCCTTCCCCATTTTACATCTGTAAACATACATACACTAATATTAAACCTGACACAAAACAAACGTTTGTTAGAAACTCAACTTTCAATTAAATCAATAATTTACAGAGGTTGTTCCAAATCGTTTAAATTCTCAGTCCTTTGACCTGATTCTATTTTCCCGACGAGGAAGTGAAATTGAACACGTATTTTAAAGTGATTTTAAAAGGCCCTACCTAGGTGAAATAGCCACGGCGAATGGTAGATAGTGAACAGCACATTTACCACACTACTGTGAAAGCAAACAAATAAATACATTAAAGTACCTGGTTAATGAAACAAGCAAGTTGAATTAGTGTGTGACATTATAGTGAGAGACAGAAATCTACCGTCACCTACCTCTTTCTTCTAAATAAAATCATCCACAGTTAAGGCGAAGAGGCGCTTCTTATTATAATCCGGGTCAGGGTTTTACATCGTCTAATTCCTTGAGAATAGGTAAACGTGACGTGTGTATGTAAATATACACAGAGAGAAGTGGCTCACGTGGGGCGGAGAGTACCAGGGTGTGAGGTCAGAACCTGACCTAACCAGAGGTTCGTAGTAAAACAATGCGAACCCACATAAACCACGCTGTCAAGCCGTCACACTCGGCCGGAGATCAGGCTTCGCTCATTAAAGTCAGATAGCAGTGACTCGCTCGGTGTACCGCGACGTTCGTGGCGGCAGTTCTGGCGACTGGTTTAGCTGCATCAGCTCGGCGTAGCCCGGTCTACTGTGTTGTCTACAGTCTCTCTCTCTCTCTCTCTCTCGGCAAGGTGAAGGGTCTTTATGCCTACGGAGAGCGAACAGTCAGTCACTGCTAAGTATTCGTTCCCTCGCCAGTCGGTAGGTGGGCGTAAATACAGAGCCGGTTTTATGCTCGAGCGAAGCATGAATGGAACTCTCCGGGACGATGCCATCTATGAAAGGAAACCTAGTATCTACGGCAGTCTGAAATAGCTAACATTCTTCAGCAGATCTATAGCGAGTAGAAGGACAACTCTGTGGGAAAGCACTCCTACCCCATGGCATTAGAAGCATGTCTAGGTTCTTGACCGCTCTTTCCCGGTCAAATAAAGTACAAGTAATCGTCATCCAGGTGAGACAGGTAATTATAGATGAAGATAAACGTCTTTATGATGAATAATAATCCCCAAGTATCTCTGTTGCATTGTTTCCTCTACCTTCATTTCTCTCTTTCATTCTGTCTCTCCCTATCTTTATTTGTCTCTCTCTCTCTCCATCTCTCTCCCTCCCTCCCCCATCTCTCTCTCTCCCTCTCCCTCTCTCTTCCATCTCTCTCTCTCTCTCTCTCTCTCTCTCTCGCTGTTATATTATCCCCCTCCTCTTACTTTCTCTCTCTTTCACATACACTCGTGCAGCAATAAGAATACTAGACATGTCCAGCAGGAAGTGTAAATGCTAAAAGCATTATTATTATTATTTTCTGTTCTAAATTAATAATAATAATAACACGAGTAAGCTCAGTCTACTCGTGTAAATATCGCTCGCCAGGACAACAATCGCTAAATGTCTGTGATGATACGAAACTTATTCCTGCGGTGAAAACAAAACAACTTTTGGTTTGTTCGTTTACCTTTAATTTAGAACCTCAAAGAGGTCGACCGACCGTTTTTACTTTGCTTGCAACAAAAAAAAAATATGTCAGAATACTTTTCAAAGTATATAAATAAACAATACAAAATGGCTATGCTAAAATTTACGAGCAATGAATAAATAGCTTGAAACAATTCTAATTCTCCGACCCCCGAGGCTGATTATATGAAATCTTTGGGTATCAAGTAAATCTTAAGAAAGCCAAATGGAAATAAAATGTTCTACAATTATTTATTTATTCATTTCACATTGATAAATAAGTACATCAACGATCTCGGTTTTTTATGTTTGCGTACCTTTGGCTACTAGGCCATCACACTCAGTTCCACTCTATTTTTCATACATGTATCATATTTACTTATACTTGCTTCGAGTTTGTGCTTTGACATATATAACATCACTGTGAATAAGTAAATAACTGACTAAAACAACTATTTTTTCCAAAATGTATTATTTTCCTTTTATTTTAAAGTATTTATTAGGTTCAAGTTTAATTAAAGTTCGCACTATTACAATATAGAAATAAGGGCTGCGACGACCGGGAGAACTGACGGATTAAGTAACAGTCGACGTACAATCGGACAAAGAAACAGCTGATTTAAATCGCCCTTCTTCCTATCTTCCTTTTCAAATTCCTTTGATTACTGATAATAATTCCTCTTTTTATGCAAATTCTTAATTATGCTTCCCTAGCAGTACACAGCTTTTTAGACAGCAGAAGCTTTGAACTCTTGTCTACAACACTGATGTTTAAGATCAGGGTGTGACATTTTGCTTGGATCATTAGCTGTTTGCGTAATTTCAGTTATGAAGAAAAACCATGTGGTGTAAGGCGCCTTATACACAAACTGATCAAAATATTTTCAAGTATTTTTTGTAGGCAGCACTTGAGTAGACGTTGCCAGAGATCTCAGGAATAAGACAGTAAAGGAAATGTTAAGAACTGTGTTCTGAGTAATCATGTCCAGACACTTCCGGTCTACAAGTCCTAATCTTTATTTTTTTTAAAAAAGCAAACCAGCAACAATAATTGATATTAATTTTAAAAGTTTTTTTCTCAATATTTCTGGAATCATACTGATGATGCTATTCCGTACTGAAATTAATTTTCGAACTTCCTTGAATACCTAAAATAATATTTTTTCTTTTTAAAATTAAGATGATTGTAATTACTTTTGTAGTTTCATTGGTTTCAAAAATGTGGATTTCTCTGAGATCGGGTATCTTTAGGGTAATTTATCGGGTCATCGAGGTAATAAAATACCCTGACCCTAAAACAAGGTAATGGAACGATATTAAACCTAGCTAACAATCAAAGTTGTGTGCTAAGTCAAAATATCAGCCATATGCTGACGTTCTACACTTTAGAAAAATGTTATTTTAAAATGTTCAAGTCTACAAAATCTTTACAAGACGAATCTGGCCTTGGGGAGAGTTTCAAGACTGAACAGATCTCAGGTCAGCAGGAAACATGTAAAAGTAGTCAATAGGAAAGCGTGCAAAATTCTATTAAAGATACTTATAATGTCGTCATCAGAAACAAATTACTGAATGTCTCGAAAAGAGTTGATAGCCATGCGTTGCTAAGCAACCAAGGTAAAGTCTGTGTTACGCATTTTCCAGAAAGTCTGTAACAATGCTCTTTTTTGTTTGTTTTATTTTGTCTTGTGACCACCACAAACAAACCTCTGAAACAGCTCCGAGGTATACGACCACGAACTGTCAAGAAATATTAGAGCAGTTAAAAACCTTAATTAGAAATATTATCCATACTTTTGCTAGTTAACAAATAAAGGTTTCTGGTCGATATTGTTTGTCTGAGGATTTTACCTGAACGACCGCTAATGAAGTAACTATCACCGGAATGTCTGAACTGTAGTTGCCACGTAGCTGCCAAGTGAATTTCCGATTTTCTAGCCAGGGAATGTTAAACATTTATCATAAACTTGATATTCCGCATCGCATTTCTACTTTTTTCTGTTTCTTTCCATTTGGTCTCTTAATTCTCATTTTTACGACTGATTACCATTCGTTTTCTTTTTGTTGCTTTTTACTTTATTGAAATTATTTTGAGCTGCTGCAAATATTAAAGTTAGTTTGTTGCTCCCCTGGGACCTAGGTAAGATGAAAGTTAAACCGGTTATAGCGTGACGTCACACACGATACCGAGACTTAATACGACTCTCAGCAGCCCCTTTATCGACTTAAAATTGTACCTTACATTTTAAGGTAAAAAAATGGTTCTTTTAACAGGAGTTTTACCAATTCTTTTTATGAATGGGATTATACGTTAGTAAGATTCTCCTTTTCTGTTTAATGTTTTTTTTTTTTGCCTTTCTAACTACACGACTCTTTTATTTTAATTTATATATTTTTCTAGCAGGTTGACAGTGCATTAATAAACACTGTTCTGGTTGACGGACTTCATTGGGGAATCGAAGAGGCCCACTCCTGCTCCACGACAGTGCTCGTCGTCGTGTTACAAAACTGACTCTTCAGAAACCGAACAGGTTGGGGTACGAAGTTCTCCCTCACCCAGCCAATTCACCAGACCTGTCTCCCACAACCTATCACCT
Source organism: Nautilus pompilius (assembly GCA_018389105.1). Lineage (NCBI taxonomy): Eukaryota > Metazoa > Mollusca > Cephalopoda > Nautilida > Nautilidae > Nautilus > Nautilus pompilius. The sequence goes on along the minus strand of JACATO010000961.1, from coordinate 609,937 downwards.
TTTCAAACACCTCAACAACTTCTTCCCTATGAAATCCTTCTCCAACCAAGCAGCAAATGAAACTGCCTTCCTACAGTTTATCGACTCCAGAAATCCAGATTTTTTCAAAAATGGTATAAATGCGCTTGTAACTCGTGGCAGAAGTTTATTGATTGTAAATGAACTTACTTTGATTAATAAACTTCGCTTTCAGCAAAGATAGTCTCATTTTTGCGGCAAAAAACGATAAAACTTTTGTAACAACCTAATACAACCAGATACCACAAATTAATTGTTTTCCTTTTGTTCAGTTGCGCACCGCACGCTAACCTACATGTGAACTATATGATACGAGACAGGTGTTCAAGCCCAGAACCGTCATGGAGGCAGCAGATCACTGTGACCTTAATTTTACTTACAAAACAAATGCATCAGAAAAGTTTAATATGAGGATCGGTACGGAGAATCGATACACTTAATTTTGAATTACAAAAAAGTAAACAACGTTTTTCATTTTTTAGATTTTTTGTGAGAACTAAGCTATAGTGTCGCAAAAAATCTGTTTACAATTAAACTGTTTTAAAGAACACCGATAGGTGTCGTTGTCTTTGTTTAATCAAGTTATGTCTTTATGTTAATTCTGTCAAAACTAAATTTTATCTTTTTGAAGTAAACATAAATATCAAAAGCGTTCATTGTTACAGGAATTTCTCTTCACTATAGTGGCAAATGAACTTTAGCAGTTCGAAGTGTAAATGTAATCATAGGTGCCACAGTATTCATAGAAACTTCTGAGAAGAAAAATGTTGGTGTGACTCTCAATGGGATACTTTGCGTGCTCAGGTAGTAAGAAAGCAAACAAAATCTTATGATTACAGAACAGCACTATGAAAACTCCAGAGGCGCTAGTTCCCTTATATAAAATATTAGTTAGACAATATCTAGACAATACAGAGTAGGTTTTGAGTCTATTCTTTGCTAGGTATTTTGACAATTAATGAAGGATTCAAAGGTGTATTATAAGATTGACTTTAAAAAAAAAATTCTGAACGTGTTACAAATTGGAACTTCCTGGTTTCGAATATTGCAGGTTGCGTGAGGATCTAATAAAGACTTTGAGATTTCTTAAAGATAAAGAAAATATAGACAAGTCCTGCTGTTTATCTTCATCATACTTTCAAAGAAATGAAGCATAGATACAAACAATGAAAGAATCGTAGTAGTTGACTACATTTCATTATTTCTTTTAATTATAGAGTAGTGAATGTAAAAAAAAAATAGATTGAAATAGTTGTACATTCTACTACAACCAAAATATTAAAAACACCTTGTATAGACACTTTCATAAAAGCGAATCAGTTCTATATCATTCCTGAGACTTCCTGTCCCTTTCCTCATACCTGTAACTAATCATAATTGTACAGAATAGTTGACGTACAACGTTATTTCTTCTGAAATGTAATTTCACAGGAAATGCTATTTACGTCTCCATAACGCATCCAAAACTTAGCTGATTATTGAAAATCATTAAAATAATGTTGTTTTTTTTAAATCTGAATTTCGAGAAGTCGTTCGTAATTGTTTGTTTTGCAAATCCTTCAACTGTGGCATTAGGCCCACTAATTTAATAGAGAGAGTGGGTGATTTACGTAAAAGTTACACCTTTGTAAATAGCTGTGGGTGGATGCAGCCTATCGTTTTCCAGCTTGGAACAGGGATGATATCACTTGTCCGCTAGATGACTGGAATGCCGATATCTATTAGAGAAAAGACGGTGGCCGATGGTGCTGGTGCTAAAGTGCGATAGCGGTCGACTGCACAGATTTTTTTTCTAAAGAAGCTAAATTTTTAGAAATTCATCGCCCTCTCACAATCAGTTTAAAGTGGTTCTGAGAGCGTGGCTGATAGCGAGTTACACCTACAAACATGAACTGAGCAACTGCTCGCCTAAGTATTATCGTTTAGAAATCTGAACAGATAACGAAAACGGCATTACGATAGGTATAGTCTGCAAGGCAGATTTAAATTTTGGTAATTAATAGAATAACTTTCACCTGACCAAACGCTATACATACAATTGTATGTAATACTTTAAAATAATATGCGTGTTTTGTTTCTATTTTGCATTGTAGCTACGAAGAGTTGTAGAATAGAAATGAGCAGGTAATCGAACCCTATCCACTGAAGCATAAACAAACAGTGGGTATTTGTCAAGACTGGATTATTGTATGTGGATTCAGCATCGACGATAAAATTTTTAAATAGTGACTTTGTGCCACAGGTGATTGACTCCCTACCTGTCTTCAGTAGGTGTTAGACTAATTTTTTCTTTGCTGAATAAACTAACAAAGGTTGTATATATGTACGCGCATAAATTAAAAACTTTCACGTGCATAATAACCTATTCTGTAATTTCTTAAAAGTTTTAACCCTGAACCTTTCAGCACGAAAAGGAATATAAATGCGAGAAGTCGAAAGAATTTCCCGGTACAGAGACAATGTCTTAAACAAAGTGATCAATGCTATCCGTTTGAATTGCGACCATTTAAAACGTAATCTCAGGTTTGTTTTTTTTTTTTTAGACATATTTTATCTTTCAAACCCGATACCCCGACTACGCGCGGTCTCTCCACTAATTTATCCCTAAAAGAGGTTGTAGATGCCTTTGACCCAGACTTTCTCTTCAAGTTGGGTCATGCTAAAAATAGCCGCCTCGGCCTGTCACGTTGGTCAGCCCTCAAACCTGCCAGAGACACCCGCAGCCTAACGAGGGTTCCCTTGTTGGGAGGTCTCTCCAAACCTTCGCTGTCATCTTGTCTGTCACGTGCATTTATCTCATCCATGAAATTACCTTTCCCCTTCTTCTCCGCTGTCTTTTTGCCTCTTCCTCTAAATCCAGATTCTGCTACAGTCGGCTGATCAGAGCGACCACTAACGAAACATCGACAACCCACGCTCACTGCACACGAATGCCATCGACAGGACAATTTAACTGCAAAATTTTAACTAAATAATTATAAAACAAAGATTTATTTTTGAATTTTCAGGTTCTGCTCAACCTGCAACACTGTGAAGACGAAACAATTCTTCCCACCTTAAAAAACTGACTCGCAGGTGTAGAAGCAAAGTTTCTAGCATCCTTTGATATTGCTTATAGTACATTAGACGGCATCTCTTCTGCTGCTTAATATACAGCCATTAATATTCATTATTGTTTATTTCTTCTTAATTGGGCAAAACATAGTCCAGCGTTGATACTAGCCTCAAGACAATTTATATAATGTCCTTTACATCCTAATTCTAAACTTCTGTCAAAACTAATTCTAGCATATAAAATATTCGTAGACTAACCGTTTATCCAATGTAAAAATTACTTAAATCCCAAGAAAAATTAAAATTTTGTAAAAAGAAAAATCTTTTGGTTTAAAAAATAAAGTAAATGGATTTATCAACGAAGGAAATGATCAATTTCGTAAAATCAACTACGCATATGTTATGCGAAGAAGGAAAAGACGAAATTTAATTTCATTTTTCATTTTTCGTATATTTATACTTTCATTTTTCATTTTTCGTATATCCTCTTGAGAAACTTTATCGAAAGATTTATAGAGATGGAGAAAATTTTTTTTAATGATTTAGAAATATTGCTGCCAGAGATTTTAAAAAAAAGTATGCTAACAATCAATAGTTAAGTAAAACTGGTCAAAATTAAACCTTTAATTACTGAGATGGTACATTAGCCAAAGCTGACCCCTAAGAGAAGTTAGCCAGATATAAAAGTAAATTGCGGAAGTGATAACTGTTTTACTTGCTACAGCACAAAAAATATTATGTTACATTTTGTTTCATGAGCCTGATAACTTGAAGCAGCAAAGAGTATTTTTGCACACGTCTTATGAAAGGGTATTACATTGTTTGGTAAATATGACGTGAGATCATTGTTTTTTTCATTTCAGATTTGATCAATGACAATATCAGATAAATTTGTCGGTCGCATGTTTTCATACAGAAATCGATGGCTGACTGATAGCGCTGTTTTTATCTCTTTCAGCATCGTTCCTAGTTTACAATATTTTAAATAAAAAGACATTAGTTTAAAAATTGCATCGTAACATCGTTTGAAGTATAAGATTTCCAGAAAGCGCCACTAACCCAATCTGAAAACTGATTCTTCTCCGGCAACGTTGCTTTTCAGATCAAAACAATCGTATCTCAAGAAAGACTGAGGTTAATTATTTGTTGGTCGAATCAAACGTTATATCAATAAACACTGCTTCACTGACGGTTTTGATGGCATTGGTCAATTAAAACTGAACCAGATAAATACATAATAAAATAATAATGGATCATATATAAAGTTCCGTAAATTTGGACATAGATTAATATAGATAAAAATGCAATACGGTTTGATCATGCTCCATCACTTTATCACAAGAAAATTTTACTCATGGATAACTTTAACAGGTTGGCATTGCTTGTATGTACAGTAGTACCTGTCTTTTGGAGTTAATGAATATAGAAGGCTCTATTACTAACTCTAAGGTAGTGAGCAACACTCAAACATTTGTTTACCGAAACAGAATAAAAATTCGAAGTAAAGGAACGAGTTTCCGAAGCTAGGTAGCTGCGTGGATAGTCCACGTCACCATACTTTCACAGAGACCGTTTGAGAAACTAGGTCTAAATGAAAACCAACTTTACATGCTCAGGGATGCTGCCTCCACGAAATATCTTTATATGGGTGTTTGCTGTTTATTAATTGGCAAACATTTCAAAGATAGAAATCTAAAATATGTAATTTAATTTATTTGTTACAATGAGACAGAATGGTATCATGGTTTACTCAAGGAAAACAGTAAAGAAATTCCTAATTTTTTTAATAGTTCATACAAATCTCAGTAGCTAATAAAGATGATACTCTTGACAGTATCATAGTTTAAATATTTTTCGTTTTTAGCGGAGGGTTCCCGCTTGGAACAGTAGTAAATGTATACCGGAAACGTTAGTAGTCGGACGTTTATTTTGGGGAATGCGCTATTTAGTAAGTCGATGAAGTCATAATGACCTGGTCTAGCAAACCATCTTACCATCGAGTCACAAAAACGACCTAAACACAAATGTAGTCCAAACGAAGAGAGAACAAAAGAATTCTAATTTATAATGGAGTGATAACGATGCTTTTTTGCACTTGGGACAAACATAACCACGGCAGAGTCTATAAAAGTTTGAACTACATAAAAAATTTCGTCAGAATCGCACAAAAAACCTGCTAAAATCAACGATAATCAGACTATAACTGTATTATTCTTAGAATTTAATGATGAACTCTTCTCAAATATTAGAAAATTCTCTGCACATTTATCCGGAAAATATACAAATAATCACAAGAAGTCAAAGAAACTCAGACTTGTAGCGACGAGAGTACGAAGCACGTCGTACCATAGAGACCATGGATCACCTGGCTGCACGTATAGAAATGCACTTCTCCATCGTCACCAGAAAATTCGTTTTCTAGTGGAACGTGTTTGCACTCAGCTGAAGACAAGCCAAAACGGGTTCAACATACGACGAATCCCATCGTGAAGCAATCGAACAAACTGATGACTGCTGCCGCGAAAATTATGACTTGTAAATATACGAATAAACAAATAAATACGTAAAGACGAAAAACTGGGAGACAGATTATTATTCTAGATTTGTTTGAAAAAAGCCAATGAAAGAAATCAGGTATAACATGTAATGAACGCGTAACGTCAACAAAGACTTGCAATACATAGAAATAACGGGAGGGAAGAGAAGAAAAGTAACATTTATTAATACCACCAGGTAAGATTCTTCTCTTTCTACCCGAATCTAGACCAGATGTTTCCGCCATTAGCGATTATATTTGCAAATATTTACAATGAATGATAACTAAAAAAACAAGAAAAAGTAATTCTTGAAATTAGCGCCAACGTTTATATATATATACATGAGTGCCTTAAAATCCTAATTATCATTTATAACGCCATTAGGTATCTTCTTTGAATACGGTAGTCATAGTCCATCGCCCTGATCTCGCCAGAAATACTTTTGATCTGAATCTCTAACCATTACAACCTGTCCCACCAGGTTCCTAGTTTATTGGCTTGGACTCTTTCCTGGCATGTATAAAACATCTTCCTCTCACTCTTTTCTTTAATTACACATTAATTAAAAAAATAACATAAAATGTTTCAAGATTGGGTTTAGTATTTTTATAAACTAAGAAAATTTGAATTTCCACGTTCAAGTTACTAATTTACGGGTTTTACTTGGATAGTCACGGGGAACTGTTCTAATGAAGCAGGATGCACAAAGGTTAAGTGAAAAACATTCAGACTATTCAGTCAGGCTGTCTTGAACTTGCACTACTACATTGCATCTGCATCATACTTGATCTTCTATCAAGGCTTGATATAATTCTGGAATGGTCCCAGGAAAATATGATCACTGTTCAATAGGGTTAGGTTAAGAGAACAAGCATTCCATGAAAGAAGTTGGATATTTCCCTCTTAAAGGTGAACTGATTATTGAAATTTCATACAAATGGTGCAGACTATGCTGATGAATTTCGTGCCACCAGACATAAAATGACAGAAAATCACATTTTACATGTTTTCCTTGGTGAAACGTTTTTGTTGAACTCGTTTCCACACGTCCTTCGGTGAAGCTAGGACATCACAGCTTAGGAAATATGTAACAAAACGGCTGAGACGTCAATACAGCGAGAGCCGTGATACAGTGTTAGGTTTGAGTACGAGAAGACGTCACCAAATAGCAGCAGCTAAAAGCAAAGGCATTTCAAACTCTTTCAATATAATCTTATTTTTATTGTAAGAAAAATATCCATCTACATCTGAGGTACTGATGAAAGGAAAAATCCAAGAAGTCCTAGCCAGCTACAATTCGATACGACTGATTTATTGATTTTTCTGTTGGTTTTCTTTTATAGGAAAGAAAATAAGAATAAGATGAACAAAAAATAATCATGAAGACGTATAAAGAAGTGGTTCTCAAAATTTCTAAAAAATAAGACAAACGGACCGATATTCACACTCATCATTTGAGAAGAATGTTTCAACGAATAGACTATAGCAGTAGGAAATCATTGTGTAAAGCATTGATCACAGTAACTAATATGCACGTCTCATATGGTGTAAAGAAATACTGACATTAGTTTAAAAGAACTGACAAAAAGTGATGTGGACCGACGAATCATGATTTACTCTTTCTCTACACAGAAGAGAGAAGGAATATTTGGCGAAAGCCACAGAAATTACTCAACCCATATTGTAAGGTTCCAATTGTCCAGACTTCTGAAGGAAAAGTCGTACTTCAGCATGCTTTGCTGGCATATCCTGAGTATCTCGGTCCATTTAGAAATCAGAATGAATTCCAAAATTTACCTCATTATCATTTTCGATCACATTGCTTCGTGTTTATCCTGATGGAGGTGATTACAGCCAAAATGAATACCCTCCCATCTACCGTACCCATAATTGGAAACCTGATAGAGATTTAATGTATTTCCCGTGGCCTGTAAAATCCTGGATCACAATTCAATTTCGCATGTGGGATGAAATGGAAAGATGCATTCACTATCACGGTCCTTTCCCTACCTTGTTTCATATATGGCGCAAAATAGTAATGGTTGAATTGGGAAATATCCCTCAGGACACTTTACAGACCCTTGTGAATTCTTCACTTGGTGTCATGGCTGTCATTCGGAAAAAAGTTCTAGTAAAGTAGCCAGCACATATATGCACTACTGGTGAAAAGGTTTGGAAGAAAAGAAATATTTTGACTGTTATTTTAAAAAGAAGAATATAATCAATTTATTTTCCTCCAGAACATAATTAATATCAGATTCAATATATGAATGCGAAAAAATACGCATAATAACCTCCTTTTTTCTAGACACATTATAACTAAACAGGAAATGTTTCTAAATCTAAGAAAAACCCAAAACTGTTGAAGGCCACGGTTATTTTAATTTCCTATTGTCACGATAGCAAACAGAAAGTAAATTTATCTAGAAACGTGATTTTCTTATTTATGATTTGAGAAAGAAGTGTCTGACAGAAAGAAAGAAACTTCGAATTTACAAAACATTGACGTTCTTCACTACACACTGCAGTCACCAAATAATTGCGAGCGATGGAGCTAGAAAACGCGCCGGAAAATGAAGATTATCACTTTAAAAAGAAGACAGATATATTACACTCCAGAGAAAAATTAAATAAAAGATTTACAGCTCAGCTGAATAGCACAAAAGAATATCTACTGTCCCTAACAACAGTAGAAACCGTTTTGGATATGCTGGTTTAAATAACCATGTGGTATGAAAAAAACATGTTTTGACCTTATGATAGAGCAGTAAAGTTAATGATGGGCACAAATACACGAATATTGGACTTTAGAAAACTGGAATCAACTTTCAAAAAATGATGAATCAAAGTTTTAAGTGTCCAGGTCCAAACTTAGAATGTTTTTTGCACCTCAAAATTGGAGAATACTTGTCAGAATTATGTTACTCTTAGAGTTAAACATAGGAAATATAGCATAATGGTTTGGGGATCTTCTGGAGCTAAAGCAGCTATTGATCTTTGTAAATTAATCAGACATTGACAGAAAATCGTTACCACAGGGTTCTGAAAAGACATCGAATTTTTCTGGAAGTTCATTAATAGGTGCAAGATTCATTTCGCAATAAGATAATAATCCTAAGCACACTTTGAAATTATGCAAACAATATGTGGCGAGCAAGAAAAGCCATTGTGCTTTTCAGAACAAGGTGAAACGTGAGGAAAATATGCTACCTAACAAAACATATTTAATACCTCCAAACAGCATAGAACTCAGTAAAACTGGAATACTTGGCAAAGTCACTTGATAAGCATAAGCTCCAAAGCTATTAACAGATAAAACAAAAAAGGTAATTCGATAAAATAAAAATCTAAATAGAAGTTTATTCGATAATTATACTATTTGCATTTATTTATTGACATTTACAATAAATATGTTTCGGAAAGGACATATATATGTATATATGTTTAAACCAAAAAAGAAGATACTCAGTAAAGATGTAACAAAAATAAAAAATTAAGAAGTTCATTGCCAATAAAAGACAAAATTCAAGTTTTAACTAAAGAGTAAAATGTATTTCTATCTAGTTTAAATTTTATTTTTTCTTTGAAAATGACAATTTTTTGTTTCATCATATCTTGGCATTTTTATGTATTTTCGCTTAATATATACAGACTAACCTGGCTATAAGAACGGCCGTTCAAATGAACCTTGAATAGGGGAAGTAACTAGTGTTCTCGTTTACAAAGTGCTTGTTGGCTCTCAATGACAAATGTTAGCCAGACTAGATTTTCATGGAATGTTAGTGTCACCACTAAGATATACTTCTTTAGCTTTTCAACAGATTCCGAGAGTATTATAGCAACAAAGTTAGGATAAAAAGTATAGATCAAAGTTTCCTTAGAGCTATATTGCGCAAAGAGAATTTAAAAAGTGTTAAGGTAAGTTAAAATGGAAACTTTATCAGGTAAGATACCAACTCCTACTTGTACATGGTGAGAGTAAATTTTCAATTTCGAAATAATTATATGCAAAAGCATAGTGGTATATTTAAATCAAGTAAATTAAATAATAAAAGCTGTTTTTTGTGTAAACCTCTCGGTTACCCATATACAAATCCTTTAGCGTTAATAAAAAAACCGTAAGCAGAAATCTTGGTTTGGGCAAAGAAAGGTGACAATTCGAATTGCAACAGAGTAAAAAGATTTGAAAAATAAATATAAATATATGTATAAAACTATAGTAGAAACATAAATTAGTGATTTTCTTTTAAATTGAATGCTTTACTTCTTTTTTGTTGTTGACTGTAAAATACCCAGAACAATAATACAAGGATGGCTTAGAGTCAAACCTCACAGACAACACCTTCTGTCTGAGATTGATGGCACAAAAGCAAGACTATCCACTTCAGGCGTCTTCTCTATCATCGTTAGTTAAGTACTGCCTTCAAGACAGTCACTGACAGAGACTGGAATGTGTGCACATTCTCGGCCGGGCGGCATCGTTCTGGCGAAGATAAATCGCAGACGAAAACTAAGAAAACAAAAAGTATTTGTTTTCCTTTTTTTCTTTAGAAGATAAAAAAAAATGAAATCTTGGCCAAATGCCTCAGAACTGTAAAGATTCTACACTACATTTGGGGGAGTGCTTTTGTTTGTACACGACATAAGTAAGCAATATGGGAACCTCTGTTGGAATGAACTGGCTGGTTGTTCAAGATAGAAGAATGATTTTACCCGTCACGTGATACAGAGTTGAAATGTTGCCTAATCTGACAAAGCTACAACTCCTCGAAATGATCGATCGGATGTTTCATTATGCTGGGTTCTTCACCAACGACGTTCATCTGAGGAGTACACGACAGATAATTGACTATAAAAGAAGCACCTGTAATGCGGAATGAACCATTACTTTCGTCACGGGTAACAAATGTATAAAGTGGGAACCCTGACGTAGCAACATGGTTATGAAAGAAAGGGACATGAAGGCTTATTTTAAAAGAGTAAAAATAAATTATTGCAAAAGGTTGATGGTTTTAATCTACTTGTGATAAGTTAGACATCGTTTTTGGTTGTTATTTCTGTTTTTATATTTTTTGCTTTTTCAGAAGCAGAGTATTTATCTTCATCTAGAAACTAAATAAATAGAAGAATGAAACACTTCCATGTAAAATAACTTATCGCTCACGAAAATATAAATGAGCTAAAAATACAGCATTTTATCGTTAAGCCTAAGTAAGGAAGCTGCCACTCGAAAGTGATGCACGCCAAATAAACAGACCCCCACAGTTTCTGTGGCAGATTTGAATTCAAAGGGACTTGCTACGTGGTTTCATAAAATGAGAATTATGACAAGCAAATGGATTAGTATTTTTAGCGCATGTATAAACAGAGTGTACCCCAAGTTTTTTTGATAAACCTGATAACTTACCAAATAATTATACTTAACATTATTGTCTTAAATTTTCCTCCACAATCGTCTTTTCGTAAATAGTTAATGTATCAGAAAACAAAGTAACTTCATATGTTTTGAAAACTTTTTATTAAGCAATTCTATTTTCTCTAAACAATGGTAAGAATTTAAGAAATTTTGTTTCGTGACATGTTACCTAATGCGAGAAAATTACATATTCCAACTTTAGAATAAAAGTGAATACTGTAAATTTTAGATCGGGATTAGCCTTCAGACTTGTAGCACAGCTGACTGGCCACTTTACCACGCTCTTCACGTTACTATCATTAAAAGTGCACGCATAATGTAAAGGAAACATTTTGCTTTCAGAAGAGAAAAAGAATTCTCCTGTTCCACTTCCTTGACGATTCTCCATACCCCTTTGGAAACAGTCGAACGTAACCTTACAAATAAATTCCATTTTAAATTAATTATCTTTCTTTAAGAACACTGCAGTCTGTTTTTACAGAAATGATTTATTTTGGTCAGCGATTCTACTTTTTTTTAAATACTTGTATTTCTATTTCAGCTTTGTTTTACAAAAAATCTATGTTTAATGCGCGGGAGAGTTATAAATGATGCTATCTAGAGCTGCTATCTATTTATTTTAGCCAAATTAGCTTTTTTGGCCTCAGTTATATTAGTTCTTTTACCAATTATTACAAAATATCCTCAAAAAGCCAGGCATTAATATTAATTTTTCATATAAACAAAGTAAATGATACGTACATCCAAGTTTCACCATAATATATAATGGCAGCAGACAGGGTTTAATCGAGTCCTATTTTAACATTTCTGGGGCCTTGGTTTCTTTAGGAACGAAGTGTTTTCCGGTAAAATCTCTCTTTTCACTGGGTTAATGAACGCAACCGGTCGACATCAATGATGTGTCGCTACTTAACAGCGGCAAGATGTGAGAAAATACTGTGTTCACCTATATCTTAGAGACGTCTTCTTGGTGACATGTGAGAAGGTTCTTCTAACCTCTGGCTAGAATAAAACATTTCCTGCTGCCTGCCAGATAGGAAAGGAGAAGCAGCGGAGGCAGTCGCTACCCGACTGACTAATTCCGAGCTTGAATAAGTTAAACTCTGACACTATATTGCCTGGAATTATATGCAAACAGTAGGGAGCAAAGAAAACAAATTTTATTTGTTGTAAACTCGTTTGTGGCATAGCTTTACATCCCCGATCAGAAATACAAGAGTGATATCGTCCGTCTAGAATATATTGTCCCCAACTCATCTTCTGCCAGTTGTCAAGGCAAATAAAATAGAAATAAAAAGATGTCATATATTGTAAAATATGTTAAAAAATATCAATGCTTTTCCTTTAACGGTGAGTCATAGCGTTAAAAAGACCAATCGAAAAGGATACGACAGAAGTAAACAGAGTGTTAAAAAAACTGTTGCCTTGGTTGTACGCTACTCTGATGAGAAAACACGCGACTTCACTCTCACTACTCAGAGTACAGGCAACAAAAAATCAAATGAAAAAGATAGAAAACCAAGAAAATTAAAACAAAAGACAGTATTAATACGATAATCGCTTTAATTATAACCATAATTGGTTTGAATAGCAAAATGAGAATGCAGTTATTTTCAAATTTACGTCACAACAGAAATGACGTCATGTATATAACAATCTTTAGGTATTAAGCGATTTAGTTAACATGTTAGCAGTGTTTAGGTATTTCAGAAAATAGATTTTACTTACAATGTAGAATAATTAATTTTAAAATCAGTTTTTTTTTCAAATTTAAAAGTATTTTATTTTAATGTAACGTGGAATCGACATAAAAACAAATTTGTACGATGTTAGCATAAATTTGCTGGCAACACGTACTGATGATTGCTAGCAAGATATGTCAGTTTATAATGGAAACAGCAGTCCTTCTAATACGGAAGTAAGTATTCTATTAAAATATAATGCACTGTAAATTAAAGATGGGTTAAAATTATTTGTCTTTCTGATGCATAAATAAACCACACCAGTATCGTCATAGTAGCGATGACAATAATAAAGTGTCTGGCTACTTTTCCTTGGTGCGTATGCGAAATACGTTATTAAGTCACAAAGGCTCGCCTATGAAAGCAGGGAAGCAGACAAATGCAGATTAGATAGTAATACGCTATCCATAAAAGCTAAAATAGAAGAAAAGTTTTAGAAAATGACCACCATGAAAACATGGAGACGAGTGAGAGCGGATGTTGACGCAGAATGTGGTCAACGAAGTCAATGTATTGCAGCGGTAGCGGAAGACTGTCACGAAACAACATTAGCCTCAGGCGAGACAGCAATAACGCATCGGTCTATGAATCTGTGTGAACGCCAACACAACGTATTTCACAAATAAAAAAGAAAGACAGCGAACGATTGTAGAGAGTTTGCCGTTAGCAAGGCCTTCGGCAACAGTAGAGTTTTTTTCACATAGAAATTTTATCTTTGAATAACGCTCTTCAAAATAAGAAACGTTAATATAATTGCGTAGTCAGTGCAAAGTAATGATAATGGTATTGGAACAATAAAAATCATAATCATATGAACAAGGGCGTTAAAAATATCAAACCGTATACTGATATTATTTTTATGTCTCTTATTCCACACCATTAAGTAAATGTTTTACTAATTAATTGTTATCGTCTACATTTGTGTAGTCTAAATCTTAAAAAATGCTGTGATTTCCTATAATTTATGCACAGTACATTACATACGCACAAGAGGTCGACCAGAAGCATGATGGTTCACGTAGTTATAGTTATTCATAGAGGCAGTAAAGGGTTAAAGCTACAATGCATTGTTCAGTACAAAAGTTTCCACAATATCAAAAAAATGATAAATTGCTCGTATATTTTAAAATATCTGAAAATTATTCCGAAATAAAAACCCTGCAAACCAAGTGAACGAATGGTCGCCGGCTTTGTTTATCTGAAGTATGAGATGCGTTTATTTCAAATTTCTGTAGTGTACTGAATATTTTCCGACCCATACCACAATGATCTTTACGTGTCTTCTGTCATTCCTAAGGCCATAACTAAACCCTGACTTACCAGAAATCACCACAGTGGCCGGACTGGCCAGTGTCAAAATCCCCGGAGCTACGCAACACTGGCCACGCTTCTCTTCCTGCTGTCATATTAATTACTAAATGTCCAACGCACGAAGCCATTACGCACAATACGACTAAGTTGGTGACGTAGAGCATCGGTTTCTCAGTCCTGATCACTAGAATATCGTGCCATAGCTGAATGATTACAGACATGGTTCCGGTATCTGATTTATGCGTCATATTTACTTTTATCAAGTTTCTTCCATCTGGTTTGGCGAAAATTGAATGCAGAATGCTCTACACGACTGTGACAAATAACGCAGATTCATCAAAACCTTCAATTGTAATTTGGAAAATAAAACTCAGACCACATTCAATATTTGTCGAATTAGTTTTACAGAGAAAAATCAGCAAAATATGCAATTTTACTTTGAATATACTACAGAATATTCAGAAAAGAACGTTAGTATAATTATGACATTTATGCACAGAGAAAGTCCTGGCTTTTCGTGGACGTTTCTTAAACTTTTACTATATTATTTAATGTCGAAACAAATAAAGGAAGCGAATGTTTTGAAACAGTTAAACCAGCTTCTAACATAATTTGCTTGATGTGATAAATATAAGAAATCATCATTAAATCCAATTATGTCATTGCCAACTGTACAAACAGCAGTGTATTTATTAGTTAGTTTACATCACACATGGAAGAACATGTACTGTCACCTGTAAATTTTAGGAGATATATTCTTATCCTTTTCTCAATATGTCAATCTACGTTCGAATTAATGGTTCTAGAAAAATTCAAATTACATTTTACTGGAGTTGAAATTCACTTGCCTGAACCTACACTACAAGGTAAACTGTCATTAGACCAGTGCAAGATAATGAGCATAAGAATTCATGATCCGAGCAGGTAAGAGTATTCACAGTGCCACTGAAAAGCTATCACTGGTGTCAAACGCCAGGAAGTCAGGTATTTTCTAAGAATTTTTGGACAGCAAAAAATTGCCATGGCAACCGTCAAGCGATGTCAGTCAAAGCGGGAATCGAGTTCTCACTACCCATAACGGAAAACGGTTATTTTTACGAGCTGCCACCCACTCCGGGTCGTGCAGAAGCTGTGACAGCTCTGCCATAAACTAGGTCGAGTTTTCACACCTTTCATTTGTACACAGGTGCTAAGACCGTTTCAAACAAACCCATCCTGACCACTTTTGTTTAAATCAAACACGCCAAACAGACATGTTTTTTTAAAAGTTTGATCACGTCTTTGACTTCGCCCTCAGCTGACGTTTCTGACATTATAAGCAGACCCTCGAACACAGCAGCTAGGGACGGGCTCAGTCTCGGCGAGACCCCTTTATTGCCTGCTGAGCCAACTGGCCGCGATAATTCGTATTGCATTTAAAAAAAGTTAAATGTACTCTGCCAGGCGCGTCTGGCCATTTTTCCAAAAGTCAGATAAGTTGTTCCACGCAATAACAGGGACGTACTATGATACCAACAATGATAATCGCCCCTTCCACAGACATATCGCTAATTACATGAAACCACTACTGTTTACACCAGCAGTGCAGTTAGTTAATATAACAAGCATTGATTCTGGTAGCATCTCTGGTGTCTGCAATTGGACAAGGGAGATTAATACTATAGAATTCTACGGGATCGCTTTATTTTTGATATTTATAACTGTTTGATAGATTGAATCATTTTCGGTGATAGAAAAGTCGCCGATTGATCAGTTAACCACAGGATATCACTTTTATCACTGGCCCCTTTCACGCTTCATTCAGTGCTAACTGTGTTGATCGAATGACCCCCAGTCCGCAGTTCCCCTAGCTGTTATAGAGGCAATAACTCCTATTTTTAATTTACCTTTTATATTCTCTCCACTCAATAAAAGTAAAAGAATTCAGTCTCTTTTCGAGGGCGTCAGCCGGCCAGTTTGTTTTCGGTCCACCTAGAAGATGTGAAAGTGGAAGTAGAACAGATGTAACGACGTTTGTTGGTCTTGACCGATAGCAAAGGTGGCGTCTTTCGAAACAGCTGTGATGTCGGCTCCTACCTCGACACAAACGTTCGCTGTTTTTTGAATAGTCAGGGACCCTGTTACTTTATGAAGGAAGTTTTCTTCTTAATAACCCATAAGATTAAAATATACTAAAACATTTACACACAGTGTAGCATTCAAAGAAATCCTGTCTTGTCACGATCTGATGTTCTTAATTGAACGGGTAAGTTTAACTTTTTGTGTTTTCCTTGGTTTACCGTAGAATGATCCCTGAAAGAAGATTTTCCGAGTCAGTATGAAAGTACAAGGAAAACATGTAAAATCTAAAACAATTTATAATATTCATAATAATTAAACCAAAAGATTATTAGACAAACACAAGTACATACGCGCACGCGCACACATGCCACAGTGCATTTTAATAATACATGTAAAATCACATCCCTTTGTTAGTGTGCATCTTTTACTATTTTAAGATTTTTTAAAAAAATGCTACACAAAAATTATCAAAGAAAAATAAAACATATGAAAGGTTTGCTATAAAACCTTTCATTTTTACATTGGAAAGGATGCTCACCTTTCGCAAGAAAGTAGCTCAATATCCAATTTAGAAAAAGACAGCAATTCTGTGCCACAATTTGGTGTAAGTCACATTGGCTTTCTTGCATTAAGTCAGCCGACATGAAATGAGCGACGATTGGTTACAGAGAGAATCTCCTACTATAATAGCACAGCCTCCGTCTTTATCGTTATAGTCATTAAATTGTTCATTTGTTCGATTCCTTGCCAAAAAAATTGGAAAATGCTAATGACTGTATACTTAGTACTCGTACGCGTATTACTGTATTCATTGTCTACAACCCATCTAGTTGTTATAGTTTCTTTAGCTTCGTATATGTCAAACAGAAATAAGTCTAAGACTGAACAACGAACTCAATATTATATCTGACTATAAACAATTTAAATGCTTAAAGGGAAAAACTAGATTTGTTAAATAATTTGTATTTTATTTCGTTTATCTGCACAATTAAAAATTGACAATAAGTGTATCATTAATAAACTTATCAATTAGTATTCTGATCCAGCAAAAAATGGTTTGTTCATCAAGTTGATTTTTATGCGGTTTCTTATCTAAAGCTATGCGAAAACGTCCCTGTGTTTTTTCTCTCATTTCCTGACTAGTCGTTACACAGTTTAAAAAATTATGAAAATCAGCCGCCTTTATTTGAGAGAGTCTTACATGATATCAAGTAGATATTATTTATAATTTCCGGTTGAAATAGCGCTCCACAATTTCACAAAACCCGTTCAGTGAGCTGTCGTCGGTAACAAAGTAGACCGACCTTGTTCACTGACGGTTATCCTCCTCCGTCTATCACATTTTATTTATTGCTTCGCCATGGGAGAGAGAGCAAGCAAATAAATTTTCTGGAGGACGCCACTTTAAAAATGGCGGCCTAGCAGTCTCCATAAAAAGCCACCAGGGTCCCATTGTTAGAGATTTCTGAGAGGGTCTCCTTTCTCGAATTCACTGCCCAACCAACTACCCAGCAGGTGTCGCGTCAGGGGCCAATAGAGGGCGTGCCACGTAGAGGTTAGCCAAAGGTCATATGACCAGAACATCATCTTTCACGCTGACCAGGCAAGATGTGGGATGAATGCTGATCTGGAGTCTCCGTGATAAACTTAACCGAAATTTCATAAATAATAATCCTGGAAAATGCTGGCAGAGTAGGAGTAGGAGAGAAGAAAGTGGGTAATTTGGAATTAAAGTGGATTTGCTTCTTATTTATATTACTTGTCAGTTCTAAATTTTTTCTCAGCAGTGATTCTTTAGTTTTATCGAGTACATATTAACACCTCCAGTACAAAATCCCCGTTACTTTGTCTTCCAAATCACCATATTTAAAGGTAGAATTTACAGATTAGTGAATACAATCATAGAAGCCGGAAGATCTGACAACACGAAAACACATGGATACTCAGCTACTATCTTTAATCCTTCTAATGCCATTTTTTTGAAGTTCCTTCGGTTTTTTTTTCATTAAATTAACAAAATCAAATATTATTTAAAACAATGATATTCTTCTTTTTTTACTTTAAAAAATATATCTGACACCTTGATGTTTGAAAGATAATAAACATTTAATTTTCCTTATCTTTGTTTAAGCCGTTTGTATTCATTTGTTCACTTAATTATTTCTCTTTTTATTTATTCCTCCTGACTTATTTTGTGGAATACAGCAGAAATATTCATCCGCGATCAGATCTGTGAGTTCGCCTCCTCTTCTCTCGCTCTGCCATCCGAGCTGATTAACGTGCCTGAATACGGCGCTAAGTTGAAAAATCATGCAGGATACTAAATATATCTGTCAACGGAAATAAACGCATCACATTTAAAAAAACGTATTTATTCGGTTTCTGACTGTCGCTGTATCACCTACCGCACACATTCTTTGTAACAGCTTAATGATGCGTGCTTGGTTAACAGGTCCGCTGGGCGTTCCGAGCGCCATTTTGATGAGATTCAAGATTTGAAATGGCGGCAGTGAGAGATAGCTGACACTCGGCGATTATTTCCGCTGGTGCTGGAACATCAAGCGTCATCCGGATCGTGGAAAGTCGAACAGACGGAAGAACATTTCCTCGGTCTCGAAAATATTTATGTAGTACATGAAGTTTGCTGTCTGCACCATTAATTTTTAAAGATGTGAAAATAAATTCCTCTTCCTTTATAGTTTCTCTTATTGCAAATATAAAGTTGAAAAAAAAAACCCGTTTTCTTTACCACGCAAGAAAGAAAGGAATTTTAGTTTTATTGGTTTACTCTCTTTTCTGTGAGCAAAATTCAGAGCAATGCTCAGCATTATTAAGTCTGCCATTTATATCCATCATTTGTTAAATTGTACTGACAAGAAGTAACTATTGACGAACACCTCTGGGAATATTGCATGGACTTTGTAGGAATAAAGACGGAAAATCATATTTTATGATTAAATTTCTCCATATTAATAACGTGACTTATGAAACCAAATATGAACAAAAACAGTCACTATTCACTGTGCGAGAAAAAAGTCACAAATGTCCATCTATCTGTCATGGTTTTTGTTCCTTTTAAAATGTTCTGCAGGCTAAGAATGAAAAATACAACTTTTAAATACACTATAGATATAGGAATTTCTTGCTTCATCTAACTCGAGATTTTAAACTAAAGTATAAATTGTGACTTTTATAAATTATGCTGTTAATGAACGCAAACTAATAACTTTGGGTTGTCGGACCCGGACAGAAATGAGACGTAGTCTTATCAAATAAATTCCAACTAACAAGTTAAAGGTGCCGTGCATATTTTCTCTTTGTTATACTATCACAGCATTTTTCTCCTATCAAGCAAAATATGTCACGGATCCACAACATGCCTGTAACGACAACTAGCTTTTAATTAGTTGTTGGTCGCTTCCTCTCTTTTCTGTGTTTTTTTCAGGAAGACAGTTTTAATTTTCAAATTAATACTGACAAGTTTCTTGCGAACAGAGTGATGTGCCACCTATCAGAAGTCCATGACATAACCCGAGCACGTAAGCCATCATAAGTAATTTATTACTTACCATTGTCGGTGGTCTTGTGACTATGTTTGATATCGAAATCAAGAA
Organism: Nautilus pompilius; assembly: GCA_018389105.1. NCBI lineage: Eukaryota > Metazoa > Mollusca > Cephalopoda > Nautilida > Nautilidae > Nautilus > Nautilus pompilius. Next base: position 590,184 of record JACATO010000961.1, on the reverse strand, counting down.
ACTAAAAAAAATTTCTCATATTATAGAAAGAACTCATAGAAAAATTGACTGAAAACCAGAACGAAAACGAATAAAACATTTGCACTAAGCCATTTTATTAAAACTGTTCTGATATTTCTACAGAATTGAAATGACATAATTAAAAGTTTCAGTGTGATTTTATAAATACCAATATACTCGGAAGAGAATCAACAATCTAACTGATTCAGATAGAAATCGTATTATATTCCCTGTCATTAACATTTTGTTGACCTTTTGTTTGTGATTGATTTTATTATTTTTTTTGAAAGCTGCGCATAAAAATTTTTTCTACTCGTTTACGGTTTTCTTAGTCAGCCATTATTTGCCAGATTCTGACAGGTAGGGGACTTTCCTCTCCGCCGACCACTTGATAAATTTGTGTTTTCTTTTTTATCTGTAAAATACTTCCTGCTACCACAAAATGTCGGTGATCTGACGGCGAACACTAAATCAAAATACAAATAGTCATCTTTTATGCAATGCTTCTATATTTGTTTTGCCAGAATTTTTATATTAAAGTAAACATACTTAACTGTACTAACAAACATGCAAGCAAAGGCATTTTAGTATTATATCAGTTTATAATTTTAGATTATTCCTAATTTTTGTTTCTCAGCCATTTCCTTGGTATTACGGTTAGTTCGGAGCCTATAAAATTCTTAACAAAGGATAACTTACTCTATTACATAAGTTCTTGGTTAACCCTGACTGACGCTTATATGTAAGAAACAAACTATCGAGGTTTTGTATGTAAAAGGTCAGCACATATTGGTTGAATTTTTTCTGGGTTGGATGGATGTTAGAAATCTGCAGCGCGAATTGGCTAAATATTCAGCAGAGTTTGAAATTTAAAAAAAAAATTCATAAAAATGGATGAGATAAACTGCCAACAATTGTAGATTTTTATGACTTTCTAATCAGATTTTTAGATAAAGTTGAGTTCTTTCTTCCAAAAAAATAAGACGATCTTAAAGTGTAATTACAATTGTCAAACGATAGAAGTTACTACCTCCTTCATCCTGAATACTAAGCCGATAGAATATTAAAAATGTATTTTCATAATTCGCTTTTTATCTTTGGTTTCAACAAAGAAAAGATCAAAGAAAAGACATAAAAGGTAAATAACAACACCAAACAGTATCTACAGTAGACATCGTTTGGTAGTAAACGAGAAAATAATTTACCACTTACCAAGATGTATCCTGGAAAATGTAAGTCCATAAATTGTATCCAATCTTTGTGCAATATTGTATCCGAAATTAATACGAGTTCCAATAAGTCCAAAGAAGGAAAATAAAATTATGACGATAATAATGTCTGGTTTACAAAATTACTGTGTTCGCCATTTATCCGGTTCCACGAGGCCGATGTTTGGTGCACCATCGCAGACCTTTCTCTTTTAGCTGATTGTTCTTTTTTTTTAGGTTTTGAAGGTAAAACTGGTACAATGTTATGGAATTCGGTTCAAGAAGTTTGCTTCAACTAAAATTTCTCCAAACCTCTCTAAGACCGAGTGATTCTACTATTAATACAGACTGTGAAACACGGATTTTTGTAACCTCTGTTTCGGAGCAGCAGCAACATCGTGGCGACAGCTCTCTGTTCGTCACTGTAGCACCACTGCCTCAGTTTCTATGACATTTTGGAAAGAAGCTTGTAGTATCCGTGTGTCATCGAGCCGATAAGTTTCGTACACAGTTTCACTAGAGATACAGACTAGAATTTCCTTTACCTGAAACATTTTAAACTTTTCTTGTATTAGAAAAAAATATGACAGAAAAACTCACTAGTCAAAGAATAAAGATTCTTCTGTTAAGTAATTTATCTCGCAGCTTTTTGAAAAATGGTAAAGATGCCGATTGTCGGCCGTACAGTGTAAATGGTCAGCTGCGCTGGACGATTTCGGGAACTCGCAGAACATCGAATATCTATTTGATAATTTTTAACATTTTGTTAAGTGTATCAAAATATTGTATAGACATAATATTGTGAAGTGTATAACTGTACGGAACTAACAATTATTTGTTTTCGTCTTCCGTCTTCATACGGTTTAGCTTTCATATCAAAAGCTTTCCACATCTCCAGAACAAACCTTCTGAAATCTGTAAGTTCCACTTAAATGTCTCGGCTGGTAAAAATGTTCTGTTCAGTTTTGAAATCTGCCTACACTATTTCTTTCAGTTCTGTTTAACCATATAAAGATTAAACATAGTTAACAGTACATGGCTTACACTAAATAGTACTTTTAATTTTATTTCAAAGTAATCATTTATTTAGACTTGGACAAATTTATAAAGTCTATAATCAACATAACGCAGAAGGTGGGTATAAATCGAAGATTTGCAGAGGAATGTTGGTTGTGAAGCCAATTTACGAATCCGACGTAGAATGATCTCAAGTTTTGTGAAAACTAATTTGGCAGAATATTGGACGTATAACTTTAAACCTACTTTTCTGTATTATTCTACCGATGACTTTATCTTTTATTTTCAAATTTTTAAATGTATAATCTCAAGTTAAACTATTTTCCATCTCCTAAACAGATAATTAAAGTCTTTTCTTTTTACCTAACAAATTTCTCATACGTCTACATGGAAGATCTGACAAACTTCCTTCATTCGTCACTACTGCTAGAAAATTTGCTAAACGCATTTGTAATACTTGATAATGACAGAAAAATTATAGCTTATTCAATAATTTGCACTTCTCTATTTAAACATTTCTGAATCATTAATTCAACACTTCTCAGATTTCATATAAAATGTCTAACCTTGTCTTTTTCGTAGTATCTATCCCAGCAGACTTTCTCTCGTTGATCTTCGTCAGTTCATGTATTACGCAGAGTTTTCCAAGATTTGCAACATTGAACTGTTTCTTTTGTGTTATATCGCACCTTCTCCTTAGATTGGACAACAAATTCTATCTCCACCGTAAAAATAATCCTTTAGTAAACTATGGAAAAACCAGTTGGAAAATGCTGTACATTCCTCCGAAAACAATTTCTTTGTATTGAGAATGTATACAACACTGCGCTCACCAACTTGAAGAGTCTACTACAGGAAATTTTGTTTTTCATCCAAAATCTACAACCCAGCCTGATGCTACGTGCGAACCAAGTAAATGACGAGGCTGTTTTCCCAGGAGACATCACGTGTTTTGTAATTTCAGTCGATTAACGGTCAGGTGGCACCTAGTCGCTAGATGCAGAACAAATCTGCTCCACTCGCTGCCAAGACTTCTTCAATAAAATTGAGATTCTTTATTTTTAGAAATAGAGGTTAGAGAGCAAATTTAGTAGATTTAATTTGTTCCATATAACACATTTTATCTTTTCTTTGTTTGAAAAAGGATTATGACGTCACGGAAGCCATCACGAGACGAAGGATCAGAATCTTGTGACCTTTCCCTTTCCTTTGTCGTCCGTTTGTGCCCTTGGGACCTCTTGGTGCTAGCAATAATACACTGGCAAATATTAAAGACATTCTTCTCATCTGTAGCTGGCCTCTCAGAGAACGTTGTATTCACCTCCTCAAAAATCTCTCCTATGTCAGCCGGTAAGTTCTTTTGCGAAGGAATTTTAAAAGTAAAGAGATTGCTTAACCAAAGTATGCATTTATCAAACGTGTTTGTTTTATGAAGATACGATAAGTCTACAGGGCACATAAAATGCTGAGAAAATTTCCAGACAATAAATGCAAACTCCACAAAATTATTTGAATAGCAGAAGGAAAATATCCTGCAGAAGTGCGTGAGTTTCATAACATATAGGGATAGCCAAGGTGGTTAAGGAAAACTATCTCGTCAAACCATGTTATGTAACTAATTGTCTGGACATTAGTAGAAAGCGCATTTTACTAAAATTTTCTAAAATACACTCGAGCTTGTGATTTCCGTATGACTAAGATAGTTAATGGTGAAAATCAGTGAAAAGTGATTGCCCTTAATTAAGATAACCATACAACAATAGCAAAATGATGAAGCAGTATGCTTTCTAACGTCTTTTGCGTGGAAAATACCTCAATAATGCTGGTGGAAAAGGTTACTCTGCTGAAATCAACCCACAGAAATTGGAAGAAGTTGCATCATAGAAAAGAGGAATCTAAGAAGATACAGATATCATCTCTGAGACTTCATGTAGATGCAACACAGCTTGTTTCTACGTCCAGGAAGTTCTGAAATATCCGTTGCTCAATCGTGGATTCATCACTAGCCGATAAAATAAGTTGTACTTTTATCAAGATCTGTTGATGAGAGAAGTTTACGTTTGTAGAAGTTAATTTATGCCCACACCAAGCTTAAATGTTTATTAACCCTGCTTACAGGAAGCATCACCAGGTTAAGAGTCGTCGATATTCATAGAATAAGAGAGTTTTGCAACATATATTTAATTGCCAGGAAAAAATAATTTTCGTGACTTCTGCGGCACCCACCTAATGCATTTTCAACACAACCGATTGTAATGGACTTAAGCTCAGCTACTTAAATGCCATCTCTGTTGGTAAAACCTCAATAGCTATACTGAAAATAATTGGATAAACTGCACATATAAAAAGTTTGACTTCGGCTGGATCTTTTCTCTAATGGTTGCAATCTATGTTGTTTTTCATATCTTACTGTACATTCGCTGTGCTTTGATATATATGACACACTTGTGCGGTACAGTTCTACTCAACTCTACTAATTCTCTGGTTTTCCCGATGTGACAGAATCTAAACTCTAAAATGTAAAATATATGGACCTTAAGAAATATTTCTCATATGATTTTCTGTTGCTGTTAATTCTTTACATATCAGAAAACAGTGAAAGATTTATAAATCACTTTGTTTCCTTTTGTTTTGTGAAGTAAAGTTATGCCATGAATTTCTCAGTTGTCGTGACCCTCGCTGATTGGGAAAGTATAACCTCCGGTGACTAAGTAAAGCTCCAGTAACCAGCCAGATTCTCTTTTGCATCTTCAAACCAACACAGCAAAACGTGAGGGAGAATCACTCTCCTATTCTCTCAACTTTTGTGCGCCCCGCCATCGGACAAGTAATAAATACGAGCGGCTCAGTTACACTCAGCACTGAATTTGTGGCAGTCGAAGACAGAAATAGAAACAGGCGGCTCCGAGCCCCAGCACTTTCATTCATTTAGACATTTCCCATTTCGTCATTCGTAGAAATCTGGCCGCACGTCGAGGAGCGAGGAGTGGCCGGAGTTGGCCTCTCGGGCCGGCGCCTGTTCCACAAGATAGCATCGGCTTCTGTTTAGAAATTAACAGGAGACGACCCACTTACTACAGCATATCCCATCACCCGACAATCGTAACGGTCTTCGGAGGTTTGTGTGGACTGAATAATTTCTCGCTGCGGTTTTGTTCGCTCTTCACGGCCTGAAGCCCCACGACTTGTTTAGGAATGTCAGCGGCTCCTCCCATTAAAAGGAAAGTAACAATGCCTCGCTTTCCAGAATTCAGCTCGGAGGAGGAATTCCACTCATCTCTGATCCGCTCTCCGAACTGCCGTAATGTTTTCGCTGTTGAGGTTTCTTTCAAATGTTAAAACATAAACGCAAACCATATTTCTTAAAATTTTAAACAATACTGATCCTAATCAAATATCCAAATCATTAAAATTTCCATTGTTCAGTCAAGAACTCGTGATTGCCAAAATTATTGCATCACTCTAAATGATTTAAGTTTTCAAAGTGTAATTTGTTTGGCTCCTGATTATTATTCATGCATTTCTTTTCTTAAAATTATATTTTTTTTATTCAGAATGATGTTCCAAAGTGTTCATTATTTATTGTTGTCTATTACTCTGCATTAAGTTATATATACTTCGTACAGAAGCTCTAAAAATACCCAAACAGTGCTTATTTGGTTGTATAATAAAATGAGATTTTTTTCACTGTATTATAGTAAATATTCAATCCACTGTTTAAAACTAAGGTAATGCTACAATTTTAGTTACTACTATATTAAGAAAAATCTCTTAATCTTTAAAAATGTGTACAAATATTTGTCAGATGTTATATTTGTTGATGAAATAAAAATCCATTAAATTCGTAACAACTTCAGAATTAACTAAAAATTAAATTATTTAATTATTTACTTATATTTAATTTGAAATAAATTCGGAATTATATGGAATAACAGATAAAATTATAGAAAGAAAATGTCTCAATTACAACACAAATATATTTCATACTCCGAGTTTTTTTAATTGTAAATCTCCATACGTTCCAAGTAAAAACCTAAATTCTAGAAAATCAGTTATCTATTATCAAATGAACATTATTTATGCACTAGTGATGGAAATGGCCTTACGAACAGTTAAAGGTAAAACTAAATTAACAGATAAAAGCTGGTTGGCCTTTAAACCTCCGACTTGAGATTGAATGTCTGTGATAATGGCGAGAAAGGGGATAGAAAACGCCGTTTGTTTGAAATCTCTATGGCAGTTGTTGCAGCTACACTTAGGTGTTTATTTTGACAGTTAGTCATCTTAAATGACATGGTCAAATCAGAAGGAATTGTTTAGCAAACAAGGGCCGCCATTTCTTCTTTACCTTTGACGCCTATGTACCTCGCCCAACGCTCGCTCTTTATCGAAACTGGATTCTGAAAAATGTAAAGAAGCACTTGGATGTCGTTCGGCTCCATTTGTGGCTGATGGGGATCGTGTCGTCTGTATAGGTGGATTATCTCCTTAATTACACACTGCGGCACGGAGCTGAGCTTACGAAAGCTCTAAAAGTGGTTATTTCTGCTGCTCAATTGTAGTTATGGTTAGGTTAGTGTGTATCTAGGTAAAGGATTAAAGACTGAAAGCCCGCCAAAATAACTGATAAAATGTCAGCAGAAGAAAAGTAATAGGATAGGGTTTTTAATTAGTATCTAGAATCAGTAGCTTTATCTTGATTCGCTGGAAAATTAACTTCTCTATGCTGCTCTGTATGTTACTGTGACGTGGTGCCCCTTGTTGGACGCTTTCACTTTGTGAAACACCTGTAACTCAGACATTTCCATTGTCCACCTTTGTGTACAGATCTAAAACGGAACATCAAACAAAACTAGCATTTTCAAGAAAGGGCCGTTTCTTAGTAAGAAGTAAACAGAGGGATTATTTTTAAAGGATACCGTGTACGAATGATTCCTCTTGATTTATTGACTTTATATATACGACAATTAGTTTGATTCGTATTTGTAAAGTATTTATTATTTCTTATATGAACCCCCCACCTATCAAAATGTAATTTTTATCTTACCTACTAATCAATATTATTTTTAATTTAAATTCAAATTTAATCACATTAAAAACAACTCAATTTGAAAGTCTTGCTTATTTGTTGTTTTTATAGATAATTTGCTCATTTACTTTAATGATTATTTTTTTACACATTCTTTGACATAATTTAATAAAATGACGAGGTTACTTTAATTATCATTAGACATTTTCACACAGGTACGAATACACAGAACACATGCAAAGGCGCGCGCACACACATCGTCTTTTTAATCAACCGACTGCTGCCTCACCCCCAGCTTTGTGATCTTCTCCAACCCCCGGTACTGGACGGCACGTTCTCTGACACCAGACTGTATTCTGTCCATGTTTGTTTCCGGCCAAGTTTTAGTTTTTACTTCCTGATAACCTTCACGACTGCCACCCACGTCTCATTTTCTAAGCTTTGTGATATGTCTTTTTTTCTTCCTGACTAAAGCCATGAACCTAGGAAACAGGATGTGAACGAACAAATGGCAAGAAGTTGGTAGATTCCTACAGTGGCTAAATTTGTTTGAGGGCGTTGCTATTAACGGAGATTCTGTTTATTTTTGTCAGAGGAAAAAAGTAAATGGCGGATATAGGATCCATACACTTGATGTAACGGAAATGGTGATTGGATAATCACCCCCGAATAATCTGAGTTTACACAAAAGAAGACGACTTCAAAACATTTTATTTAACCCACGTTTTGCTATCTGCCTTTATAGAATAATGTAGATCTAAAAGATCTTATAAACTAAAAATAAGAAAAGCGATTTCGAGTTATAGAACTACTAATATCATAGTTATATAATTAAGCAAAAGCTCCAAAAAAAGCAACAGTAGTGTTGATCATAATTAAATAAACATATCTGAATATTTCCAGGGGTAAAATATGACCACGTGTCTTCCAAATATTTATGTATATTTATTCAGAGATTATTGATAATTCATTTGTTACTAAAGTTACAGAAGTTATAGAATTACTGCTAGTTGCGAACATTGAAGGCTGGCTTTTGTAGTGTGGAGCACTGATTTCTGAGCAGTCGGGACTTTATTCAGTGCTCCATTAAGGGACATATTTTCTTGTAGGTTCCCTTTAATTCTTAAGACTTTGGTCATAAGAATTTATATTTCACTTCAACAAAGCTATCTATTTATCTTCCCTCAAGAAATGAGATTTTTTGAGTTATTTTGTTTGCTACTGATCCCTTAAAACGTGTATCGCGTAAACTCTTTCTTTGCAGGTCTCCCAAACACATTTTACACCAACAAATGGGCTGCAACTCCGTAGACAAAGGCTGTTTATCTTGTCCACCGCTGCTGCTTTCATGAAACAAAGGGCTGCACCACAAAGTACTAAGCAACTGGCAAAGAGCTAGAGCTGTAAAGCTCTGGGATGTGAGTTTGGCTATCCTATAAATGAATGCATCTGACAGGAAGTAGCTTATATCAGTGTTCACAATCACCATCAGGTCGGAAGTAGGTGAATCCCCAGATATTTATTCGTTAATTAAGACCGTGTTATAAGCCGTTCAACGTGTAGCCAAACTCAACGACAAACTGTCAAACATCTCGATATTTCTCGAGAATCTGTCGTCAAAGCTGCAAGAAAGCAGGCTGGAAGACTTTGAATAGCAGAGCCACAACAAGAATGTGCCGCCATTATTTTTCACACACCGTCAGAATTCTCCTGTTGATATCCATGCAAAAGAAATAAAGCAAAGACCGGTCCAACGGCATTTCCGCCGACTTAACAACAAATAGTAAAGAATCCTTTCTTTATTTGGAATAAAGTTTATCAACAGCGTCGACGTTTCTCCCATGAGTCCAGGGTTAACAAATGATGTCTGGAGTCGCTTCTGTATATGGAAAAGAGCTATCGCCTACCTTCAACCTCACAGTCAAGTATGTAGACGGATGGCATAGTTGTGGTAACGGCTGAAATTCGTTACTAGTATTCTTCACGAGGATGGCGCTACATGCCACACTTCTGATGTGCCCACAGTCTGGAAGTAGAATCAAGTAATTTAATATCTTTCCCGAGTACCCTAAACCACCGATATGAATCCGGTTGAACACTCGTGAAAGTATTTGAATCTTCAGATAAGGGCGACTCGTGCCGCCAAGTTGACGAACTTAAAGGAAGCTTTCTCTCACACGTACGGAAGGATCTTGGATGTGATCGTAAAACAAAATCTTGTTGTTTCAATGCTAAACATGGTAGGGGCTCTTCGTGCTAAAGAAAGTTGGCCGAACAAGTATAACAAAGAATTTCACTTCACTGCTAGTCTTTGATTTTTTTCTGCAACAAACTAAAATATCCTAGTAACAACAGGTGTCTAGATTGTTATTGCAACATTCCGTATGTACGCATCCGAAATAACAGATATTCTTTCAAATTTTGGTTTCAGTTATGTTAATTATTTTTAGATATTGAGAGCCAAAAGAGTAGGAAGTTATGAAACATAAAACCCCTTCCTGCTAGCTAATTTGGTAATGCGCTCTGTCTAGATAGATATTGCACGATTGCTATGTATAACTGGACACGTTTCATGGCTATCCCATAATCCTCAGTGATGTGTCGTATGCCATTATTCTATAAAACACCTGATTGTATGTATTCCTTACTAGAAACAATTTCAAAAATCTAATCTTGTCACCAGAAAAATGCTTATCGGCCAGAGCCATTTTTCATCAATGAGATTACACACACACACACACCACACACACACACACACACACTACTAGCCACTCTTGAGAACCTTTTGTGAGCCTATGAGTTTTCTACAACCGAACCGTATACCGCGCACCTACAGTACAGCCAGGTCTGGAGAACCTTCACTAGTGACAGCAGTATATCGTTTCCCTGTGCCAGATACTTTAAAAATTACATCGTGAGCTGAAATCGCAGAAAGTGATTACGTCCTACACATGAAAAGTAGACTACCAATTTAAAGGTAATTAACAGAAAACTTGTTCTTACATGACGTTCTCTTGTCTTGTTGCACAGTAGTTAAAAAGACATCATAATTAACCTATAAATTTAATCTAAATGAAAGTCGTCACATGATTAAGCCGAATGCAAAATTACCTCTACTAAAATCCGTGTAGATGCGAAATAACCTACGAGCGACTGCTAAAATCATTAGCCTCAGCATCAGTAACATCTGTTTGTCTTTTTTTCTAAATTAGTTATTACATCGTCATACAAAACACGAGGGGAGATCGCACAGACCACGTGTGGCACATAAAATACGTTTCAATCAGACTGTCGCAGTACCTATCAGGGCAGGGTGAAGACAATTATTAATGAATGCACGTAAAATTTATTAAAGTAATACAAAAATAAATTAATATACCTCATGTCTGAAAATAAATCATCAGTGATATTAAATTTGTATTTGTATCATTTTTGGGTGTGAGCCTTGGGAGTTTCAGAGAAAGTTTAGTTTAAGGCCTGAGAGCGCCTTAATCTGACACCATTCATCTCGCTGCGAGCTGTGCGTATTCTGTGTTTGGTTTTCGTCTGACTGAAAAGTTACCTGAATCAGCGCCTTTCTGACTATTTCCAACAAAATTCTTTATATTTTAATTCACAAAAGTCAGCATAAGGAAACCAATAAACTGTAATATATATATAAATTCTTTTTTTAAGGACAATGTGTGTTCTAAATAAAAGTAATAGACCGTCAGGAAACAACCAGGAGAAATCTAAGTTACAAACACAGGTAGCTGGTAATTTACTCAGGTAAAAACATCACCCTGTTTTTTGTCAGCCCTCCATCTTAGTTAACAGCGCCCATCTTTTAGACGCAGGAAAATCTTACTTCTCAGCGGAAGGAAATCGTGCTCCTACTAGAGGGAGTGAGTGATAACCTCGTCTAACAGTTTAAATCTGAAATCTTTCGGTATGAAACCAAGTCATATTCACGCTAAACGTTTTCTGGTCGCTATCCTACAAGTTATTTTAATCTTATACATCGAGTTTCCTTCTCTCAAGAGGAAAACGTAAAAACAGTAAATAAATAAAAGGGAAAAATTGTTGGAATTCTTCAGCAGGTTAACGCGAACAAAACAACCTCACCTTGCTCGTCATAGCAGGACGATAATGTGTGGCGATCATTTGGATCGTAGCTATGTAATTTGCAGCGTAACCTTGTGTGCATTTCATATTAAGGAACAAATAGGACGTGGGCTTGGGGTCAGAGCTGCTATTTGTGATTAAAGTTCAGCACCGGGTGACGTATTGTGCATTGTGAGACGGCGCGTGTGTAAGTAAACAGCGCCTGGTCGTTCAAAACTTTCCTAAAGATGAACTATTTCAAGTGAAGTAACAATATATTTTAATACCATCTCTTTAAGAAATTAGAGAACGTTTTCCCTAAAGAGGTTATTCTAATTGCTTTTATGCTGTTCAATTAAAGTTCAAATTGCAACTAAGAATTCCGTGTTTTTCCGGGCTGTAGAAGTCTCTCCCGGGGCCGGGCCACCTCGCTTTAAGACGCCGATCTTCGGACCGGTCTGCCAGGGTTGTTAAACAAGAGTTTTAATGTGAGAGCTTCCCATCTATCTCCAGTGGTTCCTGCAGCTCAAAGACTTACAGAGAAACGTCCACCCATAGTCTCAGTCACATTTCGGTTGTCCTGTCTTCTCCATCTCTCTTCAGTGAGAGCGTCAGAATTTTTGGTTAACCCTGAAGTGTTTTGTCTGGCGCAATAGATACGGACTTCATCTTGACTCGCAAATCAGGAGTCTCTCACAAGACTCGGGTTTAGTAACTCACGGACAGTCAAAATGATGTAACAAGCAAAGAAGATTCTGTCAGTTTTTTTTTGTTTTTAGTTTATTATTTATTTACTTATTTACTCGGTCAGTCATTCGGTAAGCAAGATAAAAATCTTTCGCAAAAAAAGAGAAAAGACAGTTTACCACCCAAAACATGTATCTAGAGCCAGCTTATTAACACATGATGGCATCTCTCCTAAAACAAAACCAAACATGCTGCCTATGCTATCTTAGGCGAAGCGATTTTAGCAATAGTCCTGTGATTAATCATCAACATGTGAAAATAAGACTGCTTTCTAATCAGTTGCTTTACTACTTTCGCATTCTGCTAGTTTTTCCTAAAGAAAAAAAAATAGAGGAAGGAGTTATATAATCTTGCTGTAGAAGTGTAGAGGAACTATTTCATAGTGGTTATGTCTGTGGTATTTTGTTCGGTAAGATAAACAGTAGTTTAACCCTCTCTATTTCTCGTCACAGTCGCTATTATTATAGAAGATAAAAATTTACCATTAGCATTTTTATGTGTTCTTATATCTTATCCACAGCAACTCCTTAATTCCCTTTTCTATATTAACAGATAAAACCCAGTAAATGTTAATTTCATATTTTTGGAAACTCTTCTATCTAAATAATTAAGCTCTGCGAGAAATATTAAAAAAACAGTTATTTTCATCGACCGAACATCTGGAAGGTTCTGAGAGCATCTCGTCATCTCTTAAAGATTACAGACGCAAAAGTATAATTTATTTCTAAATAGGGTAGTGTCAAAGAGCTCGGCCCACAGCTTTAAAGCCGGCTGTGTTTAGGTCTTTGGAAGGAGTCAGGCTACTAAAATAGAATAAAGCATTTACCGCCCAGTTTCTGTTAAATAAAGATTTTAAATCTCTCTGCAACAGGAAATAAACGTTTCAGAGCAACATTTTGAATGTATGAAGAAAATATAATTTGATCTAAAGAATACAGCTATAAATAGCTGATGTTAGCAAAGGCAGTGGTACTGGCTGACTGTATGCGCGGCTCTTTGATACTGTAAACTCAGCACTACCTCTTTTGGGGAACAAAAGTCAGCAGGTTTATTATCATGGGATCAGGGTAAAAAAGGAAAGCGTGTAATTAAGTGTACGAAGCTTGTGTAGCTAGAAAAAAGTAACACAAAATGGAAGTCAAAAGAAACAGAGAACATTAATTCTGAAATAGATAATTTAAATTTGAATTTTTTGTAACATCTGCTGGTGTCAGCATGGAACAGGAGGAGACATTTCGATATAACTCATCCCTCATTAAAGAGTAACCGTACTAAAAAAAAATACAACTCGTGATAAATGGTTCAATAATAATGAGTTTTAATGCAATAAAAATAACCTATTGATGTATAATAACGTATTTAAATGCCTTCTTTTTTAACATCTCTCTTTCTCTCTCCCGTTTGTTAAAAATAAATTCTATGAGTTAAATTTCAGACAGCCAACAATTAATATCGTTTTCATTAATTTATTTCAGCAAAGTTTAAGTCGTATTACCTGTTTTTATCGGTACAGCCAGCGATTTTCGCACGACATCCACTGATCATTTCATTCCCACTCAATAATTTCCGCTCACAAAAGCTTATTATATAAATGAGACTTAAATATTTGATGAATGTTGTCAGTGGCCTTTTCACCAACAACAGTTCGCTCGACGTCGTGTTAAACTTTAATCTGATACGTAAATCCCTCGCGCCTGACTTTCGCCCACGCCAGCTTAAAGATGTTCCTCGGCTAATTGGTGATATAAGTGGCCCGACATTCCGCGAGATCTAAAACTAGGCAAGTGGTTCCACCTTTTGATCCTCGTGGGTGAATGGGAGTCAGATTTAAAGCCATGCTGTCACAAAATGAACGAGCCCACCAGTCAGACAATATCATCTCATGCTAGCTGCGCGCCTGCCACTGTGCCGAAAACTTACTAGATATTTATTGTTCTGAATAATTAGAGGGTTAGGTGCTGACAGGAAAATAATTTTTAAGAAATTTACGTCGGACCTCCTTGTTCCCGCCAGATATTTATTTAGTTGTTTTATGACGTTTTACCTAAATATTTAATTTAAAAAAAAAACATATATGTGTCTAATTTTAACAATAATTTACGATTTGATTATTCTTTCTTTTGACAGTTGCGTGGCTACTGCACAATACAATCTTTTTTTACCACGCAAATTTATTATTGCTCGAGAGATTTAGAAACTTCCGCTTCCGGTAAAAAAATTTCGGAAAAAAAGTACAGTTTCATCTTTAGATCTTATGATCTTATTCATTTTATCAACTTTATTTTGTTTCTTTTTTTTGGAATGTTGAAAAATTAGAAAAAGGTCATCATATTTTTCTACATACTCGGAAGAAAACAAACAAAAATATCTTGTGCAACAAAAGGGACAAAAAGTTATTCATCTTATATTTTTGACAATCTACAAAACATGTACAGTGACACAACACTTGGACGCCAGCCATCAAGATTGGCGTCATCTGTTATCTACCGGATTTTAATTCTTTTCCTCTTAACTTCTATGCTTTAAGTAATACATTAAAAAAAAAAATTTTCCAAGTATTCAAATAATATAAAATTATTGAGTGAATTCTCTTTGACTTTTAATTAATCATTATTAAATTAAAACTAAAATTTAAACGCCTGGTGGCTAATAACTCACGATTCACGTCGTGGCTACCAAGAAACCCAACGGGGTACATCGTAAAATATTTTCCTCACGTATTTGAGGACAAAGGAAATGCAATTCCATTCTAATAAAACGTTTTAAATTTGACACCACTTTGATTTGAAATTAAGAAAAGATGCCAGAAGTTTGAGATCGTACGGAATGACAAATATACAGACTGGCGCATAGTCATTCAATAAAATACGCCTGTCACTGCCATGAATCTCTAATGAGCGGTTTTGAACTCGTTCCAAAACATTTGCAAAACAAACCTTGCAGAACATAAGCTGTAATCGTGACTTCCAAGCACCTCTGCCTAAAACGCACCAAAGCTTCCCCCCCCCCTGTGTGATCTGCAAGACTAGAGTATTTATAAACATTCTTAATCTATAATTGTTTGTTTATAAGCATTTCAGGCTCGCTCTAACAATTAAGAGGGAAAGAATCATTGTCGAATGCAAAGAGTTTTGGCCGGAGATACGTAAGATTGCTTCCAGAGACATGCTTCGATTAACGATAAAAATATGTTGTGTATTTATCTGCTTTGGGATGGGCCATTTAAGTTGTTTTTATGCTTTTTTCAAAGCCTAACATACTCGCTATCAAACAGCTAAAGTTAGAAAATAGGTAGGTTATTAGTCTCTGCTGACCTAGCTGGACCACCTAATATGTTTATATGTATTGTTAAATTGTTCTACATGACAAAGATAACGGGTAACGGAATTATCCACTTTAGCAGAGCGTGACAATACTGCTGCTGAATTGGGAAATAAAGACGCTAAAAATGGATTTTTCCGCTTGAAAAGTGAATACGCAAAGGTTCGCTGTTGAACTTTTAAATTTATAGTATCTACTATACTAATATTCATTTCTGACGTGCTGAGCATAATGGAAGTAATATATGATAATATTCACTGTTGATCTATTAATAATGGAAGTAATAGTGTGATTGTGAACAAATTTATTGCTAAACTATTGATAGTGAACGAACAATTATAATAGAATGCACTGTTGAACTACTGATTATGAAAAAGTCAATACTTGAATATTCAATGTTGGGAAGTTTGTTCTAGGAATTTTGAGGTTACATAAGCTGTGGCTAAAATGGCGGGCTGTTGATGTAAAACTAATATTTTTACTAGTTAGAGGCTGAAATAGTTATGATGATTTACCGGTTGAATGGAGATGGAGAGTGAAGAGCGTGGTAAGCGAAATGCAAAAAAAGAAGATCGAACTCGGACAGAAATGTGTTAGTCTGTAACACACAACAATCTCGAACCAGAATTATAAAATACAAATAAAAATAAAGTAGAATTAAGGTTAATCCCAGCGGAAAGCACCATATCTATAATCACTTAAAAGCTGTTTTTTTCTGTACAATTTTAAAATATAGAATTGTGAATAGGTGAGCATTCTTTTACTATTATTTGTTTCTGTAATCATGTTCCAAGAGATAATTGTTCAATGTTCCCACTGTCAGACCCATTTGAAAATGTGTCGCTGACCGGAAGTCGTCGTACAAAAGAATTAAATTTTTAACTGTTTCTGAATCGTTGGCTCATAAGTAGAACTTTTTCCACGTGAGTGAATTAAGTGCGTACAGAAGATCTGTTGAAGTGCTCTGTCTCCTAGCATTAGATCCAAAAGCGAGCTTCTGTTTGTAACAACCACGAAGTTTTTAACAATAAAACTATTCAGTCCTGATATTTTTTTGTAACCATGTTATATTTTCATTATCATAAATAAATTTTGATAAATTCTGTATCAAACATATTATCATACAAATGGGCAACAAGAAATCAGTCGTACAAAAAAATTAATTATTCGCATATAACTTTTGAGAATATTTGAATAAATATTTTTATAAAAAATTATCAGTGAAAAAAGCGCGTGTTACATCCATCATGATCATTTCACCATGAAAATTCGATAGAGCGTAAAATTCATTGTACAAAGAACTTTATCACACATCATTCTCATGCTACTTCTTAGAGGGCGAATGTGTGCGCATTCGCAGTATTCTCTGCCAATTCTCATGGAAAACGTGAACAGAAAGATTCCCTTATGTCACACCACATTCGAGTTGATCCCAACAATACTCTGTCAGATTCAAATAGTGGCTCATATCAGGCCGAACAAGTAACACAATGCCGCACTGCCATATCACTGACGCTGTTGTCCATGCATACTGATGAGGAGAACAACAGGCTGAAGAATGTTTTCATGATACCTGCTGTTATTTAGGGTTCTAGGCACAGTAACAAGACCAATTTATATTCATAAGACTCACATTCCCAAATAATGATAGATCCGTTAACATAAGCAATAATTTAGGCAATATGTCCCTGACTATAGTCTCGTCTCCAGTATCGCCAAACTTTCATTCTGACCAATAACACAATGAAAGAGAGAAAATGACTTTCATAAGACCGGACATTTGGAAATTTTTTAAATTTCATCTACGTCTGGCCTACTTATGCAACGACGCTTCCTACTCAATAAGCTAATATTGGTTCTCCAGAGGTTCCTCAGGTCAGTGACTTGAATTAGGCAAAGCCATTGTGGCTGTCGTCTTTTCTAATAATCTTTTACAGTGACGTCCACTACGTACACGTTACACTTGGTGATATTATGGTTTATTTTTCTCGCGCGCAATCAAAATGTTCCAAACAAACGAAACTTGTGGTAAAGTTGGAACAGAGCAATCAAAGCTTAGACATGATTCAAATGAACCGTAAGAAATGCTTTATTACCGCAACAGTTTCTTTTTGATAAAATAAAGGAATATCTGGAGATTCTTAAATAATATCTAGCTACGTATTTTGATATACATCTTTCCTTATTAACTAATCAATATAAAGATAATATGCTACGTTATCTTCTTCTTTTTCAGCTTACTATCCGCTATGACGCCATTTTGTTAAAAAACTGAAAAACTGGCGGAAGATGTTAGACAACAAAAAAAATGAAAGAATATTATTCTGAGAAAATACTTTCTTAAGAAACCAAACGATAACAAGATGGCTTACCTTGTCATTACGCCAAAGCCAAAGTGTAAACATTATTTCGAAAGCTAACATCTCCGTACCTGGCGACATTCGCTCATCTGTCAAAACGATTAGAAATTAAACTTAACTGATGCTCCCAGGAATGCTTAGTCTTCCAGAATTTTCAGCGCAATCATTTTTCAATAAAAATGTACCGCCCGCTTCAGAAAGAGAGAAATGATTATCTAATTATTGGGTCTCTCAAAACAGCGCTAGACGTAGACGGTATCCAAAGTAACCGGCCCACCCTGGTCGAGTCGATCCTACATCAAAAGCCGCTGGCAAATTGTACGTATCGACGGACGCCGGGTATAACAGAGCAGTGGGTCGTCTTGGGGGATCGTTGTTGCTGGTAAGCGGCAGGAAATCTGTTTCCTTGTCGTTGGAAAGATTGAAATGGGGCCGCCCTAATCCCCGAGCTCTCGTTGGGCTAAGCAAAATCTCGGAGTGAAGTTCCTCTCGGGAAATCGAGAGCAGCACGCAGCCTGGTAATCTGCACAGGAACGTTAAGATGCTGAGCTAGCTCATCAAATGAAGAGTATTTCCTCAGTGTGCCTCGTGCTGCACAAGCAGAAAAAACTGAAGCAGTCAGACTGAGTTTCCTCTACTCTATCCTTTAACGATATCTCATGCTGTAACACACCTGATTGCTGGCATTTGTTTACTTGTGTCAAAGGTTAAATTTAAGGACACATTATTGGTTAACTTGTGATTGATCCTTACCCCAATATGTGAGACCAGATCCACATTAAATTTAAAAAATTTCTGAAATGAAAGATGCAACCAAGACCGTCTTGTACGAAAAGGTTGGATTTTAGTTATGAAATTTAATGCTGAAATTACCACTAATTAAAAATTTTATTAGTCTAAATATGATGAAAGAAGTGATTAAAAGTTTGTTTTGCACTAAATACTAAGTCAGATTTAAATTTTGGACAATAGACCTTTTGTAAATATTTTATAAATACGCCATAATTTTGCCATGGTGCGTCACAACCAAACGTTTGCAGTGTCGTCATCGGTATATAATTAGTGAAAACATTCTGAAGTCGAGTTAGTTAATCCTGCATTTACATGACAGTTGCCTATTTACAATTATAAAAGACATTAAAAAAGGAAATTATTTCTTGATATGATAAACGGTTGTATATCACAGTATTAATACATTATTTCCTAATCGAAACCAAGAGGAGAATGAAAACCGGCTGTTATCCAGCCTTTGAGTTTCGATTATTAAAAGAAATGGCTGATAAAAGTTTTTTCGGGAAAATACATCGTTGCACATTTTATTTCTTTTAAGTTAAACGCTGATAACAGGTTATTAATGTTTGTTTATTACTTAAAATAACCTTAATAGACGCCAAAATGTTTTTGTGCCACTGATTAAGTTGAGATAGGTTCACAGGGTGTTAATGCGACGGGTAGTTGTTGAAATTCCAAGTTGGCCAGCTCGGTTTGGCGGCGTAGCCTGCTGTGTTTTGTTCTTCTTCACCAGAAGATGGCCGCATCTATGCAGTATTCGTGCATCTTACCCTCTGTACCAAGTTGCTCTCTTGGTTTAGGGAGAGTGACACCAAGGGCTTCTTTCTGGTGGATGCCGTACGTGTTGAGGTCGATATGCGGGCACCAGCACAAAACGTTTCGCTAATTTAATGCACTTTCTCGGCGATTAACCCAAAGATTGGACAGCGGATCCAACAAGCCATTTATCTATCTACTCTTCTAAATTAACAACATCTTTTCATTTGTTCCATTTCTCTCGTAAAGCGGAATTAACAGAATCCAGCAATCCTATCTACATATTTAAAAAAAAATATCAACAATATGTGGTCTCTGTGTTTAATTTCACGCGTGAAAAGCAATAGAAGCAGTTGAGCTGAATAAAAACTAGATAACTGAAAAGTTTAGACAGCAAAATGATTTTTCTGGCTTGTAAATCGAAAACATACTAGTTATGCAGTGCTTTCAGCCACTCTGGCAGAGATATGTCATTAAGCTGCACGTAAATGCCTGCGATACAGGTCAGGTGACCACTACGTGCCTAGACTATTTGCGTAGTCAATAGGAAGACAGATGGACAGGTACAATTTGAGTTGGTGTCTATGCCATGGAGCTGATATAAAAAAAACAAAAAAGGACGTTCGCACGTGAATGCAACCGCTGCACTATATCACCTCATTACACATAAATAAAATCTAGAAATATTTGAAAATTTTTTTGAAGAATCAAACAGACTTCAAGATTTCGTAGTTTCTGAACAATAACTCCAAGTGGATTTATTAAATTTCTTTCGTCATATTTATTTACTTGACATCTAGTGTTTATAATTTCTAATTCACGTAAATAGCAATTAAAAACGAGCTTTATACCAGCCAGTCATTTGAGACATAGAAAAGATGACTCTCAATTAACGACCATGTGTCCATTATATCCTTTGAGACACAAAAACGAACCCTTTTATTCCTCTGAGATAACTCCACTTTTGTGTGTCTGACTTTATACACGCAGTCATTTAGCCGAAAAAGTTTTAAAAAATCTCAATGTAAAATACTTATAATACGAAATACGATATGTATGAAACAAAATTTTGAATATTGAATTTCTTATGTTTTTATTTTAGTCTACGTTGAAAGTAGGAGAGACGAAGTCACGTTATTGACAACTTTATCTCTAAGAGTAAAAGCGTCGCTCCTTTTTGTTTTGCCATTTTCAGTAATTCACATTTCTTGGAAAGCATTTTAACAACAAATGTGTTCACTTTAATTCCTTTTAATTCTCAGTAACTGAAAAACTGCCAGATCATTAAAAAATATATTTGTACTTTTCGTTGTTTTCCTTTTCTCCTTTTAAGCGATGACAGTTACCATTTTTTGCAAACTTTGTTTTCTTACCTTTTAAAATCACTTCTTACAAATGACGGCAATTCTGATTTCTGATAAACCGTACCTTACAAAACTGCGAAACTTCCAGCTTTCCATTCCTCTAATATGATCAATATTTCTGGTAACCGAATCCCTGTTATTTCACCATAAAGGCATATTCGTTTTTTGTCGTCAAGTCCAATCACCTGAATCATCATATCCTCACTCAAAGATCGATTATGTACTACCAACGTATTGGTCGCTTTCTTTGATGCTAACCGTGGCTATAACATGATATATTTCTCATAAAAATTTAAGAAAAACAAACTTTCTGCAAGATCTAATGATTATTCTTTTAGAAAACTGAATAATTTCTTAAATTTGGTAATTTTAAGATCAGACTAAATGGTAAAGTTCCAAGAATTCGCATGAGAATCTAAATGCTAGGAATTTTATTAAGTTTCATGGTAAACAAGCTCTCTCTGCAGTCTAAAATGGCAAATAGTTGGCAAATATTCAGTGGGACAAAAAAAGAAGCTTTTTTCTCTCTCTCCATGAAAAAGTTTTAATTTGCCGTAAAGATGTATACAGAAGTCACTATTTATGTAAAACTTCTCTCAGCTTCTTTTTACAGGTAAACGCAGATGGAAAAATCTGAACATAAGTATCCTCTAGATAATTTGTCATTCTTTCGTATATGAAATAATTCTGTAAATAAAAACAAAAAAATCAACTGTCATTTATGGTGATGTCCTGTAGAGTTCCCATGACCCTATTAGTAGTAACATAGGAACCTGTTTTGAAAATCATATCGAGGTAATTCTTTACGTAGCATTTTTTTACCATTGTTTTAGTTTTAATTAGGGGGACAAATATCATAAGATTTTGTCAGAATTATAGGCAAATAAATGTCGTACATGCGCGAAAAACTGTATAACATTAAGAGAGATGATGTCTTACATGTTTATCAACCTTTTGTTGAGATTACGCGTTAGAGAGGGTTGGTCCAATTTTGAAGCAAGAAAAATAACACCTCGTAACACTTTCTAAACCTTTCCTTAAAATGGCGTTATGTACGCACGTGACAGCCTGGAGTTTATGTGTAATATCTGCCAAATGTTTTGAACCTTCAATATATTTAGAATTTTTCCATCGCTTCCTCACACTGATAACAACAGCTTCATCGTGAGAATGCCGATCGCTAGCTACTACCCCCGCGTACCCTCTGATATCTGTCTGCTAGCCAGGATAGCTCTTCTCGCTCATTGGGATCGGGCGGGGCTGCAAGACTCCTTCATGAATCACGCCGGTGTATCTCTCTGGAGTTACCAACCGTTTGGATGACCCGCCCGGAATTCGCAGATTGCTGTATCAATCACGTAACTCCAGACAATAATAGAACAGTGTTGTTAAAACCGGAATCCAGTTTTGATAGCGCCCGCATGCGGAGGAAGAAAAAATAAGAGATGATGATATTAGCTTCTTTGCTATATAAATAAATAAATAAATATTAATTGCTTTAAAATACCATAACCAATACCAAAATGCTAATTAAATGCTGAACATGAATTAATGATCTATCTTTCAAATAGAACACTTTTTGACATATTTTTGTCTCTTACAATTGAAAGCCACAGATAAAACTGACTGTTTTTTCTTATGTTTTAAAGAGAAAAATTATCAAATAGGTTCAGACTTTGTGTTTTGTCCGGTTACTGGCAGCAGTAAACTAAAGGATGTCAGTGTACTGCAACTTTTTTGTTTCTTGAATACGCAATGAAGACAGTCCATAAGATCAAGGCAACAAGAATCTGTGCCGTGTCGCAACTAATATTTCTAGCAAGATATTGAATGCAGTAAAAATATCCAGTGTTGTTTTCTTAAAAATATATAGAAGGCGTAAACAAAGTGGTTTTGTTAAAGGTATGCTGAATGAAAAAGCAATAGCTGTTTGTTGTTCATCAAAATTTCGACGTGGCTAGTCTTTTGTATCGAAAGCTGTTCTGACCTAAATTAAAACAGTTAGTAGAATCCAACTATTCAGCTGCTCAAGGATTTCTTTAGAGGGTCATTGGTACTTATCCGGTCTTCTCCGAATCACGTATAGTTTATCTCCTCCCAAATAAACTTCTCCGCTTAGTGTCAACAGCGATAACAATTACATATATGTTACAGTTTGGCGAAGATGGTGAAATATAAATTGTAGCGACTGGGATTAATGATTGTTGCTCTGCTACTGCGATTCACAAAATTCTTATTCTTCTGTCATATGTGATTGACCACCAGCTGCAGCATGGAAAACATTAATTTTAGACAGTTCTTCCTCGTCTTTATGTCGACAGAAGATTATGCCAGAATTAAATTTTACCTTTGACATTTCACCTATATTAAGTGTTATCGATCTTTTACGTTTACAACCAAATAACGATTACGTCTTGATTAGTTTAAAGTCCAGCATAAAAAAGTGTTTAAATTTTGTGACCTTTCCATTTATTATTTATGCAAACTCGCAAGTGCTGAAATATTCACAAATGTAAGTTAATAAATGAAGTCTAAACACAGTGGAAAATATATACTCGTACAAATCAGCTGTTGAAAAGTTTATGCAAAATAAAACAGAAATCTGCCAGCTGTAGCTTTTAAAACTCCTATATATATATAATATAAAGCACAAAGCATAATGAGATATTCCCTTAAACTGAACTCAGTCAAATATCTGAAGGAATGAAGAGAGAGAAAGAAAAAAACACAACCACTCACACAACTAACATGTTAGAAGCTAAAATTGAAAGAATACTGTCATCAATATAACTTTCCTGTTTATTCGAAACTCTTTAAATTATAGAAAATCTACATTTACTATCATGGTAAAATATTCGGAAACGACCTGCCCTTTTCGAATGACAGTTTTCATTGTCGGTAGCCCGCGTCGGATTTTGCAAAAACGCACAGATTTTAAATTATCAAGTATTTAAAATTTTTCAGCCAAGTTGTATAGATACCGCGGCATATTGTTTTTGTTAGTGGTTTTAATAACCCCAGTCTATCTTGCTTTTATTAAAAAAGTTAAAGTTTATGTTTTTCCATGTTGTCTTTACAATAGGTATCATTTTCATATTAAGTACATATATTAATAAAACAGCAGTTGCAAACATAGGTCGCCTTTTAAAAAGGAAAATAGCTGTCAGCATAAAAAGAACGTAGTGACGTCAAATCCTGGAATATCTATTGAACGGAATTATCTTGTGATTTACAACTCTGTGCACTCTGGTGAACTGCCAATAAAAAGACGACAAAACAAAACAAATCTCATCATCATTTTTTAATTTATATAATTGATTCTTTTAATATTTTATAAATGAATCAAGAATATTTAATATCGCAGCTTAGTGTTCAAGTCTACTTTATTTTACATTAGATCCCAGTGTCCAATTTCGTATTATTTGACAATATATTCTCTTTATTTAGCTCTGTACTATAGTTGGACTATTATTTTAAAGATTTTTAAAATTCGGTTTTATTCAACATATATTTAAATAGACACATTTGTTTATTTTCTAAATTCTGCCGTACTTCTTAAGAAGTATTAATATATCGAAACAGTTATCAGTCACTTCTTAAGTGGGAACATGGCAAGTATTTAAAACCCATTACTATACTGGGAAAATTTACATTAATGCAATAGAAAGAAACAAGCAGAACCGTGTTTAAAAATGGCAAAGTTTAGTTAAAAGTACCTGATTGTAAACTAGTAATCAAACTCTCCAGAAAAGAGATATTCTTTCAGTCTGTTTAGAAAGCAATTACACGAAGAATGGATTTCTGATCGCCTCGATGTGAATTTCATTATAAATGAGTGTAATCGTTTTGGACATAACGTCGAAAAGATTTCCAAACGTTTATAAATCAAGACCTGGCTTAGTTAAAAGAAAAAGGTAAAAATAATAGTTACTGAAACGGAGCGAAATAATTAACAGAAATAAGACCATTCTAGTAGATAAACCGGTTCTGATCTAAAACGCTGCTTGTTGGTTATTTTTAAAGCCAAGAAAACAAAAAGAATCTTTCCAGCAGTTAAAACGAATCTTAGAATATAAATATGGAGATAATTATGAGCTTAGAGAGTATATTAGAATACAAACAGCACAGAAAGAATATTAAAACAAAGTATTTTGGTTTCTTGATGGTGGTGGAGGTGAGGCCACTATAATCATAAGGGAAAAGAGACGGTAAAAAACACAAAAAATCTTCAAAAAATCGTTTATAAATCATCGCCCCGAACCAGATAATGTAGTGGTCTGATATAGCCGGTTTTGTTTCTATGCACGGCTGAGTCCATCTCTTTGTAGGGTAGTCTAGGGTCGCTACCGAGGGTATTTGAGTAGAAAAACGGCTGGATTAGATCTGCACAGCTAAGATTATCAATATGACTAGTGATCCAGCATTGGAAAAGTGCATAAATAAAACAAACATACAAGGCGTCATTCGCAGTAGAGATCTATAGCAAAGAACAGCCTACAATATAGCATTTATCTCGTCCGTGAAGATTCAGCTCTTACCCTCGGATACTTACAGAATCAACGATAGCATCTGAGTTTCTTATAACTTTACATATTATATCTGCTCGTCTTAAGGCAAAAAGAAACAAACATTGGTGCTGTATAGCTTCGCTCTCCTTTTCTCTTAAAAAATTTTTAAAAAATAAAACGAAATAAGTTTCGATCACAAAGCAAAATTGCTCATATAAATAATCACATTGGCTCTAGTTTAAATATTAATACTTACCCTCTTCACAGAAGTTACGTACAAGAATCGATTGTCATAAGTATTGTTGTAGAAAATTCGCTGTCTTGAGAGGTGACTAATACAGATTCTCCTGTATCAAGGAAAAATGTTTACTTAAGTTCATTTGAAAATTATTAAACCCCGTGTGTGTGTGTGTGCGAGCGCGCGCGCTTTAAAAAATTCCTTTCTTTAATACCAGACCATTTTATTATACGAAGTGGAAAAAATCAAGAAAGGAAAAATTCATTTCCGGTTGCCCCCATCATGCAGGTCTACCATGGTTGAAATAATGAAGACAATCAGAGAAGAAGTTTGTTATATTGTCATTTTACAGGTAAATGAAGGCAGGAATCCATCCTGAGCCGGTCTACTTCATTCTCGCATTTTTGTTCAGTTTTAAATAACCGACCATTTGCGAAACAGGACTTACTAGCTTTGTTTGGCATCGTTTTTTGTATTTATTCATAATCGATGTAACTCGATGATTATATATAAAGTAATTCCAGAAAAATTCTGAGAGTCATAATCTTATATGAATATGATTAAACACCCATTTCATAAAGATTTCATTTGTTTTTCTTGTGTTTCAGCACCAGTGAAATGCTTTATAATCTCCCTTGATTCCGCATGTACGTTTATAAAAGGTTGCTATTGTATTATATAATATTTCCCCCTGTTCTACATTATACGGAAAATACTTACATCTAGACAAATTGTTGTTGTTGTTGTTGTTGTTGCGGTATTCATGCGAATTGTATTTAAAAAATGTTTCGTTGTTTCACACAGAATATTCAACTCTTTCGTTTCTGGAAAACTCTATAAATAACAGTACGACTGCCTTTCCCATCATATCTATGTATTGCGTATTACCATCACGTTTATAATTGTACACATCCGTCTTAGCTACTGAACCGGAACGAAACACGTCGAGAATGTACGTGGCCCCAGTTATAACGGGTTAGTGAAAACATTTTAATTTTGTGTAAAAATAACAGCAGATTATTTTTGGAGCTACTTAGCTCGGAACGAGCGAAGAGTACGCCGGCTCGTTTGGCACGAGGCCTTTCCCCCCAAAATGTTGTCTTTTACAGCCGTTGATGTACTTAGCAGGTTGACTGTACCCGCTACACAACACGGAAGGTTGTCGAAAAAACCACGAAAAATGGAACGGAAACTGGGAGGGACGAATTTCGAGTGAGTGCGTTCCATGCATAGCTTACTCTTATTGAAAAAACTTATTTTTTTGATATTTACATAAATAAGGAAAATATTTGGGTAAGATTTGTTCGAGCTGCCAACTTTCTCTAGGTTTATCCTTCATTTGCGAACACGGCCACTGCTTGGAGGGATAGAGTTGTACGAGTTGAGAACACGATATCCAACGTCATTTAACTTTTTAAATTCTATGCATGTAAGAATGAATGTGTGTGTGTATGTGTGTGTGTGCGTGCGTGCGTGCGTGCGTGCGTGTGTGTGCAAGCAAACAAAGATGATTCTATAATTAAAATCTTTATAATCACGAGCAAAATTTTGGCATTCATCCACAGTCAGACTGACGCCACTACATTTCTAATTTTGTCTCCGTTTTTTAACTAATTGTATCAAATGTTTGAATTAGTGACATCGGATTTCCCACACCCATTTATCATACAAAATTATTTGCGCAACTTAATGATTTCTTTTATCTGGTAATAGCCGGGCTTCTCACAAAATCAGTGTCAAGGGTTTTCTGAGTTTATTTAGCTTTCCCTTTACATCTTTCTTCTTCATTTTCCAGCCATACGAGAGTCCAGTAAAGTAAAACAAGTGTTATTCAAGGTTCAAAATAAAATGTCTATAATGAAGAAAATAAAAGAATTTTTTCTTTTAAGGTATAAGAATGAAAAAATATAATTTCAGAAACAGGTGCCTGCATCCTAAAGTTGTAAAGCCATGGTAAACAACAATCTATAGAAAACAAAATCTAGAATAAAACAAAGCTTTGAAGACTACCGCTATTTGTAAAGAAAAATACATTACGAACAGGAGAAATTCCAGATAGACCTCGTCAGACATTTTGGTGGTTTCAGTAGTTCGTTACTAGCATGAAAAAAGTAAAGGTAGATATCAGACGAAGTTATTACAAATAGGAATGACTGAAAATAAATGTAGTTAGACTGGTTCATTATGAGCAAAAAGGATTGGAAGTAGATGTGGTCAGACTATTTCATTAAGTACAATAAGATTCCGAACAGACCTGGTCGGACTGGTCCATAACGAACATTAAAAATTCCAAATAAATGTGATAGGATTTTTTTCATTATGAGCAAGAAAACCTGTAAGTAAATCTGGTCCGACCAGTTCATGACAAGCAAGATAACTTTAGCCTTATTATATCATTGCGAGCATAAAATGTTCCAAATGAAAATAGTCAAACTAGTTAATTATGAGTAGGTAAAAGTGAAAGTAGCATTACGACCACGTAAGGCTCCAAGCAGATGTCCTTGGCGAAAATACTGAAAGTAGATTTGGTGAGACTAGTTCAAGAGTTTTAAAAATCGAAAATAAATATGGTGGGAATTCTTCATTACGAGCAGGAAACACTGGAATAGACGTAGTAGTCGCATTAGTTCATGACGATCATGAAAGGTTGACAGCCTCAAAAATGTCCACAAGGTCAGGCAGTGAAAGCTGAAACGTTTCGTCTACGAAGGCGCCATACAATTCTTCTTCCTTTTGATCTTTTGAGAAAAATTTTCACTTTAGGCTTGAGTTCGTGGAGTCTGCTCAGCATATTTCCTTTTGATAGTCAACATACGTCCGTGTGGAACAAGAGAACGTTATAATCAGCTCCCAACTCTACACAAACAGCTTCAAAAAGCCTTGTATTTAAAAAACTCCTCTTCCAAAATTAACGGCTTTTATTGCCAAGTTCAGCAAAGTACGTAGGTCAGAGTCTTATCAGACAAGGCTTATCTGTGGATGATGCAGTGAGTCCTTAGTATGGTTGGATTCTTTTCTTTGATCAATGTTGTGGATCCAGAGCGAGAAGGCTCCGTCATGCAAAAGGAAACAAGCTTTTCCCAAGAAAAACCTTTTTTCTTGAAAAAAGTCAGAAACTTTTGCCAAAACATTGTGAGTCTTTGATGCGGCATCTAATGCTTTTAAGAATAGCATTTCTTCTTTCACAGTTTCATCATCCACAAATCAATAACACACGAGCAAATGACAACATTGAGTTTTATCGTGCTATCGTCACAGTGAATTGAAAAGTAAACCGATACCTTTACTTTTTCCAGAATTTGACTTTTTATGTTTTCTGCAAGATCGTCAATGTGATGCTATATAGTGGCATCAGAGAGTGAAATTATTTATAACTATAACCTTTTCTGAATTCTGGAACCAAGCAAAATATTTGCAGCACTCAACAAGCATTGTGGTTTTACAGGAGTCACTCCAGTTGTGTGAGCTTTCTTTTCTTTGGCAATGAGTAGTGACAGCGCATAAGATGCTTTCACCATCGATTTGGCAGTATCCTGGAGAAAAGCGCCTGTAGTATCCAGTTTCATGCGTATCAAGCATTCAATTTGGCAGCAAAAAATCTTTTAACTTATCTTTCAATTCCTTGTGTTTGTGTTCAAAGGTCACTCTAGATGATCAGATCTTAAGGCTTCATTGCTTAGAATTGCTGACTGGGGGAGGTGAATCCCGTTTTCTTCAGTGACGGGGAAGCCATACTTGATGTACTCATCATTATACTCCCTTTCCTTTGTCGTAGACATCGCTAAAACAAGACGTCAAGCTAAACAAAAAAACAAAACAAATTATAGATATAATAAATTTCTAATTTATTATTATTACATGTACAAAAACAACAGACTCCAGTATTTAAAACTGTTGATTCCGCGGACCCGCTTGAGAGTAGAGAGGACTCCGGACGCAGAGGAATTTATACTCGAGCCAAAAATAAGCAGTCAATGTGATCTAGGAAAATCTGAATCATTTGAGACAATGCCAATAATTTTATCAGTTTCTTGCGTCGCCAGCCACGATATTATTGCATCAGCTCCGCTGACAAACTCCTATCACCTCCCCCTTTTGAAGATCAACAGTAAGAGTTCAGGTTGCATCCACTTGAAGATGCTTGGCCTTATTTATCCGATCTAGGGACCAATGGCCTTCGGGGGTTTAGCAAGAATTATCGACGAAGAAATTAAATTCGAGAATTGTTTAGTCATCGGCGATTGTTTTTCATTCATGTCCTCAGTCCACGCCTAGAGGTTCAGCAGGCGTCCACAGGGGGGCGCACCCAAAGTCTCGGAACCACTGGCTTTGTTGATGGAATCACAATAGTTACATAGGTATATTAAAGTTTGTTTACAAGATGTGATCGGAAACTTACCTTTGGCGATTACAAAAATGTATAGTAGAAGTGATCGGAAGAGTTTCCTGGCGATGCAGAGATTATTTAGATGATATGATCGGCAGATTTTCTTTTGGCGATTAACGATTAAGTAGACGTGATCGAAAGACTTACCTTCGGCGATTAAAGAATGTTTAGTAGATGAGATTGGAAGAGTTACCTACTGAGTTAAAAGGCAGTTTAGTAGACGTAGTCGGAAAACATAAAACATATCTTGGGCGATTAAACATTGTTTAGTGGAAGTGATCCGAAGAATTACCAACGGATATTAAAGAGTGTTTATAAGATAGGAATGGTAGAGTTACCTAATTATTTTAAAGATTTTTAGTAGTTGCGATCGAAAGACTTAACTTCGGCGATTAAAGAATGTTTAGTAGATGTGATAGGAAGATTTGCATTTGCTGATTAAAGAGCGATTAAAGATTATTTAAAAGAAGTAATTGGAAATCTTTCCTTCGGCAATTAAAAATTAATTCGAAGATGTTATCGGAAAACATATCTACTCACCTTATAAAATTCGATCTGAAGTGTTCATACGGATATTAAAATTTGCTTAGTAGACGTGATCAGAAAATTCACCTTCTGCGATTAGAAATTGTTTAAAAGATATCATCTGATGACTTTCGGCGATTAAAGATTGTTTGGTCGAAGTAGTCGGAAACGATATCTACTGACGTTAAGGATTCTTTAGTATATCTGGTTGGTATAGTTAATTAGGAAGACGATAATCTTAATGTTTTGTAAGGATTTTTATTACGAGTAAGTGGTTAAAAGTAGATATTTTTAACTACTTCTTTGCACGAATGATTAAAATGTTTGGCCGATTTTTTCCATTACATTTAAGGAAAACTGGAATCAGTTTTCGTTGTATTTGGTTTTAAAGACACGATTCTAGGTGTATTCGAACTAGTTCATTACGTGTAGTATTGTTTGACATAATATGTTCGCACTATTACTTCTTGCATTAATAGCTCTATGTGAATCTTTTAAAGGTTTGGCTTTCTCTTTATGGCCAAGCCATGCGCCTCTGTGCGTAATGATGGTAAGGTCGAGATGAGTAGTCAGAAAGTTTAATAGAGCATTTATAAAATAAATAAAGAAATTTTTATCAAACTATGAAACTAGGAAGCAATTAAACTGCTTTGTTGTGTTCTCATGTTAAGTTAAGTGTGCAAACATATTCTTGGTAAAACTATGACAGCACTTTTGACTTTTGGTTATCGACCGTCAAACTTAGAAAGACAAATTGCAGATAAATCTTTTACTACAGAGTGAAACATAACTGGAGTTAACTTCAGATGTATTGTTCTTTTTCATCTGACAGTAAATAAAGAAGTCATCATTTGTAGCCGATACATTTAACGAATTATGCTCATGCTGCGTAGAAATGAAAGTTGATTCTATACTTGTCTCAAAAATGGTTGAGTGAAAATTAATTTTTTACTTCACAAAAACCTTGCAGAGTTAATATTTGTCTCTGCCTTCTGAATTTTAGAAATTTATAATCCGAATATATATGCAAACTGATTTGTTACTATATCTGATTACAATTAGGAAAACATCTTCCGCTATTATTGATCAATGATCATAAAACAAATGTAAATCGCCCCTTTAGCATGTTCCTTTGTTGAAATAACAAAAGTTTTCATTATTTTTAAAAGAAAGCAGCAGATACAGCTGCTCGATGTGTGTAAACCATGTCTAGTTTTGCAATCGCTTAGGTACGTTTCCAGAAAAAGTATTTTCGGAAAAAAAGGTAAAAAATGGACCCCTGAAGGAGTAAATTGAGTTCTTCCAAGTCGTTTCAGCTATTTTGAGATACCTGTGTGGATATGTAGAGGAATTACTTAATTAGCTCTATTAAGGAAGGGCAAGGCATAAGACAAATTAACGCAGGTTCGTACTTAAAATCTGTAAAAATAAAAAGGTTTCTTCGTGCGCCAACGTTCGGACGAGAAGACATTCCCCCTTCTACCGACATTATTCACCTAAATTTGTCCCATTTCGCCTGGAATACGTTGGGGACAGATGTTTCACAAGAGAAACGAGTCATTGGCTTCCTGGCTGAAACTAAGGCAAACATTTCCAACTTTCAGGAGACTAGTTCATCCGTAGTGATTTAGGTCCGATAGAATCGACGACAGAATGACACAGTAAAGACATCTAAACTTGAATAAACAAATATAAAGCAAATACATCAAAACTTTTCTTCGTCTTTATTGTCTTCTTGTGTGGATGTACACAGTCGAGTTTATTATTGGCCCTGCTTACTTAACACATTAACATGAACGTGAATTCTAGTTAAACGAGCATTAACATAAAAATTCCCCAGATAAACACAAGTTAAAGACGCACAATTGTACTGAGATCTTTAGATCGATAAAACATGCAAGAGATTAAACTAAAACTGACTAGAAAGATTTGGCTAAATTATTTATTACTGCGACAAAGTTGTCAAAGACCAGTGACGAACGATAAAAGGAGAAAGTGAAGCTGCAATTCTGAGATCAGTTATTCAAAACTTCGACCAGAAAGAGGACGTTTACGACTTCACAAAAGCAGAACACGGCTACATTATCAAATAAAACTAAAAACAAAATGATTATGGGAAATACCAAAACAATCTAAAAGATATTCTTCTCAAAATATATTTTAAATAATTAAATATGCAAAGACAGCTTTGTCTCGCATAATACAGTATATGATTTAAAAATTCTTCTTGACGATCAATTTATCAGTGACTGGTTTAGCCACGACAGACAACACTATACTTGTCAAAAAATATATACCAGACAATCCGCGGATCAAATCTCATATATAAAAGTTTTTAATTAAATGCAAACAGACAAAACAGCAATATATTTTTAAAATATTTTTAGTTTATTGCGATAAAATCTGGCATTATAAAATTAAAATACTGCAAACACTTTTGAAATTTTGGCGGAATCACTACGGAAACCCACCTGCAAGTTAAGGCTAACTAGTCGTGCGGGATGATGTCAGCTCAATATATTTATTTGATTACTAGCATTAGTTAATTTTCTTGTTTTATCAATTTTCCATGCCATGGTTTTTTCACAGACATTTTGACATTAGTCTCTATAAATTTTCTGAATAAAATTGCGACGAACCGTTGATTGACAGATAGACATGTTTTAATATTTTTGATTATCATTATTTTAAATTGCATCTAGTTATTTGTTTTTTACTTATTTATTCACCATTTTAGATAAATTAAAAAACCACCAGTCCAGTCACATGATAAGCAATTACTGCAAGTTCTATAAAGTGGTTCAGCATAGAGAAAACCCTTAAACTGCAGGCAGCCATGGCAAGAAGAGCAAGCTGGCGGGAAATAATAGATTTAAAAGGAAGCAAAACGAGACAGCCAGCGCGGAATCGTTAAAATACTTTATATAATGCTGAAAACAGGGAAACATTTTCAGTTAAAAAAATCTAGAAGACAACCATTCATGTGCATCCAGGACGTTCAATGTCAACTCTTCATGCTGTGTAAAGTTGCTTGGAAACGAATCCCAACAATGTGACAAAACCTGAAAATCTGTACAGAGGTGTATCAGAACCATCAGACGTTGCTTCCAAATTATGAGGTACAATAGTAGAGCAGAATATTGCAAACCACGCCTTAAACACGTAATGTCGGTGGTCGACTGCAATGGGACAGAAAATGATACCGAGTCCACCTTATTTTGTAACCCTGTTATTGTTTCCAGTGAGTTCAGGTTCTACAGTTCTCAGACAGTGGCCATGTATTGTTGTGGCATTAATCAGGATAGAAATTTTTACTGAAGTATTTGCAAGCCAACACAAAACAAGGTGATCAGTTTGTCATGATATGGTGTGCAATTTGGGCCACCAGACGATCAAGAGCTGGTGGTCTACGAGAAAAAATGAAACCTTTGCTGGATACATCAGCCTTCTTTAATAGGGATTTAGCTGTCTCTGCCAATGGTCATGTGTCCAAAGATGGTATTAATTTTTGGTAGATGGTGCCCCAGGTCACACTGTACATGTAACGTAAAAATTAAAGACTAAATCACCACAACTCCGCCAAGATCTCGCCGATCATAGAATATAAACTCCATTGAGTACGTCAAAGCAGTCTTTGACTGATCTCTACATAGATGTTCCCGTAACCAAAGTCACAGGATTGTCTTACCGATTCTGTCAGGAATGTGCTACATTCTCGCAGACCAGGATAGCTGATCTCGTCCACACAATGTGTGAAGATGTTGCTGTCGTATTTAACGTAAAAGAACTGCACCACATAGTGCTAAATCCGCTCTTATTTTTCCAATAGAATAAAGAGATATTTCTCTCAAAGTTGGTTTTTATTTACGTATATATACATGTATATGTCAGTTCTTTTCAAAATGTCATTTTCAAAAATTTTTCCACGAAGTAAAGTCATTACCAGAAGAATATAAACACGTGCATAGTTCACAAATTTTTCGACAGATATCGTACATGTATTCTTCTCGAACAAAATGCCACTGGAATCTTCAGTGAAAGAATAAAGCATCCTAATTTCAAAGGAGGCCAAAAATATATCTCACCACTTTGAGAAAGGATTAAAATGGCAACTATCAATGAATCTTTTGCTTCTCAATCGAAAAAAAGACGACGAGTCGCGTCTACATTTTTGTTTTTGTTTGCTTTAGGTGGGAAATCGTAAGTTAGTTTACTAAATATATCGCTTCTGTCTCAAGTATATGAAGAAGACCGTAAATTACCAATTCCTTGATTTTTTAACGTAAAAACCTTTTATTTTATTTTCCAGTTTACATCAGTCCCTGGCACAGTCTCATTTTCAAAAACTTTACTATATCCAAATTTATACGATAAACAGGGTAAAATCACCAACAATGAGCACGTATTTGGGAGTATCTTCAGAAGATACAAACTAATAATTTTTGTCTGTTTTTAAACATATTAGAAGCCTTGTAAAATTGTATAGACCAAAATGTAGTTCAAGGTAATCAATATTTTAAAAGGAGTCTGATATATCATAAAAATCTGGTATAATATAATAAAAGTATACTGCAACATTGTTTATAGTAATATATAGTACAGTTTAATGTAAAGTATTACCCTTCTGTATAAATAGATATATAATACAGTGTTCTTTATGTATAAGTGAAGTATGCAGTATAAGTGAATATATAATAGTTCTGACTACGCATGGGTAATAGTATAGTACGGTATGTAGTGTATTATAATGTATAGCGGCATTATGTCGTGAGGTACTGATGTGTAATAAATTATATATTGGCAGTAACGATATTAAAACAGTAAAAAAAGGCAAACATTCCGCCCGCATTCAGAGCAAAACTTGTCGGAGCTTCACTGGAATCTAATTAAAATATGCTCATAAAGTCAATCCAGTCATGATTCAGTTGGAGAATTACTGAGTATGCTCTCATCCAATCTTATTAAAGTAAATGTGTCCATCTCAGGATTTTGTATGATAATTTACTTATCTGTGTAGATTTGAGAATATTTGCCTTCGGTTATTTGTGCAGATTTACCTAGTTATATTATGATTAGCTATCAGTAAAGTTTCAAGTAGTGTTTGTGAAATCAGCCATACTTTAACACTGAGTAGTTTTGAATGATCAGCCAACTGATTAGGTTTAAATAGTGTTTTTCGTCAGCCATTTTGGCAGATTTGAATTGTTTATAAATTATTAAGCATAATTGTAGGTTTGAATAATTTTGTGTGATCAGCCAACTGTAAAATTGAGTAATGTTTGTTTGTTCAGCAATCTGTGTAAGTTTTTGTAGTAATTAGTGATTAGAAATCTGTGAAAGATTGAGTAGCATTTTGTGATCAAGCAACTGTAGGATATAGTTTAATTTGTTTGAACAGCCATTAGTGTAGGTTTGAGTAGATTCTGGATGAATATTCATCTGACTATATTTAAGTAATCAACCGTCTGTCTAGGTTTGGAGTGTAATTTAATTAGCCATATGTAAGCTTTAGTTTATCTGATTAATCATTCCTATAAGTACGAGACGTGATTTTGTGATCAATCATCTCGATAAGTTTTAGAAATATTTGTGTTGTCGATCTATTTTGGTTTGAGAAGTGTTTGGGTGATCAGACATTTGTTTATTTATTATAATCTTTAGAGTGAGCACCTGAAAGTTTTTGTGATGAGCCCTCAGGGTTAGAATAAATAGTGAATGTGTAATCAGCTACTACCTGTTCATGTTTGAGGTGTGATTAGTCAGGTGTTTTGGTTTGAGTGTTGTTTTCTTTAGTCATCAAGAATCTTTTTAAATTTTAGTAATTCTTAGGTAATAAGTCATCAGTACTTTTATATTTTTGCGGAGATCTATTATTCTTATTAACTTACATGATTCATGTAAACAAATTATTTAAAACTACGAGAAACATTTTGCACGCGATTAACAAATAAATTTTCAATAACCTTAAAAATCAGTCACTTGATAATTGTCACCAGCACGAATGTTTAGTCGGATGACTGACATTGACGACTGTTACCGCGAATCACAGCGGTATTTCTTTGATTCGGCTCTACAGTATACCTTTGTTGCGCAACGAGCGCCATGCTTTCTTGCATATTTATCAATTTCCCAGGAAACCCAATGCGGAGGTGAACTTTAAGGGTGGTTCTAGTGATCATAGAAGACGAAACATCTGCAGAACAATGCTGCTTTTTGTTTTTTTCTCTCTCACTATGTCATCTGTCTGCTGTGTGCAATAGTTTGCTTAGTAGAGGATCTACCAAGAAGTATCTGATACAGGTATAAGATGGCCGACTATAAATTAACACCAAATAAATTTGACCTAACACAATCAATTATTTCGTCAAAACCGCGCAGTCTGCCACCCTATATGGACAAACATACACATACTCCAACCAGCATACTAGGCAGTCAACCATTCAAGCGTTTATCCGATTTTAATTTCTGGAAATTCCTTCAAACTCGATTGACATCGAGAGACAGTGAGGCACAGTGTATGGCTCTAGAGAACCCTGTTCATTTGGAAATGTTAGCGATATCCACCCATCTTTTATACAGAATGCCTCACGTAGTTTTGTAAAATAGTACAAGGAAGCTATTGATGAAAATGTTTGCAGACAACTTAACAAACTTCCATATTTTTTGTTGTTTCAGTTTGTTACAGAAATTTTCTAGATTTGAACAAAATGTAGCACCCTCCTACATAAATATACACTAACTATTATAATTATGGAGTTACTGATAAAATTGAAAAAAATATTTTGTTTTGAGAGCATCTTGATGTGCAAATGTTTTCCATTTATTCTATGCTAACATAATAACTTTATGAACTAATTTGATTATATATTATATAGAGGATATATCATTGGTGGGTGCACACCTATGACCGCTAACTGGTGTATATTTTGTTGTTGTACATACCATATACTAGACGAGAAAACGTTTATGAAGTGTTAGCCTGTGTACGTCAGGTAAAGGCCATGGGTCTAATTTCACTTTAATTTCTATATTATTACATATGTACTGAGGACCAATATCTAAAATATGTTTTACTAAAATATTACTTGTGTTAAATATAACCATTTTGTCATTTTATCTTCATTTTAATAACGCAGTCACTGATTTTAAAAATAATTTCAATGTCTAAAATTCCTGATGTTT
The DNA here is from genome assembly GCA_018389105.1 of Nautilus pompilius. Taxonomy (NCBI): domain Eukaryota; kingdom Metazoa; phylum Mollusca; class Cephalopoda; order Nautilida; family Nautilidae; genus Nautilus; species Nautilus pompilius. Next base: position 552,667 of record JACATO010000961.1, on the reverse strand, counting down.
TGTTTTAATGTATCTTCATACTACGAAGAATCCGTATAACTTTAGTTTATTTATAGGGTAACTAACCTTCAGATGATAATATCACCCTGATTTCACCCAGTCCCTGTCTAGTTCACGCAATGAAGGTTGCTGCCGGCACCAATGTGTGACACTCTAAACATTCCCGTGAGACACTAAACTGTAAATGGTAAACATGACTGTTTGCCACCAAGCTCTCGTGGACTATTGACAAGAGCCCAATCTAAACAGACGTCACTCATGCCAAATCTAGCGCCGCCTACCTGTAAAATCTGGCAAAACCTTCCAGTTTAGCTGAATCGACGGAGCTTTTCTCTTCTTACGAGTGTTTTTAATAAATTTAGAGATCCATAAGTCATCCCTTTACTTATATTTATTTTGCATAAATAGAATTGATTAAACATCTGAAATATTCCAAACATATTATTATTATTATTTATTATTATTATTATTATTATTATTATTATATTATTATTATTATTATTATTAAAAGCCATTTTTAATTTAATTTTTAACGATTACTCGCATATTTCCAAGTTACCTTCTTTATTATTGTCACTTGTTTATTTTTAAATTTTTTGCAGAAGTTTAAAATTATCAGTGTTAACTTGCAATGCAATCAATCTGTCTATTGCTAGTAGATTTTCTTTATTTAGTGTTGGTTCATTTTCAAGCCACGAACAGGTAAACAAAGAAATAATTTTATACCTTAATGATAGTCGAGAAATCTTACCTAGAACACGCTCAGAGTAAGTGTCTGGAATACTGCCGAGGAAGAACACCTGCGTTTGAGTCATCGGTGACTAGAATCTTGGATGCGGTGCGACTCAGATTAATCTCATCGATGACGAATTAGGTCACTCGCGGTGTCTTAGGGTAGCAGCAGTTTATAAAGTGTAGTGTCTCTGGCCCGCTTTAAGTTCAACAGACTGTCGAGGCGTCGAATCACACAAGAACGTGGTCAACAATAAAGGACTCCTCTACGAGTACTATCCTAGGACAACACCCTACTGCATCCAGTCAACTGATAACTATTATATCGCCATCAAAAGCTGCGTCACTTTCAGCATGTCCCTTATCACGTTTAGAATTCATCTATAAGCAAATGAACTGTGATAATTTTCAGTTTCAAGAAACTTTTCGAATGGTAATTGGTCGGATTAAGACAAGATCTATTTTCAGGATCACAGTTTTACGCCACTTCATTAAAAAAAAATAGTCAATAAGAGAAACGGAATAGTCCTTTTCCACTATAATTTTGGTCATCCTAATAAAACGTTCGAAAATAATTTTTTGTTGGATCGTTAAAAACAGGAATTTTAATTACAACTACATGAAAATTGCGATTATTCACCATTTGATTTATTCCAGCCAGACAAAACAAAATTCTATAATACGGTACAATGTTGGGTGTCTGTTTATATCAGACGTTTTTTCCTTTGCTACAATTTACCATATTATACTGTCAGGGTAAAATATATTTTTTAATACGGTTCAATGTTGAACGTAGGTTTAAATTTGATGTTTCATACAGTCCTATACATTAACATGTTATACTATGCCGTTATAGGAAAGACTATACAATATGCTGCAATTTTGGAAGTATATGAAAATTCATATCAGATATTTTAAACTGCAAAATAGTTTTCCTATTATATTGTATCATTCTAAGCAACATCCTGCAGTACGTATACTATTAGACGCAAGTTTATATCAGATATTTAATATTATGCTTTGCGGGAGTAGATAAACTATCATCTACGATTGGTACTATGCTGGACGTTTCTTTATATCATATATTTTATACTACGCTATAAAATAACCACTTTATACTCTTTCGTACTAAGCAAAATTGTAAGTAGTTTGCAATGTTGGAAATGCGCTATTATCATATAATTTATTAATTGGTATACTTCAGTCTATTAGCTTATATCATACTAAACAAAAATCATCATTACGGTGCACTTTTGGACGTGTTCACATCAGAAACTTTATACCGAGCTATAACGCACCATATTATATTAATGCGTAATAATCACATGGATACTATTCAATGTTCGCCATGTGTTTATATCAAGATCAGCACAGTGATATTCTTTTCCAGAATATATCATGCCGTACAAGAAAAAAATTCAAGACTAAGGTGTTGGACGTTTGTTTATAAATGTTTTATTCTGGTATATTATTTACCATATAGTACGTCGTAATTTACACGACTATAGAATACAGTAAGAGGCTGAACGTGTATTTATATCAAACGTTTATCTTTCAATGTATGTGTTCATATCAGACGATTTACACTGGACTCTACTATGTAATACAATGTCGTTCATGAAAGTACCATATAATAATGCATAATGCTGGACGTGTGCTTAGATTAGATGTCTTGTGCTTGCCATACTATTATAACTCCACCTGACTGTGCAATGCCGGATACCTGTGTTTTCTGCACCAGTCGGTGTTCACCAGACGACTTCTTTCACTAAAATTGTCGACTTTTATTTGCAGATCAAAGCAAACAGAGAATTAAAAGCGGTTCACGAACGCACAAAGACTCCTTTTAATGCAAATATGGAAGTAACAAATACTTAAAAACGTTTTTCGTTGTTGTTGGCTTTGAATATTTTAGAGTATTTCCCGCAGAGAGCAGATGTAAGGATGTGTGTCTGTCGTAACTTTTCTCCCGATCTCTCATGAATTATTCAGAGAACTTTACTGTGTTGCGCATGAATAATTAATGGGGCTGTTAAAGGCAGCAGTGTGAATATGCGAGGTTGAAGGATGTGTCGACTGTTTTCTATAGACTGTAGGACTATAGGAATTGTTCCATACATCACGGAAAATGTTTCTTTCAAACCAGGGCAACAATAAGTAATCAATCGAGAAACGAATCGCCTCTGCAGATAATCTGTAGATGTTTCGAGTCTTTACTCGCAGACATCAGCGAATGAATGTGACGAACTTGGAGAAAAAACCCTTCCAAAGTACATGAATAATTCACAAAGTAAATAATTCTGTTGTCGAACCTTGGTTTGGCTACTTCTGACTGCAGATCTCTGTGAGGGGAGGTTTTCTAAAAGGAAAAAAATCGTCTGACAAATCTTTCATGGTGAAAATGAAAAAAACAACAACAACAGAAGTTAGTAGCTGCGGTTAAATTTAGCTAACATGGTAGCGAGTGGAGAATCCCTATCTCTTCTCGGCGTGTGGAGCAAAATCTTTAGATTTCTCTTATTGCAAATTTCTTTGCCCCAGAAAATATTTATGATTCCAGAGATTTTGTGTCGCAAATGACATCGAACAAAGAAGATAATAAAACGGCTGCGTTCTTCAGGGGTTATAATTTCGATTGATCTTTAATATATTCATAAACCAACAAAAATCATCTTCAATTTATGTAATCTTAAATGTATTTTAGATCTCTAAATATTTAAACAAACAAAACCAAATTAGAAAGGCCGTGCTGAACATTTCTGCCAATGAAGTTTCTACCTTTTCACTGGATCTCGCATAAAAGATACAAATTTTTAAGTTGGTCTTTCTTTTAAATTCTTTGTTGATCTTATATCGCTGGCTTTCTGTCAGCATCATCAGCAGCCCGACGCGAGAGCGACTTCCCGGGTCCTTGGGGCCCCCGGTGTCGGGTGGACCAGGCCGCTTGTCGGCTCGACGAACGTCTCTCAATCACGAGGAGAACTCGATAGAGAACAGGCCACTTGTCTTTACGGGATGCAATGCCATTGAAAGAGCCTTGTTCGGAAGTCCAACTCACTCAACAACAACAACAACAGCATCAACAGCAGAAATAAAGAGAGTTAGCAATAGTTGACAAGGGCCACGTAGTCACTTTGTTCATGGAGAGATGGTGGGAAATGGGCGATGATAGTTACAAACAGATGTCAGCGCCGGTAGAGGGGAAGTTTCAGACTAGTTGCTTTTCTACGGAGAGCAGATAAAACGCCAGGCGTGCCACCTCACGCGCTTGCAAACAATCCGTTGTATCAATATTTTCAAAGACAGGCTACTGGAACGAATTCATACTGGTTATCGTCCGTATTCACCTCAGTACATCTCAGCCATTGGTCGAATCTCGACGGACTGAAAGCATAATAGTGGTTCTTTAGTTATCGCTCGTGTTCACCTCAGTACAGCTCAGCCATCAGTTGTCTGCTCTCCAGGTACGTACATCTCTTGACACTTGTAAACAGGCGGCATGGAGGTGAAAGATGATCTGTAATATGTTTCGGCACAGAACGCATTAGTTAATAAATATTTGCTGCAGCAACTTGCTTACATTAAAAAATACCTTTTCAAAACTATTGTCGGTTTCCTTTGAACATAACCAGAGCCACTAGATGAGATGAGCGCGCTGTTAAAACATCAAAGATACACTGACTATTAATATAAGTCGGTTGTTCTGTTTATTTGCTTACGCACCCCAGGCTGCTGGCCTAATTCCATCAAAGTGACACAGATTGAAGCCTCTCTCCCTGTATCAACTTCTCACCCGATTATATTCGTTATTGACGGTAGGCTAAATGCCAGGCAGCGAGTGCTCCCCTGGTACGATCTGTCCAAGTCATTCAGGAAGTCACCACCAAAATGGCAGCTCGCGCCTCGTATTTCTGAACTATCGCTGACAGGTAAAATGCTAGTACAAAATATTTTGATCGCTTTACTTGCACTAACGAAACCATCTCTCTCTCTCTCTCTCTCTCTCTCTCTCTCTCTCTCTCTCTCTCTCCTGGTCATAACAACACCGTAACAAAGCCTTAATAAATGATGTGATAAAATATTAAAAATAAATACTTTCTTACTCCACTGTTGGTGAGTTGGTGTTGTATTTTGCATGACTGAATTTGAGAGCTTACACCACAAATCTATTATTTACTTCGGTTTAACCACCTTGTCGGGAAGATCAGAATTAAACATCCCACTTACCGGGTATCTATGGATTCTGCCATGGCGCAGTGTCGCCACATCTCAGCATCTTTAGTAAAGTCATGTTATCCACATTAAAATGATTTCTACACCGACAGACCTGACTACATCCACGAGATGAGGTTGCAGCAATCCGTAAAGGCGACCTTTACGCGTCGATTTCATCCTAAAGGTTCATCAGACCAGAGTAGACAAAAGTTCATGAAAAAGACTCCATTTTCTCGCTTTACTTCAAGGGCGCTTCTCAGACGCGTAAGCGGCGCACTCGTATGGAAAGGTGGCAGAGGAACTTCCATAGTTTTCTTACACCACGGGTTTGCAGCTCCGGCTCCGTAGATTCGCCGCGACCTCTCTCAATCATCGCCTGGAATTAGCCCCACTCGCTTCACTTTTTCTTACGTCTGTTTTCTAACATAGTTTTTACTTCGTGAAGAGTTGTACAGAGAGGAAAAAAGTGAAATTAAAATAACAACAAAATTTAAAAAAAGAACAAAACAACACCTATGGTTTTCATGGTAACGTAACTCCGGAGTGATAAGTGAAAGTATACAAGTATGGAGACAAACGTGTAGGCCGCATTCACAATTATGGACGACTAATAAGTGACCTCTGACTTGTGACCCTGAGGAGAGCCAGGAAAAATGACAGATTTCTCTCCCCTTCCCGATTGTACGATAAAAATATCCTAATAGGAATGACCCTAGAGTTAACTTTTTCCTTGTAAATAATAATAATAATAATAATAATAATAATAATAATAATAATAATAATAATAATAATAGCATGCACATACATTTGCAGTAGTACAGAGTTTTTGGTGGCGAAATTACTATGGCGTCGTAAGTGTTGCTTTTAGCATCTGTTTCTCCCTTACACACACGCGTTCTGACAAATCCACAAAACAACTTTAAAAGCCAATGATAGCAAACCTGCTGTGCAAATCGTTATTAAGATTTTAATGCGAACAATACTTAAAAAAACAAAACAAAAGCAAAAATCTACCTTATGGGACGTCTAAGAATAAAGAAAAGATTATTTCCGTTTTAACGATATACTGTTTCTTTTGCTCAGCTCATTTGAGGTTCTTTCAGCTTTAATTCTACGTTAATACTGGTGTAGCCTGAGACACCAGTCTCCTTAAAAATGTCTGTATAATAGCTTAGAAACCCCCTTCACAAGGACCCGATATAACGCTGGCTGAAGTGTGTGGCCGGTCCTCAGCCAGCGGACATTTTGAATAGTCAGCCACTTTGGTAAAAAAAAACGAGAGTCAGTAACATGTAAGAGAAAGTCAGTGGACTATGATCTATAATAATTAGATAGGGAATAAAAGTTAAGAAATTACATTTACAGGTGCATCTCAAAAAATTAAAATATTGTGGAAGAGTTCATTTTTTTCCGTAATTTAATTCAAACCGTGAAACTTTCATATATTCTAGATTCATTACACATAAAGTGAAATATTTCAAGCCTTTTTTTGTTTTTAATTTTGATGATTACGTCTTGCAGCTCATGAAAATAAAAAATTCACTATCTCAAAATATTAGAATATTTCGTAAGATCAATAATAAAAAAAAGGATTTATAATATAGAAATGTCGAACTTCTGAAAAGTATGTTCATTTATGCACTCAATACTTGGTCGGGACTTCTTTTGCACGAATCACTACATCAATGCGATCAGCCTGTGGCACTGCTGAGGTGTAATGGAAGCCCAGGTTGCTTCGATAGCGGCCTTCAGCTCGTCTGTATTGATGGATATGGTGTATCTCATCTTCCTCTTGACAATACCTCATAGATTCTCTATGGGGTTCAAGTCAGGTGAGTTGGCTGGCCAATCAAGCACAGTAATACCATGGTCAGCAAACCACTTACTAGTAGTTTTGGCAGCGTGGGCAGGTGCCGAGTCCTGCTAGAAAAGGAAATAAGCATCTGCATAAAGCTTGTCAGCAGACGGAAGCATGAAGTGCTCTAAAATCTTCTGGTAGACAGCAGCGTTGACTTTGGACTTGATAAAACACAGTGGACCAACACCAGCGGATGAAATGGCACCCCAAATTATCACTGACTGTGGAAACTTCACACTGGACATCAAGCAACTTGGATTCTGTGCCTCTCCATTCTTCCTCCAGACCTTTATTTCCAAATGAAATGCAAAATTTACTTTCATCTGAACAGAGTACTTTGGACCACTGAGCTACGGTTCAGTTCTTTTTCTCCTTAGCCCAGGTAAGACGCTTCTGACGTTGTGTCTGGTTCAGGAGTGGCTTGACACTAGGAATGCGACACTTGTAGCCCATTTCCTGGACACGTCTGTGGCTCTTGATGCACTGACTCCAGCCTCAGTCCACTCCTTGTGTAGCTCCCTCCAAGTTCTTGAATAGGCTTTGCTTGAAAATCCTCTCAAGGCTGTGGTCATCCCTCTTGCTTGTGCACCCTTTCCTACCACACTTTTCCCTTCCAGTCAAATTTCCATGAATATGCTTTGATACAGCACTCTGCGAACAGCCAGCCCTTTCAGCAATGACCTTCTGTGGCTTACCCTCCTTGTGGAGGATGTCAATGAGTGTCTTCTGGACAACTGTCAAGTCAGCAGTCTTCCCCATGATTGTGGTTGTTTGTACTGAACCAGACTGAGAGATTCATGGTATTTATACTGTATAAATAGTGATTTACTCAAACTCGAAATGGAATATTCTAATATTTTGAGATACATTTTTTTTCTATTTTTTTTAAGTTGTAGGCTGTAATTATCAAAATTAAAATGAAAAAAATGCTTGAACCATTTTAGTTTACACGTAATGAGTCTAGAATATATACAATTTTCACTTTCTGAAATAACTGACAAAAATATTGAACTATTCCCATGATATTCTAATTTTTTGAGATGCACCTGTACATATATATGAGCTCCGTTATAGCGAGGGGCGCTCTAATCACTGTTTATGTAGTCTACTTGGTAACCAATTTAAGAAGTCTATTATCCTCTGCCTTCATAACGCCAGGGGTGTGTGCCTAGCTCATGTGTGGGGTCTACCTTAAGTCGGAGTGTACAGCTCACACGCACTGTTCCGCGGAAGGGATAAAAGTCTCCTTTAAAAACTGTTACGCCATTGCAAAGCCAGATTCAGAAAACTTAAGAGAATCCGAACTGCATAAATAAGCAATAAGCTTATTTTAAAAGATTTTCAGTAGCCCCATTTTTCACCTCTTAAAACATCTGCGAAATCGTTAATAAGCAAAGTCTAGGTCATTTCCCTACGATGCTGATTTCAGTTGTCAGAATTCATTTATTGAAGAAAAAGAGTCGCTGGTTTTCATTTATTCCATTCATCAGCGTCAACAAGCGGAGGTTCTCCTCGCTGATGGCGGTTTTACTTTCAATCTATTTAGCCTTTTATCTGTACGCCAGCTGAAAATAGCAATTTTAACAGAATTTTCAAAAATTTTACGCCAATCCATTTGTTGTTTAGATTATTATTTGTATTAAATTTTTAGATATGATCTTGAATTTAGTTTATTACTTTCTCTTTTAGGCAAATTTTATTTTAAACTTTTCCATTTATTGCATATTTTCCATATTGTGAATCAATCTAGAACAGAACAATGGTAAAATCTTATGGTCTCAACTTCTTAATGTAGCCAACAAAAGGACACGGATTATTTGCGCACGCGTTCGCTGAGACTTTGGTCGTATATAGCGATTTAAACTGATCCCTCTTGTACTGTAAAGCAGAGAAAATAGATTTTATTTGCCTTAGTTACTGGGAATTTACGTGTTAACCGTCATCTTGTTACGAGATTAACAGAAACAGCAGAATTTATGTAGCTACATCTTTGGAGTTCACCTTAGAGCGACTGAAATAATCGGGTGAGAAAACACTGTACGGTTGGTTCCCTTAATTCATCTGGACCGTGTGCCAGATACATCTCTAGTCTTTTCGTTTGTTCGTCAGGCGGGGTCAGACTCTGGGTGGGTGACAGACAGCCAAAGAGCAAATAGATAAGGTTTGTGCCAGCTACAAACATGACGGACTGGACAGGTATTTATTAAAGTGGGAAGAGGTCAGATTTAGGAAGGGTCTTATAAAAATAGCAGGGTACATTTCAAAACTGAAATTTAGCATATTATTTTTCATAAACAGCTCCAAATAATACCTAAGCTTCTTGATAATATATCTTTAACATTAGCATGTTAATATTTCTTTGATGACTGATGTATAAAAGAGTTAGGCATTGCATAGTTAGAGAAAATATCAAATACACTTCATTCTCTTTTTATACCTCTCTACCAAGAACTCAAGCACGCGTGCCAAAGGTGAAGAGTAGGGATATGACTTTTAAATATGTTTGTAACTAATAAGATCTTAATCTTTTTGTTTTAAATTTTAGTTTCTATATCTCGCTCCAGGCCTTCTACACTTAAGCCTTTGTTGCATACCTGATGTTGTACGTTGAATATTTGATCTAAAATAACAGAGAGCATGTGCTCAACATCACAATGCTGCTTTATTCTGTAAGAGTTGTTTTGGCATTCAAAATATTCATAACTATTTATACAGACTTCATATATTCATACTACTTATTGTCTCTCCCCGCCCAAGGATTGTTGTGAGGGTGCTCTCATTATCTGGTGTCAAAATATGACCAATAATATTACTCAGAAAAAAAATAACTTTTTTTTTTGCAATTTTAATAGAAGTACCACATTATAAGAAGATGAATGAGTATGTACTGGAATTTTGGAAGTTCAGAACAGTATTTCCTGTGATAACTCTACATCAACCAATGATAGAAAGCAATGAGATTTTTGCGTGATCGCCACCATAAACAAGCGATAATCAATAAAGAATGTATTACTGTATAATCTATAAGAGCGGCGCGGTGGTCCAATGGTTAGTAACTCGACTGCTAAGGTCAAGGGTTTCGTCCGAGTTTTCTAGCTGCCTCTCGAAATTAACTATCAATGAGGAATTCTGGTAAGGATTTCCAGTAGGTTCGTTTCTGAGTAGCGTCGAAAGATTGTAGGAGCTCATCAAGCGAGTGCTCTTTCTCCCATGTTTATTTTGAACCATCTAGGAATACAGAGCCTTGATGTGAGGGGAGGGTGAGGTAGTGGTGGCACACGGTGATGACGATGATCATCTACAGATTTCTGCAAAAGCAGAAAGAAAAGTTGTATTCGTTGACCGATAACGAATAGATAGTGAGAGGAAATTGCTAGAATCGGTGCACTAGGGCAAAAATTAACGGACGTTCTCATCTATAATCTACCTATATATGATTAGTTTTTATCGTGATTTTTGGTGTACATCTGTATCAACAGTGAGATGACAATGCACATGTTAAGATACGAGTAAGTAGCGTTTCAAAAAAATTTAAAGCCATTTTGGATGGAAGTAATATCGCTGTAGAACAGTCAAAAACTTATAAAATACCACTTTCTATTTTGAATGTAAGCTGTTATTTTCTTTAGAACTATGATTAGACTTTTCAAAACTTAACTGCCTTAGTCGCGGCTTATCAGTTTGTGTTCGAGTTGTAAGAGGACACGTCGTTCGAAATTAGGAGTCATAAGCTGTGAATAATAGGGAAATCTGATTGATAAGATTTTATCCGATACACTGGATATATTATAAACTTCGAAATACAATGTGCTCATTAACCATAGAGCAATAGTTAGCTTATTAATATTGTACGCGAAAACATCTTGATACTTTAAACAATTTGTGTCCGAGCCCATCTTGTATCAATCCTATGGCACCATTATTTAGTAATAACAGACATTTCAACTTGGAAAGGATAAACTGCCACTTTTTAAAATAACCATTCGCTCAGTGAAATACAGGATTAATTAGCATGTTATTAGGAAAGGTTTAGTGAAGGTTTAGCATGATATGTTCAATAAAATCTAATGCAGTATAGTACTATAATTAGTGAAGATTTAGTCGACCCCCGCGTAATCGCGGTTCGGCATTTGCGGCCCCGGTTATTCGCGGAATTTTCCATAGAACCTAACTAATAATTGTTCGTGGAAACCCCCGCATATTCGCGGAATCGGAAATATGTTCCGCGATTTTTTATCGCTTTTTTCGTGTCAATATATATTTTTTCACTTTTTGTAAGGCTAAATTATTAATAACAATATAATTTACTAATTTTGTAATATAAATACTAACGTAAATTCAGCAAAATATCAATATAAAATAAAGGCTGGTTTGAAAGTAGCCAATCCGAGAGCGGTATTAATTTCTCCTTGCTGCTGATTGGCTGCTGCCCACGAGGCGCTGTCTCAGGCAGATGCAGCCCAGCAGCCCCGAATCATCCCAGTTTACCACGTAGAGCTATCTCGAGTGTTTCACTGAGTGTTGTGTTTTTATTAAATTATTATTATATATTTACTTATATTTTTTATTATATTTTATGTTATATTTTGACGTTTATAGGCATTTTTATGGACCACGTCCAATATTCGCGGGTGCTCAAGGGACGTAACCCCCGCGAATACCGGGGGACAACTGTATATATTTTTAATAAAGGTTAGTAAAGTATGGTAATACTTAGTGAAGCCTTAGTGTAATATAGTCTTAGAGAGAGTTGGTGTTATGTGTATTTATTAAAATTAATGCAGCGGATAGTTGTACATAGAAATAACGATTTCGTGTGGTATACGCACGCCTTAATGGATAAATAATAAGCGTAAGAGGTGTCTTACTTTCATTAGATATTCAGAAAATTTCAATGATTTCCAGTAACCAGAGCGTGGTGACCGTTTGCATCGAGACATATAGAGTCCCATTTCAGGTAGTCGGACCCATTATATTAGTTAGGTATGGTCTGTCTGAAGCTAGGTGAGCTACTTATATTCAAGCAAGTCTGTTTAACGGCTCAGGGAATAACCGATTCACACTAGTATGGCTGTCTCCCACTTAAAATGTTTTTAATAGATTTTAAAATGATTACTTAAAATTTATTCATGCATCTTTTGTTCAGATTTTTTTACTGAGATCCAGATCCTCTGCTCTTTCTTTTGTTTATCAGCCGTCCTATTCCTACATATGGCCACGCCCACATCCTTAACTTCTCCCTGATCTGCAGCCTGGATGGTTACCGTATAAATAAAGTAATTAGAATTTTAAAACTGTAAATGTCCAGAGGTATTTATTCAACTGAAAAAGTTCCATTCTGTTTACGTCCTGTGAACACACCCTATCTTAATGCAACAAAGGGCACCAGAGATCCTTATCTCTATCAAAATAAGGGTCATTTAATATTCTTAAATTCTAAAGGAAACACTAGCAGATATTCGCAGTAACTGTTGCACACTTTCATCACTTGACAGCCTTTTACCGTGACTCTTATTGAATCACTGCTTGTAGACGTGATGTAGCTGTTTTGTTGTTGCTTCTATAAGTTTTAATAGCCACTATTTTGAGCTATTTAAGGCCCCAGCAATTAGGAAGCAGCTTAATTTTCATAAATGATTTAAGAAAATCCTTTAATTTAAGCACCGAAATAAAAATCAGATTCTATAAAAACTCACAGACCGTTGTAGACCCGCCAGCCATGTTTACGGACTCATTGGAACCAAAGCTGATTCTGTTAATTCCTATTCACTTGTTTCACCTCCTCCTGAAGACGCCATTTTACTTCATCCATGCGTAGCATTTCAGTTAACTCCGTCGGCCTTTCTTCTTCGCTTGACTTCTTTATAGTTTATTACTGTATCGACACAGGTAGGGAGGGACTAAAGGAAGGAGCCGAGCTTTGCCAAATCTGTGGTGCCCAGGTAGTCCGATAATGACTCATTGTCCAACCTGGTGGGTATCGGCTTTTCTTCACCCCCACCTCTCATATCCGATCTTTTGTAATCTTTCAGACGGACAATTAGAGCCGGAAAACGGAATGTGCTCCTCAAAGAAGAAAAGGATTTTTCATTATCATCACATCAGGAAATTCGTTACGATAGATTTACATCAGTCATCTCGTAGCCGAATACAATCATGCCATTATTGACACTTAGCATCACCTACCGGGAGCCGAGGTTGCTAAGTCCAATAACTGTAATGTACACTCCGGTCATCAAAAATGTTTTATATCTATTGAAGATTAAAGCCACCTTTTATTGTTAGCCTTGACCAGAGGAAGTGATATAATGGAAAGGGGGAAGAATCAGTCACGTTCAACTGCTATTATTTGTATAATATTTAATATTAATGTATTTCTATTTGATCTGAAATCTATAAATTTAGAAAGATGCAAAAATACTGTAGTTCACTTGAATTCCATAACTTGACCCAAAATTGAACCTAGATCGAATACCCTTGGAATGAGCTGGATCTCTGTTTATGATGTACATAAGCATTGCTTCAAACTCACGTGTAAAACTTTAATTTCTTACAGGAAAAGTAGACTGCAAATGCCCGGCAGTGATCACGTACACAAACGGTACTAAAATAAACGTCAAACTACCCCCTTCTTATTGCTATGGCATCACAGTGGTGAGTTTATCTATGGTTTATTTTGTCTTTCAAATGACAACACAAATATTCATACTGGCAGGTGCAAATGAATAAATCAATTATGACAGCAGACATCGGTTGCGTAACTTGAAAGAATTATAATAAACTACGAATTTTTTCTGACGTCATTTAAAATTTATTATATTCCAAAAAATGATTAGAGTCTGAAAGATTCACTGTTATTTTCATGAGCAGACAGGTGATACATATCTCGTTTAATCTCACAGATTCTCCGTGATTAGAATTTTATGGCGGCAAAAATTATAATGATTCAATCTATGCAATGTATATTTGCAAAATCAAAGCACTTTCTTGACAATCAAATCATTAAATACATTTTAGTGTTTGGTAGGATAACTGAAATCACTGATCACGGCACGACAGCGCATGGGCATTGAATTGATAGCTTGTTTCCATAGTTGACCGTAATTTTACCTACAATTCTTCGATATTTTTATACAACTCACTCAATTTCGCCAACTTTGAAGCCCAAATCCCACTGCCTGGTGTATTCCACATGTTCTCTATGGGATTTAAGTCTGGAGACTGAAGAGGTCATTCGAGAAGAGGGGTTTCGTGGTTTGGAACCAATGCTTAACGATATTCGCAGTGTGAGTAGGCGCGTTATCCAACAGGTTCAAAGATGGCCACACATTGGTGGAGAGTGACCAGCGTTCTGGGAGTGGGGGACCGTCAACAAGCCACAATGCAGTTGTTATTGAGAAAGTGCAGACCTTGATAATGGAGGATCGTCGTTTGATGGTGCGGGAAATTGGTGACAAGGTTGGGATCAGTAAAGATTCTGCTCATGCAATTTTAAAGGAGGATTTGGGCTTGCGCATAGTGGCAGCAAAATTTGTGCCCAAACTGATTTTCAGGAACAACAACAACTTCGTCTTGAGGTTGTGCAGGACCTACTGGATATTAAGTTCCAGAATACTGTGGTAACTGGAGATGAGATTTGGGTGTACGGGTACGATCCGAAAACCAAAGCTCAGTCATCACAGTGGAAGCACCCAACGTCGCAGGGGCCGGAGAAAAATCAAGGTGATGCTGACTGTTTTCTTTGACTACCGAGGCGTTGTGCATCACGAATACGCACCAGAAAGACAAACAGTTACAAAGGAATACTATCAGAATGTCCTCCGACGTCTTCATGATGCAGTTCGGCGCAAGAGACCGGATCTGTGAGCCTCACAAAACTGGCAGCTGCATCATGTCAACGCCCCATTCATTCGTCGCAGCTGATCCAAGGTTTCTTGGCAAAGAAAGGCATATTGCTCATTCGCCAGGCTCCCTACTCTCCTGACATGGCATCTTCTGAATTCTGGTTGTTCCCAGAAAATGATGATGCCACTGAAAGGCTACCGCTTTGAGAGCCGAGAGGGCATCATGCGGAATGCGACGGCGGAGCTGAGAGCAATTCCGGAAGAAGCATTCCAGACGTGCTTCGAACAGTGGAAGGATCACTGGGCTAAGCGTGTGGAGGCACAAGGGGTCTACTTCGAAGGGAATTAGCAATTGAACCCCACCAAGCACGTAATTTTTTTCTCCAAGCCTAAGGTCGGATACTTTTCGACAGACTTCGTACTTATCTTTCTGGTTATAATTTCATTTGCTTTTCTTAAACGCTTATTTTTTCCAGGATTAATAATCAATTTCAGATGCCCAGAACTTCACGGTGATGTGTAGACTGCTAAAGTGGATAACTGCTATGTAACTTTGCTCTTTGCTGTTGTCATTTGTTCTCTCTGATTTCCTTGTTCTTTTGTTTTCATCTTGAACAGTAAAAACACCACACTTCAATTTCCTATTTTTTTATCTGATGCAATCGATTTATTTAATTAGAGTCCACCTGTTGTCTTCACTATTTAAATGACTCTAGGAATCTGGCTGTATGCTGTTTCAGCTCACGCTCTGCGAAGGTAACAGGCTTCAGTGAATACTGTCTAACGAGCAACGAATAAAATCAAAGGGAGACAACTGCTTGGTTTTTCATCATCCAAGAATTATTATGTGAGCTCTAATTATGATAAAAATAGACTCCAGAAGAGAGTGGAAGTATCGCACTGCTTGCACTCCGCAAACTGGAATATACTGGAAAGTGAAATAAAATAATGGGTATGACTTGGCATCTCAACTGTCTATCTTCACCTGGAAACTTGTAACTGAGTCGATGATACCAGAATCAGGGAATCCTGAAGAAAGCGCACTTGACCAGCATGGAAAGAAGAGATTGAACAAATAATACTGTGGGATGTGCCAAACTAAGAGGGTGTGTCGGTAATCGAGCACCTCGGGTCTCAGTCTATCCACGAAACACCGGCCGCTACCTCCACTCAAATGCATATTTTAAGTAAAAAAACACAGCAAGTTTTTCGTAACTTAAAATAAGATTGGCGATCTTTCAATGCTGAGCCGCAACTCCATTGTGGCTCGTGTATCGAATAAGGTATGAAATAATCGAGAAAAATTTCACAGGTCCATTAAATCATCTGCACAATCTCAGCCATTTATTGTCATATTCCGACACCATTTTAAAAAGATTCCAGCTGGAATCATAGCAAACATATCCATTAAAATCGAAGAAACTAATCAAGAGATAAAATTTTAAAAAATCTTTTCTAACATATCAATCATAAAATATGCTTTTATCAAAGAATTATTTGAAATAATAATGACCAATTGAAAAGCAGAAAGAAAATATTTATAATCGTTATCTTCCTTGCGGATGCACTACATTTTTGCCTATTCATAAATTTTATTACAGCATAAATTGTTGTTTCTATAACAAATGCAGCTGCCATCAAAATAACCACCGTTGCAACAAGAACAACATGTAGAAATGCACAGTGAATAATACAGCACACATCCTAGAACGGATAACCATTGCTACAGCAAGAACAAAAAATTATACAAGGATAGATATCAATAATATAGCACTGCTATGCTCACATTCTCTAGCGGATAACCACTGCAACAACAAGAACAACCGAATCTACCAGCATAGACGTCATTAATATAGCACACCAATGTTCACGTCATCGAGAGGAAAACAACTGCTACATCAAGAACAACCAAATCTACAGGCAAAGACGTCAATAACATAGCACACCTATGCTCACATCCATGGGCGGAAAACGACTGCTACAAAAAGAACAACCACATCTTCCAACACTGAGGGCAATAATATAGCACATATGTGCTGAAACCCTAGAGGGGATAAGCATTGGTACAACAAGAACAACGACATCTACAAGCACAGACATAAAAAATATAACACACCTGTTCTTGAATTCTCTAGTGAATAAGAACTACAACAACACAAGCAACAAAATCTAGAAGCACAGACGTCAATAATATAGCACATCTGAGTTCACATTCTCTAGCGGATAACCACTGATACATCACAGCCACATATACTTGCAAAGAAGTCAATAAAATAGAACACCTGAGCATACATGTTTTATCGGATAATCATTGGTACAACAATGCCAAGCACATCTACAAACATAGACGTCAATAATATAGCACATCTCTGCTCACATTCTCTCGCGGATAACCACTCCTACACTAAAAACAACCAATTATACAAGCAAAGACGTCAATAATATAGCACATCAATGTTCACAACCCCGAGCGGTTAACCATTGCTACTAGAAGAACAACAACATCTACAGTCACAGATGGCAATAAAATGAACACCTGTGCTCATATTCATCAGCAGATAATCACTGCTACTTCAAGATCAACAATTTGAACAAGCAAAGAGATCACTAATATAGCACACCAATGTTCACATCCTTAAGCGGATAACCACTGCTACAAAACCAACAACAACATCTACAAGCAAAGACATCAAAAACATAGCACACATATCTTCACATAGTCGAGCGGTTAACCAATGCTAGAAAATGAACAACCAGATCTACATGTATATACCACCATAATATAGCACACCTGAGCACATTCTCTGGCAGATAAGCAATGCTACAACACGAACAACCAGGTCTTCAAACCAAGACGTCAATAATATAGCACACCTATTCTCACATCATCGAGCGGTTAACCATTGCAACAAAAAGAAAAAGCATATCTACATGTCCAGATGTCAATAATATATATCTCCTGTGCTCACATTCTTTAGCGAATAACCAATACTGCAACAAGAAAAACCTCATCTAAATGTACTGATGTCAATAATATATCTATCTGTGCTCACATTCTCTGGCGGATAACCAATGCTACAACACGAACAACCACATCTATAAACACAGACGTCAACAATATAGGACATCTGTGTTTACACACTCGAGCATCTACAAGCAAAGATAACAATAATATGACATGTATGCTCAAATCATCGAGCGGTTAACCATTACTACAAAAAAACACATCTGCATGTACAGATAACATTAACATATATCACCTGTGCTGCCATTCTCTCGCTGATAACCAATGCTACAAAAAGAACAACGACTTTTACAAAGACAGACTTCAAACGCATAGGACACCTGTGTTGACACCCTTGAGCGGATAACCATTGCTACAAGAACAACGACATCTACTGTCACAGTCGGCAAAGAGGACAATAATATAGCACACAAATGTTCACACCCTCGAGCGGATAACCACTGCTACAAAAATAACAAACACATCTACATGTACAGATCTCATAAAATTATAATTTTTTATAACTAATGAACTGACTCTAGTTTATAATTTCTAAACTGATATCGGCTTATAACTTCTGAACTGACGCTAACGTATAACCTCTGTACTGATGTTCATTTATATCTTCTGAATTGATATTCGTTGAAAACTTTTTAACTGATGTTTGTTTATAACCACTATTCTGATATTCGTTTATATTGTCTAAATTTACGTTCGTTTATATGCACTACTCTGAAGATCGTTTATACCGTAACTAATGATTTTCGTTTACAACCACTGAACTGATTTTCAACTATAACTTCTGAACTAATGTTCGTTTATTACTTATGAACTGGTGTTCGTTTATAATTTCTTATTTGTAGTCGGTTTATATCATCTAAAAAGATGTTCGTTTATAACCTCTGGACAGAAGATCATTTATATCATCTGAATTGATCTTCGTTTATATCTTTTGAACTAATGTTCGTTTATAATCTCTATACTGATATTGGGTTTATAACTTCTGTATTGATGTTCGATTGCAAAGTCTTAACTTACGTTCGTTTATAATATCTTAACTAAGAATTGTTGTTCTTTAATAACTTCGGTAATGGTGTTTGTATGTAACTTCAGAAATAATATTCGTTTATAACTTCAGAACTAATATTCGTTTATAACTTCTGAACAGATGATCGTTTATAACCACTGAAAGGAGGTTCATTTATAACTTCCGTATTGATGCTCGTTTAAAATTTCTAAACTGATATTCGTTTATAACATCTGATATGATGTTCGTTTAAAACTTCTGAACTGATGCTCGTTTATATCTTCTGAACTGATGCACGTTTATAATTTCTTAGCTGATACTCGTTTATCTCTTTAGAATGATGCCTCGTTTATAACTTCTGAAAAGATACACGTATATAACTTCTGAACTGAAATTCCTTTAAATTGTTCGTACTTAGCTCATTTATAACTTCAGAACTGTTGTTGCTCGTTTATAACTTTTGAACTGATGCTATTTTATGACTTATGAACTGAAGCTCGTTCATTTCTTCTGAACTGATTCACATTTATAATTGATGAACTCATGCTCGTTGATAACTTATATGTTTTGTTCATATGTTCATTCTTACTTATGTTCGTTTATTACTTCTAAACTAATGCTCGATTATAACATATGAACTTATACTAGTTTATAACTTGTCAATTGATGCTCGTTTATAACTTGTGAATTGATGCTCGATTATAACATTTGAACTGATGCTCCATCGTAACTTGTGAATTCATGCTCCATTATAACTACCGAACTGATGCCGGATTATAACTTGCAAATTGATGCTCGTTTATAATTTCCGAACTGATACTAGTTTATCATTTGTGAATTGATGCTCGTTTATAACATCCGAACTGATGCTATTTTATAGCTGCTGAATTGATGCAGGTTTTTAACTGATGAAGTGATGAACGTTTATAACTGTTGAACTGACGCTCCTTTATAACATTCTGTTGTTATATTCCGTTATAACTTCCTAACAGATGCTCGTTTATAACTGGTAAATTGATGTTCGTTTATAACACAAATTGATGCTCGTTCATAACTGGTGAATGGATTCTCCTTTATAACTTCTGAACTCATGCACTTTTATACCTGATGAACTAATGATTGTTTATAACTTTTGAATTGACGCTAGATTATAACTTATGAATTGATGCTAGTTTATAACTTTCTAACTGATGCTCGTTTATATCTTGTGAATAGATGCTAGTTTATAACTGCTGAATCGATACACATTTATACCTGCTGAAATGATGCACGTTTATAACTTCTGAACTGATACTGGTTTATAACTTGTGAATTGATGCTTGTTTATAACTGGTGAATGGAATCTCCATTATAACTTCGGAACTCTTACACATTTTTACCTGCTAAGTTGATGCACATTTATAACTGCTGAACTAACGCTAGTTTATAACATTATGTACTAAGGTTCGTTTATTACTTATGAATTAATGGTCACTTATAACATTCGAACTGATGTTTGTTTATAACATGTGAATTGATGCTAGTTTATGACTTTCCAACTGATGCTCCTATATAACTTGTGAATTGATACTCGTTTCAAACTGGTGAATGGATTCTCCATTAAAACTTCGGAAATCTTACAATTTTATACCTTCTAAATTGATGCACGTTTATAACATTCTGTAGTTATATTCCTTTATTATTTCTGAACTAATGCTCGATTATAACATCTGAACTGATGCTCGTTTATATCTTGTGAATTAATTCTCGTTTATAACTTATGAACTGAAACTCGTTTATAACTTGTGAATTGATGATCGTTCATAATTGATAAAGTGATGCACGTTTATAACTGCTGAACTGAGGCTCCTTTATAACATTCTGTACTAAGGTTCGTTTATTACTTGTGAATTGTTGCTCGTTTATAAGTTGTGAATTGATGATCGTTCAAAACACGTGAATGGATTCTCCTTTATATCTTCTGAACTCACGCACTTTTATACCTGCTGAAATGATGCACGTTTATAACTTCTAAACTGATACTCGTTTATAAATTGTGAATTGATACTCGTTTCAAACTGGTGAACGGATTCTCCATTAAAACTTCGGAACACTTACAATTTTAAACCTGCTAAACTGATGTACTTTTAGAACATTCTGTAGTTATATTCCTTTTTTATTTCTGAACTAATGCTCGATTATAACATCTGAACTGATGCTCGTTTATAAATTGTGAATTGATGATCGTTCATAACTGGTGAAGTGATGCACGTTTATAACTGCTGAGATGATACTCGTTAATAACTTTTGAATTGTTGCTCGTTTATAACAAGTGAATTGACGCTCGATTATAACACTCTGTAGTTATATTTCTTTATTATTTCTGAACTAATGCTCTATTATAACATATGAATTGATGATAACATCTGAAATGTTACTCGTTTATAACTTGTGAATTGATGCTCGTTTCAAACTGGTGAATGGAATTTCCATTAAAACTTCGGAACTCTTACAATTTTATACCTGCTAAATTGATGCTAGTTTATAACTTTCTAACTGATGCTCGTTTATATCTTGTGAATAGATGCTAATTTATAACTGGTGAATCGATACACATTTATACCTGCTGAAATGATGCACGTTTATAACTTCTGAACTGATACTGGTTTATAACTTGTGAATTGATGCTTGTTTATAACTGGTGAATGGAATCTCCATTATAACTTCGGAACTCTTACACATTTTTACCAGCTAAATTGATGCAGTTTATAACTGCTGAACAAACGCTCGTTTATAACATCTGTACTATGGTTCGTTTATTATTTATGAATTAATGGTCGATTATAACATCCGAACTGATGCTTGTTTATAACCTCTGAGGTGATACTCGTTTATAACTTGTGAATTGATGCTAGTTTATAACTTTCTAACAGTTTCTCGTTTATATCTTGTGAAGTGATCCGCATTTATAACTTCCGAACTGATGCTTGTTTATAACTTGTGAATTGATGATAACATCTGAAATGTTACTCGTTTATAACTTGTGAATTGATACTCGTTTCAAACGGGTGAATGGAATCTCCTTTATATCTTCTGAACTCATGCACTTTTATACCTGCTGAAATGATGCACTTTTATAACTTCTGAACTGATACTCGTTTATAACTTGTGAATTGATGCTAGTTTATAATTTCCGAACTGATGTTCGTATATAACTTGTGAATAGATAGTTTATAATTGCTGAATCGATACACATTTATATCTGCAGAAATGATGCTCATTAATGACTTCCGAATTGATGTTTGTTTATTACATGTGAATTGATGATAGTTTATAACTTTTCAACTGATGCTCGTTTATATCTTGTGAATTAATTCTAGTTTATAACGTCTGAACTGATACTCGTTTATAACTTGTTAATTGATGCTAGTTTATAACTTTCCAACTGATGCTTGTTTATAACTTGTGAATTGATACTCCTTTCAAACTGGTGGATGGATTGTCCATTAAACCTTCGGAACTGTTACACTTTCATACCTGCTAAATAGATGTACGTTTATACCTATTGAAGTGATGCACGTTTATAACATTCTGTAGTTAAATTCATTTATTATTTCTGAACTAATTCTCGATTATAACATCTGAAATGTTACTCGTTTATAACTTGTGAATTAATACTCGTTTCAAACTGGTGAATGGAATATCCATTAAAACTTCGAAACTCTTACACTTTTATACCTGCTAAATTGATACACGTTTATAACTGGAGAAGTGATGCACGTTTATAACATTCTGTAGTTATAATCCTTCATTATTTCTGAACTAAAGATCCTGATTAAATAAAAAGGTATCTCTTTGATAGTTAGTTATCTTGTCTGGCTCGTAGTTCGATGGGTAGTAAGTTCGCTTTTTCTGCAGGGGGGTTGACGGTTCGGTCCCCGTTGAATGCTGATGGTTATCCCTTTTTTATTCTACTTATATATTTTTCTCTCCTCAGTTTAGAACCTAGCCAAGTGTCGCTCTTCTTCTGCATACTTGTTCCTGCATTTAATGATTTCATTCTTTTCATAAAGAGATCCTTCCTGATTAAATAAAAAGGTATCTGTTTGATAGATAGTTATCGTGTCTGGCTCTTAGCCCTACGGGTAGCATATATGCTATTCATCCAGAGTGTTGAAGGTTCGATCCCGTTGGAAACTGATGGTTATTCCTTTTTTATTCTACATATATATTTTTCTCTACTCAGTTTAGAACCTAACCATGTGTCGCTCTTCTTCTGCATACTTGTTCCTGTATTTAATGAATTCATTCTTTTCCTAAAGACATCCTTCCTGATTAAATAAAAAGGTGTCCGTTTAATAGTTATTTATCTTATTTGGCTCGAAGCTCGATGTGTAGTATGTTCGCTTCTTAACCAGAGTGTTGAAGGTTCGATTCCCGGTGGATGCTGATGGTTATCCGATTTATATTCTACTTATATATTTTTCTCTACACAGTTTAGAACCTAACCAAGTGTCGCTCTTCTTCTGCATACTTGTTCCTGCATTTAATGAATTCATTCTTTTCCTAAAGACATCATCCCTGATTAAATAAAAAGGTAACTGTTTAATATTTAGGCAACGTTTCTGGCTCTTAGATCGACGGGTAGCATGTACGCTTCTCAGACTAAGGGTTGACGGTTCGATCCCCGTTGGAGGCTGATGGTTATCCCTTTTTTTATTCTACTTATATATTTTTCTCTACTCAGTTTAGAACCTAACCAAGTGTCGCTCTTCTTCTGTATACTTGTTCCTGCATTTAATGAATTCATTCTTTTCCTAAAGACATCCTCCCTGTTTAACTAAAAAGGTAACTGTTTAATATTTAAGTAACTTTTCTGGCTCGTAGCTCGACGGGTAGAAAGTTCGCTTCTGAACCAGAGTGAAGAAGTTTCGACCCACGTTGGATGCTGATGGTTATCCCTTTTTTATTCTACTTATATATATTTCTCTACTCAATTTAGAACCTAACCAAGTGTCGCTCTTCTTCTGAATACTTGTTCCTGCATTTAATGAATTCATTCTTTTCCTAAAGATATCCTTTCTGATTAAATAAAAAGGTATCTGTTTAATAGTTAGTTATCTTTTCTGGCTCGGAGCTCGACCGGTAGCGAGTTCGCTTCTGAACAAGAGTTTTGAATATTCGATCGACGTGGGATGTTGACGGATATCCCTTTTTTATTATACTTCCATATTTTTCTCTCCTGAGTTTAGAACCTAACCAAGTGTCGCTCTTCTTCTGCATACTAGTTCCTGCATTTAATGAATTCATTCTTTTCCTAAAGACATCCTTCCTGGTTAAATAAAATGGTATCTGTTTAGTATCTAGTTAACGTGTTTGGCTCGTAGCTCCACGGGTAGGAAGTTTGCTTCTAATCTGGAGGATTGAAGGTTCGATCTCTGTTGGATGCTGATGGTTGTCACTTTTTTATTCTACATAACTTGCTACCCGTCGAGCTCCGAGTCAGAAAACATAACTAACTATTAAACAGATACCTTTTTATTTAATCAGGAAGGATGTCTTTAGGAAAAGAATGAATTCTAACTAGCAACTAAACAGACACCATTTTATTTAACCAGGAAGGATGTCTTTAGGGAATGAATGTATTCATCAAATGCAGGAACAGGTATGCAGAAGTAGAGCGACACATTGTTAAACTCTAAACTGAGGAGAAGATAATATTTAAGTAGAATAAAACCTGATAACCATCAGCATCCAAAGGGGATCGAACCCGCAACCATCCGACTGAGAAGCGAACTTGCTACTCGATGAGCTAAAAGCCAGACACATTAACTATCCATCAAACATATACCTTTTTATTTAATCAGGAAGGCTTTCTTTAGGAAAAGAATGAATTCATTAAAAGCAGGAACAAGTATGCAGAAGAAGAGCGACACTTGGATAGGTTCTAAATTGAGTAGAGAAAAATATATAAGTAGAATAAAAAAGTGACAACCATCAGCATCCAACAGAGATCGAACCTTCAATCCTCCAGATTAGAAGCAAACTTGCTACCCATGGAGCTACGAGCCAAACACGTTAACTAGATACTAAACAGATATCATTTTATTTAAACAGGAAGGATGTCTTTAGGAAAAGAATGAATTCATCAAATGCAGGAACAGGTACGTAGAAGAAGAGCGACACATTGTTAGGTTCTAAACTCAGGAGAGGAAAATATATAAGTAGAATAAAAAAGGGATAACTATCAGCATCCATCGAAGAACTAAACTTCAACCCTACGGCTGAGAAGCAAACTGGCTACCCGTCGAGCAACGAGCCAGATACGTTAACTTAATATCAAACAGATACATTTTTATTTAATCAGGAAGACTGTCTTCAGGTAAAGAATGAATTCATTAAATGCAGGAACAAGTATGCAGAAGAAGAGCGACACTTGGTTAGGTTCTAAATTGAGTAGAGAAAAATATATAAGTAGAATAAAAAAGGGACAACCCTCAGCATCCAACGGGGATCGAACCTTCAATCCTCCAGATTAGAAGCAAACTTGCTACCCGTGGAGCTACGAGCCAAACACGTTAGCTAGCCACTAAACAGATACCATTTTATTTAACCAGGAAGGATGTGTTTAGGAAAAGAATGGATTCATCAAATACAGGAACACGTATGCAGAAGAAGAGCGACACATTGTTAGGTTCTAAACTGAGGAGAAGAAAATATATAAGTAGAATAAAAAAGGGAAAACCATCAGAATCCATCGATAAACGAAACTTCAACCTTCAGGCTGAGAAAGGAACTTGCTACCCGTCGAGCTACGAGCCAGATACGTTAATTTAATATCAAACAGATACATTTTTATTTAATTAGAAAGGCTGTCTTTAGGAAAAGAATGAATTCATTAAAAGCAGGAACAAGTATGCAGACGAAAAGCGACACTTAGTTAGGTTCTAAATTGAGTAGAGAAAAATATATAAGTAGAATAAAAAGGGGATAACCATCAGCATACAACGGGGATCGAACCTTCAATCCTCCGGATTTAAAGCAAACATGCTACCCGTGGAGCTACGAGGCAACCACGTTAAATAGCTACTAAACATATGCCATTTTATTTAACCAGGAAGGATGTCTTTAGGAAAAGAATAAATTCATCATATGCAGGAATAGGTATGCAGAAGAAGAGCGACACATTGTTAGGTTCTAAACTGAGGAGAAGAAAATATATAAGTAGAATAAAAAGGGGATAACCATCAGCATACAACGGGGATCGAACCTTAAACCCACCGGATTTGAAGCAAACTTGATACCTGTGGAGCTACGAGTCAAACACGTTAACAAGCTACTAAACAGATACCATTTTATTTAACCAGGAAGGATGTCTTTAGAAAAAGAATAAATTCATCAAATGCAGGAACAGGTATGCAGAAGAAGAGCGACACATTGTTAGGTTCTAAACTGAGGAGAAGAAAATATATAAGTAGAATAAAAAAGGGATAACCTTCAGCATCCATCGATGAACGAAACTTCAACCCTCCAGCTGTGACAGGAACTTGCTACCCGTCGATCTACGAGCCAGATATGTTAACTTAATATCAAACAGATACATTTTTATTTAATCAGAAAGGCTGTCTATAGGAAAAGGATGAATTCATTAAATGCAGTAACAAGTATGCAGAAGAAGAGCGACACTTGGTTAGGTTCTAAATTGAGTAGAGAAAAATATATAAGTAGAATAAATAAGGGATAACCGTCATTATCCAACGGGGATCGAACCTTCAACCCTCCGGATTTGAAGCAAATTTGCTACCCGTGGAGCTACGAGTCAAACACGTTAACTAGCTACTAAACAGATACCAATTTATTTAACCAGGAAGGATGTCTTTAGGAGAAGAATGAATTCATTAAATGCAGGAACAAGTATGCAGAAGAAGAGCGACACTTGGTTAGGTTCTAAACTGAGGAGAAGAAAATATATAAGTAGAATAAAAAGGGGATAACCATCAGCATACAACGGGATCGAACCTTCAACCCACCAGTTTTGAAGCAAACTTGCTACCAGTGGAGCTACGAGCAAAGCACGTTAACTAGCTACTAAACGGATAACATTTTATTTAACCAGGAAGGATGTCTTTAGGAAAACAATGAATTCATCAAATGGAGGAACAGGTATGCAGAAGAAGAGCGACACATTGTTAGGTTCAAAACTGAGGAATGGAAAATATATAAGTAGAATAAAAAAGGGATAACTATCAGCATCCAACGATGAACGAACCTTCAACCCTCTGGCTGAGAAACGAACTGGCTACCTGTCGAGCATCGAGCCAGACACGTTAACTTACTATCAAACAGATACCTTTTTATTTAATCAGGAAGGCTGTCTTTAGGAAAAGAATGAATTCATTAAATGCAGGAACAAGTATGCAGAAGAAGAGCGACACTTGGTTAGGTTCTAAATTGAGTAGAGATAAAATATATAAGTAGAATAAAAAAGGGATAACCATCAGCATCCAACGGAGATCGAACCTTCAACTCTCCGGATTTAAAGCAAACTTGCTACCCGTAGAGCTACGAGGCAAACACGTTAAATTGCTACTAAACAGATGCCATTTTATTTAACCAGGAAGGATGTCTTTAGGAAAAGAATGAATTCATTAAATGCAGGAACAAGTATGCAGAAGAAGAGCGACACTTGGTTAGGTTCTAAATTGAGTAGAGATAAAATATATAAGTAGAATAAAAAGAGAGATAACCTTCAGCATCCAACGGAGATCGAACCTTCAACCCTCCGGATTTAAAGCAAACTTGCTACTCGTGGAGCTACGAGGCAAACACGTTAAATAGCTACTAAACAGATGCCATTTTATTTAACCAGGAAGGATGTCTTTAGGAAAAGAATAAATTCATCAAATGCAGGAACAGGTATGCAGAAAAAGAGCGACACATTGTTAGGTTCTAAACTGATGAGAAGAAAATATATAAGCAGAATAAAAAAGAGATAACCCTCAGCATCCATCGATGAACGAAACTTCAACCCTCCGGCTGAGAAAGGAACTGCTACCCGTCGAGCTACGAGCCAGACACGTTAACTTAATATCAAACAGACACATTTTTATTTAATCAGGAGGGCTGTCTTTAGGAAAAGGATGAATTCATTAAATGTAGGAACAGGTATGAAGAAGAAGAGCGACACATTGTTAGGTTCTAAACTGAGGAGAAGAAAATATATAAGTAGAATAAAAAGGGGATAATCATCAGCATACAACGTGATCGAACCTTCAACCCACTAGTTTTGAAGCAAACTTGCTACCAGTGGAGCTACGAGCAAAGCACGTTAACTAGCTACTAAACGGATAACATTTTATTTAACCAGGAAGGATGTATTTAGGAAAAGAATAAATTCATCAAATGCAGGGACAGGTATGCAGAAGAAGAGCGACACATTGTTAGGTTCTAAACTGAGGAGAAGAAAATATATAAGTAGAATAAAAAAGGGATAACCATCAGCATCAAACGATGAACGAAACTTCAACCCTCCGGCTGAGAAACGAACTGGCTACCCGTCGATCTGCGAGCAAGACACGTTAACTTACTATCAAACAGATACCTTCTTATTTAATCAGGATGGATGTCTTTAGGAAAAGAATGAATTCATTAAATGCAGGAACAAGTATGCAGAAGAAGAGCGACACTTGGTTAGGTTCTAAATTGAGTAGACAAAAATATATAAGTAGAATAAAAAAGTGATAACCTTCAGCATCCAACGGAGATCGAACCTTCAACCCTCCGGATTTAAAGCAAACTTGCTACCCGTGGTGCTACGAGGCAAACACGTTAAATAGCTCCTAAACAGATGATATTTTATTTAACCAGGAAGGATGTCTTTAGGAAAAGAATAAATTCATCAAATGCAGGAACAGGTATGCAGAAGAAGAGCGACACATTGTTAGGTTCTAAACTGAGGAGAAGAAAATATATAAGTAGAATAAAAAGGGGATAACATTCAGCATACAACGGGGATCGAACCTACAACCCACCGGATGAGAAACGAACTGGCTACCCTTCGAGCAACGAGCCAGACACGTTATCTTATTATCAAACAGATACCTTTTTATTTAATCAGGAAAGCTGTCTTTAGGAAAAGAATGAATTCATTAAATGCAGGAACAAGTATGCAGAAAAAGAGCGACACTTGGTTAAGTTCTAAATTGAGTAGAGATAAAATATATAAGTAGAATAAAAAAGTGATAACCTTCAGCATCCAACGGAGATCGAACCTTCAACCCTCCGGATTTAAAGCAAACTTGCTACCCGTGGAGCTACGAGGCAAACACGTTAAATAGCTCCTAAACAGATGCCATTTTATTTAACCAGGAAGGATGTCTTTAGGAAAAGAATAAATTCATCAAATGCAGGAACAGGTATGCAGAAGAAGAGCGACACATTGTTAGGTTCTAACCTGAGGAGAAGAAAATATATAAGTAGAATAAAAAGGGGATAACATTCAGCATACAACGGGGATCGAACTTACAACCCACCGGATGAGAAACGAACTGGCTACCCGTCTAGCAACGAGCCAGACACGTTAACTTACTATCAAACAGATACCTTTTTATTTAATCTGGAAAGCTGTCTTTAGGAAAAGAATGAATTCATTAAATGCAGGAACAAGTATGCAGAAGAAGAGCGACACTTGGTTAGGTTCTAAATTGAGTAGAGATAAAATATATAAGTAGAATAAAAAAGGGATAACCATCAGCATCCAAAGGAGATCGAACCTTCAACCCTCCGGATTGAAAGCAAACTTGCTACCCGTGGAGCTACGAGGCAAACACGTTAAATAGCTATTAAACATATGCCATTTTATTTAACCAGGAAGGATGTCTTTAGGAAAAGAATAAATTCATCAAATGCAGGAACAGGTATGCAGAAGAAGAGCGACACATTGTTAGGTTCTAAACTGAGGAGAAGAAAATATATAAGTAGAATAAAAAGGGGATAACCATCAGCATACAACGGTGATCGAACCTACAACCCACCGGATGAGAAACGAACTGGCTACCCGTCGAGCATCGAGGCAGACACGTTAACTTACTATCAAACAGATACCTTTTTATTTAATCAGGAAAGCGGTCTTTAGGAAAAGAATGAATTCATTAAATGCAGGAACAATTATGCAGAAGAAGAGCGACACTTGGTTAGGTTCTAAATTGAGTAGAGATAAAATATATAAGTAGAATAAAAAAGTGATAACCTTCAGCATCCAACGGAGATCGAACCTTCAACCCTCCGGATTTAAAGAAAACTTGCTACCCGTGGAGCTACGAGGCAAACACGTTAGATAGCTACTAAACAGATGCCATTTTATTTAACCAGGAAGGATGTCTTTAGGAAAAGAATGAATTCATTAAATGCAGGAACAAGTATGCAGAAGAAGAGCGACACTTGTTTAGGTTCTAAATTGAGTAGAGATAAAATATATAAGTAGAATAAAAAAGTGATAACCTTCAGCATCCAACGGAGATCGAACCTTCAACCCTCCGGATTTAAAGCAAACTTGCTACCCGTGGAGCTACGAGGCAAACACGTTAAATAGCTGCTAAACCGATGCCATTTCATTTAACCAGGAAGGATGTCTTTAGGAAAAGAATGAATTCATTAAATGCAGGAACAAGTATGCAGAAGAAGAGCGACACTTGGTTAGGTTCTAAATTGAGTAGAGATAAAATATATAAGTAGAATAAAAAAGTGATAACCTTCAGCATCCAACGGAGATCAAACCTTCAACCCTCCGGATTTAAAGCAAACTTGCTACCCGTGGAGCTACGAGGCAAACACGTTAACAAACTACTAAACAGATACCATTTTATTTAACCAGTAAGGTTGTCTTTAGGAAAAGAATAAATTCATCAAATGCAGGAACAGGTATGCAGAAGAAGAGCGACACATTGTTAGGTTCGAAACTGAGGAGAGGAAAATATATTAGTAGAATAAAAAAGGGATAACCATCAGCATCAAACGATGAACGAAACTTCAACCCTCCGGCTGAGAAACGAACTGGCTACCCGTCGATCTGCGAGCAAGACACGTTAACTTACTATCAAACAGATACCTTCTTATTTAATCAGGATGGATGTCTTTAGGAAAAGAATGAATTCATTAAATGCAGGAACAAGTATGCAGAAGAAGAGCGACACTTGGTTAGGTTCTAAATTGAGTAGAGATAAAATATATAAGTAGAATAAAAAAGTGATAACCTTCAGCATCCAACGGAGATCGAACCTTCAACCCTCCGGATTTAAAGCAAACTTACTACCCGTGGAGCTACGAGGCAAACACGTTAAATAGCTCCTAAACAGATGCCATTTTATTTAACCAGGAAGGATGTCTTTAGGAAAAGAATAAATTCATCAAATGCAGGAACAGGTATGCAGAAGAAGAGCGACACATTGTTAGGTTTTAAACTGAGGAGAAGAAAATATATAAGTAGAATAAAAAGGGGATAACATTCAGCATACAACGGGGATCGAACCTACAACCCACCGGATGAGAAACGAACTGGCTACCCGTCGAGCAACGAGCCAGACACGTTAACTTACTATCAAACAGATACCATTTTATTTAATCAGGAAGGATGTCTTTAGGAAAAGAATGAATTCATTAAATGCAGGAACAAGTATGCAGAAGAAGAACGACACTTGGTTAGGTTCTAAATTGAGTAGAGATAAAATATATAAGTAGAATAAAAAAGTGATAACCTTCAGCATCCAACGGAGATCCAACCTTCAACCCTCCGGATTTAAAGCAAACTTGCTACCCGTGGAGCTACGAGGCAAACACGTTAAATAGCTCCTAAACAGATGCCATTTTATTTAACCAGGAAGGATGTCTTTAGGAAAAGAATAAATTCATCAAATGCAGGAACAGGTATGCAGAAGAAGAGCGACACATTGTTAGGTTCTAAACTGAGGAGAAGAAAATATATAAGTAGAATAAGAAGGGGATAACCATCAGCATACAACGGGGATCGAACCTACAACCCACCGGATGAGAAACTATCTGGCTAACCGTCGAGCAACAAGCCAGACACGTTAACTTACTATCAAACAGATATCTTTTTATTTAATCAGGAAAGCTGTCTTTAGGAAAAGAATGAATTCATTAAATGCAGGAACAAGTATGCAGAAGAAGAGCGACACTTGGTTAGGTTCTAAATTGAGTAGAGATAAAATATATAAGTAGAATAAAAAAGGGATAACCATCAGCATCCAACGGAGATCGAACCTTCAACCCTCCGGATTTAAAGCAAACTTGCTACCCGTGGAGCTACGAGGCAAACACGTTAACAAACTACTAAACAGATACCATTTTATTTAACCAGTAAGGTTGTCTTTAGGAAAAGAATAAATTCTTCAAATGCAGGAACAGGTATGCAGAAGAAGAGCGACACATTGTTAGGTTCGAAACTGAGGAGAGGAAAATATATAAGTAGAATAAAAAAGGGATAACCATCAGCATCAAACGATGAACGAAACTTCAACCCTCCGGCTGAGAAACGAACTGGCTACCCGTCGATCTGCGAGCAAGACACGTTAACTTACTATCAAACAGATACCTTCTTATTTAATCAGGATGGATGTCTTTAGGAAAAGAATGAATTCATTAAATGCAGGAACAAGTATGCAGAAGAAGAGCGACACTTGGTTAGGTTCTAAATTGAGTAGAGATAAAATATATAAGTAGAATAAAAAAGTGATAACCTTCAGCATCCAACGGAGATCGAACCTTCAACCCTCCGAATTTAAAGAAAACTTGCTACCCGTGGAGCTACGAGGCAAACACGTTAGATAGCTGCTAAACAGATGCCATTTTATTTAACCAGGAAGGATGTCTTTAGGAAAAGAATGAATTCATTAAATGCAGGAACAAGTATGCAGAAGAAGAGCGACACTTGGTTAGGTTCTAAATTGAGTAGAGATAAAATATATAAGTAGAATAAAAAAGTGATAACCTTCAGCATCCAACGGAGATCGAACCTTCAACCCTCCGGATTTAAAGCAAACTTACTACCCGTGGAGCTACGAGGCAAACACGTTTAATAGCTCCTAAACAGATGCCATTTTATTTAACCAGGAAGGATGTCTTTAGGAAAAGAATAAATTCATCAAATGCAGGAACAGGTATGCAGAAGAAGAGCGACACATTGTTAGGTTTTAAACTGAGGAGAAGAAAATATATAAGTAGAATAAAAATGGATAACATTCAGCATACAACGGGGATCGAACCTACAACCCACCGGATGAGAAACGAACTGGCTACCCGTCGAGCAACGAGCCAGACACGTTAACTTACTATCAAACAGATACCATTTTATTTAATCAGGAAGGATGTCTTTAGGAAAAGAATGAATTCATTAAATGCAGGAACAAGTATGCAGAAGAAGAACGACACTTGGTTAGGTTCTAAATGAGTAGAGATAAAATATATAAGTAGAATAAAAAAGTGATAACCTTCAGCATCCAACGGAGATCCAACCTTCAACCCTCCGGATTTAAAGCAAACTTCCTACCCGTGGAGCTACGAGGCAAACACGTTAAATAGCTCCTAAACAGATGCCATTTTATTTAACCAGGAAGGATGTCTTTAGGAAAAGAATAAATTCATCAAATGCAGGAACAGGTATGCAGAAGAAGAGCGACACATTGTTATGTTCTAAACTGAGGAGAAGAAAATATATAAGTAGAATAAAAAGGGGATAACCATCAGCATACAACGGTGATCGAACCTACAACCCACCGGATGAGAAACGAACTGGCTACCCGTCGAGCAACGAGGCAGACACGTTAACTTACTATCAAACAGATACCTTTTTATTTAATCAGGAAAGCGGTCTTTAGAAAAAGAATGATTTCATTAAATGCAGGAACAAGTATGCAGAAGAAGAGTGACACTTGGTTAGGTTCTAAATTGAGTAGAGATAAAATATATAAGTAGAATAAAAAAGTGATAACCTTCAGCATCCAACGGAGATCGAACTTCAACCCTCCGAATTTAAAGAAAACTTGCTATCCGTGGAGCTACGAGGCAAACACGTTAGATAGCTGCTAAACAGATGCCATTTTATTTAACCAGGAAGGATGTCTTTAGGAAAAGAATAAATTCATCAAATGCAGGAACAGGTATGCAGAAGAAGAGCGACACCTTGATAGGTTTTAAACTGAGGAGAAGAAAATATATAAGTAGAATAAAAAGGGGATAACATTCAGCATACAACGGGGATCGAACCTACAACCCTCCGGATTTAAAGCAAACTTGCTACCCGTGGAGCTACGAGGCAAACACGTTAACAAACTACTAAACAGATACCATTTTATTTAACCAGTAAGGTTGTCTTTAGGAAAAGAATAAATTCATCAAATGCAGGAACAGGTATGCAGAAGAAGAGCGACACATTGTTATGTTCGAAACTGAGGAGAGGAAAATATATAAGTAGAATAAAAAAGGGATAACGAATCAGCATCAAACGATGAACGAAACTTCCACCCTCCGGCTGAGAAACGAACTGGCTACCCGTCGATCTGCGAGCAAGACACGTTAACTTACTATCAAACAGATACCTTTTTATTTAATCAGGAAAGCTGTCTTTAGGAAAAGAATGAATTCATTAAATGCAGGAACAAGTATGCAGAAGAAGAGCGACACTTGGTTAGGTTCTAAATTGAGTAGAGATAAAATATATAAGTAGAATAAAAAAGGGATAACCATCAGCATCCAAAGGAGATCGAACCTTCAACCCTCCGGCTTGAAAGCAAACTTGCTACCCGTGGAGCTACGAGGCAAACACGTTAAATAGCTACTAAACATATGCCATTTTATTTAACCAGGAAGGATGTCTTTAGGAAAAGAATAAATTCATCAAATGCAGGAATAGGTATGGAAGAAGAGCGACACATTGTTAGGTTATAAACTGAGGAGAAGAAAATATATAAGTAGAATAAAAAGGGATAACCATCAGCATACAACGGTGATCGAACCTACAATCCACCGGATGAGAAAAGAAACTGGCTACCCGTCGAGCAACGAGGCAAACACGTTAACTTACTATCAAACAGATACCTTTTTATTTAATCAGGAAAGCGGTCTTTAGAAAAAGAATGATTTCATTAAATGCAGGAACAAGTATGCAGAAGAAGAGTGACACTTGGTTAGGTTCTAAATTGAGTAGAGATAAAATATATAAGTAGAATAAAAAAGTGATAACCTTCAGCATCCAACGGAGATCGAACTTCAACCCTCCGAATTTAAAGAAAACTTGCTACCCGTGGAGCTACGAGGCAAACACGTTAGATAGCTGCTAAACAGATGCCATTTTATTTAACCAGGAAGGATGTCTTTAGGAAAAGAATAAATTCATCAAATGCAGGAACAGGTATGCAGAAGAAGAGCGACACCTGATAGGTTTTAAACTGAGGAGAAGAAAATATATAAGTAGAATAAAAAGGGATAACATTCAGCATACCAACGGGGATCGAACCTACAACCTCTCGGATTTAAAGCAAACTTGCTACCCGTGGAGCTACGAGGCAAACACGTTAACAAACTACTAAACAGATACCATTTTATTTAACCAGTAAGGTTGTCTTTAGGAAAAGAATAAATTCATCAAATGCAGGAACAGGTATGCAGAAGAAGAGCGACACATTGTTATGTTCGAAACTGAGGAGAGGAAAATATATAAGTAGAATAAAAAAGGGATAACGAATCAGCATCAAACGATGAACGAAACTTCCACCCTCCGGCTGAGAAACGAACTGGCTACCCGTCGATCTGCGAGCAAGACACGTTAACTTACTATCAAACAGATACCTTTTTATTTAATCAGGAATGATGTCTTTAGGAAAAGAATGAATTCATTAAATGCAGGAACAAGTATGCAGAAGAAGAGCGACACTTGGTTAGGTTCTAAATTGAGTAGAGATAAAATATATAAGTAGAATAAAAAAGGGATAACCATCAGCATCCAACGGGGATCGAACCTTCAACCCTTCGGGTAAGAAGCGAACGTGCTACCCGTCGAGCTACGAACCAGACACGTTAATTTACTATTAAACAGACACCTTTTTATTTAACCAGGAAGGATGTCTTTAGGAAAAGAATAAATTCATCAAATGCAGGAACAGGTATGCAGAAGAAGAGCGACACTTGGTTAGTTTCTAAATTGAGTAGAGATAAAATATATAAGTAGAATAAAAAAATGATAACCTTCAGCATCCAACGGAGATCGAACCTTCAACCCTCCGGATTTAAAGAAAACTTACTACCCGTGGAGCTACGACGCAAACACGTTAAATAGCTGCTAAACAGATGCCATTTTATTTAACCAGGAAGGATGTCTTTAGGAAAAGAATGAATTTATTAAATGCAGGAACAAGTATGCAGAAGAAGAGCGACACTTGGTTAGGTTCTAAATTGAGTAGAGATAAAATATATAAGTAGAATAAAAAAGTGATAACCTTCAGCATCCAACGGAGATCGACCCTTCAACCCTCCGGATTTAAAGCAAACTTGCTACCCGTGGAGCTTACGAGGCAAACACGTTAAATAGCTACTAAACAGATGCCATTTTATTTAACTAGGAAGGATTGTCTTTAGGAAAAGAATAAATTCATCAAATGCCGGAACAGGTATGCAGAAGAAGAGCGACACATGTTAGGTTCAAAACTGAGGAGAGGAAAATATATAAGTAGAATAAAAAAGGGATAACTATCAGCATCAACGATGAACGACCCTTCAACCCTCCGGCTGAGAAACGAACTGGCTACCCGTCGAGCATCGAGCCAGACACGTTAACTTACTATCAAACAGATACCTTTTATTTAATCAGGAAGGCGTTCTTTAGGAAAAGAATGAATTCATTAAATGCATGCAGGAGGCAGTATGCAGAAGAAGAGCGCACTTGGTTAGGTTCTAAATTGAGTAGAGATAAAATATATAAGTAGAATAAAAAGGGATACCCATCTCGCATCCAAAGGAGATCGAACCTTCAACCCTCCGGATTGAAAGCAAACTTGCTACCCGTGGAGCTACGAGGCAACACGTTAAATAGCTCTTTAAACATATGCCATTTTATTTAACCAGGAAGGATGTCTTTAGAAAAAGAATAAATTCATCAAATGCAGGAACAGGTATGCAGAAGAAGAGCGACACATTGTTAGGTTCTAAACTGAGGAGAAGAAAATATATAAGTAGAATAAAAAGGGGATAATCATCAGCATACAACGGTGATCGAACCTACAACCCACCGGATGAGAAACGAACTTGCTACCCGTCGAGCAACGAGGCAGGAACGTTAACTTACTATCAAACAGATACCTTTTTATTTAATCAGGAAAGCGGTCTTTAGGAAAAGAATGAATTCATTAAATGCAGGAACAAGTATGCAGAAGAAGAGCGACACTTGGTTAGGTTCTAAATTGAGTAGAGATAAAAAATATAAGTAGAATAAAAAAGTGATAACCTTCAGCATCCAACGGGGATCGAACCTTCAACCCTCCGGATTTGAAGCAAATTTGCTACCCGTGGAGCTACGAGTCAAACACGTTAACTAGCTACTAAACAGATGCCATTTTATTTAACCAGGAAGGATGTCTTTAGGAAAAGAATAAATTCATCAAATGCAGGAACAGGTATGCAGAAAAAGAGCGACACATTGTTAGGTTCTAATCTGATGAGAAGAAAATATATAAGCAGAATAAAAAAGAGATAACCCTCAGCATCCATCGATGAACGAAACTTCAACCCTCCGGCTGAGAAAGGAACTTGCTACCCGTCGAGCTACGAGCCAGACACGTTAACTTAATATCAAACAGACACATTTTTATATAATCAGGAAGGCTGTCTTTAGGAAAAGGATGAATTCATTAAATGCAGGAACAGGTATGAAGAAGAAGAGCGACACATTGTTAGGTTCTAAACTGAGGAGAAGAAAATATATAAGTAGAATAAAAAGGGGATAACCATCAGCATACAACGGGATCGAACCTTCAACCCACCAGTTTTGAAGCAAACTTGCTACCAGTGGAGCTACGAGGTAAGTACGTTAACTAGCTACTAAACGGATAACATTTTATTTAACCAGGAAGGATGTCTTTAGGAAAACAATGAATTCATCAAATGCAGGAACAGGTACGCAGAAGAAGAGCGACACATTGTTAGGTTCAAAACTGAGGAGAGGAAAATATATAAGTAGAATAAAAAGGGATATAAACTATCAGCATCCAACGATGAACGAACCTTCAACCCTCCGGCTGAGAAACGAACTGGCTACCCGTCGAGCATCGAGCCAGACACGTTAACTTACTATCAAACAGATACCTTTTTATTTAATCAGGAAGGCTGTCTTTAGGAAAAGAATGAATTCATTAAATGCAGGAACAAGTATGCAGAAGAAGAGCGACACTTGGTTAGGTTCTAAATTGAGTAGAGATAAAATATATAAGTAGAATAAAAAAGGGATAACCATCAGCATCCAAAGGAGATCGAACCTTCAAACCTCCGGATTGAAAGCAAACTTGCTACCCGTGGAGCTACGAGACACAAAACGTTAAATAGCTATTCAACATATGCCATTTTATTTAACCAGGAAGGATGTCTTTAGGAAAAGAATAAATTCATCAAATGCAGGAACAGGTATGCAGAAGAAGAGCGACACATTGTTAGGTTCTAAACTGAGGAGAAGAAAATATATAAGTAGAATAAAAAGGGGATAATCATCAGCCAACGGTGATCGAACCTACAACCCACGGATGAGAAACGAACTGCTACCCGTCGAGCAACGAGGCAGGAACGTTAACTTACTATCAAACAGATACCTTTTTATTTAATCAGGAAAGCGGTCTTTAGGAAAAGAATGAATTCATTAAATCCAGGAACAAATATGCAGAAGAAGAGCGACACTTGGTTAGGTTCTAAATTGAGTAGAGATAAAAAATATAAGTAGAATAAAAAAGTGATAAC
The DNA here is from genome assembly GCA_018389105.1 of Nautilus pompilius. NCBI lineage: Eukaryota > Metazoa > Mollusca > Cephalopoda > Nautilida > Nautilidae > Nautilus > Nautilus pompilius. The sequence continues at coordinate 513,998 of JACATO010000961.1, read as the reverse complement.
CTTCAGCATCCAACGGGGATCGAACCTCAACCCTCCGGATGTGAAGCAAATTTGCTACCCGTGGAGCTACGAGTCAAACACGTTAACTAGCTACTAAACAGATGCCATTTTTTATTTAACCAGGAAGGATGTCTTTAGGAAAAGAATAAATTCATCAAATGCAGGAACAGGTATGCAGAAAAAGAGCGACACATTGTTAGGTTCTAAACTGATGAGAAGAAAATATATAAGCAGAATAAAAAAGTGATAACCCTCAGCATCCATCGATGAACGATACTTCAACCCTCCGGCTGAGAAAGGAACTTGCTACCCGTCGAGCTACGAGCCAGACACGTTAACTTAATATCAAACAGACACATTTTTATATAATCAGGAAGGCTGTCTTTAGGAAAAGGATGAATTCATTAAATGCAGGAACAGGTATGAAGAAGAAGAGCGACACATTGTTAGGTTCTAAACTGAGGAGAAGAAAATATATAAGTAGAATAAAAAGGGGATAACCCTCAGCATACATCGGGATCGAACCTTCAACCCACCAGTTTTGAAGCAAACTTGCTACCAGTGGAGCTACGAGTAAAGCACGTGAACTAGCTACTAAACGGATAACATTTTATTTAACCAGGAAGGATGTCTTTAGGAAAACAATGAATTCATCAAATGCGGAACAGGTATGCAGAAGAAGAGCGACACATTGTTAGTTTCAAAACTGAGGAGAGGAAAATAACCGCGCAGAATTCGTTCTCTGTTGCCAATCGATGTGTTAATGGGAGATCAACAAACGACCCTCAAGCCGGCATGACATCCATAGCTTTAGTTCGAAAATCGAAGGATCAGCGAATAATAGACAAGAAAATAATTGCCCGGTACTTCCGCTAGTTTACTCCCGATCCTCTTCTCCATTCTGTCGAGTTTGACTGACTGAATGGACCGGTATTCGCCGAGTGCGAGGCTGCGCACAGTTCCACCTTGTAAAAATCCAAGCAGACGGAAGCACTTCGTGTTACCATTTGGGGCGGACTGGGGGGGGGTCTTCTAGTATCTTTTGCTCTCTTTCTCTCTCTCTCTTCAACGATTGTGGTCGGTGGGGTCTAGGAGGGTCATCACAGCAGCACTTAATTCCCAATGCCTGACCTACAAATTAGTTTAGTAGTATAGATACAGTAAACGGAATACCTTCATCATGCCGAGAACTTGATGTCTAATGTTCAATGTTAGGCAGAGTTTCGTCCCTTCTCGACGTTAAAGCTTCACTGTAATTAATTCTCCGACTCTTTGGTTTGCGAAACAAAACAGAAGGAAGTTTTTTTTCTGGAAACATATATTCATTGTGAAGACAAACTTTACCCTAAGCAGTTGTAATCACAAAAAAGTATTTAAAAAAATAAAGAAGTAATTTCACTTTATTTACCAACCTTCATACGAAGTATATTCTTTATCACGTGTGAATTCGTCGCACCGCTACACCAGATCATTTATTTTAAACGCCATACATGGTTGATCCATGCTACCTTGGTCATTTCTAATCCAATTAACGTATGATGAGAGCGCGCACCCACCACTCACACACACACAACAACACACACACACACACACACACCACACACACACCATAATATGCTGATTCTTGTTCTTTTCCATAGATGTAAAAAAATGAGAGGAGGTGGGTCAGCAGCTGGATGTTGTCTGCTAAATATATAGCGCAACCTATCTTTGCATATATAATGAATATGGAAATCGATATTTGAGAGAAGCTGGCTGTAGACTGTTCGCCAAAATTAAGGTCACCTTTATAATATTTAACAGAGAAATTGGAAAGTAATTCGAATATTTCCATATATAGTTGCTATGGGCTTCTCCACACTGTTCAGTGGTTTTGTATTGAAAGGCTATTTTCTGCGTCCGAAGCCGACATTGAGGAATGTTCTGGACCGGACCGGGTACCTGCTTTCAAACAACTGCCATTTTTTTTCTGTTGTTTTTCTTTCTTTTTTTGCTTTGTTATCTATTTGTTTCTTTCTTTATTTTATTAAATGCGATATTTTGTAATTTCTAAAGTAGTTTTTTTTTTATTAGCTTTTATCTTCGATTTGCTTGTCCATCATTTTGTTCACGTATTTATTTATTTTTCTTTAAAAAAATTATTCTATCATATTGACAATTTGTTTTCCTTCTGTTCTTTCTTACCCTCCCACTAATCCTCTGGAATTTGTTTTGCCCATACACATCAAGGCGCCAAGTTAGTAACTGGTTCTGCCATTCAGTCTTCTGAATATCTCTCCTGGTCCTCGTCGATGGGTGATGGACAGCACCGCAGGCACGACGTGGCGTTCATCAGATGGGAGACGTCGATCATGCTAGGCAAATTTATTTTTCTATTCTGAAGGGTGCGTGTTTGAGAGAGAGAGGAAGAGAGAGAGAGAGAGAGAGAGAGAGAGAGAGCGAGGAGGAAGAGAGGAGGAGAGAGAGGAGCCTCGGAGAGAGAGAGAGAGAGAGAGATGTTGGAGTATACAGAGATAGACAGAGGGAGAGGAGAGAGGTATGACGTCAGTACACACAGAGATGGAGAGAGATATGACGTCAGTAGACAGAGAGAGAGAGAGATGTTGGAGTATACAGAGATAGACAGAGGAGAGGGAGAGGGAGAGGTATGACGTCAGTACACACAGAGATGGAGAGAGATATGACGTCAGTAGACAGAGAGAGAGAGAGAGAGATGTTGGAGTATACAGAGATAGACAGAGGGAGAGGAGAGAGGTATGACGTCAGTACACACAGAGATGGAGAGAGATATGACGTCAGTACACAGAGAGAGAGATGTTGGAGTATACAGAGATAGACAGAGGGAGAGGAGAGAGGTATGACGTCAGTACACACAGAGATGGAGAGAGATATGACGTCAGTACACAGAGAGAGAGAGAGAGAGAGAGATGTTGGAGTATACAGACTGGTCATGTAGTTCGATATAGCAACTAATGGACGTCGGAATATTGAGCAGGAATTGGCTGCTATGTTTCGCGGAATGGCTTGATGGGATGTTCCTGATGCAGTCTATGTTTGTTTGGTGAAGTAGGTAGGTTGTGCTTGTTCCCATCTGTCTAAACACACCTCCGGTAATAATCAACCAGGGTTGTAATGATACAGCATGGATAACCAACCATCTCTGTTTACAGCGAACTATAGGAAGTCCCGGATCAAAGCGACCGACTATCGATCCGTTACATACTCCGCGTGTTGGCAATTACATAAGCCCGGTATCGAGGAAATGGCAGATGAATATACCGCCACCTCGTCCTGTTTGCTTTCGTTTTTTTTTATAACCGCTAATGCGAGTAACTTGTGTAAAAGTGGAAATACATTTTGTTTCCATATCGAAGTGAGAAGCTTTCAAATTAACTTTGTAGGCATCCCAAACGTTTACTGAAATACCATGTTATACAGGTGCATCTCAAAAAATTAGAATATCGTGGAAGAGATCAATATTTTTGTCAGTTATTTCAGAAAGTGAAAATTGTATATATTCTAGACTCATTACATGTAAACTAAAATGTTTCAAGCATTTTTTAATTTTAATTTTGATAATTGCAGCCTATAGCTCAAAAAAATAGGAAAAAATGTACCAAAATATTAGAATATTCCATTTTGAGTTTTAGTAAATCACTATTTATGCAGTGTAAATACCATGAATCTCTCAGTCTGGTTCATTACACACAACCACAATCATGGGGAATACTGCTGACTTGACAGTTGGCCAGAAGGCACTCATTGACACCCTCCACAAGGAGGGTAAGCCACAGAAGGTCATTGCTGAAAGAGCTGGCTGTTCGCAGAGTGTTGTATCAGAGCATATTCATGGAAAGTTCACTGGAAGGGAAAAGTGTGGTATGAAAAGGTGCACAAGCAAGAGGGATGACTGCAGCCTTGAGAGGATTGTCAAGTAAAGCCGATTCAAGAACTTGGGGGAGCTTCACAAGGAGTGGGCTGAGGCTGGAGTCAGTGCATCAAGATCCACAATGCACAGATGTGTCCAGGAAATGGGCTACAAGTGTCGTATTCCTAGTGTCAAGCCACTCCTGAACCAGAGACATCGTCATAATCCGAGTTGCTCTTGAAGTCCAGTGTGAAGTTTCCACAGTCAGTGATGCTTTGGGCTGCCATGTCATCTGCTGGTGTTAGTCCACTGTGTTTTATCAAGTCCAAAGCCAACGCAGCCGTCTACCAGGAGATTTTAGAGCACTTCATGCTTCCGTCTGCTGACTAGCTTTATGGAGATGCTGATTTCCTTTTCCAACAGGACTTGGCACCTGCCCACAGTGCCAAAACTACTAGTAACTGGTTTGCTGATCATGGATTACTGTGCTTGATTGGCCAGCCAACTCGCCTGACCTGAACCTGGGGCATTGTCAAGAGGAAGATGAGAGACACCAGACCCAACAATACAGACGAGCTGAAGTCCGCTATCAAAGCAACCTGGGCTTCCATAACACCTCAGCAGTGCCACAGGCTGATCGCCTCCATGCCACGCCGCATTGATTCTTGCAAAAGGAGCCCCGACCAAGTATTGAGTGCATAAATGAACATACTTTCCAGAAGTTCGACATTTCTATATTATAAATCCTTTTTTTTTTTATTGATTTGATGAAATATTCTAATATTTTGAGATAGTGGATTTTGATTTTCATGAACTGTAAGCCGTAATCATCAAAATTAAAACCAAAAAAGGCTTGAAATATTTCACTTTATGTGTAATGAATGTAGAATATATGAAAGTTTCACTGTTTGAATTAAGTTACGGAACAAAAATGAGCTCTTCCACGATATTATAATTTTTTGAGATGCACCTGTAATGTCTAGTTTTGAACGTTGCTTTAACATTTGAACTTATGACCTTTACTTACAGCGCCTCTACTGTCAAAAAATGTTTTTCTAACAGAATGTGTTCTTTAGCTGACAACAATTTCAAAACTTCAGTGTTTTCCTGGAAACACCTGAGGGCTAAACTTAGCAATTGAAGCCTCTTTCTTCCTAATTAAAGTAACGGACAGTGTTGATCATTCTTTAAATCTTTCAAATATTTTTTGTTGCTATCTAAGAATAATTGGCATAGAATTTTCCATAGCTGATACCTATACACCTAGAAAGCATTAAATCTCATTTATGCGACCATTCTACTAATGAATTAAACCAGCCTGCTGCATTCTGATATCATCATCACTAACCTCACCATACGTTTTTGCATCATCTAGAACTTTCATAATGTTGTTAGAGATTCCACCATCAGCAACATCGATATACATACCTCGAATGGCGTCTTGTCCAAATTCAGGCATTTCGCCATCTATAAATAGCTCTCTGAACTCTGTCGTATTAATGATCCTCGGCCCCCATTTTAAAAGACATAATTCAGTGCCAGAACTCCTACAATTCTTTGCTACTCGTCTTCGTGGAACTGCATCAGACAAACAACATCGGCCTCATCCAAATTTCTGGTAGCGTCTTCCGGTAACTCCAGTACATCTGTTAACCAGGACTTTGAACAATGAAAATCATGCTGACCGCTTTCAAGCAATTTACTGCCCTCTAAGTGAACCCCCTTTTTTCCCTCCTTTTAATATTGTCAAATATTCTCCCTTTAATTATTGTTCAGCTAAATGTTCTGTAATTGTTAGGGTCGCTCCTTGAGCCTTTTCCAAACCGAGATAGTATTATTAACTTGCTTGACTGGTTAGGGCTTCTCAGAAATCTGCTGGGGGGGGTATTTTTAGGATAACATATCTGTTCGCAGGTTGGTTTTAATATTACAGGATGAATTCTAAACGGTCCATTGTTTATCCACCTTAATCTGTCTAATAAAGGTTCGTAGGGAGGGGAGCTGCGCACGCGGTAACATAGACGAGAAATTCGTGGGAAAACAAGCCTGCCTGGAAATGGCGGCGTGGCTTCCTTGGCCAGAACAGCGGGGTTTTAATCCCTTTTGTTTCTTTATTTGAGGAATTGAAAAAAAAAAAAAAGATTTAATTTAAGTATTAAAAGAAACAAGTACAACCGGGTAAAAGAGAGAGACGGCGGGAAAATAGCTTCGCAACTAGAAAGTGACACCAGGTTCGCAGAGTCGTCATCACGTGATTCCATTCTCCCAACGACCACACCCGGCCAATATGATCCTATATACTTATTTGGTTCTGCCGACACGGCTAAAACAGATGGAAGAACTGTGTTCGCAGCGACGAGGACAACAGAAGCGAAAGGTATTCTCCATAAATGTATTTCATGGAATATCGCGAGCAATCAGAAGTCATGACGTCATGAAAATTGCTGTTTACTGTTGCTGCTGAGATCAGACCTTCCGGCTGTATCTCTGATACTTAAGACTTTTCTCGTAATAACCCATCTATTTTCTTTACTTTTAAGGGACTTTGAGTAAATTAAAAAATTTTTATATATTATTCTTTCTTTCCCCTTTTTTAACATGTATGGATGGAGGTAGATACCATAGTTCTCCTGTAAAGAAAATAAAAAAGCATTTGATACAAACGTGCTCTAAGCTGATTGGTTATACGTTGTGGTTATGCTGTATGGTGATTGGTTATACGTTGTGGTTATGCTGTATGGTGATTGGTTATACGTTGTGGTTATGCTGTATGGTGATTGGTTATACGTTGTGGTTATGCTGTATGGTGATTGGTTATACGTTGTGGTTATGCTGTATGGTGATTGGTTATACGTTGTGGTTATGCTGTATGGTGATTGGTTATACGTTGTGGTTATGCTGTATGGCGATTGGTTATACGTTGTGGTTATGCTGTATGGTGATTGGTTATACGTTGTGGTTATGCTGTATGGCGATTGGTTATACGTTGTGGTTATGCTGTATGGTGATTGGTTATACGTTGTGGTTATGCTGTATGGTGATTGGTTATACGTTGTGGTTATGCTGTATGGTGATTGGTTGCTCTATATGGGGTTTATTGCTTCAAAACAACTATATGTAGTATACACGTCGTCAGTCTGTGCATACTTGATTAATTGTTTCGTATCTGGTAATTTGCGATCAGTAATCGCATCTGTGTCGCTGAGTCATACCCCGGGGAAAGTTTCCCTAGTTATCGTTTTAGAAAATGGGTGAAATCTGTCTTTCCACCATAATTACTAACAAAGATGGGCTTTATGCCATAAAGTTTCCCAACTGGACTTTCAAATGTCAGAATGCATATATATGTGAAAATTAGTAAATAATTATGGCTTTAATTCTGCGGCAACCTTTTTAATCTGCCTTTGATGGTTTGTCGGTAATATTGGTACGTTTTCTGCCCTCGTCACCGAGAGCGGAGTCGTTATCGACTCGCCCCCGTCCACCACGGGAGAGGAGGATTCGTTAGAGAATTACCAGCAAATACAGGGGAAATTAGGCTCCAGGACAAATGTTAGCTCCCCAGTCCACGGGATACGCGCGTGTCGCCACAACCCTGGCCCACATTCTCTCTCTCTCTCTCCATCTCTCTCCATCTCTCTCTCTCTCTCTCTCTCTCTCTCTCTCTCTCTCTCTCTCTCTCTCACTCAGGCTGTTCACGTCTACGTGGCGCCACACTTTTCTTCCTTTCGTGAGTAGTATATATTTCTTCTTTCGACGAAGAAGCGAGCGATCGGGGTGGGCATGTAGATCGGCCCTTATTCTATTTATATTCATTTCAGAATCGGTGTTAACTCTTTCTCTGCCAAGTAGATGTCACGAGATACCGGACGGATATTAATCTGCGTTTTGAGTTCAGCTCCTTGCGGGCAGTTCCGAGTGTTGTGACAGGAATATGGTTACCTAAACGTTACCAAAGAAGGGAATTGCGGAATGTGTGTTAGGGGGAGGTATTTGTAAACGTCTGTAGTCCGTATAGTTGGGGACGCAACGAATGCCATCTTATCTGCATTATTAATCCGGTGGGTGTGGAAAAGGTAAACGAACGATCAGTTGTTTTTGCATCTTCCACTAACCAACAACCCTGAAGATATTGCTGTCGATTCACGGTCCAACGCAGCAGAGAAACTCGCCTGTCGATAAGGTGAGAGTCTACCGGAGTAGACGGAGATGGCAGCTCAGTCGCGGCTGTACACAGCCCGCCGTTAGAACGGAGTTTCCCCATAAACTATTCTCCGCATGCAAAACCCCCTCTCTGTCATCGTTTCCTAATTGGCATATTTGAGAACTTCCCCCGTTGCTTTAATCATGTTTTTTTATTTATCTAATTACAAACGGAAAGGGTTTGATGTATTGTTAGTTTGTGTGAGTAACTGACTCCCTCTCGAATACAGGCCAACAGCGGGATTCAGCCTGCTGCTGTGGCCACCCACCCTCTCTTCTATCTTTATGTTATCAATTGCTGCAATTCAGAATCCGTGTTGAGGAACATAAAAGGTATCGTTTCTCCCTTTATTCGGAGCATGCGAAGAGGTCTTGCTCTCATTGTTTATCTCTATTTTTCAAAATTAACAATGGTTTAAAAAGATTCAGTGTATTGAAACATCATATATTTGTTTTTTTTTCTCCCGTAACGAAAGGTAAGATCGGTTCATATCTGTTAGTTCTGCGGAACATCATAGAAGAGATGACCCGATGAATGCCATGCAACAGAATATTCCGCGCCCATAGTGAGACGCTATTTAGAAGATGAGGAAAAAAAGAGGCAAGCTTGTTTTTGAAAAGTATGTTTGCTTGATACATTTATGATGGATGGGAGATAACTCTAACCCATTGGCTAACTAGTCTACAGACACAACTAATTAATTACCATATTGCATCTGGGTTGAATGGCTGTATTTTTAAAGATGTCTAAATTGATCACACAACCTTTTTACAACCAAATTCCACGTGTTAAAAAACAACGACAATTTAAGGATAAATGGTCGTTCCTGTGTCTGTAGTAACTGTATGTTGGCATTAATGGCATCATGGTCATGGACCACGTGTCTTCGCCTTTAGTATGTTGATATTTTGGGTGGAAGGTTGGCGGACTTCTTCCCACACCTTTGGTGATAACTTTCCTTTTCTTTTCCAAAGATTTTCAAGAAAACAAGAACAGGAAGAACTGGTGAAGAGTGGCGCCCGGCTACAGGGAGGCTTTCCGAAATGTACCTGTCCATACCGGACACGTTTGCGGCTGTTGCCTTCATTGGCGGACTGGTGGTATTTGTGGCGGCCTTCTCTTCCGCTTCTTGGGTCGTGTTAGATGGCGGGGCCTACGTCAGTTTGTGGCGGATTTGTCTTGTAGTATCAACCCAGCAGGACACGGATTGCACTTCCTGGAACAAGCTACCCGGTTAGTGTGTTCTGTCTCGCTTTGACGCCATTCTCCTCCACTTCCGGTTTTTCGCAATCTCAGTCAACCTGCTCCATTTTTATTATTGCACAACATTTTCCACGTTTAATTTTTTTTTTTTAAATCAAAAACTCATTTCGATTTTTTAAAATATATATATTCATATTTACCTGACCTTTTGATGTAACACCTTGACTCATTTTCACTGCATACATCACCTTATATCATCTCTGGAATTCGCTAGCTGGGTGTTGTTGTTTTCTAAATGTATTTAAAGGACTCTGTACCTTTAATCTTGATAATTCAAAATCAGTTCTTTAAAAAAAATATAAGAGAATATTCCCGAATTCTTTAAGTTCTCAGGGCCATTTCAAAGGAATGCATGCAAAATTCTTTTATGCCCAACAGTGGCTTTAATAATTGTGGTGCGCTCGGTTCATTTTATTGAAGTAATAATAAATCGATCTGTAAGATTAGATTTCACATACTATCCTAATAATGGAAGTTTGGTCGATTACGCTGGGCTTTTTTAATATATATATATATATATGTATATGTGTGTGTGTGTGTACATATATATATATATATATATGAACATTGAGAGAAAGCTTGGCCGACCTGTTTTACAGATTTCGCCAGAGCGTCCCAAACCTTCACTGTCATCGCCTTGATTTTCCACATCGCCTGTCTTGTCACCTTGGTAACGTATATATGCATGCCTGAACTCCAGTCGTCCGGCACCGTGGTAGTGTCTCTCTGCCTGCTCACATTTACCGCTGGTGAGTTCAGATAAATCATCTTCGTGTGTGTGCGCGTGTGTGTGTGTGCACGCTTCTTTCTTCTTGACAGTTCGTTCAGCAAGAGAGTCTTCTTCCACTCTGCCCTAAAACCCCTCATACAAGCCGCGGGCACCCACAGCCCTCTCAAGCGGGCATTGCTCGCCCACTGAGGCAGACCAGCTATTCACGGGACCGAACTCGCTCTCAGTTGCCTCTCTCTATCAGCTGCAGCACAGATGAGGCGCCCTCCCCTCTTACTGAACAGATTTGCTGGCCAATGTGGACCTAACCCAATCTCATGCGGACGAACGCTCTTCCGTTTTCTGCTCGTGAGCGAATGGGTGCAGATGAGGAGCTAATACGACGGGAGATATTGACGGCGACACGGGGCTGCTGAGCTGAAAAGAAAACACATCTCAGTTACATTTCGGAAGCGTCCTGCTCTCGCTCTCTTTCCCGTTACTGCTGAGGCGTCATGGTCGCCAAGATGAATCGCGTCCGTCGAAGGGTATCAATTTCTCTCCTTCCTCGGTCACCGGTTGTTACTTTCTTCAGCATCTCACACACATTGGAATGGTAGAGGTAACTGACAAATAAGAAAAATGGAGAAATTCTGTCCCCCTGTTGTCCGCCTCTCGGAGGCGTTCTGACTGAACAGGGGGCCCTCAGAAAGAACTCGGCTGAATGCTTCCGCGTTCCGTGAATATATTCGGTCCACCAAGTTTAAATTCCAGATGTTTTCAAAGGATGCAGCCAGATATCTCGGTTTATCTACAGTTGGGGATAATTGGAGTGTGGTGCACGTCTGTAAATTGGCACAGATTTTTTTCTTTCGGTAATAAGTGAGTGGAATAAATTGCTCGCATTCGTTTAGAAGCTGGTTTACCGGGAAGTTGTGTGAGTGGGTGAGTGTGTCCCCCTGTGGAAGTCGTGACGGCTTCTGCCTTCCTGCTAGGACACAGCGATTGCACTTTGAATTTCTCTTGGATCATCTTTACTACCGATTAATGGAAGGAGGGGATTGTTGGAAGTTTGCTCGGCACCATCTGTCTGCATTCTTCCCTGAGCCTGTTGTAATTGAAAAGTGACATTTCTTCAGACGGGAAAGATGGCTTAGTAAGCTGATTTTAGTCACAAAATGTAGTTACTGGTCTTTCTCCCCCTTTTTTTTGGTTGGTGTGATGCTAAAGCCATCACCCGGCTACAACAGTGGCGCACTTGCTTTACAAGAATTGCAGGAGTTCTTTCCCTTTTCTTCTTCTAGGATGTATGACACTGATGGCGACTATAGTGATGGGGTCAAAGGTCAGGACCACCTGGACTCGATAAAACATGGCAACCGGAAAGCGATAGCAAACATCCCGTCCCTGGTGAACGTCGACCTGGGGGGTAGGGTTCAGGTAGGCTGGTCTCTAGCCATGAGCATCGTGTCCGGCATCTTTACGCTGATCAGTTTCGTGATATGGTTTATCGAGTACCGCATCATGATGATGGAAGAGGTCGGGGAATGAAGGAGGCCAGGTCTCAGTCGCTAACCTCTTGTTCAGGAGAGGAGACAAACAAACAAAAGTTCCCCCTTTTTTTCCCTTTTCTTTTTCATTTTTCTCTCTTTTCCACCGCGAGACAGACAGACGATGAGGTATCGGAAGAGATTTCTGAAAGGAGAGGAGAATGAGAACAAAAACAGACGTGATTCTTCTTGTCGAACTCTCCGGTTGACATGGATACCGGCCGCTGCGCGTGATTTAGCCGTACACCGGGCGGTGCCGGTTCAGTGTGTCACCCTTTCTCGACAGGGGACATGCACACATACTCACTCATCCGATCGGTCACCCTTTCTCGACAGGGGACATGCACACATACTCACTCATCCGATCGGAAACGTTAGCCTCATCAGCAGGAGCGAGTGGCTGGCAGGCTTCCATCAGCCCTGCAGTCAGTGCCCGTGTGTGTTCGAGACCAAAAATGTCAGCACGTTTTAAAAAAGCTGCCAGAGTTTAGCACTGAAATTTCGTTTGTTTGTTTCAATTCTTTGTTGTTGTTGTTGTTGTCAGGCAGAGCCGAACCGTGTATTTATTGTTTTTGGTCCAGCAGCGGACATGGGCGGCTCGCTGTCGTGTGATAACCGACAGATGTTTAAGATTATTGGCCAGAAAAGAGAGAATCTACACAAAATGGTTCTGTTTGTTTACTTCAAAAAGAAAAGAAAATGCTATTTATTGTCACCATTCGGTTTTCTTATATGAATAATAATTAAAACAAGACGTTGCTACAGTTACGAGTCACCGTTTGTCGCACAGCCGTATAACGTCTCCATTCACAGCACAATCGCCACATGAAAGATGGCAGATGGGAGTTAAAAAACAGACACTGCCCAAGATAAAATTGTCATTTCTATGCATACTATATATCTATTGTTACTTGGTTGAGGCAGGCGGTCTTTGGTTGTTGTTGTTGTTGTTGTTGTTGTTTCCTCGGAAGACAGACACTCGGTCTTGACATGTCGCTGCTATTTATGATTTGGAGAAAGTCGTTGGTCTCAAGACGCAACACACGAATAGCCTACAGCTCCTCCATCATTGTGCACGACGGAAGCCTTACACCGCACGGTGGCATGTTTAAAGAGCATCTCAGATTTGCATTTGGTGGAAAAATGTCCTTGAAGTTAATGGAATAGGTGAGTCATTACAGAAAGAAGGAAGAAAGAAAGAAATTGTTGGTTTTTTTTTCGATTATGGAGTAGATGAAGTCAATTAACAGAATCCAGTATCCATGTAGCCCTGCCGGACTTGTGTAAGCTAAAGTGAAATGTGCAATATGAATAACTTACTTATGAGGAGAAATTGCTAAGATGTTAAGTGTGGGAATTTTTCTAAACTCTTCTCTCTCTCTTGGTGAAATAAATATTTACTTACAGTAGAATGTAATTGTTACAGCTTGTTATTCGATAGTCCTCGCATGCCAAGAAATGCACTGAGAGAAGTATTAAGCATACCGTGAAGTAAGTAATTATTTGGGTCGGTCGTTCTTTTGGAGAAAAAAAAAGAGGGGTGGGGGTTATAATAAATGTCAAATGTGACTGTACCCTGTTATTTACGCTGCCATAAAACCATTTTTGATTGCCGAACCGTGTGTGGGTGCATATAATATATATAATATATATATATAATATATTATATATATATATATATATAACAAGTGCTTTTGTAGAGAACCTGCAGTTCATTAGGAATGTGGCAGAATAGAATTCTTTTCGTGGCTCATGGTAAACGGAAGAAGCTTTTCGTATGTAGCCTAAGCGAATGAAGGCCAGTGTTGCTTAAATTAGCGAGTGATAGTGGAAAGGTGGGTGTCACAACTCGGGCTCATTTAAATGACTGGAGAGTTCGGCCATTATACACAGCGCCATTTTAAAACGAGATTCAAGGGAAAGGGGAGATAACTTCATGGGGATAATAATAATAATAATAATAAACAAATAATAATAATAATACAAGTTACGCAAAAATTTATATATGCAAAAGGAAATTTCAGAAAATGGCTATTAAATTTCTGCGCATTCTTTTGATAACTTTACTGCGCCGTTATATTGCAATCTGTTGAATAACAACGAAGGTAATTCAGCCGCTACATTGCGTGGATCTGCCGGCCGATACATCACGAATTCGGCTACAGATTTAATCAAATAATACAATTTTACAGCGACGCGAAACTTCCTGTTATTTCTCGCGAACAAACAGCAACCCGCAGTTTCTATGGAAACAAAGTGGAAATACCAAAATTTCATAATAATGGCGATGTAAGTTTATTTATAACAAAACAATGGTAACCTTTGTTTGAATGAAGATTTGTTTTCCTTTAACATAAGATATGTGAGATTCACATCCCGACTGCCAGTGACATCGGCTTTTTCGAGGTAAGTATGAAAACTACTTCAATAAATTTGGTTGCAGTTTTTTTGTTTTTTAAATGTATCAAAACAATAAGATAAAAGGGAGATAATCCGTAACCTGTAATGTTCAATTTTTTTTTTTTTACATACCATAGTAATGACTATTTATTACATTACAGTGATATCTATTAATACTAACAACCCTCTGAGTATCCCGCGTGTACAAATGCGTTGATCTATTTGCTTATATGTGTATGTTTTTTAAAAATCGATAAAATAAACACCCCCCATTTCTTGTTTTATAAGCTTATTTTTTTTGCTTAGTATGTTTTTATTTTTGTAATTTAAAGGTACTTAGATTTTTTTACTGCGTTTACTTCATAGAAAAGTGTATAAAATTAACAAGTAAAAATGATACCAACTATTTTTTATATAGTAGATATTTTCTCCGTTTGTTACAATGTAAGGGAAATAACTCTAAGCTAAATTCTGGTTCTAGTAACGTTATCGCGTCTTTTCGACTACCAACCACCATTAACACTTCATAATTTATTATTAATATTAGTATTATTATTATTGGTACCAAAATAAAATAGAAGGACTACACTTTATATGGAAAATCTCACTAAATTTTTAGATAAAAACTAAAACATTATCACTTCGTGTGATAGGCAGCAGTGAGGCCCGTCCTTGCCTGTTAGCCAGATGCGCTATCCAGTTAACCTATTCCCCACAGGACTATACCGAGTAGACGCCAGTTTTCTTTACAAAGTCATCCAAAAAAAAAATCACTTTTTAGAAATATAATCCCCCAAAAAGTCCCCTCTCTCTCTCTCTTTTTTTTTTTTTCTTCCCTAATTAAACAACACAACGAATAGAATGGATTTCCGACTAAGTTGGGCTGTTGTCCCCCCTTTTTTAAAAAAAAAATAATTAATTAATTAATAATTAAGCTGATAAATGTGGATTTTCTAATCTAATTACTGGAAGCCTTCTATAAAGAACGACTGCCTTCCGCCGCCTCGTCATTTCTGAATTGAATGATCCCTTTCTTCTCCTTCTCCAAATGGATTAGCTCCCTTGGGGTAGTAAAACGTGTCCGCATCCGCCAGTCGAAATTCCGGAGCGGACAGAGTTGGCGATACACCGGCAACAAAATGGCGAATTCTCAGGTGGCCTGGGGCATCCTCCACAGGCATGGCTGGAGAAAAGGTATCCTTTACAGTCACCCCTCCTACGTGTTCTGTTCCCTCGCTGTTTCTCTTTCTCTCTCCTCCTTCCCCCCCCACCAATCGCCGAGAGAGCATGGAATTTACCTCCGTGTCTAATTAAGCGACCGCCGGGAGGAATAGCGAGGATGTGTTCCCTCCTGGTCGTGGCAGCCATCTACTCACCACCCCCTCCCTCCCTCTCTCCCCCTCTCTCTCTCCGGTCCGGATAATAGATTACTAAGGATTAGAGAGATTATTAATGGGCCGTTACCGGCTTCACACGACCCCCCACGGCTACCCGAGTAAGGAGCAGTAGTAGGAGAGGAGAGATATCGCTGGCCTCCGGCTGTCATGGCGCTAACTGTGCACTGGGCTGATATCAGAACCACGCGAAATCTGTGCCGGGTTTGGGACTTTCGTGCAGAATGACCAACCCTTCTGTGTTCTGGTGTCTTAGAAAGTCAGCAGAGCAGCTGAACAATTCTTATTATTTTACTTTGTTAAAGGATTTTAAAAAAAATTTTTTTAATATATGTATACACTTGTGATAACATTGATTGTTATGAACAGCTCCTAACCAAGTTCAGTTAATTCACATATGCAAAATATTAAGGTGACTTATTATTGGATCTTCAAAACTTCATAGAATTTGGATGCACTTCTAATTTCTCACATTATTTAAAATGTATAAAAGCCCTCAAAGTACAGCATTCGTATCTAAATTTTGGTTGGATACCTTGGTTAATAAGGAGACGGAAGCTACTACAGGTTATGAAAAGTGGTCATCTACCAATCTGGTCCAATGTTACAGCTGTTGCTGATAGACCCACATATTAGGTGTATGACTGAAGGATTTCTGTCTCTTAACAGCATCAATTTACAGTGTTTGATCAAAATCAAACTCCAGCCAATAACCAATCAAATCTATCTGTATTAACCTTTTAAATCCTATTAATGCAGGAAGATGCTGATTTGTAGTATTCTCAATGTTTCCTAATATAGTGAAATGTATATGTGATCAGATATTGCCCAATATTTTCCTTTTGTATGCATTTCTATAAGAAAGTGTTTCCAATTGGATATGGGGAGGTTTGGGTTAGGCTTCTCCCATTCCTGAGGCTAAGGACTCTCTTGGTATATCTATTTTTGGTCACACTTCTGGCCCGTTTGCAGTATTGCCCAGCTAAATTTTAGTTAATAATGGTGGAGGCTGAATATTGTGTGAATCTAATTTTCCTCTGTCTTTCAGGTTTGGGCCTTGGTAAAAATCAAAATGGTATCAGGGATCCAATTAAAGTGGAACTGAAAAGTAACAAGAATGGTGTAAGTATTTGTTGCTTTTGTTTTCTTGAATTTGGAATCTCTGCTTTGCATCCTGATAGAAGACAGTGCAGGCAATCTCTCTAGAGTCCTCAGCTTTAACATAGGTTGCTCCTATGGTGAAAGTGTGCTAGAGTACACCAGAGTGGTTAATATCTATATTATCCAAATATTGCTATTTTATCATTTTTATATCCCCAGTGAAAATGCAAAAATCATTATTAGACTTTTTAAATAAAAACAACAAGGGTGCAGAAGTGGCAGAAATGTCTGTGACTGTGAGATGATGAGGAACCAAAGAGAAAAAGGAAAAAAAATTTAAACAGAACAACCTGATAATTCTGATTCTACATCAGTACCACCAGTACTTTTATTTCAAAAAGAAAAGCCTCAATTTTGGACAGATTCTTAGGCTAAATATTTTCAGAGAGAATACCCATGGTTGGTTTTGAAATGTGGCAAAGTGAGATGTTCAGCTTGAAAATTTTCAAGTAATTCCACCAAACTAGTTGAACACCTCCATAGTGCCACATTAGCAAGGACAGATGTTTTTGTTTCATCTCTAGTCCCTACAAACAGGGCACTCGGGAAATGGATATGTGAGCATATGGTCAGCCATGAACATACAAAGCTTGTAAAATTCAACAGCAGGCAGAGGAAGGTATTTTCAAAAAAGTTATCAACAAAATAAATGGAAAGCGCATTACTAATACTAATAATTTATTCCAAACTGCTTATTTTCTTGTCAAAAAAATTAGGCCCATTTTTAAATTTTTTTGACCAAACTGATTTGTAAGAAAAAAAAATGCTATTTCTATGGGCAGAGTTTTGCAATCAAGAAAATCTGGCACTGATATGAGAGTTCATTGGGAACAAAATGGGGTGGAAAATTGCAGAATATATTATGATCTAAACATTGGTGTTATAGTAGATGAATGCACCATCATAAGTCAGCTTTCTGTTATAATTGTTTGCATTGAGAGTCTGTTTTAGTGATGTTGCTGATACAAGAGCAAAAACGTCCTTTTTAGATCTCACTGAATTGGGTGACACTTCAGTAAGCAGTTTAACAGATGCTGTTTTCAAATGTCTGCTGAAATATTTTTCAAAGGAATTTTAAAGTCAAAATTTCATATCTTTCACATCAGATGGCACTTCAGTTGTGATGGGCCATATATCTGATTTAGGAAAATGACTGAAAGATAAATATAAACACCTTGTTACATAGCACTGTTGTAACCATTGATTAGAATTAGCTGTCTGTGGGAGATACAATAAAGGAACTGTCATGTGATAAACTGTATCCTCTGTATCATATTTTACCCAAGAATGTGCTGCTAAGTTAATGGCTGATTTTACAACAAATGGATATGAACTAGGAACAGGATGGGTTGCCTTTAGTGAAGATACAGTGTCAGCAATATGGAACATGTTTCCTGTTTTGGCAGCACATTTCGAAAGATGCAACTTAAGACAGAACAAGCTACTTATACTGCGCTTCATTTAAGATTGACTAGTATTAATTTTTTTAAAATCCTAGCCTTAATGAAAACTCTCATTCTACTTAATTTTACAATCAAAGTTTTTAATGCTTTGGCTGATGCAATAGGAAGCAGAACAACCTAATGTCAGGACTTGCTGATGCTGGTGATGAGAAATCAATAAATTGTCCAAAGATTGTTTATCCTTCATACTGGCCTGATAGCATTAATATTCTATATGTTGATTGTGAGGTATAAACAATGTGCCAAAGATGTAACATCACACAGAAGGAAACTATGCAAGGCTTTAGGGAGTATGATCAGCCTGATGAAAATTCTCAATACAGTAACAGTATCCACAGCTGAATGTGAGCATGGAGTTAGCAGTATGAACATGATACTGACATCCATTCGAAGCAACCTTCAAATTTTCCAGGTTAATTGTCTACCTGTTGCAACTATAAATGGACCACGTGGGCACATTTTTACCCCATTCAGCATGCTGAACCAGTGAAGAGGAACAACCCGAAGATCCAAGTGAATACCATTTATCAAAACCTATACGAGTGTTTTAAATTTAATTTTTAATGCAATTTAAGTATTTAAGTTATTCCTTTTTCAACCAATAAATCCATTGGGAACTCCACCACTGATTGGGTGCTCCTGTGCTGTGTTTACTAGCAGAACAATGTTACCTCAAATTCAAGGGAACTGCTTCCATTATGGGAGGTTTACTGCTGTTTCTCACGAGCAAGAATCATTTCTGTCCATGTGCTCCATCACTTTAAAAACTCAGTATGTTTTTAGAGAACAGAAATATCTATTTTGTTGTAAACTGATATGCATTTTTTAAAAAGTAAAAATATAAAATTGAATAAAGGAAATTAAATAGGCAAATGAAGGGGGAAATGAAAGTCAGTATTCTTAAATTGCATCTTCTCCTGGAAACCATGCTCAATAAAGTATTTCATTTTCTTTACTGCATCAAGGTGCTTGCCATTAAATCTTCTTGATTCAACAAAACACTGCCCAGATTTCAGCTGAAACATATTGCTTGCTTTGGGTAAAGAGCCAGTATCTACTATGGTGTCATTGACCTCTTCTGATCTTCTGTTGCTGATATTTTGTTTTGAATGAGCATGCAGGTGTGTTGTATTCAGCCTCTAATTGCTGCAGTTAGCAGGTCTTCCCTCTCTGAGACTTACCGTTGTTAATGGGGAGAGAGAGAGAGGTGTGTGTGTGTGAAGAATTTTCTTATTGTTGATCCAATAGCTTTATTCCAGCTACTTGAGAATTTCCTAAAAGCATCCAGCATGTTGAAATGGGATTCCTCCCCCTTTGATTTGATCGGTCAGAAGGTTGCTTTAGGGTTTGGATAATACCTTTGTTTTTGCAGCTTAGATGTAGCATTCAGCAGAAGGAACATCAGTTAAATGTTCTGTAGGATAAGATGGTGGGGTGTGAGTGGTGGTTTTTGTTTTCAACTGTTGCTGCAGCTTTCACCCTTTGGAGCAAGGAGATATGACTGGCTTTAAAATGTGGAGAGATTTCATCAGTATTATAAATGTCTGCAATATTTATCCACTTTTCCACCAGGCCATTGTGACTGACAATGACTGATTCAACAGTGAGAGTCTTAAATACAATTCCAAGGCATTTTGAATCAATCCATGCAACCTCACAGCACCAAATTGTGTTGCTAAGTTCCTTGTTTTTGCTTTGCATAAATGACCCCGATTGGAATTTTAAAGTCTCAGGCTTAAAGCCATATAAATAAGCCTGATGTTGAAGATGCCATGTCACTGTTTGCAAGCACTGAACAGTTGCTCAAGCATATTGAGGGTTAAGTACTATCTTGTGGGGCAGTCTAAGACAGGTCTCTTTAAACATGAGCATCTCAGCCTTTTGCAGACACAACAAGTTTTAACAGAAATTGTCTGAGCAATACTTAATCTTTATGTGTGCCATCAACTTCTAGCTGAAGAGTGTAGGCTAAGCAATGGCAGCCACATGTTTCCGCAACATCAGTATCAAGTTCAGTCAGTGCTACTTATTCCAATCCATGCATCTCACCAAATCTATTACTTCATAAACAGCCTTTTATTCTGCATCAAAATCAAGTATCTCTTCTCCAGTATCCAAGTTCTTTTCACTTCCCTGTTATGCTGTATATTTGCTGCACTCTGATATAGAGTGTAAGGACTTCAAGAAACATGTTTTTGAGATTCTGGGATGTATGTCTCTCTAATTTCTTTTGCGGCCTTGGTAAACACTGCAATCTCTCACATCTTTCACAAAATGGATGTTAATATCCAAATAGAGTGATCCAAATGTGTTGCACACTCAATCATTAAAAGAAAGACGACAATCTTTTACTTCTACTTTGATGAACTGGCAGATGACACTTTCTTTCTAATATTATCAGTGATAACACAAACATTATGAAATAAACCTTCAAGAATCGGATCAGTTATCTTTCTAAAGCCAGAGTAAACTAAAAGGTCTTCCATTCACTACCACTAACATAACACAAGCATTTCTTTCTTTTCTTTTGCGATCACTCATTTCATAAGAGTGGGATGCGTTGCACCGTCGCTACGCGCACTCTGGCCCAGTCCATCCGTCTTCAGCAGTGGCTTATTCTTCTGACTTTTCCTTGTCATAGGAGATTTGCCTCTGTCGTGGCTATAGAGCATCCCTTGGTTCCTCTGTCTGAGACACAAGCATCTAAAAAATACTCCTTATCAATTTTCACTTTCACTGTCTTGTCAGGAAACCGCACAGATTTTCCCATTTCTGTGATACTTTTTTCAAATGGCCACCTGACAAGTTTTCTTTTTGCTGCCGCCGCCTCAGAGGGATTGTAATTTTTTTGCTTGGAACTGCTGAACATGTCTTTCCAAGTTGGCAGCATGATTCATCATAATGGTGGCTTTGCAATATCGGATCTGGTACTGAGACAAAATTTTTTTTATGGTTATACTTGAAGTGTTGTTGGACAGAGTTGAGCTATTTCACCATTTTTACGCAAGCACAGATTAGGTAATTGGATTATCTTATTATTAATCCAACTTAACTAATTATGCATACATACCTCAATGACAAACAGCTGGATGCCAGTGGGTGTTGCAAGCCAGGGGAAACACAAAAACAGGTCAATGCAGCTAGAAATGATCCGGGATTGGTTTCCAGAAAATTAATAGTGATCTTCCACAGTGGGCTGGTATTGTCTTTTGAAGCAGGAATTACTTTGAATACTATCTTTCTAGTATTGTTCTTGAATGGCTGTGGATAGTCATTGGTTCTCTATAGCCAAAACGTCTTACCCTAGACATGAACTGGAGAACTCCTCTTCCTTATGTGCTGATGACATCCTCTCTAGGTCTCCTCTTATATCTTTGTGCCCACAACAGAGGTATCTCTGCCATCATTCAGAGTTAACACCAGACCATGAGTCAGACTTTTCACCTCTGCGTGTGTGTGTCATAACTATTATACTCACCATGGTTAAAATTGTCCATTCATTATTGCTGGTTAGCCAACATCAGGAGGGGAGATAGTTAATGGGTCTTTCCCCCCTAAATCTCTTCTATTATGTATGAACGAAGGCCACAATGCAAGCAGCAGTGTTGCAAGGAGCTGTACCATGAGCCAGTAATATTTTTGATTGGATGGGTTTCCTTTTGGATCTGTTGGAGTTTTTTTTTCTCCTCCAGTTCAGTTCTGGTTTAGAGGAAGAGAAGCAGTTTGAACTGGTTCAAAGTTAGGGTTCCATCTGACTTCCTGATCAGAAGTCAAGGGAACTATTTCAGGAGGAATATCGTACCAAAAACTGACTTTCGTGCCTAATTTGCTTTCATGAAAGCTGATCTTGGAACATTTTAATAAGTCTTTGTTGGTGTGGGTCTGTACAGCTGGAAAACTCATCACAATAGCCGTGATGCCTGGCATAGAACCTCTAAATACTGGTAAAGCTCTGAAATCATGGGAGAAACCCCTAGTCAAATGCTACTAAGATGATTCCCATCCTTAACTACCAGCTCTTCTGATGTGCATTATATATATAGTGACTCTTCACCAGATCCCTTAACTACATAATGAACCACCTCTGTGATGCCCTCAAACTCCAGGGTAGCAGAGTCTGGTATGATATTATCAGGCCCCCAAAACCACCTGGTCCACTCGTAACTATA
The DNA here is from genome assembly GCA_018389105.1 of Nautilus pompilius. Lineage (NCBI taxonomy): Eukaryota > Metazoa > Mollusca > Cephalopoda > Nautilida > Nautilidae > Nautilus > Nautilus pompilius. Next base: position 491,817 of record JACATO010000961.1, on the reverse strand, counting down.
CAGCTACAGTACCTGCTACTAAAAACTACCCACTCTTCCCTTACAGTATATTGTCAGTGGCAGAATACAACTCACCGCTCTTATCTCATATCTTTACAGTAATCCAAGCACCCGCTGCTTTCTCTCTCCTTAGTGAGACTGTGCAGGCTCTTGATGGTTCTAACGTTTCTTTCAAAGTATATTTAAAGTAACACTTTGCAGCAGATAGTGTCCTCCATGCTCAGTGTGGATAGATAGGGACATAGTGTCTTACATTTAGTAAGAATTCTCCTCAGACTTCAGCATTGCCGGGTTAAGGTTCAAGATGGCACCTAACAAATAACAATGATCTTTATATGAAAGTTGTTGGAATACACTAGCCAACCTAACCTAATGCCCACCATGTGTACCTATATTTCATACTCAAACATGACATGTGAGCATAGCTAATTGAGAGATTACACTAACTCTCAAAAGAACTGGTTTATTCCTGACCTAGGTTACATACAAACTAAGCGAGCAATACTTCCCCAGATAGAATCTAAATTTTTGCCTGCCTAAAATCAATATTTTAAATCAAAGACAATAATATAATATGAGATATCAACAAAATTAATAAACATAATGTGTCCTGGCTGGCTGCTTTATTAGGACCTATACCTAAGAATGAGTTAGGTCACGTTTTGCCTGAATAGCGGCGATGACACGATGTGGTATAGAATCACAGGGTGCTGGAAGGTATCCTGAGAAAGATTTCCCCATTCAGTCATTAATATTTTATGCAATGGATGTAGTGAGGTAGGCAGAGGGTTGTGATAGCAAATGCATCTTTCAATTTCATCCCACAGATGCTCATTTGGATTAAAATCCAGGGATTGTGCTGGTCATGTTCCTCAACCCATGAATGCACCATTTAAACACAATGGATGAGAACATAGCTGCCCCCATCAGGGCATGCATGAAGCATTGGTTGATGCACTTGATTGAAAATAATGTTGAAGTAAGCTTTGGCATTGATTCTGCCTTCTAATGAGACCAGGGGTGCCTTATGGCAGAAAAACATTCCAAATCATGACTTTACAACCAGAACCCTGGACCCAACTCTCTTCAGTCTGTGTAAAACATTGTGAAATGTAACTCATCAGACCACATCACTTTTTACCAGTCCAATGTCTGCACTCCATACACTATACGAAACATCTTTTCAAATTGGTAACTGTAGTCATTAGTTTGCACAAAGGTCTACTACTGCCATCCAGTCTTCATTGCAGTGTTCTTTGCCAGGTTTGGCTGGAAATGAATGTGGATTGCTCTGCATTGAATGCCTGTCATTTTGTCTGTTTGACTGATGATGGTTGGACTTTGTTATCCTGTCTTTCTCCTCCTCCTGTTACCACACATTTTTGATCACAATTTCTCCTCACAGCAGACATTTTCTGCACCTTTTGTGCCTCTTTTCGGCACTAATGTCTTTCTTTGCCTTTCCCCGTATGTTAGACTGACTGCAAATGTGCTTATTCAAATCTTAGTGCTGAAGGGTCACCTGTCACATCATGTGGTCAGCCTAATTTGTGTCCCCAGCTCAGGTCAGGCCAAGTCTGAAAGGGTATCTAGATTCTAATAAAGGGGCCAGCCAGTGTATGTGAGAACAAAGTACTTAGCTAAAAATTTGATTTTCTGGTAACTTTGATTGAAATCTCTACTAAACTAATTGCAGTTATGCAAAATTACATATCTAACATTATTTACATATTTACCCTATTTTCTACCTTTAAGAAAATATATATTGGTAACTCTCATTTTCTTCCTCAGGATATAATGGTGATTGAATTGTGTAAGCTTAATCCTTTGGTGTTAGAGGTGCTGAACAAAAATCTAATAGACTGTGAGAATATCACGTGAACAAAAGGAGGTTGGCATACCCACATCTTTAGTGAGTTTTCAGGCATCCTCTGCTTTAGTTAGAAGACTGAAACTGGGGTTTAGTGGTTCCCCCCTGGCTGATGCCTCGTCAACATTGGTGCGCAGGTTTGAGAAGAAAGATTACAGTAGTTTCTGTTGTGCTTTTCTAGGTTGGCTACGATGCTGGAGAAGAGTTCAAAGTTTGTTGGTGGGATCACATTTTTAATAAAACAGCTGACAGCATTAAGGTGAAAACAGAACGGGTAAGTTGTGTGTGTGTGCATGTAAAACTTCACTGACAACATTTGATTTTCCTGGTTTATCCTCAATGATTTGGTGAGTCATGCCATGTCACATCTTGTGCTAAAATTCCGTTTTCCTGCATACTGAACAAAAGGAATTTCGGATCTTCTCAAGCTAACTCCAGTCCGTCTACAATGTACAAGCCAACTGTATACATTTTCATATATTATAAAAGTAATATAAACAATATTTTATCTTTTCTAAAAAAACAAAATAGATAGATAAATACAGTTGAGAGTATATATATATATACATAAACCATTATCTCCTAAAAGTCTGAAAATGCTGACACAAAAAAGTAAAATTGTTTTCAGTACCCAGTGACGTAGACCAACCTTGTGCTAGGATTCCTGCCCTGACCCAAAACTGTCCAGGTCTACTTTTGATCAACCTTCAAATTCTTTAGAATTTCCTGATATCTCAGAATCCATATTGCTTTCAATGAAATGAATCTGAGTTGGCCAACATCCTTAGTTTCTATACAACTTTGGACTAAGACATTGCTGCCACCTTGCTTCACAGTGGTCTGCAGATGCTTTGGGTGCTGCTGCTAACTTGCCATGCCATGTGGCATCCATCCAAACAAGCTGAATTTTTACTCAGGTGACCAAAAAATTCCTTCCCAGAATTCAGCAGGGTTGTTTCAAAGTTCCCTGGCAAAGCTGAAGTACTTCCTATGATTATGTTGCTGATGAAAGGCTGCTTCAATCTCTTGACATCATGCAACCTGTTAGAAAATACTCTGGACACTAATCTTAATGCCTATATATATGTATCTGTGGGGTGCTCTGTCTGTCTTCATGGTTGACCTTACACAATAGCATTCACACTTGAAACATTATTCTGAATACAAACTAGAATAGCTTTTGGACAGACTATCAACAATATTCTTTTTATTTTCAGCATAATTTGGCATAAATCATCCTTACAAATAACACAATAAACCAAATTGTGATTTGCTTAATAATTTAATGTAAAATAATTGTCAGACCACTGAAAAGCAAGTTGAAAAATACCAGTCATCTGTCATTATGCTTTAAAATGTTCCAGCAGCAAAATAGCTCAAATATTATCTTAACAAAAATACAAACATCATTTCACTTAAACATCCAGTCCAGTAATGCAGGCAGCTTTATGTTTCAGAATTTAAAAGCTTAATCATCAGATGTGGATCTAATTATTTGACCAGCAAGCAGGACTTAACAAATTTATGGCACTTTTCAAGTGTCACTTCCCATGGCTTTGAAAAATTCTAAGATCAGTTTATAGGTTAAACCCTTGTACCGATCATTAAATAAATATAATATCTTTTAAATTTAGAATTTAGATGTATTAGTTTGCTAATTTCATACCCAATTAATGTAGGCAGACGCTACTACAGTGGTTCCCAACCTTTTTCTAAAAATGTTGCTTCGCGGTTCCCCATAAAATCAGCTCGACCTACTATATTATGTTGTTATTATTATTATTATTATTATGTTAGCATGTCAAGGTTTTTGCTTCTATGTCATCAAACGAGTATTTCCCAAAATTTCAGAAACTTTTCTATATATATATATATATAAATCCACTCAGAATTTTTGAAAATATTCAAAAGTGTACTAAAAGCCCTTATTTTAAACTGTTAGTCAATTTAAAAGTCTTAAAAAAACTGTTGAATTAAAATTTATTCAAAAAATGACAATTCTCGAAAATCAAATGAAGAAAAAGTTCAATGAGAGATCTGCACCTGTTTGGCCTTCAATGTTTCATCAATGTTGGGCTGCGTTTTTGAAAGAGCCACACTCATGTCATGCGTTACATCGAGTTTGTTTCTCGATCTGGTTTTGATTGAAACAAGAGTTGAGAACGCTGACTCACACTCATAGGTTGTTGCGAAGAACGGAATCAGCAATTTGAGAGCCATCTTTGCAACATCCGGATATGATTGTACCATTTCAATCCAGAAGTCGCTGCAACGCATCTGGCGAAAAGCATTTTTGGCAGCTCCATCATTCACCAAGTCAATGAACTGCTCTTCAATCAGATGGTCTTCGGAAGGCAGCTCAATGACGGAGATGGAGAATGGATTCGAGAGAAAGTTATAATACTTCTGAAAATCGTGAAGTTGAGGAAAATAGCCTGCAAGCTCTGTGCGGAGAATATCAACATGATTCTTCATCAACTCGAGAATACCAGAATCAACTGAGAAATTATTTTCATCGAGGAAAGCGTTGAGCTCTGGAAATGGTGCAGAATTCTTCCTTGTTAATTTTAAATGCCACAATTCCAGCTTCATCCTGAAAGCATCATGGCAGTGGAGCACGGTGACCTCCTTCCCTTGTAATGCCAAATTAACGCAGTTAACTGCCTCGAATATGTCCGCCAAAAACGAAAGGCGCACAAGTCAGCGACCCCTTCGCGGTCCCCAGGTTGAGAACCACGGTGCTACTAGAAGGAAGGGAAGATGGTCCATATTTTTCGAAAATCTTTTTTCCTTTGAGTTTTTTAACTTTAGCAAGAAGCTCTTTGTTGTTGTTTAGTAGAGAGAAATTCTAAGCTTGTTTTGCCAGTTTGTAAAAAATTTTAATAGTGTTCTTATTAAGTGCGAAACATTACAGAGTAAAGATTTTAACAGTGAAAGAAATGTAAGTTTTGTCATTCTGGCATTGGTGTATCGATATTCTAACCTTGTTTACAATTCAGATGCGCACATTTCTAAAAGGGGAAGATGGTACTTTGCTATCACATGTAAAAAAAGAAAGTTCTTGAAAATTCAGTTCTGAACAATAGGCACCACTGTGGTACAGACTGAATCACAGCTGGAACCAGCTCAGTTTGGCCTTCCACTTTCCACTCTGGCACAGCTTCTCCATCTTCCAGACTCGCTGATTTATTTCCACATCTAGAAATGAAGAGTTTCACTCTCTCTCTCATGGCCGCCTGCGCCGAGAAGTGGTTATTATACAACCTGCTAGCGTGAGGGCACACCATCCCTAATCTTGTACTCAATCCTGCAGCTGTATGAAATTTATTGATCAAAAGCGTTAAAATGCTTGTAAAGCATACCGCATTAAAAATAAATTCAGGTAGATCTCAACAAACAGCCAAAACAACCGTGAAAAATGGCAATTTCTACCAATCCTTTTTGTAGAGATGAACTGACCTTGAGAGAGAGAGAGAGAAATTTTGCCCTTTTTTCCACTATTTGTATTAGCTTTGTTAGCAGGTAAACTCTGCTATGCTAAGTTTGATACTATAGGTTGTTGTTTGTTTTTTTTTAAATGAATTTTCCCATCTCTTCACAGAATGGAGTTTCTATTGTGAAAGAAAACAAAATTTCTAAAAAGAGCACCAAGACATTGGATAACAAAGCCTTACTATATGGAAGATTTGTCAAGGTAAGATCCATACTTCTAAATTGAAAGTAAAATGAGATCACACTTGCATTCATTTTAACTGAATGTATTAGGCAAAATGTTTCTATTAAAATTAGTCTTCAGAAATAAGATAGTTGTTCAAACATTTTGAATGAAATTATCTTCCTAATTTTGCTAACAAGCTAAATTCTTAATTTATATACACTCTTCAAAAACATTATGCAACAATATGCTGCTCTGCCATATTAGTTTGGTAAACCCCATAGATGAATGTATCTGACCAGAATGTACATTATTTCAGCTGTATTTGTGTAATTTTGGATATCTAGGCGGGCAGATAACACTGGTCAACAAATTTTTATTTTTTTTCTTTGGCAGACCATCTAGGAGTGTTTTCTGGGGTTTTGAAGGTCGCTGATTACGAATATAACATTGGTTTTGTCTGATTGGCTCTAGTTTAGAAGATATTGATAGCCTCAAATAAGCCTAAACTGCTAAAATTCTCCCTGAAATACTTCAATATAGAAGCAGTAAATAATAATTTTCTGATATTATTGAATCATTATAACATACTATAGGACAAGGGAAGGCAGCTTGCTTCGTTTCTTTTCTAAAGAAGATGACCTGATCTTTTGTAATGACGCTTCTGCACTTCTTAACTGCATGGGGATCTCGTCATATGACCCAGCAGATTGGCGTCTCTTTATAGATAGCTCGAAAGCAAGTCTAAAAGTTGTACTTTTGCATAATGGCAATAAGTTTGCTCCTGTACCACTTGGCCATTCTACCAAGATGAAAGAAGAGTATGATGGTATCCAATTTGTTCTTGAAAAGCTAAATTACAACACTCATAAATGGCTGATTTGTGTGGACTTGAAAATGGTGAATTTTCTGCTTGGTCAGCAAAGTGGGTACACAAAGCCCTGCTTTCTTTGTTTGTGGGATAGCAGAGCAAGAATCCAGCACTGGAGAAGGGAGAACTGGCCAGAACGAGAAAGTCTCGAAGTCGGCACAGCCAACGTCATCAATGAGCCTTTGGTACCCAGGGATAGAATCATCTTCCCTCCATTGCACATAAAACTAGGGCTCATGAAGCAGTTTGTTAAGGCGTTGAACAAAGATGGGGATTGCTTCAAGTACATATGCAGGCAATTTCCAGGTCTTTCCATCGAAAAAGCTAAAGGTGGCATCTTCGATGGACCTCAGATTCGAACGCTCATGAGGGATTCTGACTTCACTAATCATATGAACATGGTTGAGTTAAATGCTTGGGTGTCCTTCACAGATGTAGTGACAAACTTTTTGGGAAATCACAAAGCTGACAATTACAAGCAATTGGTCCGTAAGATGCTTACTGCATACGAAAAACTAGGGGCAAATGTGAGCATCAAAGTTCATTTCTTGTTTAGCCACCTCGACAGATTTCCTGGTAATCTTGGTGATTACAGTGAGGAGCAAGGAGAGAGATTCCATCAAGACATCAAAACAATGGAAGAGAGGTATCAAGGCAAATGGGATGAGCACATGATGGCAGACTACTGCTGGAACCTTTTGAGAGACTGCCCGAAAGTTGCTCACAAGCGAAAATCGTATAAACGTCAATTTCACTTTTGTGAATAAAATATTGTTTTGTGTGTTCATTGTAACTAAGAATCTAGTGTATAATAATGCTTTGCATTAATTTATGATATATAACTGATTATGTAAATGTTTTTTTCCCTTGGAGAATTAAAATTCAGCAAATTTTTAGCAAATTTTTTGTATATTCTCGAAATATATGAAAAGTGTTCATTTATTAATAAATGAAATGATGTTATATCTAACTTAACTTGTTAGATTGAGATTTTACACTGTCTTTGTGGTTTTGGATTATCATAAAAATCAATATCTGACATTTTTGCACTATTTAGCCGTTTTTTGTACGTTTAGTTATGGTCGCGAATGGGTGATTTCAGACGAACGACCCCCCTGTGATATCTCCAAAACTAGAGCCAACTTGAAAAAACAAATGTCAGATTCGGATTCAGCGCCCTTGAAAACCCCAGAAACCAGTCTCACTTTTCCTGCCAAAAATATTGTGTTGACCAGTGTAATCAGTGTACGCTATCAATGTGCCAAAAACAGGTGGATTCCCATGTTGTTTCTGTTTTACTTCAGGCTGTTCAGAATGTGGCTAGACAGGGCTTGTACTGAGTTGGCCAACCAAAATTCAAGATGTTTTAATTTTGAAGGACCACAAAATTAGAGAACATTGTAGTACATCAATCCAAAAAAATAACTTAGCTTTTACATCCATGCTGAATTACAGTGCAATGTAATTAAAACATTAGATAATCTGATCCCAATTTACTTGTACTGAAGTCCAGGTCCTTTCACTATACAAGAAAGAAATTAGCAGGGATTTCCTTAAATGTGTTTCATGAGAATATTTAATAATCTGACTATAAAAGAATATTTTTAGTCTTCATAGGACTGTGATCACCGAGAGTCTGATCAGTGAATGAACAATTTGCCTTATACTTGGTCAGATAGATTAAAGGAAATCCCACTTTCAATTGAAGAAGCATTTAAAAAATCTAATTTTCTTGAGTTTACTATTTGTTTACCTTGTATCTAAAAATGAAGAATTCTAATGGGGACTTCTTAGATTGATCACACGATTGCGAGCAAATGAAAATAATTAACTTAAAAAAAGTTCCACGCAGAGGGCCTCCCACATAATTACCTGGTGAGGCGGCAAGGCCATGGTTATATGCTAAGGACTTTTCAAATTTTGGCAGTGTTCACAGAGATCTCAATGGTTCTTGTAGATCTGTAACTAGATGTTGTTGTAAAATTTGTCACTGCAAAACAATCTGGAAATTCTTCAACAAGAACATGGCATCACTTGCCATTAGGATTCTTTTGCTGACATCAACCTAGCAACAAAAATTTTAAAAAGTCATTCATTAGTTGTCATCTCCTCCAACTTGTTGTGTGAGAGAGAGAAAGAATCATGTAAGATTACTCTTCTGTCCTGGAATAGAAGACTTCCAAATGTTTGGTCATAAGGCCCGAGACCAACCTTAACGGTATCGTTTAGAAGAGAAATCTATTCCAAATCAGGGTAATTACTTGTGCAGATATTTGGAGCTACTACTTGTTCCCCAATAAAACATTCAAGGCATGTACAGAAATTTACTTAATGTTAATGCCTTTAGATTCAGATATTTGAGCATGAAAATGGAGAAGTTCTCCACAAAACAATATGCATCCACGTATTCCACTTTGCTACCATTATAACCTTGTGTCCATCAGTGTTCTGTAACCGTGCAGCTGGCATAACCATTAGCCATAATGTTATCTGGTGCAAATTTTTTCACAGTCTAATCTTGAAAATTTGGCAATCAGTTATGCCAATCCTAGTATGATCAGAAATCTGGAAACTAATCAATAGTAAGAGATTGGTGCAGTTTATGAATTTGGTGGTTAGATGTTCAGTGGTGGTACATCGTGTGAGAGGTGATTATTGCTATTTTGCATGTATTTAACCATTCTGAGAAAATCTTTAGACAGAGATTCACCAAGTGCATCAAAATGTAGGCATGTAATGCTTACATTAATGGAAAAATTATAAATATTAGAGAAAGTTATTATGGGTGCAACTGTAAAGTCTGTGTTGGTTCTTTCACTTCTACAGCCCCAAATGTTACTCCTGGCACCTTTAATACTAACCTTGAAACAGTCAGTGCTATTTGTTAAGTAAATCAACCATATTATATTAACAATGCTTTCTCCTTGTGAAATCATTTCATGTACTATACCTGCAATAGATAGTGAAAATCAACAATCTGGCAAGGATCAGTCTAAAGTAGGCCTGCATTACGATTTTCAGCATGTAGAAACAACTTTTATCTGTAATTTGGGGGGAAACAAATTGGCTGAAGTTTTAGCATAGCCTGATAGTTAGTGGGTAGTGGTCATTGGCTGGTTTGTATCAGTAGGTTTTCTCTAGTCATTTAGAAGATATGAAGTGCAAAGATTCTTTTAAAAAAAAAAACACCTAGAATGTCAGTTGATATCTGGCAGTAATAATAAAGAACTAATTCTCCTTTCCTAAAACTGTTCTCTCTAATATGTGAAAAGGTTATAATTCTATTATTCTGTAAATGAACTTTTTTTTTTTCCAGTCTGCTACTTTGACCAACCAAGGAGGCATGCTGACCGAAGTCCAAGAGAAGACTAGCGCCAACAGTGATTCAGAGGTAGAGAAGTACAGTGCAAGGTAAGTTCATCCTCACCATAATTCTTACTACTGGTCCAGCTAAATTTCTCAAGTTCATAAAGCAATGAATCCCTAGTTTAAAAGTAGGCTGGCGTGGCACATCAGTCTCCCCCCCCCCTCACACAAAATCATGAGATGTGGTAAAGCTGTTAGTTTAAACAAAATAATCTAGAGATCTTGGGAGTCAGTTCATTTTATCAGTGCAGACTCAGGTCTAATGTAGGAAACTAAAGAATGGAGCTATTGCAGATTCCTTTTTTTTGTAAGCAGTGTTGCAACTAATCAAAACTCTATTATGCAGGAAAGTGCTTTGATTCAAGTAATAGTACGCTAAGGGATTGTTTGTTCACCAGTACTTCATCTCTATACAGTCCCAGTCACTTGTTTTATTATTTTTTACTCTATAGTATGCTAGGAGAAATGACAAATTTCTCCATTAACATGTAATGAACCTATAAACATAGTAGTGGTCACTTTAAATAGCATATGAAGATTTTGAGTATATTGTGCTATGCAACTTATATTTTCAGATTATCAGATGAAGAGATCTTTAAAATTTGTGGTGGAAGAACAGGTCACAGGTACTGTTTGCCTTCCTTATTAGGTAGCTGGGTTAACAATTCAAGTTAAAATTGTGTGTATCATATGCTGTAATGTCTAAAGGGCACCTTTATAGGTTGGGGGGGTGGTATTAGCCTTCTTATAGATGAAACAAATTTACCATTGGGATGTTTTCCTACTTTACAGGGCTGCACGTCATGGTCTGCAACTAAATGGAAAATTGCAGCGATTAGAAAATCAAGAATTAAAGATGCTGGCACGAAAGGGGATGATCCACAAGTGCAGGCAATTAAATCCTGAAGGATGTAGGAAAAAAAAAAAAAATTGTTCAAGATGAGCTTTAATAAATCCTACCAAAGCTAAATCACCTGACCATTGTAGAGAATTTAACAACTATTTAGTTTATATAAAAAATTTATTTGCAACAGAGAGCACAATGCTTAAAGAATTAGTACACTGCTAGGTAGCAGCCATCCAGGCTGTCTATGTACCCAGCTTTTCAATGGTGATGAAATGTCTCCAAGTTTACAATGCAAACAACATGAGATGATTGGTGACATGCAAAAGTGCAACAGAACCGCTGCTCCCTCACAATATCATATTTTACTGTACAGGAAAAAAACGAAAAATTTCGCATTCCTTAAGAACAGTCAAGTTGTTAATTAAACGAAAAATATGCAAAGAACACTGGCCACTGTGCCCTCAAAACCGTTAGGGTCTGTTTTAATGAAGGAATCATCAAATTGACTGTTCTGGAGGAGCGTCAGACACCCTCAAACCTGGTATGAGTACTGGCTTAGAGAGCCAGGTGATATCTACAAGAACACAGTATGATGCTGATATTAAATCATCCCACCCCATCATTTCTCCCCCCCACCCCTCAACATGACTTGGCAGGTGGCTGGAATCAAAAAATGAATTTCTGCAAGTCATGAGTTGTCTATGTGTACTTACAATGAACTAATTAAAAACTTTTTTTTTAAATCTTCCTTTTCTAAATATGCATCATCACACAATCAGCCATCACAAAGTACTGTACAGTCTTTCCACAGAAATCATAATTAATTGATTGATTGTATGTGTGCTATTATTCATCATTATCATCCTCATGCTTTCTCTTCTCCCCTCGCTGCTGTTCCACTGAGTCCTCTGTAAAATACATTTTGAAGAAAGGAAAGCTATCAATACAATGTTGCTACCTGGAAATGATGGAACAGCTTTAACATTTTCATTATTAAAATAAATTACCCATAAATAAGTAGACTGTTTTATTCAAAGGACAGATAGAAACTATGCCTGAATCTCTTAACTTCATTAAACATTCTGTTAAAGGACTGAATAAGATGTTTCTAACAAATGAGCAAGTCAGATGCAGACATTTAGATCATGGTGTATCATAACCCAGTGCTGTATTGTCATCATACCTGCCAATTTTTAAAATCTCAAATGACATAAGCAGAAATGTCAAAATAGAGTAAAAGATTCTCAGATTTGATGTATGTGGGATCCTCACATGGCAGCCTGACAGTGAACTAAATGTGTCTTGGAAAAGAATGTAGCCTTAAACTGTATAGTAAACCAATGCTTTGGTGAAAATAAAAAAGTTTTGCTAGTCATTACAAGTACTACCTTTTCCTGAAACTAATGGAGAATCATTGTTGTTAACATTTCAGAAATAAATAGCTAGAACTGGGAGCGTTTGAGTTCCACAAACAAAACTTGGTCACCAATACTACTAACAAACGCAAGTGAATATAGTTGCTCGCTTTCACACTGCATTGGTAATGCCATGAGAGTCAATCTGTTCATCTTCAATTCAACAATCTAATTCTAAATACTGCATAAGCAACGAGATTTGTACAATTCTATCTAAACATTACACTAGACTGTTCAATAAAACAAGCAAAGATTACTTGCAAAAGCTAACAGGTTTTAAAACCATTTCCAGGCTATGAAAATAAGAGTCAGCACATTCACAGATCCTAGTTAGAAATCTTCAGAGCAAGGGCATTAGAAAACTTTGAACACATTAATAATTGCTTTATATAACTAAAATCAACCAATAAGTAAATGTACTAGAAGAGCATCTTTAAAAATCTGGCATTCTATCCTGTAGAAAACTATACATCAACCCAACCAACCACTTACTCACTCACTCTCTATTCCTTTCAAAGTACAGATTAAACAAGGCTTATTTTACTATTAGCCATAAAGTGCAAAAAATGATGACAAATGGATATTACCACAAACAGCACAACTAGCAAGTAAATACTCTACAAAAGTGAGAAAGTCTAATGAAAAATAAAACTGAGCACACTAATTTGCTCTGATAACTGGCACATTCAGATCACCATACCACACCCCCTAGACGGTCATTTTAGCAATGTGAAAGGCTAGATGACAAGGATATATCAGATTAACTTACAGTTTTATAGAAAGCCACCAGCCTTATTTCTCTGAAGTGTCTTAGGTAAATAGCCAAACACAAAGACCAAATTAAAGATAATAATATACTTTTTAAAGCATAGTGATGTGATGGCCCTTATTAAAACAACTTAAAATTTAATTCTTTTAAAAATAAAGCTAATTTTTAAAGTTTTATCTAAAGTTGATAACCACCAGAGTTGCACAACAAAGCTATCCAACTTACCATTTCAGTGTTGCTGCTGCTTTATGAAACATTTCTAATTTCAGAAATTTTTATTTTTAACATTTGCACATGCCACTTAATCTAAGATACTTCCCACCTTCATCTTTAACTTAACACCATAAAGCTAAACAAAAAAAATTTATATCTGCTTCAGCTGGAAAAATCTTTACTTAAACTACAATTGTTGACAGCCAGGCTAAAGACTTATTTTATCTGTACCATGATCAAAAACTTTGATTCACAGTTTTTCCCTTTTTTAAAAAATGTAATTTTAAAATATAAATATGTAGTAGTTGTTCAAAGGCCAAAACAGATTAATTTTCAGTCACATCTTGAGACTTTAACCGATTAAATCTAAACTATTTACCTTCTTGTTGAACATTGTCTTCCTCCTCTTCATCTTCGTCTTCATTTGGATCAAAATCTGCACCTTCACTTTCATCCTGCAAAGATATTTCAAAATAAATTATAGACACAAGCACATCTGAAAAGAGACAAAAAATTCAACAGTATCTTACCGTACTTAGCAAATATGAAGCCAGGAGTTATTTAAAGGACTCAAACCTAACCAGAAGATTACAGTACTGCTGCTACTTTGTTCTCCTAACCATAAGCATTTTGTTTAACATGGAAGAAAAATAGGGTATACTTACATCTAAGTTCTGCTCCAAGTACTCCAGACCGACACCATCTCCATCTACATTTACTGTATCTTCTTCATCCTCATCCTCATCTTCATCTTCGTCCTCATCATCATCGTCGTCGTCGTCGTCTTCTTCATCTTCGTCGTCATCATCGTCGTCGTCATCTTCTGAAAAAATTTATTTGTAGTGCTTACAATACCATCAGAAACTTATACCACCACAAGAACCAAAATGTCATAAAAAACAATTTTATTTATTCTAAAAGCTGGCAAGATGTTATTTTTTTTCAAAACTAAATTTGAGGAGAGACAGACAAGTTAGTATGAATTAAGTAATTTTGTTTAAAGCAAATGAAACTGTACATTATTATATCAATTAATTCTAAGACATTGATTTTTAAAACCTGCTCAGTGCTTAGAAATATAGTAGTGCTGGGCAGTAGCAAGAATTTTCAAACTCAGGAAATTATCAGATGAGCACTATCAAGTTGTTTCACTAATTCATGGATTAAAGAAAACCTAACCAAGAACTCCCCTTAATAAGAAACATTCATTGCAAGTAAATCTAAAAATAATTCAAGCAAAAGTAACAATTTGACAGTCAAATTTGAGTTTTTTTTAAGCAGTTGTAGTTAATGATATAAAAAATGATTACTAAATATAATTTTAGTGCAGTTAAATATCAAATTATAAAAACTGACCTCCATCAATTTCCACTTCTGCATCATCATCCTCCTCATCAGCACACTCTGCATTATCTACAAAGGAAAAATATAGCTATAATCAGTACCTCTTCCTAACCTTTTAGGTGGGCCACCTACTGAAGATGCATCTTCAGAGCACTGCAGTCTGAAAGAATATTTTTGTTTTCTTTAGGTAAATTAAATTTGGTACAAAGTCATCAGTATTGTAATATTATTTTTTAAAAAGAAATCAGAAACCCATAAACATACCTTCATCTTCTTCCTCTTGCTCTCGGTTATTTCTGTCATAACCATCCAAATATTTCAGCTGTGGAATCATTTCAAACACCCTGTCTCTATATGAATCTTCGTTTGTAACTTCACAGTTGAACAAGTCCAGGCTTCTTAAATCTTTTAATTCACGCTGAATGAGAGAGAACATCAATTTACAAGGTTTACAGTTTCAGGGAAAACAACCAAAAATGACCTATACAAACTACACTGACAAAATCCTGCCACCCTCAGGATTTTCAGTTTCATAGTTCTACAATGCATTAGGAACACTTTATTTTATTAGATCATTTACATAAATCACCTTTGTTCCTGTTTAATTGTGTCCATACACTAGATAATTTTAAAAATTTGAATTTTCAGTTCATGCAAAATAGCTATTTGGATACTACTTATTTGTGAACATGACTTCACCCATGGTTTATGTAATTTATTTTTGCAAACAGCTTACCAGAGAGAAAGTACACATTCTGAAGGAGCCTCCTCCACCAGCTGTACATTTTCTCTGCTGTAATTATTTATATAGAAACAACTACTGTAATCTTTAAAAAGAAATAAACAAGTTACAGAAAAAAGGCTGGTGTTCCACTTTTGAGAAAACTGAAAATGTAGTTGGCAAAAGTTCAGCCAGCCTCCCCATATTTTCATGTGCTACAGCTTAAGACTCAAGCAGTTAACAATACTACAGATTAAGAGAATAGTGTATTTCAGGGTTAATTTCTATGAATCAGTTTCTGCAGCTTGTCTGCTGATACACCGCTAAAATGTTACAGACTATTTTCTTTTCAAAAGTGAAATGAAGGCAAGGCTCGCATCTGCAAATAGCTTATGTTAAAGACTGCTGCTCTGAACCATCAGCCTAATAACTCTATAAGTACATTTTTCATAATTTTGAAATTCTTTTCAATCCATTGGTTGAGTACAAGTAGAACATGCAGATAGTAATGTTTTCTGATCTACACAATCACTTACAGCAATGACCACTTGTAGTAGTTATTCTAAAACAAACTTTAGCAATTGAGTTGAAAAAAAATTTATTTATTCAGGTCTTACAAGTCCACTGAGTGAGCTTAAAACCTTTACACAGTTTCAGATTCTGCTGTCAATGAAACTATGGACAGTTAGTGATTACCTTTAAGCTGCTTTGCAAAATCATCTCTACCTTTAAATATTCACTTCATTTCAGAAGCAAAGCTTGCAGTTAGTCTAAGCCATTGCAAACCAGTGGCTTTATAAGAATTGGTTAACTGATGGCAGAAATCATAGTAGTATTTCCTATAAACCTTAACAGTGTCCAGCTTCCTCCACCCATAAGAGGGAAGATAACAGAACCATCAGCAGCAGAATGTAATGCAGTCTTCCTCCCACCACAATAATAGCCAGTTACCATTGCATTCAGCATCACACCCTTTCCCCAGCTTGACAGCCAAATATGCATCTAATGCAAGAATAAAACTGAACATTTCTAAAGAACATTTTGTTGTTGCATCCTCCTGCAGAAGGTACTTTTCAAAACAAAAATTATTTCTATCTATAGTACGGTTCATAACACCGCTCATTTATGTACTAACAGAAATCACCAGACTGTACAGTATTATACTAATGCACAATGAGGTAGATTATCTTAAATTTTACGACTGCTTTATGTAAAATGGTTATTGATTTTGTGTGGCAGATGTAACAAAGTTGACAGTAAAGATGCAAAGCATCAAGTGAAGCATAATGATTGCAATTCAGTCTAGAACTAAATACATATACAAGTATCTTGTCACATATATTTGCTTCTCTTGTTTCTATCTATACTTTAGAAAATCTTTTCTGCTAAATACTGAAGAAAAATGTGTTTCTTTAATTCTTAAAATACTAAAACAAAAGAAATATTACCAAAACAGTGGTAGGAATTTTCTTTATTTGAAGCCATGTTTTTTTTTAAATGACCAAGTAGAATTTAATTGGAAGAACCAGTAAAATGTGGTTTTTTTCCTCCTCAGTTATAGAATTGTTTGCTAAAGTTTGTTTTTTTTTTTAAAAATTAAAAATTTTCAAATGCACATTTACTAAGTTCGTAAAATAAAAATTGCATGCAAAAATCTACTTACTAAAGGCCTTAGTGTTTCAATCTCTCTAATTTTATTTCCACTTAAGTTGACATGAGTAAGGCTTGAACACAGCTTTAATTTGTCTAAACCTCCAGATATGCGGTTATCACTCAGCTCCAACTGAAATTAAACCAGAAAAACATCTATGATAAATACAAGCAACAACAAACTGAGCATCCAATCTCCACGAGTAAATACATACTGGAGTCAAGAAATGACCCAAACTTGTTATGTCCATAAGCATGATCCCGGCACATCCCTTTGCAATTGATTTCCTTATTTTAGATAATATTAGAATTACATTTAAGGGATGAATTCTTATGAATGCATTAAAATTATGAACAACATTTGTTGCTGGCAGTTACAGAACCAACTCGCTTCCAAGTTTATTTATTCTACTATGGGCAACAGGTAATAAATAAATACTGTAGAAGTCAGACACCTTGAGAATTGACCATGGATAATTGTGCATCACTGTCACCCACATTTTCCAAATTACTAATGCAGACTTTGGCCAGAAACATTTGTACCGGCAGACAGACGTCAAGCGACTGCTCAGCTAAGAACCACTATAACCCCAGGTCCCCTAACCCCTGACGGCCGGCCCCTCCCTCGCCTTAGAAATCATGTTTTTCACCCACCTTTTTTAATTTCTGCAGAGACGGAATCCCCTTTAGAGTCGTAAGTCCTACATTTATTAAGCTTAGAGATTCTAAGTTTCTAAATTCCTCCGAAAGGCCTTCGATTTCGGTAGATCTGCAGTTGTCGAGATTTAATTCTTTTATCTGAAAGAGAGAGAGAGGGGAAGAACGTACATCATTAGGCAGGGAGGCAGTTACCACCCACAACAGGCTATTAGCATAATTTATGTGTCATGTGACGAGCGCGGCTTACCTACAGTCAGCTTCGACCTTGATAGCATGACAGGATGTGCAGCGTTCGGCTTCTGCCGAGGAAATCATCTGCACAAACTGAAATAAAGAAAAAACGAGGGGCGCGCGGGGGCTGTCCGCCGGTCTTTTGTTCGTTTGCTGCAAATATCCGCCCGGCCAGCAACAATGGTGGTCGGCGGCGTCCGCTGACGGAGGGTGACACGCGGCGCGCGCGCGCGCGCCAGAAAGAGAACAAAGCCGAGCCTCGGTCTCTGCCGCCCCGAGAGAAAGATCCGAGTAATGTCGGCGGTAAGTTCCCTTTTTCCTACATCGGGGTTCACTAACAAGGGAAGGAGAGGTCCAGCCTGGCGGCGGTCGCGCGCAGTTTCCGACTTTAACTGGAACTCGAACTTCGGCCGTCCTCACGAGAACGAACAACATGGCGGCCGGCGGGGAGGAAAAAAAAACAACAACAAAAAATCAGCCCCCCCCCCGGTCCCGTCCCGTCCAGCCGGTCGGTCGGGGGGCGGCCGGATCGTCGGGGTCCACAATAAATACGAGCCCAGATCCGACGGATTCCGCGCAGATTTTCGCACTTCTCTCTCTCTCCCGCCCGCCCCCTCCACGACCGGCTCAACAAACAAGGAAATCTGGGTCACGCTCTGCCTTTCCCCCGTCACGCGCAGAAGAAAGCGCCGAGCGGCCCCTTCGTCAGAATTCACATCGACTACCGGGTAGCACCTCCACCCCCCCGCACGCACCGAGCGGCCCCCCCCCCCCACCACCCAGCCGATTCTGTTCACGCGATCGGTCCGCAGTGTCCAACAACATGGCGTCCATCGACCTCCCTGCGCGGGGAGGATGGAGACACAACGAAAACTTCGACCAAGTCGGGAGCCGAACCCCTAATCCGTCCCTGCGTCTGCATCCAGGGTGGTTTTTTTTGGGGGGAGGAAGAGTCTGTTGCGTTCGGAAGCATCGGCGCGGCCAGGGGCTGGGGTTTCGGGGGGGGGAGGCGGCGGGGGAACTTTAAAAATTTTTTGAAAAAAAACAACAAAAAACAACAACAACAACAAAAAACAGGAATATTTTGAATGGCGGCGCCGGGAGGGAGGGGAATAACGGGGCTCACGTACGTCGTCGTCCCCTGTCCCCCCCTCCCCCCCCGGCCGACATTTTTTTTAAAAAGGAGCAGTAACAACAACAGTAATGGCAGAAAGTAACTCGCCCTCTCTGGGAGGCGTCAGTCGGGGCGGACAAGAGGGGGAAACCCGCCGTAGTAGCTCCCGTCCCCCTCGGAGAAGGCGAGGGGTCTGTGGGGGAGGGGGAGAACCCGGCCGCCCGCCGAACAACAGAACCAACAGTTTTAAGTTTTGCAAAGGCGCCATATTTAACCTCACTTTTCCTCGCCGCCACAATGACGTGCGCGGGAGGCGGCGGCGGGACCCCCGACCCCACGGGCGGGAGGAAAGGGTCGTCGGTGGGCCGTTTCTCCTACAAAATGGAGGAAAAGAAAAGGGGGGGTCCGCCCGCGATGGTAAAAGCCGGTCTCTGTCTTCTTCCTTCGCCATGTCTTTCGCGATGGAACGAACGAACACACGGACGGACGGATCGCCCCCTTTCCGGCGAGAGCCCCGGTCCCCCCTCCGCCCCCACCCCCGGGGGATCAAGCAGGCGACTACGTAAAAGGAAGAAATGAATTGTAAAGACAATAAATAATAATAATAATAAAAAGGAGCCGTACCTCGCACGGTAACTGGTTCCGTTTCTCCAGCAGAACCCGCTTCTCCATGCTCATTCTGCTGGCCTTGCAGACGTTCGCGATCAGCTTCAGCGTTGCTCGGGGGTACAGCGGGGTGCAGTGTGTTGTGTGTATGTGTGGTGTGTATATATACACACACACCACCGGAGGGAAGACGCGCGCGGGAGGGAAAAAAAAAAAAGGGTTCGATTTTTTTTTTTTTTTTTCCGGGCTTTTTTTTTTTTTTCCTCTCCTCCTCCTCCTCCTCCTCCTTCTCTTCCTCTTTACAAAAAAAAAAAAAAAAGAACGTCCTCCTCCTCCTCTGCTTGGGGACGGTCGGGGGTCGGTCGGTCGGTCGGTCGGCTCGCCGCTCGTCGAGACAAACGCAAAAGTCGTCGCCACCACTACCACAGCCAGCGCGCGGGCTGATCAATGGCTGAGACGGGGGATACTGCTATTGGCCAATACGCGCAACCCCGGCCATGTGAGATACTCATCAATATTCATGAGGCGACAACCAATCGACAAGCGGCAAACCAGTGACGACATTCGTTTCTCAGGGAAAAAAAAAAAATTGTGTGTGTGTGTGGTCTGTCTGTCTGTGAGAGAGGGAGAGAGAGAGCACCACCGCCTTTTTGGAAATAAATGTCGCCTCACGGAGCACGCACTCGTTGTTTCTTTGGTTTTCAACATTAACTCGCATCCGGTTTCCTGCGATCGTTTACTACAAGAAAAAAAAAAAACAATAAAAAAACATAAAAGATGCTTTCATCCCCCTACTCCTGTTGTTGTTAACCCCTGATACTGCTCCCCCCCCCCAACAGAATCTTGTTACTCTCCTCATGAACCTCATCTTCATAAAGCTTCTCCTCCTGAACATCGTATATAATAAAATCAGCTCCTCATTTAGAACCTCTCCCTCCATCCATCCCCCCTCTCTCTCCTTAAATATACAACATTCACTTCCAAAGTTTTGCTGATCACTAACTTAAATAAACTTTTACCGGTCTCGCTACACCGACCAATATCCTCATCAGCAGAACCTATGTACCTAGTAATGCCTGTGATGGGCGACAAGTGGTCAACTAAACAAGCAGACAACTAACTGTATGAGGAGGAGAACTACTGTGAAAATCCAGAACAAGAAATGTGTATTTATCTTTATTGTTCTCTTATATCTTTTTCTTAATAGTCAATGGATGCCTTTTATCTACCTTAGCTAATATATGAATTAAATTTAAAAATAAAATAAAATAATGTGTATAAATTTTAAAATTAATGTCTGTCATGACTGGAAAATTAGCTTAGGACTACAGAGTTAATTTACATGGGTTGTTGGATGAAATCTATTAGATTAAAACTCTGCTGACATTCTCAAAAACATTAAGGCTTCAAGACCTGAAACAAGGAAGAGATATAACCAACCACTCTGCTACTTAGGATCAAATTTGCAAACATGCTGGTGGAAAAAGATGGTTGCATTTCTGTTACATCATCATCATCAAAAAATAAAAATGCATGGGAAATAAACAATTTAAGGTGGTGGCCATTCTGAATCATGTAGCAAGCATATAAGAATGATCACTTATTGGTTATAATTAACTTATTTAGAGGTATTTCTCAGCAAAGCATGGGATGTCCAGAACGCGGACCTATTTCTGGGGATACGTGAAAGCAACAAGAGGGTTCTACCACTAGTGATGGAAGTAAATAAGTAAATAACCAAACCAATGAATACAGAAACCATGTCAGCTTGTTTACTTTTGTCTGGAGATTTGCCAAAAACTAAGATGTTGTACACACACCCCTTCTTCTTTAAAACCACTTCTCAGTGGCACATTTAAAAGAATGATGAAAAATTTAAGACAAACCAAAACTTCCCGTGTTAATGATATGCTTAATCAAAAAAGAAGGCAGATATCCATCAACATTTAAACCCGGCAAGAAATCTAAAGCAGTGAAAGTTATGTCCCCTTGATTTATTTATAGGATACCTCTCTCTTCAGGAGAGTCTTCTGGCAGATGTTGCTTTATTGGATGTCAAAGAATTATACCAGTATGAAGACTGGACACTAAGTGATTTCTGTGCAGGTCTGATAAAGAAAAATACCTAAATTAACAAAATAAAAACTACTACCGACTGCTTTGTTAGCAGCAGCGAATTCCCAGCAATCTGGTTAAATGGAAAGTAAAGAAGAAAGGCATCAACATTTGGCAATGTGGAAATTTATGAAAACTACTTTGCTTTTTTGTGACAAGAGGACAAAAAACAATGGTTATCTTCATCCATGAGGTGAGGGAGCAAACGGGGGCACCAACAGAGAGGTTCCAGTGCACACATCCTATCTATGTTCACACAGATATTTTGCAGAATTTAGCTCTCTTTTGATTTCAAATTTTTAGAAAAGGGTTTTTTTATTACTCTTTTTTTTTTTTAGAAGGGAGCAAGGGATTTAACATGGTGTGTTTGCTGGATGTAAAAACAGAATGTACTTACATGAAAGAATCACCAACAATCTAGCAGTATTTAGAGCTTAGTTTATTCTATCGCAACAATAACTTAGTTATGCTCAAGTCCATCTTCTATGCAATAAACAGGGAGACTATTTTATTTCCTGTTTTTTTTGTGTGGCTGAACCTGTCTCCTCTCTCCACCCTTCCAGTGTTTGCTAAAATAACAACTTTTTTTGGAATCAGCTGATCACAGATCCTGTACCAATCTGTGATTAAGTGATTGATTATCCAGGAAGCACAGCAATGGTTCAGTTCACACCTGGGGCAGGGATGGGAAACAGATCATTGTGGAAATATTCATACCTGCAAATCAAAATCCAATTTGCACCATCAAAGTTCATTACCTATCTTGTTCACAGAATATTTACACTAAATGAATAAATGTAGTAAAAGCATTATTCTATACCTGTGTGAGCATTTGTGCACGTTTGCATGAAAAAAAAATCAATATGTAATATGTATTTATCCTTTGTTAGTTCTGCCATACTCCAGCTAATAAATAATCCATGAATAATGGGAAAATTAGTTTGTGTACTAAAATCAAAATCATTATGAGGGAACCAAAGTAGTCTTTACAGGCACAAAATGTGGTAATTACAGACTAACGAACACAAAAGCATTTAAATCTAATAATAATGTATGTGTTTTTCATTTTAAAGTTTCATGAGCATAAACAGCTTTGACTTTGATTGACTAAATCGAAGAACGTCACTTCCTCCGCATCATCTCTCTGAAAGAATACTTCAGAACATGAAATCAACACTAAAATCAAACCTATGTATTCACAAGACCCATTTTACTCTGTGTAGCCTTTGCGTAATTAGGAAAGGGTACTTACTTATCTCCCACCAAAAGATTATCGTCTAACAGTACTAAGATATAACACAATTCCAATAATCAACTGGCATAACTTTCTTTTACAGACTGGTCCTAAGAGAAGCTCTGATGAACTGCAAGTTCTTTCTGCTAATAAAAACAGACAAAAAAAAAGAAAGTACTTTGCCCCAGATGGTACATATAAGTTGAATAGTTACACTCTAATCCTCAATACATAGATTTGTCTTAGCCTCTTTAACTCTTTCAGCACAGCCTGTAATGACCAAACCTGCCACCTACATTGATGCAGGGGGGCCACTCCTACCTTCCTACCCAAAAGCATCCACTCTTGTTTACTTTGGCCCTCTGAATCAATAGATCTGAGGTTTCCACAAACTGACACACAAATAGTAAATTCCCGTTCCCTGCCATCGCTAGGCTAAAGCATTGTTCAAGTTGGTTGTCATAAGCTGTCCCATAAAAATAAAACACTGAACTTTCAGAAAATCTTAGTAGTTAAATCTGACCTTATTAGATCCTGGCACCACCATCATATTCCCCAACAGATGTCTCGTATTTCTCAAGGAAGGGGGTGGAATTCAGTCCCTATGTAATAAACCACCCCTGTAAGTCACAACACCAGCCATTTACAATTCACTTAGTGTTAAAAAATTGAAAAGAAAAAAAAAAGGTGGGGGCAGCAAAATTTTTTTTTAAAATCTTCGTCGTTTCATATGCCTGACCAGCAACACTGACAGGGCTGACAGTAAAATCCCCACATTCCAGACTTATTTTTAAAGGCTAACAGCAACCAGGTTAGCAACAAGATTCTAGGAGAAACACATAATTTTGTTCTGAGTGCCATCAGAATTAACCTATGATCACAAAACAAGTTCCTGACTTACTCAGCAAGCTGTCATTTTCTGGATATCCCCTGGAGCTTCAGTGTGTGCGTGTCCAGAAAATTGCCAAAAAAAAACCATCCACCTTAGATGCTTTTAGTTTTTGATGGTAGTGATTTTAGCGAAGGAAAGATCAGAATTTTTTGAATCCTAAAAAGAAAAACTGCCACAAGCATTTAACCACAACAAGGCATTAACTTGCCTGAGTCAGAACACACAGTAAACCCACCTCCAGCTGAGGGTGACCAGTAATGAGAGGCTGAATTCGAAATCTTATATAAAAAAAATGATTTTTGGAAAGTAAAATCCCTATAATGGTGACAGACCATCTTGGACTCGAAGAGGGCAAGTTTGAAAGAAGAGAACTCTTTCAGGATGGGAGTGCCCTGCAGCTAGACTCCTGGTTGAAATATTGCTACAATATCATGTCATGGTGATGCTAATAAGTCTGTTTATAAAGCTGCTGCTATTAGGTTTTTTTAAAAAAAAAAACAAACAAAGACACCTTTTTTACAAAAATCCACAGTAAACTTATTTGTGCATGTTTAAATGTCGTAGGCTATTTTCTGCTTTTCTTTTAAAAAGATGAACAGTTAGAGGTAAAGATGGAGAGAGACACTAGTATCAGCATCATGCATGGACGGAATTTCCTTATTGCAAAGAAAAATAAAGTTATCTGCATTAAATTGGAAGGGGACATTTCCCCTTTAACAGTCTTTCAGGTGGTTTATAAATGCTGATATTAAGGTAAGAAAGCACTCCAAAAGAGGGTTTTTAAAAACTCCTTAACTGCATGTGGATGGAAATTGATGAAAAAAGTCTGGCCAGCAATGAGGTTGTAGTATCTGATGGCTCGAGTCCAACAGATAAACCAATCCTGCCAAACATCAGCATTTATAAATCAACCTTAATGTGAACAAGAGGGTCTTTAGCAGATGTAAAGTGAGTTTTAAAAGCCTTACCTTTCTAGATGCAAGATGAAAGACTTCTACATGATGCTTGCACCAGATCGAGTACAGGTTACATGCTGAGATATACTCCAGACAGCTTGGTTTACAGAAAGTATACACAACAATGTCATGAGATATTGGTATAACAACACACCATGTTCCTACGATCCACAAGGTCGACAAGTGAGCATATTTGGAGCAACCAGTTACACTGTGGATTAGAGTGCTGGACTTCTAGAGTGAGCTTCTCATCCTTCATCAGGCTCCTCTCCTATCCAGTGAAAATAAGCTTTACCTACTTTCCTCGAGCTCACCTTTTGTCTTTTTTTTCCCTCATGTTTTAGTCTTCTCCACAATCATACTTAAAGCCAAAGGACATCAGCAAATTTTCACAAGTAGAGGAATTTCTCTCTCTTCTCCATCCTTCCACCAACCAATCAGCAGATGGTTATCTACCTTGAAGGAGATGGCTTGAGCTGATATCATTTCAAGCTGGATTTCATGCACACTGTGGTGATGATATTCTGGATCTGCTCTCTGGAATAGGTCTTTGTAACTTGATAACAGTTTTCATTCCCAATTTCCTAAAAAAAAAAAAAAAATGTTAAAAAAAAAGGGAAAGACATAGAACACAAGACAGCATGCAAAAGCTATAATCTCTAGGGCAGAAAATTAATGTAAGCAGACAAATTACAAATTATTTACATTTTAAAAAAAAATAAGAGAGTTTATTTGGAAATGAAGACAATACACAAAAAACTGCCTGAATTTTTTTTTTTTAAATTTTAAAAAAAGTCTTAGCAGTTTGCTTCCTACACATTGTCATCAGCTGAGAACAGACATACGGTATAAACAAACATTTAGAGTGAATAATCACGAAGGTAGAAGTGCACTTTTCATATACAGATGAAACAAACAAAACTTCCAGACAGTGGTACCACTGCTGCCACCATCTATCTCTGCACATTATTTGTTTGGTATAGACCATGACCAAAATGTTTGAGGGCAGATCTATCATCAAACTACTAACATAACATTGTACACACATAGTATACAACCAGAAAAAATAATATAAATACTGTTAGCAATCTAACTTCAAAACATAATATTCTTTAATTTGAAATACGATAATTTGTATTTTACATCAAAACTACATTACAAATATTATATATTATAGTAGTACTATGAAAAAAAAATTTTTTTGTAAAAATCAACAAATTTTAAATAAAATGTATTTATTTTATTCTTGAAAAATAAATAAATTAATTAAAACAGTGTATGTATGTATGTATGTATGTATCCAGATAAGGGAGACACTCTAAATTTGTATTCCATTTTAAATGTTATGTGGAATTACACAACCTTTCTTCATATATTAACTAATAATTTAATCTTATGACCAATGATAGAACAGCAAAATTATCATATTACAAAGTTTTTCACGCTTTACATTTACAGGATTTGTTTGTTTTAAGATTGGCTAATTTCTGTCTGTACAAACAACAGAAATGTAATGGATGATAGAAGTAACTGGCAGCATCAACATGATCCAATTGCAAACGAAAAACCACATCAGGCAGGACTATAACTGAGAACTCCTTTGAAGCAAATATGACTGCTGCAAGTGACATGCAACAGATGCTGTTATACTTTATACATGCCACCTGCAGTAATTTTAATTTATTGATAAAAAGGTTTTCATATTCATGTAACTCATTTAAAAAAAAAACCTTCATTTATGCAGTTTTCAACTTGAAAATGGTAGTTAATTAAATATTTTAATTCAAATACAAAATACGAAGGAATTAAATATTAGTGTGTTTTCTGTCTGGTGTTACACATAGGATACAAAACAAACAAAACAATTAGAATAATTCTATTATGATTTTCTTTCTTTTTCTGTTTCTACTTTTCATAAATTGATCTCCCAGGTGAGTAATGGTTGTTTCCTTATACCTGGAAAATACTTCAAAGATTTGCCATAATGCCAGTCCCTTGGGATAAGGATCCAATTCACCACAAGCTAAAGTATCACAAAGATTAGTCACAAGAAGTGTCTTGTCACAGTTTCTCCTATTCAATTTTTGTTTTTCAAATTTAAAGATCCAATAGTCCTTGAAATCTGGAGATATCCAATAAACTACCCACACAATCTATCGAGGACTCCCAGTGCACAATATTCCTTTCTTTTCAGTCTAACATGACACCTCTGATAGACAGAGTTTTATACTCTGGAGGTTGGGAAACCTCCAAATATTTTAACTCTTTTAATACTCTATAGTTTCTCCCTCATCAATTCATCTCCCCTGCTGCTTCCTGCTGAAGCAGTCTGTACCTGGATTTACATACAAATCATGCCTCACATAAAAAAAATTTTAAAAATAACTGGAGGCAAGTACATATAGTGTGGGAAGGGTGTGGATTGTCCAATGAATGTCTCTGCTAGTTGTTCTACTGTTTGATGACATTTAAATTTTACTATCCTGTCTGACTACCTTTTTCTTTTCTTTCTTTCACTACATGTTTATGACCTCTAAGACCCGGAATTTTCACCTTTCGTCATCATTAATAAACTTGAATAACTGATAGCTTACAACAATATATTAACCACTGTGGCATCTGCTAAAGGATCTTCTGTCACATCATCTGATCAACTTAATTAGCATATGCAGCTCAAATCAGACCAAAGTCTAAGAGAACACAGGTTCTAATGAAGTGGCCAGCCAGTGTATTTTAATATACCTGGATATGATACAACTAGTTAAACAACAACAACAAAAAAAAAATCCTGATTTTAGAGTTTTTCTGCAAAATAGGTGTTCTTCAAAATAATCATATAAATCTACCTCCATAACTCAGAATATATTTTAAAAGTACCCCATTTTAATGCAGAAAAGCCATTTTACTAATACTGTTAATCAGGAAAATTCCATTATGAATAAGCTGCATTTTGAACAGTATATTTAAATAATTATGCTGTGATGGAAGAGATAGAACCCTGCCCAGCCGGGAATAGTTACAGAAGCAGCAAACGTATGGCCTTCGTGAAGTTTTCCTTCTTAAGACACCACTTTAAGAAAACGAACTGGCTACTACGGTAAAGCCGGTCCGCCGTTTCTCTTCATTGGTTGTAATAAAGAGTAAAAGCAAATTAGAAAAACATCAGAGGCCCCCCCTCCTTTATTTTTGGACTGTTTATTTCAATCTCCAGATGAAGTCAGTGGGTAACTAAAAAGGGTTTCGTGGTGTTTAGGATTGTCAGCATGTGAAACAAAATACCAGCCAAAAGTAAATAAATAACTAAAGGAGATTAAGTTATTATCGAAACACTGACCAGACATGTTGGGAGATCTTATAGTTGCGAGGGTTATGTATTCCAGAAAATATAAGTTATACTGCAATCTTTATTTATAACACCGGGTTTTTAGAAGGTTGCCCTTTTTCCTCTAACGCAGAGAGTGGTCAACATCTCGAATGATTGGTAAGCAAATATTGCTAGAGAATTCGTTTTTTCTTGCATGTTTAGATTCCCCCCACCACACACACAGACAGAGTATTATAATTATGCAAACAGAGAAAAAACTAGATATAAAATGCAAATAATATAGGATAGAACCACATCTCGTGTGTAATGATGAACTGATCTATAACACAGCCATGTGTTGATTTATGTGCACTGTGATTGGTTGTCATGCGAGCAGTCAGAAGGTGTCACACCTGCAAGAGGACTACAAAAGCATAAGCAGCATGATATCGCTGTAGTGTGGTGAATATCATGGCGCCCAGACATGAATGTACAGAAATCGAAGTCTGAGCTAGTGAAGGCTGCTCCATGTACCATATTGTGGCCCATCTTCAAGTCTGAGCTGCTGCTGCATGCAAGACATTCAGAAGGATACGTGAAACTGGCACTGTTGACTATAGACATGGTCAAAAACAACCAAACTCTCCCAAAAAAGGTATATTAAGTACCTCGGGGTACGTTCTGCGAGCCAGTAGAGATCTTGCGAATAGCCTACAAGCAAGTATTAACATTTCTTCAAGAACAGTAAAATAAACACTGGTGTGAAGTGGTCCCAGTGGGTGTGTAGCTGCCTGAAAATATTTGTTAAGGAGAGGCAACCAAACAGTGAAGCAGAAATGAAACAGGTGGATAACCAAACCTGGAAAGTGAGATGAATCTGAGCTTGTACTGTTTAGCAATAAACAGCAGCAATTTGTTCAAAGGCAGACCAGAAAGTGGTATTACAGTCAGTGTACAACAGCTACAGAGAAGCATGGGGATGAATCAGTACAAGTGTAGGGCTGTGTAGCAGTCAAGGGTATCGAAGACTTGCATCAAAATGAACATGTACTGACTGCCGACAGATACAGGCAGGCTCATATCCAGCATGCCATTCCTTCAGGAAAACATCTCATGGTGAGGGGGATTCATCTTCCAACATGACAATGATCCCAAGCACATAGCCAATGCATTTAAAAAACTATCTGGCATGTAAAGAAGCTGATGGAACCCTCATAAAACTGCCTTGTCCTGCATAAAGTCCTGATATGAATGTCACTGAGGCTATATGCAGTTGCATGGCTACTGAGAAAATCAATCAGCAGCCAAACACCTTTGCTGAATTGTGGAAAGTGCTACAGAATATTTAAAACATTCCAGTCATACACTGATAACCTAAGGGCCCACATACCAAATACTGATTCACTGCACAACATATTTTTTCTATTTTTGTATATTTTCTGTAATAATGTTTTGTATATGTATTATATAAGTCTTTCAGTTTCAATTATATTATTTGAGCATATCCTGTGCGTTTGTGTTTTTCCATATTATTTGCAATACCACATGCATTATCGTTGTTAAATAGTTGGATAATATCACGCAAAATTAATTACTCTGTAACAATATGTGTTATGAGGGCCAGAGCTGCTGCAATTGGCAAGCTTTTCCCTGATCATCAACGGCAACAAGCAGCAGCCACCTCCATTTGTCTGCTATTTGGATATGGTTGACTGTACATACAGTTTCCAATCCTCATTTCTCTTTTACAACAGGTAATGTTTAAATAATTACTAAGCTTGACTGTTTAGAACCAGTGTGTGTGTGTGTGTGTGTGTGTGATGTTTTAGGTAACAGCAGTAAGGAAGCACTCACTACTCATTATGAAGACACTAATAATTAGCATTTTTCTTTTGGGTTTCATCTTAGAAGAGCTATAAAGTGTCATGGGGAAAGCCAAGAGACTCAGGAAATTCTATGTAGAATTTTCTGAAGTAACATGTGGAAAATCCTTGCTAGAAATTTCCGCCTGCTCAAAAATCATTTTCATGGATGTTTTTTCTTCGGAGTAACAAGTGAGTAAACCAGATACTTACATGCACAATGTAAGAGCATGTACATCCAATTTTTTTCCCCCGCAATAAATGCCTCTTATTTACACATCCTGGACCATATGGAACTCCATGAACAACGTCAACTGTTCACAGAATCTGAAAAAAGGGAGGAAACAAACTATTATTGTGGAGAAATCTTAAGTGGAAACTTCTTTGTGAACACTGCAAAAAATAACTGATTCCAAAGCATACAACACTAACTAAGGACAGGCCACTTTATTAGAGCAAGACTTCTTGCTCGTTGTTTTGTTCTGAAGCCGAGATCTCTCTCTCAAATCTGTCATACAACTGAGGTTTACATCAGACTAAAAGAAATAATTGCTCGAGCCACTTCTCCATAGTCTACTAAAAGGCAGGTGTCATTTACTCGTTTGTAACAAGTCAACATTCATACAGCATCGTTAAAAATTTCAGGTAAGGATAAATACTCTTTTTTTTTGCCCATAGCTCCTAGAAAAGTTATAAATGCCAACCCCCCCCCCAACATTTTCCCCCCCTGTCACATTCCCTTTTTGCACAATTGAGTTTTCTGCTGTTAACTGTGCATATATTTAACATTAATTATCTCTTCCTCTTTTGAGACAAGAACAACAATAACAACAATGGGGGGTGGTGGTGGTGTTTGGATTATCTACTATTGGTTAATACAGTACTGTCTACCGACAGCAGCAGCATTTCAATTTCATCAATTTATCGACTTTGCTTCCCGTCTTTCATCAAACACTCTCTCGAGATGATGAAGTGATGGCAGGCAGGCAGGCACACATACTGCAGTTGTCTTGTCGGGGTTCTCTTAAAAGTGCTTTGAGTACTTCCTTTCTTTTGAAGCCGTTCTCAAAACTATACCTTAAGGTTTCGGTTTTCATTCCTTTTTAAATTCCATCCCAAAAAAAACCCATCCATCCACAGTTGGAATTATACATAGCAAAAATTAATAATAATAATAATAATACTAATAATAATACTACTAATACTACTAATAATAATAATAATAATACTACTAATAATACTAATAATAATACTACTAATAATACTAGTAATACTAGTTTTAAAAAATTAGTTTTCGAATTCGTTATTTAAAACATCACCAAAATTAAAATTTAATACGATTTAGAACAATTTTTCTTTCATCTGTTTATTATTTTTTATTAATTTTTTTTTAAATGAAAAGCAGTCGGGGCGGGCACGTGACCCAGATTAATTAATTTTCGCGCGCGCGACGCCGCGGTCACGTGATTACGTCAAAAAAAAAAAAAGAAAGAAGAAAGAAAGAAGCAAGCCGCCGGAATCACCAGACACCGGGAGTTAAGTACCCGGCCCCTTTTTGGATCGGAAGGAAAGAAGGAAATCGCGTTTGGAAGAAGAAACGTTGCTCACCTCCCCCAACCATTTTAGAACCAGTAAACCATCTCGATAGCGCCGAGGTTTAATGCCGGCTCCCTGCCCCCCCCCCTCCACCGAACGCTGCCAAACGAGAGAACGCACGCGCGCGCGCGCACACAAAGATGTCTTCCATACACGACACCGCCTGCCGACACCACACACATATATATATACTTATAGTAGCAGTAGTAAAGAGAAATATAGTACAAAATATATATTATTATTATTATTATTTTTTTTAAATGTCCCGGAGAAAAAATTATCGAAAAAAAAACTCCCTTTTTTTTTCTTTTTTTTTTTTTTTCTCTCTTTTCCTGTTTGTATATATTTTTTTCTTTTTTTTCTCTCTCTCCCGAGTCGAGAGGGGTAAATTTCGTAAGGATTTACCGTGCGGGCCGGCGAGTTCAGTCAAAATTGTTCCTGGGATCTGTGCGAAAGCCGCCACGAACGCCAATATGGAGTCGACGGGCGAGCCGCGTTCCATTGAATAATTAACCAGGGCTGGCTCGCTCGGCCTCCAATGCTAGCACCCCCCTCTAGGAGAATTCCAGCCCCCCCCCTCCCCCTCCTCCTCCTCTCCTCTTCCTCCCTTCTCTCCTGCCGCTGTCTGACACAATGACTAATGTGAAGCGCGGTGCGCGTCTCGTCTCCGGCGTAATGTTGTTGTTACCCGCGCCGTCTTGCAGAAGGAGCCGCCTGAACATCGTCCGCCTTGCGGCTGGCTGATTTAATAAACCTCTCGGTCGTCCATTTATCGAACCCCCCCCCCCCGCCCGCCGCCAATATCAGCATATTTTATTGATCGCGTGGCTAATAACGTGAGCCACTAACGGGGAAGGAACCACGCCGCCATCACCACCTCCGCCGCCATCATCACCATCACCACCTCCAGTATACGTTAAACTTTGGGACGGCTTCAACTATTCTCTGTTAACAGACCAGCAGCGAGTGGGGTGGCTCGTGCTCTTGATTTATTAGGAGTTAGAGGGGGAGTAGCAGAATTAAAAAAAAAAAGCTTTCGTTATAAACCGCAGCCGTGAGTGATGACGAACAACAATGATATCGGTTAAGTAAATATAGCGTTCCACAGCCGCCATCTTTGACTGCCCGTCCGCGTCTCTCTCTCTCTCTCTCTCTACCTCCCTCCTGCCCCGGGTGTATTCAGTCAGCGGCTTCGTCGAAAATTTCCACCCGCCGCCGTCAGAGAGAGAGAGACGAACAAACGGCACACGTTTCCTCCCGTGAATGTCAGGCATTATCCCTAATAAATTTATCCGGCGCCCCGACACGGCAGAAGTAGGCCACTCTCGCCCGACGACATCCACGGCTCGATCACTCCGCACCTAACCAGATCCAGAAGACCGAACCACTCCCAGGAACTACTTTTTTTTTACACGCGCAAACGATCGTCTCCTTTGTTTTTTTTTTTTTTTTTTTTTTTTTTCTCTTTTCTTTTTTTTTCTTTTCCGAATTACGAAAGAATCCACTAAGTTCCTGCAAAACCGCGATCAGGAACCAACCCCCCCCCGGTCAGCATTAACGTGAAAGATCGGGAAGTTAACAGTTCGAGAGATGATGCGCCAAAAAAAATAATTCGCCGCCATCGTTTGGTAAATGGCCGGCGGGAGGGGAGTGGGGAGAGATGATGGGTGCTGAGGTAAGGAGAATCTACTCCTCTACTCCGCCGGTACACCTTGTCTCTCTCCCTCCTCCCCCCCAGGTGAACATTCCTCTCACCGTTGTCTGATGGGGGCGTGGGAACGTTTCTGAAAACTAGAGAGGTGGTGTTCCGGGAAGAGGAAGGGGGAGGGCATCTGTAGGCAGGGTAGGTGACATCACGGCATCGCACTAGTGCCTGGTGCAGCATCCGAGGAATCTTAACATCCGGGCACTAGACTCTTGCCGATCTAGGCCGATGTTGCCTACATATTTGGAACGGGCCCAAATGACATATTTCTCTCCTCTATTTGCGTATCTGATGGATGCCGGTTGTTGCGTTTCTTTCCTCGGTTGGTTGTAGATTTTTGGATAAAACTGCCTCCTCCTCCTCCTTATCCTCCCCCGGGGGGGGGGGGGGTAAACAGATGGTCATCAAACGGGAGAGATGGGTGGGTGGGCAATGACGGATGATATGTGTCCGGCTCCCTATCTCTCATTTATTTATCTACTCCAAGGACCAACGATAATTTAACTTAGATCTGTTATCCCTGCAGATCTCCGCCAACCATTTGTTTCACTTAGTTAAGTATTTGGTTTAAAATCCAGTCTATATAAATAGCCCGCGGGGTTCGAATCACCGGACCGGGATTAACCGCGCGGAGTGATACCTTGGGATGGAGAGAGCGGCGGTGCGCGATTTTCTTGCTACTTTTGGGAGCTGGGAGACGACGGGTTGAATGAACCCTCCTGTAGGTGAACTGGGGAGCATCTCTGCCAACCGGTCGATATGTGTAAATAAAAACAAAATTTGTTGTTGTTGTTGTTGTTTTTTAATGGCGGTGTTGGGATCGATCTTTCCATCCATCTTCTTCGATTTTCAAGCCCAACGTGTAGGAATCCTGAGGCGATCAAGATAATCCACTCGGACATCTAATTTATAAGCCTAAAACAGCCCCTAATAGCCTTTGTTAGGGTTTCCTCGCCGCACACACTCCCCCATACCGAATGATGGGGGCCTCCTCAGCCCTTTCGGAGAAGGGGGTTGCTTGAATCAGTTAGGGAGGGCGAGAAGGTGAATTGAAGTTTGTGGGTTTTTTCTCTTCTCAAAGGAAAGAGAAATGAATTAATCGAGTAACCGCTCGCGCGAATCTACTTAGATCTGTTCGTGAGACAGCCAAAAAGAGATCGCCATATCTCCGGAGTCGCTGCCCCCCGTCTACAGCACCACCTAGCGGATTATAAACAGAACTTTAAAAAATTTTCAACAAGGTGCTACTGGTGTATTATCCTTTTCTTTCTTTTTTTTTAAATTACTATATCTTTTTTTTACCCTGTCGGCCCCTTTCCCACCGTTCGTTTGCCGAAGATGACAATCAGCTGTTGATGGTTTCTTCTATAGTGGTGTCGTTAGTTACGGAGAAATCAAAAATAAATTTAATAATACTAATAATAATAATAATAATAATAATAATAATAATATAATAATAATAATAATGCAGTTAATCGTGGGATTAATGCAGAGCTTCCCTTATTATAGCTAGCAGCTCTCTTGTTCGTGTAACTTTGCACGAGAATGCGATCGACAATTTTCGAGCAATAGCCAACAGACATCGGAGAGATATCAAAATATAGAAAGTTATATAACTAGACGGCAACTTTGAATATTTGAACACGTTCCCCTCCCTCCCAGAACAAAAAGGCATTTATTTATAATGTGTTAATGATGACCATAAAAAACAACAACAACAATTAACCACTGAGCACTTAGATGTTCTGTGAAACCAGTAATTTCTGTAAAATTGGTACTACATGATCTAATTGATTCTTTTTTTGTGTGTGTGTTCCTTAAATTCGATATATCGTTAATAGGATGGGCTTTTTCCTCGTAGTCGTACACAACAACGATATAAGGGTGTTCGAATTAAACCTGGCTCCGATACCATTACGGTGGTGCTACTGTATTTCCGTCGGATTTCACTTGAAAACACTTTTAAACTGATTTGTGTGCACAGTCAACCGGGCTTCCCTGCCTAGTTACGGCACTGATGACGCGACACATCTTTTTCTTTTGCGATCACTCAGGGATGCGTTGCACCGTCGTTACCCGCACTGTGGCCCAGTGCATCCGTCTTCAGCAGTGGTTTATTCTTCCGACTTTTCCTTGTAACTCTTGGTTCTTCTGTCTGAGTGCCCACGCAGGCCACTCCCCAGCAGCAACTGGAGCAATGCAGGTAAAGTACCTTGCTCAAGGGTCACAACAATGTGCCAGCAGCGGCAATCGAACCCAGGACCCTAAGGTCCCGAAGCCAACACACTCACCACTGAGCCACATTGCCTACGTGACATATAACGCTTTCCACGTTTAATGCCATGTGTATACTACCTACGCTAACGGCGAGTTCCCAGTAAAAAATTATTCCTGTAATTTAACAGGGGCCAAAGATCGAACCCCTGTCGCCGCGACTACGTTATCACCGGTATAAAGTGGGCGCGGCCAGTGTCACCGCTAAAGAGTTAACCCTGGAAACCGGTCCTGCCGGTTGGAAATCCCTACCAAGTTTCGGGCTTACAGTGGAGCGTACTTCATGCCTTTCTTCGGTTTATTTCTGAATTTTCCAAATCTACATTAATTTCTGGGGATATTTTGGGATAATCTTCATGCCTATAGCTTTGATGGATGATTAAACGTGGCTGTGTCTGCTTCATTTATCTATCTTAACCGTTATCCTTTACAACCGACTCAGGGTTGTGCTATTATTATATTATTATTATTATATTCTGTTTGTTAGAGCAGCGAAAAGATAAAGTATCAAGTCGAATGTACATAGCGAGCGCTCGGTCGTCTTTAAAGCCACCCGCTGTGCTACTCTACTCTACAGAGAGCGGTGGGTCTTGGACGTCACGTCTCCCAGCCGCTCGTAGAGTTTCCAGGAGACCCTTAAAACTGCTGCTGATGCGCCGGTATGGTGCTGTGGGTTACTCCGCAGGGATTAAAGGCGGGCGGCCAGCTAAGGGAATTGCTGAGGGCAGAATTTGTGGGGAACATGCGCACGCACGCACAATGCGTGTGGCAGTTAGACGGAGTACAGAGACAACGTCAGGTGATCAGGTCAGGTCAGCTGACCACCGCAACTGAACAGGTGCGTCAGAGGACGGCGTGCGGTGATTCGACTGGGATGGACATCTCGGATTGTTACCCTCCAGACCAAGCTTCTGCTGGCGGTCTCAGCTCCAGATCTCTACTGTAACCTAGCGCGTGGATCTAGCAACCCCGTTTTTTTTTTTGTTTTTTTTTTTTATTGGCACTCAAAACTTTTTTTCAAAAAAAGAAAATAAAAATCTGTCAGAGAACGCGTTTGGTTTGGTGCTTAAAACCTCTGGAACCAGGTCTTTTGAAAATAATGACCAAAGAGGACAGGATGTGGCTTGTTTTTGGTTTTTCGCATAAAGTTGAATTTATAAACAAATTTCTCCTCGACACGTCACGCCACCGCCATACCAGACATTTCGAGACCCAGTTTCCGCCCAGACAGATCCCTCGTGCGACGAGAACAATGCAAGACTCCAAAATAGCTCGGAGGACGAAGTGGAAGCATTTGACCCAATGCTTGTTTTAGATACACTTACTACGCCGCTTGTGGATTCTTCCTTTAAAAGTGCTATTT
The DNA here is from genome assembly GCA_018389105.1 of Nautilus pompilius. NCBI lineage: Eukaryota > Metazoa > Mollusca > Cephalopoda > Nautilida > Nautilidae > Nautilus > Nautilus pompilius. The sequence goes on along the minus strand of JACATO010000961.1, from coordinate 455,184 downwards.
TTACGTGTAAATTGTGACTAATATGGATTACCAGGAGCAAATACAGTAAAATAGTTAACACAAACCCCCTTATATCTCGTGAGCGACCTGACAATTATCTCCCTTGTTAGAGAAATCAGTTAACGGGAGGTTACTTACCACGGCTAATACACTCACCCCCAACCCGTATTATAATTACTAAATATTTTCTTTTTATAGCACTCTCTAAATAAGATTTCCTTTCATGAATTATAAACTAATGGGGCCACGATACTTATATATATGTGCAGGAATAATTACCACATAAAGCGTCTTTTTTTTTAAAAAAAAGGTATTTTTGTTTTAATCTATGCAATAATAGATTAAAAACGATAAAAATAAACGAACAAATAAATATCTACTGAGGTTTTCAAACGAAATGCAATATATATTTTTAAAATATTCAGCTCAAATGTTTCACCCAGTAAACTACATCTTTAAACGCCATTTTAAGTTCTTTTTTTTATCTAGCCGTGTAAATGTAATGTAAACACGAACTTTACTCGTCTTTACTAAGCACAACTTGAACCTTCGCTTTATGTATTCAGATATTTTATCTTTAAAATAAATCAGATAAATTTATTCAATCATTTATTCACTTTGATGTTCCATTGTTTCTTCCTTTCTAAATCTTGGAAAAAGATAATTTTAAAACCTAAAAATAAACAAAGTAGCAAAAAAAAAAAACTTTTGCAATTTCTAAATGATTTTATGTTATTGGTGTTCTGCTGATTATTATTATTATTCTTATCAAAGGAATTTTTTAAAAAAAAAACAGAAACAAAGGGAGATAAATTATATACATATACTAAAACTATAGTTTTTATAAAGTGATCTCCCCTCATTGTAGATCAATTTTACAAATCCACAAAGATTAACCCGTTTGCTAACCTAATACATATTTAAGAAGTAATGAAGCAAGATCTGGCGTTTTATTATCTATCTGCAGCTGATAGATAAAATGATGTATACCCGTACATTGAGAATATTGATTTAATGTTTCCAACTGGTAAACTGACAGGTGAGAAGATGGAAGGAAGACCGACTTCGGATATTTGTTCTCTTATATCTACTTAGAGAAGAAGCAAAACAAGAAAGAGGAACAGGATCTATGAATATGCGTGAAACAGAACTGCAAGGCAATCGGTGATGTCCGGGCTTTTCCGATGGTTCTTTTACTGGACATGCAATTAGAAAGCTGGACGCTGATTGGCCAGCACGATCAAGCGGGGTGGGAGGAGGCTGACTGCAAGCGCGCACTGGCCAATGTAGGAAAGAAAGCTGTTTGGATTTGCCGAAGGCAGCGAGGCATTGTTATCTGTCGCCGAAGGTTAGCGCTCACAATAGATACGTAGTCGAGAATGTATTTCTTTCCTCTGTTGAGAACGCGGTGTTTATGGAGAAGTTAGCTAATCTGTTTCGCTTTAAGGCTGAAACCAGGGCTTTAAAATCAGCCATCACTTCCGGTGTCGAGGCGTTATGCGGAGACCGACTCCCTCCCCCAGTTTCTTCGTTCTGGTCTGGTTCGTCGTGTGTTGGAGAGATCGCCGTGGTTTCTACTTACGGTGACACGCTAACCCTAACCCCCCCGCGATTCCAAGCCCCATTGCTCGTGACCTTTCAGCTCAGCCCCAACCCAGGCGCGCACCGGTCGAAGAGTTCTCTGTTGTTATTGTCATCAGGTCCCCCCGGGGAAGGCCGAGTGGCAGGTAGGTAGCCACCCTCCCACGGCCCGCCAGGTGGGGATACCCTTCCAGAGATGTAGTTCTGGATGCTTGCTTCCTCTCTTTTTTTAAATAACTGTATGCCTTGACCTTGCTCCGTCTGAAGGTCACGAACAATGGGCGGTGTGGTGGAATAGCAGGCAACTGCAGCGACGAGGGAGGTATGCGAGGATCGATGCTATTCCGGTCGCCAGCTCCTTTGGGGCTCGCGTCTTTCTCGTTTTTTTTGTTGTTTTTGTTTTGTTTATTTTTCTCTACCAGAAAATGTTACACTCGTTCTGGACGGCTAGCATCTGATATAATCCAGGAACCACCATCTCAAATATCAGCGAAGCCAGCCCATCCCCAAACGTGCTCGTGTGCATCCCTTCACCGACAGCTCTCAGTGAGATAACGGCCCAGCCGACTGGTAGGCGGAGGGTTAAGCAGACGCGAAACACTTCTGGGCGATCCCTAGTAAATGGCAGTCAGCTGATCTGCCACCCACGGGTCCGACCCCTTGACAGCTCCAGGGAGGGAGGTGGTACTTGAGAAGTTGTAAAAAAAGCTGGATATGATATAATAATAATAAATAATAATAATAATAATAGTATACATAATAATATATAAACAAAGACTAAAATAACATAAGAAAAAACAACTAGAAATCACAAACAATGATCCAAGTGATCAAATGATTTAGACATTTCCAAGTGTTATCATTTTTTCAATTTTCTTTTTTATTTATATATATATATGTGTGTGTGTGGGTTTCTGTAGTACATCGACGTGAAAATTAAATTTTGCCAAACTATCAGATAGAAAACTGCAAAATGCTGTAGTACACAAGCTTCAACGGTAATAAATGAATAGAAATCTGAGTATATGAAACTTAAGACATGCGCTGAGCAAAGAGGGTGTTCAATGGCTGCTTCTGAAGTGCATAAAATAACCCAAGTAGAAGCTGTTATATCACAACAGGAAAAATACTAGATTAATGGTGATGGGGCAACAAGGGATGGGAAATAGTTGGCAATAAAATTGAAGTAAATGATTTCAAAAAGTTGAGTTCAGTTAAACATCAAAATGGCAATGGCAGGTTTGATATCAGAAGTGAGATAACTTAGGCCAGACTATGAACAGCCTAATGAATTTCTGTATGCTTAAAGCAAAGCTAGACAGTTTAAAGATGGGGATGATGTTGATATGGCTAATTATCACTTATAGAGGTGAAGGCACTGAAAGAGGAGAAACATTAAGGTGGCAGAAATATTTCTCTGTTATTGTCTGCAGAGTGCATTAAGGATGAAAAAAAAAGGTATGATGATATTGGAAAGAGTTCTTTTGCTGTGCCAGTGGTACAGAGATGACAACTGCCACATCTTGTCATCCTCTACATCTCAGTGACTGTGAGCTCAAGAAATACACTGATGGTCAAAGCCAAATGTGTTGTGCAAGATCAGGTTGGGATGTAAATCATGGCTATATAGATGCAGTTATAGTGTGTGAAATTAGGAATAAGATTATAGCTAGGTATGACCACCTATATATCTTAAAAACTACTAGGTTAATGAAAATTGGACCTGTTCCATTAACCAGAGCACAGACTGAACTTTCATTTGGATGCATATGTTACAGATATATCATTTTTTCGTGTAAGTACAAAATAGCTTCACAAATAAATGAAGTGTCATGCCTTCTCAACAAGACAGAAAAATTAATTTAACTGTTGTAGAAAAGCTGGGCACGTTTCACTAACACATTATTATAATGTGACTACTGTGTAATTACCTTAATCTACATATTAAAAAACATGGATGAGAATACATGCTGGCCACACAACTGCAGTGCAAGCAGCAGCTGGTCACAGTCTTAAAGATGATTTAGAAAAACAGTGCAATGACAGCGTACAATGATATTGTAAACTGACTCGGTGAAGTTAGATCCATAAAACTAAAGTGCAGGTGATTAGTGACTGTTTAATTTTCCTTTATTTTTTCCTCTCAGAGAGAGAAATAGAGTATTTCCTTGGCAGTTTTTTTTTCTTCAGATCACATACTGCATGATTGGTTTTCTTCCTATGTGTCGCCAACATTGCAACAGAGTAAAATTACTTGTTTTTCTTTTTTGTTCTTCTATTATACAGATTTATGTTTGCCAGGTTTGTTCAGTATGTCTTGGCTTGTGCTGTCGTGTTGTTTAGTTCCTACACTGCAATACATCTACTCATCAATTGGAGGAATGCTTGAGTTTATAGCAGATTTTGATTGTTTTGGTCTCAATAATTGCCCAACCCCAACTTTCAAATTTCAATGAGCTCCAGTAACTGTCCTGGCACCAATTACAGCCAGATACCATTACAGCGGTGCTATTTCAGTTGGGATTTAACTTATGAGCAATGATAGTTCCATGTTTTTCTTAGGCGACAGTTTGCTAGGCTCTTGTTAAGTTACTAACAGGAAAGTGTACAGGTTGAATTAAAAGTAAATCAATCTATACAGAAACAACCAGTTTTTAAAATTGTTTTTGTTGTCATCTGATGATTCAGTAAATCTGGAGGGAGTTTAAGAAAATGTATATGAAGTTTATTATTTGTGATTTAGCTAAGTAACTGTGTCTATATATATGACTGAAAAAAAGGAGGAGGAATCTGAAACGAGTTTCCAGCTGCCTTCAATAGTTTGGAAAGCATTCCTGTTGAAAAGGCAGAAAGAAAGGGTTGTGCTGATGCTTTATACAGATGGGCTGGTTTTCATAACACTGCATAATGGGAAGTTTCTAAGTTGATAGAAACTCTCTTCAGATTCCATACACACTTCAGATTTAATCCTATTATATATATATATATAAACAGCTCGGCAATAGTGATAAAGAGAAAAACGACTTAATTCTATTACCTGTGAATATCAGCATAGCTCTGCTTTATTCCCATCTGTCATTCTCAGATGTCAGATTGCATTGCCTAAAACTTAGGCGTTAGTTTGTGTGTTTAACCCTGTCTTCTGCTGTTTTAGATGCCACGCCACTGTCGTAACTTAACTGGTTATGTTGATGTTTACTTGTCATCTCAAAATGTTAAACGTGATGAGTTTAAAACAAAAGAAAGCAATGGTGTCACACTCCAGTGTTGACAATTAAAGTTAAAGTTTTGTCATCTATTATGAGTGAGTTCTATTCTCACATATCTGGGTGTAAGCAGCCCGCCATACTTAACCCTCTGATACCAACCAGACATTGGTTTAAGGAGGGTGGCATCAGAGCATTGGACAGGTTCTGAACTGGATCTTTTTTTTATTTTAAGTTAAAACTTATGGAGTTTTTCTTCATTTAAACCTCAAAGTAGCACTCAATGATGAACCTTACATTATTTGGAAAATTATACATTTATGTAAGATTTTTTGTCCCCTGCTCCTCTCTCTCTCTCTCTCTCTTCTCTCTCTTTCTCACAACATTTTGCGTAAATTTAAATTCATTCACCCAAAATTTGATGTGGGATGTGTGAATTTAATAATGTGGATTATAAATTATTTATTCAATGAAAGATTACTATAATTATTATCAATAACAATAATAATAAAACTGTTTATACTATTTTTTTCTTGGTTAAAAGTTCCTGTTTTTAAGTCAATGAAACTAGAAAGCTTACCCTATATATATCACCTTTTTATTGCCACCATCAAAATCGATGGCAGCCATTTTTGACCAAAACCAAGATGGCATCTAGATAATTGCAAAAACACATTGTATTGGCCAGTCAGTCTGTTTGTTAATTGTCAGACTCAAGAGAGGTGGATGGATCTTTATTTTTTGTTTTCTTTGTTTTTCAGATATCACATATTGAATTTTTGTTTGATAAAGCCATGGACCTGAATGATACATGGGCTATTAACAATCGATATAAGACCACTCTTCAGCACAGATGCAGCCTTGACATTGACACCCCAGTTTTCTTGCCTCGTATGACGGGAATAATAGCCACCATAGGTTAGATGTGTTGCATGCTTACTGTAAAAGGCATTAATGTTGAATTTTAAATTGCCTGATTTACTACTAAAAATTTTCTAACAATCATAATTATTCCCAACTAACTATGAGTATTACATCTAATAGTAGTGGAATTCACATTCTAGCCATAACCCTCCTTCTTTTTGGGTCCTCTCCTACATTGTTAAAGAATTTCCTCCAGTGTGTCAGTATTTGAAATGCCTGTGAATTTGCAGGGCTCCCTAATTTTCATGTAAATGTCAATGTATTGCATGCTGTCATTTTGATATTTAAGAAGTTCTCCATTGCCAAATTGGTCATTTTGAAAAAAAGTTGATTGATGCAGAATGGCATCCAACACAAGCTGTATATAATTGACTCTGGCCTAATTATATGCAGTTAAAAAAAAGTCTTTGTCCACATACATTAACCACCAGCATTGCTGAACGTAACTGTTATGGTGGCAGCTCATTGATGGTGCAAGGAGCGATTAGTTGGGGTGGCATGACTGACCTTTATATGTTATAGAACAGTACCATGACCAGTTAAAGGTACATGGATGAGATCTTTGAGGTTTACACTAGGCCCATATGCTATTGCTATTGTGGATAACTTCAGTCTCATGGATGATAATGCTTGTCCACATCGTTGAAAGATTGTCTCCTATTCTGGGGCTACTGGTCTTCCATATTGAGTGGCCAGCTCCTGCAGACCTTAATCCAACAAATACATTTGGAACCTTGCAAGAATTTGGTGACACCTTCGTAGAGGAATGGGGTGATCTGGCTCAGATTACCAATCAAAGATTCATCAGGAGCAGAACCACTGATGCTTAGCTGTTGTTCACGTTAGATGACCTTTCACAAGATATTGAATGAATTTCAGAATAGGAATTTGCCATTTTAGAGCAAAATGTCAGCTTTGGCACTGTCTCAATCTTTGTTTTTGAAGTGCCTGTGTAGACTTAATGTGACTTCATTGTTTACTGATATTTTTGGCAATATGTCTCTTTAAAGTATAGTTTCTACACATTCCATCTTTGCTTTCCTTATGGTACCTAACAACATTATGAGGTTGGTGTCCTCAACAGCTTCAGTTAGACTACTCTAGCCCACCAAAAGGCTTTCTTTAACTATGTATTTTATAAATTTATTAACTTTCACAGCGATGTCATAACCAGAAGCTATTCAGATTTTTAATTTTGCTTTTACTGTCTGATGACCAGAAGAATATTTTGTAAAATTGCCAATGTTTTGAATAATTTTGCTTTGTCTTTTAGGTCTTCTGCACGCGCACATGTTTCTCAAACAGCAAAACATTGGGACTTTGAAGATTGTTGCTTTGTTCTTTTACTGTGGATGATCACATTTAACGGTTACTTCCTTGTTGCAGTTTGTATGTTGCTATAGGAAAAAAAAAAAAAATGAGGAAGAATAACAAAAAGAACTGACAGAAAGCAAAGATAAACTAAAAACATAACAAATGCTTGTTTTTCAAAACTTGCAGGCCCTGCGAGTGAATCGATGGAGACGCTGCACGACATGATAGCGGCAGGACTTAACATCTGTCGTCTCAACATGGTGCATGGCACACAAGAGGTTTGTGCAGCTTTTGAAGTGCTTGAAAATTTTTCATTATGGAGGTCAAATAAGTGACCGATGCCGGTTGGTCTTTGTAGGAACAAAAAATTATTGGTGATGTGTTATTTGAAGAGGGTTGGTCTGCGTCCCATTCATGTTCTATTTTAATAAATTTGTTATTCCAACTAATAATTTCAGTATAGTAGGTATAATTTACTGGGTTGTCCTCATCCAAATTTATTCCCATACTTGTAACTATTACTGTATATATATATATATTTTTAGTTTGTGGTATCTACTGTCTTGCAAAGAAAAAAAAAACGTATATTCTGCAATACTAAAGTAAAATAAACTTCTTGTTACTTATTTTCACTAAATCTATATTTGCATGTGCTTAAGTGGCCAGGAACTGGGGGTCAAAGGTTATAGAACATGCCCAAGAGTGCAGACAGAATTAGGGTCAGGTTAATTATGCACATCTTTCATGTGAAAATGAAGGTTGAATTTTATTGATTCATTGGTGTCACTGTGTGAATCAATCTTTGTAATACTTTGTGTTTGATGGCCGAATTAAAGATGGTAAACTTGTGGCATCACCCAAGGTAGGCATCCCACACATCAGCCTGCTTTTGCACAAGACTAGTATTTAAGGGTTTAGTGTGTACAGAATTGTGGGACAATTTATGCTGCAGGGCATCTATGTTGGGGCCATGAGCAGACAGTCTCCCTAATGCCGCATTATGTATGTTGACATTTCCTTCTCCTGTTACATTTCCAGTAGGGTGGTTACTGTAAAGTATACAGAAGATGTGGAGAGGGAAGGAGGGTTGTGGTACCAGAACCAAAGAGGCTCTGTGTTTAGCAAGGAAAGTGTTGTTATGAGAAAGTAGCACTCACTACTCTTGTGTAGAGAGTGATTTTTCAGGCCAGCAGTAGTTTGGCAATATCCTGAGGGAGGCTTTTGTGCATTGTTGCCAGAGCTTGGACCTGTGGCAGGATAAAGTATAGCTCTCAGGTCTTTTATCATCAGGCCCTGGCCAATTTATTTGCCAGCAGACCTTGAACTTCATTGACTGCCACTGGGATGAGATCACCATTCATTAGCTTACAGTGACATTTGTGACCCTTGTTGACTAGTTGCACAAACAGTTGTCCACTTAGAACCTCCTCTCCAACTAAAGATATATTTACTCTATGAATACCCATTGCCCAATTTTAAACCCCTCTCCTATATGTTGGTCATGATGATGATGACATAGATTTTGTGATCAATGCCCCACTTCAATACCAAATTGATATGTTTACAACAAGAAGTTCGCAGATAGTATGAGTGTGAACGTATATGCCAGGACATACAGTTACTTCATTAATTTTTTTACAGTATCACGAAAAACTTATTCAATGTATCAGGCAGGTGGGTTCTCAGTTTGATATTCCGACACATGTTGCTATAGCGATAGACATCAATGGGCCTGGAATACGTCTTGGAAATGTAAAACCAGTGAGTATCAGTAATCCGTTATTGGTTTAATTCATGCTACATCACCATGCTTGTCACATTAGAAACATCTATTAGGTGGGAAAAGTGAGATGCTACTTGCTCCTCACTAGATTCATCTGTCATCATCATGTATGTAGTAAAAGCTAAACAGAAAAGGAGCTGAAGTGAACCAGGTTATTGCATCTAAGTCACAGCATAATATGGTTTGCTGCTCTTTCTTTTTTTCCCCATTAAATCCTGAATAATTCTTCCATAATCTTTTCTGTATGTACCAGCTGATTTTGGAAAACAAATTGGGATGAGTCTTGGTTTTCCACTTTAGGGCTTCAGGAAAAGGGTCTCTTAGGAAAAACAAAAGCAAATTCGATAAATAAATGCATGAAATCCTACATATTCTGTTTTGTTCTTTACTGGAGTCAGTTTCACTGCCATTACATGACAAAATATTGTCGCAACACAGCTTCTTGGGGGGGCTTCTAGTGCATTCTGGAAAATTAAAAGTAGTAGTAATGCATTTGATTGTGAGAAGCAACTTGGCTAAAATGCAAGCTTTCTGCAGAAGTAGAAAAATCAAAACCAGGCTGAAGTTAAGTTTTTTTAAAAAAATCTAAATTATCCTGATTTTTAAAATTTAATTTATTTTAAGGAATTTGGCACCGACCTTTTTTTAAAATCTGACACAATTGTTCAACTGAGCAACGATGAGAAGTTCAGATCCAACATGGATGCTAGTTCACTGTACGTCGACCATAAAGAATTTATTGATAATTCTTCGGTGAACACGCTGATTGTTGTTGAAGATGGACCCCTCAGCTTGCTTGTAACGCAGAAAGGTGAGTGGGGGTCAGTTTTCTCTCCTCTATCACTGAAAGAATATCCCTGGAACTCCAGGGAATGTTTCAGCACACCACTCAGATGGGTCTCTATGAGGGCAAATGGGTCCATTTGGGTGATGTTTGGAAAATAGTCTGGTTAACAGCAATGACATTTAAGATCTTTGGATAACTACTGAGTAGAATCTGAGATTTGATTACACCCCCAGCAACTAGGGCAAAGCGGTTTTTAGGAAAAATATGTAAAATAGTGACATCTTGTTCTTTTATCTGAGACTTTGGTTAGACCTCATTTAGATTGTGCAGTCCAGGCTTCTCTTTAACTTGTTAAAGATTTTGACACTCTTGAAAATTAAGCTTCCTGGCCTTGAGTATCAGAGATCTTTTTTCTGTATGCTTGGGCCTATGAGGAGACAACCCCACAGTTTTTTGCTAGTAAGCATTGCCACTACTGCACCATGTTGGGCCTGGCACTTCTAACTTCAGAAGGTATGTCGAACTGAGTTGGTTCCTGTAGGAAATGATCCCTGACCTGCCCTGTGCATCAGAAATTATGTGCAGGTTTAACTGAAACTTTTGCAGTGTGAGAAATGGGGGTTTTGGGATCTCAAACTAGGGACTTGATGATGGGCACAGTATGCTAGGCTTCTGTAATAGAGTTGTGAATGTACAAAGCAGTTTTTCTGTTTATTTACTACACAGTATTGTTTGAAGGAATGGAGGATTTAGAATGACTTCCTTTCCCTTTTATGAACAGAATTTTGCACCAGCTAATTAACTATTCTTGGCATTGCATTATGGGAGGATTTTTTAAAATTATCAATGGATAGTAACTTTTATCTGGATGCTTCATTATCCCACCCCTGAGGTCCTATAATAAAGAAGGTCTGGGCTCCCAGTGGTCTCATTACATGCAATGAGGTTGTATGTATAATTTCTCTTTTTGTTCATAAGTATGTTTGTTTGCTTCTATTGTTGTGAGGATGAAGAGCTGTATGACAGAGGATACTAGAAAAGAAGCAGTTAGAGTATCATGGATTGAATTGTCATAGCTTCAGTATCTCTTCACCCTATAGGCCCTGACCATTTGATCTGCAAAGTGGTGGACCAAGGGGAGTTAAGCAGCAGACAGCTGCTCCATATTCCAAAGATGCTCCCACAAGAAGCTCGGCTCACTGAGAAAGACAAGAAAGACATACTGTTTGCTATTGAGCAAAAAGTTAGTATCACATTTCTTTTGTTGTTTTTTTAAAAATAAGAGCCAAGTAATTAGCCAGGTTGCAGGTATGAGACTCCCAGTCATCTTAACAATGAAGAAGCAGTTGAGTACTGTAAAAATGCACAAAGGAAATGTATCAGAATGCTACTGCCAAGGTTTGAAAGATTTGCCTCAATAAATATTTTTTTAAAAATACCCCAAAACACAGTTTTGCTACTGAAAGATGTTTACTAAGCAAGAAAAAGATTACTGCAAGTTTTGCTATATTTTGCATAGTATAGGTTATATATCCTTCTGGACTTTCTGGTAGAGAAAACGTTAATTGATATACAAATTTTCAGTGAATTCTTTTTCAGTTATCTACTGTTACAAGCATTAGATGGTTACAATCATAAATAACATTCAGCATTACTCTAAATTGTAAGCGAATGGATTAAATTCTGGCAGTCATTACTGCCAGTCAGTGTGACAATCAACCTGTCGGCAGGAATTTCTTATACTTGGTAGGATTAAGCTAAGAAGGCTTTCCAGCTCCTTGTCACAAGCAAAAACAAAACATTTTGGGCTTTTGTTTCACCAGACAAAATTTCCTGGAAAGCCACATTACCCTGATTGCCTGGCAACGTGTGATACTGACCCTCAGCTTCAGTTTGCTGATAACTACTAGTAAATATTCAGTGGTTCTTCAGACTGGTGGGTTATCAGACGTATAACTGGAGAATTGTTTTTTGTCATTATCTTTATTCATTCATTCATTAATTTGTTTGTCTATTGTTTTTTTTAAAGGTGGATATACTTTTTATCTCACTGGTGTGGAATAAAGGTATAGTTCAGGAGGCAAAGGAATTCCTTGCAAAGAATGGTGGTAAAATGAAAGTCATTGCCAAGATAGAAAACTATGAAGGAGTGAAGAAGTGAGCATGTCTTCTAAGATCTTGATAAAACAAGAGTATTTATGCCATACCTGAGCAGTGTGGTTATTCAGGGCTGAGGGCTCCAGGTGGGACTTGTATGGTGTATTTCCCTGCCATGGTTTCTCCTCACTCTTCTCCAGCCAGCAATGTGCACTTCCTCAAGGCACTCTGGTTTCCTCCCACATCTGAAAATGAAGGGTTCTAGTAAGGACCTTATATTGATTTGTTCATCATGCTGGTGACTCATAAGTAGTTCACCGTCTTGGCAGAGCTCAGCCTCCCACCAAGTTCTATTTCGGTCCTTGTCAGCAGGTTGGCACAGTACTTTCTAATACTGCACTCATCTGGTCCACATATCAACTTTCCATAATAATTTTTAATTAAAAAAACCTAATTATTACATATCTACAGTAATGAGCAGAAATACATATTGCACAGCATAATACTTTATCTATACAGCTCCACTTGGGGGCATTGGATTTTAGAAGAAAAAACTGGTGCAAGAACACAGTTTACACTTTATCTTCTAGTCAAGGAGCCCCTCATAATTGTGGGTGGGGGAGCTTAGGGTGGATGAAAGGGCCTGTTCCATCACTTCATCATTTACTTCAAGCATTAGCTGTGTATGCAGGGAGACTGCTATTTTTTTTTTTTTTTGCAAAGTCGCTTCAGCATTGATGTCCTTTCACATGGACCTGGGAGTGATTGGTTTCCGATCCAGATGCTCTGTTGTCATACTGGAAGTTGGTTTGGTAAGGGAAGACTTTCTGCAGCCATGTTAGAATTTGAACAGTATGATTGGATGATGACTTTATGATGGGGGAAATGTAACTCTGATTTGCTTATCTGTAGCCAACTAGGGAGAATTAGTTAATACATTTTGAACGGCATATTTAAATAATAACTTTGAGGGGAGAAATGTAACTCTGATTGTCCCATCTGCTTACTCAGCCAGAGAATTAATTATCAAGCACATTTTAACACCACCAGTGAATGAAATATAGCCTGTCAGTGGTTTAAATTTCTCTCCTGGAATCTATACCAAGCTACCAAACAAATTAGAACATTGCTTGAATGGCGTTTCTGTTATGTTGGCATGCAAAAAAAGTTCCAGTAAAACTTGAATTTGGGCCTTTCTGTTAAATAGGCTAGTAAAAAATACAGATCTAAATCTGCTGGCTTCAAGTAACTGACCTGTTTTCTTTAATTTTAATTTCGATATTACAGTCAAATATTTTATTTTTTTAGTATTAAAAAAACACTCTGATTGTAAATATTATTACAAAGCATTCAGATTATCTGTGTAGATTCTAGCAGGATTTTAATCAATTTTTAGTTCATTTTCCAAAGTGTTGCATTGTGGGAATGTTCTCTTAATTATCAAAGCATGGAACTTTGTTTAAAATTCCATGACCATCTTTGCTACATAATCACCAGACTGCATCTTTAAACACTGTACATTCAGCTTTTCATTAAAAGTCAAAACTTGTTTCTTCTTTTTTTTTTAGTGCCAATGAAATTCTGGATGAAGCAGATGGCGTGATGGTTGCAAGAGGTAACTTGGGAATTGACATTGGACCTGAAAAGGTGTTTCTTGCACAGAAAAAGATCATTGGCCGAGCGAACAACACTGGAAAACCTGTGATCTGTAGTGCACAGGTAAAAACAAAAGTTTGACAGAATGCAGATTTGTAAGCTGGCACTGTTCCATGGCTCTATCTAAACTTCTGTTTATAAAGGAAATGAAGCTGCTACTAAAACAACAAAAAATACAGAGACTTAAGTAAATGGATGCCAAGTTTGAAAGAATACTTGTTTATTCTTGAACTAAACATAGCCCTGGAAAAATAAGGGAGTAGTTAGGTTAATACTTTGTGGTGCAGCCCTTTGCCTTATGCTAGGCAGCAATGTAGTGATGCAGTGTGTGTATGAGATCATCAGTTTTAGCCTGTTGGAGCCAGTGCATTAGGGAACCCTGGTGAGTGTTTAGGAATTGATTGAGGATTGCCCACAAATGCTTAATGGGGTTTGTGTCCAGTGATTAGCCAGGCTATGGTAGAGTTGTGATGCCCTGACTCTCTGCATTGCACAGGTGGTGTCAGGTGAGCTGCAGTGTTTCATAAAAATAAAAATACTGCCCTCTTTTTGGACATAGAAGGACAGAAGTTCCTCTTGGAATATATTGATGTATCAGGCAAGTTAGCAGTTTCCTTGCAGGTCAGCAGCTGTAACCATCAGGTGGCCCAAATCGCATGCCACACATGGTGGACAGTTGCCATATTTTGTCAAGGCTTGCTGATGGTTCAATGAAAATTCCTGTGATGGATGATTGCCACTATCTGAGAAATGTGAAGATCCTGGACTCATTGGGAAACACATGACTGTGTTCTCAAAGGTAGAAAGGAATGGTAGTATCTGCATTGCCTGTTGCATTCAGTGATTGATATTGCATGAGGTGAGGAGTGGCTTCTATCTCACCATTCTTCTGTTGTACTCATGCTAAGTTCTCATGCAGTGTGTCTTTCTGCAGACTGAGACGACTTTTGGCTTGTACCAGCCCTTATAGCTTGCAGTCACACAGCCAGCACAGCCTCTTTAAGCTTCAGGAGGTGTCTATTCACTTTTGTCGAGTCTCTGTATGTGTGGTGGTTGCCAGTGTGTGTCAAGCAATTTTTACACAAAAATAGAAACTAAATATAAGCTGACTTGTGACGGTCTCCATGTTTGCAGAAGCATTTGGTAATTTTCTGGGTAAAGATGATTTAGTCCAGAAGTACTTCACTCTTGAAAAATCTGCACAATTGTCATATTTGAATTTAAAAACAAACAACCGACAAACCTACTGCTGTTTTGATTTCTGAAGTAGGGAGTTCTTTTTGTTTTCATTTTTTAGAATGCTGGGTCTCCGGATTTACTTAGATTGGGTCCTCCTCCTCTTGAGGCACATACCCAGTGCAGCATAGCTACTACATGGGTTGGGCAGACCGCTCCAAGTACTAACTGCTTTGTTACTGAAAAAAATGCTTACGGAAATTTGGCCTGCCATGATTCTTGAAAACTGTCCATCCGAGAGAGCGCGACTTGTCTGCCCTTTCCTCATCCTTTGGATGGCTGTTTGAGATCCCCATGCAGTGTGCCATATATGCAACAGTGGGAAGTATCAGTTTTGCTTTCAGCTAGAAAACTAGATGCTTTTACATTTGCTCTATTGGATACATAACAGGATTTCAATGTATCCAGAGAAGAAGTTGAATGCCTTGATTCATCTTCCAGATTATGGTCATATGAGAGGTGCGACATGTAGCATCATCTTCCTAAAGAACATGGGCATCAGCCTCGTTGGTACAGTGGTCAGTGATATGTTTTAAAATGGCAGTTGAGACAACCTTTAAAAAACACCAACTGTCTTTCCACTATGCAGATTGCAACCCATACCATGATGTTCCCACCTTCATACTTGACTATAGAGGCTGAAGGTCTTAATTAGGTCAGTTCTAAGTCCAGGTGCAAGTGTAAATACCATCAGTAGTCAAGAGTCTTGTTTGACCAGACCTTTTGAAGTGTTTGTTCTTCATTGGACCATGTTTTCTTACATGCTGCACCACCCTCTGTAGCCAAGTTGGTGATGTAGACATTGGACCGTTCTCTGGCTTTTTGTGTTGCATGGGTGATGTCAACAAATGCAGACATTGTGCTAAGGTTGAAAGCCTTCCGGGTCACTTCCTTGGTGCTGCAGCAATGATATTTGTCTTGGAAAACTTCCTTATAATATTGACCACGGTGGCCACTGACTCCGGCCACACTCCTCATGAGCTGGTGGAGAAATATCACGAGATCCATTTGTTTGCAGCACTGTGAGAGTGCACATTGGTGACCTGTCCAAGTTGATATATAATATACTTAACATAAATTAACTTGTAAATGGGTAAAGATAAACATCACACCGACAGGAAAGCAATTTGTTCTCTCAAGTCATGTACATATTAACATGATCGGTAGTAAGTATTTTGCATGTGCTCACTTTTCTCACATTATGACAGAATTTTATGGCAACAAAAGTTTAAGAATGCCATTGTCAACTGCTCATATTTGTGTGTTTTTTTTAACAACTAATAGAATATAGTTAACTGAAACAACTTTTCTAAACATTCTATGATGGGTGAAAAAGCCAGTTTAAGTCCAATTTTGGTCATTCAGATGGTGGATTTGCATAAGAATAAACTCATATTCTGTGATTGCTAAGTGGGCCAAGTACAGAAAACGGCTTGTTGTCTAGCCCGGAATCAGTATGAATAAACAGGCGACAACATTGAATTCCAAAGAAGTTGTAGACAACAAAAAAGCTGATGCTCAGACTGATCAGAAAATTAGACTTTTGTTTGAAACGGACTGGCATCAGATGTCTGTTGACATTTTAAGAGATGTGGAGGACCTACCAATATCTATGAGAATTGTCCAGGGATGGCTTTGTAACTTTGAATTGATGGGAGGGGGTGTTTCCAGGAAATAGCCTTTTTGTTTCTTTGAAGAATCAAAGGGCCCAACTTCATTTTGACAAGGACTGCCTCCATTGGATCCTGGAAATGTGAGCCAGGGTGCTTTGGTCTGATGAATCACGGGTTCCAGAAATTTGGATCAAATGGTTGGACTTATGTGCAATGGAGATTTGGTGAAGCATTCCATCCAAAGTATACTAAACTGATGATCATTGGTGGAAATGGGCCCTTTAGGGTATGGGGTTTTGTTTTTCATGAAAGACAATGACTAGGGCTTGTTCTATCTGGGCGATAATTGTTTGTTCACCTGGACATTTTTACCAATATACTACTTTACTACATTCTGAGGACTGCCTCCCTTTCAGCTGGAATTTTTCAACGCGATAATAATCTGAAATATTCAGCCACTGTCATCAAGCAGCATCTCACAGATCAGAAAACTTCAGTTCTAAAGTGGCTGGCTCACAGCCCTAATTTGAATGTAATAGAGAGTCTATGGAACAAAATAGAGAAACCTATTAAGATGGAAAAAGCCCAGAAATTTGGATCAATTGTTCCAAATTATATTATTCATTCAACCCAGGCGTATATTTTCATAGACTGGTGTATTTGTTTTGTGAACTCCATGCATAAGCTCTGTCAAGTTGTAATTGATATTTATAATATATATAGACCAAATACAGATACTTCCTTCATCTGTTTATCTCATCTAATCTCTAATAATTTGGGTTTTGTGTGAGACAAAATTTTGAGTATGTTTGATTTGTTCCTAAAGTTTTTTCATCAACTCTTAATACGACAGAATACTGTACATCTTTTAGTGAAAATCTAGAACTTCTGTTCGGCTGTGGGAGGAGGAAGCTAGAGGAAACGCACACCTATGTACTGGTACAGAGGACTCGGAAGAAATCAGGCTATGGTAGGTTTGTTAGACTCAGCAGAAGTCACTGGGTCCTCAGCTGTGGCAAGCGAGCCAGTACACTGCACATTCAACTATCTGCTGCATCAACAAAAATAAGAAAAGCACAAACAATAAGTATTATGCTACCCAGTTGAACGCTTTTTTCATTACAGATGCTTGATAGCATGTGTTCTAATGTGCGTGCCACACGTGCTGAGGTCAGTGATGTTGCAAATGCCATCCTGGATGGTGCAGATTGCCTGATGCTTTCAAAAGAAACAGCCAAAGGAAGCACCCCGTACAAGCAGTACGCACTCTGGCAAAGGTAGGTTAAGGTGGCCTTGTTAGTTCATATTGTAGACATATTAAAGTAGGAAGGCATCATTACATAATGTTAGTAGTGGAATAGCAAGATTGTATCAGCTCTTTCTGTATGGATTTTCTATCCAGGTACTTCATTTTTTTTTTTTTTTACCAATAATCAGAAGAATTTCACTGTTGTTGTTTGCTCTTGGCTTGGATGCTTCAACAAGGATGCAGTTTTCTCCTTAACATACAAACAAGAACAACCTTGTCTTCAGCCAATACCGTACCTACAAAGAAAAGATGTTCGTAGCTTATATTAGAGTCCTTGTGTTAAATAAGAAGATTTTAAAAATTTATCAACTAATTCTGAACGGTGCCAGTGGCCATAGCTGGTCTTGAACCAACAAAAACCTGTTGCTTGCTTTGGCTTTGATGTAGTTTCTACTAACTCTTTAGCCAGCTGTGGCACGGGAATCTACCTGAATTGATATTAATCAACTAATTGTGGGTTCAAGACCAACCTAGGCCATCCCAGAAATGGAAATGATGACTACAAATTAGCATCATTACATGGTAAAACAGTTCTCAGGATGATGGCAACAGGGAAGCATCAAAACATAGGTTTGTTAGTTTGCTGTATCACTACTAATAAGATGATGGGGACATGCTCAAATTAATTAATATTCTACTCTCTATGACACTTCATGTTGGCTGAAAAAAAATATTTTAATATTTGCTCGGCTGTGTTTGCAAAGTTTCATTCATGACAGTAAGCATTGTTACCTGCAGAGATACCTGTGTTCATGCTCAGAAATCCAGATCTGTTACTTCATGGTTCCTGCAGTACAGTGAAAAAACAAATAAACAAGGCCAAGACAATTTGTACCTTTTCTTGTGTGTCACAAAATAATAATTAGATAGATTTCCTGTTTCCATTGTCATCAGAAAGTCTTGATGAAATAAATTGCTCTCCTTATTTGCACACCAGTTACAGTTTGTATATGATGGCAGGTACAGCACGTCAGGTCAAAGATGTACACTGGTGGCCACAATTGTGAGCGCATCGACAAAATTGAAAAACAGGACATTTTGCTGAAAACAGTCTTCATCATCAAAGATCTGGCAGGAACTTGTTCTGTTGTCACGCACACATTTCCTAACAATCTAACTCACTCGTAAGATAATGTACACCTTTTTATAGGTACAACATGCAGGATGTTTTAATGTGTGCGCGCACGCTTGCTTGGTGACTGGATGATAATACTTTCTTGTTTTCTTTTTCACTGCAGATCAGCAGGGAGGCTGAGGCTGCTGTTTTTACCTACAGACTGATAAGTGAGTTGAAGTTCATGTCATATTTCGAACTGGAGCGAACGCACACAACTGCTGTGGCAGCAGTGGAGGCTTCGATCAACTGTCAGGCAAAAGTGATCTTTGTAGTGACCACATCAGGCAGGTGAGAAGCATGGGTCTGGACGAGTGCATTGTGGAAATTGGAGTCTATGATCTCTCTATCAAAGAAGGAAGGAATCTCTTGCAGCTGACTGTCATTTCAGAAACTGACGTACACATCAGCACCTTCTCTCTCTAAAATTGGCATCATTTTCCTATGTTTGTGTGTACATATATAATGTCAATATGCAAAACAAAACAACAGCACAGCCTGAACATTTGGTTTAGAAGCTATGAGGAGACAGGAAGCCATTGTGGCTTATGCAGGACCCCAGGGAAAAGGAATGATTATTAGTACAATTCTTAAATTCATTAATGTTGTCACTATTATTATTTTCAGTAGCTAGTAATTTATTTCACTTATAAACAGTGTTATCTAACTGCGCTGAAAGCTTAGCTAACTTGTAAGTGTGACTACCTGTTAAGATTAGCAGTGGCTGTAGATGAAACAAGTTTTCCCTGTCCATCAGAGAATGATTAGATATCTTAAGGATGAGATGAATGACACATGACAGAATTTTGGAGGTGGTTGGTGATGAAAGAAGTTTGATGAATGAATTATTGAAAAGGAAAACAAGGGTTCTTTTGAATTATGCAAAGGTTTGACATTGGACCGTCTGTCTTCTGTTCACCTTCCTCCCATCATTCCCAATAAATAGAGGTTTGTACGGCCACAGAAATCTAGGAATGGAGAAAAATGGAAACAAGAATTACACAAAATGACAAGAAATAAAAATTTTACAGTGAAAATTAGCCATCTAACCTTGGATTGAGAAGCTGAAAGATACTGAAACATTAGCAAAGTTGTCTTTTGTTTTTTTACTGACAGAAAAAACTAAGATGAATAATGTTACTAAAAATGTGGATTGTTCTTTGTTTGCATTGTTGTCCTTTTATTATAATATAGTCTACAAACATAAAATGCTGGTGTGTCATTAATTTTCTCCTGCCACCTTCCTCTGGGCTGAGACTAACCATTAATTTTCCTTAATTCCTTTAAGGGTTTATCAATAAGTTATTTCTGATGTTACAGATCTGCAGAACTGATAGCCAGATATCGTCCTCGCAGCATCATCATAGCAGTGACTCGTCATCCGCACACGGCACGGCATCTTCATTTGCACAGAGGAGTATTTCCTATATTATATGAAGGTTAGAATTAACAAATGGTGGTGTTGTTGTAACATAATAACAAAGGGGTTCCAGCACGTCAGCCAGCCCTATGTGTCTGGTGTAGCCACCTTTTGCTTTTGGTTAGTCGTAACCTGGCAGCAGAGAGGTTGACCCTCAGTGTCGACTGATTGGAAACTCATTATGTGGATAACAGTAACCAGAGCCTGCTATCAGCAGATGACAGTTTGAATTGCACCTCTGAGAAAACAGTGTCTCCAAGCTCTACACTATTGAACATGCACCATAAAAGTGCAGCAGAGTATTGTATGATCTACACTTCATATTGACCAATCTCAGCCTCTATGAAGTTAATGCTTTAGATGCAAATTTGATATTGGCAGGTGAATGAAAGGTTTCCATGTGAAGATTGTGGTTTTTTTCCCAGTTTAATCAATGCTGAATAGTGGTAAATGTGTGCGATGATTCACTACTGTCCTTTCTGAACATTGAGTATGCACATTAAAACAATGGAGGGGGGCTTACAGTATTAGATGAATCTCTATCTGATTGTTGGGCTTCCATGTGAGATAAGTCTGAAATGTTTTAAATAACACTTATTATTTAAATTAAACAAACAGATGGATGTCAAGATAAGATTACAGGTAATGTTTTCTGTAGTTTTTGGTGTAGGAATTGACTGTCTGTACACAGAAAATCAAGCAGATTTGTAAACTTAAGAGAAAATCAGAACTATTTAAATGAAATTATTTAAACAATTAAAAAAAAACTAGTTCTGCTTTTTAGAATGCATTTTTGTATAGCATCAGTAAACCAAACAATAAATTTAATAGAATGAACTGGATTATAGAATATATTTTTTTTCCTTAACTGACAATGAAAATGAACATTTTTTCATGTGTGAAGTTTGAGATTAAAGCAGTTCTTGGATGAACTCTGTTTCAGACTCTAAAGACTCAGACTGGACCCAGGACATTGACAAGAGAATCCATCGATGCTTTTCCATAGTGAAAAAAAAGGAGTTTGTGAAACCCGGTGATGTTGTTGTCCTGGTAACGGGGTGGACTGCGGGTTCTGGATCAACAAACACCATACGCATCCTCACTGTGCCCAGTACAGACTTAGTTGTTCCTATTACTCAAATCCACAGGGTAGAGTCCAGCACATAAGGTCTCTGTTGTGAGCAACTGAAGACGTGGGCAATATTTGTTATGTAGACAGACATACACACACGGCTTTAAATTTGAATGTCCGTGCATGTTACAGAATTATTTTTATGTTATCAAGATTTTTTAAAAATCTATACTATTAAATATTAGTCCATGCTTTAAATAAGTACTCATTTGCACAATTATAAAACAGTGAAATAAGGCAGTTTATGCACAGAAAATGATGGATGAAAATTAACACCTATACTATGTTGAAAATTTTTTTTTTTAAATATATATCTGTGATGAGAAAAAGAGAAACTTGAAACAACTTGATCGTGATGCAATATTAAATGTAAAATTGAGTTTTTTAAATGTTAAGATATTTTTTCTGCTTCTGGAAAGTGAGTCAGGGTTGATGTGTTCTTTGGAAGTCCAGATAAGCATGCATTCTTTAATTACAGTTGTTGGGAATGGATTCCTTTGACATGCTATTCAGTCTGATTTTTGATAAACTACGAGTTTAAGTTTCCGAGTGAAATAGAAGAAAAACAAAAGAAGTTTATATGAATGTTAAGTTTGCAGGGAGGGGAGAAGCAAGGTGTTTTCTTGGATATATTTCTTTGCCTTCTGGGAACATTATTCCATTGTCTATGTATTTGATGAGGTTTATAGTGCCATGATTACCACTTATGTGCTTCGTAGGGTCTGGCACTTTCATCTACAGCAGGAAAGGAAAGCCTCTGTTTGAACTCTTCTGGTACACCACATAAGACCATCAGCCACACTCTAGAGATTCATGTTCAATTAATCTCACTGGAAGGCATATAGAACATTAAGCTGTTCATTTATAACCATATAGCTGCATCTTTTCCAAACATGGCAGGGCTATCTGCTGCTTGTGAAGTTGGCTTCTGAATTTTGCAATGGGTGTTTTCAGGATTAAGCCACAAAGCCAGAATTACGTATGAGAATGGTTAGTAAAAGTTGGTCAGGCGATGTGGTTTTGATTTGAACAATGGCTGAACATTTCTTAAACAAAATTAATAATGTTTAAAGAAACTAATTAATTCTCAAGTGTAAATGAAAATTATTTTTTTGATGCAGAGATTCATGTAATCTTCTGCAGTTCAATTAGACAGCAGAGATTTTTCTCTCTGATATTATAGAATAGTGGCCTAGTTACTGAATGCAATCTATTTGTGTAAACATTTTTGTCTCTGTATTTGACTGGCTGTATGAAGCATTACTGTCCCCTGTGTAAGGGAGGTAAATCACGTTAATGTCCAATGCAATCTTGCGATTGGCCAAATATGTGGCATAACAGCGTGCAAGTCCAATTCACACTGGTGGCAAAGAAATCTCCTATTTCAGAGTTTCTGCCAGTCTGTCGGTGTGGGCTTTCTGTAGTTTTCTCTCTCAGCTAAAAAGATTAGTTCTGGTAGGGACTTTCTGCTGAAGGCAGAGCAATGGCGATGCCTGTTCATGGTGACCATGGTACTTAATCAGCCTCATCAGCTGTGTCTACAGTTAGGTGATGATGCTTGATATATATATATATATATCTTTCAATAATTAAAAGTTTATAAATATTTGCTTTCTTAGCAAATTCTTTCTTTTTTTCTCAAACATTTTAGTGGTTGAGTAAAACTTTGATGCCATTCTTAGAGCAGTAAATAAATAGCTTCTTTTTTTACTGTTAATCTACAAGGGTTCATAGTGGTATGGTTAACCACCAGAGAGAGGCTGCTGTTGGCTTCATTAGGAAATCCTTACTGAAGCTTTTCAATTTTAGATGTGGAAGGAAACTTTTGTGGCTGGCTGGTAAAGAAGAGCAGGTACACAAAATCAAGCCAGTCCCAACCAGGAAATCTAATAGAAGAGTTGGCAATTCTAACTTTTTTTAAAATTTAATTTAAAAATAGATTCAACAGTGTTAGTCTTCTGCACAAAATTACAGTAAAATTGTGTTCTCCTCATGTATACATACTTTAAACCATGGTATTCTTTTCATCACTTGCCCATATTAAAGTAATTGGGGAGTTGAGGGTTGAATAGAGCTCATGTGTGTTTTTTAGTTATAAGGGATGAATAGAAGAGTTCAGATGACTGTCACTTTCAAGAAATTTGTCTAGTTAGATACAGTAAACATGGTGATCAGTTTGGGAATGTTTTACCTGCTGAGATTAGGGTAATTTGATATCTTCGTTTTAGAAATTTTTCCATGTGCAGAGGAATTACCTGCCTCCCTTTCTATTCTGCATCAGGATGGTCACTGTGTTCCTGAAGTGCTGTTACCAAAGCTGTATAATAGCATACAGATTTATGAGCTTTTCAGAGAAATATGGCTTGATGTTAAGCCATCTTTTGCTTCAAAATGATGAATAGATGTCACTTCCCATATGATGCAGTTATGTATCTTGGCTTTATCACAAACCAGGAAGTGAGCTTTTATTATTAGTCAAAGGTCCATTCTCCAGCCAGATTGGAGTCAGCATGGAAATTTGGTCTTGCATCTCTAGCAATGTCTACCATTACTTTGTTTTTAATAAGTTTTTTTTTAGTTTTTAAATCAGCATTTGTTATAATTATTTACAATTTTTTGTATGTACATATTTAAACCCCATTTTAAAAAAATGCAGCATGTCAGTTTTTAGAACCCTTATTCTTATTGCTTTTTTTTAAATCTCCCAATGTCTGCTGCATCTGGCATTATACCTATACTAAAATTTGCTATGACACTCAGGCTCTCAGATGAGAAAGACAGTACTTTTTTTTCTGTTTTATTAATTTGGCTTACTTTCCTGTTGCTGCTATTTCTCTCTCTCTCTCTCTGTTTACAAATATAAACATCTTGTGATTAAATATGCCAAGTTGTTTCAGCCAGAATAGGCAGTAGTTCCCTGCTGGTGCAGGGTAAGAAAAAGAGAACCTTGTCACCATGGAAACAGAAGGCTGAGGAATGCACATACTATCAAGGTGATGTCTGTGCACATTTATTCAACATTTCTACTTGGTTCTGCACAAAGTCTTTGATTCTTTGCTCTTTTTTTTTTTTATCTCCCCCTCCTCACTGTGTCTGCTGGGGAATCTTTATATAAACATTTTTTTTCCATATGCATTACCACTTATAAGTTTGGGTATATTATAGTAATTTTAAGTTTAGTGGATATGTGATCTATTAACTAGAATGATGTATTTAACAAATTTAATAATCAAATGTGTATCTAATTACAATCTAGACTGTTCTTTAGATTCATCAAAATATCCTCTTCTTGCTACATTTACTGCTTGACAGATTCTTGGAAGTCTGCCAGTTTTATGAGGTGATCTTGATACTGCATTCCGAGCCTCTTGAAAGAACTTCCCCAACTGTTGGCCTTAAGATGGTTTCATCTCATATAATTTCTCAATTGGGTTTAAGTCTGGTGATTGTGATGGCCATTCTATGATAACGAGAACCCCATTGTTTTTTTTGATCACTGTAAGATAAATTGTTGACCAACCAAGTGTAAGTCCAATGGATTGGCCTGTCTCTGGAGGATATTGCAATAGCTTTTCTTTTTTTAAGGTATTCTCAATTTCATGGAGGTCACCAGCAAAACAACCCCAGGGCATTACGCTTTCTTCTCCATGCTTAACAGTAGGCACAAGCAATCTATCAATGTGTTCATCCACACTGCATTGCACATAAACTGTATGACTCAGGATTCATTCATCATTTGTCTAATTGTTGTGATGTTTAGCCTAAACAACAAAGGTTTATTTGCTGCTTTTCTGCTTTCGCTTAACAGTGGGTGATGCAGATTTGGGATTATTTCATGTTGCATTCTATGAAGCAGTTATCTTGAAGCTCAAAAATACATCTATTACGTAGGATCCTTTTGCAGTGACAGTTTTCTTCCATTTTCTCTCAGATATTAATTGTCCTTCACTGTTTGACTGGTAGTAGTTTGGCCTTTGGCATCGCCACTCTTTTATATGTGATTAGTTTCAGACTATTACTACTTCCCCTTATTTTCTATGATTCCATAAATTCAAACAAGAATGGATATTTGACCAGTAAAATCATTTTGATTCTAGTTTTATATACAATACACATAAAAGCTATAAATTACTGTGACATACCCAAACTTGAACACTAGTGCATGTCATACGTTAATTTAAAAAAAAAAATCCATGAAACAGTATATTTTTTAAAATATGTATTTTTTCTCATTGTAATACTGATGTCTACATACCTGGTATTCAGTATGTTATGAACTCTTTTGTAATAAAATTATTTCTTTTAAAACATGATTGTTTTTCCTACAACCATAAAATATATAAAAGCTATTAATATATGCTGATAGTCATGATTGTGGATTCACCAGTAAACTAATTCATCAAGCATAGAGGAGGTTACTGTGATTGAAAGTTTGGATATGAACTTTACAGGAAGATTATCCCTGTATATGCTACCATAATGGCCTGTACATAATTTCTGGTATACTTAACAACTATCAAGACTGGGCAGCAGGTTAGTGTAGTGTCCCCATGGTGGATCCAGTCCTCTGTTGATGAGGTTTTGCACGAGTTTGCTTCCACTATGAAACAAAAGGGTTCTAGTATTTATTTTTCAGCCAAAACTGGCAGTGTTGGGCCTGCTAATTTGCAGCCACAGGTCTTACTGACAGATACCATAGGCTTTTGGCATGCACCTTTTTATTTTAAAAACTGATTCATGATGTCACTTTCGATTTACCCCATTTGTTTACAATTTTGCTTCTAATGTTCTTTTCTAATTCCAAACTCTGCTGACACTTTTGCTAATTTAAAATTGTAACATTTAGTATTTTCTTAACTGTAATTGTTACTGTATAAAACTTAGCTTGAACAGAACCTAGAGAATATATACAATTTACATTGGATTACCCTTTTTGTGCAAAGCTATTGCAGGATTCAACTGAACAGAAAAATATGAACGATACATTTAGCAGGGATATCCTCTCATATCATCTTTAAAAATTTACACATCTTAATGAAACTGTAGAAATCTTATTTTGAATTTTTTTTTTTTACATCTTTGAGATAATTGGAGTTAGTATGGATTTTTAAAAAAGGTGTATATCTTACTGAGTTGTGAACTTTACTCAGAATATTTTGATTAAAATTTTTGGAACCTCAAATTATAATTTTATTTTATATTTTTCAGTTCATTTGAATTTATAGTAATGTTAATTCTCTTCTGAATTAATCTGGCGCGGTCAAATAATGACGACTGAAAAGAATTAAAGAGATACAACATCGATGGTGTTACCGACAAGTTAACACGCCACAAAGCATTCAATCCACATAGAGTTCACGCAAAACGGTATTAAAAGATTTGAAAACAGAACAACATTCAGTGACCTCCCAGGTGGGAATCATATGATGACAAAATTAATTTCAGTTTCTTTTGATGTTCTGTACTAAGGGATTTAAAGGGAGCGATTCGGACAGTCTCTCCTTTTCAGTTTATTATTTTATTAGTAAAGTTTTTTCTTCATAAATATATGTAGCACACAATTTCTTATGAACATTATTATTATTATTATTGTTGTTGTGTTGTTGTTAGAATCTTCATGAATTTAGACAGTGTCCCTTTAAATTTAAAACATTCTTTATCATAATGGTGATAGCACCACTTTAAATTGAGTACTATTACTGCGCAGGCTGTAAACACTTAGAAGAATACTGTTCACATTCTGTTTTCAGCGGACACTGTGTTCTACCTCTGTAGTCGAATGTACATCTGTTAATCTGGAGTTAATCCACCGGAATCCGGCGGCAGTTGCAGCTGTCATCTTGTCGTCGTCGTTGTTGTTGTTGTTGTTGTTTTAACCATTCGACCTTGAAAACTTTCCTTGTCGGTCACCGGAATCGCGGTGCATGCCGGGACAGGCTGCATTACGTATTAAAGAAGGTCCAGGAATTCGAGCGTGTGTAGTTACCAGGGTGGTGTGAGACATCCGGATACAGGGAGGACGACAGACTAAGGTAGGGGAGGCGGAGGCTGTCCTCGTCGTGCGGTGTGATGCGCCCTGCACGTTCTTGTTTTCCCCTCACCTGTGTGGGAGGCTTGGTCTTTGTTGCTGCTCTTCCCTCCCTCTCCATCTCATCCCTCTCCCCCTCCCCTCCTCCCCTCCTCTCTCTCCCTCTCTCCCTTCCATCTCATCTCTCTCTCTCCTCCCTCTCTCTCTCTCTCTCTCCTCCTCTCTCTCTCCCTCTCCTCTCTCCTCTCCTCTCCTCCCTCTCCCTCTCCTCTCCTCCTCCTTCCCTCCTCCCTTCTCCCTCCCTCTCTCCCCTCTCCTCCCTTCTCCCTCTCTCCCTCCCTCCTCTCCATCTCTCTCCTCTCTCCTCTCCTCCCTCTCCACTCTCTCCCTCCTCTCCCTTGTCTCTCTCTCCCTCTTCTTCCCTCTCCCTCCCTTCCTCTCCATCTCTCCCTCCCTTCCCTCTCTTTCCCTTTCTCTCCCTCCCCTCTCCATCTCCCTCTCCCTCCCTCCTCACTTAGAGCAATTTTGCGGCTGCTTGGTGCACCCCGACGCTTCTGTCCGACCCAGACGAGCCTTACCCCCCCCTCTCTCTCTGTGCTCAAGGTCAGAGGAAGGGCGGAAAGATGATGGTGACAGTGATGCGAGGATGCCAGAAGTGGCCCGATTCCCATCTTCGGTTTCCAGCGATAATTACACTGGTAGTCGGAACAGTTTGTTCGCGAATCTTAGAAGGAATACGAGAAAAAGAAAGATCTTTCCTAGTCACCGCTGATGGTGGTGGTGGTGATGATACCTTCATTTATTGCATAGACATGATGTGAAGGACTCTTGATTTCGCAACTCGGTAGGAACCCTGCCGTCCATCGATTGAAATTAAAACCCCACTTATAACTAAGTGTAGCTGCTCTCAGTCTTTTCAGAGCTTCGTTAAGATGCGCGCAGGCAAATACTCTGATGATGTGAACTATGAATTCCTGGTCTTTCACCCCCTCTCTTGCAAGCAGAATTTGTCAACAGATCTCCCATGATGTCCACAGCCTGCTAATAATAGATAATGTATTCCAAGAATATTTATAATGTGGTCCATTGGATTGTCTCTACAAATAAAACTCTAACTAAGGACATTTTTTTACTTTAGAAATGCTTTCCCCTTATTATCAGTTTGCCTGACTAATGTACTAAATATGCATTTTTAAAGAAAATTTATCAATTTTTGGCACTATTCTAATACATGAGCATCTTCTTTTAGTCGGTATGAATAAATAAAGTAATACACCTGACTAGAGAACTTGCCAGGTGGTGTTTTTTTAGCCAGTGAATGAATTATGGCAGTTGCTTTATGAATGTCTGTCATTTTTATTTGGTAATATTTTAAATACATGCATGTCACATTTGGTCGCCATTGAGTCTGTGGACTGCGAAGTTGCTCTTCTGAAGCATTTTGAGGATAATAGGCAGGGCCTCCACCCCTAACTGTATGTTCAGTGTAGTAGAGAGAGTGAGAGTGTGTGTGTTATAATCAGAGACAGCAAAAGATTTGGAACAACCTGTTCTGAAGGAGCAGTTATCTCACTTGGATGGTCTTTCTCAACCAGAGATGGCAGGTGCCATAAAATAGACTTTATAATTTCAAATGAGAAAACAGCATGTAAGTCTTAGCTTTTAACAAAAATTCCAAACTATTGTTTACTGGAGGAAGGTTAGGTATGGGATTTGTTAAATGAAAAAAGGTGCGGGTTGTTATGTCAATAGTAGCTATTTAGTACACCTTTGTGAAATCTATTCTACTGTTGTATGTAAACTTCTTTCCATCTGTTACTGATGGTAATTTCTATCATCAAATTTGCTGTGGGCTGTGGAGATCTGTTAGATCTGGATTTTTTGTCATTCAGTGTCATTTCGTTTCATTCCTTTTGGCTTGAAGCCAGAATGACCTAGTGCTTGAACCATTGTCAGCAGGCTTGTTTTTGTTTGGATTGCCTTTTCAAGTATACTTAAACGTTGATTCAGAATGTGGGTGTTAAGAGAGTGCATTGGCATCCCGAAGTTTAGCGAAACCCAAACTCTAGTTCAGAAAGTTTGTTGGATGGAGGATTTGTGCAATTACTGCATTTTGATTATCGTTGTTTGACCCCTGTTTGAGCTTCTCGTGATTGTATTCTTAAAGCTACTGCAACAATATTTATTTTAAAAAAACAGATAATGCAAAAGTTTAGTCCATGCCAATCTCACTAAACAGATATATCCATTTTACTAGAACCAAGTAAAATCCCAGACCTTTTCCCCAGTACTACAATGTTTTCATTTCTTTGTCTTGATACAACCAAATTATTGGTCCAAATTCGTGTTTCTGTTACCAGTGTCTTCGTGCTTTCTTCTACAATTTGTGCTGTTGGACAGTAATTCACTTATTGGTTTCTCTCATTGGAGGTAATAACTCTTGTCTTGGTCTCTGTGACTGGGAAGTGCCAGAAAAGTTAAGGTTTTTTTATTTTTTTTTAAAAAAAGGTGGAAAAGGGGCACCTGTTACCATTATTATTTAATCTTAAAGGGATAGAATGTGCTTGTTTATTTCACCTTTACTTTGCCAGTAGAATATATTGTAGTTTTTTTTTGTTGTAAATATTAAGTAAGAGTAACTAAATGTTGGATTAGCTGTGGCATTCACCACATTGTTTGTAGATGCAGCAAGCATGACCAACTCTGTGAAGGAAAAGGATCAGACCAGTCCAGACCCGAGTTACCGTATATTCTGAGGTCAAAAAAACAACAACAAACAACTGTAGTTGTGGGGTTTAGCTACCCAGGCCAGACACCAAGGAGGAGGTTCAAATGAAACCCGGCTGAAAAGGCAATCGGCGTAACGGTATCCAGCCGGGTTTCATTTGAACGCCCCAAGTTACATTTATAGCAGTATGTCTAGCGATTTCGTTCGGTCTGATTAACTGTGTGTTGTTGTTGTTGTTATTTTTAATCGTGTGCCCTACTGACCCTGCAATTTGTCGTTTATCAGCTTGTCCCCTTAGACTGGTGATGTGGGGAATGGGAAGACCTAAATCGCGAAACACCTCATACGCCTTCCTCGACAACCGGTCGGTAATAATCTTAACACACGTACTTAATGTTTAATAATAAGATAATAATAATAATAATAATAATATAATAATTAATTATTATAATTATAATTATTAATTTCTGAATGTTAAAAAAAAAGAAAAGGTTTAGATTTCCGTATTTCGTTTTCCGGGTTTGTTTCGGGTTTTATAGCCGCCCGTAGTCAATGACAACCTTGTGGAAGGTGCTCAGTAGTCTTATTGGCGGCCCCAGAGTGAGAAGCGGGGTTACATTTACAGGGCTGGGCCCGCTGTCTCCCTGTCCCTCTCCTGCTTGTGCCGCCCCCCCCCGATGGCGAGCGATAGGAGGAGGAGGAGGAGGAAGGGGGGGGACTCTGGAGATGGGGGGGGCCGGTGTTAGGTATATCACTCGACAACGACTGGAGAACTCGGGCTGCTGGGTGATGCTTCAGCTGTGCCCCCGCTTCCTCCTCCTCTTCTCCTCGCCACCTGACCATTTCTGCTACATTCCTCCTGTCAACTGGGTTTTGGCAAAATAGAGGGGGGAGGAGTGGAATTATTCTATTCTAAGAGATCGAAGAAGGGGAGGTTACTCCTCCCCTCCCTCCCTCAGGTAGATAAACAGACTCAGGTGAAGCTGCTAATGCTGAAGTTGGATCTAAAGGAATCAAACTTGCTTTAATTTGTAATCACGACGACAGCTTATTAACACAGGCTACTGCAGCCCTCGGTCTCCTCTTCTGTTAGGGTTTTCCACCATTCCTCAAAAAGCTGGGATGTGGGAGGGGGTTTGAAATTTGTATCACGGTTTTTCTAGAAATTATTTTTGAATATAAAAAAAAAATAATAATTTGTGCTGGATTTCTTTATTAAAAGAAACTTTTTTTAAAATTCCACATGCTTTACTGATTCCTTGATGCCTTGAACGTACAGATTCCTGTCTGTCTACATTGCAGCAATGTCTGTTTACCATTATGGCTTTAGGTGATTGTTCCAGAAATAGCTGAACAAACTTGATGTCGGAGCCTTTGATAGCTGTGCAGGGCAGGTGTGGTCTGCTTGAGTTACAAGACAAAATGCTTCAGTCGTCGTGCAACAGTCTGCAGTGGAGATACACTCCCTCACCAGGGTTATCTCCAACGTTGGGAAGTTATCTATGGGCACTTTAAACTCTAGCAGTGAAAACTTTGTGTTTCTAGATGTGGGAGGAAACCTGCCTGGCAAAGTTTGAGCAGGAAGTGATTTTAAAATGTCAGACATGTGTTCCTTTAAAATGGATCAAAAGCAGAGCAAAGTTAGATGCATCATGTCTAAAATCTGTCTCTGCAAAAATAGAAAATGACAGGTTTTAAAGATTAACTTTGTTAAATTCTAAGTAACTTTAAAAGAATTTTCTTTTTTTTTTTTTTTAGATGGCTCAATTGTTAGCAAAGCCTAGCAGTGGATCTTTTCCAAGAATCCATTCTCAATTTACGCAGGTACGTGTTTGTCTGAATAGTGTTCAATTAGGACAGGTTTTAATTAGTTGAATTGGTTTCTCCTTTTGCTTTAAAAAAGAATCAAATACTTTGTTATATAGATTTCAATATTTCCCAACTTAATCTTTTATTAATACTAATTATTTTAAAACTATTGCATGATGTCATAGAGTCCTGAGATTTTGTATAATCGTTCCATTATTATTTGTAGATGTCACTGACAAATCTTGAACATGAAGGAGAGTATTATGTTCAGTCTCAGCAACTCCAGGCTGCATATGCTCGGTCCCATCTTGAGCATATGTGCGCTCTTGATATTGACTCAGAACCGCATCAAGTCCGAATGTCTGGAATCATTTGCACTATTGGTAAGTGTGGTGCATAACATTGGCCTGTAGTTGATAGGGATGCAACATCCGTGAAAACTCTTCCACAATTTTCACTTTGTGTTTTGGAAAAAAAAAAAAAAAGGCAGGATTTTTTCCAGTGATGATAATGAGCATCTAGTCAAAGCAAAAAGACAAGTGAAATTCCCTATTTAGCATTTAAGAATTCTTCCATTTTATTTTTTGGTTATATATTTCCTTAAAAGTGAAATTGTACTCTTATATCAGCAGTAATTTGCAAATGTTGATAATAGATACTGCAGAAACCTTACATCCACATACTCTTTTAGTTATGTTGATATTGTCCATTGATGGGGTGGCTGCGAAATGAACTCATCTAATTTTTTTTTTTACAAGTTTTAACACTTGTTTGAAGAAATGTCTCCAACAGGTTTTATTAACGGAAAGAAATTTGAAAACATGCTGTGTAGAGATTCGATTTAATTGCTGCAGCATTCTTTTTTTACTCGGCAAACAGACTTGAAAATTGTGACTGTCATGTTTCAGTATGAAATCGGATTGTTTACTTGTCTGTCTTAGTCTTGACCGGCGACTGCTGGATTAGTGAGCGATTAGCAAATGTAAAAGAATGGTCATAAAGCACTGACTAAGAAGGGTAATGCTTCTTTGGAAGGTGTGATACTTGATAAAGGTGGGAGTCAGAAAATTGAAAGATGATCATGCGCAGTGTGGATGATGTAGATTGACATCATCACTTCTTCACTTCACTTCTCCCATAACCCGCACCTCAAGATGTATGTCTGGGGCACTTTACAACCTGGCGGAGCCATCCCTCTCCAGGTTGAGAGTCAAGGTGAATGTCAGCGTCCACAGGAGGGCTGTGCCGCTGTTTTGGGCTTTTTGACCCAGAATGACCGAGAGAGGAACAAAGGTTTAAATGTTACAAAAATTTATGTAGGAATTGTAAAAAAATCTTGGTAGTGGGACTGACTTGAATCTTCTGCAGAGGAAATCCTGCTGCTCTCTCTTTTTTTTTTTTTTCTTTCTTTTTAAAAGTTGTCATTCATTTCCCTGAAATAAGTGCTGATTGTTAAGGATTTGTATCTTTACGAATATTCAGTTTTCGTGCAATGTTCTAATGTCGTCCCATTTTTGTGGGTTCAGGTGTAGAACGTGATTTAGGACAAGCTCTGTAGTAGTAACACCAGTGAGGTATTTTTCATGCACATTTAGCAATAAAATAATGCACTTAATTAAAATTTAATTGGTTTATATATTTAAAAAAAAAAGTTTTGCATAGGGGTGGATGCTTTTTGGTGAATATTTGCCGTATTAAAAACTTTTTTTGTTTTTTTTTAGGGCCAGCATGCAGGGAGAAAAAGATGTTACAGAAAATGATCATCGAAGGCATGAACATTGCTCGGCTCAATTTCTCACACGGCACTCACGAGGTATGAGAGGATGGGTGGAGAATATCTTCCTTCAACCAGTGGCAATTCTTAGCTTATTTTGTGCATTTTTGATTTTTGGCTTGCTCTGAGTTCAGGCAATTCCAAAAAAAAACAAAAAAGGGGATTTATATTTCAAACTAATTTTGTTTTTTTAGTAATGAAACCATTAAGGAGTGAAGACGACAAAAAGGGGGATAATCTTCTGAGATGTAACGTGTAAGGACTGAGTAGTAGGTAGGGGTGTACTTGTCCTGGTGGTGGTGGGGGGGGAACTTGTGACTGACTTAGGTCTGGTGTGATCCTGGTCTCTCCAGAGTTGGGGTGTTCAAGGCAGATGACAGTATCACTCATCATTGTTCACCTACTAAGAGACTCTATAAATTTTCTTTTCTGCTGAAAGTCTGGTTTTGTACCACCAGGTATTAAATCATAAAGTATACAGGTAAAACAACTTGCTTTGATGATTTGGTGTGCCATGCAGGAATCTACCAGAACTGCATTAACTGCTACTGTAAATTAGTTTTGTACATAGACTGCTGAAACCATGGAGCAGCTTCTGTCTGTCGAGTCATTTGAATCACAGCTGTTGGAGAGACAAAATTGAATTGCTCCCCTTGGTTTGCACAGTAACACCTTACGGTTTTGTGAGGGTTGTATTTAAATTTTGGGAATTCTTGCTCATTCTTCCTAAAATGCTTTGCCATGTTCTGTGGGTGGTCTTCTGCCAGATTAGGAAAGGTGTTGGCTTTCAAGAATTGATGAACTACTGCTGCTCTGTGGAGTCTGGCATTATCATCAACAAAAAAATAATGGGTGCAAAGCTAAGGTGTGTCCTTTAAAAAGTGAGTTAGTTGTAGGTATGTTTTGGTAACATGCCTGATGAGCCTGGCACTGCACCACCAAAAATCTATCTTGCAATCATCAGGTATGCGGCCCCAGAATATTATGGACCCTCGCATACAGTGCCACAGGAACCAGATTTTTTCCTGATCAGTGGGCCCTCCTACGCATTCTTATGTTCTACCCACATGCATTGACCCAAAGATGATGTTGATTGTTGTGGCATCCATTTAGTTATGGACATCTTAAAGGCTGCTAGGCATTATGATCTTGCGCACGGAGTTCATTAGCAACAGTTCTCTCTCCAGCTGGGGTCACTCAAATGTATCTAAGGTCACATGTTAGTAAAAAGATTACTATAGATCTTTCAGTAGAGTGTTCTCATCTCATTGGCTGGATTTTTAGCATTTCCAGATTGAGGACAAATGGCAGCAGCATTGATTTACATGCAATGGGGTGTAATGACAACCATATTGATTGGTCAGCTTCTTTTTGAAGCCATGATGTGATATACTGACTGAATTTATTGTTTTCATTACACATTTTAGCTGGCAAATGCTCAAAATTCATGCAAAAATTTCTGCTGTGCTCACAAATGCATTGTTTGCTAAATCTGGTGCTTTAATGCAAGCTATACATTTGTATGATTTTAGTATACTTTAATTTTGCAGGATTACTGAATAAATTTAGTAGCATGTCATTGTAATTGTTTTTCATGTATATAGATCTTTAGTTTATGAGACCAATTTATAGTAAACTAAGAATGTATCCTGGTGTCATTGGCATGAGTACAATGGAGATAGAAAAGCTTAGTGTGGGTGGCTGGGGGCCTTAGACTACTGGAATACCAAAGATGAGAGCCCTGAGTTTGATCTTTAGTCAGGGGTGGCTTGATTTGGTATCTCCCTGGCATGGTTCTTTCTTGCTCTTCTTCACTAGCCAGTCATGCGATTTTCCCCGGCCTTGTTCTGGTACAGGATAATGCTATTTAGTATAGGACCATGGTATTTGCGAGATCAGGGTAGTTAGAGACTCATGAGCAAAACAAACTTAGTAGATGCATTTATGGACAGAAAAGGGCAAAGTTCATTTCAGAAAGGACCCACTTTATCAAAATTTCATTTCCTTAGTTCTACTTCTAATTACCTGGCTTAGATAAAAAAATAACTTATACAATAATGTAACAGTCGGATGGGGAAATGACTCGAGGACTATTTGCAAAAAAAATCATTAACCAGTCTGTATTCTGGTGCAAATCATTAACTAGATCTAAAAACTTTAAAAAATGACTAAATGGTGATTGAAGTTGATAAAAGTACTTTAGCATTTTTGCATGCCATCATCTCTAACTTTGAAAGACTTAAAATAGTAACTGATGTTAAATGGAAGCAGAACATTTCCTTTCCAATGAATCTACAATAACAGCAGAAGCTTAGTATTTATGATAACAAAAAAGTTAAAGGTCTCTGCTTTAAAATTACTGTCAGATTCTTGGTTATTTGTGCTTGTACAATTTCTTCTTTACTACTTAAAGTATCATGAAGGAACAATTAAAAACATTAGGGAAGCCATCAAACAATTCAGCCATCCTCGACCTGTGGCCATCGCATTGGACACCAAGGGCCCTGAGATTCGTACTGGACTTCTGAAAGGGGTGAGTAGTTTGTCTGGCAGAATATATTGAGTTTGACACCACAGGAAATTCTAGTTCCCAAAGACTCGTAAATTGTCTTAGATCCCAGAATGTGTATAAAAATCCCGAGTTACATCAGAATGTTAGTTCTTTTTTTTTTTCATTAATTTAAATTTACTTATATATATACAATCAAAATTAGCTGGTGGAGGTGTTTATTTGTGGTTTTTTAAGGACATAGTAAAATCAGCAGCTGGAGCTGACTGTGAAATGATGTAAATAAGATATATAGGTTATTTGTTGTCCCACTATTTGGATGGGTCATGGGTTTGTGCTGCGATATGATGGTTGGTGGTGATTTAAAACCACATTATGGAGTAGTTGTTCATTTTTGAAAATGTGTATGTGTTTTTGTGATCTAGCAAAAAAATCTTCATCTTGTATTACCATAGATAAATATTGGCAGAACCCTCCACAATCCAACTTTACTTTTTTGGAAAGACTGTTCAAAAACTCCATCATTGTTGGGCATTGGTACTCAAATATCTTGAGTATCTAATGGTTTGAGAGTCCACTGGTTGCTAAGGCTTGCTAAGTCTTCCTCCATTATTTGATCTTTGCAGCAAGTTCTCCTGCGTCTCAGTAATTCTCAATGATTACTGGCAATCCACAAAAAAGAACTTGACAGAAATCTGAATGTTTAGAGTATTGACAGATTATTATTATTTTATAATTAATTAATTAATTAATGAGAATCCTTAGTTGGCATGGGTGGCACTCGGTGCTAAAAAGAGACATTATCTATTGCTCTGTGGGGAAAAGTTTTTAATGTGTTTTGAATGCCTCCACCTCTTGATACTAACGTCATAGCAACCAATACAACAGGATTGTATTCCCTGGTTTAGGGACCATCAGCTGAGATTACGCTGAAGGCTGGCAACATGATCAGACTCACAACTAATGATGAATATATAGAGAAGTGCGATGAGAATTACCTACATCTTGACTACAAGAATATCACCAAAGTCATAAAAGTTGGTGAGGTGGTGTACATTGATGATGGCTTGATCTCGGTTGTTGTCAAGGAAATAGGTAAGGAATTTAGTTCTTTTACAGTGGTTATGCTTTGGTACACTTTGCAACTTTGTTGCTATATGTAATTTTCAGTGGCAGCTCTCAAATAATTCTAGTGATTGTTATAAATTTTTTTAAAAAAAAAGATATGTTATTTTTTTTTTATTTTTTTTTTTTTTTAGAATTAGGAAATCCTACCTTTAATTTTATAAATTTCATTAATAAGCTGCTGTGGCTGGTTGGTTATAAGTTACAAAGGTTCTGGTTGGCTGTCCAATTTTCTCCAGGACTGCCATTTCAGTTTTTGGATTAAGCTTCTGGTTAGAAAATGGGGCACAAACAGATCATGAAGAAATGGGTGGTTACTTTGTGGGATATGGAGGTTGTTATAACCTGTGCAAAATCTCGAGCCTATTGTGACTGGAGACAGACTAATGCTGTACACGAGGCATGTTTATTTTTTTTGAGAGACTGATATGGGCAGACATCCTGGTAAAAGGAGTCATTAGCTCCAGGTGGTTCATAAACACAGCCCTTACTGAACCGCCTAGAATCTGTATGATGAAGTGTGCCATCATATTCACTTCCTAAAGTTGCTTTAAAATGCTTGAATTGTCTGTGATTGAGACCGTGGGCATGAACAAAATTTACAGTGGAAGATACAAACTTCCATCGCCACTTCATGATGATTCTTTTTTCCGTAGATATTTGAGAATTATGCAACAAATAATTCCTCGAGCTGCTCTGATCGCATTTCGGTGTTTGTTCTCTTTTTTTCCTCTATCACTTGTGACATTCCGTAGCTTTTTCCAGTCTGAAATAATTTAGAATTTCGGACAGATTTGGAAAAAACGGTTCTGACCAGTAGTTGTACCCTTCAAGCTTCCTCATTTTGCCAACTCTTCAGTAGCGTTGAAGGAAGTAATGATGCTTAGATAAACGTGAACAGTGTCATCAATGTCTGTGCTTTCATTCAGAGCCTCAAAAAAAACAAACTCTGGTTATCTTTATATCCTCACTTGCTGATAAATTTACTTCGCCTGATGTCTGCATGTTGTTTTATTAGTGACTTCTCTGTGCACGGTTTGCCATTAGATGTAACCCTTTTTATTTGGCTCAGACTGTCACAAGTTTTATAATCACATTCTGTTGTTGACTCGGTGATTTCTTCAAACGAGTAACTTTTTTGTTTGCAAAATTCATCCTTTTGAGTTTGGAAAAAAAGATTTCTTATGATTAGTTTTTTGCAATGTTGGCCTATGCAATATTCCTTCAATAGCTGCTGAGATTTGGTGGAATACTAAAGCTTTTACCGCTTTCTAAAATCACAAATTTGATGAATTCTGTGGCC
This sequence comes from Nautilus pompilius, assembly GCA_018389105.1. Taxonomy (NCBI): domain Eukaryota; kingdom Metazoa; phylum Mollusca; class Cephalopoda; order Nautilida; family Nautilidae; genus Nautilus; species Nautilus pompilius. The sequence continues at coordinate 416,736 of JACATO010000961.1, read as the reverse complement.
AATGGAGGTAGGATTACAACCAAAAAACATTGCAGATGTTGGTCAGACTTAGCTGAGGCCCCAGAGTCGTGCCGAAAGGCTGGACAGCCTGGTGTCTTGTGCTGCTCTACCCTGATATATGGGGGTATGTTAATTGTTGTCTTTCCATAATTGCCATGATTCAGTTGGCAATAGATTATGGACTTCATGCCCAATTTCAAGTATCTTCAGATTGTTTATATTTATCTATTAAACACCAAGCCATACATGACAGAGTAGTAGTGGTGTTTTCAAAATGTACATACAACCAGCCTCTCCCCACCTTTGTTGCCGAAAAGTGGTGTTCATTACCATTATTCTGAATTAAATGCAACTTTCTTGAAGTAAAGAATTTTTATTTTTTTTTTTGGTGCCAAATTCTGTTAGAATCTTTAGGTTGTTAAATGATCACATGACTCCCTGTTTCTGCTTTGACTGCTGTAATAAGACTTCAAACCTATTTAACATTCATTTAGTTAAAGGTTTTCTTGTATTGTAGAAAACGATGCTCTTCTGTGTGAAATTGAGAATGGAGGTGATTTAGGAAGCAAGAAGGGCTGCAACCTTCCAGGGGTTGCTGTTGACTTACCACCTGTTTCTGAGAAGGACAAGGAAGACTTGCGTTTTGGTGTTGCTCACAAGGTCTGTATGCTCCAGTTAGACTTCTAATAATAAAGAGATTACACAGTATGTTGCCCGAGTCCCAAAACATTGCTTAATCCATTTAAAAATAACCAAAATGTAGGTGCATGCACTTGTCAATTTTCATTTCAGAAGGTGAATTTTAAAAACCTATACCAGATTAAAAATTGAAACAGGGTTAAAATTATATCCATATTTATCAATTCCTTTAGTGCTTTCTATTTGATTTCCCCTTCAACTAAGCACCAAAATCACTGCTTTCATCACAGTTGCTGCTGATGTTGTTCTGTAAACTAACTTTTTTTTTTTTTTTGTTTAAATATCTTTTCACTACTTTTGAGTTTATGCTAAGACGGCTTTTTCTACTGTGTGGGCCTCAGTGAGTTCTAGTTTGACGCCTTTATTTTGTTTTCCTAGGTTGATATGGTTTTTGCCTCCTTCATCCGTAGTGGGGATGGTATCAGATGTATAAGAGAGATTCTAGGGAAAGAAGGCGAGAACATAAAAATCATAGCAAAAATTGAAAATCATGAGGGTGTGAAGCGGTAAGTGCTCTGCAGACATCCTCAGGCAGTTTGTGATCACATTCTGACTGTAGGAGTGGCTATCTTGCATTAATCTCGCTCATCAGTTTCCGAGTGAGTACTATTGTGATGGGGAATCTGAGATGGACGTCCCTTTTCCTTTATAGGCCAAATGTTAAAACATTTGAAACGATGGTCCACAATTTCAGATTTTAACTGTTGGACAGTCATTGAAATTGCTTTAATGAAAAAAAAAAATGTTAAAGTTATTTTCTGAAACAAACTACAAAATTACTGCCTGAAGCTTTTGAAATTATCCAGTCATTAGCAAGCTGACACTCGGCAATTATGTTCTATCTATTCTTTTCAATCCTAATTATGTGTATGAACACTCCAACAAATCCTCTACCTCATCTCAAGATGCTTCCTGTAAAGTCGTAGGGCTGTGCACAGGAAATACGGTGTCAGAAAGGAAGGTATAAGGGACTGGATAAAGTGAAGGATACCTCACAGACTAGGAAGAAAACCAAGGTGGCAAATTGTGGCTGCATAGCTGGGCTGACTATCATTGAGAATGGGTTAGTTCATATTCCTGCAACTCAATGTGCCATGTGTTGTGGACTTGGTACTGTATAGCTGAGACTAAAGACCAAACAAATCTCAATTGATGATCACTTCATTCCATTTCACTTTTCTTTACTATGATGGTTTCTCGGAGGTGTGCATCATATCATCCAGTCAGAGGACTGTTGTTGGCCTAGTTGTGAACCCCAAATGTCAGACAACTTGAAACAAAGCTGAATATTGACTCATGCTTTCAAAAATAAAATTCAGAGTTAATTTTCTGAATTTGACATGTTTGGATTTTTAAGGTAGGCAATTCAACACAACGACACGGGATCACCTGATGCTTACTGATGTCATGCAATAACCTAAAAATAGACACCAGACTTTCGATACCAGAACCAATAATAATGTTTGCAGTTTGTTTCAAATATCTCTCTGATTACAAACATGTAAAACTATTTCAACACACCATGTATCTGGAAGATCATCCCACGAAGTAGTTTAATGATATGCACAAACAGTTCATTAATATTCAAGAGCTTAAAAGTACTATAGACAGCAATGCGATTTGACAGTGTTATGAAGAATTTGACTGGTTGAAAGTTTGGCTAACTATCAGATTGATCCAGCCTTGTTTATACTCTAAATTAACTTATCTATGAATGAAAGAAAAATGGAGAAAATTAGCCAATTTGACTTGTACTCCACATCATATTCTCTGAAAAATATGGTACTTTCAACTCCTAATGATGTGTGGTGTCTCACTACCATCAAAGGATCTAACCTTATGCATCTCTTTCCAGAATAATTTTTTCTTATAAAGTTGTCTGACTCATACATTTTCCTCTATCCTTGTTATTCTAGCACCATCTGAAATGAACACTTAAATTCTCTGATAGAATTTTTTCTGTCTAAAGTAACAACTCTAAAGTATTTGTGCTTTGGAACACGGTGGTATGTGCTGTTAAATAGTATCTGTTTTTAGAATTGGTGGAGTGGAAGGCAGGGAAGAGAGAAGTTCTTCGTTGTTATAGTGCAGAGCTTATCAGTAAAAAATCTACCCGACACCGTGACTTGGAGATAAAGCTAGGCCCCATTTACAGTTACAGAGTAGGATGATATAATGAGGATTTAGAAAATAGGCATGAGACAGCTAAACATGTTTTATTATTATTATTTTTAAATAACTTAGTTTTACAGAAATACTTAAAGAAGCTGATGGCATCATGGTAGCCCGAGGTGATCTGGGCATTGAGATTCCACCAGAAAAAGTGTTTCTGGCCCAGAAAATGATGATTGGGATGTGCAGCAAGGCTGGGAAACCTGTGATCTGCGCTACTCAGGTGTGTTGATAGTGTATGCAAAAACCCAGCCACTGCCTAAATCTGCAGTGTGTTGTTCTCACTTAGATTTTTGTTTTTCAGCATTGGTTTCCAAGATCTATATTTTGAAGTTTTAAACTTTTGGTTAATACAATATAAATAGCCTCAAAACTTCAGAATAAATTTTGTACTGTTTGGAAACTCCCCTCTATTTATGGAGCAGATTCTTGAAAAAAAATTTGAACATAGTTCAGCCATTCTCATGGTTTAAAACCTTTTCTCATAATAATAATACTAATACATAATATTAGTAAAAAATGCATCATAGGATTATTTGATAATTAAAGAACCTGAATTACATTGTTAAAATTCTTTATTTAAAAATATTCATCAGTTCTCTTCTTTCCATAATGCTTATAGTGAAAACAACTTCTCCATACACCTTTTAACCTTTTACCTACACAATCTAACCCCAGCCAGCCTGTAGGTCTGCTGTCCATATATACACACACACACACACACACACACACACATCTGATCCGGGGGAATTTGAATTTGATTTTGATGCTAATATCAGCAAATTTATTTTCTGCATTGAGATGAATCAGCTTGATTAATTTCCCATAAACTGAATTATAATTGAAGTTTCAGCTGGTAAAAATTAGAATCAACTTCTTGTTGATACAGAACTGAGGTGGTTTCAGGTGAGATATATTCGTGATCTCAGTCAGGAGCTCCCTTGTAATCTACTGCCTGAGTAATGTACTACATGACCTGGAACAGGAATGTATACAGGCAAACTTCCAATATGTTGTTACTACTTACTTAAAATAGGTATGACTCAAAATTTCACAAAAGAAAGAGTTAAAGGTAGTTCAAATCTTTGCCTCAAAAGTCAACATTTAAAGAGACTCTTTTTATCAGACTGTGCATTAAAAAGTATGTAAGTATGTATGTATATATTAAAACTTTATCCCAGTCCTTAACTATGCATTTGTTCTATAATTATAAAGACCAAGTTAAAAATAATTTTTCTTAAATAGATGTTGGAGAGTATGGTGAAGAAGCCGCGCCCAACACGTGCTGAAGCCAGTGATGTGGCCAATGCCGTTCTTGATGGTGCTGACTGCGTGATGCTGTCAGGAGAAACTGCAAAAGGACTGTACCCACTGGAAGCCGTCAAGATTATGCACAAGGTGGGTCAGATGAGCAAGGCTGGAGTTTATCACGCCATTTACCCCCGGTCTTTTGCTGGACGTGCCACCACCTTAAAACATGGCAGAAAAATCACTGCATTCTTCGTCTGAAGATTGGCGTGGTTTATTATTAGGGGTTAACAGACTTTTCCTTCTCACACATTTTAACATGAAGATGCCAGTTTTCTTCTTTCTTTTTCAGGAAAAGTTTGTACACAAAATAGCCAAACTTGCTGACATAGGGGCGGTGCGCTCAACGGGTGCCTAATGTTTGGCATTAGGTCACAGGAACACGGCTTTGATAAGTGAAAACCAAAAGTCTCGATCAGTTTTTAAATGCCTTTTATTAAGAGGTGAACATTTTTGGAATTGTCTTTTGTTTCATTTTAAACTCTCTTGTGAAATGCTGTCCAAAGTCAGCCTGAGCCACTCCCCAGAGTTTCTTTTAGAACATCTCCAAGTTTTCAATGGAGGAACTGGACCCTAATGACTGAGGAGCTACTTCATCATAACTTGCAGGCTCTATCGAGGTAGTCCAAACAAACCTTCAAATGTGGTTGGGATATGCAATTTTTAGCCGATAACGTTTGCTTGCTTGGAATAACACTGTGTCGGTTGGTACATTTCTATATTTTTCAGCCAAGATGTACATGCAGAACAAGTTGTTTCTCAGCGGTGACAGATTGTTTCGTATATCATTGAGTTTTGAGTATCTAATTATAAACAGATTTGAAGATTTATTTCTTTGGCCTATAATTTCACTTTAACCAAGTGTATTTGCAACTCTGTCACTTAATGTATGCATACACACAATTTCAGTGATGACAATTTAAAACCCTAACGTTCTTGATAGTATTTTTCTTACTGAAAATGGTGTCAAAAATAAGCATTTTATTTTGATTTTGAAATTTGTTTGAGCTACAATGTCAGAACTTTCAAAGGAGCCCGGATTTTGCTGATTGACAGATTTAATTTTCTTCATTTTAATAATTTGTTGTTGTTGTGTATCAGTCTACACCCTGCAGATGTCAGCTAGAGGGAATGTTGTCAATTGTATGCCTTGTGGAGCCTTGCACCTCTGGCTTCTGTAGTAAACTTGGCTCAGAAAGGAAAAAGGAAGCCATGCCAGGCTGGTTTGCCAAATCAAGCCATTTTTTCAGGAAGTAAACCCAGGTCTTTGAGCTTAGTAGTCAAGTAGATATCGTAAATTGTACGATTGATTTTTCTTTTTAAGATGTCTGTGGGTGGCACCAAGCTCTCCTGTTGTTTAACTCCCTCCCTACTCTTTGATCTTCCTGCTTGTACTCATACTTTGTCACTCTAGCTTCTTAAAATGTCCATCTCGATTATGGAATCTAGACTCTTCATCTTGCAGATCTGCCGAGAAGCTGAGTCTGCAGTCTTTCACAACCAAGTGTTTGAGGAATTACGCTGTGAAACTCCAACTCCCACTGATGCGACACACACGGTTGCCATAGCAGCTGTTGAGGCATCATTCAAGTGTCACGCTGCAGCCATTGTGGTCATCACCACAACTGGCAGGTGAGTAAACAAGTAATGGACGGGACATGTGTTGATGATGGAAAGTACAAAGTTAACCCAATTTCTGACTGTGAATTATGGGGGCCATCAAAACAAGCAGAATTCCTCAGACTATATCTTCGATTTACTTAAACATTAAAATGAATCCCTTAATGTTAATTATTCACTTGATTATATTAAAAAAAAAAAAAAATTGTTTTGGTTAAAAAAGTAAACTAAATTTAGCTTGAAAGTTTCTTGACTTTTATTTTACTGCCATATTTGTTTCTCCTGCCATCTTGTTTTTCTCCCATAACACAGTAAATGAAAAAAACTTGACATTTTCATCTATTTGAGAAATAAATACTAATGTGCCTATGTTGGTAACTGGATCAGAAGTTTTGGATCCAGTTTAACTATTTGTTTGCCATTGTTGCAGGTCAGCTCACTTGATAGCAGCTTACAGACCTCGCTGTCCAATCCTTACCGTAACTAGGAATCCCGAAACAGCCCGTCTCTGCCATTTGTACCGTGGTCTCTTTCCTATCCACTACATAGGTAAGAATGGTTTACGGATCTTGTGTAATCGGTTAATACTTGAGGTTGTTGAACAATGGTATTTAATAATTTTTTTGAAGCTGACTATGGTATAAGAACGTTTTATTGGAAGATCAGGATCTCAGCTTTCAGCCTAAACATTCTGTTCCCCTAAAACTAACAGCTACCAGTCATTTCCCCACTCCTATAATATATGCTTGCACTTATTGTATCCACCAGAACAATATGCTGTGCTCTGAATGTAAAAAATAATCTATCTGCAGCCTCTCGTATATTCAGAGTGCAAGTGGTAAGTCATTTTCTAATTGTGGAAAGCAGTGGAATTTCTTCATGTGGATGGCTTGTTTTGAACATGTTTTAGAAAGTTGGGAGATGGGATATCCAGTATTGGGTGTACTGAGATGCTTGCTTAAAAGAACTGATATAATTCTGCTTTACCTAGTATTCCATAATATAGTTAACTATAAAATCGTTTAGTGTAATTTGAAGATAAGGCAGCCACATCCATTTATCAAGAACCAGAGAAATAAAAGCAGGATGCCTTTTTGTCCATGTCCCACAATAGGTACTTGGAATTAATTAGTCAAGCTGCATCTGTTGATAGTGAAAGTGTAAATGAACACTCTAAAACCTTAATTTGAGAGACTTTTCTTCCCAAAATTTTATTGAATGAGTTCTACATAGGAAAATTAAAACTTTCCAGGGAATGAAATGCTTGTCAAGACAGGGAGATAGTGTGTAGCAGCCTAGTGATCACAAGCAGTTCTTTTTACATTGGATTTGTCCTGTTTGCATAATGTTATATGCAACAAGCCAAGGGTTTTAGTTTCATATTCTCCTATATTAAAATAGGAAAATGCTTGTTTACATTATTGACTTTGATGTTATTCCACATTATATATGAAAAGTCAAACTAAGATCTTGGATAACCTAGTATTTCCTAAATCTATATTTAAGTGATTACTTTCCTGTTTGACTGTTATATTTGGAATCTGTTGCTTCATGGATCTCAAGAAATGCACAAATGGGAATTCCTGTTTGCCCGGTGTCTGGTGGCCCTTCAATAAGGAGAGGTGCTGCTAGTGGCAGAAACAAAAGCTTTGTCAGTTATTATCTGTGATCTACTTTGTCATTGGCACATCACTTTGGTAGCTTTCCCCATCACATCCTGCAGGATAACTTGGCCACAGGAATTTAAATAACAATTTTTTTTTTTGTTTTTGTTTCTTACACCAGTTGTTGGATAGATATATGGACAGGCAGATAGAGAGAGATTGTATTCTAACATCTGTAGGTAGTTTTGTTAGTTACAAACCTGTGGTTATTTCTTGATCGGCATTTGAAATGGCTACTGAAAAGCTGGATGCAGCAGTTAAGGTTGAGTGATCCCAAGAATTCTCTTGTGGGAACAGCTTGCTTTGACAGATCTCCCAGCACCCCTTTTCTTGCCCTTCACCAGCTGAAGCCAGAATTTCTTGGTCCCTAATTTCTTATTTATACCAAACAATGGAAAATTTCATACCAGTGGGAGAAATGCCATTAATGTCCACATACTTCTTAAAAGACTAGACAATAAGATGTCATACCTCTGCTTGGTGAATCCCCTTTAGCGGCCTTAAGTTTGTTGTTTCAGGAAAAAGAAACCCCTAGAAAGTTCCAGAATGGTGTTGCTCTTGCTTTCTTCTTTTAGCCTGCACCAGAACACTGGTTATTTTGATTAAGTTGCTAGTTTTTGCAAACTGTTTACTGGGGTTGAAGAGGATACTCCAGGCCGCCCCATTTCCTCTGGCCCTTTAAAAAATTTTCTTAATTGTAGAGGGGGAGAAAAACAAACAATATCACGTGCATGTCTGAATCAGCTAATCAACATCTAGAACTGATTTACTTCCCCAAATTGAATCTGTTTAATAATTACTAAAGAGTGGGTAGTGTTTAAAATGTTTTTCAGGATCATTTTCATGAACTGACATCTTTTTAATTTAATTTATTTCGCTGCACTAACACGAGGGGGCTAACCTGCACGACATTGAAATTCAGACGGCATGTGGCACGTTTGTTTATTTTGAGTTTCTTCTTTGATGTTTACCTTCTAACCGCTGCTTACCTGCTGGCCATCTTTGGGTAAATCATCCATGAATGGTTTGAATTGCAATTAACTTTAAATAGAAAAAGTAAATACCTATATTTTGTCTGTCAGAACTGAGTAAATTCCAATCTTGTTTATTTCTCAAAAATGCTTCAGCAATCCAATTAGCAAATTTTAACTTTGCTGCCTCTAATTCTCTGGTAATGGTGGACAATAACAGTCAAACACCAAAATTATTATTGCAAATACAATACACGTGCCCAGATATCTGCTGTGATGGGATCGTACAAGAGCTGCAAAGCCATCTGACGACAATATAAGCATGGATTCTACCTGCCCACTTGACTGTGATGAGGCAGCTGTCCTGCATTGGCTAATCAGGCCCATCGCAGGAAGGTCTGCAGACATTATTGTCATGTTCATGCCTAGTGTTTGTCAGTAAGTGAAGTCTCCATTTTACATGTTACTTACCATGGTTTTCCCAAAAGCATTGCAGAATGAGCAACTGATTTCCACTTGAAAACTTTCATGTTTCCAAAATGCAATCTCCTGTTGAGAATGAATTGCTTAAATCAATCATGAAGTTCACAGTAATAACTGTCCATTTTGAATCAGTCCTCATTGCATTACATTGATAGTTGTATCATGTGGATGTTCATGTGCAATTTGTTGACCAAATGCAGCTACTCAATGTCCTGGGGAAATTTTATGCACATAGATTATTAAGAAAACAACATACTGTGCATGTTTGGCACCAAATGAGGAGACAAAGGAGCAAAATCTGAGTTAGGTAGGTTGTGAGCATGCATTTTGTTTGTATTGTTTGTTTTCTTTGCATGCCCCCTTTAAAAAAGTTTTCATCAGCTGCTTGTTTGTTGTTTTCCCTTTATTGTTTGTTTTGGTTTGATTTTATCTTTTGCACGCAGAGTCGAGGGAGGAAGTGTGGACAGAGGATGTGGATAAACGTATTAACAAAGCAATATCTGTGGGCCGTCTCAGAAAATTTTTCAGTGGTGGTGAGCCGGTAGTCATAGTAACTGGCTGGAAATGCGGGTCTGGGTTCACCAACACACTACGTATCATCGATGTGCCAGAAAGTGATGATGGGCCCATAATGGCAACACCAACAACCAATTTTTACTTAGACTGACAAAATACGACAGTGAAAGGTCATGCACAATCGAAAGTAATAAATGTAGTAATAAACAAATAAAAAAAAATTTACAATGATAAATCTCCCCTTTATGCCTTTCTAGAGCTTGGATTAGGGAATATCTGTAAATGTTAATGGCTTCTTCTAGTGCCCTCCCACTCTCGGTCTCTGTCTCCATTGCTTCAGGTTTCTCTGATCAGTGATATTGTAAATGCACAAAGCTGAAGGCAGAATTTCAGAATTGGATCTGGTTTGAAAATCCCCATTTTGTTAACACAAATAAGTTCTGGTGAGGTGGTCTTTTGCTAAAGAATTTAATATTGAACAGGGGTTCTTTTGGCTGCTCATGCGGCATTAAAAAAAAAATCAATTGGTCGATAACACGTACATCAGAAATCACTCTGTCATACCTTCCATGAAAGCGCAGTCGTCAGGCTTTTGTTCGTTACCAATCCCATTGGACAGAGCTTTGTTTTTAATCACCTGCATAGCGAAGGGAGGTCTGCTGTCTCTAGTTATTTTGGAATGACAGGCCTGTTTGTTCTGTGGTACTCGCACAACTAGGGAAAAATGCTACAGCAATCTAGGTGAGACTCGATTAGATACTGTACTTCAACGTCACTGCCTAAGTTGATGCAGGCGAGTTTGTAGTTGATTGACAGTCCATTTGCGGTATGAGAAAGTGAACTAAGCAGCCAAAGCTGGACAAGGTATGTTGTTACCCTATCTATTGAACAATTTATTTAATACAGTATTTTTTTATTTTCAGAGAAGGGTATTTGAAACTGTTTAACAAGAAATCTGAATTGAATATGCATTTCTCAGCCATCTGTACTCCTTACCCTCCATTTTCGCTCATGTTTAAGTTTCTTATCACTTAACCAAATTTCCATTAGAGCACAACTGTGAAAATCTGCTGTTTTTGGTGATGCTAAAACAATCAGCTGATAATGGGTACACAGTCTTCCTTTTTAACCATTAAGAAATTTTCCAGTTTCTTCAAAAATTATGAAACAGAAAATGTTTTGTATGCATAAATGACAATCTGACATGTATTTATTTTGCTTTTTCTTATTCACAGCAATCTCTTAAATGAGTTTTAGGGATTTGTTGTATCTTTCCTTAACAAAAGAGTGGCTATTTTAGTACCTCTCAATTTATCAGTAAATGTTTTGCTTGCAGCAGCAGAATCTGAAAGTGAATGGGCAACTGACATTGATCGAAGAATTTACAAGGCAATAAGCGTTGGCATGTTGCGTGGCTTCATTAAAGTTGGCGATCCTCTGATCATAGTCTCGGGCTGGAAGCCAGGATCAGGGTCCACCAATGCCATGCGGTTCATCATTGCCCAGGATGAGAAAGTGGAGTTGCTTCCACCCATCACAGGCTTCGCCAGCATTCCAAGCTTCTCCACCCTAAGCCATTCCGAAGGCAGTTTACCTGTGGCTCAAGACCTCTCTCACAAATCTGAGGAAAATGTCAAGTTTTTTTAACACTGATACTATTAGCTGTCATCTCCGCAGCAGTCGTGTTTGTTTTCTTTTGACTTTCCTGTGAGCCCTCTTAAGCTTGTGCCTCTTGGGGTGTTAGTTTAGGCGGTGAGTAGATCCCCTTAATTTTTCTTGACCTCACAGTAGGTAGAGCTTCACAAGAACTGTTCTGTGTGGAATACTAATGGGAAATTATTTTGCCTTCCTTTTTATTCTGTAATTGTTGATCTACAATTGTTGTAATATTTGTTTTTCTGTTTGTATATAATGTTGTTTTCCAAGCAATAAATGAAATAATACAATCATTTCTTTTAGGAATCGGCTATTTATACTTGGGCATTTGAATTTTTTCACTACATGCAAGTCAGGGAGTCTCTGTACTGAACTTAATTCCTGGTGTTGGCTCGGAGGTCGAAGAGGGGCAAGATTTCAAGCTCAGGTGTGCAAGGTGCTGATGCTTCAGAGGAAATACTAGGAGGTTATCAACCTTGTTAAAGACGTTGAGGGTTGATCAAACAGCTGCTCGCAGCTAACCCCTTCACAACATTCCTTCTCGAGTAGCGTTGCCACATCATCAGCCTCTACCTACATCTGTAGTAGTGGAAGAACTAAGGGCAGAGTTTCTACCAGATGCCATTCATATTCATTACCTTGATCTCATCCTAAAGTGTGAAGACTATTGATCACCCTCAGCATCTTTACCCCTCATTAATAGCCCTAAATGTTACAATGATCTCCTCCCTGCAATATTCCTTCAACTCAGGAATCAAGTGTGCCTTTTCATCTAGGCCAGTGTTTCCCAACTGGGGTCCACAAAATTTAATGGGTTTGTGCCTCACTTTGAGGGTGAAGTGAGGGCTAAAGGTATAAAAATGAAATGCTTATGTTGCTTGACGAGGCCCTTTCAGGCCTGACCTCGTATACATCAGGTATTGTTATTATTACAAATTCCTGCTTCTGTAAAGGCGGAGATGCATGCCTACCAAAAATGCTGTTCAAATTCAAATATGCACTGAAAATAGTACTCAGCAACAGCATTGTGACGACCATGAATTCTTGCCTTTGGCAAGTCAGCCCATTCACAGGCATGGTGGTGTAGCCATTGGTCGCCTGATTATGTCAGTCTCTCCAGCCCAAGATAGCATCATGTTGCTCTGCCGACAGTGGCCAGAAGTCGTCCCACCACTCTGGACAAGGGGCCTGGTGGCAAAAGGCCAGGAGCCGGATCTTGGACTGTTACACAGTGGGACTGGTGTGGTTGGGCCATGCTCCCATTGGCTGGCACCACTGGGAGTGGAAGCTAGAAAAACTGGATAGGGACAGTACAGACACACACGAGCGAACTGAGTGGTATACCTATATTATGGCCAGCTCAGCTAAGAAGTACGGCTTTATCGCCTTTCCACCTGATGAGAGACTGCTGCTGTGTTTACTTTGTGATCAGACTTTATGCAATGATTCCATGAAACCAGCAAAACTGGAGGTACATTTGCGATCCAAACACTGGGAGCACGCTGATAAAGACCCGTCATGAGAACAAGATGCAGGCTCAGAAGACCATACTCTTGATGCTTAAGTCACAGACATCCATGCAAAATGCAGGACTGGTTGCTACTGCACTGGACATTGTTGTTGTTAAGAGGTATAATCGACACAGGATCATCCAATCTTTGCAGTACAATTTTTGTGAAAACACACAGCGCAGGTATGATTAAATCCTTGCCAACTGTGAGAGCATTTCCACACTTAGCGACAAGAAGGGACGTTTCATAGCAATTGATGAGATGGCCTCAGATGTGGTGGATCAACTTGTTTGTAAACTTCGACAAAGGCCATTTACCATTCAGTTGAACGAGTCAACGGTGAGGGACAGTCAGGGTATTCTTCTCACCTACGTTCATTACTTAGAGGCAGCTGATTTCAGTGAAGAGATGCTGTTCTGTAGTCATTTGAGACAACTATGACTGTACAGGACATATACCAGCTGTTCATGAAGTTTTTTAATGACCATGACATTCCCATTGCTATCATAGTCTTGTGCTGCTGATGGAGCACCGTCGATGATGGGGAAGAGGAATGGATTCCTCCAGTTACTGGAGAGACACAACCCTGCTTTGATCTCCGTGCACTGCATCACACATGAGCATCTCATCGGCAAGTCTCTGCCCAGAGTTCAGTGTGATTATGATAGCGATCATCAAAGTAATTAACCACGTTGTTTTCGGGTTGGCTTCAGACTTTTCAAAGAATCTACAAAGATGCAGAGGAGCAGTTTGTAAGGTTGCTTTCCCACACTCGTACTCTGGCTGGAGCAATTTGTTGATCTTTATGATGCCATTTTAGAGTTTTGCGGGGATCTTGAAATTATTGAACCATTTCGTGGTGAAGATGTGATGGCTATGAGTCTTTAACAAACTGAATACTTTGACCTGTAATCTTCAAGGCGCCAAAAAGACCATCATTGAGTCCAAGTTAGAGCTGTGGCAGGGAGATCTGGGCAGGAAGGATTTCACCAGTTTCATCCATTTGCTGCACTGATCACTGAATTCAAGGCCCGGTTTGCAGATTTGCAAGCGATGGAGTTTCCGGATTGGTTGAGACAACCATTTCTGTCAACTTGATGACGTTGGTAGGTGTTACTGAGATGAACTGGCAGAAATGCAGCACAATGACTCTATGAAAGTTGTTCATAAAAAAGCTTCCAAAAACTATCCAGAGCTGTCAAAAGCTGCTGCTTAGTTTTGCAACATCCTATTTATTAGAATGTGGATTCAGAGCCGTCGTGGACATTTTGACCAAGAAGCAAAATAGGTTGGACATTTGTGATCGGGGTGACCTATGACTGAAGCTGACTAAACTGGAACCATGTACGAGGTCTGTCGAAAAAGAATCCAACTTTATTTTTTCCCGTGGGAAGTAATGTTAGGGAAGCAAAAATGTGCATAGTGGAGCCACATGCTGGATTCGTCAGTCGCTGTCAGGCAGCCAGCATGTGAGGTGCTGTATTACTTACTCGTCGCATTTTCATTTCACCCGTGATGACAGAACGTGTGGAGCAATGATCTTGCATCAAGTTTTGCCAAAAGCTTGGAGATACCCAAGCGGAAACAATTTGCAAAATTCAACAAGCTTTTGGTGACAATGCTATGGGTGTTACCCAAATAAAAGAATGGTTGGCACAACAAGTTCAAAGATGGCTGCACATCGGTGGAGAGCGACCAGCGTTCCGGGAGGCTGTCAACAAGCCGCAATGCAGTTATCGAGAAAGTGCGGACCTTGAGGATAGTCTTTTGACGGTGCGGGAAATTGGTGACAAGGTGGGGATCAGTAAAGATTCTGCACATGTAATTTTAAAGGTGGATTTGGGCTTGCGTAGAGTGGGCACAAATTTTGCTGCCAGTGCCCAAGCTGCTTTCACAGGAACAAGATCCCGAGTTCCAGAATACTGTGATAACTGGAGATGAGATGTGGGTGTATGGGTATGACTCAGAAACCAAAGCTCAGTCATCACAGTGGAAGCACCCAACGTCACCAAGGTCTGGAGAAAAATCAAGTTGATGCTGAATGTAACTGTTTTTCCTTCTGGTACGTATTTGTGATGCAAAACAAAGGACTACTATCAGGAAGTTCTCCAATGTCTGCAAGAGACCGGATCTGTGGGCCTTACAAAACTGGCAGCTGCATCATGACAACGCTCCTGCTCATTTGTCGCAGAGAATCCAAGGTTTCTTGGCAAAGGAAGGCATTTCGCTCATTCGCCAGGCTCCTGGTTCCCAAAAATGAAGATGCCACTTTGAGCCAGAAAGGAATTAGCAATTGAACCCCACCAAATATGTATACTTTTTTCGACAGACCTCGTATATCGTTTCTAGTCTGTTAAATTCTAAGCAGTTATCCTCAAAATGCAGTGTATATCAGTATGTTAATAAAAATTTTCATCCCTTGTTTGGTGTGGGTGATAGAAGGGGTGCATGGCGGATAAAAGGTTTGGAAACACTGATCTAGGCAGTTATTGGACTTCCAACCAAATCACAGGAAGGGGGAACTTCTACGGAGGGCTATGGATTCTCCTGCCCCTTAGCATCAATGTAAGGCAGTCCTTTGCCACCTTAAAACCAGGCATTGTCTTGTAGGTCCATTTTTTTCCAAAATAATCCTGTCTCAATCACTTGTTTGGGGAAAATGCTCTCCCTCATCAGCACGAGCCTTGTACGGATTAAACCATCCATGACTTGCCACAAAGGAACCCTCAGTTGCTCTAAGTCTTCGTAGATACAGTAGGAGTTGTATGCAAAACTGGGTTTTCTTTCTTGACAGCATTTGTTGTCAACAATACCAAACTCTCCATTATTGATAAACCAAAGATTTTGCAAATGACCTGGCGGCATACATTATCTCAAAAACAATAAGATGCGCATTACCATGAATGTAGCTGCCTGAAAACCTTTGCTGAGGAGGTGGCCAACTGGCAGCAGAAATGAAGCAGTGGGATGACCAAAAGCTAGCATGCTGTTTGTTTTTTTTTTCTTTTTCAGGCACCTAAGTACACGTGGGTATGGTACTCTTAAGCAAGGTGACATCTGTAACTTCCTGCCTTGTTTTTCTTTCCCTGATTAAAATTTAGGAGACTGAAATGAAGTAGAACAGTAACATTTGTTAAAACAACAACAAAATTCAGGAGTTATGGTCTATAAATCTGCTGTTTTTCTTCTGCCTTGAGCCCAATATTAAATGATCAAAAATTATGGCAGTTTTGCAGTATAGGGCCCACATGCTTAGCTGATCATCATCCACATCACAGGAAGGAAAACTGTCCCCCCCCCCACATTAATGTAGCTCCAAGACACTGTCTCCCTTAGCAGCAATCACAGTTCTGGCTTTTTGAATTCAACATCTAAAAACCTTCAAGTTGGACAGTTGTTTTTTTTTCAAGACGAAATCAAATGAGCAGCCTCCAAGAGAGAGAGACTGAACAACTTTTCTTCTCTCCAATCATCGAGCAGAATCTGCAGTGATCTTCCTCTCTCTCCTTATCAACAAAGTTGGGGCATCGTCAGTTTGGAACTCTACCTATCAATGATTGCATTATCTTATCTAATACTATTTGCCTTTGCACTCCGCCTACCCAATCAATATAAATAATTACTCATTATCCACTTTTCGTTCCATACTTCTGTTCTCGATGCACCTAACTCAACTTTTGACAAACTATTGTCTGTGTAATCTGTGAATTATGGTAGGAAGCTGACAACTAGACACAGTAAACTCTATTTCTGTCCAAGCATATACGATCTCTCAATGATACATGTATAACTGGAAGGGTTTACGCAAAAATGGACAGCATGGAAACATCTTGGCATTGATTTCCCATATTTCAGTATTGACAACATAACACGAGTTGTCACTTTACGTTGCAGCAGTCAAAATAAGGTGCTAAGGATATAATGTAGCCAGTCCATTCCATAACCTTGTTGGATTGTCATCAAATCTTTTATCTTTCCAAGTGACAGTTTGCAGCTAGGGGCCAAGATACTAAATTTCATGTAATCTGACATCTATCATCAGCAATAAGTCTACCAAAAATCCTGGAAATGAGTGCTGGAAGGTTTAGGTGAAGTGAACAAAAGCTTAATTACCTAGGTTTGGAATCTGAAGATCGTTTTCTCTCTTGTGCCTCTGTCCAACTCTGAGGCATTAGAGTTCGTTGTAATTGAGCAGTGTTTCCCTAGATGAAGACCTGATCCATCTTCTCAAAGGTCAACAAAGTTGCATCGTTTCATGTTGAAAGAAAAAGAAAAACAGATCCAAAGTTTAGTTTTTGCAATGAGACAACTTCACGTATTCCTGGATTTTAATTTTGGTTTATTAAATAAAATATAAGAAACAAATTGGATGTATGAAGTAAAATCATACAGGATTATTATTAGTAAAATGGACAAAATTCGTTGAGCAGCAGCCTAAGACAAAGAACCAGACATTTACATTTTTCTTTAAATTTTTTTGCTCCAAAAAATAAAATAACAGCGAGAAATATGGAATTCAGTAAAGATGGTACAAAACAACAACACCACCACCTGACCACGCCCCAGGCAAAGGTGTCGAGGGTTGGAGATTGTTCCTGATCTAACAGCAGTCACATCTCCACCTTTTGCTGGCTCACCTACTCGAAATTTCACCAAAGAATCTTTTATTCTCTAACATCAAATCCACAAACACATTAAAAAAAACAACTTTTTTCTGCGTTTTTGCAGACAGACCCGACTACTTACTGCAGGCAGGTTGTAACGTCAAAATCCAAGCTCAGAAATTGCTGGTTTCCTTCTTATCAGTAAAACAAAAGAAAAATCATTAACCCTTCCACAACCCATTAGCATTGCCACAAATGACTGAATGACACTCTCGGTCAACACCATACATACAAATCATTTCAGATTTCACTTCAGGCTCCTTGCCAGGCCACAAGGGTTGATGACAGACGCTACCCCTACTCTGACATGCACACATACACACACACACATATATATATATATATATACTAATATAGTATACACTGTTCAAATTGAGTGTCAAAGACAGAAATAGTTGCCCACCCACCAACCAACAAATGCCTGTTGTCAACTGAACACGTTTAAATATATACAGATGTATGTGCAAGCACCAGAAGTATGCCACAAATGTCCATGTTACTAGGCCAAAGACTGAAAGTAGAAAAGCAATCTTGACAAGTTCTCAGGTAACTAGTCATTAATTTTTCTTTTACCAGTCTAAATCCAAGATGAAGGTTACAGAAACTTTTAAGTTCTAAAAGTGTAAATGGAATTAAAGAAAGATAACAAGGATTTGCTCAGGATCAGACATTGCACAAATGTTTTTAGATGATGAAAGATCCAGACGAATCGACTGGTAATTTTTCAACATCCGATTAAAACAAACAAAAAGGTGCGTGTTTACCGATACAATCATTCAAGGAAGTTCTGTCCCAATGAGGGAAGAGCTTCAAATATTTATATGCAAGGTAAAAAAAAGCAATGAAGACAGACAAAAATATCTTCATTTCATTCACTAATTCTCTACTGACAGTAGAAATAACTACAATAAAATATTAGAGATAATCTGTTGACTATATAGGGAGGCATCTCTGACACACAAATGGCCCCAGTTGTAAATTTCTCTCATGTTTTTTTCAAAAAAAATGGTCCACACGATGAAAATATAAACAATGTGTTCAGACTAATTTTCTCCACTGCTTCTAGCTCCTCCAATGACGCTTAAAATGTGCTACACTAAAAGATCTGCAAATGCATTTATAACAATTCTTTAAAATTATATATTTCTCTTAGAATCCATGTATTTGTATCCCAACTCCAAGAGAAAGAAAATTAAGTATTAAGTAGGTTTGCTTTTGTTTTGTTGCATTTGGTTTTATATGAACAGCCAATAATATTGATTACTGATAACCGAAAGCATCATCTCCACTTCAGAACACTGCTCAATGAAACCACCAGACCACACAAGTGCTTGTTTTCCAGTATGCAGCAGCATCATATCCTTACAAAGCAAAATCATCCTTTTCTTTCTAACCAACAAAAAAATCCAATGAGATGAAGCCACATCGTTTTTTTTCTTTTAATACAATATATCGGCGTATGTACGTAAATACATAAAATGTCGCATTTGTTCGTTTTAAGTATGATGGGTATAGTAGAGAAGCTACAGTGAGGGCGCTGACAACTGACAGCTAACTCTGCCGTGACGACAACGGTCTGGTGACAGACAGCAGCTAAATTATGCAGGCATTTGGGACTTGACTAAGCTTCTTGCACACCAGACAAGTGACCAGCCGGCTGGTGCCGAGACCACCAACAAGTTCTGCAGTGGCTGGTCAGCAGATTGTTTGTTTTACCGTGGCAACGTGTCAGCAGTTGCTCTCATTTGCTTCACGAGCGAGCTTCACCTCTTCTTCGAGCTGACGGATTCTCTTGTCTTTCAGCTGCAGCTGCTCCTTCAAGCACTTTATCTCCTCCACCTGCTGAAAATAGGCTTTCCTCAACTGGAAACAAAGAAACAAGAAAAGGAGATCAACAAGCTGCAGCATTTAGTAACGTCTAATGGAAAGGGGCATGCAGCTGCCGTCCAGTGTCTTGGCTGTAAAAACCCCTGTCTTTTATTCTAATCTGGACCCAGAATGTCAGAAATCAGTTTATACAAAGTAGGCAGCCAGAATTTTGATAATAATATTACACAGATTTTTAAAAAAAATTTTAAAATAGTTTTGCTTTGTCTTTAATTATGTATTTCGACACAAGTAGTTGTGTGTTTTTGTTCCTGACCTATGAGCCAGGGTTCTTATGCACGTTGCTCCTTTCTGATCATTTTAATAAAATTGTTATTTAACAGAACAACAAAAAAAAATCTATGAAACACAGACCTGGTCTGTCTGTCATCTGTCCAAACTGTTCAACCAACACTATGGCTGGCCAGACGATGATGACAAGATGGCTAAAAAAAACAAAAATGAACAAAAGGTCCCACTTTGTATTTTGCTCGGAGCATTTTTGGCTGAAAAGGTTGCAGCCAATTCCATAATGGGGCTCTGCTGCTGAAAAGTTTCCTGTTTGTTTAGTCTGCAAAACTTGAATGGCACAGGACAGATGAAAAGGGCCAAGATTGCCAAAAAAGCTCAATCCTAACATCTGTAACAGGATGTGAAAATAAATGGCACAATGTACTGAAATATAAAGAACCACTGTTTGGAAGGTTTTCATTTTATAAGAAAATTTACATAATTTAGGATGGGCTAAGAAAATCTGAGCATCACGTGAGGTTAAGGCAGGCTGTTAGAAAACACTGTCATGCGTAAGAGTTCCTGCTGCCAACAAGTCTTTCCTTTGTCAGGAAATTTTCTTGTTTCAAAATGTACAGCACCACCATAAGGTCAACAACAAACTATACCATCCAAACTGGTTGGCAAATTCACTTGCCAGATGAGAAGCACATCAAGGGGGAGACAATGGAAGGCAAAGGCTCCTCTTGAGAACAGTTCTAGTGAGCTCCTTTGTTAGGTGCAGCAAAAGGTGAAATGTATCAAGTGTCATGACTCTCTTTTTCCACTGTGGCCAAGGAACCAAAGTTACATTTGATCCTCAATGAAGTCCAGCTTGGTTCAGCAAACCTTCCATGGCAGTTTCTTCTGTACCACTGGGTCGCTGTAGGTTTCTACCATGGCTAACAGAGCAACCCTAGTAGGGAATCTCCATTTCATGCTGGCCCCAAGAAGAGACATAGCCACAGCACTATGGTCTGCCAGCCATTGTAAATGAAGATGACAGTCACAGAAGCAAGCAGCAGCTGGTTAGTTAGAATTTCTTCTTTCAGAGAATATCTTCACATGGCTATTCTCACAACAGAAAGATGATGTTGGCAGCTGTTCATTAATAATTTTCTTTAAAAATCAAAAAAATAAAACAGCAACAACAACAACAACACAGGTGCAAATCAGCCATTCAGTGTAGTGCAGCAAAGATTAGAATATTAAACTACTGGACGACAACCTTAAGAAAAAACAAATAATGGCAGTGAACGTACATGAATACTTAATGTGTTTTACTCCAGACTTACTTCAACAGACGCAATGTTAACTGGCAAAAGGTAAGAACAAAAAAAAAACAAACAACACATGAATGTGGCCATCATGTGGCGCAGTAACTAGTCACAGCTTTTCTTCTCAATGTAGTTCTACTTGTGGTTAGAAGAAGACACTTTTAACATCTTTGTTATCAGCTACAGATGATTAGTACGCTGTGACTATGGTACATATATTAATGAACCAGTTCTTGCTTCTGAAAGGGAAGCAATTTTTTCTTCTAAATTTTCTTATTCACAAATGTCTTAGTGCATGGATACAGCAATCTGAGACACAGAATGACTGACAATCTTTATGGCCAACATAGCGGGGAGGCTACACATCAAACAGTACTGTCCAAGCTATGGTGTCAATTTGTGAAGCCAGAGAGACGAGCTTTTATAACAGCCAAGTTGTCATCATCTTCAAACATTACTGCCCACAGTTGTAGTTCTGAGGGCAGTATTTGTTCAAAGATCTTGCATGGCCCCAGTTAGGTGTAGATTTATACTTTGTGGGGTCATCTATATTTCCAGTTTTGGGCTTAATCTATTGTAGCCTGCCCTCAGTTGAAACACACTGACTCTTCTGTGTAGTTTACGGTAGTTGGCTTCTTGTCATAACTTCCGTTCCAACACACAGACATCTATTTTTGTTCATAGGTAATTTCATTAATGTTCTTGGTGAGTGTGACAGGAAGTTCCCGCTAATGTTCTGGGCTGCCTTGCTTTGTCAGGTTATCTGCTGATGTCTTCTGTAGAATAAACAGGGTTTATTCCTGAGATTCCATTTTGAAAGGATTCCAGCAAAATACCACCTTTCTGTTGGCAGTAAAATCATCTTGCAAGCACAATTGTTAGCTGCTTTGAAAGCATCAAATTCTGTCTTGTCATCAGTGCAAATGGCGCCTGTAGAAACTGCTTTGTTATTTCTTTGATCACTAGAGAACAGTCCAGATCCCCATCTTTATAGATGTGTATCCACCTTTTTTGATAAGTTTGACTAAGCATCATCATAATGATTTTTAATCTAAAGGAGTACATCCAGGGTTATTTCTTCTTAGCTCTTCCACTACCTGAAAGGTAAAACTGATTTTCTTTAGTCTTCTACTGGTAGGTTTGAGTAATCTTTGGTTGATAAGTTTGGTATCCATCCATCTGAATTTCTCTGAAATAAAAGCAGCTTTTCTTCTTTTCTATTTTGTAGTGATTCAATTCCTGCAATTTCTTCCAATTTTAAAATGTGTGTGTGGATATCAGCCCTGGTCATGGTCCTCAGACCATCATTCTGTAGTTTAGTAAGCTGCTTCTTCCTCTACAGTTGTTTACAAAGAGGTCTTTCCATGTAGGTCCCTAATTAATCCTGCCAGCTGTTTCATGATGGCCAAAAGTGATCTGGCCAAAATGTTCCTTCTCATACTAATGACAGCAGATGTTTAAGATCCACAGTTACTAGTACAAGAAATTAAAAATTACTGAGATGATTTCAGCAAAACTGGAAAAGATTTTAAAAAATTCAATAGTGCCCCTACAAATTTCTTTAGAGCCAAGCCAGCCAGCCATAGCCTCTTTTTTGCAAGATAGCTATATCCTTAATGTGATGTGGACTCCATGCCTAAGCCACATACTTCAAAAGACTTAATGATTTAGACATGGAACAAGGCTACCAAGAGGAATTCTGGATAACTGTGGAGATTCCACTGGTAACTCCACTGGCTTGCACCTTTACCACTGTTTATAAGCTCCAGCCATATCCAGATAACTTGCTCATCAGCAAGGCTGATGCTCCAACACCTTCCCCACTTCTAGCTCACTTGTGACATCCTTAAGACCTCAAACTCAGGAAAGGGAGAACCACAAACAAAGTTTTCTCTTACCAGTGTTATTAGTCCGGTTCCAGAATCCCTGTGGCAAGTGCAAAGACCCTACTCATAATGGCACTCTATTAACAACTTAAAGGAATTTACATATCACTTAAATGTTGCAGATTTTGGGTCTGTGCTTTTTTCAGGTCAAGCTCACTGCCCCGTTTTCCTTCTTTAACTTGTACAGAAATCATCCATCGGTGTGTTCCCCTATATCCCATAACTTACCTCTGGATCAGTCTGGGGAATTCCATTCTCCATAGGGGGCTGAGGGGATACGGGTGGAGGCGACCAGACTTTCTTCACATGGATTCTCTACAAGCACAGAGGAATTAAACGCAGTGCTGGTAAAAAACACACTGAACGAAGAAATGCAAAATGTTAGCAATTTAAAATGAGATTAGCATCATTCATGGCAGCCATCTGCAAACAGTGCAAGGGAAATAACCGAGGAAGCATTCAGCAACAGTTCACATCTTAAAAACAAACACTTCATGCTGCCATTACCCTCATGGGGAAAGAAGAAAAAAAAAAAAAGTGGAAGCAAATTTTTTTCTTAAAAGAGCAAATAAATAAATAAAATAATTTGAGTCTCTGCAGTTGTACAATATCCTGATAAATAGCGAGACAGCCCTTAGGTCACTGAAATCCGATCAAAGGAAGATTACTGCTGACATTTTATTCCACTGTCTTACCTGCTCCATGGTTGGAAGGCATTTTGTTGTAAGACATCAAACAACAAACTACATTTAAACTTGTACAGCTGCAGACAGAGAAAAAAATGTTAGGTGGAGGGCAATGGCATCTCAAAATCCGAAATGGACCGGCATTCCAAAACTAGTTCTAGGTATCGCGCACTGCTACTGCACGAAGGGAGGTAATCTTTCTGAAACGACGACATCATTTAAATCAAGTTATTCTAATCTTATTTATAAAATAATTGTTGCTCGTTGGTTCTAAGGGGTGGGGTTACCAATGTAATAATAATAATAATGAGTTTGACAGTAATTGCGCCCAACCAATTTATTCTCTCAACATCCACTATAGAGATAACACTAAACAAGTGGTAGAGATTTTATTTTATTTTTACCATACAGGATTACCTCCCTTCTGTGTTTTATTACCACCTCCTACCACACACACACACACGGACGGATGGACGGACTGTGGTAACAGGTTGAAAGCTTTGCAAGTCCTCGAATACAATTCTCACTGCTCCCATCTACTTACCCACACATCTTTCTTCACATAATTCAGGCTCTGGTAGGAAAACACCAACAAAAAAGAACAACATTAAACGTACATTCAGTTTCTTTAGTTGGCGTTGACTTGCCCAGCGCCATCTTGGTTTTCACGATTCAACAAATCAAAAGCTCATCAAAACAACTTCTCCGAAACATCTATCAAAGAATGTCACCTTCAAAAGCACCACACACAATTTAATCGTTCCACCCTAGACCCCACACACACATTCCTTTCCCCCAAAAATAGCCATAATGGCGTTAACTTCATGTGCAAAAAGATTTCTTCGTAATCATTGTAATAATACAAATAACGGTCTAATAAATTAGTTTAGTAGTATATTCACTATAGTCAAAATTAATGAAGGATGAAGCAAACTCCCCCCCCCAATCTTTTTTGAAACAAAATATATTTTCATATACTGAATTACTATTAATGCATATTATTGTATATCCAGATGATGATAATACAAGCTGACCACAACATAGTTGAATTATTTCTCAAGCCTCTGACTCAGAAAGGTTTTATTATGAATACTTGAGCCCTTTTGTAAGTTTTCTGCACATTCACCATCCATTTTACCTCATCCAGCAAAGACACCCAGAAATGCTTTAGTCAGAATTTAGAGTCTTCACCCATCCCACCTCTCTATTGTTGAATTCACCAGATAATAAAGGGTGTAACTTTTTTATTTAAAGATAAGCCAGTCTTTTTGTCTACGTGTTAATCCAGATTCTCTCATATTACAAATCCTCACTCTGGTCTCTCGTGATATTCCAGTCACAGTATGTGCTTGTCTCAGTGAAGGTCCGCTCAAATATCACTATGTTCACACCACAGATCTTTCTCTAAACAGCATATTTGTACACACACAATGTACACATTTTTATAGACATGCACACACACACAGTACACAATGTACAATGGAACAGAGACATTTCAGTAGATATCAGAAAGCACCAATTAGCAGATAAACATAACATATTTCTCTCACAAGAGTAGGTACTAGACACCCTCACAGCCCCTCTTTTTGGGGGGAGGAGGAGACAGTAGGCTGCCACTAAAAACGCTGATGCAGATGCACTTAATTTGAGAAACATCAAAGCAGAATTGGTGCAGTCTGATCTAGAGAGAGACAGAAACCCATAAGGGCCCATACAGCCCAAAGCCCATCCCCGGAGGGAAGACTCTAGTGAAGTGCGTTAGTGGTGCTGCAGCCAACCAAGTGAGAGAACAACGCGAGCTTCCGTAGCTCAGCAGTTACCTGCCGGCTGACCCTTAATTCAAAGTCACTCCAGTAGTCCAATGATGAACCTCAATGAAATATCTCCAGCCCTCCCCATTTTTTTGTGTTGCTATAAGGTGTCAGCCCATACTAGTGAAAAACAGGAAGTGCATACGTTGGAAAATCAGCAGCGGTTACACTGTGCATAACGAGAGAAAAAACAAACGAGAATTAGTTTTTTCCAAAAATAGATAAATTGAGCCATTTATTTACTGCTAGTAAGGACAACCTGGCCCTTTACTATGCAGACATTGTTTCACCAAGTCAGCCGCGCTTGGAATTCTTAACGTTGCAAGATAAAATTAGTGCCTATAAGATCACAGCCACAGAAGTAATTACACCGTCAGGGAGATGCTTCCATAATGCTTTCTAGCCTTGTTACTATGCTCCAAATGGATGCTCATCCTTTGACTCTAGAACAATCAGGCATATATCATGCACCTCCCTAATCTGCATTCCTCCCCTGTGGGAGGTAGGCTCCTTTACAGTGTAAAATTAGAAATGGCAGAGTCCTTTCCACAGTACCTAATTCAGATTTTGGTAAAGGTCAGTCTATCTTGGCAGGTAAATCCCCACTAAAGCTCTTCATTTTCAAATTTAAGAGGAAACTCATGTGGGACCAGCTGAGGAAGTGGCATAAAAAAAGGTATGCCTAACCAAGCTCTAGATACAGGGAGCTGACCTCAATAGTCCAGTGGTCTAACTATCAGCTTGCCGCGCCAACATATTAAATATGTATACACTAAACTTATAAATGTTTTTCTTAACATTTAGTTAATTACCCTGTTAACTAACTTAAAAATGTTGCTTGACTTGTATGAGAAAGAAGAAATCAGTCCACAAGTTACTGTAATTTAGCTGCATTATGGTTGCCATCAATCATTAGGCATGAAAGTTACTAAAAAATGCACACACAGCCACTTTGTTTGTGTGTTTAATATAGCAGGAGAATACAGAAATCATGGAATTAACTAAATTTCTCTGGAGCTGTTCATGTTAGTTACTGTATCATGATGAACTAGACTACCCATCTTCTTAGAATCTATAGCATTTCATCTAGGCTGTGTGATTCTCACTTGTGACACCTGACAACCATGCTATATTGCAAAAAGCCAAGAAAACTGCTGAGGCTGCTACTAGCCTAAAGAGTGATAGTTTTAAAAATTAAAAGCAGCCTAAGAATTGCCAGTCTGCCACATGTATTTAGCATCAGCCAAAGTTCTAGTGAGAACAAACCCACTATTTTGTAAATAGATTATTTTATTTATCTATTTTTGTTTTTCTTTTTTTACTTCTTGGCCATCTCAATCAAAAAGGAGGCAACACAAACTCACAAATGAAGAATGCTTTTACTGGGCTATGTTCCCCTGCCCTGTTGGTTGGCTGTCAGGGTCAGGACTTAAACAAACACGTAACATTGGTCCATCAGAGAGATGGACAGCCATTGACTTACATGCTGATAAGGTGCAGCCAGGGTTCTCGGGCTGAAGACAAGCCGGGTCGTCAGCCGCTCGCTGAACAAGGAATCAGAACTACTGCTGCTGCTGCTCATGCTGAAGGGTGAGGACATTACAGCAGGGGACGAAGCCGGTGTTGCATGCGCGCACTGTAGAGCAAATTCAGACACATTGCAAAGGCAGGCAGACAGACAGAGACAAACAGTGCACGCTTGATGCTCACTAGAAAGTGCATTTCAACAACAACAACAACAAAAAAAAGTTTTGGGGGATTCTAAGTTTTTGAACAGGTTTAGTGCACTGTTCCAATTTATAAAATGTTCAGAACATTAAATTGTGTCCACATGATGAGGGCGTGGCCACCTATTCCAAGTTAGATAACTCACTGCGAGTTTTTACATCTTTCACTTCATTTCAATAGTTGCTAATTTTCTTTGCTGTAGTTTTTTTTTCAGTAGATCATCATGGAATAATTACCAATTACTCAGGGAAGGTTTTATATAGCATTCACACTAACAGTAAGATTGTAATATATATATATTACAGAGAGGGAGAGAGAGAGTGTCAAGCGTGCCACAAGACTACATAGATTGATAAGGAGAGATAAGTATTAAAAAAAGGGGGTCAAACCACTTGGGTAATGACACTGGAAACTGATTAAAATGTAAAATAATGATACTGGCTGGTTTTTAAAATCAATTTTTAAGAAAGTTGTTTACCTTGTCTTTAATTTAGAGCAAAAGGAGCAGCAGGCTGAAGACCGCTGAATATATTAACAAATCATATAAAGCAACACCTTCCCTTCACATTGATTTTTTTCCAGAAAGGGTTGCTCACAAGCCACAAATTACATTTACAACCTTAGGGGGCTTGGTGTTTAGGTGAGCAAGGAATGAGTTAATTCTATTTCTTCGCTTTCCGCGCACAGGTACACAAACGTTACAGCAGCCCACAGCTTAAGCAGCATGAAGGATTTTTTCAAACAACTATCAGTCTGTTTCTCATTTACTTTCAGTCTATTCGAGGAAAGCTTCCTAAATCAGACGGATCATCGCAGCTTGGAAAGAAAGACAAAACCAAAAGTGTTTCTGAAGTTCACCATGCAGAAGACATTCCACGCAGTAAAGCAACAATCATGCGTCTCAAATGCTAACCAAGCAGAAAAAGAGTGGAATTAAGAAGCAGGTGTTTTTTTTTTTTTAATTTATATTAGAGAGACTCACCAATGTGCACAGTTTTGATGCAAAGCAAATTTAGATTTTTAATATAAGTTACATAATTTAATGTGTGTGTGTGTGTGTGTGTATTCTTTGACAGAGGCAGTTATCTCCCTTCATTACTTGAGGTCGCAACCATATGGTGAAGCAGTAGCGATTAATTGAACTTTTACTTTCTTCAAATGTTGATGATTATAATTTAGAAAGTTAAAAAAAAAAATCCAAGCTTACACACACATACGTGCATGCGCTTGAGCTAAAATGAAATATTTAAATCTCAATAAGCGTAAAAAAAAAAAATACTGCAATATTCCTGACTTGAAAGAAAGGTAATAGACTGAGATGTTCTGCTGAGGAAAGGTTAGTTAATCCTACATCCATCTTAAGTTGAACCACAGTTTTATTTTGTATGATTAATTTCTATTTATGCAAAGGTTTTGATACAAGCCTTGGTGAGTACTACCAGATGGTTCTTGGTAAAGAATTTTGGGTAGCAGAACTGACTGCATTTTAACCCCATGATCAATACTATCAGGTTTTGTTTTAACCCTTTGTAAGCTAACTGAAATCTCATTCTCAGTTCACCTGTGGATACGTTCATGATTTTCTACCTATCACTGTCCCCTAGTGGTGTGAAGTAGCAAAAAAGAGAGTCCACCAGAGACCGAAGTGCACAACTATGTTTACGGGTATTTTCACACCTGACTTCAACTTCCTTTCACACAAATCACCAGGTAAGTTGAGCTGTAATCTACAGAACTCCACAACACCATCTTACCCTGCCTTTCTGCTCTTCAGTGTAGAGACGCAAAAATGGACTTACAGTATCGGGCGATGTTATGCCATTGGCAGTGACCTCATCCACAGATGGTTTCTGTAACAGCTTGTGCTCGTTCACAGCCGCTGGCAAAGTATTTACTGGTGATGCATTGGTATCTCTTCCTAGTGAAATATCACTGAAAAGAAGAAAAAATTATTGTTTTTAAAAAATATTTCATAACTGAATCTTTGGTATACACCATCTGCATTGCAGGCATCTGAACAGTACCAGATGCCAATTACTGTTAAAAAGATAACATACACATGCACAGTGTGTCACATTGGGAGCTTCAACACATGGATCATTAACAAAAAAACCCAGATATCCTTATCAAAACCTGTAGGTCAGCATCATAAGAAGTCATTCTAAATCTAAGCTTTCTTCAAACTTGGTATTTACAGCATTCAAATCAATAAGATTTAAATCTTGGCTCCTAACATCAATGGAGGAAAGTCATTATACGCAATGTTTTTGATCATCCATAAAGATGGTCAGGAGATGATACAATTATGTGACAAGATGGCAAATTATTAGGATGTATAGAGTAGGAAGGAGGGTCTCAAAAATTTGTTGTCAGCTGAATAATCATTATTCAGAAATTGGTCTTCTGAAGGCTGGACACTGCAACACAGATGTGGTTGTTCATGCCCCTTTACATGCACCAGGGTCCTCTGAGATCAGTGGATGATGGGTAACCAAGATTGTCACCAAGAGGTGGAAACAAAAACATCTACTGTGGACACGATGCCATAGTCACTGGAATCTATGATAATTCTGACAATCTTGCTAGCAGATTTGTGTTTATGGATGACAATGCTAGACCACATCGAGCAGCTGAAGTGGTGCAGTACTTACATTAGAATGCCGTCAATATCCTACATAAGCTAAGGAGGAGACAAGCCATCAGCTCTATAAAACAACCATAGGACTAAACTTGGCTGCAGAATGTGAAAATGGGACCCAACAGGAATGGTTGTGAATCCCACAGAAGAGAATCCAACTTTAGGTGCTATGCATGATATGTAAATCTGCTCTTCCTGAGCAAAGGTGATACACTAAATACTGAACTTCTGCACAGTGACAACTCTAAAGATCAACTGGCATGGCATCTGTAGTAGTTCCAGGCAAATATTTCTGTAAGATTTGCTATAGGATATTACCTTTGTTGCAAGTACTGCCCCATAGCAAGTGGTCTCCTGACAATTTATGAGTATTACACTCATGGTTCCCCCAAAAAAAGAAATGGTGATGAATTAACCTCAGAAACTGTACTGTAAATTTAATGTTTCTGAAGAGCATCTCAGCAGTGCTGCCCTCCCCCCAAAGATTTATCTCCCTTGTGCATATTTTGGATAGTCTCTGATAGCCACGTTGCATTTGGGGCATGTCTGTGAAATCCCTATTCCTGTTCCTATAAGCATGGGCATTAAGGAGGTACTGACCTATGTGTACACAGTAAGCCAGTCTGTACCGGTGAATCTCTAGGTAGCTATGAAAGTATCTGCACATCTGTTGATTCTAATTTCCTCAAATCGAAGTATGCATTGTTTTCAGATTCATCTCTACACAAGAGGGACCGACACGAGCTTGGATGAGATAATTCAGCAGCGGCTTGGGCAATTTTGTCAACTTTCTCACCGCAGACCGACGTATCCTGGCACCTATTGCAATGTCGACGTGAAACCTTTCAGGCAGCTCTGCGCACATCAAGCCGTGAGGTGATTTTCAAAAACAGAACATTACATTTGCACATTGTGCATGCATTTCAGTCCACTAATCTTAACAATTAATAAAGGATGCTAAATTTCTGCCTAGGTGCATACATGATTAATCCTTTTTTGTTTTTTTCTATCAAGAGATAATTACCACACCAGAACTGATCAGAGGATGGAGGAGTTTCATGGCTCACCACAACTGATTATAATGTATCCCTTAAATTTCCCACAAATCAAAACCATCATATTAAGGAGACCCAGTACTCCGACAGCTGGTTGAAACACAATATAGTTTTATATTTTGTCATGAGTACAACCAGTCCAAAAACAGTATCAATTCTATCCTTTGTTCCTGTAAAAGAAACAACAAAATTCCCAATAATTATAATCAACTGTGGTTTGTTCAGAGTAAACAGACACTCGAGTTTCTAAACTGTAAGCAAAACTCACTGTCTTAAGAACAGTGGCAGACATTTCTGCTGAATTGCACATATTGTGCCAGAGCCAACAATTTCAGTTACAAATTCCGGTTTACTGAGATTCACTTTCATGATGCTGCTGTTAGGGAAACCCTGTGATGCCATGTTTTTCCTCCTTTTCTCCCTGAGATTGCAGTATAAGGAACGACTTACATGAGAGATAGAAACTCATCATTAGAACTGAGTCTCTTGATGTTCTTCAAGGAAGCTGGCTCCTTCATGTCTGGCATGCTGTTTGAGGAAACAGAGGTGGTGGCAATGGTAGAACTTCGTATCAGATTCGGCCGATTGACCGCTTTGAAGGTGGTTATTGTTGGGGTCTGAGCAAGGGTGCCATCCTACATATGAAGAAAACATTCCTGCCATTAAAGAAACAGAATCATCTTCCTCATTTTCACAGCAGATTTTCTAAACAAAGAGAGGGAAGTTTGTCTGAAGACAAATATCACACAAAAGGGATGGGTGAAGGTATTTGCCAAATGCAGGGCTCCAATGAAGTCCCCTTCTAGAAAAAAATAAAGGAGATTGAAAACAGAGTTACATGTATCCATCTTAAATTTCAAATTTAATGAAAAAAAAAAATAGGCACTTTATTATTAAGTTTGTGAAGAAGTGTTTCTCTGAATTAAATGACAGAATATAATAACGAAACTATAAAAACACTGATAGTCAGCTGATTATGTCAAGCAGTAGTAAGAAATGTATCCAGTCATCATTATCACTGTGGATTTTTCTTTTTCTTTTAGTACGCAGTTTGTTCTTATATTTTTGCCTCAGCAGCTGAATATATTATTTGGCAATAGAAATGGCTTGCTGTGTTCGAGTTCATATCAAAGCTACTCTCCAGTCGAAGAATTCCCCATCTCAGCATAGCAGCCATCCAATGGAGGTACAAAATGGGCTGGGAGCAGACTCGTCTCTGAGCGAAGAATGTTTTCTGGTCAGGCTAGAAAAATGCCCAATAGAGGCGACAGGTTCACCTCCCCCACAACGAAGGCCACCAGGGAACTAATTAAGAACAATGGTACCGTTACTCTTTCTTGTGGGTTCTTACTCGCGCTGTAACGGCAAAGAAGAAGTGTTTTCTTGCCTGTTTCCCATCTGGCCCAGTCATGGAGAACTGTGACTGTTGTCAGCAGCCCCTTAGAAATTTGACTGGGTGGAGAAGGGTGCAAGAAAACCCGGCCAGTCTCAACCACTTGAGCCCCTTGGACCACCATCGCCCCTAGCAGTGCACAGCTACAGCCCGCCCGTCTGCCATATTTGGTCTAGCTGTAACAACCCTTGGGAAGGTGCGATCAAAAGTGACAGGATAGGACCGCCCCCAACATACACACACACACACAAAGCAAACAGAAAACCAAGCTGAAAATGCAAGTGTGCAGATGTTCAAGAACATGGCTGACCCTAACCGCGGCTTGTACGAAGTAAAGAGCAAGTGAGAAACACCTGACTGTTTACCTGTTTTTGAACAGCTATGGCAGATGTGATTGGAGGAGAATTGGTCACATGACCATCCTTCATGAAATAAAAAAAACAAGAATGAATGAATTAAAAATGTAAGCAAAAAAAAAAATAAAATAATAATAATAATAATATTAAAAAATAAAAAAATGAAAACTAGAATTAAAAATGAAATAAAGCCACCGAGCTGGAGTACAGAGAGAAATGCCGCAGGCCAACAAACACTTTAGGCTTGCATGTTATGAAAGAACCCATGATCCAAGCCATCCACAATGTTCAATAAAATTAACCCGTTCCCTGCGAGTGAACAATCAAGTGCTCACCGACTATCAAATTTAAAAAAAAAGAAAAAGGATATTTAAGCAAAAGAATATCTGGATAGAAGGCTAATCTAAACATCGTTATGTAAACAGATTCTCAGTGTAACAACGACAGTGATTCATAGGTTCTCCCAACCACTTTCTGTGAAAGAGCAAAAAATTGCTGTTGAGAAAAGGAGACTTAATTTTTTGGGAGAGTGGCCATCATCAGCAGAACCCTGGCCCTTTCCATATAGCTAAAACATTTATGACGGGCAGCACGTGACCAGTGTCACTGCCCACTGCAGGTCTTATTGGATGACCTAACCTACAGATACTGCCTAGGACAGGCATTCAGTCATCCCAAAGAGATAGGCAGCAGAAAGAAAACAAATGCTGTACTGAAAACGAATGTATCCAAGATGTGTGCATAGAACCTGTCTACCAACATAGGGGTAGGAAATTCTGGAAATTGGTGGTGCGATAGTAACTGAAGTTGGTCAATAATAAAGAGAGAGAATTAAAAGTCACAGCAAGATGCCCATCAATTAACAACTAAATACGACAATTCTGCAGACAAAAATAAGGGCATTTATTATTATTGGAGATGCTGATGTTAAGTGTAAGTAGCTTGCCCTATGCTGGTTGTTGCGTACATGCAGGTGGAATACTGACGGTCTTCTAATTGTAAAGAAAAAAACCACGTAAAACAGGTGAGATAGAAGATTAAGAGAAACCTCGCTACTTGCTGGACACTGACTACATGGTCCATAACCACAACAGCCTGAACTGTGATCTACTGCCATGGCAGCTAGTTAGTATCAAGTTCATGAGAATCAATAACTTCAATTTTTGCTTTTAAGATTTTACTGGAAAAAAAAAAGATCTTTTCAGAAAATATATAAAATGAAAGAGCAAACCATTTAAAAAGTGTTTAGCCACAGGAAAAATTGTTCTCTGATAGTAAATGAACATACTAGAAGATAGCATTTATATTAGGAGAGAGAGGTAAGAACAGTAAAGGAAAGCAGCAGTTAAGTGCATTAATTCTTTATTAGCATGAGAATCGGTAAGTACACTCTCCTGTAGCCATACCTGCTTTAGTTATATTAGGAATCAGAACTCGTCCGATAATTTGCAGGCAAGCACATGCATACATAGTTAATACTCCTTGTCGAGGAGAGTCAACCTGACCAGCTCCAATTTAAAAGAGAGACAACAGCAAAAACAGGCGAGCAGAAGCTACATGCCACAGCTAGTCACAACAACAATGCAAAGTTGTAATACACCTTCCCAATGGCTGAACCAGTTACCAGGTTGGAACACCTGTGGTTAAGTAGAAGTAATGACAAAGATCCAAGTGTAAGTTAAAGCAAAACGTGCAAGACAGCGGAAATATGGGGATTTTGTATGTTGACAGAAAGGGAATGAAGTACAATCACATGACTTGTCTTTTTTTTAAATAGTAGTCCCGTCTTCATTCATGCTTTGCTTTTGCTGATGCAAGTTAGAAGGGAGAAAAGGGGTCATTAAAATTTTACAACAAATCCAAACATCATGAAATTAAAAATAATTAGCTCATCTTTGGAAATGAAGCCAATTTGCATTTCCCCTGGTCCACAACTTGACTTCTGGCCCGTCTCAGACTGGATTATCTGCTCTTTAAAAGAAGAAGCTAAAAACAATAGTAAAATAACCCAGGTAACACTGCTGTAAACAAATAAAATAAATAAATATTCTTGTTGTTTTGAATGTACATAATTTCAAAGTCAGTTTCTCAATGTTGGTGCTGGAAGTTTGAGCTGAAATCTGCATCAGTTCATCATCTTACTTTGCTGCTCCCTGCATCTTGAAAATCAGAATTCTCTTCAGTCAAAATGGCTAATTATCATAACTCAACATGCAATGTTCCTTACAGACTCTTTCCTTTGCATTTAGAATGCAATATAAAAGCAGCATTGGAGGGATGTTGGAATCTATGATGATGCACTTACCTGAAGAGACAGGAGAATCGGGTCTCGGTTCTGTCCGGAAATCCACTCATCAGCTGTGAGGGAAGGAATGCAGCTGGCTGTTGGTGGAAAGATGTCATCCTGGAACTGTTCTGACTAATTGGATTAAGGGAAAAAAAAAAAAAGGCAAACAAAAAGAATCAGCACTAGAGAAGTCTTGGACAAGTTAGTTATCAGGACAAACATCGTACCTTCTAAAACCCAATCTTGTACGATAATAGTATTTTTACTTCTGCCCGACTGCTGTGAGGCAGGCATATTGAGTAAAAAACCCCACAGATCACATGGCCATATGGGCGGGATGTTTGTTGCAGCACCTGTTCTCGCTGAGGTGATTAACTGTTGATGAGCAATTGAACCAAACTGATTAATGTATTCGGAAACACAAGGAAAGCCTTACTTTGCGCGGTACTATCATGGACACAGGTTCCACTATACTTTTGGCAGTGTGAAGTTTGTAGAACCTGACAATCTCACACCGGCTAGCATCACACCCCCGCTTTGGCATAATACCTGTAAAAATGAAGGAGACAACGGCAATCAGAGAGAAAAATTCCTTTATATATATAAAAAAAAAAAAACTCATTTCTCCACGGAAGTGAAGCCTGTCAACAGTCATCGAACACTAAAATGTCCCGTCTTCCTCTGCACCAAGTTGGGGGGGGGGGGGAATTGTTGTTAATTAGTCGGCCAGAAAAGAAGCCAGGCTATGGCAAGCTTGCCCAGCTGGAAGAACACCACTAAATAGTTTGATGGAGACGTTCTGAGAAGCAAATGGTTTTTCGCTGCGGGACTCTCTCTCAAAACAAGGTTTTTATTGCATGCAAAAAAACACAACTTGTTCGTTCGTTTATTTTCTCTCACTTACCCAAACTTCTCTGAGGAGACGACGACTGGTACTGGCTGAGGTAGTGGCAGAAGGGATCATCACTCACCAGTTCATAATATCGGATATTTCCATCACCCTAAAGAAAAAAAAAAAAGTTTTGTTTACATTTTTTCAAAATACAAAGCTATAATAATGTGGTGAAGCTTGAAATTCCAGACTGTATAAGAATTCAAAGCTGCCAACCTACCCTCAAGTCAACCCAATAAATCTGTTAAAGCTTACTATCCAAAACGGCAAAGACTTGTGACCTAGATACCTGTAACCATGGGTACAGAGACAATTACTGTAACAGGTGGCCATTACTGGAAACCAAAATACCATATGTGGCAGGGAGAAAAATGCTATAACATAAGCTAATACCATAACATGTGGCTATAGACACACGCAGTGTAACAGCTACCTAGGTAATGTGTGGTACTATTTAGCACTGGTTTTGGAATACATTTGTCAAACAGATATTGGCAGACTGATCTCGCCGGTTTACAGTCATAAAGATATACGCATTCTCACCGCATTAGCTTTGTTATTTATTTATTTTTGAACAGCACCATTTTTTTTTGTCCCCCCACCTTTAAGACACAATCCACACACGTAAAGACAAATCCGTTGAAGGAGGTCAGATCCTGCTCCACGCATGACCCTCCTCGGTGACCCTCAGGACAGACAGAGGAACATTCCAAGACACACAAATTAATTCGACGATTTTCCTGTAACCCTTTGCCAAGCTGTAATGCCAAAAGGCAGAAACTCTCTGTTTTTTTTAAACTTACAATCCAAAGTAGGGAAAATAGCTAACTTCAACAAATAAAACCCATATTTTCCAAATACTTACCTTTCCGGCAATAAAAATCACTTTAGTGTCATGATCATAGAAGGGAAACAGAATGCCACTGGAGAAGTCAATGACCTCTTGCTTCATCGGCTTTAAGATGTTTCTCTGCAATGAAGCCAATGATTTTGCTAAATAACTTCATCTTTTCAGATCTTGGCAATTGCTACAACATAAATTATTATATTTTCTTGTTAAATACCAATATAATAAACACTTCAAATAATTGTTTAATTGTGTGCGTGCTAAATACAAGGGATCTGGTTAATCACAGGAGAGCTACCAGGTAGACAGACCGGTAGTTCTACTTGTACTAAATGTGGTGTGTGACCCCCTACTCATTAACATTGATATTATCAATGTTACTCCGCAAGTGACAAACAGGAGCCATTGTAAAAGGAGTCTTCCATGAATAAAGCGTTGAAACAAAGAAAGGTAGTGCCATTCCTCATGAACAAGAGAGGATGCAAGCCTGAAAACATTCAGATGCAACTGCAGAAAGTGTTTGGCAAATCTATCCTCAGCTAGGCTACAGTGAAGTGTTGGGGCCAGATGTGTGACAAACAAATGTTCACAGTGAGATTCAAACAATGGGTGGAGAAAACATCACCAGAAATGAGGGTGTTATGTAGAAAAGCGACATGCTATTTCTTTCAGCTTTGTTTTTGAATTTAATCAGGTATCTCATTTTGTGTGAATGCAATTAAGGATTTGTTCCAGCAACTAATTAGAGCTCAATGCTTTCAGTACAATCCCCATAACTGCAGCAAAGAAATCTACAAGGTCTTGTGTGTTTTGGTCAATTTAAAATATAACCGAGAAAAATGAAAACCTTCTCATCTTGATTTCAAAGGAATTTTCAAAAAATATGCTGTGGGTGCAATGTAGCAGACATCAGTTGGTAATAATATCCAGTCATTCATTAGCCAATTTCTTCAGACATTGTCTCTAGAATGAGGAGTTGTCCATGCTGAACAGATGCATGCAGGAACAACCTTAAAGAACAGAGTAGTCAGGGTGTCTGGACAAGGTGCCACCAAACATGGTTTCACTATCATCGGTGGTTGATGCACATGACAGCGTCAAGGAAAGTACTGTGCTGCTGCCAGTGTTGTTGGGAGAGATTATGTCTGGAAAAAGGATTCCCCTAGTTGTCATTCAAGGTTGTTTGACTGGCCAGAAATACCAGGATAAGATTATGAGATCAGTAAATTTAACTAGCACCAGAGCCATGCCCTGCATTCTTTAGGGATACCAATATCACTATAATGCACTGAATAGGCATGTCCCCTGATCTTCCATCTCTGAAACAGCCCAGTAGATGCACGAGACTCAGGAACCCTCCTCCAAGAAAATTACACAATCTAGGAATGGCCTTGCCTCAGGAGTGGCAACCAGATCAAGCTACATCAATGTGCCAGCTGCATAGAGTGCCAAGTTGGAAAACGAGTGCAAATTCTTTAAAAAGAACAACAGAAAATATCCCCACCTGCAAAAGTAAAGAACACTTACCACATCCCACACCGCATACTGTCGCTCACTGAATTTAGAAAAACCGGTAGTAAATATCCTCTGAGTATTTCCAAGGAAAACAGCTTTGGAGGCCTTCACTCCCAGATGTCCATCTCCTTCCTGGAAAGGAGAAGCAAAAGAAGCTTGTTTAACATCCAAGGATTCAGCCAAAAGGTTAGTGATGGTTACTGTTGGTTATCCTAAAATGAAAATCAAAACCAAAACAAACAAAACAAGTATATTTCTAACCCTAACCAGATCTAGAACTGTGTTTAGCTTTAAGAAAGGGGGAGTGGAAAAAATGTCTTTTAGCACGACCATACAAACACAAAGTTTAGTCTGCATTACAGACAGGGCAACCAGTACAAGACAGCATTTTTTTTTCAAAAGATACTAATAAAAGACAACGGGAGGTTTAAGAAAAAACAAAAGATGAGGAAGAAAAGAGGTAGATATTTCGAGTTACTATGGCTTTTGTCAGTCAAATATGCTATTTAACTAACACAATACAATGTGAGATTAGCTATTTGTTATGAAAAGAAAAACCTTGCGTACAGAGAAGTTAATCCTTACAACCCTGAAAGCAGATTTACCTCGTGGCTTCAATAAAGCTTTCCCCTGTATTGCAATAAGTGGAAATACTCTCATTTCTTTAGAAGCCCTGCAACTTTTTCAATCAAATTCCTAATTTCGTTTTTTTTTTTTGGTGATGATTGAAACTTTCCACCTCTGAAATCTAATTAAACATCACAAGGGTTAAACACTATCTATCTAGCTATCTGGTTCAGACTGCCATGAAGGGAAGTAACTATATTTAAAACATTTCAACTTTAACTGAATGTCTTTTTTTTTAGTTAAGGGAAAGACAGGAAGGTGGTGGGAGAGAACAGACATAAAAAAACAGGATTAGTATCATTCACTGCACTGTGGGAACATTTCTTGGCTTATTAACAGATAGAAGCCGTTATAAAATCCTGACAGAGTTCTCCCAGTGAATACAAGGTCTCCAGGGTTTCGTGGGCTACAGGAAGCAGAATGCGTATGAGCTTCCTACAGCCTGAAAAGCCCTGGAAACTGTGTTTACAAAGAAGTTGGGATCAATACCCACTCACCACAGCAAGTACTCCTGCTTAACCAACCACAAAGTGTACATCAAATGCTTTACTGTTGAAGTTACCTACTTGGAGCTAATCTATGACTATAACAAATGTGAACAACTTACTATGGCCACCTGTGAGCATCTGGGATCGATGACTCTAATTTTTTTGTCCTTACATGTTGTGGAAAAGAGGCTGCCTTCCCTGTTCCAGGTGATAGAAAACACAGTGTTGTTGTGACAGTTCATCACACTGACTGGCTCGGCCTGCTCGATGTTCCAGAGAAAGCACTTCAAAACAAAAGCATAAAATCCACTGAGCATCATCAGCTTCAGACTTTGCACGACACTAAGAACATACATACATATTATTTTTTCATTGGTACATAAAACTAAACAGAAACGAGCAGACATTTTGGTCATAGTCCACCACTAGATTAAGGCTGAGAACTGAGGAATTCATTCTGACCATGTAAACCATCAGTGTTTAAAAACTGGGTTCTCAGAAATTTGTTTTGATTTTGCATTCATGCCTTTGCCGATGACTGCCATTTTTGTTTTTTGTTGTTTTTTTTATACAACCTTTTATATTGTTTGGTCTTTCAGGGGAGATGATGAATTAAATGCTGACATTCTTTCCAAGCTGCCATCTTCAACACCAAATACGAATTGAAAAGGTCAGAACTTTTGTGAAATCGAGGAGTTGCATCTTCAGGACTGCAGCCATGGAAAAACTAACCAGAGGAAAAGACCATTTTCTGTGGAGCAGTTCTCAAGTTGTCTGATCAAAGCACTGTTTCCAGACATGAGAACCACTTCTGGCAAAAAAAAACTAAACATCTAATGATGACCATAGATAAAATCTGAGTATTACAGTATTTCTGGATATATCCACAGCTTACCAACAAGGATTACATCAACTTTTCCTTAATCCAACCCTAACCCCTTTCACTCATTATTTTAGTTTCTTTATAGATCTTCTAAGAACGTGGTGGCAATATTATTCTTGGAGTCCATTAAAAACAAAAAAAAATTCTCCAGAAATCACAGACCAAAATAGCTGACTAATAAACACTTAACAGACTAACTGCTGCCTGATGCTTACAGGAAAAGATCAAATATGATCCAAGCCATTGTCAGGGGTCACGGAATCCCTATTATTTTTACACCATCACTACTAACTTCAGATTGTCCCAAAGTAAAATTTCCATTTGATTGGTGCTTTGATCAAGGTGCACACCCCGTGGTACAGTTTCTCATTTACTCTTCTGTACCAACTCCAGGATTTTTGGCAGGTTGGCTTCCTGCTGGTGTTGGTGGTTTTCATTGATGCGACAGCATCTCAACTGGAAACACTCACCCACTTTCCCCTCATCTCTGATCAATCCTGTGCATGCAAAACAATAGCAGATGCTGAAGTTATAAGCTAGCATTGATGAAGATCACTTTATCTACCCCATCACAGAGATGAGAGCAACAGCTGGCTACACTGAGTGGTTGTGTATGTACCTCTTTTGTTAGGAATGCCATCTCTGACATCACACGCAAGAATCATTGCCATCTTTGGTCCATGTTACTGAGATGTGAACAGTCAAATGTGAATTTACAAACCAACCCCCTTCCTCTCCAACAACAACAAATTCTTAAAATAATAAACAGAAAGGATCAGAAGACATTCTCAGGTGTCTAAAATTCATTGCAGGATCTATAAAAAGTAAGTTTTAGAATTCTAAAGATCCATGGATCGTACAAGTCTCTAATTTCAGGCCTAAACGTTTTGTCTACTCTGCCAGAATTGGCCATGCTAAAGAAAGTTTACACACACACACCATATATATATATATAGATCACTATTACAACTAATGTACATACTGAAATTGTCAAAGGAAAAAAAAATGACTCACCATCTTTTATTTTACTACAGAGACCGACCATAAAATCTACAGGTCAGACTTACCAGTTCAATATGGCTGCATTAAAGCACATTTTATTGTTTTCTGTGCAAAGGCAGAAGGAAATTGGAGTACCCAGGATTAAAGCAATCAATCAATCACCAAAAAAAAAAAAGAGATCAATATGGACAGTGTTGAGATGACAAGTACAGCGAATGCCAATTCATCACTCAAAGGAGACCCACTGAACAGCCGTACCTTGTGGTCCATACCCACACTCAACATGATGTTTGCAGCTGTCGGATGCCATTCCACATAGGTGACTTTCCGCTGGTGGCCGTGCAGATCTACCTGCCACTCTGTCAGGTTGCTATGCAAGCCATCTTCAGGTATTCTCCAGATTTTCACCTACAGAAGAGCATAAACAACACTACCACTGAAATGAGAGAGTCGTGAATAAATTTATTTGATGTGCTTAATTTGGTAATTATTCTACTGATGGCTTAGCTTTGCCAATAGCTAGTGAAAGTACATTTTGTATATTTTGTGCCCCCCCACCACCTCCTCCGCCAATCAGACAGGTGAAAACATTTTGTAGTTTATCAAAGTTGGTGTTAGCTTCAGATCGCAAGATGAAGAACGGTGCTGGAAGTCAGACATCGGACACTGGCATTAATTAATGCCAGAGGTTAAAAATCTACAGAATACACAATGAAAGCAGCCGTTATAAAGATAAAGCTTAAAATAAACTCTGCTAATTTCTTTCTCCTCCTCCATACCAAAAATAAAAAACAAACTTTGAATGCAAAAAGAAATAACTCATCAAGCCACATCTGTGAGTCTTGACATCGATCTGTTCTATCTTTTAAAACTGTTTTTCTTAAATATCTTGACAAAATCTCTGGTTATCAATAATTGGCAAGCACCTGAGCCTGCCCTTTTATTTAAAAAAAAAAGGTGGGGGCTAAATTTTGACATTGTGCTATTGATCTATTTATTTGTATCTCATTTGATGTTGTCCAGAGACTAATTACAGTCTGTGCTTGCAGGGGTAAACCCCAGCAACCATTAAGAGTCAATCTAGCTAAGCTAGCTCAGCTTTGCACCTCTAGGAGTTGCTGAGACAATATAAAGGTAGGTACCTGCACTCCACTCCACAGGAAAGATGTTTAGCTTTTTTTCTCCTTAACTACAATAAATAATAATAATAATAATAATAATAATACAATAACAGAAGCTTTGTGTGTACTGTTGCTTTACATAAACACCCGACAATCTGCCAGAAGAATACCAGCCACCCCCCACCCCCTCAAGATTCTAGAGCACTCACCGTGTTGTCATCTGCAGCCGAAGCAACGATGTAGTCGTCAAATGGATTCCACTTGATGTCCAGCACAGCACCTGCATGCCCGCACACCTTAGGGGCATTGATGTCTACTCGGCCAGTCTGAAAGTTGACGGATTCTCTCATCAGTTTTTAACTCGGCAGAGAAACATTTTTATCTGCAGTGTGTGTTCGGATGCACGTGTAAACAAAGGACTTACCCGTTCGAGTGGCAGTGTTAGAAAGGAACCACCCCCCGAAGATTCCGTAACCACAGCCAAAAACTTGGGGTTCACAGCACAGAAATTACTGTCATGTGCATTTTTAGTA
This sequence comes from Nautilus pompilius, assembly GCA_018389105.1. Classification (NCBI taxonomy): domain Eukaryota; kingdom Metazoa; phylum Mollusca; class Cephalopoda; order Nautilida; family Nautilidae; genus Nautilus; species Nautilus pompilius. Next base: position 374,311 of record JACATO010000961.1, on the reverse strand, counting down.
ATCCGCACGTTTTCATAGCACAGTTCCTTCCTGTACGGACTGCCAAACACATGGCGATACTTTGAACTGCGCACACGAAAGGCCATCTGGAGTGAGGAGAAAAGAAAAGCATTGTCAGAACGTGAGCTGTAGAACAATAGAAAGCAGCGAAATGACATCTCCACTATCTGTGTGAAAGCAATGAGAAATATGGTTCATCAACTCTGAGATCAAGTGGGGGGGGACAAAACGAGGCTTTGAGATTTCACCCTCCCTCTATCTCTGTGTCTTGCTTGTCTACTCATCTTTAATGTTCATGGATCAACTCATTTGCGAAACTTCAGAGTTTGCTCCCTTCTCAACAGCCAAGGGATCATATCCATCTACTTGTATACACGGCCTTAGTGATTCATCTAAGTAACCGATGATAATAATGATATCTTTTTTTTCAAATGCTCAGGAAGTCATCAGAATGTGCAGTATGTAAATAAGAGTTAAAGCTGGGACACCCACTTTTCTCCTCTCAAAATTCTCACAAAAAAACCCTTAAATGATATTAACCATTTCAATTAAGTCTCTACCCTAACCCCTATAAACTAAAATGGGGTAAGTTTAATTGCCTTTGAAGTTCTAAATGCTTTAAAGATCAGAGTTCAGAAAATATCATTAATTATAATAGCATGTTGGTTTGAATATTCATCAACTTCACCTATCAAATTAATCCAAAAAAGTTTTCCTTTTTTTTTTTTTTTTTGACAAAACCAACTTTCTATAATTGTTTCCTCTTCTCCACAGACGTCTGGGACTCTGAATCCAAACAATCACATTTTCCTCTCAGCTTCTTTAACCTCTAACAGTGGCTCACACACCTCTCCTTATTAACTGCCTGCCTTAATAATTCAAATAAATATGGTAATTAAAACTCACAAAAAGAGCTGTTTCTAATTTGTTTTTTTTTTCTTTTTTTAAATTGTCAAATGATGATTTGCAAATTTAGCCTTTTCTCTTTGTCTTTCTATGGATGTAGCAGAATCTATAAAACACGTTATACTGGCAATGAAGAATCCAAATTCAGCAGGAAGTCAATCTTTCCTTAAGAGGGTGAGGGGGAAATCAATATCCGGAAGAAACCAACTGCTAGCGAGCCGGCACAGGAAGCACATGGCTGAATACTGAATCCCAACCTCGCCTGAGTTTTTACTAGGTTTCAAAACAACAATAGATTACTTTTTTAGTTAATGTAAAGGACAACTCTGTGGTAGACTGGAGTCCAGGTTCACTCATGTCAAAAAAAAACGCTGTTATTTTTGTTAACCTTCCCTGCTGGTGTTGGTGCAGTTGGGATAGCACTGGTCTGGTGGCCTGCTTTGCAGACCGTGACTTGATTAAGGGCACCTTGATGACTAATCATGCTACCTGGGTATGGTTGAGGGGCTCTCTTTAAGAAACTATATCAGAGAGGTAGACCAAACCAAGATTACTTCTGGCCCTCAGCCTTAGCAGTCTACCACTGCACCACCACCCTTGTTGGCTTTAAGATGTAGCAATCAAAAGGTCATTCAGTTCAAGCTACAGAAATAGAGGACTCTGAGCCTGAAATCCCCTTGAAGGTGACAGGGGAAAGGTCAACAAAATGTGGTTCATCAGTTGCTCTGTAACCACTAATGGGATGGAAGAATGAGCAAACTACTCCAATTTACACATCGCCAAAGTTTTTCCACGCAATCACTTAAAATCCATTCCTTTTATATAGGTAAAAAAAAGCACACACACCAAGCGATCAACAGAGGAAATTTAATGATTTCTTGCAATGTCTTGTATTAACAAAATTTCCTGACAAATACGCGGTTTTAAAATAGACTAAAAAAAAAAAAGGTGAAGCATTATAATGTCTGTAATGCAGATATCAGTCTGATTACATCAGGCACCTGAAGCTGTGAATAAGCAAGTGAGCATCTAAATTATTAACAGTGGTTATGCAGCCAACACTGTGTATTATTAAATCCCTGATAATTTTGCACATCTGGCAGGCTGCACCCAGTCTTGAGTAACAGAAAACTAGACCAAAGCCAAATATAGAGCCATTAAGATTAGACAGGCACACTATAACAGCACATATACTGGTTATCTGGGAAAGGGAAGATCAAATATTGATCCTGGCACCAAAAACTGGCTTAGGAGAAAATTTATTCCATCTATCTTTATTTTTTCTTTTTAATACTCATTCCCTGAGCTGGTCGTTTAAATTCTTTTACCATGTGTATACCATCAATGTCCATGACATTCTAATAATTTCTAACAGTAATCATATTGAGGTTTCTAGAAGAAAAATTCCAGATATAGACTGGGATGTCAACGCTGACTCATTTCTGCCAGGCAGCAGTAAAGCCATGATCAGAGTTAGAAACAAGAATAAGACACCTGGTAGATGCTGCTCATTTGACAGCATGCAGGTACAGGACCACCAATACCTTTTATTATTGCCATGCATGATAATTCATTCCAGTCCAAGGAAAATCAATTTTCGCACATGTCACATGATACAAAGGATCCAATTTGCCAACTGAAACAAAACCGTTAACTAAGGACAGCCACCAGATCTTTACGCAAAGACCTGGCATGGGGAAAACACTGTTGGACCCTGCACACATTATGATAATTTAACAGAAATATTTAGCTCAGAACAGATTCATAAAGTTTATTAATTAGACCCACAAAAGGCTGGGTATAGTTCTTCTATAAATATTTCCAATCAATAAAACCACGCATGGAACATTTCTCTGCAGAGACCATCAGCCCATTCATCTCCAGTGCGTACACAGCAAGTCAAAATCCGGTGAACACTACTTATTGTGGGTGGGTCCAATCCTCAGGGACCCAAGCGAAAGCAGTTTACTTAAGAGGTATAGCAACAAGTCCTCCTGAAGGGCTCAGCAAGTTTAGGGACAGAGATTAATTCAACTATTGCTCTCTATCCTATTGTTGTGATATAAGGAGTGAAGATAAACAAAAGAAAAAAATTGGTCTCTTCTCATTCATAACCAAAGTAGCTATTAGTTTACTAATTGCTTGACTGATTTATTAAAATCATTATTACAATCAGAGTTGCTATGTTTTTTTCTTTTTTTCTCTATCACTGATTACCTGGACAAGGTTAATGAGAAAAGTATCAGTTTGAGTAAATTTGGGTAGAAGAGCAAGCAGAGTTCATGTTATTGGTTGAGTGTGACTGTAGCTGGGATAAATGAGGGTGATTCTTGGAAGATGAGGGAGGTGAAATGAAGCCCAGGAAAGAAGCAAGGAGAAAGAAATGATGCCTTCAATGGTGATACAGCAGCCGGGCTATCAATTCTGTTTTACAGGATAGACCTTTGACAAACCTGACATTCTTTCTACTAACAAACAGGTGAGACAGAAGGTGCTCCTAGGACAAAACCTGGCACTACTACTACAGAAGGGATGTATTACCTTTCAATCAGGTTGGAGGTTAGGTTTAAATGATATGCGAAAACAAAAATCACCATTCATCATGAAAGATCAGTAGGCTAGTGGATTTATCATTTTAGACTAGTAAACAAAAGGGGATGAGTTGTTGATAAAGGATCCCAACTCTCTGGATTAAGGATAGAGCCAGACACTGCTGATAGTGGACTTCCTCTAGGTCAGCATCAACTAGTCCTGAAAGAAATGACAAAGGCTGCACACACCACACACACAGACAGACAGACAGACAGAGGAAAGACCATACTAACTAGAACTTTTCTGGTTTGCTGTGTGATTAAACTGGAGAGGACCAGGGAAAATCCCCAGAAGAGAATGCACCTTAGGTTTGCCAAAATGAGTTGGCCCAAAGGAAGCAGCTAATCTAGGCCCCCTCAATTACACCAATTAAATAAAAATAGGAAGAAAAAAAAACAACAAAAGCAAAAGGTGTAAATACATGAAATTACTTCAGGTGATCATATTTAAAAGTGTTACGTGAAAACAGGGGAACAACTGGAGAGACCTGCCCTCGACTTTACAAACCCAAACTGGTCCCAGAAAGCTCAGGAGCTGATCTGTCTTTGAAGGACTTTACTGCTTTGTGATAACTAAGCCTCAAAATACCATTAACATATCATAATCACAAGCACAAAGGAGTGATCCACAGAACCAGCCAGCCTTTATCTGTTAAAATGAGTCCTTTTGACTGTAGAAGCAATATAGCTTAGAATGATCGCAGACACTCAGAATGGCAATGTGCTCAGCAACATTATCGAGAAATGTTTGGAGAATGGAAACATCACAGACTCTCAGGTTATTGCATCATTATGGATAAATGCAAACAAGCACACTTAGGAAAACAATCCATGCATCAGTCTGCAATATATCTTTCAATGTGCATGAGCATCCATAGCATGTGCTTGCCCAATCTTGTGAATTGGCACCTATTAAGCACAACAAGAACAGAATTAAGTATCAGTTGGATTATCTATCTATCTGGCCCTTAAATTGTCATTCGACTGCATCAACAATTTCAATGTAGGGGAAGCCTTACTCAACAACATAATTAAAGAAAATAACAGCTCATTCTCTTGCTAGAGCTGCCTGCAACTGGTTTTGAGGTCCAAATTTTGCAGAGTTTCATAAGCCCATATTGTGTCAGCATCAATTACCATTAGATTCTCACCCATTTGATTTTAATTCACTAGTGACAAAAGTTTGAGGGGAGGAGAGAGAACCAAAACAAATAACAAGCTTTACTCTGGACTTAGGAGCATAACCACGACTATGCAAGATTAAACTTGTCTGTCTACTTCTGTCCTTGAAGATGCACCCCACTAGGAATATGTCCACTTATCCTTTCTCACATAGTTTAGCAAATGAGAAGCCGAAATTAAACCCAATTTGAACATTACCTGCAATAAAGTGGCCATAAACTAGCCATACATTTCTGCCACAGGAGGAATTTTTGTTTCATTATTTATCGCTAGCATAAGAATTCTAAAAATGAGATTGGGCAGGCAAGAAGCATAGCGAACAGAACAATCGTAAATAGACCTAGCGTTTTGCACGTATCAGTATAAAAAATCATTGCTGTATAACTGGAGCCTGAAGGGATTTTTCCTTTTCCTTCATTAATCCCAAACATTTTTTGTCTGTTGTTGTTGTTTTTTTTTTTCAAATGCACTCTTGCGTTGCTATCTTGGAAGTTCACGTGTGTAGAATTCTGAAGTGTGTGAATGATGGGTATTTACCTCCTGTAGAGGTAAAAAAAACTCATCAAGAAAAGCAACCCCCGCTGCTACTCTCACACAGGTGGGCCAGGGCTATCACCTAAGAGAGAAAAAAGCAACAGAAGTGGTCTTAAAACCGTCACGCTTCAGGTAATATTCACCAGTTTGTTTTTTTTTAAAAAGTGTTATTTGTATCGTTGCTACCGTACATCTATCTATTGGGATAAAACTTAAAACAAACACCACCATGCAATCTGAAAGCAGTTGCCCGACTACTCACCCTCTTGGCTCCCATTGTGATACCTGTAGGCTTTTGTGAACAGAGAGCAGCGCAGCAGCTTTTACTCAAATTTAAAAACTAAAATTGGCCAAATTATTTCCTTGCTGCATAGCAAAGCCCAACCCAGCTTAAGCCTCGTTATAACATCTGCTACGCACTCAGATGCACCGGATGACCCTCGACATTTGGGTAACTGCAGAAATTACACAGATGTATTGATCCTGCACTATCCATGAAAATCACTCGATGCAGGGACTGAGTCATGAATGGAACTGCTCACCTACCATCCCTCATCCCATTGCTCACTCATACGTCACCGTTTTCCACCCCACTTTCCAGGGCGATATCAATAAATAGCTATCATGCTCTAATGCTTTCTCACCAGCATGGAAATAATAACTAGGTCTTACTCATTGATTTTTTTTTGCATGGAATACACAGGAAGCATTCTAATTCTCCAAGGGAGCAACATCACTTTAATACCACACCTGAATAGATCATCCCCCACAACTGCCCGCATACAGAATAACAAAACAACAGACTAACATTAATCTGATAATAGATATTCGGCACAGATTAGCATCTATCAAGTCATTTGTGTGATGAAAGGCAACATTACAATGTAAAGTTTTATCCCTGGACTTGCATCAAAGAGAAGAGAAATATGAAAAAAAATTGCTCAGTAACATTCTGCCCTTGATTTACCTGGGTCAGTGTTTTTGGCTGGCAAGAGAGTCCCTGCCGAGATCACTGCAACCCAGGAAAAATACCTGAAGGTTTTCTTTCCAGAGCTTGGCACACCTGTAGGTCTTTAACAACCAAAATAAGATTTAAATTAGTAGTAAAGGCAGCAAGGCAGGTCAGAATGCTGATTAACTAACAAAGCGCGTATTTATTTTCAATCTGAAATTTCTTAGCCACATTTAGTTGAAGGCATTCAAATAACCCTTTTAGTGAGGCAGAAAATGATTTTTTAAAATCCACATAATGAGAATATATATTTTTTATGAAATGCACAAATACAGGTTAAAGGAATTCTGGAAGGCACCAATAACAAGGTGAATTTAGTGGTATGGTTCTGATGATGAAGTTATTCATTGTGCACTTATCCTTTAATTTAAAAATACATAAGTCTGGTGGAAATCTCTGCACGGGTGAACCCAACAAATCTGATGGGAATGGTTATGACAGGGTTAAAAAAAAAAATAATAGTGAAAATTAACCTGATGACTAGAGACACTTCCATCTTTGGAAACTTCAGGAGGAATGAGTCATACTTCTTTAACAGCTTTGTGATTTTATATAGTTAGCTTGCTGTTGTTTTTTTTTAAGTGTTCATTTTTAACTAAAACCACCCCCCTCATGGACTCTGTCTCAGGTTATCACTGTTCTTCCCACCACCATAAATAACCCAACAAGGGAAACAAGTTAAGGAAAGGTAACTCTGCAACTAAAAGAAAAGCTGGATGTTCAAGGACAGAGCTTTTGAATCAGATGTTGTTACAGTATAGAATGACAAATGGTTTGCATTAAATCAATAAATAACTTTAAAAATGTCTTCATTGGGTGATGGAACTGTGCAGACTTTGGTTGTTCCTGTGGTGACGATTAGGGCCCCAAAATGAAACTGCAGTGATGGGTTAATGTAGTGAGCTCGCTTGGTCTTGGTCACACGCTGTCCAACCTCTTTGCAGAAGAGTTCTAGCAGCATATATCCTTAAGCCATCCATGTTCGGGCCAACATTTTTCTAAATTCAAAAGCACCACTGTTGTAACATTGAATTAAGGGGGAAATCCAAGGAAAGCTTCCCTTAATGTTAAATCTGCTTTCACTCAATGGGGAATCATTAAAAAACATAATGAGATTCAAATGGGCAAATTAAATATCTAATTCGAGAATGGTCTGATCGACCAGTGTTAAGTAGACGGAAGGCATCTCATGCAGATTAGGTTATGTCACTTTTGTGAACACTAGTGCGATTTCTTCTTTACTTTTCCCTCTGCCTTCTACTGTATGAGACTTCCACTCCAAAAGCTGCTGATCTGAAAGGGGGGCTCTAACAGCTGCTGATTTCCAATTCTAGTCCTCCCACCACCAATGAGGTAAAGGATCACTCATAGTCTGTTCATAATGCTACATTTCGGAAAATACAGCAAACCAGAGAGAGAAACTCCAAGCTGCCATCAATACACTCCAATTCTCATGCTCTCTAAATGTGGCTAATCCAACCAACCAGTACCAACAATCTAACCTTTTTTAGCAGATTTTACACAAGATGATGAGATTTTTCACCTGTTTAGATGCAATCAAATCAGGTTTTTTTTAACCATTTTATGAACAAGCACATCCTGTCCACCACCGGGTCTTGCAATGAGGCAGATATTTCTTTTTCTTCTCATATAGCAGAACTGTCCTCCATGTCTTTTTAAAGTTTATACAGGTGGATGGCAAATTATTTTGTAAAGAAATATTTCAAGGAGTTCATTTATCTTATTTTCAAAGCTTTAAAAGCAGCGTGTGAAGTTTCCCATTTCTCAAAGCCCACAAGATAATTAAAAAAAGTTACCCCAACAAACAAAACATGTCAGCTGCCTTTCCACGATGTTCCGGTGTAAAGCAAGTGCCACCCGCTGCATTCTTCCTAGGGCAGCCGAATTCAGAAAGCTTGTCGTAGTTCACTCGTATATTCCTATCCAAACAACCTGGATATGCTGGTTCTTTATGCATTCTGACTCAAAAAGAGAAGCCCTTCAATGTTTTCCATGCCAAGTGCATAAACTGGCCAAGTGGAAAAGTCAAACTCTGGTCATGTGACCATAAAAACCAAGAATCAGTGTGTTTCCCTTACATTGTGGATATCCATGACCATAAAAATTCAGAGAGAAATGGGAAAATCATAGAAAAGGGAACTGAAGCTTGCTTTCCCTGAGACCATCCCTTTAAATTTCGAGGATTAAGTTGTTTGCATTATCATGTTAAATATGAATAAATCACAGTAACTAAACTCTTAGTAATATACCCTTATATTATTCCTCTCTACCAAAGAAGAGTTACAAAGTTTGATTTGAAGAGCATCAGTTGTAAGAACTTACCCTTATCATTAATTTAAAGTTTAAATTTAAAATTTTCACATCAAAAGTGCTCAAAAACACACCCAACTATTTCTTGTATTTATTTAACAGTCCTTCCATTGGTAATTTTAGTAGATTAATGTATGTATAGTGTTGTTTGCCATGTATAAAAACCAAGTCCTCTCTAAAGTATCTTACAATCTCCAAGTCAAGTCTATCTGGATTCTCCTTCAAATGTCCTAGCTTGACCCAGCTCTTCATTGTCAAGATATGAGAACCTTTTAGTTTGAACCTCCTCAACCCAACACCCTCCCTCTCGTGTGATCAGGTATCTTCAGTTTACCTGAAAGCAAGATATCTTCCAACCAAAGCTTCACACAAAGGCACTACAGGTATCAAGCTAGTTCACATTTTTGGGGGATTAAGGCAGATGTAAATGAAGCTATCTAAATCTGATACCCTAAATAGTGCAAATGAATGCCAAATGATATAATTTACATTTACAAGCACCCAACTTAGAAGGGGCGGGGGGAACCAGAGAATCCTACAAAACCATGGGGTATTTCAGCATGATGTTTTTCATGCTAAATATATATATTTTTAAAGATCTTAATTCAACTATGCAAAGTAGAAAAACTAATAAAGAAAATGTACATATCAAATGTGTAGCAGACTAAAGCAATTGTCAAAACCACACTCTAATATGATTTTAAAGACCATAAAAATGTACTAAAAATTCTAGTAATTAACCCTCTTACCGAGGGAAATGAAAAAAAGCATTTTGTTGGATTTTAAATATTCCGAGGTCTGATCAACCTGTTTCTCAATGATGCAGACAAAACCTGTACAGCGAGACTACTGCTTCAGCACTCCACCAGAGGCATCTCAACATGACAGACAAAAACAATCAGCTGTGTGACAAGAGTCAGTCTCCATCCTCAACAGCCAGTCGAAATTCTACTAGCGCACAGCAGAACCCTTCTTGGAGACCACACGCTGCCAAGTGCGATTACTCTTTAGAAACAGGTGAACAGAGAATTTTAATCTATAAACAGTTTTGTTTTTAGGGGTCTTGATGATTTTACGGCCAGTATAGAACAGAGCAGCGAAAACATTCCAGACTCGTGCAGTCCCCTGTGGATCTGTACAAACAGAACGTCACCAGAGACCAGGTGAGCGACAACAACACAGTGGCCCCTCAAACCAGAGAATATTTACTACATGTAAAAAAAAGGGGGGTGGTGGTCCTTCAAGACAGAAGGGAACAAACAAACATTTTTTTAAAAAATTCCTATGATAAACCACCTTTTTTTTCCTTCTCCCCTAACCCTTTCTCCCTACTTACCTTGGGTCAACAAAGCAAAGTGATGGATGAGCTGCCTGAGCTTCTTGGCGGCACAGGTGACAGGACCAACTTGCAGTTGAATGACATTGGATATAAAACCCCAGAATCAAACACCTATTGTGGGAAATACAACCAGCGATACCCTGCAACCGCATCTCATGTTCCATCCGCAGCTGAGCCACAGGAGCTCTTATGAGCTACGATCTCACTCCTTTGATAAATCTCTCTCACATCCTTTCTAGAGAAGAGGGATAGCTCAGTCTATCGCAAAGCATACAAGGAATGCATGGCTGCAAGCAGATAAGGCTGCCCCTTCCATATAATGGGAAGCAATCTCCCTCAAAAGTAGAGGGAACAGAGTAATAAAACACCAGAAACTGTTAAGCAGCCATGTTTCAGCCTCTGCTTCTCCACCGTAGCTGTGGTCTGCCCGTTTGTGTTGTTTAAACATAGGAATCTTTGTATTATGTGCTACATTCAGATAGCTCACTTAGACCTACAAGTTTCTGATTTGTATCAATATTTAAAAAAACAAAAACAAGCTAAGCCTTGTAGTACTGGTGATGTTGCCATATAATAAATGAATTGTGAAACTTTCCCCTGAAATTTTAAAAGGCAGCATCCAGAGTCAAAGAAAGGGGTGAGGGGTGGCAAAATATTCCATCATCCCAAAAATTAAGGAATGCATGTTCCTATAGACAGTAAATGTTTTAACCAGATTCTATCTATAAACAGCAGCTAGTTCCCTAATCATGTATCAGCTGATCCCTAAAGTCGTGCAGTCTCCAGTCAGGTAATCCTTACCAAAATCTGTCTCAATATTTAATGTGGATACTAAAAACATTCAGATGAACATGGCTAAAATAACTTCGCTATAATGGTATCATGTTGGGTTTCATCTGAATGAACTTGGGTAAATTAATGTGCTATACATTTATCCAATTTTGAGTTGGAGAAAGTGAACACTTCCACATGTTAATGATGAGGCTTCTATTTTACAAATTTTAAATTTTTAAAAAAGAAAAGTAAAAATAAAACCTTGCGTATCTATTATAATTTCAAAAAACATCATAATTTATGTTTGCTTGTTCTAAATGTTAGTTTCTTCCATTCAAGGCATTTTAAAAAAACTCTTCAATTAAATAAATAAAATTCTATTTATTTGAATGATGGAGAGGAAACTCTGTTCATCATATTGGTGTTCATTCTACACTCTGAGATTAGAATAGGGTTCACTACTTAAAGTGGGTGTGTATAAAAGCTCAAGTAGTTTCTATACTCTCTTCCAAAAACAAACAAAAACAAGCAACAGTAAGCTGCTTCCAAGTCTACAGTATGTGGTGCATTGTTCAAAGATGTTCAGATTTGGGTTGAAGAGGAACTGCATATTGAGGAAAGAAACCAAAACATGGCTTTGCATATACAACATGTAACGTTAGACATTTTCTGAGAAACCGAGCAACCTTGGAATCTCAAATACAAGTCACTTCTACTTAATCTGCATACATCTTTGCACGCAACCCATTACCATTTCCTCTACAGACTGGCTACCACGTGGCATGAGTCAGTTTGGAAATAACTAGGCATCATTTAACAAAACAAGGTTGCTCAGGCCATCAAGATGGCTTTAAAAGGGATGATGCAGAGTTATGTTGCTTCCCAGCACAGCGTTCATCATTTTCATTTCTAGGGCATTAACAAGGTATCATCAGACTGATCAGTTCATGGAGACTTTGTTCACAACACCCATTGTCACCCTTGCCAGAAAAAACCTTATTCCAATAGCATCTCACCAAAATGACCTTTAAAGAGTGACCAAACATAGAATTTCAACACAGACAGTTCACAAGGTTCCTGCTAGTTATATGCAGTCTAGAATACCTCTATTACATAATCCCTCTACCATGGCACCATTATGGGTGACAATATCATAATTGAAGACTGAATTTTTGGCACAATGTTCTTTTAATCAATAAGACCATATTCTGAATAGAAGTAAAAAACTGGACAGGCTATAATCTGGAGAGAAGACAGAGAACTAACTGTCATTACCTAGAATGGTTGGTTTGGTGAAAGCAGTCCAATGGTGTGGGTTGGCATTCAAGTAGAACAAGATAATTATATGCACAATCATCCCTCTAGCCCAATGAAAGGTCCCAACTTCACTGGAAGGATATAGCCTGCACGATCTCTGGGACCTCCTAGGGAGGTATGTCTGACGTTGTCAAGTCTAGCAGTCTACTGACCAGCTGCTGGAAGTGGCCCTGGTTGAAGAACGGTTCAATATCCCACAATGACAGCTAAATCTTCTGATTTAGTTAAATACCAAGATGTATCCAAGCTCACGGTGGGGTAAAAAATGATTACAATTGTTATTAAAGCCTTTTTGGGGGGGGATATTGTCAGTCTATCTGTAATCATTTTTACACTGGCATCGTTGCCATTTTGCTTTTGCCCAACAATTTGACTTAGCTTCCACTGACCTCAGGTTTTTATAATGGAGAGTTTAGCTCAATACACAGGTCCTCATCTATGAGTAGGTATGAATGTACCTAAAGGGTTAGAAAAAACTTGAAAACATTCCCACAAAACCAACCCACCATACAAAAATGGGCAGGATCCCAAACCTTTCCACATTTTTTTCTGTCCAAATTATTAGTCTGGCCATAATGGATACCAAAGCCTGGCAGGTTTTTCTAGCAAATGCCATCTTAGCAAACAGCTTGTCAACTATCACAGTAATGCATTGTGGACCCTTTTTTTTCTTCTTACCTGAACAAAATTTTTAATACTTCAACCAAAATTGTTCTTAGAATGACTACTGCTAAATTAGGCAATCCTAGTATTTCCTAATACACTGGCTCCCCAACTTACGAACACAATTGGTTCCGAACAGCTGTTCGTAAGCTGAATTGTTCGTAAGTCGTTATATGGTAATTTCCGGTCTATAATTAGCAATTAAGGGTATTTAAAACCCCTTATATATACGTATATGGTAAATAAAGAAAGATAAGACATAGAAGATGTAATATTAAAGATTCAAATAATGAGGATAGTTAATGAAAATAATAATGAGGACAATAAATGTTATTTACCTTTAAAGCAAAATTGCTGAGCATACGTAGATGGTGGAGGAGGAGGAGTCATTGTTGAGAGGAGGAGAAATCATCGGTTGCCTTGTTTACGTCGTCGTTAGACTCTTCTAAAAGAGTTCATTTAGGCGAAGCTGCTGAGGTGGAAGGTATTGGGGATGGAGGTGCAGATGAAGGTGCAGAGGACTCGTGGCTGGGGTCGCAGACCTACGTTTGAAGAAACTGTCTATTGAAGTCTGTCTGGTCTTCTTTTTCTTCTCATCGTAGATGATACGGTAGCACTGTAGAGCGTCGTGAATAGCGGTTGATACCTTCAAGAACCTCTCAACATTTGGGTCTTGACCCTCCAAAAGCATCAACCCCTCTTCAAACTTCGAAAAGGCAGACGCAAGAAGCTTTGTTTCGAACTTCTTGGTGGGAAGTGGTTCTTCTTCGGCTTCCTCTTCCTGTTCCTGTTGGCGCTGCATCTCTTCCAACTCCATAAGGTCTTCGTTGGTAAGCTCCTCTGAGTGCAACTTGAAAAGCTCCTCAAAGTCCTTCTCCTCCAAGTCGAGCTGCAGGTTCTTGCTGATCTCTATCAGGCTGGCAACCACCTTCCTGCTCTCCTCCTGTGGGTTGAAACCCTTAAAGTCGTGGCAAAACTGTGGGGTCAGGTACTTCCATACGCCATGCATATTTGATTGAGAAACCTCACGCCACGCAGCATCGATATTCTTGATGCAGTCGTAAATGTTATACAACTTCCAGAAGTCACGTAAAGTAGTCTCGGCGTTCTCCTGGTCCACGGCTTGAAGTGCTTGTCTGTGCATCCATCGGGTAGTATTTCTTTAAGTTGGAAATCACACCCTGATCCATCGGCTGTATGAGAGAGGTGGTGTTGGGAGAGAGATAGACCACCTTAACGTCCGGGTGGAAGTCGTCTAAGTGCGGTGGATGCCCAGGAGCGTTATCCAGGATCAAGAGAATCTTGAAGGGGATCATATTTTCGCGACAATAAAGCTTGACCTCCGGGATAAAGTGGTGGTAGAACCAATCTTCAAATATCGCAACAGTTACCCAGGCCTTGTTCACGTTCTTAAGAGCTCGGGGGTTTGCAGCATGATAGACAAGGAGAGGCTTTAGCTTAAAATCACCAGACGCATTTCCACCAAGCATCAGGGTAAGTCGATCCTTGGCCGCCTTGTACCCTGGCATGCTCTTCTCCTCTCGACTGATGTACGTCCTCGTTGGCATCTTCTTCCAGAACAGGCCAGTTTCGTCGACGTTAAAGATCTGTTGAGGGGTGTATCCGACAGCATCGATGATACTCTTCAGGGTAGAAGGAAATTCTTCGGCAGCCTTCTTGTCCGCATTTGCAGCCTCACCACTCAGCTTAAGGTTGTGCAGATTGGCACGGTTTAAAACGGGCGAACCAACCATGGCTCGCCACAAATGTTTCATCTTCAGAAGCATCCTCTCCTGCCTTAGCCTTCACATCGTCGAAAAGGCTTCTAGCCTTTTCTTGGATCAACGAAAGAGAAAGAGGCATTCATCGTTGGTTCATGTTGTCCAGCCACATACCAAGGAGTTTTTACATCTCTCCTATGCACTTGCCTCTTTTCTTCGAAATGATAGTGGATGCCATTGACACAGAACTCTTCACATGTTCCATGATACGATCCTTGCCCTTGTAAATTGTGCCGATGGTCGACCGATTCAAACCATAGGCACGTGCTACATTAGCCATCTTCTCGCCACTGTCCAACTTCTTAATGATGGCCACCTTCGTTTCCATCGAAATTGCCTGACGTTTCCTGCCACTACCACTATCATCACTTGCCTTACGCTTTTTGCCACTATCACTCGATTTATTAGCCATGATAACGGATAAAAATGTCTCTGTAAAGTATCCAAGGGGACATAAACGGCACGCACTGAGATGCTTACAGCGACACGTGGAGCAACGAACTGAGCAAGATGAGGGAGGCTGGGATGCTGCAGATGGAACGGTGCTGCCCAGCGTTGGTAGCGGCAGAACAGTGAACTAGTCGGATGTGGCGCGCAATCAAAATGACAGACTTGCGGCAAAATAACGCCATTTTCCGAACACATATATAACATCAGTCAGCTCACGTTCGTATCTCCGAATGTTCGTAACTTGGATGTTCGTAAGTAGGGGAGCCAGTGTATTCTAGTAAGTCTCTTTTGAACCATGTCCAGCTGAATTGCACCCCTTTTGGCAATAAGAGTTATCTACCAGGAACTGCCTACTCCAAGGATCTGACTAAAGTTTTATAATTATGGAACTATAACTTCTGTTTTCCAATTAACAGTTTGTTTCAACATACCTGACAACCTGTTGGCTTTACTGTGCATTACTATATAAACTAAAACAAGCAGAACTTTTTCATGTTTTATTTAAGTTGTCATCCACTTCATAGGAATAAGAAACTTGCTTCCTTCCCCTAATTTCATAATACAATGGGAGATGCCACTATTTGTTGATGAAAAAAGAACTGGTCCAAGTACCAAAACTTAAATAACACCCTTCTAGTAGCATCTTTGGATGTACTACTATGAAGAACATCCCTTACATATATTATTCAAATAATCAGTAATATATAACATTTTTATCACCATTTAATTCTACCTGACAAAGGTTTGTAACTTAACTGAAGTATGTGAAGCATCCACAGTCTCACCTTTGTTTTATGTTATGCGTGATATTAGTAAGAAATCATAACAAATTAGCAACATTTCCTTGACCAAAGTCCACACTGTCTGCAATTGTTTTCCTTGACCAAGGTCCCAAACATTTTGCCTATTACAAATGTCAGGTTGGCTTGACTACAGTTATTAGGACCCATTTTAGATACCTTTAAAAAGAAAACTGAGCAAAATTACCCTCCATCTTTGAGGGCAGCACTTTCTCTGCACTGATTGATTTCTGAAACATCTCACTGATGACATAGTACATTTATCCAGGCAAATTTTAACACATGCACACTTCGGTTCTTCCTTGTCCTGCTGTAAGAAACATTGTTCACGCATCTTTCTATCACTAATCTAAATCCAGGAATTTAGAGGCAAAACAGTTGAGCTGTTTCCTTATCACCAGCTCCAGGTACCTGAACTTGCTCAATCTCAGACACACACAAAAAAAAGCAACCCTATTTTTTGTACATATTGTTGTTCTTTACATATGAATTGGCAGTGTGGTGCTCCTGTGATGAACATACTGAACTGCTAAAGTTGTGCACCTGATAAAGAATTCTGGACACTCTGCTCTCATCCCAAATCTGGACTTTCAGTTGGTTTGTTAAGTCAACTTGAGTTGAGTGCAGCGGGCACTTATGTGCTGGTCATAATAGCCTCTGTAATGTACTCTCCTCTTCCCTGCTGCCCAGTTGGTATTCTGGGCTCTGGCCTACATTGACAGTTGGGTGCAAACAAGGAATAAGACACCAACACAAGCACAACTTTTTTGTGTACATATGACACTATAATGTAAACCAATATAGTGCTCAGATTTGTATGAATTTCATTATGAGTATCAGATTAAATCATCCAGACAAGTATTATACCAACCAAAATCTTTAACTGTTATCAAGACACAAGCACTTTACTATCATCATAAATTTAACTACTAAATTAAAGCAAAAATAAGTACTTTTATTAATAGGAAAATAAAGAGAAACAATTTCTTCACACAGCTGACCCATGATACACTCTATTCTCCATGACTTCAACTTTTGTCTACAGTGCAGTGCATGAAGGGACAGTTTGTCTCCCCTTCTGGAAGCAACAAGCTTTCAGAAACATAGACAGTTTTATCCTGAAAATAAAAGCAGGATCATCTTAATTGGGGGCAAAGTTTACCATGCTTCAGATATCAAGCAGATACCCAAGACAGTTACCATGGCACCATGAGGTATTACCTTACTGGCAGAAATAGCCTGTCAAAACCTGAGGAGTCAAATTTAGAGAGCTGACATACCTTTAAGCTTTTCACCAGCAACAAAAAAGGGCCAAATTGGGCCTTTCATTGTGGTAACATTAAACTCTGTGACAATAACTGTATAAGGCCAAGGTTCAACATTAAGCTAAGTATTTACTATCCTTGGTTGAATGATGGACTGGGGAGAAAGTCACAAGGGAGCACACATACCTGTTACCTTCACCTCGTGCTCAGGCAAAAATAACTATATAAAAAAACAAATCTCTCTAATCAAATTGTTAATTATAATATTAAAAAGGGTCATTCAGATAAATATATTAGCATTTTTTCCTCATTAAAGAACTCATTTTAGAATGCCTATTTGAGTGACTGTCTGTGTTAATAATGAATATAAGAATAAATAAATAAATAGTATTTTCCCCAACTAAGCAAATTAAGGTTCACATAAAACAGACTCTGGAACTCATAAAAAGGTATATAAAGTCTGTGTCATCCCAAGGGATTTAGATGCTTCATTATGGCATTAAGCAACTGAAGCAGCAGCAATCATAGATAACCACCTGGTCAATCTCTGAAGCCATGAAAAAAGGAGAATGTCATTGTTGTTGCACTTTTTTTTGTACGTCAATGTTTACAGGGGAGACAACCCTAGTGGGGGAAGCATAGTAGCGCAGTTATCTGGTAGAATATTATCTCACAAAAGGGCCTCCCCTCCGGCATTTCTGATTTTGGCAGAAAAATCCTTCGTAGAAATCTTCATTTTTCGTAAAGAATCCAAGTGGCCAGCTGGAGGTGGATAGTGAGAAGAAAAAAACATGCCAGGGAGGTACACAAAACTGGGCTTGACCCTAACCAGAGATCGAAATTGGGCCTTCAACCTTAGCAGTTCACTGTTACAGGGCACCTGCTGGGCATGCATGCATTTTGGGAATTAACAAATAGTTTACAATCTTCCTAGTTTACCATACATCAAGCAAGATTGCCGAATCTACATGTTTCGACCACACAAGAAATGTGTAATGACAGGGTCAACTAGGAAAAACAAACAAATTTTAAATTAATAATTCAGATATAAAATTAACTTCCTTATCCCTGCCCCAAGATGCATTTACACTTTCACATTCTGAAGCTTTCTTTTTTAAGTGAAATATAAAAACTGTTAACTTGTTCCCCATCTATTTCTCAATAACAGAAAAACAAGAAAAAAAAAAGACTTATCTATAAAGGAAGGCTAGCTACATAATTACCTGCAATAGCTGTCTACAGCTGCAATAGTAAGCATTTCTCTCTTGCTTTTTAAATTACATTTGGTAAACTTCAGTAAGAAGATAATGGAATGCTAGGCATGTATGTATGTCAGACATCGAAGAATTATAACTTACAGTTAATCTTCTGTTATCAACAAACAAAACACAAATTTTAATTGATTTATGCTTTTTTTTAAAACAGTAAATTTCAATACTGAATATTAAGAAAATTCTCCTCAGTCCATGCATCATTTATTAGTGGCACAGCTTCAAATATTTCACAGTAACATCATCATCTCTCACACACAGTAAAAATAGCAGTTATCTAATGTCAGCAAAAGAAAACACAGAATAATAAAATCTTAAGGAAATTCTGCAAAATGCATCTCATCACTGAAGCATGGTTTCAGCTTTTTTCTTCCTAATACATTTAGTAATGCAATGGATGCCATCTTCAGCATCTACTTTCATCATCATTTATTAATTTATTTCTAAAACAAACAAATTCACAATGCAAAGAGCAAATTCTAACTTCATAACTGTAATAAGGCTTATGACTGCACACATTAATATATGACAAGAAATCACACAAACTTCATTTATAGTGCAACTTTTATGAATTTACAGTTTTCAGTAATAAATTCAATCAGTTAAATGGGAGGCTTTTCAGAAACCAAGCAAATACCTGTGTACACAAGTCCACCCATCCAAGCTACTGGGAGTGCTTCATGTCCTGTGTAAGCTGAAAGTAAGTCTATTAAACTGTGTCCACCATAACAATACTTTATGTAAAAGATTAAACAAAGTGGTTCCTTTGTGAATAGGGTCTATATCCTTTGGATGAGTCATATCAATAGACTGGCCAAAGAATCCACATGGCCGGTAATGAAAACCAGGTTTTAAAATGACATTAATAAGCATCTATTCCCCCCCCCACCAAGGAGTGATGCTATCCTGCTTCTTCATAATGACTAAACATGCTTGTCCCCACATCAGTTTTGACTGCTTTGCAGAAGTTCAATACACTGGCGACATCACACTCGAAGTTCCAACTAACTCTCAAGTTGAGGATCTGAGTTCTGAGACCCATGGGCTCTCTTGCTCTTCTCCACCAGCCAGCCAGCCACACAGACCAAAGCATGATGGGTTCCAGTAGACATGATGCAGCTTAGCTCTGCACCCTATTCCCCTCCATTTGGGTTTAGGAAAATCAAACAACATTAGGGGGGATCCTCTGGTGGATGGATGTCTTATGCACGCATATTCGAAGCAGAACCACCAAAGATAGTTAACTCCCTTTGTTTGGATGGGTGCATGAAACAGCACTTAGATTTGCATGCCTATCAACAAGAAACACTTAATAACTGACATCCTATTACTAAAACCAAAAACACATAACAAATGATATACTGCCAAACTATTAGGGACATCAAATAGAGTATGGCAGCACAGATAGCTTAAACCAACAAATAACAGATACAATCATAAGCCAAAGACCTCCCAACCCCCTTCCCGCACCATGTGCTATTATTAGGGAGACTGCAATAAACAAAGCATGCCGATATAAACAAAAGTTTGAACTTTTAGAAACAAACAAACAAACAAACAAACACAAGCATCTGCATACAATGCCATTTCATGCTCCATGCTAGAGACATTCAGATGGTACAGTACCTCTACGTTGGCTGACCCCATTTGCAATCTTCTGAGATAGATACAGATACCAACACCGTGAGAGAGAAAACTAATCAGAGATAAAGCTGAAAAGATAAAATACATTTATTTGACATTTTTCTTCTACAAGTCTACTAAGAACCAACACAATACAACAACAAATGGTTAGTGTTTGCTCTAGAACTAGTTCCCCCACCCCTCTACTAAGATTTGTTTAGCCAGATTTTCGGGAAATTGTAAAACTTATATCAAAAGTCAACAAGTATAAGGGAGCGGGTGTAAAGATATTTCCGGCAGTCGGTTATTCATAACTCGTCCAAACCATGACACGTGCATACGGAAAGCATCACAGAGGAATGCACGGGGAGAGGCGCCATTCATGCTGTGATATCACACTCTAAAAATGATCATGTCAATTTTAGAAATGCATTTATTTGAAATTGATATCTAACAGACAAGAGAACAATAATTCAAAATTAAGTTATCAACACCAGTTTATCGAAGCAAAATTTTAATGAAATCTTTCTGAACAGGTTTAGCTCATTAGTCAAGTCAGCAGTACCTGCAGTTTTTGCATCTCACATACGAATAACTTCAGCATGCTGTCCTGTCCCCGCAGCTTTCATGCATGTGACAGCTTATTTACAGAGAAAAAAGTCAGAGGTTATGCCACATAATTAAAGTGGTGCACTCTGACAAAATCCTTTAACTCAAAAAATGCATGCCCTATGACCCCTGCCAAACCTGTTCATGTACATGTACTACCTGTAATGTGCACGCTATGGGTTGGGAAGGGGGTTGTCATTGCACATTTGAAGAGAAACAATTCAAGGGGTCAGTTGTAGTTCCACTCAAACATCATACTAGATGTTTACAGCAAGTCAGGGGTGACATAACTAAGGTATTTAGCATGAACTTTCTGGAGTTTTTACCACAACTTCTGTCATGAAATTACACAATATTTCGGAAAACTTTTCCTGCCACCATCTTTCAAGAGTCCTAAGCAGAACTGGCAACAGAGTTTTTTTTTCCCCCTGAAATGTTGATAATTTTATAACAGAGTAGCAGTAAAAGCTTAAGAAAGTACAACATTACCAAATGTCACACCATGGTGTTGTGATAATGCTTCCATCTGCCATATGGCTGAACGTGTTTTATTGCACCATCTTATCTCCCCTGATATCTAGAAGCCCTGACAGCACATATGTTGTGAAACACAGCTCATCTCCAGATGCATTTGTGACAAATGGGTACTTAGCTACAAATGTGCTTACACATTTTATTTTGGCTTAAAAATAGTCTCAGGATATTATATCACCACATTATAGCATTACCAGAGTATAAGAATTAACAAAAAAAACAAAATACTTAACTTTTCTCATTCCCTTCCACCATACTACCTCTTGCACCTACATTTTTTATCTAATGTATTTAACATCGAGTGTGATCTAAAAGTGGAGCAGAATTATGTGAAAGCACTAAATGACTTACAGAAAAGTTAACATGAACATCCATCCTTTCACCTTTTCCCAGCAAAAACATTCAAAGAGATGTGACCAGATGAAAAATACCCTCTTGTTATGTAAGCATATACCTGATGTCACCCACCCTGGCCTTATCAATGGCAAGAAAAGTTAAAAACTGTTGACTTTTTTCTTTTTTTTAGCAGCTACTTTGTTTAATGGTTGCCAGCTGATGTAATTATCATCCACAACATTACTGTTTTCTCCCATACACACAAGTAAAAAGCTCTAATAAGGATTCACTCTGACAAAGTTGACAGTCCTGGGCCCACAGTACTGTGTTTCCTCACCAAGGTTGTCTCCCTTGTAGACATTAGTGTATGACAATGACAGTAGTCAGTGAACTCAAATTTTACTGCAAGAACTTATTACAGACAAAACAGAGACAAAGTGCATAAATCTATCTTACAATATCAATAATTCATAAATATAAGAATATATGAGATCAACACACACACACAATGCATACATTGCACAGTAATTGTGGACTCCAACATTAATTCCATAATCAGATTTTTTCCTGAGAACCTGTCTCAAAAAACTGTCAACCTGTCTAACAAGCCACCCACCTGTTACTGCAAGAGTAAAACAACGCAAAATTTGTCTCTTAAAATAGGTTTCTAATGTGACTTCAAATGTAAAACAGGAAAGCTTGGTAAGGTGAGTTTCCAGAAACTCAACTGGAGACAGACGTACAAACAAAATATCTTCAATCATCACAGTATATAGATAAAAAAAAACAATGATTTCCATCTGAGATAATAATCAAAACATTAACCAAATCTCACAAAGCCTGCCACCTTCTTTAAAAAATTTTTCAAAAGGTTGAATTAGAATCACAGAGGTTTTCTCATTAAAACAATATGCTGATATTCTAGCAGCTTCCATGTATTGACTTTCTTACATCTAAAGGACCAAAACATAATTTTTCTGTAACTCAGTAAACATTAATAATCTATTCTGCTAAAAGTAAATTGCAATAGTAAACACACAACATTTTGAACTGTATATTTAGATAATACATTTTATGATGGAAGGGATATGATCCTGCTTATCCTATTTAGGGAAAAGATGTAGAGTTATTAGAGTTCAACACAGACTAACTCAAATGTTTCCAGGTTTTAATGATTTTAAATATATTTTAAAAATTAGATTTACCTAGTTTAGATTTCTTTAAAGGAAACCATAAACCCCAAGAGCTTTTAAAATAATTTAGGGTTCTAAGCATGCAAATTTGTTAAGGTTGCTATAGTAATTCTACGGGTCATAATTATAAATTGTTAAAAAATATTCATGGCCACATACAATTTTTTTGTTTTCAGCAACAGAATAAATAAATAAATAGAATAAATTGCCGACATTAGTGTTTTCAGTAGCAAAAGCCAGCATGAATCAATTTAGAAATTTGTACTGATGGATATTTCTCACTGACCTCGGTCTCTGGACCCTACATACTTTTAAGTTCACATTGCGATTAGAGGGCTAGAGCCCCGTTAGAGGGAGCTATCTGTTGTACTAGGAAAAATGCTGTTCTAACATTCTCCACCATAGAGGGCTAGAGCCCCGCTAGAGGGAGCTATCTGTTGTACTAGGAAAGATGTTGTTCTAACATTCTCCACCATAGAGGGTCTGGGTCTGCTCTGTCCTTAGCTAGCCACTGCCATATCAGTATTGGCTTTGTTAAAGCACTCACTGTAAAAGAAAGGCATGGACAGTGCTGATTTAATCCAAGCAGAGTTCATTCCAAGCTAGGGGTTAGCCACAGAAGAGCACAGTTATCTGCCACTTGCTGTCATCTACAGCTAAGGCAGGCAGAACAAGAATACTAGAAAGAGAGGGTGTGGGCCAAAGGGGGTCCCCCCCACCACCAATTCACAAAGAATTCAAAGAATGCAACAACAACCCTGCTGGAGAGAAAACCACCTAACTCTCTGGTCCCCAGTGTTACTAGTGGCTAACAAACAAAATTCCAGGCCAGTAGCTGGCTATAATTATCATCTGGGTCTCTAACCAGGCCACTGTAGTGATAAAACAGGAACAATTACATTCCACTGGGGACTCAGTGCTCCCTTCTCTTTGTTCCTTGTCTAACAGATTAAGAGAAGAGAGTGAAAGTAGAAACAAAGGGAACTATGAAGGATCCTCACCACCTTTCCTTCCTAAATCTCTTCAACAAATCCCATCTCTCCATTGTCGACTTCACACACAAACACTCCCAGGGCAAGAAATTATTTTATTTTAAAAAAATAACAACAAATAAATAAATAAATAAAAAGGAAGGTCCACCTAGATGGCTACTTCCTTCCGAGCACACTTAGACTTGGTGACCCACAAACTAGGGCCTAGAAGGGACACTCACTCAAACTGTCTAAGAAAAAAGATCAAACCAGCTTTTGCATTAAGAAGAATATACAGGGGGGGGGGGGGAGCTTAGAAATACAAAATGTGGTTTTCTTTTTAAAAGCAACATTTTGCAGAAATGCTAAAGGAACACCAAACATGATCTGTTCTAATGCTAGTTTCAAAAACTGCCTAAACATTGTTTGATTATCCCTGGCAAGAACTACATACAGCATAACTATGGCGAGCATACAGTTCTTTACAATCTTCTTCGCAGGAGAGCTATAGCAATGGTGGTATACCGAGCAGTGTCACAGTTGTCAACTGGCAAGCCTTACCTATGCTGCACAGTGATGGGGTCCAGCACTAATGATTTCAACAAGGAAATCCCTACTAGAACTCTTTTATTTATAGATGTGGGAAGAAACTGGGGTGCCTAGAGGATGAGGGAAAGCAAGAAGAAACTAAGCCAACCCCAATCAGAAACTGAACTCAGGCTTCACGCCCTAGTCATACAGTAGTCTAATCAGTGGGTCAGGGGACCACCTCTTTCCCACATGCTTGAAAAGTATCAAAGTTCAAGTTTGGCTCTTAATTATCTAAACAGCCCATGGTTACAAAGGAAACAGATTTCAGTATAGAAAGCATTAAATAAAGTCTCTTTTTTTTTTCTCCTCACTGGTTTCCCTTTCCAAACAGTGTAAACTTTCTTTGATAGTCACAGATTATCACAAAGGACTCACTGGGGGGTTGATAAACATAGGAGGGAGACAATCTAATTTGTCCAAATACAATAAAACAAATCCAGTTTAATTGCCACAATTAGTGAATGATCCCTCTTTCCAATCTCCTGCAGGAGTCATAAAATAGCTGAAGCAAAAAAAACTCTAAAACTCTATTTTGCCTTTAAAATTCATTTTTAAAAAACATAAACAATAAACCCTCTACTGTCCATAATCATAAAAATTTTAACTTATTTTCTATAATTAATAAATGATCTAGATCTCTAATTTCAGTCTTCCCTCTAATGCGGCAATCATTAACCATACATTTCCTTAAAAAAGCCTAACCAAAACTCTATTCTACTGCCATCTTTTATCCAAAAAATTTTTAAATAGAGTGAAATTGCTTAGGGGTGTAAACTACACTTACTCACTACCGCCACCTATGTAACTAAGCAGCAGGTCAGCAGGACTTTAGTTGGTGTGCAGTGTAACTTTACCCCACACCATTAACAGGCTGCCTAATGAACAGTTGTAAATGGTTTGCTGGGAACATCATGGCCCTCATCATCTGGAGAGCATCTCACACATGCCAATCAGTCAAGATGGGGAGACAAGGGGAAAACCAAAGACAAATTCCCAGCCAGGTTTTCCACATTCCTGGAATGTTAGACCTGGGTCTCCTTAGTGAAACATGTCTGTCTGTCTATCCAAGGGAGCTAGTCTTTAAACAGGTGGTCCCCACAAGAACACCAGAAAGAGTGGTTAAGTACTATTTATAGACATGGGGCAGCGCTTTAAAACAACAACAAAAAATGAAAACCCATTGATTTGAAGCACCTTTTTTTGAAAGAACATGGCAATGAATGAATGTATTTTTGTTAACGCAAAACATTTAGGAGAACTTGGAAAGTTCTGGCAGGACTTTCTTTCGAGCTACTGTAACTTCCTGTCCAACGTAACGTTTAGTCTTCAGTCTGCCATAGGACCCGGGCTAGTATCACCCCAAAGTTGCCCAACAAAAAAAACTGTGCAAAACGGCCACCCTGGTGGAGCCAGAAACAACTACCAATCCCATCTCCAGCTTTGTTTTAATTCTCCAAAACCATTTCACCACCAGCTAAAAAGATAATTAAAATACCATCATGGATGCCTTAATCCCCAAGCTTAACCAGGTCACCATTGCTCCTAGTCAGACATGGAACCCAACCCCCTCCCAATACCATGTTTAAATTTAGAGAGCTTCACCCAGGCAGGTACACAAACACTAGCTGACTGCAGTTAAATAGCCTTTTCTTCAGATGAATTATGTTTATTTTTTTTTAAATCAACTCTGAATGTCATAGAAAAAAATGCATTCAGACACTACAGGTGTGTCACCTTGTCCTGACTATTTGGCGTCCATTGAGCCTGACACAGTGACCTTGGAAACTAGTTAGATAGATAGATCCAGGGAAGTTAGTATCCAGTTTTCCTATATTCAAGATTACTGTTTAGCTCTGCTTGGCGGCTAATCATAAAAGCAGAGCTTCCACCCACCACTAACCTGGAGTTCCAATCTGGTAAGCACACAAAGCCTGGAAGATGAGCCACATTTAACTCCCCGGGTCTACTACTCATATTCCCTGCTAAAGAAATCTCAGTTACATGGTCAAACATTTCTTCTGAACAACAGCTGTGATATTAAAGCACTAATCCACAACCCCCTTTAGCAGCCCTGCCCTATATGAGCCCTTTAAACAGTAAATAATGCTGTGATCACATGGCAACATGCTGTTTTGTCCTTCTATGCCAAAGGGTTTCTTCATTAATGTAATGCTCAACCAGGCATCTAATGATAACTACAATACAGGAATGTAACCCTAACATTAAAGATAGGCCGACTAATTTTGACCTAGAAATTCAAACTTAACCGTAAACAAAGTAGTTAATGCTAATCATCGTGCAGATTAACCCTATTAATACCAACCTTTAAATCAGAAGGTTAAAGCTATAACCTAGATTAACCAAGTACCAAAAAAATTAACCCAATACTAATGAAAGCTTCAGTATCACAAAGCTGAAATCTATGGTAAAATTAAGTATATTCGCATAATAGTCTTTATCACTGAAGGTAAGTGATACCTGTATGTTCTTGATTGCTGAAATCTTCTTCAGCGTTCTGAAAGCAAGCTTACTTAGACAGCTGACTAGCTCATCCGCATCCCAACAGCCACCACACCTACGAGAGTGGAACTTATCTAGAAAGACCCAGACTATA
The DNA here is from genome assembly GCA_018389105.1 of Nautilus pompilius. NCBI lineage: Eukaryota > Metazoa > Mollusca > Cephalopoda > Nautilida > Nautilidae > Nautilus > Nautilus pompilius. The sequence goes on along the minus strand of JACATO010000961.1, from coordinate 347,624 downwards.
AAAAAAAAAAAAAAAAAAAAAGATTGGGGCAACAGAAAATGTACACCAGGATTTATCATAAGAACAACATAAACATCCTCTCCAAGGAGTGTCTGTCCTGAAGAGTTGGCTGCATAAGACCAGGCCACAACCCGATGTAGATTTCGATCAAAATTTATTTTCTCTATCCACCACCGGCTCTAATCAAATGCACACCCTCTTAACACGCAACACCAAATTAAGGTGAGTTAACCCTTCTTCCTCTTTTATGAATTCTGCACAAGATCCTTATGTCAACACATAAACCAATCAATTTAGAGCGCCTCTGAGCTAGGATACATGGCTAAATCTGTTCTCCAATATTTTACCCCCTCTCCTTTTCCTGCTCAAGACTCATCTCATTCCATGTCCTAAATTTCCATGGACAAAGAAGGCATCTACAGAGAATATCAGTGTCCTGATGGTTTAAGACCGCTTCGAATAGCAGGGATTAGCGCAAAGAAAGAAATTCTGATGCTCCACAGAGGGGGAAACCTGTGATTTCTTTTGCATCCATGTCATGAGCAAATAACCAAAATTCTAAAAAAAGAAGGGGGGACCACTCATGCATTTTAATGGTAACCATGACTTAATGAACGCCTGTAAATGGCCATCAAAGATCACCCCCCCTTAACCCTGAAGCCTGACCTGTTAGCTTAAATACAAACAGCAAACAAAGAGTTAATAAACTCGTGTGAAAGATGGGCTAGTTCACCATTACAATTTAAATCATTCTTTTCTTTGAAAATTATTTCCTTCCACCCAAGTGAGGTTAATTTTGGACATCTGAATAGACTTTCACACAGCAAATGTCAAACCCAGCACAGCGCTATTTGAATGACAATCATACTCCAAGTTTAGCACATCCCTACATGCTTTTAAAAAAAGTATCTATTCATGCAAGGCATCCAATTTATGCAATGTTAAGCCTGTATCCAAGTCATCTTCCTTACTAAACCTGATAGACTTCTTAAGCAAAACAATGCAGAAGATAACATCAAATTAATTAGGCACAATCTGGTTTCTTTCAATTGACTTGGCTTAACCCTTCCAATACAGACTGACTCAACTTACTCAAAAACAATTCTCCCTCTTCTTTTCACGAAATTAATTTGTATAATAGTTTGAATTTGCAACGGGAATAAAACACTATGTTTTTTTGAAATTCAGCTTTATCCTTTTCTTGTTACTTATTCAAGTCTAACTGAAGTAGCACAAGCATTGTTTTTTCTGGAACTTATAATTTTGTAGCAAGATACAACTAAAGGCTGGCTTACTGATTGCAAGCTAATTATCGACGCAAGTGAATCAGGTCGGCCTCCATCTTGCATTCACTGACTGACAATGACCATTAACACTGCATGTAAATGATGAATTAGTTCACAAATAAATATCCTACATGTCTATCCACATTATTTATGAAGTTTTAGAAAATGTGGTTCTCATTTCTCTGTGGAGGAAGATTCTTGTTGAACAACATAGTGAGAAAGCTGAATACCATAATCGGTCTTTTCTTGTACTACTAGCAAGAGTTTGCAAAACATTACCAGATTAATCATCTTTCCAATTCTGTGGCAGGATGTCACACTAAATAAGACATCTGTAAACTACTGGCCAGAACTTCTCGTGTGTATTTTTGTATCCAAACCATGTGGATCTGCTGCTTTCTACCTCAAACTTAAATTCACTGATACATTCATTCCATGCTAAATGCAAATTTCCCTTTTCTGAGGGTGTTGGGTATTGACCACTGGTCCACTTGACATGGAATGACCCTAGCTATGGGAAAAAGCATGAGTTACCTCCCCTCCAATGTTAATTCCATATTAACAGATGTGACACTGGGAGACATTATGTAATAATAATGAAATACTAACCAGAACAGAGACCATGCCCAATGCTATCCAAATTTTATTCGCTTACATTTTGTAATCTTATACAGATCACATTTATGTGGTAATAGACATGAAAGCTAAATAAAATTGCATCTTAATTACATTTATTTGAAAATTCTGCAAATTAAGTTCTTTTCCAAGATACCAAACCACTGAGGTGATCAGTAGCTTGTGGTTAGCCTACTGTACTAGCAAAGTTGAGGGCTTGACTTCATTTCCTGGTTAGGCAGTCACATGGGCTCTCTCTCACATTAAAAAGCGAAGAGTTCTAGTAAGGATTTCCTGCCAAGTCGGAGTGTAGGGCCCCCTCATGGCACCCGCAGGGGGGGGGGGGTTAAAATTCTCCAGCAGATAACCACAACATTACACTCCCTTTTAGAGACCAGTAAACAAAGCGCTATTGCTATTGTTAAGTCTTGCCTGTCACCTCAGATTATTTCGTCAATTAACCCTGTTATTCTTCAGACTAGCATCACCTCTCTGCCATAAATAATTTTTAGCTTAGCAGAGAAAGATTAAGCTGTAATGTTGTGAAAACTGTACATATGAAAATGAACAGATGTGATAAAGATGTCTGATGTCTATGTTACATGAAACGTGTCACAAGGGTGTAATTGTATCATAGAAATATGACACATTAAAAATATCCTCCAAGAGGGAACAAGTTTTGAAAGAAAAAAAATATTTTTTTTAATTAATTATATGAAAGCAGATGTTTCTAGGTACTGGGGTAATAAAAAAGGGGTAGATTCTAAAATCTTAAAACCAAATTTAACTTGCATAAGTTAATCAGTAATCAAATAGTAGTGACAATGTTGGAAAATAAGTTTGGTCAAATTGAAACAACGTTTTCGGCGCCAAGATAGCTAATTGTTTTAAGCTGCGGCTAATGTGCTCTGCATAGTTCCACAGCACCTTGGGCTAGAAAAATAAACTATATCACTGTGACGCCACATACACAAGCGGCAAATGCCGACATACAGCGTATTCCAAAAGAAATTCCATGATTTTACACATTTTTCTTTACTGAGGAACCATTAGTGGCTGGGCCGCTGTGCAAGGGAGGAGCCTGAAACCGTGTATCACATTCCATTTGTCGTGGTCCCTGGTTGGGGCATTCAGATGGGAAACATGGCTGACCGCGCAGCAGAAAACCACAAACTTGTCGAGTGGTTCGCCGCGTCAAAACAGCAGAGAGATGAGATGAGGGAAAAAAGCGGCCATGACCAGTGGACCCCCAAACTGCAACTCCATCTGTCAGTCTGTTCAGGAATTTGGAAACACAAAATAGAGAGAGGGTGTGGAGTAGCCAAACATTATTGTCGCCAGCAGCTGACAGTATGCAGCAATGGATCCGTGAATAATATTTGCCACAGAGTAAATGACAGTACCCACCCTCCCAAAAAAATCATCACATTATCTGTAAACTGAGACGGGTGTGTCAAAAACAACAATCTGGAGAATTCTTTGGAAGGACTTAAACATGTTTCCATACAAAATTCCATGTTGTGCGAGAACTAACAGCTGTGTGGAGTAAAAGAAAGCTTGAATCTTTGGTAAGAGATGGAGCTGATGAAGGCTGATTATTTTGCTCTTCCATCTTCCTATGGATTGGGGGGAGCTGAAGTCTACAAGATGACATGAAAACCGTGATCCAGGATGTCATGCTGTATTAATCAAGACAATTTGGGAAAACCAGAATGGTAACTCATAATGAACATATCCTTACTTGGAACAAGTTATGCACGTGTTATTTATTAATAACTTATTGGTAATAAGCGTGTAAAATCATGGCACTTCATCTGGAACACAGTGTAAAAATATGGCTAGAGTGTCTCCCTCTCAACCACTTCCTGAAAACTGATCAAACAAACAGAAAGTTTCTCAAATTTTCCTCTTTTTCTAAGCCCTTGTATTGTTGGGGATTTTAGAGGGTTAAGTTAACTCCATGGGTAGCTTGAAGCTGAGAAACAGGAAGATATTTGCTATTTTTTTCTTCTTCAAGGCTGTCTTATAGAACTCTTCTTCCGACTCCCGGCTTAAACACTGATATAATGGTTTTTATAAGCCATTCCTCTACAGGTTAGCAACAGTAAGTTAATAAGTGAAACTCCATTTGGGGGAAAAAACAGTGTAAACAATCAAAAGTTGGATTTACATTTGGGGACCTGTAGTTTCATGGCAGCTAACAGACTATTCACACAGTTCTTTAAGGCTGGAGTATGGCTTGCAGATGTTTCCAAAGACCCCCCCCTTCAACCAGAAGTTTTACTGCTGCTAATATAGGTGTACATTACAAAAAAGAAAACAATGACACATCTCAGGCTAGTGGATACATTAAAGAATGCCACATGCATAGGATGGATGCAGGTTAGCTGCCACAAGGAAGCAGAAGCGCAGTGCTTAGGAACACAAATCTGTGCGTGTATAAAACCCTGCAAGTTAGAAAAAGAGAGAAAATATGTCTGTCTGTCTGTCAAGTGTTTTTTCTTTTTTTTTTTAGCCAGAAACTCTATGGTCCTAACAGCTTGGGCTCTAATGACCTACTCTGGTGCCTTATCAACATCTGGAGAACATTCTGATAATTGAAACTGATGCTCCTTCCTATGAGAATTAGCAGCTACCATTTAAAAGTTCCTAAATTCTGCTCTTTCAAACCCATTAAATATTAAGTATCTTGACTGCTTTCACACCAAACTTGGTGACCCTGATTTCTCTGATGAATCCACTTCCCCTCCCAAGCTTTTTCTTAAACAAATGCATTTCTACTGAACTGATTCTAAATTATCAGTATCCCTCCAGAACAAGGGTCTAGGGGAATCTTAGCTTAGTGTCCCCAGTTTATCAAACTAGAACCCAAAATTTTGTTAGCTCTTCCAGAATAGCTGGAACTGTTGCCCCACAACGGTGGAGAGATGTTTATAGATTTTTAAAATTTATATGAAGCCTTTTCATCAAAAAAAGCGTGCATCTAATCCATTTATACACTTCCTTTCCCCACTACCTGCATTTCCAGGCAGTAGCTTCATAACTATTTTTTTAAAAAAGTGCTAATGTCTAATCCAGAAAATGGTACATGCACGGATCCCTATAATACAAGCAGCAGCACAAACTAGTAAAATATAAAACATTATGCATTCCTTTCCAGTTAGCCTAATAGAAAATCTTGTAGATTCCCCTGACTACACATCTCCCAGTCTTGTACAATCTCGTGTGTACTACTCAACAAGTGTGTGATCCAACAACCATACATCAAAAAAACGTTAACCTAAGCAGCTTACACCATATGAAGAATGGCTTGTTTTTCTATTAGAATAAATTATTCCTCCTATCTGCAATGATGAATTCTCTTGAACTTCAAAAATGAAATTTAATTTGAAAAACAGGGGAATTGCACAGAAATATAGTGTGAAAAACTTCTGTCTTATTGCACATTCCCTTTGTTCACGAGCATCCTCAAGAATTTACTTCTTGTATTAGATAAACTAGAGGTAGGCACTTGGCCAGTCATTTCCCAGCAGCTAGCTTACAACAGGAAATGTTTATCTAAACTTATAATTGTAGGATTGGCTGGAACAGTCACACCTACAAAAATTAAAGCCTTGTTTTCCACTCTATTTTTCCTCTCAAATCTACTCTTTTTTGTTGTTTTTTGCTTTTTAATAAGTGGACACAGGTACATGGATAATTAGCTCTCAGAATAAGATTAAAAGCTATGGAAAGTAAATGAAATCTAATCCGTCTAGGATAAATCCCTATATATTTTCAATAGATCCCAATTACTTATAATTTAGTCCAGCACACCTCTGATAGTATTTAAAGGAAGCCCAATAATCTTACAGAAAACAGTGGCAAAAATATATCAACCAATATACACACACACACACAAATACATCATACCTATATATATACACACACACATACATCATACCTATATATATACACACACACACACACAAATACATACATCATACCTATATATATATACACACAAACACATACATCATACCTATATATATATACACAACACACACTAATATATACACATTCACACACACACACATACATCATAACTATCTATATATATATACACATGCACATACATACATCCACACAAATACATACATCATACCTATATACACACACACACACACACACACACACACACACATCATACCTACCTATCTACACACAGATTATAATATATATCAAAATCATCGCCTAACATACATCGGGGGTTTTAAAATACCTCGAGTTAAAATATCCAGCTGATACTCATCAGTACATTCTTTGATAATGGGAATAATTGTGCAGTTTATTAATTTGTTTTTCTTTAAAACAAAATAGATGATGTGGTTTCCTGTACCCCACCCCACTCCCGAGGAGGGTTAATATCCAATAATTTAAAAAAAAGAAAAAAGGTGCAGTTGAGGTCAAATCTCCAGAAAGTGATTTTGGTCCAACTTTAAAAACACTCCTAACCCAGTGCACACCCAAAGAAAAAAAGGTAAACAAAAGGAGGCCCAAATCAGCAGGCAGAGATAAAGCAAAACATACATCCAACCAAAACCAAATTCAAATGTTTAACAAATAAAGACAGCTGGTCTGATTAGTGATTGACAGCCATTTGGATTCTCAATGCTATTCGGCATACTTCAACAACAGAGTTCTGGTCTGATGAATTCCCCAATCAGTGCCCACAGATGCTGGTATTTGGGTTAGCTTGTGCAACGATCTACCTCGGAATTATTTCATGGTAATCTCCAGGTCCCAAACCAACCATTACACGTTAGTAAAGAAAGTTTATTTGTCTAACTATGGGCAATTCAAGCCTAACTAAACTTTATGTAAGAATTACTTTAAAAGGGGAGTTAACAGCTAGAAACCATGGAGTCTATAGATTTAAACAATACTTTACAGTATCTTAGATTATCAATATAGCACCCTGTTACAATAATTTGGATCTGACAAAATTACATATTTCAGGTGTGATTGTGTACATACTGAACATCAAGGTTGGCAGGTAACCAATGTGCACTATTACTGTGCCAAAGAGGCAGATCCCACAATATTTCTCCATTTATCATTTATGCAACAGCATGTGATAGCACATATCGAATGTAAACAGCTATTCACAGATTACTAAATCCTGATGTTTTTTATTGATATGTGGCCAATATTGTCATAAAGTTCACCAGGATGAATTCTACTAGCACTGCAAAGCAATCTCCAAGGCCTCCAACAGTGATGCCACAACAAGAACATGTTATTACTTGCTACATCTGCACTTATAATGAAGATTCTTGAGTCTATGAGCACTAATTTCATGTCTACAGATGGCACACAGCACATGAGAACTCCCTTCCCTCTGTCCAATATGAATAAACTACTGTGAAAGGTTTGGTCAGAGGATGCACCTGGCAATACCTTCAACTTCAGTGTCTTCAGGTTGGAGGCAAAAGTGTCAAGACATGGGTTGCAAGTGAACATCAAGGAAACAGAATTTGACTGTTGAAGATGTTCTGCCAAATATACCAGACTTTAGAGACACTGCTACCATCGTACCAACAAGACAAATAGACGTGATGCCCATATTCTTCTGGAGAATGGTGCTACATGCCACAATTCCTTTCTTTGACAGCATCTGGACCTTACCTGAGGGCAACTCATCAAACGTCCTACCAATATAAAGGAACTAAAAGAAGCTATCCCAGATATGGGAGAAACTGGATGAGGTCATGATACAAAGCTTCACTGATTCCAAGACAAACAAGATTGAGGTTCTACCATGCTGCCAAAGGTGAGTCAACCGAGTTCTAACATAAGAAATTTCACTCTATTAGTTGTCTTTATCTGCATTTTCCCACAACAAACCAATATATTAGAATATAAAACACACATCATTATTAGCATTACTGTAAACATGGAGCAATCTTTAAAATCACGAACAGTACTTACTGTGACATTTACAGTAGGCGAGAACAGCATCGTGTTCTGAAATCTAAAAAGGTGTGGAGTCATTTAACAGACATCTAAGACGACACCAGATATTAGTAGCGTAAGCATTTGAAAAGCGCACCATTACTTCATATGACTGCAATCCACAGCCTGGTAGGCATGCAACATCCCAGACTGCTCAAGATGAGGGGCGCACTACTAATCAGCATGCACCATCCCAGACTGTCCCCCTCATCTTGAGCACAAACTTCAGTCTGTACACTACTAATCAGTGCACACCATCCCAGACTGCTCAAGATGAGGGGGACAAACATCAGTCTGCTCACTACTAATCAGTGTGCACCATCCCAGACTGTCCCCCTCATCTTGAGCACAAACTTCAGTCTGTGCACTACTAATCAGTGCACACCATCCCAGACTGCTCGAGGTGAGGGGGACAAACATCAGTCTGTGCACCATCCTAGACTGCTCGAGGTGAGGGGGACAAACATCAGTCTGTGCACCATCCTAGACTGCTCGAGGTGAGGGGGACAAACATCAGTCTGTGCACCATCCTAGACTGCTCGAGGTGAGGGGGAACAAACATCAGTCTGTGCACCCATCAAGACTGCTCGAGGTGGAGGGGGACAAACATCAGTGTGCACCATCCCAGAACTGCTCGAGGTGAGGGGGACAAACATCAGTCTGTGCTCCATCCCAGACTGCTCGAGGTGAGGGGGACAACAATCAGTCTGTGCTCCATCCCAGACTGCTCGAGGTGAGGGGGACAAACATCAGTCTGTGCTCCATCCCAGAGACTGCTCGAGGTGAGGGGGACAACATCAGTCTGTGCACCATCCCAGACTGCTCGAGTGAGGGGGACAAACATCAGTCTGTGCTCCATCCCAGACTGCTCGAGGTGAGGGGGGACAAACATCAGTGTGCACCCATCCCAGACTGCTCGAGGTGAGGGGGACAAACATCAGTCTGTGCACCATCCCAGACTGCTCAAGATGAGGGGGACAAACATCAGTCTGTGCTCCATCCCAGCTGCTCGAGGTGAGGGGACAACATCAGTCTGTGCTCCATCCCAGACTGCTCGAGGTGAGGGGACAAACATCAGTCTGTGCTCCATCCCAGACTGCTCGAGGTGAGGGGGACAAACATCAGTCTGTGCTCCATCCCAGACTGCTCGAGGTGAGGGGGACAAACATCAGTCTGTGCACCATCCCAGACTGCTCGAGGTGAGGGGGACAAACATCAGTCTGTGCTCCATCCCAGACTGCTCGAGGTGAGGGGGACAAACATCAGTCTGTGCTCCATCCCAGACTGCTCGAGGTGAGGGGGACAAACATCAGTCTGTGCACCATCCCAGACTGCTCGAGGTGAGGGGGACAAACATCAGTCTGTGCTCCATCCCAGACTGCTCGAGGTGAGGGGGACAAACATCAGTCTGTGCTCCATCCCAGACTGCTCGAGGTGAGGGGGACAAACATCAGTCTGTGCTCCATCCCAGACTGCTCGAGGTGAGGGGACAAACATCAGTCTGTGCACCATCCCAGACTGCTCGAGGTGAGGGGGACAAAATCAGTCTGTGCTCCATCCCAGACTGCTCGAGGTGAGGGGGACAAAACATCAGTCTGTGCACCATCCCCAGACTGCTCGAGGTGAGGGGGACACAAACATCAGTCTGTGCACCATCCCAGACTGCTCGAGGTGAGGGGGACAAACATCAGTGTGCACCATCCCAGACTGCTCGAGGTGAGGGGGACAAACATCAGTCTGTGCACCATCCCAGACTGCTCAGATGAGGGGGACAACATCAGTCTGTGCTCCATCCCAGACTGCTCGAGTGAGGGGGACAAACATCAGTCTGTGCTCCATCCCAGACTGCTCGAGGTGAGGGGGACAAACATCAGTCTGTGCACCATCCCAGACTGCTCGAGCTGAGGGGGACAAACATCAGTCTGTGCTCCATCCCAGACTTCTTTACTGTCATATTCGCACTAGAGTGGGGAACGCATCCATCTATTCGTCCCTAGCTCTGCTGGGGACCAAAGGGACCAATTCTTCATTTTCAGAAACCACGCAAGCCTTCGTCGTCTCAGCGCCGCTGAACGTGGCAGGGCCCACTACCGACAGTTCCCGACTGGGCCCCGTGATTCCCATCGTGATGAGGGGAGGGTCAGGGCTCCGCTGGCTGGCGGTGATTATCATAATCACCTCAGGCAGCACCGAAACTTTCCCCTTTCTTCGACTTGATGACCGAAGGCCGATACTGGCAGGTTCTGGGGACGATGGGCGCTCAGGTCCCCTCCTTTTGGGGCAGGTGGGAGTGCGAAAGCCACAAGTCCCACTATTTATCCGGCTTCCGGTCGCCCAGCTCTCCCCTACTGACCGAGAACCCGGCCGGGGGGGGGGCTAAATAAGGGGGTGGTGGGTTAAAGCCACCGGGGAGGGGAGGGGAGGCGCCCTCGGAGATGTAAGCAGGACAGGGGGGGGGTGGGGGCCGTCTCCCGCCTGACCCCTCCATCCTCACCTAGGAACCCGCGGTCGGCCGGCCGGGGGGGGGGGGACCAAAACAAAAACACTCACCGTTCTCCGCCGCCGTTTCAGACAGACATGCTGCTGTTAAATCCAGAGGCCACGTGACCCGACGACTAAGGGCTTGTGTTTTGGATGGGGGGAGATACGGGAGAGGGGGGAAGGGGGGGAGAGAGAGAGGAGGCGGGACTAACCGACGCTAAAGTCGCCTTTTTGTTGTTTTTTCAAACCCCGGCTCGTTGCACAAACCGAAACGGTCGGACCGGAACGTGGCGTCGACGAATGTCATCATCATCATTATTATTATTATTATTATTATAACAATAATAATAAACTGCCCCTGTAGTATTTAGGCATAAAATAAGGTAAACAGGGTCCCGATATAAAGATGTAACAAAACTTTTTCTTCTCCTCCAGATTGATTAAATAATCTATGAAACACGGAACATGACTGGAAATGGAAGCTGGATGACGTTAACAGTAATAATGATATTACTGACGTTATTATAACTGATAAACGGTAAAACCTGTTAATAAACTCTTAAAATAAGCACCAAAATGTGACTGTTAATCTGTAAGCTACATATATATATATATAAAAAACATTTTCTTGCGTGGTCAGGACAGCTCCACCTTAAAAGTGCTAAACCTTAGTCAAAAACACAACAACAACAACAACAACAATAATAATAATAATAATAATAATAATAATAATAATAATAATAATGTTTGGTCAGCTGAATTAATTTAGTGCTGATTTTACTAACGATATTTTTGCTCCGAACCGATAACGTTGGGAAACTTTGAGAATATTGTCTCGGTGCTGCCACCTATCGACACAGTCAGTGATGGGGAAAGAATAGAGAGAGAGAGAGAGAGAGAAGGACAAGGAGGACCTTCGATGAATCGTGTATCAGGACGCATAAACCATTAATTGCGAGGTTTCCATCGCTTGGAGCTTCTATTCTTTCCGTCAAAGGAGCCCGCCCACCCCCTTCCAGGTGCACACACAACCTGTTCATTAACTGTTAGAATATCATTGCCCTGTAACTCTTTTATTCCGTTTTGCAGCTCACTGACATCACCCCCTTATTTTAAAAAAAAAAAAAAAAAACTATTCAATGCAGTTAATCCCACACAGTTTAGTGGGGGGTTCGGATTTAAAGAATAAGGGACCGAACCGTGGTTCTAAGATGTCTTTCTTATTCAGCAAGGTTTTGCAGTGAGCTCCGCATCACCATCTTGTTGCAGAACATAGAGATTTGTCTCTTTTGCCAACAACACCTCAGTTCAGTTTTCATCGTTATTGGCTGAATAACCAGCAATGCAACCCCTCGCTTTCCCCTATTTCCATCGCCATGTTTAACTGCAGAACAAATAAATGATCTTTAACCCCTCCTTTCCCTGCTGGGTTTCTATTGCCACCTAAAACCGAATATTTCAAACCGGCTCTCATCTGACCACAATACATTGCACCATTGCTTCCAGGTGTGGTTCTGATGTTGTTTGGCCCGATCAAGTCCCCCCCTTTTTGCTACCACATTTAAACAAGGGCTTACTTAGCCAATCACACTTAACCATTTTATGGCGATGGTAGACGTCGAGGTGCTGACTGTTGCAAGGAATTGAGGTCAGGAGCTAATTGGTTACCTGTAGACTTTCAAACCAGACAGCTGGTTTTCCGTTCTGTGATGACATTGTGTTTTCGATATAAACTAATTTTAACATTTAAAGAAATAACTTCTGGACCCATAATTATACAAAAAAGGGGGCTTTAAGTGATATGAACGCCACTATTAATGGCTTATGTTTTGATACTTCGGTTTATCGAAAATGTTTCTGGTAAAATAAATTTTCATTAACAATAAAGTGTTAAAAAGCTGATAACTGTTTTCGTATGATAGCCTATTCTTTTCAAAACCAGTGTAAAATGTTATCAGTAGTTTCTCGCTGTGCGTCAACCAGAAAATGGTTTGAGTAGTGTTACTGGTTTCATACATTCTTGTTGGTTAGTTGACCATATTTGGGGTCAGCTTCTAATTTTATTGCAATAATGCATCTCACACAAGTGGTTTTAGGTTTGGTTCGTTCGTCTCCGTCAAACAGCATAAGTTGTATTGGTGGTTTATTCTGGTTAACCAGGACTGAGAGAACCAACCAGGAGTTACCAGTTCAGGGTTTTTCGTGATGTAAGTGCCCATTGAAAAAATATAAAACAAAGAAGTAGATTTTTGCGCCACGGGGCGGAGAGCAAGAGCCCGAAAACCGGGGCTCGGACCTCTAAAGGAGGGAAGTTAGCAACTCCGTGCGAGGCGCCACCTGGTGGAAATTTTTAACCGTTTGATTCAGTCGCAATTGGTTACGTTGAGAGACGGGCTAAGTTTACCTTATAGCTTTAATAAAGTAATTAGGAAAAATGGGGGGGGGTAGATTTAAACAACTTGGGCATTATACCCTTTAATTCTCCCGTAAAACAAACAAACAACGATGATAGAGCTTCGTCGCGGTGGCGCTGCGTACGTCTCCCCCCCCACCAACCTTTCCCGCTCTTACTGGGGAAAAAGAGCTCAAAAACGCCGGATGCGGTTCACCTTTAAACGATGGCGATTTAATCCACCCATCAGATTACCAAAGGATCGTTTCCAAATACCGAGCCTTGCAGAGGCGTCGAGTTCTCCAGCTGCACTGAATGATACATCGAGGAAGCACTTCATCCAGTTAAAGGGGAACTTCATCTTCCCGGAATGTTCATGAATCCCTTGTTTGTGGCCGGGCCCCAAGTTTTGCCTTTTCTTCTACTTCGTGTTGTCACCTCCTTTAAATGTAAACAATGCCATGGCAACACGTAATTTAACCATTAATAAAAAAACATAGAGAAAACTGGTGAAATGTTCAAAAAGTTAATTCGGATTTTAAAGCGGAAACGTCGGTTTTTATTTTTAATAAAACATTTTTTGTACAGTATTTACATAAATAATTATCACTGATTTGTCTCCCTTCGACTGTACGCTACATCTGTTTTAAGCTGAAGATAACTTGTTTAGCTGGTAATAGAGTGGGTTTGCACCTTGAGCCTTTCAATCTTTTAAATTATGAAAAGAAAGTTTTTTCCCTTTAACGTTGAAATGGTAGCAAAAGTACACTTTACGAATTAAACGATATTATTATTTCTTTTAAAATCAAGAACTGATACTTATAAAACAAGGATATATATAAATCTCTCTTTGCATGACACAGATTGTAGATATTACACAACATTTACTGAAAAGCTACATACATATTTTCACCAGAGTGGGAAGAGATGGAGAAAAGGTGGCGCACATCTGAATAGAATAAGAAAGCCACTCATCGCACAAAGGATTCATGCTTCACTTTTTAGAAAAATTTGGAATGCAGAATCACATGTCCTGCCCTTTTGAGATTAGCTGAAGTGATACATCTTTAAAAGCAGCCAGCATTTATAACAACCTGAGATAAAAAAAAATAACCAGAAAAATAGTTAGATTCCTTTGAGTATTTCATTTATCCATCTGAAAATTTCAGATGGCACTCACAATTGTCGTTGGTATCTGTTACAGCTGTCAATCATTGTTCACTTAAAGCTGTATTAACTTTAATAAATGGTTTCTATGCAAACTGAATTGATTTTTTAAAACAAACTTGTTTAATAATATTATTAAATTCAATGACTGAGAAGCATGATTAAAAATTTGAAACCAGAACTAAAATTATAGTAAAGTATTGATTTTATTGAAAGTAAAACATTTACAAACAAGAGTACATCATTTTGTTGCTGTGTAGCTTACCATTTATTTTTGTATAAACCGTATTATATATTAAAAAAGTTACTACAGGTTTTTAAAAATTGCTTAGAATTCTTTAACAATAGTTTATTATAGACCTTATAATTAATGCATAATTCTGATTATTTTTCCATTAAAAAACAACAAACTTCAATAAAAAAATCTGTTATAGTTTTTTGGATTAATGATACTTCATTAGTCTAAGAGTTATTTATCAGTTTAAATGAAGTGTCGATAACAATGAAAATATGCTAATCAACCTGTAGCTGACCACTGTATTACTTACCAGAGTGAGTACTGGAGTTATCTTTCTTGTGCTCTTTTCCAGTCAACCAGAGGTTGTGTGTACACAAAGCATGCTGGGTGTCCACAAATGATCTATGCTTTTAAAATTTTTATCTTACTATATCACAAGAAACTTTGAACGTTTCATTAAATAAAAATTGCACTGTGTCCATTCATCAAGCTTGTAGATAGATGAGAGGCTTTGGTGCCATCTTTACAAGAATGATAGTAACTCACAACAAATTCTGTGTCGTCATTGTTTGGTTTCTCAATACACTGCCCCATGTCACCTGTTATGTTAACAGATCACAAAAATCCCAGTTATTGCCAAGATTCAGACTGCATACTTTTAGGGTGAATGAATTTGGTTATATGTAAAAAAGCATTTTTAGAAAACCTAAATGTTTAGTTTATGCTAACAATTTGGAATTGGTCTATTGGTTGTAAATGAAATTTTATTAAAAAAATTTATTTGATACCATTCTAGAAAAACACTTATGCAGAAATATTCATTTTTGGTGGAGCAAGTACTGTATTCTAATCCATCCATGTCAGAGTTATATTAGCAGAAATAGAACAGAGTCAAAGGTCAACTAGCAAAAAATGTACCAAACTCTCTCTGTTTGGCCATCAGACAGCATGTGCTATATTTTCAGTCATTCAATGAATACCTGCTGTAACCATCTTCGTTTTTTAATAGTATAAGTTAATTTCTTCCATATAAAAAGATTTAACCATTTTAAAAACTATGGGGAGTAACTGAAGAATCTCCACTCATCCTCATTGTGTTTCACAAGCTTCACTTGTGTCAAAGAAGTTTTCGAGTTTAAGATTTGTTGGAAGGTATTTGATGGAGTTTAAAATTTCTTTTCATGGAAGATATCAAATATATTTAAAGCAGAAACTTTTAAAAAATTTGAAATTTGTTTCAAAGTAAACCTAACCAAACCGTTGGTCTGTGGTTGGTTCACTGGTGTGTACAGGGTTACAGCTGTTGGCTTTGAATATCAAACTATTTTGCCTCCGCCAAGCAATTGTGTACTAAATGAATGAATAAAGAATAATTAATGTTCTATTTCTTTAGAAAAGCCGTCACAAAACACAATAGATGACATCATAATTGGTAATATAAGAACTACTACTATTTTGGTTTCCTTGGGGTAAAAACAAATAATAAAAGAATGGTTTGCTAGAAAAGGTAAGTAAGAATGTCATTTCATTAACTGACAATAAATATCATTTGAGATCATTAATTTCTGTCTTTTCAAAAAGAGATCAACCATTATCTAAAATAGCCTGTGATTACACACCTAGGCATTTCGATCGCTGAAAGCACTTGTAGCAAGATGTTGAAAGTTTCTAAATGTCCCACTATTTATTTGCATAGTGCCCTGTTGTAGTCACTGGTATACAGAAATTCTACTAGTACAGAGAATCTATTGACTATTGCACTAAAGACCATCCTAAAGCAGGATAGGGTTGACTGCTACATACTGCAGATATTTCCTAAGGCTTACCAAACTGAGATGGTCACAAATGGAACAATCACCACATAAAATTCTGTGTCAAAGTCTAGCTTTAAATCATATAGGATAGAAAGTAATAATCAGTAACTAATTCTCAATGGCTGCTAATAACTAAGACAATCAGAGTACCGCCTCTATCGTCATAAGTCTTTGATTAACTAAGACAATCAGAGAAGCATCTCTGCCATTTTAAAGCTGTTATACGTTTTTGCTTAACTAAATGACTTTGATTAGGAAATCCAGTTATTCTCCATCAACCTAATGACGTGCACACACAAAAACGATTGAACTGGCTCTTAATGGTAAGATGACTTCATATCATTTTTCCATTTTATTCCCACAAATACCAAAAGTCAACCATTCAACTGTTATTATATTTGCAAAACCTTATTCATTTAAGTTTTTCTTTTTCAGGTTTCAGTGAGCTTACATTAGATTCTAACCGAAGAAACTTCTAAGTATGTTGGAATACATTGTATTGTTGACCCTGTTGATTTTAGCCTGCAAGCAGATGTATCACTGGTACCATTTTCGTGATTTTTCCGATATATACACTCTCTTTATCAGTAATCTGGCCCACAACCACATCTACACAGCCACACAAGAGCATGACTGGATCCTACTGATCCAGCAGCACCTTGACGCATCTCATATAAAGTTTTCCACTCTGCTTGAAATCCAGGATTCTCCTGGTCAACCAAATGAAGTTTTAAATCCATTGCAACTACAAGGCAGATTTGAATTCCTATACCCAAAACAACCACAAGTGAGCGGCTCAATGCCAACAGATGTAGATTTCGAATACTCAGCTTTGGAACAACTCGAGGGTGCAGATCTGCCCCCTGGTCAGCAGAACTTGGGCAGCGAAACCTTAGAATATCTGGTCGAGAGGAATCAGAAAAAAAAATCAACGCTGCAGCAAAAAGATGTCAGGCAGAAGTCGAATATTCGTGTAATGTCACTGCAAAAGTTGAAATGGTTAAAAGAATAAATAATCTTTAAAAAAAACAAACTGGGTGTCCTCTCCATCAATTCATACCAAAAAATCCACTCTGGTCCATCTTTCTTGTTCGCCAGTACATTTCAGCATCACAGAAACCCCTCACAACTAAAGGACCCTGTCTGTTCTAATGTACTAAGAAAAGGAAATAAAAGAATTGTTCCTGCCGGTCTGGTTGTTGCAGCCACTGATGCGCTGTCTCTATTACTGCATGGTTAATACCATCAAAATCAGGAACTGTTTCGCTGTTTGTTAGGGTTAGGGCTGGGAAATACTGAAAAAAATAAACGATAGAGATCGAAGTAAGAATGTCTCTGGATTTTATTCACATTTGCAGCAATAGAATCATAATATGAATCAGCAAATTACCAAAAGCATAATACAAAAATAATATCACAGTAAAATTCATAAAAGTAAAGGCATCCAGAACAAAAAAAAATTAATGTACAAAGCATCACAAAAAAATCCCTTAATAGCTATCATATAATTAACACAAAATTATAACCAAGGTAGATTGTGTGGTGAGTGAATGACCAGCAATTGTACACACATGGATTTTGTTTTGACTAGGATGTCATGGATCAAAGCCAATTCTATTAGATCCATTTAATTTTAAAAAAAAAAAGTTTTGCTTTTACTTTAGTACTACAAAAAATAAGAAGGGGCTCTGGTAAAAGGGAACTCGTTTTATACCACCAGCCTGCAAGGGGTGTAATTTCCAAAACCAAATGAGAAGCACCTTTTTTAAAATTGCTTTTGAAGTCTGATAAAAGATGAGAAAGAGAGAGAGAGAGGGAGTGTGTGTGCGTGCGTGTGTTTGTGTGCGCTTGTGTAATGAATACAAATTTTAAAATCTACTTAAAAACAAACAACAACAACAACAAAAAGGTATATGCGGTTGCAACTAAGAGGATGGCAACCTATGCAAGTTGAACAAGGTTGTCTGTCTTGCAGAAAATTCAATTGTGGTTCCAATTCAGATGTGGGAAATGCATCAGAAAAGTACAGCAGGTGTAGTCTGATACTCTGCTTTCAAAAAAAAAAAACAATGATTTTTCCCTATTATGTGAGTATTAATGTTTTTGATATTTGTTAAAGCCCCTGCGGATGTGTACAGGGAAAATGCGTGTATCTGAACTAAACAGGTATGACTTTGTTAAAATTATTCAAATACAACAGAAAAGAAAGAACAATTTATTAAAGAGCAGGTTCTGAATGAAATAAAAGCTTAGAGAAACTGTATGAAGCCAATCTAAACTGAGAGTAGAGAACAGCCAAAGGCAAACAAATACTAGTCTTTTCCTTGTAATCAAAGGACAAGAGAGTGAGAGAAAATGTCATAGGATGCTGGAAGACATGGTAACTTTGTCATCACTGCCACCCAGTGATAGTGCATTGCTACTGTCACACACAAACGCATCCTTGTACCTCCCTCCCTCCATTATGGTTAATGTGATCCACAGTAACATGAGATTCCAATCTGGTTCGTACTGTTCCACAATGTTGTGCTGCAGGCGGTGATTTTGTTCCAATGCTAGACAAACAAAATACTGTATCAGAGGCAGGAAGGGGATGGCCCCGTTGTGGGAGGGAGAGAGAGAGACAACAAGGGTGCTTGACTATTACCACAACACCAAACATTCATTTAAATGACCACAACTTGTAAGGGAAGCAGGTAGAAAAGAGGGCAAAAAATGTTCATATACTGAACAAAATAAATACAAGTAATATTTACAAAAATCAATCTTCATACCAAAAGGTTCACTTGGAATTGATGCTAAATAGGCAATTTTTAAAAAAAAACAAGAAAAACCATCAGTGATAACAGTAAAGTGTTAATGCCTATAGTACTAAGCAAGGCGATGAATTAGGCGACAATAACGAGTCATGGAAGTGCAGATGGGAAGAGAAATCTCTGAAAGGTCCATTAGCTGATTTAACATCAAGATCTATATAAAAAGTTGAAGAATTTAATTGGATTTTAAAAAAATGCTTTAAAATGCCCCATTAATTATTATTGTTTAATCCTTTTTATGTGGATATAAACTAAAACAAAAATAAGCTGTTATTACCATCTATTATAAAAGTGGAATATTTACATAAAAATTTTAAACAAACAAGCACAATACAATTATCTGGTCGTAAAAAATTGTTCAATAGCGGCTCACTTTGGTGATAGACAAAATCAAATGCAGGTAAATATATGGTGAAGCTCAGTCGCAATAAAAAGATCTGGCATAGGTTTCCTTGAGTAATGTTGGTGTGGTCCATAGAGGGTTAAAAAAAAAACAAACAACAAACAATCAATACCTGTAGATTTAATACAGCATCAAATCAATTTCCTGCCAAAGTTGAAATTTGAGAGAATTTCCTATTGTAACTACACGCCGTATGAGTAGCATCTCCTTACCCATCATAACTGTCATCGTCGTCATCATCATCAGTTTTTGACTGATCAGTACATCTTCAAAAAAAACAGAAAAGAAAACTTGCCAAGATTTCTTATGCTTGACCGAAAAATTACCTCACAGTAATGGGAGTAAATAAGTAATAATGTAAACGAGTCTGGGTTAATAAGGGCTGAGTTGATGATAGTCTTAATAATCTATATAAACATTTAGAAAAAGCTAATCAAAACATTACACAACTAAAATAAATAAATTAGCATTTTTCTATTGTTTTACTAAAAATTACCATAATTATCGTTATAAATTCCACTTACTAATGAACAGTTTTGATCTTAATAGTTCAGTCTGCACAACATTTTTATATGCACTACACATCATTATGCAGCAACAAGGAAACAGGGAGAGACCAAGTATAACGAGAATAATAAAAAAAACAAAACAAATACTGAAAAGACCATTCTAAAGTAGGTAAAGAAAGGGCACTGTTGCCATAACCATATAAATAATTTTGCAATAAATTGATCCTGAACATTTTGAACTAAAAATACAATCAAGACAACTGTGGCAGGTAACTAGATGTTGGTACAGCTGGGACTTTTGTTTTGGTCAATGACAGATTTTGCATGTTTACTACATATTTATACACCTGTTCTAAGCATCAATATAATATTCGGCCAATTTAATGCCTTAATACTAACAAGGGCTGCCAAATATCTCAGCAGATTCTAGATTTTTCAAGTTTTCCAAAAGTATCATCATTCTACTAAAAATAAGCCAGACCCCCCCTCATCACACCACACACACACACACACAACTTTCCAAACACAGGTCTTCTGGCTATTTTCTCAGAATAACCAGATTAATCCACACCGGTTTAGCATCCGCCTTGCACAAAACCTGGCCATTAATGATTTAAAAGTGGACCAACCAACATAACAGCTTGTATTTTTTAGAGTAAAAGAATTCTGTTCATTTTTCTTCAGGTTCTCCCAAAATCTAAAATTGTGTATGTTACACAAAATTGTGAGCTGTCTCAAATAACTTGTCTTTTTAAAGCAAATAAGAAAAATATAGGATGAATTAAAAAGCCACCCGGTCAACACATTAATAAAATAGATTACAGCTAGTAAGTGGTAAGATCAGCGTGCAAAAAAAAAGAAAAAAAGTTTGAGTTATCTCCACTTGAAAGCAGTAATAATAATAATAATAATACATGCATTCTAATTCATGTTGTGTTTTTGCATTTTAATTTTCTGCCCATTGTTTTAAACAGAAAAAAAACCCCTCAAATCTGAATAAATAATTCATGGGAAAATGAGATGCTTCACGATATGGCTATAATTTTTCTTTCAAATAATAAAAAGTTTCTTGTCAGCGGTTCTCTTTTTTAAGATGTTCCAGCTGAATTATGAAATCAGCTGTTGTACTGAAATAAGTCACTAATGATAAGTTTAAAAAGTTAAATTCAATTTAATGTTTAAAACCTTTTTGTGTTTGATGTCATTGTCGTTGCAATATTGTTTTTGTTTGTTATTTACAAAGTATACAAAACAGACAAAAGCATCTTTGGAATAAACTGTGCAATTCTTTTTTTAAATGTGTTTTAAATCTGCCCATAAAAAATAATAACAAAATTACTTTACATTATTAGTAGAGATATGGTTGTAATAATAATAATAAGAAAGTAAATGAATAACAATAAACTTTTAATTGTAAAATTGGTTAAACTTGTAACACTTGTTAAAAAGCTCTACAATGGGCAGTGCCAGACCAAGTCTTAGAAATGGCCACTTGCAATCGATTTTCTAGAAGACCTTCAATGTCTCACCTAATACCTAATTTGCATCTTTAGTAAAATTTAAAAAATATATATATATATAGCAAAAAAAAAGTGAGAAAAATGTTTAACAAAGTGCCAACATCATTTTTGCAAGACCACTGTATATAAATAATTAAATAGAATGGTTTGTTGACAACTGGTTGGAAAAGCATCATGACCTAACCCTTGATTTATTTTCTCTCAGATAGCATAATCAGTCATCCAGTTTTACACCAGAGCCCAATCCTAGTACTGCTAGATATGTGCTAACACGTGGAAGGGAAGAACACAGCTAACCTGGTAAAATTTAGTGTAGTAAATATTGCAAACAAAACCCTCTTTGGATTCTGACTGAATCTGGACTCCAACAACACAGTCATTAATGTCAAATTTCCTGCATAGATGATACTAAAATACAACATTAAAAGAGATTGAGAGAGATACATATCACGTGTCTTTAAATTAACACATTTTTTTAAAAGTCTACAAGCTTCACATAGCAAACAAGCTCTGAATAATGTTGTGTGAACAGACAGAGTGGCAAAAGAAAAAGCTGTTTTGCAGGATAAATCTCTGTCGGAACCAACTCTACAAATTGTAATCAAGTGTTACAGTTTTGCTGCTGTCACTGAATGGCTATTATATTAGTAAAACACACAAACACATACAACATTTCTTCACAGGCTGGAGAAAATTAAAAAAAAAACCAAAATAGTATTTTGGTAAAAACTGCTGTACGGATTTTCTGCATCTGTGTCCATACAAATCTAATAACTGCTTTTTTTCTAAACACCATCATTATTCTTCTTTTCTTCATTCATCTCTTCTTTTGACATAGCTTAGTAATAATAATAATAACATGGGGAAAAACTAGGACATATATTGATAGCACATCTAAGCAGTAGTGGCAAACTTTCACTTTAACCTGTTAGTTATGCCACTGCTTCTCATCACAAATTATTGTTATCTAAAACATTTTGTACTTAAAAACCAAATTTGTTTGCTTGCTCATTCTATGCTACAAACAGACAAGTAAAGACACCACATATTTAAAACAACAAAAAAAACATTAACTACTTTCTAAAAAAGTAATAATCTCAGCATGTTTTCATTGAAGCAGATTTATGTTGCACCAATGTAACCAGAGATTTATAAAATCTTTGAAGTTCTGTTCAAGGGAGGCAATTTAAACATCATAAACTCTCTCTCTCGTCATCCCCATTAGTTATTTGGAAGGCAAAGTCTTTTGATCAGATAGATATTGTGTCAACTTTATTCAGAGATCTGCTTGAAAGATTCCCTTCTAGCTGAATTATAAACCTATAAGGCAGTGTTGAGTAATTCAGCAGGAGTATAAGAGAAAAGCACAAATACAGACAGTTCATCCTGAACAATTTTTTCTTAAACTTGTAATAGTTAAATAATTTTCTATAGTTTGGCTATGCCAAGTTTTGAAATCAAGGGAGACGATTTTATCAATGTTTCTGTTGTCTCCCTTATTTACTTATCTAGATTACTTTTTTTGCAAACATTTATGTACATTTAATGTATAGTAATGAAACTAATTTCCATATTAGTTTGGTCAAATACAGTATAATTCTAAAAAAAAAACCCAACAAGTCATGAGTTAAAGAAAGAAAGGAAGAAAACTGTAAATGCCAGCACAACTCACACACAGTACAAGTCCAGGGACATTTTCATTCATAACAACTGATATAAAAACGTGAGAGATTCTTAAAGTGATGTGGCTTAATTTAGCAAGGACACTGATAAAATTAGTCTATCCATTGCACAGTAACATTTATCCAACAATCTCATTAGTTGTGTTTCTGATTTTTTCAACATTGCACAACCTTTCAAGATAAAAAAATCTGTCAGAAAACTCGTGGGAGGGGAGAAGTGGCAACAACACCGACAACAAAAACGGTATCTTAAAGTGTTTTGGCTGATGAATTTTAGATAGACAAGTCGAATGTACTTGCATGCTGCATTGATATGCTACACAATACATTCAGCTGATATACCCCCAGTTAGTACAGTTTTTAGCACCTGCTCCACGACAGCAGACTCCATTATTTCTTGTGTAATACACTGTTTTAAAGTTTACTATAGATCCAGACTTTCGTCCAAACCTGCAGATATCAAGTAGTTTTAGTATGGATTCTAAATAATAAATTAAACTTATTTGAGAGAGAGAAAAAAAAAGAAGTTTTTGTTATGTAAGGTTAAGTCTGTTTTTATTTCATAATAGGGGTGGATGTTCACATGATATCTGGCTGGCTGTGGCAATTTTACTTCATCCAAGTTTCATTTGAATGCCCCTAGTATGAAAATAGTTACTAAAATCTAGCTAACTGGTTTATCCAGAAAGTTATTACATTAAAGCATAAACAAATCCTGACGACAACATTTCCCAATTTAAGTGGCACAAAATTATCATAAATCTAAACTTTAAAATGACCTAAGAATGATCACCTATAATAACAACAACAACGTCCATCTTGTGACATATTTTAGTTATAATTCTTTGCTGTGTTCACTTTCCTTTAATCAAGATTTATTCAATAAACTTGAAATTTAAATTAGAATCACACTGTCCTCAACAACCAGTTAGATTTAAATCCATCAACCAAGATAAATACTTCTCTAGACCGGCTGACAAGGTCTTTGACAGATGTCCGTCACAACTTTAATTTAATTGTGGAATCCCTTTTAACAACAAAAAGTGCTTGGTGCCACTGAAATCTCCAGCTGGCGGTGGTTTGTGTGCTGCCGTTTCACTTCGGGGAAGACTTGGATCTTAGAACGGCCTCTGACCACCGACTGCTAGAATTTTCAAAAAAAAAGAGGAGGGTCTTGTTGTTTATGCCTACAAAAAAAAAATAGACTGCAAGTCCTAGTTGAAGACAAGCATCTGAACAGTCTGCTTGTTAGGATATATTTAAAAATAAATAAATAAATAAATAAATAAATAAATAAATATTCTTTTCTTAGAGGAGACTGGATTCTTTTAAATACATTTTTGCAGCTTGGAATGAAATGAAAAGCTTCTGGCCAAACCAGCACCAGGTTTGTTATGCCCAATTATTTTAAGGAAAAAAAAAGATACATATTACAAAATAATTTTTCATTTCAATAAATCTATTTTAAATCTGCATGATTTTGGTTTCACTGTGTATTTATTTAGTGCCCAAGAGAAGCCTTTAGCTTAAGATTTATTTCTTGATGGCATGAAAACTTGTGACAATAATCCTCAGGTTAGTGATCTGAGTCTGCAAGTGGAAAAGAATTATGTTCAATTTGAGGCGAGGAGAAGAGGAAGAGAAGAGAAGTTGGACATCGTTTAACCTAAATGCAAATATAAGTAGTTTACACGAGATAATTTAGAAAACGAAATGGTCAGCATCATTTATCTTGCTGTTAAATAGATAACAGAGGGAAAGATGTTTTAAAAAAAGAATGCTAACCAACATTTGAATAGCTGCTTTTAAAAAGACAGATTCCAAGCAACAAGATCAGGGAAGACTGGTGAAAGAACGCCATTGAGTGCTGCTTACTGTCTTATTATTCAAAACACCAATTCTTAGATGGCCAGGGAAAGAATTAATTAGAAGTAAACAGCATGTGCACCATAGACACATTGCAAACAAAACATCTCCTGCCATCTCAGTGGGAAAAACGACAGCCTCTCCCTTCTGGAGCTGGACAAAATATACCACATTTGACTCAGAAATGGCGAGCACGGGTTTTTAAGAATGATACATCTCTATTTTGTTTGTTCTGTTGTTTTTGTTTTTTTTTAAAGAGAGTCATCTACTGCTAGAAGTTACTCATAACATTATTCCAATTTAATATATAACCATTTTCTAGTTCATGAAGACATTCACTGCAGCAGACAAGAACAGGCAGTGGATAACTTCTTCCTATCCTAGATTCTCTGTACATTCTGAACAAATGGTAGTAAAAAGCTGATTAACAATTCAACATTGGACAGTGGAAAAAGCTCAGATACAGTTCATCTGGCTATTTTCTTTGAATGAATGAATATAAAAAAAAACATTTTGGTGCATTGTTGGTTTTTAAGATCTTTTTCTTTGTCTTTTCTTTGAAAAAAGTGTAAATCATCAAAAAAAAAAAAAAAGAATGAACGTAGGAAGAGACATTTCTGCGACTCACTCACGCTGAAGGGGCCAGTCATTATTGTAATGTAAGCATGATCAGCTTAACTGTTGGGACACTTCCACTAGGCTTGCTCCAGTAGAATTTAGCAGAAATCGCAACTTGTAAAAATCTTCAATGGATAATGTGCCAGAAGGATCTAGGGAGCATCGAGCAAACCGATTCACCATCATTGATCGTTCTTTGTCCAACCAAAACTCAAAGGACTGCTCCCTGCTAATGCATCCTCTGGCAGTAAGCTCATTTGGGTAGGGTCCCCAGATCAGAAGCTCAAGCATTCCACGAACCACAGCCAAACAATCAGGCTGATCAGCCTGGAGCAAATCCAAAACTCGGCGTAGTCCTTTTGCACACTCTACAAGCTTTTCATCTGGAATGATGTATTTCTCAAAAAGATCTTCCAAAAGCTTCGCACAGAATTCATTCATACTCGTCACAGGCGAGTTTGTTGATTTAAAGCATGGTAACAAACAGACACGCTTTCCACTGAAGTTTTTTTGAGAGAGAAGGAAAATATCAACTGGTTCAAACTCAAGGTGGGGCGAACCTCTATCTAGGTGATGGATGATGCCACTGATGACTTGTAAAAAGAGAAAGGACAAGATCTGTACAAAACTGTCTGGATTGTGCAGCATGGTATCTTTCAGATCCGAGATGTATGTATGCCAACCAAAGAGACTAGAGTACTGGCCGACCAACACATGCCAACTGTGGTTAGTTACCACTTGTGAATGGTGAGATCCTCGCTGCTGCTGCTGCTGGTCCATAGCTTTAGTAACGAATGAACTTGGAATGTCTTTTACAGAAAGATTTTGAAGTTTCATGAAAGCAGGATGGGGAACAGATGAATCTGTCAATGTGTCATCATAAGTCAGCTGAAATATTAGTGGTATAATCATGTTAGTAGATGATGATAACTGATTAGTAATCACATAATAAAAGAATGTAAATTTGACAAACACAAAAATTAAACAAACAAACATCTACATATTAGAAATACTAGAAAAACCAGCACTTTGTCTGTTGTGTAACATAAACCTTTGACTGTCAGCAAAATCAATTGTACATGGGTGTTGCAGATAGTAAAGGCAATTCATAAATAGAACAAATAGGTGGTCAAGTATCATTTAATCGACTGCATCACTTCTCTATGTAGTCCAACAACTCACAAGATACCACCCTGGTGAAGCTTTAAGCCACACACAACTGTTGGACCTTGTGATCCCTGGAAAATCTGCAACCTTGGAGAGCATCTTTCAGGCATTCAAAGAAGTGAAAATCGCCTCAGTATTGTGTGGTCTTGCATTGTCAGCAGCAAGAAAAAGCTTTGTGTGTGTGTGTGTGTGTCAGTCTTCCACAGTTTTACTCAAATAGCTGGAAGTTTAGGTGTTAATGGATAATGGCCTATATACTGCCTGCACTTATGCCTAGTGTATTAACAAGTTCACCAATACTCACTCATCAGGCATCAAGGAGAGCTGTATCCACTTTGAATGTCCTCAGTGGTGGCAGCCTACTGATGTTCAGGCATTCTAAAACCTGTCCACCTACTTGTACAATTCTCTTTGCACCATATAGTTTTCTCTAAATTACCCCAACACAAAAAACAAATCACAGACTGCCACACTTTTCTGGTAAACATTGACAGCTGCATAGTCATGTTGATTACTTGTGCCCACCAGTGCCATCAGTGAAAAGGAGGGGACAGACATCATGTATTCATACATCAATGTTGCTTGTTGGCACGGCATTTACCACTTTGGTATACGTAGAAAGCACTGATGTAAATACTGACTTTTATTTTCTGAAACACCCTTGTACATTTTTAAAACAAAAAAATTATCAAAAGAACTGTTTGTTATATGAGAATCTTTGTATGTTACTTAATCAAGAATGTCACAATAATGATGAGAGAAACTGCTTGTGAAACAAGATGTAGATATAGCATAAAGCAAGATCAGCTTTGGATGATAAGTGCTTACTAAAATTAGAAATTTGTGTAATAATTATTTTAAAATAAAAACTCAAATGTTGGTGCATAAGTTGCATACACCAGATCAATTTTTAAGACTTTAATAAAAATTATATGTAAAAACAATGTTCCTTTGTAATAGTTTGTCCTATATGGTTATTTTGCAGATTCCTATCTTGCTATTTGTGGAGTACCACAGCCACCTACACCAAGAACCTGTGGACTTGTCAGTGACTTCTAATACATTTGCCCTAGATATGCTTGAATAAAGAGGGGCTTGGTGATAGTTTTTGGCTGTGGCAAGCCTTAAATCTTGTTTCCTCCCCCAAAAAGGACACTTGACAGTCTCCAGGCTAGACTTTGTAGTTTTGAACAACATAAAATGAAGGCTTTCTTGCCTCATAAACCATTTATATCAGTCATGATAACACCATAACCCCTTCCCTCTGTGATGTGTGCACCAACCTGTGGGCTGCTTGGCTGAAAGTGTCAGCATACACAAATAGCTGATTAGTTTTCAGCTGAGGATGGCAATTTATCACCAACCCACATAAAGACTTGGTTTCTTGCACTGATGCTACATCATAAGCTTGTGACATTCTCTTCAGATTTGTCTCAAATGCACCAAGATAACAGATGGAATAATAATAAATGACTGCAATACACAACAGATTTTCCACAAATGACTTCTAATCTGGAGTCCTTCGCAAATCCTGAATGACTGTTCTTTCCCCTCTGCACAATGTATAACATCAAAAAAGTCTTAGAGAAACTTAGCTTCTTTTAAAGAAAATGAGGATTCAAGATTTGTATTTGTTACTGTGCAATTACAGAGATACAAAATGAATCTAGCATACTGTGTGTACTTCTTGTCTTGTAGGTGCAAACATAAATGCACCGGTAGAGTCAAATCATGACTGCAAAATATTATGAAGGGAACATTAACAATAATTGAAATTTCACTTTATGTAATATCTCAGAAAGCCCAACTGTCCTTAAATGATTTGTAAGCAGTGGATTAGGAAATCATTCTCTCACCAATTCAATGTTTTGTAAACACTTCCGAGATTTTTCAGGTGAGAGTAAAGTGTATTATGTTAACAAGATAAAGAATGGTTAAATAACTCATTATTATAGGCAAATTTATCATTTTTTTTTTTTTTACTGTAGTACAAAACACATACTGTGGAAATCGGTAGACACCACGTGATACATGAAATCCATACTTACCACTAGATGGCAGGATGCACGTTCCTGTACTGTTTTGGCACTATATACAATGCATGACTCTGAGGTGTGCACAGGCTCACGATTTGTAATCTCAAAATCTTGCCACTTTAGATGAGACAAGGGTTTCTCCACGTTTTTAGCGAAAAGGTTTTCAAAATAGTTATGGATATGTTGAAGTGTATCTTGGTTCATAGCAGTCAGCTTACTGAACATGTCCTTCACATCATCTGAGCCAAGGTTATTGGCATTACTTGGCCTGTTCATGGCCACATACTGCTCAGGTGGGGCACCATGGGGCCTTTTGGGTTTTTTCCTGGGAGCTGGCTTTGGTCTGGTTAATGTCCCAAGTGACTGCTGTTGTCCCTGCTGAGGCTGGGGATGAGCCTCTTGATTAAGGTTTTCTGAAGATTTTGACCGCGGTTTTGTGAGCAACTGGTCGGCCAAGATCACAGAACGAGGCACCTTGTTATCCTTGGGCAAAGGCGGGGGTCTGACATTGTTTGAATTTTCTTTGCTGTAGCCATTTATCTCCTCATATATGGGCTGTGATGCCAAGATCTTTTCACGCTCGTCACCAAGGTGTGTTTCTTGCTTGTCTGGTGGTAACTCGGCAGACAACTGGGGTGACGACTCAGCAGAGGATTCTGTGACTGACGACTGAGTTGGTTCAATCACGGATGGTTTGACTGGATCCACACCAGACGTTCGTATAGGCTCTAAGTAGCCTTCTGTGGGGAGACTACTACTGACTGTAGACGATGTGCGGGAAGCAGAGTTTGACAGCGACGGGTCCACTGGATAGTAGAAGTTGTCCCGCTGACCTGATTTTGGACACTTTGGGGTGATTGGTTCATACAGATTTTCAGCAGACTCTCCTGGTGACGCAGCGTGGTCATCATATGGCTTGTCTCCACCCGATCCAGATGACGTTGAACCTCCTACAATAGAATAAAATAAATAAATGATAATAAAGACAAATTCTTCATGAATCATTAGTGACAAGTGACAAACAAATGCATGAATTACTATTTAAATTTTTTAAACTCACCCCCCCAACAAAATATTAATTAGCATATCTTTAAAGTCAGCACCCCATTCAAAAACTTTGAATAAAATAGATTTCAAGAAAGACAAAAATTAAGTCCGTTAAAACAGTAGGTTCTACAATTAAAAAAAAAAAACAACTACAAATGTCATTAAAATAAGCATTTAACAAAGTGGACACAGAAAAATCAGCCCTTTTCAAGTCCGATCAACTAGATATTTAAAAATATCTGAATTAAACTCATCACAAACCAAGTATAAATTAATAAGCAGGACATTCATTTTAGCCATATTTTGATCACCCAGCCATGAAATCAGCTTTTGTTTTCTACTCCCATGGCAAATTTATCTTCATTAAAATTCCATTTATTTGAATTAATTGGAAGCACAACTTGTACGGATATCTGGACACTCATTCTCCCTAAAACCAGGAGATTTATCAATCAAAGAATTCTATAGTCAAATAAAACTACAGATGTCAAGACGACTGAGTGGATAGCCCCAGCTCTTTTCTTATACAGTGCCAGAGGACACCCAAATTATCTACTTTGGGAGCTAAGAAACTACAACAATGAAAACTTTTCACCTACAGATATGTAAGCCTATTCTGCTTGCAAAATATAGTAGTTTCTAAAATTTATTCTAAGTTTCAGCGCATTCAAATTGTCAATCCTTCTTGCATAGGATGCATTAAAACAAAAAAAAATTTGTTTAATTTACAGCAGTCAGTAATAAACAAAATAAAACTAAAAAAACAACAAAAGAGTAACAAGTCATCTGTTGTAAGTGTAGTTTATTTGCTTGATATAAAGCCAGAGATATGGATAATAAGTGGAGGATTTCCTTTTGCAGAAGACAGTAGGATTTTGGTATATTATACCAGTTTTACAAAGCTGGCTTCAATTTCAGTTTTAAAACAAACAAAAAAAGAATTAATTTTCAATAAAATCTCTTATCATCAAAAAAGGTAAATGATTCATGCAATCTTGCATATCTTATTATTAATATATATTTCAACATTTTTATGGTTTTACTTCGCATTATACACAAAAACATGATATTGCATTTTAAAAATGTTGCAGTTCCAGGCAGTAACTTTTGCTGACTGTCCTTAGCAACCTACATTGCAAAGCAACATTAGGACCGGCTAGAAAGATGTTACTACTGCTCTATATAACACATAACACAAGTACCTGATCCAAAAGCACTATCATCTCCCAACGTCACTGTGTTACGACGGCTTGGTGATCCACTGGATGACATTTCTGCAATCATCTGTATGTGTAGATAACACAATATCAAACTTTGTGGCCATTAATATTTACTGAACTGTTTGCATTTATTAAATTCTGATATTTTGCATAATAAAAGAATAGCAAAAAAAGGCCAAATACCTGTACAAACAACACAAACTGCAGCTTATTTGAATCTGAGAACATTCAGATATCAGTTCGTGTTTGTATGTGTTCTGCTCCACAAGCTTTATTCACTTACATTCAATTTTGAAATAAAGCGGATGTTTACAGCATTTAATTAAAGAAAAACAAGGCCAGCTTTTTTTTTTATAACATCTAAATGTCTTTCACTATCAAATGCTAAAGAAAATGAGACCTGTTCTTAGAAATACTGCTATTGCACAATGCATAGATCAACTATTTTTATGCAAAAGAACTTCCAGAAATGCATTTTCAATGCATCCTGAATCCAGGCAGCCATTTTAGTACATGAAGATTTTCACACAATGTTTAATAACAGACTTTGTATGGAGTCTTATTTATTTAATGTTGTCAAACAACCATGGAGCTTTTCTTCAAAAAAAAAATCTTTGGGTGAGTACTCATTAATTTAGCTCATGCTTCAATGACCAGAAGGAAAGAAAAATAGCAGGGGCATAATTGTTTTTCCTTCAGCAAGTGCTTGGCCTGGCCTGCACCCATTCCACCATGATTCAGCTGAAATAACGGAGATGCATGAAGGAAAACACACGAGCTAAGCCAGAACCTTCGAACTTCCCTCTATTTAATCACAGAATGGTGGCATCTATATTACAAGTATTAGAAACAATTTAATTTGTTTTTAGATTTATTATCCTAAAAAAAATAAATTTTTTTTTAAAAATGCTAACAGACTCTGTGGGCATCACATCAAAAATGTTAAGGTTGCACAAAGTAAAACAACAGGTATCAATCGGTTCTAATCTATATAACAGTAAAACAGAACAATCCAGTATATCTCAGGGTGTTTGAGTTTTTATAAATGTGTTCAGAAAAAAAGGGGAAATTACCTCTGAAAATTTTTTTAAAAGAACTATAATAAATTACAAGTTAGAGATTTGGTTTACACAGAATCTAAAATATTAACTTCTAATATTTAAGATAATTAACTTTTTCTGTTTTAAAGTATTTTATTTAGTTGTAAAGTTCAGGAATGATGAACATAGAATTGAGAAATAGGGTTAAACAAAAAGATACACATAAAAATTGATTTTCATACTAGGATGATATTAAAACCCAGAACTTGTATCTATGTTACTGTTCAGTCAAAGTTTTCATTCCACCA
Source organism: Nautilus pompilius (assembly GCA_018389105.1). Lineage (NCBI taxonomy): Eukaryota > Metazoa > Mollusca > Cephalopoda > Nautilida > Nautilidae > Nautilus > Nautilus pompilius. The sequence continues at coordinate 315,405 of JACATO010000961.1, read as the reverse complement.
ATTACATGGACTGGGTTATTTAAATCCTCTTCTACAGGCTCGTACAGCTACTGCTGCCCAGACTGTGTCCCCTAAACATTCAAATTTTGGTCATCAATTCTAAAATGAAAGCTGACCCTACGGAGGCCAGCTGAAGTTGCAATCAGATTCTAAAATATATATTTTGCATTAATTATATGCCTCTGTTGTTCGTTAACCACTTGTGAAAACATGAAAAAATGCTACGCATTCTACATTCCTTAAATGACTATCTCACACAGTAAGAACATTCTATGGTTCCAGGCGTCTGCTCCCAGGAGAAAAATGCAGTTAAAAAAAAAACAGAAAGTGTCTGATAAACCTGCACTAACAAACAGTTTTCTGTGAGCCGCAGCAACTTCCTGCCCCTGTATAAACCAAATAGTAAAATACCATATGTTCATTACATGCACCATGTGCAGTTTTTCTAATTAAAACCAAACGGGAAAACTTCCAAATCATGACAAAAACATTAATGAATGAAAAGATAAATCATCTTGCAATATACACGCACGCACACACACACACACATATACAGGAATCCAAAAATGTGGCTGCAAGGTAGCCATTTTGGTGAATTTTAAAAATTCTAGCTGGTGAAGCTGTGACCAGGCCGGTGTGAGGGTTCTACTAAAATTTGTACAGATCACTATCTTGCAAACTATGGACAAGGACTACTTAAAGATTCAACGAAGAGACATACTCTCGGTTCATGATCTCAAACAGCAAGAAAATAGCAGTTTTATAAATCAGATTACATGTAATTTTAAAGAGTGGGTGAGTGGAGGTACATGGTGAATAGAAGCGACAGGAGTGATGCGATCATGCCACAGGAAGGCATAAGAACACAGAAGGATGCGAATGAGAGTGAAACAAGGGGGATGGAAGTGACCCTCGCAGCACAAAGACACCGATGAGACCTAGTTCAACTTTTGATACAGATAGTTAAAAGTCGTCTGCGTAGACTCGACCTGTACTAACGCGCCTTTTGGTTCACACCCTCAAAACAAAAAAAAAAGGATCCCCATTTGAACTTTCTGGCCTCCACCGCCCAGCAAATAGCTTGGAGCCACAGGGCTTTAGAGGGGCACCAATTTCCAGATACTTTCTTAATTAACCAAACAAAAAAAATCCACTTGACCTCCCTACTACGACCCCATTCGAGCTGGCAACCAGAAAATTCTGCTAGCTACCAGCTTTTGTGTAAGTTTTGAAGTGCTCCATATCATAAAGAAAAGGGTCTACCAAGGCATAGCTAAAGAATAAAACTACATGCTACTTTTCAGGGGATAAAAATGACCTTAGAACTGGTTTAAAATACCTTGTTAAGGTAAGGGGTAAGCTGGAGCCTTTCCAATCACCTTAGTAGTAAATGAACAAACTAATGAACTGGTTTCAGTAACTTTTCTCCAATTCGCCATCAATGGGATTTTGTAAACTACTTTTGTGTGCAAAGTTATTTTATGTATAAAACCTTTTGAGAAATATCATCGGCAATAACTAAGTAAAAAAAAAATATAGAGTTGGACTCATCATTCTTAATCTCTGGAAAATATAAGGGCCCTCGTGTTTCGCTGAAGAGCTCTTTTCAAACCACTTAACGTTAGCTCTAATTAAGCAGAACCACGTGGATGCTGCACTTCAGAGTTTCCTTCCAGAACTCAGGGTTTTGTATGTGTCAATTCAGCACACACATTTCTAACAAATCCTTTGTCACCCGAGATTCAGAATTTCAATGGAACTTAGGCAGTTAATAATTTTATTTCTCATTTACAAAAAAAAAATAATAAAAGTTTTATGTAAAAGATTTAATTGATAAGGAGAAGCGCCCATTATGACTGATGGAAGCAAAAACCTGATAAATTCTGCATTTTTGAGGTTTATAACTTAGTTATGCATTCTTAAATTAAATGTAAAACTATTTCTCTCTAGCTACCAAATAAGACAATCAGATTTTCAGCTCTTCCATAAAACTGTCAGCTAAATGTACTATTTAAAAATCATTTATGTCATGTCACATAATTTCAAAAACAGGTTATTTTGGCCCTTACAAATATATCAAACCAACATACAAAAAATGTTAACAGTTACACACATTTGTATATGCTGACTCAAACTAATGTTCTATTTTGGAGAACAGAACCCTGAGTACAAGCCAAGCCAGATTTTATTTTCAAAAAATCAACTTGAAAGCTCATTTCAATTTGTCTGTCTGTTTTAAATTAAACAATACTACCTGCCTAATACTTGTGGTCATTCCTACAAAACGAACAGACTAGTCAGAATGCTTTACCAAAGAAAAAGAGGGCATTTTACAAGTTTGAAAATACCCTGGCCCTGTGTCTAACATCACGGCAAGGCCCTGAGGTGAAGGAAAATGTGAAAGTGGGGGGAGCACTTAAAAATTCTGGAAAAATGAAACTCCACAGCACATTAATCGTACCAAACCGAAAAAAAAAGAAGATAGATACTCAAGGCACGTCTGATTTACATTAGCTAAATTTAGAATCCATCCAATAATAATGTGATTGATTTAACAGCAGATAATACTTCTACTGAAAATGAAGACAAAAAAAATAGAGAGAGAGAGAGAGTGAGGCTATCAGTGTAATAGCGTCTTTGTCTCATCGGCTGGGAAAAATCTATAATTTTATGCTTCTAAATGTATCATACTATCATCTTCCATGACCGTTTAACAGTTTACAAAGACGGACTGATGATCATTTTGCATGCACATTCAGCCAAATAAAACATTTTAAAATGAAATCGTTCAAAAGAAGTTGCTCACTTACCACCGGTCCCGAAATGTCTGATAGGTCAATTTTTTTCAAGTGCAGATCATGAACAGGCAGTGAAGCCTCAGTGATAGATTTAGCTCTCTTGACAGGTGGCGGCGGTGGCCTTGAGCGGCGATTGCCCGCAAATTTTCCAAGGAAGCTACGTCGACTTTGCGCTGCTTTTGGCAACTCGATTTTTTCCACTGGCCTGGTGTCAACCATCACTGTGGCACTGTCTGCTGCTTCATCCTGTGAGCTCAGCCGTCCTTGCTCCACTGGATTTTCCTTGTCTTCTGAGTCGTCTGGCAGTGGGGGTGGTATTACTGGCGGCTGTGGGGCCGGGGATTTCTTCAGGTACTTTTGCCGTCCACGGCTTTGCTGAGCCGCTGCTCTAGTTCCTTTGCAATGAGTGTGTTCTTATTGTCCATGCTGGCATTCTTTGGAACATTTGGGGCTGGTGCTTTCTTGGGACTTTTGATTCGTCTCCGAACCACAACTACATCATCTGATGTCTCGGACGTTGCCGATCCATTTGAGAGGGAGTTGGACCTAACAGGCTCCTTTGACATTGTGGATTTCCGTGAAGGTGGATTGCTCTCATCTTGTTCTTCTATCGATTCCCTGTTTCTTTCTCCTGAGTCTTGTTTACCTTCAGATATTACAGGTTCATTTGTAGATTTACTTTCAGCAGCAGCATCCCCACTTGTGCTGCTAGCAGTTGATGCTACACTAACTGTACTTTTAGTTGGAGAGGGAAACACGCGGACACGAAACTGTGCTCCACTGGATTCTTCAACAATAATTTTACCCTCTTCAGAATTCCCAACAGCATCAATCTTTGTATCCAAAGAACCAGACAACTGTTCTTTAGAATAGTCAAATGACTTCTGCGTAATACCTTGAGCATTATCACCAGAACTTCCTTCAGTACTGCTGTCTGATGAAGAATCCTTTCCTCGCCGCAGAAAATTTCGAAAAATGCTGGCAAATCCTCTTTTCACTTTGCTATCAGTTTTCACTTTAAAGCCTTCCATAGTTTCTGATGGCCCTGGCTCCTCTTGAATGCTTTGCTTTGATAAACTGGAAGACTGCTCCAAAGCTTGCTGAGAGGTTTTAGATGCTAGAGCAAATTTGAAACTGGGATCAGGATTTGTTGTTGCGGGTTTTGCTGGAGAATTCAACACTTCCGACGATGAGGAATGGGGTGGCTGCGGAGCTTGACGTTTTCCCTTGTTAAAGTCCAAGGATGCAGCCAAAGATGCCATCTTCGTCTCAAAGTCCACTGATTTCACTTTAGAAAAGCGAACCTCATGCATTTCAGATTCCATTTTTATTGACACAATATCATCCTTGTGTTTCTTCTCCAGTATGCTTGATTCAGTCTTACTTTCGTGCTCTGATACTTCCTCATGTCTGATGTGTAAGCTACTTTCCTTCTGTTGGTTTTGGGATTGCTGTGTAGCTCGTTTTGTGGCAATAGGGGATTTTGTATCTAGTTTCCCACATTTCTCTGAAACACTGTCTGATCTCATATTAACATCATTTTTGCTCACTGTCATACTTTCAGATATGGAACTGTGCATCAGTTCAGTTTTACTTACAAATAATTTCTCCATGACTGTCACTTCTGAGGCACCACTTTTTGAGAAAGTCCTTTTCTTATCCAAATCCGAAATACAATCACTGTTATTATTGATGGATTCTATTTTCTGCTGTACTTCCAATTCTGTATCAAATGGAACAGTCTTAGAAGAGATATTGTCAAAATGTTTATCTGATGTTTTAGAAGAAACATCAACGTTCATAGACTTTGGAACGTTAGCAACTCGATAAGGTTTCACCACTTTGGGTTGAAGTTCTGGCTTGACTCGAGGTTTGTCCTTCGCCATATTCAGAGTATTTTCTTCAACAGCAGCAGACCTTTCTGACTGCTTTTTATGCCCAGCTTGAATTCCATCTTGATTATTTTGCAACTGTACTAATACCGGTTGTTTTTCTTCATTCGAAACTTTAGCTGCTACAGAGTCAGATTTTTCACATACAACATCACTTTTCTGCTTATATTTATTATCCTCAGCTTCTGACTCACTTTTACTGCTTCTATCAAAAGAAATCTCAGCAGATGTCCGAATGACAGATTTTATTTTTGTAGTCCTGTTCCAACGAGGGAAAGTTCCAAATTTTTTCTTCTGTAAATCAATATCAACCAGGCCCAGGAATCGGTCTGGCTTCCATAGAGATTCTAACTCCACATCTTCAAATTCTTTACTAGGAACTCGTTTTAGCCGCCCTTCAAGTGGGGTCTCAATTCTAAGATTATGAATGTCTGAATTCCACAATGTGTTCTCCAAGGAAAGTAATGCAAACTGCTTTTCTTCTTCAGTGAGTGAGATTCGTCTGGTTGGGACTGGCTCAGTAGGGCTTGGAACCTCATCCTCTGAGTCTAGGAAATCAATTCCTCCATCATAACCAATAATGTCCGGGCCAGACTCAGTAAAAACAATATTCCTACATTTTCTATTTTTCGCTTTTTCTTTTGTTAGGGCACTCTTGAGAGGCTTACACGAAAGTGACTCTTGAAAGATGGCAGTTTTTGTCTCACTGTTATGAAATGAAGACTTCTGATTAAAATCTTTTCCATTACTTGAGTGATCTTCAGCAAGTCGCAATAATTTTTTAGAGAGGGCTTCTTTCGTGAGTTGTTCTTTATAGTTCTTGATTGTTGCGGGTAAGCTTTCACCAACTTTCGATACCCCTGTTTCTATTCCATTATCATTAGACAATCTACTACAACCCAGAGAATTGGTTTTGATAAGAGTGGAATTGCGCTTAGCAGGAATTGGGGGTGATCTTGTATCTACAAGTTTAGGTTTTATTTTTCCAATAGCAAGCGAGTTCCCAATGTTATGGTCCGACCTGGGACGCAGACAGTTGGCACAGAGATCCTTACGCCATGCATTCTGGGAAAATTCTGTGCATGCTGACATGATGTTACATCATGGGCTAAAAAAAAAAGAAAAAGAAAAAGCTAATTCATTATTTTTTAAATAAAAGCATTTGATAAAAATGCAAACATATACAGAAATATTAATTAAGACAAGTGAAAAAAAAAAGTAATTTCTGAACGGAGTGATTTTAAGAGTATCAAGTTAACAAGAAAAAAATTTGACCAAATAAAGGGGAATTACCATGGTATAGTTGTTTTATTTTAAAAAATACCAAATTTTGAGAGGAAGATGATTCCTTGCCACATTCTAAAAGCTCTGAAATTTGTGCGCCTTTTATCAGATCCCTATTTCTATAACCAAAGGTTAAGGAATCCACTGGTCCAACCATTTCCAATAGAAATTGCTGATGGACAAGAACACAGATTAAGAAGTCAAGTCTAGCGGCCCAGTGAAACAATAACTGTGAAAAGTGCAAAAAAGCAATGTTCACTGCTTAGTTTCCTGGGTTATGCTACCAAATATTTGGCAAAAATAACTCATTTTACTGAAATATATTCCTTTCAGTTGTGTTGCTTAGATTTGTTAAAAAAAAAAAAAAAGTTACAGACAGACAAAACTTCTATACCATTAAGCAAGCATATATCAGCTCTTACCTGATAAAGTAATTAGCATCACATCATTTCTGTCTGCTATTAATCTCTTAAGCCAAATGATTTCCCGCCCACCTAAACTCCATAATAAATATAGCTTACACACACACACACAATTGATATATTTGTCTTTGAATCAATCTACAATCATCTCAGTAATCACATTGAAGTTTTAAAGAATTATTAATTAACCGTCACTAAGACAAACCAAATTCTAAACTTCTTTTAAACAAATGGAATTGGTAGAAAAACTTAAGCTATACTTGAGCTATCCCTGAAAGTAGGCATGTTTCTTCAAAGTCAAGGGCAATGATTTTGTGTTCATTATTAAGACTGTTTCCATCCTCCTGTTCTCACTACCATCCTTTTGGATGTTGTTTAGCTGGAAACAATGCTGTCTGTTCTGTATGGTAGTGTGTGGTTTAATTGATGCTTTTATCAAGTTTAAGTTTTATAATAGGCTGGCATTTATTTGCACAATAATCATAAACATTTGTACAACAAATGAACTTAGCAGCTTATGTGCATAATTTGATTGGCCAGTGGCCTAATAGTTAGATTATTGTAAAAACTAAGGATGCATTTGAATCCTGATTGAGACCAACTCCAGTCTGATGTACATGGTTTCTTTTCTCCACCAGCTGGCCATGTAAGTATCGTTCCATATCTAAAAATAAAGAGTTTTAGTAGGACTTTCACTAGATTTAACAGTGTTTACTGGATACAGAATATATGTCACACCGTTCATCCACCAAGTACCATTTAATACACTAAATAGGAAAATATTTGATGCCAGGTTGATATACCAATTATGCAAATATTGGATGCCTAGAATTATATTAACATAGTTTTTTTGAGACAATTCATAAGTGTAAACGATTGTCGACACATAAGAAGACATGGGTGAACCCAATGACCTTTGGAAATGAACTTAGGTTCGGTTTACCTTTCATAATGCATGTTTAGTGTATGGTCCTTTGTGTTGTGAATGATGGAGACAAAAGCAAAGGCAGTCACAGACAGATCACTATTCTTGGCAAAACATGCAAAGTTATGCTGAGCTGGAAAAGATGATCAATCTAATTGCAAAAGGTTACTTGTGCTTTTTGAGAAAACATTGCATTTAATGACTTGATTAAGAATCACATTTAAAGTCAGGATTTATTTAACTATAAAATTTAAAAGATTAAATAAGCTGTTAATAGTTTTATGGTTTGTCGCTACAGAACACTGAAATATTGAGTTGTTTTCTATACACAGAATCATCACCATTTCAGGGTGACTTGGTATCTTGGTTGGGGGATGTTCCAAGTCTGCATCTAAGCCAGTCAAACAACACAAAATCAACAATTCTTTTCTAATTAAAAGTGGGAGGAAACCCGTATGAGGGTCAAGAGAAATCATGCCTAACCTTAAATAGACACCTAGCTCAGTGACTTCACAACAACCTGCCTTCCATACTATTAAAAAAACAAATTTTACTCAGTCTCATGCTGTATGGACTAGGTTACCGTATTTAGGATTCCTTAACACATAATACGTGATTACTCTTTTGACAAGTAATATGTGAAATGATCACACTTCAGGTTTACATGTCCAAAAACTGAATATAAAAGCATGTACATATTCTTTAAGCATGCCAAAATGTACCACCCTTTTTAAATAATTTTTTGTGTAGTCAAGGCACGCTGCCAATCCCTCTAGCATTTACCCAGACACAATAGTCTTCTTGGTCCCTCACCAAAGTAATATTCTCTACTTTAAATAACTGGGTAATGAATGCCCTGATCACCTTTGTTGTTTATTTCCAGTTAGAACTGTTAAATTATAATGCTAAATGAATAGAAAATTGGCTACACGTGTGATAACAAAAAAATAGCATATAAGTTTATAAAGCCACAAGACCCCCCCTCAAAAAAACTAATTCTGAATTAAATTACCAGCCTATTTATTAATAAACAGCAAATATTAATAACATCACAAGTGATAATAGTCACAACACATTGAGTCATCATTAATTAGTATTAAGCTAAATGGCACTAAATTCCATTAATTATTGGAAATACATGTTGACTAATTTATTTTGTATTTTCTGTAAAACATCCATAGTAATGGAAACAAAGATCAATGTTACTTAGTCAGATTACACAATGCTTTTAAGAGACAGTAATCTAGATACAGATCACAGCATGTCACAAGAAAAACAAATAAATATGTGTATCAACATATTTTCTTTTCTTTCATAATCTAATTTTAAAAAAGGCTATGAGCATGGTTTGTTCTAAGCATTTAGATACTGGTTAAAAAAAGTACTAAAAGAATTAAGCCTCATGAAGCTCTACTTGATTAAAAAGTTTTTATATTTGTCTGTATTTGGTTACTAAAACAATGGGAAATGCCAGACTTATCCATCTACTTCTGCAAATAACATCACCAATAACAACTTTCTCTTCATATCAAGATGTCTGTTCTCGGCTCTCCCAAGATTTAACACTAAGGAGATCTTTGTAAATATACAGTACAGAACATACTGAATATAGACTGACTAAATATTTAGAGCTAACTATAAGATTCTTTTGTCAAGACATTGCAGAACTAGCCACCAATCAATATGAGAAGCTAGTTTTCATTGACTGAGAATGCTTTGTATCTGTGTTGGTTATTGAGTGGTCATAGTTTTGCTGAAACTTTGTTTAGCTCATAACTCCATCAGTCATCACCACTTGTGTTACTATGGCAAATGCAAGGGGGGAGGGATTTGGACCTTTGAAACCAAATGAGGAGGAGGAATGGAAATAAACATTTTCAGAGCTTGATTGCTGCTGCTGGTGTGTCTACCAGATCAAAGGTAGAGAGATAGGGCTTACGGAAACTGCAAAATTATTATAATGCGACATCCATTTTAGTGAACCAAGTTTGGATGTGGCTGCATACTGAACAAAAACAACAAAAAAGAACTGAGGTGACAAAAAGTTGGCACTCGTTGACAGAACCCTGCACAGACGGTAATAATTTGAAGCTTTCTAGAAGAGAAGTAGAGTTTCTGCTTCCAAATATCAAGGAGTTGACCAATTCTCCCAGAAAACGCGTGTATTGTTAGGTCAGAACAGTAGACTTTATCAACTCACTCCCATCTTCACAGCCATTTCCGACAACTTTGCAACAACCAGACAGACAGGATGAAACACCATGAAGCAAGCAAACAAGAGGATGCAGCAGCTATCTACCTGGCTTTTTTACACAATCCAAGTGAATTGCAATTTTATCCACATATATAGATGCATGATTGGAGATGAATTGAAGAAAAAGAGAGGGGAGTGTGCTGAGCACGTTTTTTTCAGTTTAGGGATTTCCCAGATTTACGCAATTAATGGTAATAGCAAAAAGGGAAGGGAAATAATCCATGCTGATGATTCCTCAAACAAGAGGTAATTGGTTGCAGAAGGAATTACAAGAAGTCTTTACAAATACAAATACATACTATCCCTGTTACAAATTATTAGTAGAGAGGAGAAGCAGACTTTAGGTGAATTTATTTCATGTATCTTTCCAAGAACAAAGAAGATTGGAACAATGAAAATCAATCTAGATTGGACTAATTTCAATACAATTAAAACAGTTTGAGCACATAAAAAAAATTTTAAAAAATTGTTTTACAGCTTCTGGTGACTTTGAGCAAGCTTATTTATTATCAGTTAATTGTATGATTTTCCCAAACACCAAAATATTTTGTATTTTGTCAGAAAAACAATGCCTTCCCTAACTTTGTTTACCTGATTAACATTTACTTATATTGAAACCCATTCATTGTAGCCTACACGAGCAGGCTTGCCAAAATAGTGGCATGAAGCCACAGCACTAAAACAAACAAACAGATGATTCCAGACTAACTCTCACCACACCCATCAGGAACTAGATAAACCAAACTCCAGGCAGAGAATGTGTTTGTTCAAATAAAAGCTGAGAAAAAAAAAGGAAACTTTTAAATATGCAAATTAAATAAAAAGGACAAAGAAGCGCAAGAGTTCTATTTCCATTTAAACAAGAGCTGAAACGTATGATGAGTAAAGGATCCAGAATTTAAAGTTTGAAATCCTAAAAATAATTAGCCAATGTCTTAATGTCAGTAAAATCATATTTATGGTTAGGATTGAAAGCAGTGTGATTTAATAGGGTGTAAGATCCATGAATGATTATAATGAACAAACTTCAATAGAGATCCCTTTAACCATAGAGAATTATACTATGAATACGGAGCAGCAGTTTTTAGTTAATCTGACGTACATTCTTAATAATGACAAGGATGGGAAAACCAGCAGTCTACAATATTCCTCAGTGGAAGACATAAAAACATTAGTTAAGATAGAACCAAAAAACCCCCCATAATCAATATAAGTACATAGAGCCTATTAAACAAACATCCATTGTTAGTTTTAGTTACAACTGATGTTTGTTTTTGTCTGCACAATTTATGCGCTTGAATTGGGCCCTTTGTAGTACGGACATATTGAAAGGGTTTTGACATAACTGTAGAAGGTTCAGATTTGTGGAGAGATGATCTTACTTGATGAAGCACGTTCATTTGGACTATGTCAAGTGACACATTGACAGAAAGCCAAGAAATTTCATAATTACTATAGATGCATCTTTAAATAACTAGAGCAGTTACAAATAACAACAACAACAAAAAAATATGGACGCTAAATGAACTGAATTTGCTTGTTAACGTTTTAAAATAAAATGCTGTCCATCATTGTTTACTTTGTTATGCCATGACTCTGTCATGAATAAATGTATCTGACATAAGTTTACATACTTTAGGTGTATTTAAGTATACATTAGACAGCTGCACCATCACTGCACCAAACACAAAAATGGTGTGCTATTTATCCATTTAAATGAGGTTGTGTTATAGGTTGTTCTGAGTGTGGCCAAGTCAAAAACTGATGCCAATATTAATGAGAAATTCACAAGCCTTCAACAGTGACACCATAACAACATGCCATTTCTTGCAGATATTGCCCATGCAACAGAAACGAACCAAAAAGCATGTACAAGATCCTTTCTGTACAGTAAGAATAAAATGCTTTAAAAGAACTGAGCAGAAACCATGTTCGGCAAGACCCTTTAGTATTGGTGGCATTCACTTATTGGGGGATCACATGTGAATTTGGGAAACACCATCAACTCCAGTGTCGTCAGCCAACACCCAAGTATGGAAGTGGGAGTATCATGGTATGGGTTGCAATCTGACACAGCAAAAAAAAGTTAGAATTGGTATTTGTGGAAGTCAGTCTTAATTCTTCTGGGCATATTGTCATTTTAAAGACATCATCAATGTTAAAATGTTGAATAGTTTTTTTTTATCAGTGCAGTAAAATTACATGTCTCAATATATAAAATACAAACAAATAGATTTAGGAGGTCATGAAAACTATGAGAATGAACCTCAGCTTTCTTAGTCCACAGCAGCAGCAGCAGCAGCAATGTCATAAGCCTACTGTAAGTAAGGAAGTGCCCGTCAGATACCATTATTGCTTCTGCTTGGTGAACCAAATGGACACCACAAACAGATTTTATTTAAGAACAATAAAAGTGAGTGAACTTAATGCTGAGAGTCTGAAAGATGTAAAGAGTTTTAAAAATTTGTTCTTACCAGTTTAATTAATAAATATTACATTATAATTATGCATCTAGATCATTTTATGTGGCTTTAATGTTGTTGTGTATGGCTGGTCGTGCAGTGTGTTGAAAAACCAAATGAGTGAGTGTTATCATTAAGATGGAATATGGTTTTGATTTCTCTAAGATCAGCATTGTGGGAGTGATCATGCAACTGTGGCTAAAAAAGATGCCCACCCCCCCAGAATTAATCAAAACAGAAGACAAGAAAAAGACTAACAAATGTGATACTTTAAACACTGACAGGTGAATCAGACATGTTACATGGCCACTTCTACAATGCTGATCTCCAAAGAACTGATGCCAAGTTTACCTTACAAGTAATTAAATTCTTTCACCTGTACATAATAATGAATTTCAAACATCATCAATGCTATGATTAATTCCTTAAAATTTATTTTTAACAATTCAAAATAGAGAGAAAAAAAAATAGATCAATAATTGAGCTTATCGTTATTATTATCATCTAAGAGATTAATTCCTTAAGCTAAGCATTATCTCCAAAAAGATGCATACCAGTATAAGATAAAATAGCAAAGTAATTAGCAATGATTTAAATGAAAAAAACTGATCCTGTTTCGATACTGAAAGCCAGTTTAAATGGTGTGTTTAGATAATAAGTCATGATGAAAGATATAATGCAGTGCTGAATATCTTTGGTGTAGCCAGCCAAAAGGAACTTATTGATAATTACCATCAATATAATATCACCAAAGCGGCGCCCAAAGCATACACTTACAACATAAAATGCTGCAATTCAGTTTCTGTAAAGAACTTGGCTATGAAAAAAATATCAAGAGGGGAGGGGGAAGCCTCATTACTTTTTTTTTGGCTATTCAGCTCTTTCTAATAAGAAAAATTAGTATTTCAGGAACAAAAAACAACAACAAACAAATCACCACAGAATAAACCATTGATTGTTGGACTTTCTATCGCTCACTTGCCACGTGCCAACAATTCTAATCACTGACTCCATCAAATTTACAACACATGGTAGTAATGCAATCAATATTTGCTCTAAAACCCAATTCATTATTAATGCAGCGAACAGCAATCCAACATAGCCTGCTATCTTCTTTTATCTCCTCCCATTGTTTAAACACCAAGTCATTTATTCCAGACGATATTGGACATGCCAAATGCACTATAACATAAACACTGTTTGCCTTAAACTCAATATTAATGTAGAACTAACTTTAAAAAAATCCAATCTATCACCCGAAAACACATCCCAGACGTTACTAGCATTCTAAAAGTGCTGGTTTGATCAGTGACTCTCCTCAGAAAATAGAAAAGAATTCAACTGCATAAGGTTTCTCTTTTTGGGACAGATTTAGTGAATGATAGTTATAATAGTATAACCAAATTATACTAAATCAGTCAAAACACAGTTTCAGTTGATTATAGTCATTATAAAAGAGAAGTTTCCAAGAAACTCCCACAAACAAAAAATAGAATACCACAAAGTGCTGTGTAGTACACGCTATCGTATATAATACGCACCCCAATTTTGATCTGTAAAAACTCCCAAAAACATATAATTCCCAATATAATACTCAAGCATATTTAACACATATTTCAGTCACTGTCAGATTGCGCCAACCTGAAGGAGAATGGGTGATACACAACAGAAAAATGGCCATCTTCAACTTAAAATCAACTGAGAAATTAAGACGTCTTTCATTTAGTGGGGCCATTCAGAATAAACTAAATGTGGAGATATTTTATGGAACGTACGTAATAGTTTCACAAAAATCTGAAAAATTCACTCACTCAGCGGCAGTAGAGATGTGGTAAACTAAGTCACCGGAATGCACAAATCAGATTTTCATGAATACCTCACGTATTATGCGATGGCATTCAAAGGTCTTAGCAAAAAATTCCATTTCAATTACCATGCCATTCTGCCCAATACGCCATGCCATACTGACCGAGGTATTACGGTAACATGTATATAAACTCTGCACAGGGATAATCTTCATTCAGTCCCCGTTTCTACATACTGTTACACACAACCATGTCGCCAACACGACATATGAGCCAAACTGTTGTAGATAAACTCCAAATGATCAGCTATGCGGTTGAACATGGCAACAGAGCCGCAACTCGAAGGTTTGGAGTGAATGAGACCAACATCAGGTCCTGGCAATGTTCTCAGAAGATTGAAGCCATGCTGTGCTCAAAAGGTGCCAAATGGGGCAAGGGTGAGGAGGAGGTACTTTCCTTCATCACTGAAATGCACATGCAGAGTGTGGGAGTTTCCATCACAAGATATGCATGCATGCACTTTCAGTCTACAAAACTCAATCTCTGTCTGACTTTAAGGGCATCTTAATTTCATGGCCCGCAACCAAACGAGTATACTCCAGTGGACCACCATTACCCAGAAGCTACCTGATGATTACAAAAATCAACTGTTGAGGTACCAAAATTTCATCAATAAACTGAGAAAACAACATGACTACCTCTTGAGTCACATAGGGAATGCTGACCAGATGCCCATGACGTTTGACCCCTACAACAGCACAGTGGCCCAAATCGAATCAAAGATCATTACCATGAAGATGAGTGGCCACTAGAAGACCTACTTCACAGTTATGCTTGGGTGTATGGTTGACAGAAGTAAACTCCTGCCATAGATCTTCAAAAGGAAGATCATGCCAAAGGACCAGTTCCCTAGAGGTGTCCACATCCGGGTCCATGCCAAGGGGTGGATGGATGAAGCCCTCACGCTAGACTGAGTGAACACCGAATGAGGCAGACAGGGTATGCTGTACTGCTGGACACCTTCAGATGCCACCGCATGGAGTCTGTGAAGACAGCCCTGAAGAAAACTTACACAGAACTTGCCATCACCCCCAGGGGTATGCTGCAGGTCATGGATTAGCTAGCAATTGCCCAGTCAAGTGTGGGGTCCAGCAGAGGTGGAATACATGGATGATGGAGAGCAAACACACTTTCACTTCCAATGGTCGCATGCACCAACCCAACATGCCCACCATTGCCAGATGGATCAGAGATGCCTGGGAAGAAGTTGACCCTGAGACCATCAAAAAAGGCTTCCTCAGGTGCTGCCTGTCGAATGCCATGGATGGAACCAAAGATGACATTCTGTGCTGTGAGTCGAGGGATGATGAGGCAGTAAAAGCATCAGAGGGCGACGACAATGATATCTACTACAACACAACTGCTACCATGACTGATTAACAGTTCTTGCAGTGGAGAAAGGAAGACAGCAGGGATGAGTTTGATGGCTTTTAATCTAGATGTACTGTTCCTAATGGAGCATTTTCAGGACTGCACAGTCTACTGTCAGGCGTTCAGAATTATTACAAACTATTAAAACCATTTAGATAAAAAATAATAATCAGCAAATGAATAAATGATGTAAGGGTTAATGACGACACACTGGCATCGACTGGAGATTTTCTTTAAAAAAAAAAGAACATTTCTTTCATTTATAATCAGTTTGAAATGTACTAAATTGCATGAAACAGTAACAAATTTAAAACAACATATGCTGAGATTTTGATAATTCTGGCTGCATTTAAAATTACTTTCTTGTAAATATATAAAAAAAACCAATGAAGTATCACATTAACAACAACTTTGATAACTTTTCTAAATGTCCTCTTCACACAAGTCACATGATTGTTTTGCAGAATTTTAGATGTAAATGCAATAAACATTTTTTTTTCATGTGTTTTACTTAAGAGTTGTAAATTTAGTTTGGTCTGGAAGCTACAGGGTTGTTCTATTTATTTATTTCTTTAAAAAAAAAAAAAACATCTTTTATCTTGTTTATATCCCTTATTACCACTGTTCTGTTTCCTGCTGTTGGCTGGTTTTTAATGCCCAGTTAATAATAACTGTGCAATAGAGTATCATGTTGGCTGTGCAGACTTGATAAATAGGTGTAAAAGAACGAGAAGCTGCGAGTTGTTGATAAAGAGTTAAGGGGAAGGGTAGGGCTAGAAATCAGTTAAATCTGTAAATCAAAAAGTTCCCCGGGTTTCAGTTTCATACAGGGTGCAAAGTTCGCCATGTGTCTACTGCAGAAAGCACCCATTAGAACTCTTCAGTTTTAGATATCAGGGGAAACCCACATGCCCAGCTAGTGAAAAAGGGTGAGAAGAAAGGGTGCAGCTGCTGAACCGAGCTGACCCTGACAAGAAATTAAACTTGAACTCTCAACATTAGTAATCCCGTAGTCTACCAGTACACCACCCTGTCACTCTTTCAAGTAATTACAGATAATTAATTACTATTTTCATAGATAAACTACAGAATTGCAAACAATGTGGTCTCCAAGAATTACTGACAAATATTTAAATATAAAATACCAGATATTTATCTGTACTGATAGAGAACATGTTTGTTTTTGTCTGTTGACAGGATAAGAAATAGTCATTGGTGCTGGCTTTAATGATTCCACATCTATGTTTTCACTGCCTTAGTCCTCTTCAATTTCCTTAATATATGTCGAGAAAGATGTCGTTACATCTATAATGCAAGCCTATCACAGGTTGAAAACAGCATTAATAATAATTCCTCCTGTTTCATCTGGCAAGTCTAATATTTAGCATCATTGCACTAAAGAACATACATAATTTGAAATCTAAACTCATAACTTGCAGTTCACATGAGACTCATCACAAGATCACACCCTTAAGAGTCTACTGAGGTAGGGGGCCCAAGTTTGATTTCCAATCAGGGTCAGGTCAGTATGTACCCCCCTCTGGTTTAGTTTTTTTCTAGTTCTTCTTCACCAGTTGGTTGTGGGTTTCCCCTGGTAACTGCTGTTTCCTCCCACATCTAAACATGCAGACTTCTAGTAGGGGTTTCCCTGCTGAAGTCTGGAGTGCTGGGTCTCTCACAACTAACTGGCAATAGGCCCCTCATCGGTACTGGATCCAATGAAAAACAGATCTCCATCATAAAGATCGGTGTACAACATAACACCTTTGAGGAAACAGAAACATCAATAAAAAAGGAGCCAATTAAATATAAAACTTTAAAAATATTCCAAACTTATTAAAAAACGATGATGTTTCAAAAGATATAATTAATTAATAAGATAAAAATTAATATGAATTTTATGGTGAAAATCAAATGCTGGCTGGCAAACCAAGTAAGTAAATACGGTCAATTTTGGAATACAACCCATTTTGCATTTATTGATTTCTAGCAGTGGCTAGTGGTTTGTATCATCATTTTGTTACCAGAGATGTTTCAACAGAACCAGCCTAGATACCATTATCGTGATGCTACTTCAGCCAGGTTCATTTGATTGCCCCTAGTAATGTAAGTACAAAACCAATCCAAACCATGTGTTCTGGATAGTGGTACAGCCAATGGAAAGATCATTATATATATTCTCATCTCCAGCAGCTGTTGTACTTTCTTTCTGATGATCCAGATGACACTAAGTTATTTAATGGCATTTCCATTACATTTACCAGCTTTCTAATTTAAAGTCATGGATAGATGAACCTTCATTGAAGAATATTTACGGGGAACAACAGCAATGGAGGGTTAAGGAGTTATGTAGGCACAACATGCACCAACCAAAGAGAAACAAGCAAACTGGGGTTATGGAAACTACAATGCCTACAATTTTCTACCAAATGCAGAATTACCACGAGTACTGATATGTTCAGAAGATGACATTATTAAAATACTAACTTACAAATGACACAAGAATCAGTTTGTCAATTTTGTAACATGGGAAAGATGCTTGAGTACCAGCTAAAACAATCATGCATAATATGACAGCCTAAAAACACATGGCGCGTTCAAATTAGATGTAATCCAACACAAGGTTTCCTGATGTGCTAAAACTAATGCAATTTTATTTTTACTCTCTCTCTCAACAGTTTTTCTTTCTGTGTGTTGATTTATTTAACTAAATAAGAAACTAAAATTAGGCTCTACTTCTAAAACTTAAAGCTTCCATCACATTTTAAAAAACAAATATTTTTTTAAATTTTTTTAAAAATTCCAGAGTGTTTTTATTTATTAGCTTCTTTTTTTTTGGTGAAAATATTGGAACCTTTGCAAAGGTATTTCCTAATAAAGTAACAACAGCATTGGATCACATCCAAGTGAGGAATGATGTTAAGGCTAAAGCTAAATGGTAATGTGGTCAGTTTCCATTATCTCCAAACTGCCTGGCCACCAAGCATACACCAACCATATTTAGAATTACACTGTTAAAAAAAAAAAAAAGAAGGCTAATTAAAGAGAAATTTGAATTCTTATATTTAAAATCCACTAGCCAGATTGATTTTCTGATGCACTGGGCCAGACAGGATTTTCCTGTGACTGTTAGCAGCCATCTCTTAACCTTTTAGCTAGTTTCTTCCATCCCTGGGCCAGGCCAACTTTCTGATAAGTGAAGCTGGCCATGCTCAATCAATATCTAGTCTGCCTAGGCTATTAGCTTGGGATCCATTTCCTTTTGGAATATCAGTAGTTCTTCAAAATATATACCCCTGCTCTCACACCTGTATTGTCCATTTCTTCTTCAAAACCATTTTATCAATCAGTAGTTTTAAGTTATCACCTGTCAGACATGTCCAATGGCAATACAACAATGCTAGACTTCATCATATTCTGTATACCTTTCAATGATAGCCACTACACGTTAAAGCATCTTACTGTTAAGTGTTTAAAGTTTGCACACTATTTTCTATGACAAAAAAAAAAAAAAAAATGCTGTTCCAGCAGCTAAGAATTCAATCAATCTCAGGACATCAAAAAGTCATTAAATTACTTTGGAAATTTAGGCACTAATATTTGGTTATTTTAAAATCTATCTAGTTAGTTACCTGTCATTCAGAATAAATATGCAAATAACTCAGAAGGTAGATCATTCTTGGGTTTTGCTAAAAAAAAAAAAAAACAATCAGCAAAAATTTGCCTATTTAATTAATTTGTAAATGCATTTAGTATTATCCCATCTTGTCTTCTACCCTTCATGCATGATTAGTATATGCAAATTGCCAAAGTCCCCATCTTCTGAAAATGCTAAACACAAGACATTCTGGTCATTCAAATCCAATTATACTTCTCCCAAGTAATGGACCAGCCGTTTTTCTGATAATAAGTATTTTCTTTAAACCCACCTAGCAGTAAATTTATCTTCAAGTCTGTAAAGAAAAACCAAAATATTTTTCAAGTTCAAGTAACAGGATCAAGATAAAGGGCCTGTGCCAGGTTAAACTTAGGTTCACATGAGCAATAGGGTCAGCCTATATGATGTTTCTAACCATAGCAGATATTTAATATAGTTTGTTGCTTATTGGTTTATTGATATGTGAATAATCATCAGGCAATCATATTTAAGAATCTCAATTATTGGCAAGATACCAATGACATTTGATATTTACAACTACTATCCTTAAAATTTCAGATAATAGTTTTAAAGCTGTATAATATGCTGCATACTTCATTAACAGGTAAATGCCTTTTCTTAATCTATTTCAAATATATACATTCAAAGGACATCAATTCATAAGAAAGACCATGTTAGCTTCCAGCACATTAAACAACAATGTCTATGTTTTCCCACACAATAATGCAGTGCCCTTTAAAAAAAAAGAAGGCAGAGATCATTTGGCATAACAGATAAAACAGGTATGACTAAACAAACTATTTAACTACTACCTGTCACTAAACTGATATAATCAAACTGACAGCTAAGTACACATTCATCAATTATGCTCAGCAGTCTTCAGCTTTCTTTTAGCTTAGGTAATATTTTCCTTAATCAGATCGTTACAAATAACAAGAGTCAACCCTTCTTTCTAGTCATTTATATCTAGAATACATTTGGCTTATGATAATTATTTTCTAACAAAGATCAGTTAAACATAGTAAACAAAAATAAACAAAGTATGATTTAGAACCTTTGCTTATGTTTGCATTGGCTAATACCTTGTAACATCATCACAAGATTTAGTGAGCCTTTAAGAATGACAAAATACAATGGAAGCATTGTAGGTTTAATGTAATACATAGGGAAAATTACAATGAAATTAAACAGCAAGATTTTTTCTTTTGTACTTAATGATGAACTTCTGTCATGACAACATATACTAAAAGACTGACAGCTGAGAATTGCAGAAAAATGTGAAAGTCAGAATAAATGCAACATCATCATTATTAGTTTATTAATGAAATTTCACTTACTAATTCTTTCATATTAGCATCACTGTATCTAATATAGTTCACTCAAATGTAGCAGGCATTACATCATTAAGACAATATAATTATTTTTTCTTTTGCAAATTCATGATTGAACAACATTATTTTATACTGGAGACATAATAGTCAAATACTTTGCTAGTTTAGGTCATCTGACCGCCTTCTCTTCATTGTAGAAAATAATCTTTTCTACTCAGTTCTTGTGTACATCTTTGTCATAGATATTTACCCATAATCTTTTCGACTGACCAGGATACAAGTACATTTAGAAATTTCCTACCATTGAACACATGGAATAATCAAAAGCTCTATGGTGTTTGACCAAAAGAAGCACACAATACTTGCCATTACTTTTATTCCAAGAACTGTATGGTTCGGACAGAACGGTAATATAAAGGGACACAAAAATTATGGCACTTTGGAAAATATTTGAACATGACGACTGTTTCAGATAATTAACATCTTGTCAGTAGTTCTACCTGTATATTAGTAACAAAAAGGATTTATTATAATCATTGTAAAGCTTCAAACCGTAAACTTATAATTATAAAAAGAGTATGCAACAAAGACACCGTGTTACACATTACTTTTAATAAGTGATACTATAGTGAACATTTAAAATTTGTTCAAATTATTTTATATCTGTTTAAAAATAAGAGGGTAGCTGGCTAATAATTTGTTATCATTCCATTATGTTCCTCTTCTAGCTGTGATAAAATAAAACAACACACATACAATATAAGGCAATCTATATCTAGCAGAGTAGAGTGTTTTTCATATTCTGCTTTTTCCTAAGCCAACTCTTGCATATATCTTTTTTGGTTTTAAACCTAGTGTAGCATAAGAGTGTGACTGAAAAAGAGAAGAATAGTTATGATAGTGTTCTACCTCTATTGGGAACTTGCCTGTTCATTCTGCAACACCCACTGTTAACATGGCCAAAGTAAGGTTCAGCTTGTCCCAGGAAATCAGACAGTGGTATTTGTTGAGCCCTGCTGCAAAAAAAAGAAATGTGAGATTCAGACATCTTCTATTACTAGTAATATATATATATAGATATAATACACACCCATTCAGATGCCTGTAGGTCCCTGACAAACAACTGGCCTAAGTCCCATGTGAAAAGAAAAGAGGAAGCAAATGCCAACCAAAGTCAGACTAAAACTCTCAGAAATGATTCAGTTCTGGGACATCTCTTGTTGTGGAAACATCATGTAAGTAGTGACTGAACCAGACCAGGACTATCTACTGGTACGGGAGGAGTTATTTACAGAAAAATACTAAAGGTATGTCACCAGGGTTGCGCAGTTTAGAATCTGTTACTGACCTAACCTCACAGTAGTAGTTTATACATATATTTGAAATTGCCTGAAATTGCTTGAGAATCGGATGAAAGAAAGGCTTTTTGAAAATTAAAGAAATCTCAACACGACAAATTAAATTAAACTAATTAAAGCAATTATTATATAAGAATCTATTTACACTTCCCAAAGAAAGAGAATCATTATAGGATGCACTCCCATCCTTCCATCCAAGCTTCTTAAGAAAATCTAGCAAGGAATCAGTATTTTTAGGCCATGGTGTACTAAGGTGGACAGGTCACTTCCCTCCCAAATCACCTGCAGTCCCTAGTTTGTATCATCAGATACTTATTTATAATAGGGAAGGGCTAAGTCAACTTGGGAGTGCCATCAGCAGGAGATGTAACACCATCTGGTACTTCCTAATAAACCCTGCAAACAAGCTGTACTAAACAATCAATTAATAAAAAAAAAAAAAAAAAAACCCACCTCAGATTTATTTTAATTAAAACCAAGAAATTATGAAATGTAAGAGAAAAATCATTTTAAAACAACAAAACTTGCAATTAAGGAAATAAATGTCATTAAACCAACCAGACATGTTCAAACTGAGCTTAGTTCAATTCCAACCAAGCTGTAGTTCTAAACACTAGAAAAGAACATAAAAAATTCCAATTTGAGAATGTGTACACAAAGCAAAAAAAAAAGGGGGTTACTTAACACGATCACCTTTTATTTAAAGTATGTTATGTTTAAAATTCTCCCAAAATCTAAACAGCCTGCCTCTTGACTTTCACAACAAGAGTCTCTCAACTCTCTTACTATACAATCCTTATGTGCTTGTGTGTGTTATACATACACAAGTAGATGGAAAATAGATGAAACAGCAATAATTAAAGATAAATAGTAAACCAGAAATATATCATAAATACTTTGCATTTAAGAACTTTTTTAGAAGAAATAAGCTACAAACTAAAGAATACTGTATGTAATTTTTCTAAATTAAAATTTGAGAGAGAACAAAAATCCATTAACTTTCAAAGATAATGCAGCACAAAGTATACAGAGTTAAACAAAGGAAACTACTCACAAAATATGCTTTTTCATTACTGTATTTAATACCTTGCTAAAAAACAAAGAAACTAAATGCTATTTACAAATTCTTAAAGTTTTAGAAAAACTACATTTTTCGTCAGAAGTTTTTAAAATTAAAGAATAACACGTATAGATAGCAAAACAATGACCATTGGGTCAGGATTTGTGAAGGCAAGATCAAAAAGGATCAACATGAAGATGACGCAGTATTTTTCAAATAAATAGGAAGCTAGCTGAAAGAGTCAGTTAAAAACACATAAGATTCCTCATAAACCACATAAAATCTGTTTGCGTAATGACTTTGGATCCAACTCTCACTGATTTCAAGATGGTAGATGATTATGTTTTCTATGGGAAAACATGAAATGTGCATGGGTGGGATACTAAGAGGTAAAAATTATTTTCTGTTAATCTTTTGGATTTATAAGATGTGCACAATTACAGATTACTGTCATGTAGGAGAGGAAATGGTAACTCACAGATACGTTGGTATTATCAAAACCACCCTAAACACAAATGCATTTCTGAGGTGGTTCAATTGCTAATCATGTCAGAAAAGGTATATGTAGCATTTATCTCATCTCTAGCATACAAACCACTTGAAACATCCAAGGACAATTTTAAAATAAACTGCTGACAAATGACAATTTTGATCAGGTTATCTGCCCTTCCAGGTAATAAACTGCTATGGGTTAATTGTTAACTGTATAACTCATGTTAAATTACACAGATTCCTGATTTTATCTTCATTAAAAAGAGAAAAAAAGTTTTATGGAAAAAAAATGAAAGCTTTTTAATATAATAAAATGTTAATTTTATGAAAATATTAAATTCATAAAAAATAAAACATATTTATGCATTTCTGTTTGTTGTTGACGATTATACAATCTATTTGTCTTTGGTTTTTATATTTAAAAAGATACCATCTTACTAAAATAAAGGTAAGTAAATGAAAATAGATTTTAAAACTGGCAGGGGCAGGGATAGGGAATCTGAAACACTTATTTGCTAAAATAAGAAAAAACATTGCTACGATCCAATGGTACAAAAGCCAACACACTGCTTGGCCAGAGTAAAATTCTTCTAAAACTTGACCATCGAAGAACGTTTGAGTTGATGATAAAATCCCAAACTCACAACAACTGCACTAATATTTGTAATTTTAAAAAAAAAGAAAGAAGCAATGTTAAGATCTATTTACGATGATAAATAATGATGACGCTATTTACACTGTTTAGGTAACTTTTTACCTGCCTCCCTCTAGTTTTGAGTAATTATATATATTTTTAGTACTGAACTCCTCTTTTCCACCTTAATGAATCTAATGAATTATTCAGATTTATCTGAAAATTATGCCTAATCATTTCCCTATAACTCTAAAATAAATGTAGCATCATCTGCAAACTCCCTTATATTAACATCTATCACCCTGTTAGTAAAATACATGTAAACTGGGAATGATAGAGGACCGAAAACTAAAATCTGTGGCCCACAGCAGCGGCTCAATAATACAGTAGGATAATGCATTCTTTCCTTTTAAGACTCGACCACTACTGTCCATTTTCTAAGAAATTTTAAAATTCTAAAAGACTTGTCAGATAAGGTATTATTCCAGACAGGTATCCAGGCAGACAATTCTTTAAGATATCATTTTTATTTTAACTTAATATGAAACATTTGGAATAGTTAGCTAAAGATCTGAAAATAAGCTTTGAAGATTCTTCTAATATTTTTTTATCAGCTCCTGCAACTTATCTCATTTCAGTGACTTTAACTTATTTGTCACCATATTTTTTTTTTAAAGAATTATAATATCAAACGCTCTAGGACTGGACATAATGAGGCTGGCAAACAATATACCAGAAAAGTAAGTATTTTAAGTGTTAGTTCTTTTTCTTTGCCACGAGTTTTTAACAATTCGCTTAAGAGTTTTAATCAGCTCAATTTTACCAGTTCCTTTTATGAGTTAACACATGAATGGAAAAAAAATCTAATCATTTTAAATATTGCTAGCCAACAATTTTTTTTCCAAAATTTACTTTTAATATAAATATAAATCTTTTGCAATGCAAGTCCACATTTTCTTCCTTTCCTTACTTAGCCCCTGCTGTAGACACTTTCTAATTTCCAAGAAAGAATGTGTGTACGACCATCTTTGTTTGCCTCCTGGTGTCAGATCAAAGAATACAAAGTGACCCTGTTGTAGGATTATCAGTAAGAACCAGCCTGGAATGCTTTTCTAAAAAGGAAAGATTATAACAGAAATCACTTGGAATTCCCAATATTTTTTTTTTAAGAAGGTGATTTCATTAGCAAAACAATGTTGTAAGGTGACAAAAAGTTGTGACTGGACCAGGATGTGTGACTCCTATCTGAACAGTTCATAAATTAACGAAATGCTGTCTAAAAAGAACAAAAATAACAAAAAAAAAACAAACCATAATTTGAATAGATGACGAGTTATTACGTTTCACTAGTCCTACTTTGGCACCAGGTTAATAACGAAAATATAAGCATGTTGCAATTATATTTTATCTAGTAATTTATCAAATGCAATAGAACCAAAATGAGACACAGTTGTGGATAATTTAGACTGGTAGTACCTGTGAGGCTATGCAGCTATTTCAAACGGTGATTGCCAATATGGTTACTTTTGTCAACACACGCTAATGGCCTGTCTATACTTATGTTTTTCACATCTAAGCAGACAAAAGGCAGTTCTTATAACATGCATCAGGAAGAACAGAAAAATGAAGCAACTGTGAGACAGATAGCGGATTAGATGGCTGAAAACAGCTTTTGATCCTCACAGGTTAACAGCTTTCTGTACTGTTATCTTACTTTTCTAAATGACCATTTTTTATATATAAAAAAAAAGAAAGCAGGGTGGGGGAATGGATTTTATAATAGGTTTTAAGTATCATTTGAACAAAGCAATTCTGAAGGAGTTTGGCTAGGTATTGTCCTTTCTAGACAATAGGTGTGATTACTTTGAGTGCAGAACATCTGACTGCTGAGTCATATGACAGCAGGCACTGCCCACACAACACCACCCTCTCTACATTAGAGCAACAAAATATGACACCCCAAAATTAGCACCATCTTCTCCACCTAATTTACAAATGTCAGGTGCTAAACTAAAGAGAAAATCGATGCAAAGTACAGTAAATAAATCAATAATATACAAATATGTACATCTGCATTACAGTTAATATTACTTTTCTTTTTCAAAATAGAACCACAAATTGTAACAAAACAATAAATTTTTTTATAAATTGTAAATGTCTGCTCTTTGGAGTTCACTACACAACAACAGTGACAATTAAATAAATAATCCAAGAAATAGCGGATGAATAAAAAATATAACATATTTACATTTTTAAAATACCACGCTGAATTCTATCATCACCAAATCTACAGTAGTTAATTAAAATTTGTTTGTTTTTTTTTTCTTTCTGTTAAGATTAATGAAATAAAGAAGCTGAAGTACAGCACAGGTAGAAGCAGTGAGACAGACCAGGTGTCTGGGGTGGGTGGTTGGGTGATGTGTACACAACTGTCAGCTGTTGGGGCCAGCGGAACAAACTCCACTCATTCATCTACAGAGGTGCTCTGCAGGGACTCTACATCTCACCAACAGCATCCCTGATGAAGAAGCTGGCCTTATGGTGGAGTATTACATGATGCATGTTGGCTGCTCCAGATGAGAGAGAGAGAGGAGGGAGGGAGGGAGGGAGGGAGAGAGACTGGCTGCATCAGTGGGTGATGGTGACCAGACAGAGGTTGCTTGGTTAGTAAGGTGTTGGTAATGTACTGATTTCCTTACCTTCATAGTCTTGCTTAGGAAAAAATTTACATAAAACAAAAACACCACCCCCCCACAACGAAACAACTAGATCTGCCGGCAGACTTGCTGTCAATGTTTACAATACTACACACACATCTGTCATGTATCCCCCAGTTACTCCAGCTCATTAAATATTACATGGGAGATGACTCACGTGGTTCACTACCCTCATTTGAAATGCTGTCAATCCTTTTGGGATTTTATTCAGGAAAAAGGCCTGGCCCATTATACAAGCAAGGGTGAACAGGCTGCCTGTGTGTCTGTTTGTCTGTGAGCATGTGTGTGTGTGTGTGTGTGTAGTTTATCGCAGCCTTTGAACCATAGATATATAAAACAAGAGCAAGAGGAAAGGATTAGGCTTGGTTAACAACCAGAGAGCACAAAAAGGAAAAGAAAAATGAAAATTACCAAGCTTTTCTTTGGAACTAACCATCTTATCAGAATGTAAATATACATATAAGGGAAACCTATAGCAACAAACAGTGCAAACTTGCCAATTTAACACTTATTTTCTGTCTCTCTTTTAGTTAAAATCATCAGTTTGCTGCTGTTTGTTACCGTGTACGTTAATCTTAATGCCGTTCTCACCCTGGCCATCCTTATTTTATTGAAGGATGTTATGAAAGAAGATTCTGAATGAGCAATATAATGGAAAACTCACTGTATTGTAGCTAGGCAGAGAATTTTAGAAAACAACAGCTGTTTATTATATTTAACCAAATCAAAAAAGAGAATCAATGTGTGTACCAGCAAAGTAATTTTCTGCATAATTCCAGAGTTTATTTTAGAGAGGGAGAGAGAGAAAAAAATCACTTCAATACAATTAATGTTAAGGTATATTCTAAACTTTATCAATATTATATCACATTACTTTCGGCGTTATACATGCAGGTATTTAAATATTTTGGCAAAATGAGGGTAGCCCCTTTGTTTTAGGTTTAAGTGACCAAGTCTGCTGAGATAATTACATCTAAAAACAGAGACACAAGTGGACCTTTATTGCCTGGTGTCTGTTTGCTTACAGTAATTATGCTGACTATTTACATTTATCTATCCACTTTTATCCTATCCAAACTATTTAATCGCTGTAAAAGTAAACAGATTCTTATCAGCTAAACCATTAATTGTCAAAACCAGGGAGGGGGCCTTTCTCTGGTGCCAGTGGTCCTGTGCAGAAAGAAAAGATACCATTCATTATTCAAAATTTTAGAGGAGGGGGCAGCACAGTAGTTTGGTGGCCCTCTTGACTTCAAGACTGACATGTTTTCCCTGGGCACGAGTACTGCACTGGTACTCAGCAACTCACATAACCAGCGGTTCAGACCAATTTCTGCCAATACCAGAAATAAGCGATCAGATTCCCCGATCTTAAGTTTATGCAAGATCGCGATGACCACGAAAGAACTGGATAAATACTGTAGCTCTGATAATAATCTGAAAGGTTATGTACTTTTACTCAGTAAAAGCCTGCAGCCAACCCTTTTATGTACTGAAGTGACCTAAACCAGGCTAGGTTACTAATGAGGGTTAATTTAAACAATCATTAAAAATCTGAGCCAAAGCACCATACCAGGAGCGCGAGGCACGCACTCTTCAGTCGTTCTCCCAGAACTGGCCGTTCTCTCTTGAAGTGAGAAACGAGGCTATCGTTGTAAGCAAATTTCGAGGAAACAGTCTGAAAATGATGTTTCTCTATTATAATTTAAATTCGAGAACGACTATAGATAGCTGTGTCATAATCGTGAACAGTGCTGTATGGTGGCGTTCAATTGCTTCATATTTTGTGCAAGATGGTGAGCTCTCTGGCAGT
The DNA here is from genome assembly GCA_018389105.1 of Nautilus pompilius. NCBI lineage: Eukaryota > Metazoa > Mollusca > Cephalopoda > Nautilida > Nautilidae > Nautilus > Nautilus pompilius. The sequence goes on along the minus strand of JACATO010000961.1, from coordinate 287,069 downwards.
TGTATGGGTTCTGAAAGAGCTTAAAGGAACCGCGGGATGGCAACTTAAAAATATTTTACACAGAAATATCTAATTAATTATCTCTTGCATGCACTTGATAATCTGTAATTAATCATTTTAGCACAAAACCAAATTATAATTAGTAGAGATAAAAGTCAGAACTGCATGTTTACAATGTTCCTTCAAAAAACTTACAAAGTTGAGAAATACACTAAATTTAAGTTTCAAGCTATAACAAGGTAGAAGACCAGTTCTATTAACAAAGAAGAAAACTAAAATGGTTGATACATACATAATGAGGCCAATATCATTAATTTTATAATTTAAACCAGAAAATGACAAGGATTATACATTAAGTCTTCACATATATATTATGCATCTTAAATCAGCATCTAAACTCGTGTACTTGATAATTTAAAAAGTCATACCCCAATCCGGGAACTTGCGCACCTACTACTACTATATGTACGCTAAACATACAAAAGGAATCAGGGTGAGCTCAGGTGCAATTCATGCTAAATGTTTAAGCTCAGACTTATATCATTTATCAAAAGAAGAGAGTCTACTGGAGCCCTGAATAATCAAGAAGAATCTGTCATGTACGAATAGTTAATTATTCTAAATTACTGCCACTGTTATTAAAAGTAACAATAATAAAACTATCTGCTTTTTTTTTTTCCAATGGAAAAACATGCCCAACTCTTTGGTTAAAGAACACTGCACCTACATTAAATTATGTCCCCATGTCAACCTTTTAAATTCAACTTATACTGCCCAGAGTTATAACTTCTATTTCTGTTTATTTACCAGCCACGACAAACAGATCAAATACCTCCCTACTGTTATGCAATAGTACTGAGCTAGACTGAATAAAGTGCACACCAATCTCTGTGTTTTAAACATGCCGTTAACCATGGAAACAGTCGCGTGTGATTGTTAAAAGTTTGCCAGTTTAATATTTATACAAGAAATGATCACTTCTTACGCAGACATGGCTATGATTAGGTTATAAATCCCTCCTGAACAAGAAAATCAACAGGGGCCTTTAATTAAGATGTTATGTTATTACTGAACAAGGGGTGAACGAAGACAGCTACTTTCCAAGTCTCAGACAAGTTCTTGACCGAAATTCAACTAAAACAAACTGGAAGTTTTAATCACATAATAGCAGAGGATCTCAAACAATGCCGACATTCTGTATTTACCAAAAAAAAAGTGGAATCTGAAGCCAAAGTAAACCCATTCAAACCCACCTAAGCAGCCTTTACTGGTGATAAAGGATCCCTGTGTGTAAAGAAATCCTACCTCTTTTAGCTATCTCCACAAGATGTTCCAATGAAACCTGACTGAAATGGTAATTCCACTGGGGTTCATTTTAACCTCCCTAGTATAACAGCTACAAATCTTGAGATTTGTCTTGTTATCATTATCTGCTTGAAATATTCACTTCAGTAGCTCCAAAGTTAGTGAAATGCCCAGACTTCAGATAAAAACAATTAAACATAATTTATGAGGGGAAAAATGAGTTTAAAAAAAGGGTTATGAGAAAGTAGTAATTTGAAATAAAAGAATCAATTGATAGAGAAATGTAATGACTTTGGGCTGAGATTTTAGTAACAGAATTCAACACATCAGCAGTGGCGTACACCAGGATCCATTTCTTTAACCCACTCTCTTTTTGATAGCACTAACATAAATAACATTAAAAAATTTTTTCTTTTGGGTAAAGAATTCATTTGATTAAATGCATTCTTTGACACTCAATCACAGCAATTTACACCACTTAAAAATGGAGTTATGTCATGCGATGCCATTGAAAATGTGTCAAATTCCCCATTATGCGATGACTTAGCAACAAAAAGGTAAAATGTTGATTGTTCTTTCTACTCATTTGCCCACCTTTCAGTAATTTGACAAAATGTGCCAGATAAGTGTTTTACGTCATTCTGTTATATTAAAAGTCAGTTTCTGATCTTTTGGCTATGTGTTTGTAGTCTATAAATAGTCATCCTGTTTGTCTAGTTACATACTCAAGGTTAACACCTGAGAAGGCTACCACACATCCGGTTGTGTGTGAGGATGCAGCATCAATATGGTGCCATTACTAGGGTTCTCTAACACCAAATAAGAAAGTGAGATCTCCCCCCCCCCAGTTATTATTTGAAAAATCAGCATCGTTCAAGTGTCTCTGACAATAAATAGGTTATCAGAATCTTCCTGACTTTTCTGAGATAAGCCTTACAAATTTTTCCAAATCAGATTTGTTCAATATTCAGCAATCAGCACCAGAAAACAATCATTCCATGTGCTCAAAACCACTGGTAGTCCAGAAAAACACTGAAGCCATTTTAGATGAGCAAGAGAAAAAAGAAAAACCAGCAGCCAAAATTCTTGTGGTTTAGTTGAATTCTGCACTCAAAAGTAGTTAATACAAAATCAAAAAAAAAAAAAAAACAAACTGTGCAGCAAATAGGGTAAAGTGTAATTAGCTTAAGACAATGTTTAAGACACTCAATGGGTATTGTAGAGTTTGTATAGCAATATGAGTTGGTGAATTGCTATGAATTTGTCAACATTAAACTGGAAAAACAACCCCCAATTAATTAGAATTCTATCACCTGCAGTAAAGTAGGTAAGGCCACATTTTTAAGAAAAAATATCGATGGAAACATTAAAAAAAATGAAGATGTTCTATCACCATATCAAATACATGCCATGTATCACAAAAGATAATGAAATCCAATCTAAGAAAGCAAGAATTTGTCTTCAAAATATTTCTCACATCAAACATTTTAAAAATTGTTTTTTAAAATTCTCATTACTTGTAAGGTTCAACGCATTACTTCAGTGGGGAGAGGCAGATGTTCTCGAAGACAAATGTATAGTTTTTCTCAATTTCCTTTTTTTGTGAAAAATGTTGTGCAATGTTTTATATTTCACCCAGACAATGATCAGTGAGGTTCTTTTATTTTCAAACCATACTATACTTTTTAATGCTTGATGTGAATCATGCCAAAGTAGCACTGCCACTTTATGCTGCCCCAATCCAAAGAGTATAAAAACCTTTGGATATCAGGTGAACTGATTAAACATAGATTATACACAACTAGAGAACATAAGTTCAAAATTGTAAAACGATGTTCTTGATTAGACATTATCAAATGGTATTTTAATCATCAAAATGTCAAGGCTTGGAATGCTTCGCCAAATCAAACACCATCTAAGAATAGACAAAAAGGGCTTTATGTAAGTTTTAAAACTTCCTGACATTTGACTTTCTATATATATATATATGATTAGTATAGAACTTAATTTACGTCATAACCAAAAGATCTGTTTATAATACATATATTAATTTCAAAGGTATGCAATAACTTAAAAATATTGATACTTTTCAAACATCGTATATGGATGATACCACAGCTCTTTGGCAATGACTAAAATCAAGTTTTTTAAATTATACTGGTGTATTACTATAGGAATTCTGAAGCTATCATTTTTTCTACCCTAATCTGAAGAAAACCCCTCAAAAACACAAGATGGTGGTATCTAAAGTAAAACAAAATATATAGCAGAATATTTAATAGCCAGATGGCCAAGTGCACAGTATATGAGCCAGCTGAGGCTGAGGACACTAAATTGATCCCTGTTAGGAATTCAGTTAATATGGCAAATTGCCCATGGCATAGTTTCTTGTCACTCTTCTGCATCAGTCCATTGATGCAGGACTTCAAGTTTCTCCATAGCCAAACAGATGGGTTCTAGTAAGGACTTTCTATTTTTGACCCCCGTGAGTGGCAATGCTTCTTAGTGATATCTATAACACTACAACCTCAAGGAATACCTGATAATTGTAGAAGAATAATATTCAATTGCTTATTTCTTAGATACATTCAATAATGTTAATAGCTCTAACACTAAAACAAAATCAGAAATATTAGTAATATTATTTTAAAGATATATGGTTTACTACTTTTAGATAGACAGATTAATAAGGAATAACTTCCTAACAATAAATGTTTAGCAAATCTTATAGAATTTTTTTATTTTTATTTTTCTCTGATTTTTGATGACAATCACCTAAGATTTTAAAGGTGCAATGTTAATTTGTGGTACAGTGGTCCCTCGTCTATCGCGGGGGTTAGGTTCCAGAACCCCCCGTGATAGGCAAAAATCCGCAAAGTGGCGACCTTATATTTATTTTATTATTTATATATTTTTTAAGGCTTATAAACCTTTCCCACACTCTTATAAACACTTCCTATGCTCTTAAACAATCCATCCTCACAATGGCTTATTGCGGGAAGTTACCACCCTCTTCGCAGTCTTGTTAAAAGACACTGCTGCCATCGTCCTTCCTTTATGTAGCGAACCGACGATTCATTGATCCTGTAATGGCGGCCTACAGCCGCGTAGCTTCTCCCTTCCTTTAGCATGTTGAGGATTTCCACCTTTTCTGTGATGGTAAGCATCTTCCTCTGGCGCTTGGGTTCGGTGCCAGAAGCCTTAGAAGGCGCAGAACGTTTGGGTGACATCGTAGGACACAGTGCTCTGGTTGGTCACCCCCCCCATCCATCAGCCAATAGTGTGCCGTGTACGATCTCACGTGGGCAAACTAGCTCAAGTGGAAGCGGCGGTAGCTGCGTTTTCCATACATGCGAGTCTTTGTCTACTCATCTGCTGTACACTACGTATTTTATTTCGATTTAATATTCTTTTAATGTTTTAATTAATATTTTTTATATTGTTTTCAATTTTTTAGGCTAGAAAATGCTTATTTAACCACAAAAATAATAAATATATAAAAATACATATATACCCGCAAAATCCCGCGATATAGCGAAAAATCCGCGATACAAAATTAATATACAATTTAAAAATCCGCGATATGGCGAGGGACGACTGTATATGTTCTACATAGGTACAAATGGCTAAAACTGTGACCTGTAGCTTAAGTTTTGATGCATCTTTTCTTTTTTTTAAAAAAACCAATGCTTTAATCCACTGTGCCACCAGGCATATATATCCGATAAAGTATTACTTCTGGGATAAGCAAGCCTTGAGGTACCCAGACTTTAATAACCTCAACAATGGGTGTAGGCTGTTCACAATCAAAGATGGAACACCCTGTATACTTAAAATGGTTATCACATGACTATACATGCATAATTCACTAATGCTGACTTTATCTATCTATCCAAGCCTAGCTGACCTCCTATTCTGATTTTGATGGATCTTTTTGTTTTACCCTTATCATAGACAGAAGATTAAATGGTACCAATGATGGACAGCAGATCTCACTTTTGGTATCGAAAGATCACTTTCGATTTGTTCATTACATAAATTCTAATTCAGTCAAATCATGATTATATTAGTATCATATTTTGCTTATACATGAGATTCTTTTTTTTTTTTTTAAGAATATCAAGTGTTTGAAATAATATTTATGAGGTGTGCCTTGATAGCAAAAGTCCGTTCAGTAATTATTTTTAGTACATTGCTTTCTCAGAGGTATCTGCACCTGACAAGACTTGTTTGCTGGTGTTAACCTGGCTGGCCAACCACATTCACCTGGTAATTGAGGTTTGTTATGCTGGCAATTATTTCAAGTAATTTGATATGAATAAATAGAAATTTTAATTAAGGAGATAATGGTCTTTATACAGTAAATATAGACTGTGTTTCTGAAAGCCCCCCTTTTCTGATAAATGGGGTACTATGAACGCAAACTTATGGGTGTAGTTTTTTTTAATATTTCAACAGATCTATCCCAATACTATAAACATCCCAAGCAACTCGAGCACAATTTCTTTTCTGTTAAAACACACATTACCTCAATAAAATCCTGGTTTCAACATCGCTTCTCACCTGTTCACAAATATTTTATTGTAGAGAAAAAAAAAAGCTTTCTTTTACTACGGCACATTTTCTTGAAATGTAATTGGCAGCACAATCAGCTATCAACTTCAACTTCAATCAGCCATCAAGAATAAAATCCCATCAACACAAATCCATATTATTTGATTAATGCCAGAAGAATATGGACAAGAGTTTTGTTACAATTTCTTTTTCTTCCTGACAGCAGGTGTCTCTCCACACAGAGATAGCAGACATCCAAGCAAATCAATATGACAGTGGCCATGTGTGCCACTGACAGCTGACTTGAGCCCCAGGATAGACTAAAGATGCAGGGCAGAAACTTTGACCTTTTCCCTCTCTCTTTCTACTGGGTCATGCTTTACTGTATAGACTCAAAAAAAAATTTATTCGTTATAAAAAATGTCTATCAAAACGTCTGCTATGAAAGAAGCCATATGTAAAGTATTTTGGCATTTCATATACTTTCTTCATTGCAAGATTATGAATAACTTTACTAAAATCAACACTTCCAATACTCAAGAGGGCAAGGCCACTTAATCTGTCCTGAGTCAACATGCTGTGCAAGAAGTTGCATTGATTACCTGAATCAAATGTCATCACTCATATAGTTTTACAATAGATTTGCATACATATTTTAACATATACTTTCTGTCTTGCTTTTCCTTTGAGCAAAAGAAGTCAATTGTAAGTGAAAATTCTAGTCTTTTTGCCTAATCATGTGACTTAAAAATGTTTAAGCAAAAAAGCTATGTACATTTCAACTACATTAAACCAATAATTACCCAATTTTTATCCTTTTTTGGCACAAGAATGATTTTTGTAAAATTTGCTTGAAAAAATCCCGTTTTTTTAATAGGCTCATTGAATGATACCAGACTTACCATCGTTAGTAAACAGCTAAGTTAAGCATAAGAGTGACACTCTCTACAAAAGGAAGATAAAAAATGTCACATACTCACAGAAAATGCCTGTTAACAAACAAAGGTATTTAATATATTTTAAGGTTAAAGTAATTATTATAGATACAAGGAATTTCAGTTTTTCAACAATGTAAATAGAATTGGGCCAGATGCTCATTTATAGATGAAACTGTAGTTCCTTCTGAAATAGAATTAATTGTTCACATGAATACATAACCCCAGTTAATAAAGTTAATTAACTAAGTGAGAATGGTGGTGGCTCACGGTTTAAAATGACTGTTGGCAGTCTAGTTTTTGCAAAATACAAAAAGTGACAGAAAAATTCACAATTTTTATTTAGGTATTTATCAATTTATTTTATCTAGTCTATCATTTTGTATAAAGAATTGCAGACTCTACTGACACAAATTAACCATTAGGAGAAAAGTAAACTGGAATACAAAAAGAACAGTTTTATTATTTCCCAAATGTCTCAAATTGTAATTAACCACTTTCCAAGTGTTAAGCCACTAAAAATTATATTCATCACATTATTATTATGATTATTAATAGTAAAAAATGCTAATGCATAGCTGAACAGGAATCCAGCTGCAGTGAATTTTGGTCGTTTCTAAAAGGTTTATTTCCAGTACCAGGTTGTGTGTTAATACCAATTCTGCTAATTATTACAGAGAAACAAATATAACACAAAGATACTTTATCTTTTTTTTTGACAATTTTTCATAATTCTCAATTTTTCTCTTCTTATTCTTGCTCCTCCTCCCAGGAATGCAACATTCTTTTATCATGCACAAGGGAAAAGTAGAATTAAAGCTCCATGAAATAGATAAGATCTAGGATGGAGATTTTTTTCTGAGGCCTTCTCTCATCATTGAGTTTGGATAAATAAATAATTCATATACTTCAAAGAGTAGTTTCAAATTTTCCATTTGATTTAAAGTTGTAATTTTGAATTTTTGATATTTAAAAAGCATGTACAAGTAAATTGTAATATTTATTCCACCCCATCTAATCCTCAGGACTTCAATGAACATGTCTCCACCTTGTACTTTTTCATTCTGTCTTACTTTGAAAAAGACTCTTGAATGTAAGCTTTGATATATTTATAGTATATAGAAGGATTCATGAGCACTTTATGTATCCAGATAAATTAAGATTTTAAAGTTCCAATGTGGATAATTTAGCACATCAAAATATAATTTTGATGGCAAGAAAAAAAAGGAGTAAAATTTAAGAACAAATAGAATAGCATAAACAGCATTTGGACTGTCAGGTCTAGCAAGTGCAAGTGAAAATAAATGTTTGAAAGCATCACTGTTTTCTTTATCTCATAGCAAAAAAAAAAAAGGAAGCTCATAGATAATGGTATCATGCAATTGCAATGCACTTCTGATGTCACGTGAGTATAGTGTGGCAAAAATGTATGGATATTTTTTGATGAACACTTTATTGGAAGGTAGATGGGAGGACACAGATCAATAGAATACCTGCCACACTCTGTAGATCAGATTTTTTCCTGTGGGGGGGTGTTGAAGGACAAGGTGTACACAAGACCAGCTACCTACCATCCACAAACTGCAACAGAGAATTGGTGATGCTTCAACAGCTTTTCCCGTGAAAACATCACTGTAATGTCTGTGTGGATGGCAATGGCAGACATTCGGAATATCTATTAGAGTGTGTTATGCTTGAGATGTCTGATGTATAAAGCAAAAATTTCATCTGGAAATGTCTTGTTCACTAGACTGTTTTAAAAAGTATATACATCTTTCTTAGACACTGTATATATCTATATATATATATATGTGCTATTTGCAACATTTTATCACCTGCATATAACACCCTATCAGAGAGAGGCAGCTGAACATTAATGCTGTGATTTCAAAATTTAACTGATTTTAACTACTTTGGGTACAATGGAAAGAAAGTGAAAGCCAAACTGAGATATGCAATTTTAGTGCTACAAACTCTAGGCAAAATATATTGATTTTTATTCAGTCATATTTTTTCAGCCAAGCACCATAATCATGTTTGTAAAAGAAAAAAATGAAGAAGAAGAAATATTCAGCTTTAAAGAATAAAAAATTGTTAAGATCTAAATAAAAATCCCTGGCAAAGCTGTCAAAAGTGTTTGAGAGTTTGACTCAGATTTTAAGAAAAACTACCAGAAGCTAACTTTATTTTATATGGTTTCCTTTATAAAAGAATAACCAGAAAAATTATTAAAAAATAAAACAATGTGAAAAGGGATCTTAGCAATCTTCATACAAGCTGTAATAATGACAATAAAGCTAAAAAGGAAATTACCTCATAGGAATTATATTACAATGAAATCCATTTTCTTTCTTGTTACTAATAGTGAAGACCCTTGGAAGCCTCTGGTGGTGGCAGTCAACTGATCTCTAATACAATAGCATGATACCCCACCCCATGTAAAAACTGTATCTTCTCCCCAGCTGCTGGTTGTCTAAGTTGAGGCTGGAATGGCTTTTGGCGTCATGTTGGTTAATGGACTATGCTACTGCAACCAAGGCTGTTATTCTGATTCCCAATGGCAACAAACAGCAGGTAGGTTATCTTCTACTAACAGAAAACAAAAAATTCAGGATCCGTTGCTTATGGGTTGAATCCTCTGAGGAGCTTTGCCTTAAGGATATTAAAACATTCTCATCTAAACATGACCTGCTTTGACTCTGGCACTTCCCTGTAAGGGTTAGTTCTTCCAGTCCAGTGTAATGGCAGAGCTGGAACTTGGCACTAAACAATTACTTCCTGACAAGACAAATGATGAGAGAATGTCTCTCCTGCTGGTGTAAAGACACATTTTAATCTCTTTTTTTAAAAATGCCTAGAGTTTTTCAACCTTTGGTTCAGTTAAAAACCATAAGGTATTTTCAAAGTCTAAAAGATTTTGGTAAAACAAAACTACTTTGCAAATAAAATTTTTCCACACTACTAAGAATTCTTATAAAGAAAGTTTGGTTCACCTAAAAATCTATTTGCCAGTACAGATTTTTCTAAAATGAAACAATCTTTCTTGCTATTCCCTACATTGAAACAATTTCTTCTTAAATTTCAGTCATAAAGACTAACTGATATAGAGGTTACTGTTATTCTTTAAATTAAACACTGTAAAGGATTAGTTTTTTGTGGGAAGAACTAGCCAAGTACAGATTACTGCCTATATCATTCTACTGTACTGTTACACCTCTCCCAATAATTTTGCTAAACATGTGTTCAATGATAATGTTCATTTAAAATTAGCTCCAGGACCTGATGTTTGTTGACTAATAACAGAAATATAGCTTTGTTAATTAGCCAAGTATCCAGAAATTGCTCTCTACTGTAGTTCATGATTGCATGTGAAGCCTACCCGCTGAGCTTGATGACGGTGCACCAGTACATACTGAGTCTGTGCAGGCGACATTTAACTGCCCCTATCAAAAGTTGGACTGCATACCAGTCTTTATTCTGCAAGAGTCACTTCCTTCATCTATTAGTAACCGTTTCACATTCTTCCTTTGTTTTACTACTATTCGCTTCCCCGTGTTATTATATTTTCCATAGTATGCATGGATCACTTACACTTTCTCATTCCTTTCATAAATTGAGAATATATCACTTTATTAAATCTTTCAGTTGTACATAATTTTCAAGATAATTGTTTGTACCAGTTTTAGTAGGACCTTCATATTACCTCGGTCACGGTTTCCACTATTAGCGTCATTGATGGTTATCAGAAAAGATAGTTATTTTATTGGTCAACACTAACAACCTGGTGACCACATTATTGGAGTCCTGTAAATGATCAAATATGGGTTAAAATCAACCACAGACATATTAAAGTACTGCCTTAGTGTTAAACATCTCATGATATATTCTAGAACAAAATTTATCTATATTTTGCAGCAATCAAGCTTTTAGTTTGATAATTGTTTTTCTTTGTTACACTCTAAGGAATGCAGGAATGTTGATATTATGTAATGGCCAATCTTTAAAGTTGCCTAATGAGAAAACCATGTTTTCAAGAGTACCAACATTTTATTTCTGAGCAAAAAATGTAATGTAGACTTACTTCTGGCCTTGCTTGATTAATCTATTATATGTTGTGTCGTGCATATAATTTTATATATAGTCTTTGAACAAAAATGTCTGTAAAATACATTTAGACATGGTAACATCAGATGATATATGTTTATGTTCTTGTCTTATATCAGTTATTTGTATGATTCACAATTATCACAAATGCTATATTTGTTTATTATCTGAGAATAGGTCAAAACTAATTTTGTGTTTATATTTTTCAATATTCCAATAAAGCCTTTTCAGAATTTATTCTTTTTTTATACACATATTTGATACCTTCCAAATAATTTACCTTTTGAAACAGTCTCATGATTACCATGCCACCTACTTAGTTGATCTTTTTGGTATATTTGTGCAATGGTTTGGTAATCACATGCTCATTAAGCTAAGTATTTCTAAACTATGCTGTTGTTAAGATAGCTAGTTATATTGTAGTCTTTATTTTAAACAAATTTTATTCATGCAGACACTGGGTAATTCGTGCGAAACATCTCAACAGAGGAACACATAACCACCAAATACTTTGATATAGAACTTGTTTAAAAATAAATTCTAGCTAATTATATCAATAAAGGTTTTAGCATAATTTCTATTACATTAGAAAAACAAGATAAAAATCCCTAGTAAAGCAGATTCACTTTCCCTAACTGAACCATTAGTTTCAGATAAGAAAACTTCGCATGAGAATTCTGCATTGACACGAAGAAAATACATCCCATCTTGTATGTGTGCTCAAAGTACCACACCTGGCTTGCTTTCACTATCTAAATTATGGAGTTAAATCAAAATAAAATAAAATAAAACAAGAAAAATGTAACATAAACATTATTTTATGGTTTCTTTGTTTGGATTCAGTTTAAGACAGTTTTGTTTGTCTCATTGCTGTTTTTGAACATGTCTGATTTATGGCATAAAATCAATATTACTTGTGGCACCTAAAAGATACTAACTTATCATTAAATTTTAAAGATATGGATACAAACATTAAATAAGCTAGAGCTTTAAACCCATAATAAGATTTTATATTATATAGACAAGTATATTTAGAGATGAGTACAAAATTGGCATAAAAAGGCCACCTGAATTTTATGGTAATAATATTGGAGGAAAAGCTGGCAATAAATTAATGTGGTTTATAAAATTTTTACATCAGTATTAAAAAGTGTAATACAGTTCAAAGGGAAAAATCAGCACTGCAGTTAATTATAAGCAATGAGACGCAGTTGGTTTTTTAATGTGTTCTGCTTTAAAATTGTTTGTGACAGTAGCTGAAAAAGATATTTTTCCAAAATGAAATAATAAACAATATAAAATCAACAATGACACAGCATAGGTTAAATTCAGTTAAAAATGATATATTGAGGGGGCTTAATACAGATAAAATTTTGGAAATTACCAAAGGTAAAAAAAAGATGATTTAATAATTTAAATATATTAAAATATTTTTTTGTAATTTTTAGTTAAATAAATTTGTACCTTAATGTAAAAATGTAAATATCTAAATTTTGTTGTAGGTATATTTCTCCTGAAATAGATTAAAATTTTTGACCATCAGGCATGACACAATTGGTGTGGACTGTGGAGAGAGTTCCCTTAATTTTCTGCGCACAGGGGTATCATCAAGCATAAAGGAACCTTTGCGGGTAAAGGGCATCATCCATTCTTGAAAAGTAAGGGAAACAAATGTTTTCGCATGGGATCTACAAAATTTTATGGCAAAGAAACAAGATATGTAGACATAAGAAAAGTTGTTCCTCCTGTAAAAAAAAAAAAAAAAAATGGGAAGACTGAAACATTTCCCCTAGTAAGTTAATTGAGAAAAATGTATTTAACTAAGAGTTCAGCCATTAAGATTTTTGCTGTGAGGTAGAAAGGTACAATAATAAAAAACCAAAATCTTTCCCACTGCTAGAGAGAAACATCTGAGAAGCTGAAAAGGTCTCTCTCTCAACAGAGGGATTTCATAGGAAAGGATCAATTAGATGTGTTCATGATTCTGAAAATGCTAATGAGTAGTTCTGACCACTAAACATCTATGCATTAAACTATCACTTGTTATAATCTATGTTATGTCAAAGTATTATAAGGTGATGTTTACTAACAACAGTATAACTAAACAAGCTCTAAGCTTCTTATATTTTTTAATTTCAGGTAAAAATGTTAGAGTTAATCTTCTGTTTGTCTTTTCTTAACTCTGCCAATGAAGTTTCTAACATAAGTGCCAATTTTTCTGGGTATGGAGTTCTTAAAGACACGTGGTGTACCAAATATTTTTTACTTTGATGAAAGATAAAGCTGTTTGTCTTATTTGTCAAGAACACGTACCTGTATTCATGGAAGGCAATATCGCTAGGCACTTCAATATTAAACATCAAGGATATTTCAGTTAACTTAGTGAAAAGGGAAGAATGGCTAAAGCACAAGAAGAACTATATCCAATACTAAAATACCAGCAAAATAGGTTTGCAGCAAAGAACTCCATTAATGAATCAGAAACAAGAGCTATCTACTAGGTAGCCTATAGATCAGCTGGAGGCAACAAGCCTTTTTTCTGAAGGTAAGTTCATTAAAGACTATCTGGTGATTGTTCAGATCATATGTCTTGAGAAGAAAAATTATTTGAATCTGAGAGAATGAGCAAACATGCAAGAAGTCTTTGAGTTCTTTAAAGCTTTAGAGAACACAGACACAAAGGATACTGCTCAATTATTAATATTCATTCATGGCACACATGAAGACTTTGTAATCAGTGAAAACCTCACTTCAATGTAATCAATAAAAGACAACATGAGGCATTTATTTCAAAGAATTTTGTGTGGGAAATCTGAACTAACTCTGCTCTATATCAACTGATAGTGTGCCTAATTTAGCAGGTAAACATAACAGAATCTTATCCAAAACATTGTCCAAATTACAATCTTTAAATCCCCAGCTTTGTCTATGCATTATACAAGAACAAGTTTTGTGTAAGCAAGTCTTAAGCATAAAATGTGTGCTAGGTGGTGGTGTTCAGTATTGTGAATTGCTTATGTGATTTTTGCATTTTTTGCAGATTTACTGTTTTACATTAATAAACTCAATGTGGAATTACAAGACAAAGATCAGTTGATTAATGAAATGTACTGAAATTGCAAATGTTTCTTTTTAGAAACAAGACTTCAAAAAGTAACTTCTCTCATTTCCCAAAACTCCAATCTTGGAAAATGAAACCAAAATAAGTAAAAGTTGCTGAATACTTCAATGTTCTCAAGAAACTTCACAACAAATTTGAAAGGTTTTCCATCTTTAAAATGATTGAAAATAATATCTGTGTTTCTGATGCCATTTTCTGTAAAAAGCAAAGGTGCTGATCCTGATTTTCACTTAACAGACCTTCAGTGTAATGCTGTTCTAAAAGAGCAGCTCAACAAGTGGCCATTAACAGAATTCTACAAACAAATCAATATCCAAAAGTCACTTCCCTGTGATGATGATTGCCTAGTTGACTTATGTGAACAAGTTTCCTCAGTTATGAAGCACAATAAAAGTTCAAAAAGGACAAGAATTAGGATAGGAAGTTCTGAAATAAAGCCTATTTATTACAATTTCCTGATGAAGAAAAAAAACACAAGTTCATTTATCTAATTAAATGTTCTGAAGTGCTTATGACAGGTAGTTTTTACATATTTTCATTGTACTAATCATTTATAAAGTCCACTAATACATTTTGAACAAGTCTTTTTCTTATTTCGTGCCGACTTCATTATGTTGCCAGAAAGATAAAAAAAAAAAGAAAAAGTCATGCTTAAGCTGTTCCTTCTCACTCCTCTGGTCTGGAGGAAAGCTTTGTGATCCCTCAAATGGGTCCGCCAGCCAAAACGTTTCTTTATCCCCGATCCAGAGTTACTGTGGCTTGCCTAATTTGCATCAGCAGAGTGCAATCGAAAGGTAGACTTTACAAGACACCAAGTGTCAGGATTTGCACTTTAACAGAATAAGAAGAAAAAAAGTTATCTTACAAATGGTGTGCATTAAAAAGTGGTGAATTCTTTAATAGAGAAGGCAAGAAGATTACCATCAAAAGCTTTAAAAGTCAGCACTACAACAACCCTTAGTGCTGTTAAGTATCAATTAAGGCTGTTGGAGGGAATTCTTGGATAGGTAACAAACAAAGCCTATTACTAAAATCTCAAAATCAAAGCAAAAGACTGGTATTTTGCTTTAAACTATCTATTTACAAATGATATATGCTTGGTGGCATTGAGGTGAACCTTTTAAAGAATATATGCTTGGTCCCAAATATGAACCACGGTGGAAAAAAGATAGTTGTATGAGGTTTTGTCTACCAATGAGGGCTAAATTATGTTGGCAAAGAATTAACAGCACAATAGCCCAGTATATTCAAAGTTGTGTATTCATGAACCAAAAACACTTAGGACTTCTATAATACGAATAAGTACTGGCCACTGCAATCCCCAGATTTGTCCCTATTAAACATCTCTGAGATGATAAAAATAAAGTACATCTCAAATGTGAAATGGTTCTGAAAACCCCTTTAGTTTAAGTGGAGTTAATACATGAAAACACTTTTATAAAAAAGAGAAACACAGAAAAAAAGTCCCATATCTGTAAAGCAATTAGTAAAGTAAAAAGTGAACCATGTATTTGTCACAATCCTCCCACTCACAGTAGACATTTTCTTCGCCTTTTGCCATTGCTGATAAATTTGAAAGACAAACTGTCTTAAAGCAGCTTACCAATGGAACTTTCTTGGCCACTGTGGCACCTGCTAGACGTGCACCCATTACCGTGCCTCTTAGAATGCTATGATGTCTCTGCCCCTTTCCATATTTGTTAGGACACTGTAAATGTGCTTGTCCAAGTCTAAAAGGGTAAATAAGTCCTAATTGGCCAGCCAGTGGATATATATAATTGACATCATAAATCAAATAGTCTCTCATCTCTATAAATTTACACTGAAACTTTTTTTAAGCATAAAACAAAGCAATAGTCAGTCAGAGACATGTTTGTTCAATTGAACTAAAAGAATTTATCTGTATCATATCACAAAACTATCCTAAGACAGTTTAATAACAAATTTTCCTATCTGAATCAGCAAATAATAATACATGGCATTTTTATTTTTTCCTTACAATGCACAAAGGTCTAAGTAGGCCTTTATTCCTAACCAGCATAAATTACATACAAATTCTGCAGTTTTTAACATTTTGTCTCCTTGCCCTAATAAACAATTTATGTACCAAAATTTTCATGGTAATAATACTGTAATCTTACCTTATTCTGGTTACTTTGTAATAATACAGTTATCAATGGCAAGGCTTATTGAGGCCAATGTTAAAACATACATGGCTTAACAATAATTAATGTTCTTTTTTCAACCCAAATAATTCATCCATCCATACCAGCTACAAGCCTTTTGAAATGAAAACAGAACACAATATATACCAGTGGCTATTTACAAAAGCATCAAGATAGAAAAAGAAAACCTTGAATACAATCGGGAATACCTGAAAACCATTTTCAAAAAGTTGTCTCTGATGAGTAATTGTGCAATATATCATACATCATTACTTCCATACAACATACTGAAAAATGTATGAAACTGACCCACAGTTTTAAATACAAAAAGACTAAGAGCATCAAAACAAGTTATATGAAAGATGGTATATTTACCAATCAACTAAAAAGGTGACTGACTGGGAGATTAAGCCGATCAAGAATGTAACTTAACCCCTGAAGGTTATGGCAATCTGGTCTGAATAAACCAGCTGACATTTAAATTGCTTTTCTTATACTTTCTACTTTTAACATAAAAAAAAAATTCTTTTAATCTTAGTGTGTTCAAGTACTGATACAAAGTTAAGGTGCTTTTTGGTGGATTAGTACTTTTGAGGATTGTAACTCCAGCAAGAATGACATTACTTTTCCTTTTTAAAAAAACTAAATATTTCCATATGCACCTTATATTATTTTCAGACTTATAAATAATCACACAAGTCTCTTTATCTTAAATTAAATGTAGTTTTAAAAAATTAAATACTCACTACTAGTATGCATTAAGGCATATTTTTAGAATTAAATGTATGGAAACCAAATTAAATTAAAACAGGATTAAAAACAGGGTTCTGAAAAATTGCTTAAAGGGGCTACTACAGAAGCTCTCATGTACATAAGAAATTTTTTTAAAATTAAAAACTGATAATAAACGAGAGGATATACTGAACATCTCATCTGCAAAGAGCATGAAGTTTACCTAGTAGCAACACTGTATTCTTCATGTTGCTACAGTAATTAAATTTAGCATGATAAAATTTTAAGCAACAACTAATTGTCCAATGCATGTAGGGGTTAATTAATTAACTATTTTCATACTGATACTTCAGATCCATCCATCTTCTGTTTTTAGCTCTTTTTAAAGCAAGAGTAAAAATAGTAGTGATGTTAGATGCTAATGTCATACAACTATGACACAAAGTTGCTTGTAGTTTTCTTGACAAAACACTATAGCATCATCTGAAAAGTACTGAAAATAAAAATTTACAGTTGAAATTAACAATAAAGGTGAGCTATTATATGGCAAATTCTTAGTTATAGATTGAATTAAATTCCATTAAATTTACATGACAAACATGTTTAGAATTAACTAATAAAGGGATAATGACATCTTTGTGTTTGCTCACCGTTAAACGTATGAAATCAGTTTTTTTAGAACTGTATAAATAAGTTAACTGCAGTTTTTTAAAAATAAATAAATGATAGATTTGGATCTAGTTTAATGCATTAATAGCCATCTTAACCCCATTTTAAAGAAAAAAAAATGTTTTGTTAACTTGGAAACTCTTTAAATATATGTAGTTTTGTGGTTTGTCGATTTTTTATTATTTTACTGAACATTTTTCTTTACTAAGATTTGATTCCCTGGGGTTTAGGCAGTTCTTGGTCACAGCAAAGAAAAATTTTAATGAAGCATCCATGCAGAAACTACTTACAAAAGATGGACTGCCTGACTACACACAGGGAGGAAGCTAAATATCTTTACAATTCAGTTATGATTAAGACTGAATCTCTCTCTCTCTCTTTCTCTCACACAGCCCCACCAAAAGTAAATGAGCACCCTTGAAGTATACGTAATTTTTATTGTGGCATTTTTGTACACTTAAGAGTCATGCAAGATAGCAGAAAACATGAAATTAATATCTAGTAGTTTTCCCCACATCCATGATTAGGACGTGCTGAGACATGGTTGCATTAAGAGTTTGTATGATACCACGGTCAGATCTACCAGATTCATATCTGGGTCCTACATGTCCAGGGAAGATCCTGTAGACCTCTTTTCTCTCTTTCATAGGGTGGTGGATTTAGAGATGTTACCATTGGCACAATCTTCTCGCAAAAAATGATCTTAAACTGCAAAACCCCTCGTTAGAAAAATGGCATAAGGTTAATATTGAGAATGAATGTGTATGCAATAAAATTAAGGCATCATTTAATGAACACCAGGTCAGTTTTTCAGCATCCAACTCTCTCTACATACCATTACACTAAAATCACCATGTTGAACTATGGGCTGCCAGCAGACCTAAAATGTTTGAATGGACTTTCTCCACATCCATGTTCATCCATTCAATGTTAATTTATGGTTTGTCAGAGAACAGATGTGCAAAATGTCATAGGTCTCTACATCATTTTCTGGGACTATGAACTACACATTGAGACACATTTACAGTATTGTCAATGTCTGCAAGCCTTATGCATGGATTTCATCTTATCCGACAAATAAGAGCTCTTTTGCTTAGTTCTGCAGCCAATGATGGCTGTCCTAGCTGATAGTTAGTTACTCTTTCATTTGCCTGACAAAGATTAATGATGATGTCATGCACTGTCACGTGTGTCCAAGATCCCCCACTGTCTGATTGTCCAATCATGTGACCTTGTGTAAATGGTGATATCACAAACACCAACCATACAAGACATTTTAAACATTCTACCAGTTCTATTGTCTCACAGCATGTGCTATTTATAGCTAGAGCACACAGCCTTGTGGGTAACATGGAATGTTCTATTATTTTTGTGGGTGCTCATTTTATTCTGGCAGAGCTCTCTACATATGTACATACAAATGTGATGGTGTTAATCAAAACTGGTAGTTTGTCAGTATATTTTTAGTGAATCAACAACTTTGTTGGCAGAATTTTGCAACAAAAAGATTTTTTACAATTTTCGCATTTGAATTCAGTACATTTGTCTCTTAATAACCATTCTATGCAACCCTGTGAAGATTCTACTGATCTTGCAAAAAATGATATAAATCAGGTATGCTAAAGATGCTGACAAGTTGGAAAGGATGCAAGGGTTTACCAGAATGACTAAGAGAAAAGACATCTTTGCACTGATCACAAAGATTAGAAAAAGAACTTTTTTGAAACTTCTTAACTGAGGCATTTCAACATTTTAAAAGGTATGAAAAAGGCAGAAAACTCTGGATTCTTTGTTGTTGTTATTTTTTGAAGATTCACGACTGAAAACATTATAATATAAGCCTCGTATTATGCTCAAAATCTGCAACTTTTTCAATAATAGGGTGGAGAGGTGAATGTGTAAAATGGTCTGCCAAATAAAATTGTTCAGTTTACATCAATTAATTCAAAAAGGGGCATTTGGATATAGACAGGATTGAGAAGAGGAGAGGTTTCAGATAAGCTGAGAGGCTAGTTACCATAGCTATATATAAATTATTACTGAAATCATTTCAAAAAGGGCTTATATTCTTTACTGAAAATCTCATATTCTAGACAACACTTATTAATAATAATAATAACAACCTCAACCAATATTTGACAAATTGTGCCTTGAGATGGTGCCAAGAACTGATGAATGTAAATTATTATTAATAACAGGTTTATATATCTATAATATATATATGAGAGAGAGAGAGAGAACGGGTTTATATATATATATATGAGAGAATAACGGTTTATATATATATGAGAGAATAAAACGGGTTTATATATATGAGAGAATAACGGGTTTATATATATATATATATGAGAGAATAACGGATTTATATATATATATATATATATGAGAGAAAACGGATTTATTTATATATATATATATATTATGAGAGAATAACGGATTATTATATATATATATATATATGAGAGAATAACGGATTATATATATATATATATGAGAGAATAACGGGTTTATATATCTATATATGAGAGAATAACGGATTATATATATATATATATATGAGAGATTTATATATATATGAGAGGAATAACGGATTTATATATATATATATGAGAGAATAACGGATTTATATATATATATATGAGGAGAAAACGGGTTTATTATATATAGAGAATAACGGGTTTATATATATATATATATGAGAGAATAACGGGTTTATATATATATTATATGGAGAATAACGGGTTTGGTTTTTATATATATATATAGAGAGAATAACGGGTTTTATATCTATATATATGAGAGAATAACGGATTTATATCTATATGAGAGAATAACGGGTTTTATATATATATTCAGAGAATAACGGGTTTATATATATATCAGAGAATAACGGATTTATATATATATATGAGAGAATAACGGGTTTATATATATATATGAGAGAATAACGGGTTTATATATATATATATGAGAATAACGGGTTTTATATATCTATATATGAGAATAACGGGGTTTATATATATATATATGAGAATAACGGGTTTATATATATAAATATATATATGAGAATAACGGGTTTCTATATATATAAATATATATATGAGAATAACGGGTTTATATATATATAAATATATATATGAGAATAACGGGTTTATTATATCTCAATATATATATGAGAATAACGGGTTTATATATATATAAATATATATATGAGAATAACGGGTTTTATATATATATAAATATATATGAGAATAACGGGTTTTATATATATAAATATATATATGAGAGAATAACGGGTTTATATATATATATATATATCTATGAGAGAATAACGGGGTTTATATATTATAATATATATGCGAGAATAACGGGTTTTATATATCTATATTATATATAATATCTATATATATGAGAGAATAACGGGTTTATTATATATCTATATATATGAGAGAATAACGGGTTTATATATATATATATATATATATGAGAATAACGGGTTATTATATATATATATATATGAGAATAACGGTAAATATATATATGAGAATAACGGTTTATATATATAATATATATATGAGATAACGGGTTAATATATATAAATATATATATGAGAATAACGGGTTAATATATATATAAATATATAAGGTTTATATATATAAATATATGAGGTTAATATATATATAAATATATATATGAGAATAACGGGTTTATATATATATATATATATATATATATATATATATATATATATGAGAATAACGGGTTTATCTATATATATATATATATGAGAATAACGGGTTTTATATATATATATATATATGAGAATAACGGGTTTATATATATATATGAGAATAACGGGTTTATATATATATGAGAATAACGGGTTTATATATATGAATATATGAGAGAGAGATGGAAAGAGAGACTTTTGAATAATTTAATTACAAATATAATCTTTGCCACTGATCAAAAACAGGTGGTGGTAACAATTTGTTGTATCGGGCGGTAACAGCATGTCGTTATTCCCGCCACCATTAAACAAATTACCTAAGAAGAGGGGGGGAAAGCTGCTGGAGGGACGATGATTCACCGCCACCGGCCGGCCGACCTGGTCGCCCGCCATCAGACCACCGCCGACGCTTGTAAATGAATGAATGAAAGAGGGGGGGGAGGGGAAAGAAAGAAACCAAACCCTCACACATTTAATATCGTCTGATTAAGATTTTGCGCAGCAGCACGGACCGACCAGATAAAGAGAAAGAAACCCGTCAGATCAGCCGACTCACCTTTTCGAGTTGATGCTCCGCGTCGCCGCTGTTACCATGAACGCTCTCGGCGGGCGCGCCATCTTTGGTATGCGTACACCTGCCACCGACCGCTTGGCGCTTTTCCGGCGATGCGTACACCGCTAAGTAGGCCGTCAGGAGAGGCAAAAAAAAAACGGTAAAGAGACGGTTAAAACGTCGCTGTGAAACGACCGCACGAAACCTCTGAAGTTTCCAGAAGAAAATAAGTAATACATTTCGGCTTTTTCTTTGAAGCGGAGCAACTCAGAGGAACAATAAATGGCGGTTTAGTCGTAAAACGTATCCCTCCGCCCTTTCCTTTTTCTATTTTCGGGGCCGCCATATTGCCGGCTCGTGGTTATCCCCCTCTGCTGGATATTGGTAGATTGAAAACAAAAGCACATGTCAGCTTCGACCATCCTCTCTCTCCGGTAAGATTAGCTTACTTCTCATATTTGTCTCGCCTAGCCAGTAACAACGCCAACCATCCAGCGGGGGTTGGGCGCGGGAGGCGGGGGAATCTCTCCTTTAATTCTCGTTTCTTACTTCACCCGGTTACGCTTACTGTTCCACCGGGTTCTCTGTATTTCCAAGAACATCTTCTGCTACTTGTAAAACGGACACAAGAACCCGAGCTGCCTTCCAGCTTAGCCGGATCGTCTACCTGCCCCCAGCTCAGACGCCTCCCTATCCCAGGCGGCGGCGATGTCTCCGACCGCCATCCCCACCACCGACTCAGACCCACCCGGTGATTATCCTCAGTTGCTAATCATGTGGAATTGGAAGACTAAGAGAGCAGTTCCAATTCCAGGAGATTTACTGTTACACTACTGAGATGCCTAGAATTCCGTTAATCTTGTTTTAACTTTTTTACATGTATATATATACACACACACACACCCCCTCTTGTGGTGTTTCAGGTGTTCCACGGGAGGTAATAATGATGGCAGAAAGCTATAAGGCAAACCCCAAAACTAGATCTACCCACCTCTTCTGGAAAACTGCTCCCACATATTCACTACCCTTGAAAAAAGGGGGAAAAAAAAAAAAAAAGCCATTCTTAAGATATCAGGTCAGGTTAAAAGCGTATACAATTTTTCTTTGTTGCTGCTGCTGCTGCTGCTGCTGCAAACTGTTCAAGGGGAGGCAACTGGATATGAAATGAAATTTGTGCATTTTCTGCAATTGATGGTGTCGAATGAATGCCAGTAATGTTTTCAAATAGTTTTATATAATGCATTTACGTGGAGATAAATTTACAGCTTTGTTAATCTCCAGGAAAAAGGAAAATTGTCCCATGCCCCCATCTTTAAAAAATTAATTTTTTTGTTGCCTTAATTTACATTGCAAACCAAAAAAAAAAAAAAAGGGGGGGATTAGAGGTTCTTAGTCTAATACAAGAATATCTGTTTGTATGTGTATTCATTTGTGATTACTAATTTACATCTGATGGAATTCCAGTATTGGAGGTAGAGGTGTGTGTATGCATGCACATACAGCACATTTAAAAAAGGGGGGGGGAGTGAGAAATTTTTGTCAAATTAAGAATTCCAGATGATGGATTCTGGCAACTGTATTCAGTATTTTGACTTTCCTCAGAATCAGTTTATTTACAACTGATTACAGTTTTGGTTATTTAAAGAAATGAAAATGGAAAAGTACTTGTAAAATGGGAATTTTTGCCTACAAGTTGAATGGCTTAAAATAATATATTTAGTATGGAAATTGTTCAATCATGAACAGAAGTACAATATGGATATTTTCAAAAATTAACCCAGCTTTTGCCAGATTACTATTTTTTTGCATTTATATTGAATTCTTGTCATTTGCATGTGTAATTTTGCTCATTTTAAAAGTATTTTTTCTACTTTTAAATACTTTTAAAGTATTTAAAAAAAAACAACAACCATGGATGCCATCTTTAAACAATTTAATTTTCTAGTATATTGTTTTGTATTAACAGATGCTATAACTGTTAAAGCTGATATTTTTAAGGGTGGAGCTGGACATTTGATCATGAAAAATATTCTTGATGTTTAAGTTGCAAGTTTAGTTTTTCTCTTAACAAATTTTGTTTTGTGATGCAGAAAAATTTATCCTGCTACAGATGTTGATTAATTGAAAGCCTTGCAGGGGCAGTTTACAAGAATGGTTTGGGGGTTGAAGAATCTTAGGTATTCAGAGAGATTATTGCAAATTCAGCTTCCTAGTCTAGCATACTGAAGACTACAAGGCTGGTGGTCAATGGACATGTTAGATTATAAAAGGTAATGAGCATACAGATAAGTAAGTCTAAGGTTTTTGTTGGCTCTCAGACCACAAGGGATCATGATCTAAAATTCTATAAA
The DNA here is from genome assembly GCA_018389105.1 of Nautilus pompilius. NCBI lineage: Eukaryota > Metazoa > Mollusca > Cephalopoda > Nautilida > Nautilidae > Nautilus > Nautilus pompilius. Next base: position 262,850 of record JACATO010000961.1, on the reverse strand, counting down.
CAAAATAGTAGATTATAAGTGGTCTTTCATTAACAGTACTGAAAACCTGGAATGATCTGCTTTTAAAAGTGGTAAAATCTGATTGGTTTTTTTCTTTAAAAATGCTTTGGATAGTTGGTGTGAAAGAACATAGGCTTTACTAAGTTGAATAACTTCTTTCCCCTTTGCAAATTACTGTAACTAAAGGTATCCACTAATGTTACAAAACTAACTCAAGCAATTAATACAGAAATGCAATGTTAAATGCATCATAGGTTTTTTTTTTGTTTTTTTTTTTTAGGGTATGGACCTAGGATCAAATCCTGGATCAAGCATGATGTCTGGGTTAAAGCTAGAATTCGACAGTTTTGAAGATGATGTTTCTAAAGAAAGTAACGATCTGACTGTGGATGCTGGGTTTGTATGAATGTGGTTCTTGTTGGTGCATGTGTCTTGGTGACATTTTCTATGTCTTAGGCTGCAACGTTTTGTTTCTATTGCACAGAATCAGGTTTTAATAATCCAGTACAGCACAACACGGATTTCACTGCCCAAATAAATTAGCTTGTTTTCTTACCATTCACCATAAGTTTCTCACAAATGAAGAATTCACGCTATTTCAGCATCTACCTTGACACATTGAAGCTCCGTCTTAGAGAACATTAACTATTTTTTTATGAAAAATAAAAGCTCAAAGCGGACAGGAAGTGTTCCAGTCCCTGAAACTATGCCTCTAAACTAATGCCTGAAGTAATCGGTTTATTGAGTGGCTGAGGGTCTGAGTTTGATCTCCAGTTCTCGCTCTTCTTTACCAGCCAGCAGTTGCTTCTTAGACTTTCCAGAATTAAATTGCTATGAGGTCATTACTGCTAACATCCACAACAATGTCCTATGTGGGATTTTCGTGACTTTTGTACATCTGTTCTTTAAGCATAAGACTAGTGCTATCTTCATGGCTAATACACAATTTGTGGTGATCCTTAAAGAGTCTTAAAATTTTATCACAAAGTAAATGGACAGATGCTATTTTATTTCTTATATCCAACACAATAAAACTCAGTGACATTTCAGTCATTGCTGTTATAGTGAGACTAGCTTTAACTGAATTTGCTTTGCTTGATTGTTTTTTTCATATTGTAGTGAACTGTATTCAACGTAACTGAATAAATCGTAGCTCACTCACTATGCTTATCTGCCCCAAAAAAACATTTTGGCAAATTTTTAAATATTATAAATATAACTATGCAATTTTTAGTCTTTTTAAAAATCTAATTTACTTAAAACTATTCAGGTTACTTTAATAGGTATTATTGTGTATTCTAAAGTAAATGAGATGGCCTTATCAAGACCTATATGTGACAGCCGACTACAAAACACCATGATTTTACGCATTTATTACCAACAAACTATTAATGATACAAACAAAACTGATGCCACTATACAAAGAAAGTCTAGAGTTATGTAATAATATGTTCAATACGACCACCATTCTGCTCATAACTTTTCCCAAAGTGTCTCATTTAATGCAGTATTTGGAATCCTGGATCTCTGTTTATAGATCAGTCTCACGTTCTGTCTGTTGACATCACCAGTCATCTGAGAGAATCAGCCTTTATCAACTCTAAAATCTCTCATCAGATCTTCAACAGTTTTCCTTATCCACTGTTAGTCCCTACATAACATGAATTTTGCATAGAAATACGATGTGTGTCCAAAAAGAAACCGAACTTTTAAAACAGTGTGCTCGCGACTGCAGTGCTGTGTATCAGTGGCCTTGACCTTCAGTCTAATAAAAGCTGCATCACGCCACGTCAGTCAGTCATCGATCTACACGCGCTAGAGTGAACGTATGTTTAGTTACTTGGCGATTTGTCGCAAGTTGAATAATGAAGGATCTTGGAAAACCACGTGTTTGTGTGAAATTCTGTTTCAAATTGGGAAAAACTTTTACGGAGACTTTACTAATGTTGCAACAGGCCTCTACGGGGAGGATTGTTTGAGCCGTACGCAATGTCACGAGTGGTACCAGCATTTCAAATCGGGAAGAACATCCACCGAAGACAATCCCAAATCTGGACGACCTTCCACGACAATGGATGATGAGTAATTCAGGGACCCCCAGGGAAAAGAAATGGTCATCAATACCATTTTCAAATTAATTAATAAAAACAGATGTTATATAATTTATTTAAATTTTGAAAAACTTCCAATTATTAGTTTTATTACTTGTCTTCTCTTGAGGAGAAATATCTTGGTAAAAAAAAAAGTTTGAAGGTCTTGTTAGAAGAAGAAGAAAATTTCTGAATGTTGTTAGACCTAAAATTTGGCTAATAATTTGTAAGTCTATTATAGGAGAACTTTCATTTTTTTGTTTTAAAATTAGTTAAGTAGAGAACTTTCTCACCTCAACCTACCCAAATTTGATCTTTTTAATTTGCAGTAGTTTTTTATTTTTTTTTGCTATTTAATGTTAAGTATTAAAGCTATCTGTAACAGTAGAACACTCTATCCAATATATATATATATATATGAGGAACAGTGTTTTAAAAAAAATATGGTGAAAATTAGCTATCTAAATACTTGTAAAGTGGTAATCTACAGAATGAAGAATAAATCTTAAGAAATTTGTTGCTAAATTAAATGTGTATGCCACCATATGACTAGGTGGTCAGAAACAACCCCCCTGGGTGTCTGTCTGGTCAACACACTCATAGATTCATGTTACTTATATTTTAAATGTGAAATGTCTGTGGTTAATATTCCAAATCCATTTTGTAAGAAATTAGTTTTCTTACTATATAAATTTCACTGTTTATGTTTGTGTGTGCGTGTGCATGTGTGTATGTGAGATCTGTGATCTGTTACAGATTAAGAGAGGACAGATAAAAAAAATGTGAATTGTTTGTGTAATCAGTACTTTTGAACAAGGTTTTCTGTTTGACCCCTTTGGATATGTTATGCATGATGCCAGGAGTTTCAGTTAAAAAAGTTTACCTTTAGTGTAATAGATGATCTAAGAAAATTAAAATTTCCCAGTTTATAGATGTTTTATTGGGAACTTTACTGAGACATTTGAATCATTGAAAGTTCCAGGGTGTTTAGAAGCTGATTTACTATTTTGTTTTTAGTACATAGCAAAGAGTCACTTTGTTAATTAAGCTTGGAGAAAGTTTCCATATTAAAACAGCATTCCTGTAGAGATAGACAGTGCCATTGACATTCTGATCGGTCTGCTAGTAAAGGTTGTGCATAAAGCATGCTGATTGATTACATCTTCAAGAATCATGTACATGAACATACAATCCCATAAATGACTAGGGTCATGCAGACACTGATTGTTCTCTGCTTGCAGGCGTGGAAATAGAGTTCTTGTTTATCATTAATCACTCTGTTTATATGTACTCCAAAGAGCCATTGAAAGCAAGTGTTTGATTAGCGTCAACAGATACAGTCACTCTCATGAACAGCTTGATTACCATTTTTCTCCAGATTGCCTGGTACAGATGGCAGCTTTATGTCGGGGAGTAACAGAGATCTTTCACAGGGTGAGTAGTAAAGAAGTTTCCCAAAAGATGACCATTTTCTATCATCTGAACTCTTTCTGAGGTAGTAATAAACAATTAGCTTTGTATGATATAATGTTTTTTTTAGTTACTTAACATTGAAAACCACTAATAGTAGAAGCCAATCATTATTGATAAGGGAGAGCAGAAAGATGAAAACATGAAGTATAAGTGTTTTACTATACTGGCATAGCATGAGACATAAGCTGAAAGACATGGACGATAAGCATAATTATTTATGTGTGACATATAGTAACCATCATACTTGTGAGATACTGGCATAGCATGAGACATAAGCTGAAAGACGTGGACAATAAGCATAATTATTTATGTGTGACATATAGTAACCATCATACTTGTGAGATACTGGCATAGCATGAGACATAAGCTGAAAGACGTGGACGATAAGCATAATTATTTATGTGTGACATATAGTAACCATCATACTTGTGAGATACTGGCATAGCATGAGACATAAGCTGAAAGACGTGGACGATAAGCATAATTATTTATGTGTGACATATAGTAACCATCATACTTGTGAGATACTGGCATAGCATGAGACATAAGCTGAAGGATGTGGACGATAAGCATTATTTATGTGTGACATATAGTAACCATCATACTTGTGAGAAAACACATACAGCAGTGTAATTTTTACTCCTAGGTTAATTTCAAATTTAATACTAAAATGTTTTTTTTTTTTTTTTTCTACTGAACCTTTAGTTAATATACTTTCAAAAGATGACAGTGTTACAGCTAATGCTGATGGACAGGACTCACATGAGGTAAGGAAAAGAAACACTTGTAGTATTAAATCTGGAATTTTATGAGAAAATTTTCAGTTTCCACTTATATTTCTGACCGATCTCTCTCTTGTGATCTTCTTTGGTTTATGTTCATTTTGCTTTTTAAAAGGTATTATTATTATTATTATTATTATTATTATTATTATTATTATTATTATTATCTAGCAATTCAGGATGAGAAACTTTTTTGTATCAAAGACTGATTTTTTTTGAAAGTTGTAATGTCTTACTTATTACTTTATTTATTTAGTTGTTTTTTTTTTTTAATTTTCACTTGCAAACTTAAATAATTTATTTGTGGTGTGCATTTGCACGTTAGATAAAGAATAAGATAACAAAAGGAATACTTACAAACTTTACTGACCAAGCAGTTCCCCCTAATCTCTCAGTCAGAAATAAAGAAACCTTGTGACATGCGATTGACAGGAGATTTCCATAATTGTGGCCCTGCACCAAAGTTTATTGGGATGGATGGCACTTTGTTATTTGCTAGGTGCTGGATGCTGTGGTGACAATTTAAAACCTCGTAGAGTATGTAATTTACAGGAGTTCTGCATAAGAGAATTTAATTTCCAAAGTACAAAAAGAGAACTGATTTGCTTTTCCTTTGGTCACTCGCTGCAAACAAACATTACAGCATCTGAGAAGCTGCTGCCAGAGAAGGGGAATTAATGTTTTGTTTGGGGGGGGGGATGTGATAACTTTGCAATACAAAAAGTTTCATAGTTCAGCATAATAAAGAGTCAATGACTTTAGAGGATTCTTTAGATGTTATGTATTTTGTGGGTAGGTGGAGAGAGAATAAGGGATGAGTTTTACTACAGTTGATAAGAGTACAAATAAATGTGCAAGTTTTAATTATAAAATATATTCATTTAAGCTGAAACCAGAATGTTTACATGCAGTAATGGAAATAATTATGGAAATACACAGGATGTGCACAAATAATGGGTAATTTTAACTAAGAGATGTATTTAATAAATGCATTGTATAGTGCATTGGTATTTCATGCGTAAGCTCTTTTCTTTTTCACAGAGCATGACACCTTGTTTTCATGCTTCCAAAGAAGTTATCAATGTACATCTATGGAATGTTGTTCCAAATATCCTGTAGCCCTTTCCATAATTCATCCTAGGTGTATGGTTGACGTTTGACTCTCACAGTAGCCATATAACCTTCTATAGCTTCAGTGATGTTTATATCAGGACTTAGTACAGTCAAGGCATCTTTGTGAGTGTTTCATCAGCCGCTTTGTGCTAGGCTTTCACATTGGCTACATTCTTAGGGGTCATTGTCGTGTTGGAAGATGAATCCTTGCTCATTGAGATGTGGGAATGGCATGTTGGATGAGAACCCGCCTGCACCTGTTGGCAGTCAGCATACCTTCAATTTTATGCAAACTTCTGACACCCTTGGCTGATATTCAGCTTCACATTTGTATTGATCCCCCCCATGCTTCATTGTAGCTATTGTATACTGACTGTTTTACCACTCCTCGGTCCACTTTCAAACAAACTGCTGCTGATTATTGTCAAATAGTTCAAACTTGGACTTTCACTGTTTCATTTTTGCTGCCCATTTCAGTCTTGGCATTTGGTTGCCTCTTAGCAGAGGTTTTTGGGCAGCCACATCCGTCAAGACCACTTCACACAAATGTGTATCTTACTGTTGTTGAAGAAATGTTAACGGTCATACTTGCTGATAGGTCATTTGCAAGATCTTTACTGGCTTGTCATCTATCTTGTAGAGAAAATTCTCTGAGATACTTAATCACTTCTGGGGAATTTGGGTTTTCTGCCTTGATTGCATCCATTGTCAACGGTACCTGATTTACATATTCTCCTCAGAGCATATAGCTCTTTCTGAAACATGAAGCCGGGCTGCAGTCTGCCTCATGGAATAACCTTCTCTAGCTCAGTCTTTGATTTCTACATGCTTATCATATGATATTGCCTCCAGGAGCCATAGTATTCATCACACACTACAGTGATATATCACTGCCTGTACTTTGATGATAGTCCTCCTGCAGGTGTGGCACTCTTTTTGATTGCTCGCACAAGAGCCAGCCACAGTCTCCTCTCTCAGCAGACGACTTTACCATGAAGCTTTTCATTTTTAATCATGAGATGTGATTCTGTTGTTTTATTTGCATTTTATACCCATTTTTTCCCCCTGCTTCCATAATTATTTACAATACTGTGTATAATACCTAGTTCTGCATGCAGTCATCTCCTCATTCACATGGTTTTTGGCGCAGCAGAAACTCTGTTGTGGGCCGGGTGTTCCGGCCTGTTGGGGCCAGCCAGGTGCATTTGAGTGTGAACATTTATGGGGAATAACGATAAATCAGAATTCCAGGAGTTAAGCAAGAGGGAAGGTGGTCCTTAATAAAAACAAGAGAAAGGGAATGCAGCTGTGGGGCAGGAGTATTAAAATCTTTTTGCTTGCTTATCCAGTTCATAAATAAATAGTTTGTGGAATTAATATTTTTTTAGCAGCAGAAGAAAAAACCAGGTTGGGTAAAAGGAAAGAAACGGAAAGCAACCTTAAAGGACAAAAATGCCCCAAAACAGCCCCTGACTGGCTATGTTCGATTTCTTAATGAACGTAGGGAGAAGTTGAGGCAAGAAAACCCTAATCTTTCCTTTTCTCAGATGACGCGGCAGCTTGGTGGAGAGTGGTCCAAGCTACCTCAACATGAAAAACAGGTAACTGTTATCTCCAGTTGTGTTTTTTTTGTTCTTTTTTTTAATGAATGTGAATGTACAAGTCTTGTATTCATGAATTATCATAATAGTTTCTGTTTGCACATTGTCACCTTTTTATCCTTTGGTTGTCGTACAACATGACCTGACACAAATATTTAAGTTAAAAACAGCAGTTCTGTCTTTTTTAATATCAGTCAGTATACCTTAAATGTGAATGATGGATTTGTGTGTGTATGTATGATAAACAGCAACAAGTTCAGAGTATAATCTAATCTAATCTTGGTTACAGAAAATATATATTGTACTTTTCAGTGAATAAGTTGATACTTTTCCCCTTGGAAGTCCAGGCTTTGACATACTTCAAATAGATTGTTTATGGATGGAGTCATTGGAATCACTTTAATGGAAAAATTATAAAATGATAAAGTGTGAAAGTGTTGTTTTCTGAAATAAACTATAATTGTTTATTTGAAACAGACTACTGAGATTATTGTCTGGAATGTTTGCTGATTTGGTGAGAAAGTCACTGTTAATGTGATCACTGAAGTATGTGTAATTATCCAATCGATAACATCCACATGCTCACTAATTACATTCTATCTATACTTTTCAATTCTAATTATATGTATAAATACTTGCATCATATCCTCTAACTCATCTCAAAATGTCTTTCATAAAAGTAACACACGTTGTACATGCAGCTTTCAAACTGGAAATTGTTAAGTTTGGTGATAATATGGCTGTACACAGAAAATACAGTGTCAGCGAAAGATGTTAGGGACTGGCATAAAGCAAAAGATATGTTATGGGCTATAAAGAAAACCAAGAAGGCAAATTGCAGCTGCAAAGCTGGGTGGACTAACATTGAGGATAAGCTAGAAGAATATGTGTTGACTGGCTCACTGTGTGTCATGGACACAGTACTGTACAGCTGAAATTAAAGATCAAACAAATCACAATGGATGACTGCTGCCTTTACATTTCTCTTTACCTTTCTTTTGCTGGCATACAGTATTCACCAAGGTGGTTTTCCAGAGGTGTGTACCATTTTATCCATTCAGAGCAGCTAAGCATGTTGACCTCTGTTTTGGCCTAATTGTGAACCCTAAATGTTGGACCACTTGAAACTGAACTGAATGAATTTGATTTGTGATATCAGAATTTAAATTGTGAGTTGAATTTCTGAATTTTGAGTGTGCTGTAATATCTCAAAGTCAAATAAGATAGATAAAGCTGAAACTTTTGGCTTTTTAAAGTAGGCATTTCGACATAGCATGACACAAGACTCTTGATGATTGCTGATGTCATGCAGTGACTAAAAATAAACACCAAGCTTTCGATTCCAGAACTACTGATAATGCATGCAGTTTGCTTCAAATATCTCTACATTCAACATTGCATTTATTTAGCAGATTGTCCCACAAAGTAATTCAATGATAAGCACAAAACAGCTCATTAATATTCACGAGCCTGGAAGTACTATAGATAGCAATTTGATGTGACAGTATTTTGAAGAATTTGACATATTCTGACTGGTTTAAAGTTTGTCTCTGTAGTTGATCTAGCCTTGTCTTGTATCCATATCAACTCATCTATGAATGAAGGAAAGAAAAATATGAAAATTAGTCATTTCCACTTCATTCCACATTGACTTATTCTCTGAAAATACAGAAATTGAAAATTAGTGTGTACATTATGAAACAGGTTTGAAGATTTAAAATTTGAAAAGCCAACATTTTGTTAATAAAGATTCCATGAAATATTTGTGCCTTAATGTGAGTTAGATTCACATGTTGTGAATATTTCACAGAATCTTCATTTGAAAAGGTGTTTTTCCATCTGGCTTTATTCAAGCTTTGTTTGTTTAACTTTCAATGCATATCAGAAGATAACACATTGAGCCCCACTACTGTGTCGTCATTGTTTTATTAATTTTACTGTATTGACCTTTTATTATTAACTTCCTCTCCCTGGTTAGTGTACTTCTAAGGTCTTTCATTCATTTTTTTTTTTTTTAAATCATGTAAATACTTTTTCATTTCTTTTTTTTTCCATAAGCATCAAAATTTGGTCTGGTTTGCACTGCTAACTGCAGATTTCTATTTGATTCAATCTACACCAGTAGTGCACACATTACTGTATATTGGAAACGCATCAGTGGTGTTCAGAGGCTTGGGGTATGATTTTTATTGTTAAAGTTGTTTATATCAGATTTGCATTAGCAGTGAAAGGAGATAGGGACACTGTAATTTACATTACTTGTGCCCAGACCCAACTTAATTTACATTCCAACTATCATCACAGCATTATAAATTATATTAAAAATCACCGATTGCTTGCTCTTTGTCTTTTTTCCCTGTTAGAGATATCTAGATGATGCTGAGAAAGATAAAGAAAGGTACCTGAAAGAAATGGAAGCATATCAAAAAACTGATGCATACAAGTTATTCAAACTCCAAAAGGAAAAGAAATTAAAGAGTAGGTATGGGCGGCAGTAAAATATGGAATGTCTTATTTCTGAAATTCATGTAGTTATGTTATACTCTTACACCAATCAAACATGTTTTGTAGAAAGAGAAAACTAACCTGAATCATACACAGTTCTTTAAAACATTTATAGGAAGCATAAATAATGTAATCTGAAAACCAAACAAAAAAAGTGTTTTGTTGAAAATTAATAACCATGTGTCCTTACAGTTACTGGATTTCATAGAATTTGCAACGCCTCATTGCTGCATTCCTTTAAAATGCACAGTCCACCTGTGCTGATGTAGACAATAAAAAAGAAAATAATCAAAAGATAATTGTAAGAAGAGTATCATGAAATTGCTACAAAAGAAAACTGCCAGACATTTTGATGTCATTAATTGGTTCTGGTAGTAGAGAAATTTGGGGCTAGAAGAACTGAGCTCCAATTCTGTCTCTTCAGCCAACAAAATGAGAGCTAATTTTTAAAATTCTTTATTTGCCAGGTTTTTTGTTAATTTGGACTACAGAAATAATTCAAAGCAAATGAGATAAAATAAATCTCTGCTCTTTGGTACATTATGATCTATCAAACAAACTCTAGACTTTTTTTTAAATTTCTTTTTTATTTAGGTGACTTAAGAGAGGAATATGACGGTCAGTCTGGGTTGAATGGATCGGGAATGGAAGTGAGTATACATTACCAAATTGCATGGTCAGTCAGCCCTGACCACTTGTTGACAAATTTGAGTTATCAACAGCTGGAGCTAGATTCATCAGAATGGGAAAAGTGTGGTTTTTGTTTAAAAACCAACTGATTAATTGACATTTTAGCTGGTATCCTTTTGATCACATTTGAATTCTTTGGAATTTTTATCATTTTTGGACACAATACAAACTATGCATCCAGACAAATGTAAACATTTAACTGCTTTGGTTTTAACTTGAAGTATTTAATTTTTTTTTTATTTTGTTGTTTTTAAGAGCTACATTATAACAACTAGCAACATGTAGTCATAACTTCTGTGGTATCTATCACACTTTCATTTCATATTGCTCATAGGTAGAATTATTATTTCTAGCACTTTACTTGAGTAGAATTTCTGGTTGGATGATAACTTTAGTTAAGTTTTTTTTTTTTTTTTTTAGGTTGACAAGGATGAAGAGGAAATTGGAACATTTGACATTCCTGTATTTACAGAAGAATTTCTTGATCACAATAAGAGTAAGCTTGGTTTAACTTTTCATAAATTGTTAAGACAGCAGAGTTGTCTCCCTTTTATTATCTTATTACTTTTATCCAGTTTCAATTCTAGAAGACGGGTTGTATCAATTTTTTTTAAAAACTAAGTTAATATCTATCACTATAAATTACATTTAAATCTGTTTTATGTTCGTGCTCTTTTTCCTTGATCATCACCAACAATTGTAGGTCTGCCCAATGTGGTCGTGTATCACCATGATTACCACTAAGTGTTGCTTTTTTTGTGTGTGTCCTGGTACTTCAATCTTCAGTAGAAAATAGAAAGTCCCTACTATATGCTCTATTTGTTTTAGTTAATTTCAGTTCTGAGTCCTGGTACTTCAATCTTCAGTAGAAAATAGAAAGTCCCTACTATATGCTCTATTTGTTTTAGTTAAGTTCAGTTCTGAGTCCTGGTACTTCAATCTTCAGTAGAAAATAGAAAGTCCCTACTATATGCTCTATTTGTTTTAGTTAAGTTCAGTTCTGAGTCCTGGTACTTCAATCTTCAGTAGAAAATAGAAAGTCCCTACTATATGCTCTATTTGTTTTAGTTAAGTTCAGTTCTGAGTCCTGGTACTTCAATCTTCAGTAGAAAATAGAAAGTCCCTACTATATGCTCTATTTGTTTTAGTTAAGTTCAGTTCTGAGTCCTGGTACTTCAATCTTCAGTAGAAAATAGAAAGTCCCTACTATATGCTCTATTTGTTTTAGTTAAGTTCAGTTCATAAAAGGAGATGGAAATAAGTTCTAATTTACACTTATTTTGAATAGTGTAGTGTAGTTAAGATGGTGCTATCTTGTCTTTAAAATATTCTAATGCTTAACTCTCATCCATCTATAACATTTGCAAGTTTCAAAGATTTAATTTTGCGGTTCAAATTAAGGTAACTATTGAGCAGAGTAGCAGAATTGGAATCTTCTGTTTCTGCAGATAGATTTTGTTTGCTTTCAGCACGTGAAGCAGAACTACGACAACTCCGCAAGCAAACGACAGAGCTGGAAGAGCAGAATGCCATACTGAGTAAGCACATTGAAAACATGAAGCATGCTATAGAAAAACTTGAGGTTGAAGCTGTTCAGCAGCGAGGCTACAACATGGCTCTACAGTGCCACCTGAATGCTCTTCGCACTGTGTTAACAACAAACTTCTCTTCAGTTGTGCTGCCAGGTGAGTATTGCTGATAAGTTCAGCAATCTGTATTCATCAGACTTGATCTAGCTACTCATCTTCTGACTACTTTGTATTACTGGACCCTTACTTTGGTCAATCCTCTTTTTATGTTGAAGTTATTTTTCTGAATTGTCCACTTTTGACAGTTGTGCTTGTGCTGGTATCATGTTTAGTTTAATGGAATTGATTTTTGAAGTCAACAATGGTCTTATCATGACCAATGTTCCTAATTTTTGAGAATGAATATACATTAAAATCCCATTTTTACAGAGTGCCTTGGGACTGAACTCATTCTTTAAAAAAGGAGTTTCCTTAAAACAGATATTGAGTAGCTTACTCTTAGAATTACTACATCATTGCGAAAATCTTTGGTGTTAGAATAATGTATTTAGGTAAATTTAATGTATGATATGATTGTTTAATTACAATAATAGGTACGGTTAGGTTAGGTTGTGAAACTTTACTTTTATAAATGCTGCAGCACACACAGCAATTATAAAATTACTGTACCTTTACTGACTGGCATCCTTGCACCAGAGTCCACTATATCCAGCAGTTCTTCCTTATCACTTGCTAGTGAGGATGTAGGTCTGGGTGTGGAATGTGGTGTTAGCATCTGGGGTGTAGATGCTGTGTTGCAACTGATAAGACCATTGTTCAGAAGCTCTCAGGATCAGTTCTTGCAGAGCTGCTTGCTTTAAATTAATCACGTTTAACTTCATGAATTTTGGTTTCTAACTGGTATGTTGTTTTCCTGATGGTAATATTCGGGTTGTGATCCACAAAACTAAATTAGAGTTTTCACAGGATCTAGCACATCACTAAGTGATTTCTTGGGCAGTTCATCACTTTCACTCTCTTCATCTGAGTTTTCTGTCACCTGCGAGTTAAGAATGGATCCACCTATTACATCATTCATCATTTACATGAGTGACAGGGGCATCATCATCAACACTAATCCATTCTTTGAGAGCTTTATCAGAGAGACTCATCATCAGTGAAGAGTTTGCACCAACTCTTTGATGGCCTTTATTGATTTTTTTTTCAAAATGCCAAAACCTTCCAACTCTGTGGGGTCAGGATTATTCTCAAACAGCTGCTGGCCATAGTTTCTTCCAACACTTCTGTATGGCTCCTGGGGAAACTCGGCCCCACAGCAGCAGCAAAATGCAAGAAGCTTCAGTGTTGCCAGTCTCACCTTCACTATTAATTATTTTTTTCATAAAGTTATGCCTATATAGGTTCTTTACTGTATTGATCCTTTGGTTGAATCAAGATGGTAACATTTGAGGGGAGAAACACAGCAAATATATTTCCATTGACTAGTATTTCTGCACCTGGATGTGCTTTACACCTTTGCAAACAAATCTCATGGAAATGGATTTTTTTATTTGGCAAGCCACATCATGGTCAAATCAGCCTTGGCAAATTTCTTGAGTCATCCCTGCGCTTTTACTGTGTTTATGCATCACTGGTAAATGCTTAACATTTTTAAATGCACAAGGATTTAGCACATTTACCAATGACTAGAGGTTAAAGCTTAAACCTTGCAGCATTTCCACACAACAACACTGTGATGTGATCTTTGGCTACCTTAAATTCTGCTGCCTATTTTTCATCTGTGGCTAATATAGTTTGAGCAGGTACTGCCAGAAGAGGCCAGTCTTTCCTGCATTAAATATTTCTTCAGCAGTCATCTTGTGATCCTGAACACATTTTTTAAATGTTTCATCAGAATGTTTAGCACCTTATTCATCAGCTGAACACTTTTCTCTGTTAACTGCAAGTTTCTGAATACTGTGTCTATCCTTGAATTTATTTAGCTACCCAACAGAGGATTCACAAGGCTCCTTGTTTCCCATTGTTCAGAAAGCTGTTTAGCCTTTCTCATTATCAAAGGTCCAGAAAGTGGCTTGGCTTCGCTACGTTGTTGTCTGAATAACTTGAACATTACATTGTCCAATTCTGGATTCATCACTTGTCATACACATTTTAATTTCACACCTGCTTTATTGGTCTCAGTTTGACTGTAGAACTTCATTACCTGCTCCTCCTTTGCTTTGAAGTAGTACAGAGTGGTAGTTCCAATGCCAAATTCTCTGATGAGTTCTGTTTGCTGATTCACCTGCATCCAAACACCTTAATATTTCCACTTTATTCACCAAGTGAAAACTTGCTTCTTTTTTGTAGCAAGCAATGATGATGAGAAAGCAGAATCCAGAATTAGTGTTTTTTTTTTGATGCCATGGGGTGTTGGTACGGTGTGTTGTGTTCAAGTGACTTCACGTGACTGAAGAGCTGAGTCGGCACAGAAATCATGGCGCCAAATTTGAAATTTTACCAGCCACTTTCATTTCATTAAACTGGGACTCCGTAAGAACGGGATTTTACTATAATACCAGATATTTTTCTCCAACTGTTTCATTTGTTTGCTGCAAAATGCAAGTAATTAAATCATGGGCAGTGGAGATTTTGCCAACTGACTTTGTTTGGTGTGAAAACTAGATCGTCTTGTGTTGCACACCAGTGTTTACATTAAAGACAACACTGATGAGGGAGTGTAGCACCTTGCGGTTACCCACTAGAGAATGTTGCCTGCTTTGTGCCACAAGTGGTCCGGCACTTCTGACTTTAGCAGAGAAATCCTTACCAGAACTCTTCGTCATTAGATGTAAGAGGAAAGAAGAGCAAAGAGAAAGAAGAAATCCTGTCAGGGAGGTGTGCCAAAGTGAGCTGACTTAGACCTGGAGTCAGCTTTGGCAGTCCAGTAGGCTAACCACTGGACTACCAGTCGCTCATGAAAACTACATGAGAAATGCTCTTTAAGAGAGATCTGTGGTGTTTACAATGTGCTAAGCCTGAGTTGTTTTTACTCATTAATGCTGCGGGACTTTCTTCATTGAATGTTTCTAGTGCTTCTTGATGTGAGCAAATTTTATACAAACATGACCATTGTCAGTCATGGAACATGTTCAGATAGTGAATTTTATACTTTCAGGTACAAATGAAGTACCATCTTTGGAAACCATAGATACCTATATGGCCAAATTACATTCCATCATTCTGGATGCTCCACAGGAGAATGAGAGTCTCATAGCTACTGTGAGGGAGATTGTAGGACGATTAAATGTCGAAGGGTAAGGAGTAAAGGCCTATATTGGCATTGATACTTTTACATTGGTATTTTGTTTTTTATTCAGGCAGAATGTTTATACAAGAGTTGTAGTCCTGGTTTATGGTGCTGCTGTTTCACATAGAACCTCCAACCACTTTCTCACCTTTCTTTCATGTCAGATGTGATGAATGGATAAAACCAGTCCATCCTGTGTCCTATTGTTATATTCAGCTCTTTTGGTTTCACCCAATTTTTTGTATTGCCTACTGGTATGCATCTTCTATGGAAGTTGCTGCATCTACCAATCTTAACCGAGTTGGTGCTGGTTCATTTGAAATGGTTTTCTTTGTGTTTGTTGGCTATTTTTTGCAAATGACCACAGTTAAGGAAACAAATGCAAGAAAAGAGAGTTATTTTTTGTTAATCTCAATATTTCAAGCTCATAGTTTTGAAGATTTTGAGTGCACAATGATCCAAATGCTCCCATTAACCTGTTATGTACACTGTAACCTTATATTAGAAATGCACTTGAAATTTATTAGGTACAGATATGTGTTTGTTTAAATTTCAATTTACTTTACATTGATAATTTATTATTTTAGCTTCTCAAGCATGTAAATCAACACATTCCACACTAAATTTTTTCAGCAGTACAGGTAACTTTTAAATACTTCCTTTAGTAACAGATAAGCAGAAGAATCTCTGCTCTTTCATCACAGAGTTGAAGTTATTATTCAATATTCAGCCTCTTGAAGATAATATGAATATCATTTTAGTTAGAAAATAGGTTTCAGCATCTTTGTTCTTGTTTTTTTTCTTTTTTAGAGACAAGTTATGATACCAGACCAGAGAGCATCTACAATGATACCATGAAGGACAAGATATTTCAGGTTTCTCCTGTCTTTTCACAGGAAGGCAAAAGACCATTTCTCTCTTTTTTTTTCCCTTTCCTGTGAAATCTCTCAGTGTTCTCAGTAAGCTGAGGAACTATTCTCAATTTTATGTTTGTAATGTGTTGCAACATTATTGTCTGCCTTTGGTCTCCTGCAGCCTCACCTAAGGCATTTTAATTCAAGAAACAAAAGGATTACAATTGTTTATGACACCAAGCGAGCTTGTGGTCTCTCTCTCTTTTTTTTTTTTTTTTAAATTTAATTTTTAGTTTTACTTTATCATATCTGTCATATTTCTTGCAGGATGTAAAACTACATAAGAGGCTATAGAATATAGCCATGGTTAGAACTAAGCTGGATTTTTTATTTTTTCTCAAGTTGTGAAATTATATTGTAGCAAAGTAAATGTTATATAAAAATGGTGGTTTAGAGCAAGAGAGATACTGATTTTTTTTAAGCATTAAGCTTCCACTTTCCATAAAGTGCTCAGTTTTGAACAATTTTATTTCTGTGTTAATAAAGCTTGAATCATAATGAGCAATTAAAAACAAATTATGGAATGTTTCTCTTCTGTTTTATAAATATTTATGTTTTAGAATTAATGCAAAAACTGTTATCCTACTGTCAAGTAGAATAAGATTTCTGTGTCTGCATCTGTTGTAAGTATGGATAGAGCTGACCCTAGGGGAAATGGCACTCTGTGTGAACTTTGTACTGCGTGCATGTCCTGTCTCATTTCAAGTCTTTTATTGTCATTCTGACAAAATTTTCATAAACAGCTATATATACAATTAATTAGCAATATTTTTATTGAACTTACTTTATAAAAACAAACATTACATAAACATCTAAAAGGGGACTCTTCGTGTTTAAGCTGCTGCAAATTCCAATATTGCATGTGAGAAGCCGATGTTGTATGCCACAGCATTTTTTATCAAAAGGACGGCCAGCAAAGAAAGCTTATCATCTTCAATAGTCAGACACAGATGAGCATTATGGATTTCTACTTCAAGAAACTGCCTGCCACTTGCCACTGAGATGTGCAAAGCTAGCAACATCCTGAGTGATATCCCAGTGTTCAGGAAGTTATCACAGTTCATTGTTTGAAATGAATTTGAAAACTTGTTTAGGAGCATTGCAATTTTTTGGTATCAGACTCAAGAGGTATCCTGACTCCTTGCTGAGGCTGAAGCCACTAATGTCTCAGCTCTCCCAGTCTTCCAGTGCATGATAAAGATATGTAAAGTGCTTTATTAACATCTTGTAAGGTACTCAAGCCAGGTCATAATGGAACCAAAGACTCATGTTTATTCATTTACTAAAACTGTTCTTCCATGGACACAATTGCCACTTCTAAAAGCTTATAGAAGTCAGCTTTCCACTCCTGTTTACAAGCTTGCTATTGGCATTTCTTGCAATGAAATTGTGAAGATACCTTAAACTTTGGGTCAACACCAAGTTTTTATTGAAATTTCTTTGGCTTTTATCAAAGTTTCTTCACACTCATCGTCCCTGTAGCTTACAAGGAAATCAAAATGTTTTAATGAGATTTGTGCCTGCAACCATGCCCTTGCCATGACTTTGCTTGATCTTGCTCATTACACTGACTTGACAAAAGGATATCACCACACCACAATGGAGATGAGGAAACAGGTCTAAGTGATTTCTGACAGATGCTAGTATCTGATTCAGCCAATGCAATAAGAGCACCATGAACTTCAGCTGTTTGGTATCAGACAGCTGTAGGACTTTCATCTCTGCATTCTCAGCATATTTTGCATACGGGTTTCATACTGAAATCCTAGGTGTGCTTTGTGAGAAGCTTCCAGTGATAAAGAGACAGAAAAGAAGGAGTAAGTTCTTTGAAGAATGCTAAACAGGGATATAAAGTCCACAAATGACGATGCAGCATCACTGACAATGAGAGAGAGCAAATTGCGGGCACATGGAACCAAAAAAAAAAATGCTCTTGGGTTTCTATTGACAACTCTTGCTGGCACATCATTGTTTTCATTCATGTTTGTACCGCTATCGCATCCTTGGCCCTGGTGTATTGAATATCAATTCCCCACTCCTCAAGTGTTGACAGGGTGGCATCGCCGTCTACTGTTATAAAGCTCAGTGCTCCTGATGTTAACTTTGATGTCTGTTGTGTCAATAAATCTAACTGTAAAAGACTGCTTTGAACTAATTACTCGAATAAGTCACAATGACGTCAATAATTATAACTTAAAAAGGAGAATCCCAGTTGATTGATAGTATTTTTATTAATGTGACGGGCACAATTTTTCCTTTAGTGATAAACTCCAGACTTCAGACCACTTTCACTTTATATCCCATTTATAAGACGACCCCCCCTGACTTTTGAAAAAATGAATTTGTAATAAAAAATTTTAGTCTTATAACTAAGTATCAATAATAGTACTTAGCTTTGTAAAAATGCCTTCCAGAACTTTTTTTCACCATTAATGCAATAATATCACTTAGTATTCTTTCTGCAATAATAGTCTGTAACACCCTGCCAGCATGTGTTCCTTCGTCACATTGCTGTACTCTCCATCTCCAAGAGCTACGCCAAACTTGGGAAGTCTCTGCTATTTTTTTGAGAAGAGCTTGTTGGATGGACCTCAGATAGCTAGATTATGCTCTGAGAAGACCACAGTTATCCTTATGAGCTGCTCTTTTGACATTATTCCACCAGTTCTCATACTTGATCATGTGCTGATGCTCTAAGTCTTCGAAGTAGTCATATTTCTAATTGTTCTAAGTGTAAAGCCAAAATTTAGACTTGAGTCCACAGAAAATGTTGGTTGGTTTTTTTTTCAGCGCACACTAACCATCTTGCCTTTCAGGTGCACCACTATAAGGAGCTTGCCACTGATGGTTGGATATTGCTCGGTGCATATTTAAATATAAACTTTACCTTGGGTAAATTGTTGCACTTGAAGCTGTTTTGAATTTTAAAAAATCCTCTTGTTAACCAGTCATCCCTGGATCAGTTTTGTGCAATAAGAAAATCCTGATAAAGAAATAAGAATTCACACCTGGTGTCTGTAATTAGTTTTAATTTGAAGTACAAATACACCAACATCAGCAGATTATTACATATCTAAATGGTATTTTCATTTCAACATTGATGCCCTGGGCAATAAGCCACCCCTAGAACCAGCCTTGAGTACAAAATGACTCCTAACAGTATTTTTTGTTATAATAAGGCTTGATTTGGTTTTTGAGCCAAGACTATTACTCTAGCTATTTAAGTGAAATTCTGAAAATGTAATACATTCGTTTTTTTTTATTATTATTATTATTATTATTATTATTATTATTATTATAATAAAATTGGTTTAAAAAGTGCATCTTTTTTCTTTAGTTACTCTTACTAATGTTCCAGATTGAGACTTTGTTTTAAATACACATCACAACATTGCTAAATAGTATATTTTAAAGTTTGTCCATGATATACCAAAGAGAAAACACTGTTGTTGTTGTTGTTGTTGTTGTTATCACCTTTCATATTGTATATCATTGCAGTTTGGTTATCTTGGAGACAGGGCTGTGTGCAGTATAACTGGTGGTCAGCTGCCAATTGTGAAGAAGCAGTTTTCTTTAGTCATTACTTACTTATAATCAATCAGTCTCCCAGTCATCTCTTTCTTCCATGTGCCCCCTTTATTATGTGGGCTGTACCCGTGGCTGCTCTCCTAAAATCAGACTGTACTTCTGATCAGGCGAGTTTGTGCTGAGAACGGCCAGCTTCATCAATCGCACGTGTAAGTTCTTGTCCTGGAGCCATTGTACCTGCTGGCTCGGCTAGAAATGTTCGTTCTGTTGCAGAGTGTGCAGGAACAATACAATCGTTTATGCCAGTCTTTACACCTAATTACTTTACAATTTAGTAAATTTACATTCTCACTGCTAGGAAGTCTACCAATTAAAATGAACGGTCATCAATTGAAAAAGAGGATATTTTCATTTTCAGAAAGTCCATTTGTTTTCTATATATTTTTCTAGCAGTCACAAGCTAATATACAAATAAACAATATGTATATGGTATTTCCTTGGTGAGTCTAGTAAACTTACAGATAATAATTTCCTACTTTTCTGAAAAAATATTTTATTTTAATGAATTTGGATATTTAATACACTGCAAGGAGTGGATAGGCTTTTTAAATGAAAATCAGCTGTAGTTTCTCTAGATATTTCACTTTGATTTCCCACTGCCAATAAAGAGAGCACAGTTTCCATCATCCACTATGACTGAGGACCTGAGTTCAATCCCTGTTGGGGACTGACTTGGTTTGGTAAACATCACACAACATTTTCTCTCTCTTTTTGTACCAGTCCATCAATTTGGGTTTCCTCCACAGTTAAACACAAGTGTTCCAGTAAGAACTTCCATTTTACACTGAAGATGGAAGTGCCAGATCCATGAGGCTGAGGAAAGACACTGCTTGTTGGCAACCTTACACATTTACAGGAGGATGTTTGAGGTCTGAACAAGGTTAAGAATTCAAACGAGGAAGTTTTCTTTCGGATATGACTGTGCTGTGCCCTAAGTAAAACTTGTATACATCCTGGTTTGTTGGATAAGGTGACCTGAGTGAGAATATGCTTACGTCTAGAAGAAATGCTCACCACTACTAGGAAGCTTACAGGTGAGCAAATCATGAAGGTAAGCTCGTTAAATTTTTTTTTTTTTCCAAAATTTTAAAATGAAGTCCAGAACTTTGTTCAGAAACACACAACACTTTTAAAAATTATTTCCACAATGATCTAAGTGTTGGAGTTTATTGAATAAGATTAGCTAAATGTTTCACCTTTCTTTTCCCAGAAGACAAAGACTTGAGTGCTCCTTACCTTACTAAACTGAAGAGTAATGAGAAAGGGGATGTTCATGAAGAACCTCATTAAAATCTTGTATAGGAAGTACAGAAACCAATGTAAACAAACGAGTGATGATGGTGGCTTTTCTAAGTAAGTCAAATAAGACAAAAAGCTGCCATTTTTATACTATAACCCAGAAATACCTGCATAAAAACTCAGCAGAGTAAACAGATCTCTTGATTTATTACACTGTACTGAAGAAAAAAAAATTGTGCTGAATTTGTATAGCACAAAGCTTTAAAGTGGTCCTGAGTTATGTGGGTCATGCATCTCTATAAGTGGCTGTTTATTGCTACAGATCACGGGAATTCCCTGCATATGGGTCATTCCACGTCAAGTGGACCAGTGGTCAACACCCGACCCCTCAGAAAAATTTGCAGAAAATATGTTGTAGTAGAAGCTTTTAGAATTCTAAATGTGAAATTCGAGCATCCTAAGTAAAAAAAAAATTGACCGAGATATGGCCATTTTTCTGCATAGTCCCTTTTCAGACTCAAAAACATCATTAATTTTCTTCCATTTATGCCTACATTTTTTTTACTATTTCCTGTCGGGCTACAGATACCTGACTTCGCAATCTGGAAGAACATTTTACGTAGATTACGACTATGCATTTGGATTTTCTGTATCTCTTAACCCTTTCCTCTAGAACTGACGTCATTCTCTCTCTCTCTCTCTCTCCATTTTGCTTATTTAAATTTCTTTTTATTTTCCACTTCAATTAGCCATTGGAACAACTTATTTGGTTCTTCTGTTTTTCTTTGTTGTATTACAGGTTTTAAACTTTCGTCTGTTGATTGTTTAGCAAGTTATCTACTTTCCTTGGTTTACTGTATCAGCCAGACAGACAGCGCTGTGTAAAAGGGTAAACCGTACAAAGAGGTAAACTGGTCACAGATGCTAAAATTATTTCCACATTGAGTAACTGGGCTAGTAAATAGTTTCCGCATGGATACACTAAGTTCCTCCTTCCTAATTACCAAAATTATACACAATGAATTTCCATAGTGTCATAATCTCAGGAAATGGTTGCGACAAAATTACCCCAGAAATGAAAAATAAAATGCCAGAATGTCTGATCAGGTCAGGGTTGCCGTCGTTAAGCTATTTTACGTTTTCGACTTGGTGCTCGCTCATTCTGGCTTATACTCCCTTTTTTCCTTCATTTCAAGATATGCATATTCGTTTTTTTAAATGTCTTCATTGATCTGTTTATTTACTTATTTTTACTACAACTATTAATATTATTGTTAATTGTTGGTATAACCATTTTAAGGGGAGCCAAATGGTGTTATCTGCAGCAATCACGAATCCGGAAACAAAATAAAAATAATGTATTGGAGTCTTAAATACAAGATAGCAGCACCCTCTCCTCTCCTCTCTCTCTGTAATAACGTCTTATTCCCCCCCATCTCTTGTAATGACGTCATCTCTCTCTGTAATAACGTCTTATCCCCTCCGTCTCTTGTAATGACGTCATCTCTCTCTCTGATTACGTCTTATTCCCCCCCCCCCCGTCTCTTGTAATGACGTCATCTCTCTCTCTGTAATAACCCCGGTCTCTTGTAATGACGTCATCTCTCTCTCTCTTAAAAATTGTATTAGGTGGTGTTCCGTTCGTTACAGGGACTACTGTTTCTGTGCCTGTCCGTGTCGAATACACTGCATATTTCGTCTGGTGCTGTTTTAAAGTTCTGTGCATGTGCGAGATGGGAGACAACCCTGCGCAATGGTCCAGGAAAAAACTCTCTTGCTCTGGCAACTCTTGAGGAGAAGAAATGCTTGCCAGTTGTCGAAGTTGGTGAAGTCACGGGAGGTAGCTTGGCCGTGTACCACTTCAATGGCCAGGTGAAAAACTCTTTCTATTATTGTTAGATAAAATAGAATAATTTTCAAAATTGTATTCAGTGTCTTTGTGTTATTTCGCTAGTCAATCTGCAGAGAGCCAAGTAAATCAAATTTGGTTATTATCATCCTAATCATCAGTGGCAGTAATTCATGCACCACAGCCTTTAATATTATTTAACTATGCCGTCGATAAGCACAAGCTGAATATTTAGAAACTCGCGAAATTGAGCTGGGCTGTGCTCTTATTAATAGTTATGTCCCTTTGTATATGCTAAAAGATTAAAAAGAAGTATCTCCGTTCCTCATTTAGATTCTTAAGACGAAATTTTTTTAAAGTGGTTTTAATTTTCTTATTTAAGTATCTAGAAGGATATTAGACAATCCTAGCTGCTTTGTCATCAGACAAGAATGAATAATATGTAAGTAACTGTACAAATACAATATTTTGAGGTAAATATTCCTGGCTTTGCTTTTGGTTTTTAATAACTTTATGGATTGGAATTGTTTTAGTATTCTTAAACTAACAAGACACGAGTAAATAAATACTGCAGATTTTGGTTATTTTAGCAAATTTTTAAATATTTAGGTTCTGTGGGGTTCATCTTTAACGTTGTATAAGAAAGCATGTGACAGAAAAGGTATGTATTTACATTTTATATCTAAAAATAATGCTCATGACAGGGTTAGGGTTAGGGGAACTTTATGAGTAGCTGTTATTGGTAATGACATTGGAGATGTTTACCCACTCTGTCTAACCAGGTTAAAACATTTTAGGGTTTACCCCACTTTATTTTTAGAAGGGTGTGGGTGGTTAATCCTCCAAACTTTACCAGCCTGGAACTGGGAACTACACTGGGATGCATCAGACAGCTGAACTGGGTCTCATTAATTCTCCACCATTTAGCTTTGAAAGAAAATCAAAGTGGCAGCAGGGAACCCTTTATTGATGGACTGGTACAGTGGAGGAAGAAGCAAGTGGTCATGTTTTGGGGGGTTTTCAGCCAAAGCAGGCCATGAGTTCAACTCTGTGCCGTGTCAGCCCTTTATTATACCAATAAAGAACCATTTAAGAGCCACTTTTTGCTCTATTCTTTCCTTTTTCTTACTGCTTGGTTTTAAAGAATTTTTTTTTTTCATTTTTTTAAATCTTTTGCATCATGGATTTCTAACCTCTCTTTTGTTGTCGTATAAATTTTGATTCTTTTTTTTTTTTAATTTCCAAGAGCTACCAACCAAATCAGATGGGGGTGTGTGTCCCAGAATTGTTTCTCGGAAAGAATGGGGTGCGCTGAAGCCCTCAGGCTTCATATCTCACTTGTTGGTCCCACTGAATTATGTGATCATACACCATTCTGGAGGCCCGTCATGCTCTTCTGAGCGTGAGTGCAAGAAGGTTGTCCGGGACATACAACACTACCACATGAAGAAACGGCGTTAGTACTGATTTTATAAACTAAAGAATTAATATTTTAAAATTCTTATAGAAATGAGAATCAAATCCATGGTTTGTAAGTGCTCTAAAGGTATGGGAAGTTCTGTGTGATGCATCGTACATAACCTTCTAAAAATGGCATCTTTATTTAGAATATTTCTTTTTTTTTTTTTCTAGTTAGATTTAAAACAGTTTCCATTTGTTAGGAGTTATAAATTTCCAATGAAATTCCTTCACTGTCATTTGATAAAAGGGCGTAACAATTGGGAATGACACCTTAATCTGGGCTATGGGAGAGAATTCTGGAAATAATCAAATTTTTCATTTCAAACCAACTTAGAAGAAAAATTTTAATATGCTTGATATTAAGCCAATGACGTGTGGGTTATTTCTGTGGTGACCATGGTAATTTTGTAAGCTCATTAAATTTTCAAGAATCTTCTGGCACAGTTTTATCCTTAGCTATTCATCAAAATCAAATTCCCCCTTTTTTAAAAGGAAGGGATTTATCACAGGAAATCTGTATATTTTGTTTTATATTTTAATATAAATTTTTATTTTGCATATTGCAAAATTTGACTATTCACCTAAATTATGAACTAATGATAAAATTTTACTTGTCAGACTGCATTCCAGATTCAAAAGAATTTTGTTGAAAAGCTGGAAAGTTATGGGTGGCAGAAAATGGTTAACTCCTTAAAATTCCATGTTCTGGAAAATATAGGCAGATGTAGTAATACAGAATCCATGCTTATGTTCACCGTAGCCATTTCTCCGTATCAACTGAGCATCTTCCACTAGTGAATCAAGCACCAAAGAAATATCACCAAGACTCCCTCACTTATTGGTGTCAGATGTTGATAATGTGCAGTTAAAAAGAAATTTTAAAAAGTTAACTTAATACGGTAGATAAATATACAGCGGGTGAAAATTCAGCATTAATGAAGAACTAAAATATCATCTCCACCTGGACATTTATTATCTCAGATATTTAATGCCATCTCTAGGTGGTCTTCGTATCCATCTTTAAATATGGTCGATATACGAGAAAACTGAGCTTCAGGAGTAGGTTCCTCCTGCTTTTAAACAAATAAATGAGATCAAAACATCTCATATCTATGATATATAATCATTTAATTTAAGGGTGCATATTTTAAATTTGTTTTTCTGATTAATAATAATATAAACAATTTTAAAAAAATATTATGATGTAGGGACCATGGTAATATAATGCGTGAAGAACAGTTTAAAGGGAGATAGTAGTGCAAAGTTATAACGGTTTTATTATTTTCAGATTTTTATGACATTGGTTATAACTTTCTTGTTGGAGAGGATGGAAATGTCTATGAAGGACGAGGATGGGATGAGGAGGGAGCTCAAGCTAAAGGATGGAACACTAAATCCATAGGTAACTTTAACTGTTTGTTCTCTCTTTGTGGGAATGTATCAGCTCCGATCAGAGTCTGGGAGGGGAGATTATTCACCATTTGCTTGAGGGTATTATTTTAATTTTGCATTTTTATTCATTATGATAATTAATTTTTCTTCCTTTTTTTTAAAAGGAATCTGTGTAATGGGAAACTACATGAATCGAGCTCCAAACGAAGCTGCTTTGAATACTCTTAAGCGTCTTCTACAGTGCGGCATGTCCTTGAACAAGATCAGTGGTGAGTACATCTTGCGGGGACACAGAGATGTCTGGAACACAGACTGTCCAGGAGACAGATTGTACGCCATCATACAGAAATGGCCGCATTACACGCACAGATAAATCTCCTCGAGGATACATAACTTCAGCCTTTTATAGTTGTGGCATTTTTTTTTTCTTTTTAGACATACAAAAAGTTGTTATGAAGACTAAAATAGGACTCTGAACCTTTCCTTACACATTAATGGTTTATGCAATTTTGATCCTGTACATGAGATAATTAGTATGCACGCAGCTGACACCACATCCTGTTATATTTACCTTAAATGCAAATAAAATCTTTACGTTTGGGGTCTTTTATTTTCTGTTTTGTTTGTGGGTATTTTTTCCCCCGAGTGATTATGACAGCTGGCACTACATCTTAGCATGTGATATTATGTGTAACATCAGTAAGGAAAATAGACACTCAGATAACTTGGTTTTACAAGAGATAGATAAATAGAAGCATAGGATTTTCCTCTACTTTCCACTGCAGTTTTAATTTGTTTGGAGTTTTCCCTTTTCTCTCTCTCTCGTCTCTCTCTTGTGTGTGTGTGTGTTAGGGTGGCCACTCGTGGAACTCGAGCAATCAGACATTACTCCACTCTCCCTCACATGCAGAAATGATTATGTTAAGGCCAGGCTGATATAGTTTAAAATAAGCATTACGTTTGCACCCTGAATTACCTTTTTTTGATTTAGTTAGTAATGATAACAGTAACTAAAAGAATGTCAAAAGTTGAAACCATTGTTTATTCACCATTGTGAGAACGATTGGTTTTTATACTTCTGTCCATTCCTGGCGTCCTTCAGAAGTTTCTTTGTCCCCAAGTACACATTTTTTTTTTAATTCTCCTGAGAAATGGGTGCACATCTGGAGCCCTGCTTTCGCGCAGTCCACTTCCATCCTGCTGCTCTTGTTCCTCCAATCAGCAGCCACCAATGAGAAAACTTATTCTGTATGAGAATCGCTGCACGGCACTGAGAATATATGAGAGCTGACTTTCTTGAAGTTTCCCCAGGCCTTTTTGAAAGGTTTCAGGTACCTCCTCACTGGTCTGGCAAACTCTCGCCTCAGGGGAGGGTATAGCACTTTCCACAATGCCAAATCCTTTGTACAGTGCATCCATGTCAATCTCTTTAAGATTGAACACCATCACAAAGTTCTTCAAAGGGCATGGCATCTGCAAGGGCTAATTTGGACACTTTGTTGTGAAAGCTGTCAGTCATATCTGTCACTCGAGCACTTGTCAGCTCAACTGAAAGAAATTGAAATGTCACCCTCACATTTTCCTGCCTCATCTGGTGTTAACTGCTTTAGCTGTAATTCACTGAAAACCCTAAAAACTTGTTCAAAATTCTCTCCATTTTCCTACCTGTGTCACCCAACTCGTACACCAAGAGGACACTGAATGACCTGGCCTCTAAAGCTCTGACAGCCTGTGAATAGTTTCAGAGCATGGCCAAGAAAGAGAAAGTAAAGCCCAACCACTTCACTGGAAATCTCATCCCGAAGCATTTCCATGGTATTTTGGGAGACTCTCCTTCACCTAAACTCTAAAAGTAGCTTAGCATTTCAGTAGTCAGTCACTAGCTGGCAGCAGAGATAGCCACCTGGTTACAACATGCTTAATAGATTGCAGTCCTCCTTGAAAACTTTCTCAACTGCTCTTTTCTGCTCATAAAAATGCTTAAGTGAGCGTATACCCTGAGAAAGATGTTTCTGCATCAACATCAAGATTTCCAACAGTGTACTTCATTGTATTGTGCAAAAATATAAGCCAAACAGTTGGCTGCAACAATGCATCTTTGAGCATCTCTCAGTTTTTGGTAAACATTCTTTCGCTTTCCATAATTAAGACTTATGTTGTCAGCAGAATATGCAGTAAAAACTTCTCTAGGCTGAGATTGCCAAAGTCACTGAGTTTGGATACTGTTTCTGTTGCAATTGATTCTAAGGTTTCCTGGCTCTCACCATAAAAATTCAAAAGTAAAATTGAAATATCTTAAAACTAAGGGGAAACACTTTTTTGCACTCTTGTTTGAAGCATCGTTTGCTTTAATATAATCCATGTGCTTCTGTATGAGATATAGTGCTAGAATGTTATCACTCGGTGCTTCTGCCTTTGTTTTCCCACATGTTGAGTCTGTCTTATGGAGGAATCATTGTTGATTCCTTTATAAACTCTTACACTGCAGTCAAAATTTCTACAACACTGGTGATGCTTCACGGCAGGGTAGACTTAACAAAGTTCAGCAGCATTCACTTCATCATCTGGAGGTGAGTCGGACAATTTATAAAAAAAAAGGAGCTCAGTGATGGTGAACCTTCACTTTGAATGTTCAGTTTGTGCTTTTCTTTCAAAACGTGCTGACTTAGATCTCACCTTCCTCAGTAGTTGACATCAATATCACATCGGCACAAGCTGCAGAATGCATGATTTTCTCCTTTTCCTGCTTTTTCATACTATGGGATCACTGACATTTTCTGAATTGATTGTCGTCTTTTGCTTGCACATTTTAAATGAGTCTGTGAATCTGAAGCTGCTGGAGAAGACGACAGACACACGGATGGACAGGTCTGATAGGATTTTTGTGAGCATTCGCAGCACCAGTATGACTGCAGTGCTGAGTAAATGGCACTTTAACCACTGTAGGCAGACAATAAAATGTTCACTTGTGGTTCTTAGTGGCTGGGTGTTTCAAAATAAAAATACTGGACATGAAGTCTCTGGTGTTGTATCAGGACTGGTCGCGGGTCAACCAGGTGAATGGCCACGATATTATGCACGTGTTCAGCTTTGTTTTGAAATAATTTCACAATTGATGTTTCCTTAAAAAAAAAAGATAATTTAGTTTTTGTAAAAATTAAAATGTTATTTATTATACTATTTAATTAAGGAAAATAAGCAAGCAGATAAAAAATAACTTTGTTTTCAAGATAGTTCCCTTCATTTGTTAATTCATCTAAGCAGATAACAGCCTGGTTTTTTGAGATTTATATTGGAACTATACAGTCTGACCAAAGTTTCTCTTGTTTTTTTTTAATATATTTTCTAAAAGTTCATATTATCTTGA
The DNA here is from genome assembly GCA_018389105.1 of Nautilus pompilius. Classification (NCBI taxonomy): domain Eukaryota; kingdom Metazoa; phylum Mollusca; class Cephalopoda; order Nautilida; family Nautilidae; genus Nautilus; species Nautilus pompilius. The sequence continues at coordinate 233,968 of JACATO010000961.1, read as the reverse complement.
TACTTAATGATGTTTTTGGGTTGAGAAAAGATGCAATCCTGTTTCTTCAAACAGAGCTGCTGCTGTGCTAAGGTTGTTTTGTTTTGTTTTTTTTTGAAGCAGTTGAAGAATAAATTTGATTAACCAATCTACTGATTCTCTGCTGTTAGCTTACACCTAGAACAGAATTACAATTGTTTCTTATTGAACTTGAGAAATTTTTGCTTTCTGTGTCTGTGCTGCTGCTTCTGCTCAACAGCTATTTAGATTTTTAGGAAAAACACCAATCCAATGCAGTTTTTGCAGGTAATTAAAATGCAGACCACCAGTGTTCAGGTAGAGTAATGTTGACTTTAAGAAACACCAAAGTATGCGAACTGACAGACTTAATTTACTCCATCGCTAAAATCTGTTTTTAAAAAATAGTAAATGAACTATACAATTAATTTCAGGAGAATTCCTATCAATTTTCATTTATGATACTCTAAAAAAAAATTCAGCTGGTGGCACGATAACCTTTCTGTCTGGTGTACAGGAGGAAGACCACTGTTTAGTTTGTGTCACAGTTGTGCATAGTGATGTATGGCGTCTGGTTATGCTCTGCAAAATTTCTTGTTTTCTTTTCAAAAGATTTCAAAAATACAAAATTGTAGAATATGAAGTGTTGATTTGAAAATATTCAGTTAATGTAATAACTTGTGGTCAGTCATTTTAACGCCGAAACAGAAGTATAAATGGTATTGGCATGTAGGAAAAGAAGACTTCAGTGTGTTTTCCGAAAGGTATTTGGAGAGAATTATTAGGCAAAAGACAAGCAGAACATCACACTGGAGCTAAAAGATGAGTTACTTTATTAAAGTAACCATTCATTAAATTTGATTGTCCTTTTTTTGGTAGTTAGAATTAATCTAAGATTATTTTGAACTAATATAAACCTGTTTTATTATGTACAAAAAGAAGTAAAACATTTTAACTGAACACAGTTTGCATTAAATATTTAGTCTTATTTCTGTAAAACTATTTTTAGAAGTAGATGTAGCTCTTAAGAACTTTAATTGTGCCTTGTAAAATTTGTGTGGCTTAGTTAACATGTATAAGATTAATAGTTGAGACTGCATGTTCCATGTACTACATCCCCAGGTGGGGACCCAAAATCAAAGAATGGGATTTTGTTCTTTGTTTTGTTTTCATCGAGTGGGAATTAACAAATGAAATTACACAAGATTTGTTTCCTGTTACCTTGTTGATGTGATGAAAAATTGTTTCATTAAGCCATTCTAGATTATCTCCATTAATTGTATATATATATATATGTGTGTGTGTGAGCAGCAGCGGTTATCTACTGTTGTTTCCTACGATCCGCCATCCGGTGGCAAGGGTTTCTTTGCAGTGTATTAGTAGTAGTTGTCTCCCTTGGCATTCAGCCTTCCGGTTCTCGTGTTTTTTTTGCCTCCAGAGTCAATGGTTTCTGAAATGTCAGTTTGCAGTTCTATTGACTTGTCTGCCTAATACTTCTACAAGCCGTAATAAGCTTCTGATTCTGAAGTAGAATCGATGTTTGTTTGTCCCGAATCCCAACACGAGAGGTCGGAAGGCCCCGCCTTAACCCTCTGCGTGCCGCGTCAGTTTTGCCCAGAGACATCAGTTGGTATTTGTGTTTAAATGGCTGTACCGCAAGCTTGGGGTTGGAGCAATGCAAATTTGTCGTTACAAGGAATTATGTTAATGAGGAAGTTACAGTCCTGTGAGTCATCCTGTGCTGAGTGGTACAGATTTGAAGGGTAGAACCTACGACATTACTGTACATAGATACAGGGAGATGGGGGGGGTTGTGTAACTGGCGTAAAAACACCGGAAATGTTGTAATATTAAGGGGGGGAGGTCTTATTTTGAATTGTATCATACATTGACGTTTGTGTTTGCATTTATCGTGCCGAATTGAAATCGTTTTATCCCAAATAAATTTTAAGGTAAATCAATCAATTAGAAAGTAGGAGAGTCTGTACATTACAGAAACTCTACTTTCTGCATGTATGTATAATAGGGGCTATCTATCGTGTTGCTAGTTATACTGGTTATGATTAAATCTAAATTAGTAAAGTTTGGTAAAAAAAAAAAAAAACGAACTGTCTCTGCTGTGAGATTGAAACAGATATGTACAAACACTCGATTACGGAACGTTTCATTAATCCAGGTCTCTTGGCCTCAGAAATCCGACGGACAGAGTAACTTGGAGGGAGCCCAGCAGCAGCAGCCGGGTTTTGGCGAGGTAGGTTCATTTGAACTAGAATTTCAGTTGTCTCCCCTCCCCCAGATATTTAAAGAAAAACAGACAGGGGTTGGGATGGGGGCAGAACAGCAATAATGCCAACAGTTTTAGGATGGGAGAACGTAACCGGCTCGTCTACGGCTTGCAGGCCCTAATTTCCGAACTTTCTCCACTGCGCGATCGTCCCGCCGCCCCCTTTGCATCAAGTTCTTGTTAGGGGAGAGGTGGGGGGGGGGGGTTAAGTAACCCCGATATTCCGGGAGCATCACTAATCCGAAATATCAGTTCTGAATAAAGGACATCAACCAAAACCGGGGTGTACTCGTGCACGTGCACATATCGAGTCGGAAACGACCTTCGTTACAGCGACACGCACCTTAATTCTTTTACTTATTAGAAACCGGGTCTCCTCCCGATTTAAGACCAGTAGGTGTTTTTATATTGTTTATTAAAGGAAACACGCGGTTTTTACTAACTTTGAATCACAAAGTGCGAAACGATTAGCCGACGCGACGTGGAGAGCCAGTGTCAGCCGTGACCGCAGCCTTGGTGTGCTCCTGTAACCAGACAGTTGGGTTGTTTCCGTGTCGAATTGAAATATTCTGTCATAAAAGAAACAAACTAATAGCGAGTGTCGTGAACGCGAGTTTGCTCTGGAAGCCCACGTGGTTCATCCCTTGGTTGGTTGGTGACGTGGTGGGTGAGAAAGTTTCCCTAATTCCAGCTCCATTTCCTGTTTTTTCGGAATAAATTGGCGACCCCTTATAATATGAGAGGAACTTTGTTCACCTACAGACCGACCTCATTGTCCTCCTTTGATGATGAGAACGAATAACCTCATCCGCGGCCTCGCTTCAGCATGGCTGACAGAGCAGCTTCCGGGGTGGGCTCATCGCCTGGAAACAATGTTGAACTTTTATTTTTTATATATATATTTTTAAACTTTTGTTGTTTTTTAATTGATAACAACAAAGAGTAAAGATCGATAGTTTGGTCAGTGATATTTATAAAGTTTTATGTAAACATGACAAAAATATTGCAGGAAAACATGAAAATTTACAAAATCACAATTTCTTTAAAATGGGGAGAATCCCTAGACGTTTACCCTGGGTCCATTCCTCTCTCCTTTATGTAGTACTGGAATTAGAGAACAAAACAGATTTTGCCGGAATCCTGGTTCAATTGTAATTACAACTCCTAATGTTTTTCCACAGGTCTGCGAAATCCTCGAAAAACCCCGCGGAAGTGTTTATGTTTAATTTTTGAAGTAATTTATAAGTTTTCATGCTTTTATGTGTAAAATCGGTACGAAAAATTTTGTTAGTGAAAATTCTACTGTTTTTGTGGGGAGAAAGTTAAAGACATACAAGAAATCAGTTAAGAAATTCCTTCGACAAAGCTTCGCTTTCCTATGGAAACGTTCCCTTTTATGTAAAGTACTGTACTGTACCGTTACCCATTCGCAAAGTTTATTCCCTTTGGAACGCTAATGGCTACATAATTATTAGGAAAATACTGTAGTTATTTTACTATTTTGTAATAGTAAATAAATGTTAACGTAAATTCAACACACAAATTATAAATTTTCTGCTAGTGTTCATAGCAAATGCATACTGTATCGGGTTCGGGCGATGACGTAGGCTCCATGACGACACGCTATTGGCTGGAAGGGGTTGGAAGTAGCCAATCACACAGCAGGATACAAGCTTTCCTCGTTGCTGATTGGCTTGTAGCTCGGATGCTTTGTGTACGAGTGAAGCCGCGGTTCATCTCAGTGTGATAAGTGTTTTCAGTGCTTTTTTCCTCGGTTGTTACTTAATTCTAAGAACCCTCAAGATGCCTAAACGTTCCGCGCATCCTAAGCTCCCTAGCAGTGTTCCTAAGCGTCAGAAGAAGGTGATGGCACCAGAGGAAAAAGTAAAAGTTTTAGATTTGGTGAAATCTGGCGAGACTGCTACAATATGGCGGGAATGGAAGCACCGTACGCTCTATAGAGAGTAGAGGCCGAAATTAGAAAATTGGTCTCCAAGAGCTACCTGCATGAAGCAAAGCAGGTTTCGACCAAAAGAGACCCGTACATTGTTAAGATGGAATCTGCCCTTTCATTATGGATTGAAGACTGCCGTAAAAAGGACATCCCCTTGCAGGGCAACGTGATTCGGGAGAAGGCTTTAAATCTTTATAAGAAGCTTGATGAAGAGGATACACAAGACCCGCAGCCAGGAACATCGACACCACCACACCCTGGAAGTTTTCAGGGGGGTGGTTTGAAAAGTTTTTCAAACCGTTATAACCTAAGGAGTGTGAGATTGCATGGAAAGACTGCATCTACCGACGTAGAAGCCGCAGAGACGTATCCGGAGACCTTCAAACAAATCATCCAGGAGAAGGGATACAGGCCTGAACAGGTCTTCAACATGGATGAGACTGGATTATTCTGGAAGAAAATGCCATCGAGAACATACCTGATGAAGGAAGAGGCCAAAGCTCCTGGATTTAAGGCACAAAAGGACAGAATCACGCTCATTGTGTGGGAATGCTGTTGGCCACTTGCTCAAACCAGGCCTGATTTATAAGTCTGCAAACCCCAGATCCCTCAAGAACAAGAATAAGAATGGCCTGCCTGTCTACTGGATGCATAACCCCAAGGCCTGGATAACCAAAGTCATAGCATCCGACTGGTTCCACCGGTGTTTCATCCCTGAAGTGGAGAAATACCTTCTCAAGCTAGGCCTTGAATTTAAGGTGTTGTTACTAATGTTGAACTTAGATACAGTCGGCGTGAAAAACGGGCGATGCTAGAGGGATATGAATGATGAAGGCGGAGGAGCGTTTGCGATATCAGGATATCGATATTTCTGACTGTAGACAGCGCCGTCGGCCCAGCTTTTCAATACCGATATCCTCTCACAGATCGCGAGCAGAACTCTCATTCTTTGGAATATTATTCAGGTCGAAAAAATGCGGGCCAGAAATAAACCAAAACAAAATCGCAGCTGTCCGTCGCGAAGGTTCAGTCAACTCGGGTTCCTGTTTTGAGATCAAAAGGAAACAGAGAGGACGGTTGCGCAAAATGTCTTTGCGACAGAGAAATGGTTCTGTTCGCCTCGGCTGGGATGAAGTGTCGCGGAAACCGAAAAAAATGCTACATAGGGATGTTCTTCCGGCGAAATAGGAAACGGTACAGACACCGGTGGCTGATCCGAGGAAAACGTCAGTGTAGGAAGACAACAATGTCCTCTCTCTCTCTCTGTCGAAGGACCGGTGTCTCCAAATAGTTTCTGTCTGCTGCCGTCATTAAAAAACAAAGGGATCTTCGTTTACGTATTTATCTTCACACGGAAATTGCCAGCCAGCCCACAACGGGGAACGTTTCTTCATTTCTTCGTTAAATTATAGGTAGACATTCACTGACTTGGTGGTATTCGTAACAAGCTGCCGGTGAATAGAGATCTTTAATACTGAAAACTACCACCGCAGAAGTTGTCTTGGGTGCACTCCTCTATTTTCTTCCCTTCGGAAACGATGTTCATATCGGTTCGCTATGATGCTCCCCAATGGGCTTCAGTATTATTCCAGATCAAGAACCCGAGCACCGAGGATAGATGGGATAAGCGGAGTTTCTAAAAATCATCTCCGATCCATCAAAGAACCTAATAGAACGCTTTCGGCTAGTGTCGATTAGTCAATGAGAAATAGGGAAGACGGGGCCGATACAGAAGAATCCACGCGTCTAGTAGCTAGACTCCAGTCACGATCGGAACCAAGCCAACCGCGACGCCACCATGGCGAACTATCGCGCTACACTAAAGCTGCCGCCACAAAAAATAAAAGCACATTTTTGTGTCCTCTTCGTTTTTGTCTTACCTTAAAAGTGCGGTGTTTTTTAGTCCTCGGCCGACACGAGCACCTAAAGCCAGTGTTTTGACCATGTTTTTAATTACTCCTTCATTCCAGGTGGCCTCCTTAATGACGTTTTTTTTCCAATTCTTCTCTATTCTTTGGATGGTTTTTTCAATATGTTGCTTTGTCACTGCCCATATGTTCCCAATTAAATCTAAATTAGGAGAGCTCTTGGGACAGCTTTCAAACCAACGAATCTCGTTGTACTTCAACCAAGTCGGAACGTTATTTGCTGCGTGACATGGCACCCCATCTTGTAAAATCCAAAAGTTACCATCAGGATGAAGTTTCTTTGCAGATTCTAGCTTTTAAAATATTCAAATACCAATTTGTATACATTGATGTTCCTTTTGGTAAGATTGCCTTTACCATTAGCAGAGTAACAGTAACAGATGCGAATACTTTCTGAATATTTCTAGTTTAGTAAAATACAGTTTAATTAAAATCTTCATCTGATTTTTTTTTCTTCTTCTGATTCCCAGAGCATCGTGATTACCAAAAAAGTCACGTGAACTTTCATCTGCAAATATCACTTTGCTCCAATGTTCTACTTTTAATTTTTAGTGCTTATTACTAAACTGAAATCTTGTCTTTCAACTGCAGAAATTCCTGAATTTTGTTGTTTTTTTTTCGTTTTAAAGTTCGGACGTGTGATTCGAAGCCAACTTGCAATATTTTTGTCCAATTTTTTTAGCTTCGAGAAATTCTATCCTATTCCTTGCCGAAAAGTATCCAGTTTTTGTCAATTTTCCAATAATCCTGCCAACAATTTCTTGATGGAAGATTTAAGTTTTTAAACAACTTCTGAACGCGTCTTCATGCAAATTTTCACAATTAAGAATTGATGTTTTGTTCTGAAAAATAACTTCACCATTAACTGAAGACGTTGATGCATGGAAAAACTGGAATAAATTCATTAAAAACTCCAGAACTTTCTAGATTGAGAAGAGAGTTGATACTTTCCAGATCATAACAGAAAGGTTAGGAATCGTCGAAAATATAATGGAAAATTCTAGAATGTTCTGGTAGCTGCAGATTTTTTTATTGTTATAAATAATACCTATTCATTTCAAAACTCCCATTTCCTATATATTTGTTTAGTTATCGCATAAACAAGAGGAGGAGTTTCATTGAATGGCTGACCGGAGGCGGGGGTCATACTTAATTTTAACCCTACATCTACTGCCGTCTCTCATTTTCCTAGAACGCTCATGAATCAGGGTAGGTGAACTTTCATTTGTAAATCATTCTCGGATCGCATCCGGTTGTACCGTTTGTTGTGACTCATTGGCAGTAATCTGTGGTAGATGAAGAGGAGCCGACAGCCACGGATATCTTCCTGGTCGGCTCCACGGTGCCAGGATTCGCGGAAAGCGTTTGGTGTCGGCGAGTCAGGTTCTTCGACGCGCGATGTTGAGCCAACCAAACCTTTTCGCGTGTTGGGAAATATCTGTATTATAAATTTTATTACTGAAATTCCTTCTAAAAGGAAACGTGCAACGTCTAAGTTTCTTATCCCACTAAAATTCCTCTCCTATTTTTGACATTACCTAAACTTGATTCCATATTCGAATAATGGCCGCCGGATGACGAAAATACGAATTAACCGAAATGTCAAAAAAAAAAAAAATCTTACAAAAACCACGGTTACCAGATTTTGGAGCAGCGCCGCCTAGGGACAAATTAGAAAATCTTTTTAGTTACCCGCTCCAGTGTACATCAATGACAGGTGCCAGACCCAACCCGAACCCCAGAAAGAAACATTTTGAATGCTGTATCCTGCTGTTGTGAAGCAAAACATTGGTCGGCAAAAATTATCCTTCCAGGAAAAAGTTCATCGAGGCGAATTTTTTTTGCAGAAAGAACGATAGTCAACGATTAGCGACATCTGTAGCAGCGAGGTGCGAACGATCCGCGAGCTGGATCACGTACACGACTTAAATAAAACTGGAAAAACGATAAGTTTCGCTCCCTTGACCGTGATGATGGCGAGGCCAGACCACCAACCGGTGGTGGGTGGTTGTTGTTTTCTTTCATTGTCCGTTGCGCTTGAAGTACCTTGACTCAGGTTTCCCGAAAGCAAATCACAGAACATCACATAGAATAGTCCTGCACTAAGTTTTAAAATGACATGTATCGCTTTAAGTTTACAGGTGCGAGCAAAACGTTTAAGAACGTTGACAGAACAGACATAAATTGGCAGTAAAATATGTAAAAATAAACATTCCATCCGAGAGCATTACACTGATGGAGAAGCAATTCCGTGAATCGTCAGAGATCAGATGAGATAAACAGACCAAGGAAGCATCAGTATTTGGTCCAAAGCCATAAACATCGACTACATCTGACAGAGCCCACAAGACTAATTACACTGGCCTGTAAAAATATTGGCCTAAGTCGACTGAATAATTTGGAACAACTGATCCTGATTTCTGGATCGTTCCATAGATTCTCTATTGGATTCACACCAAAGCTTTGATCCGGCCACCTTAAAAAACTGGAATTTTCTCATCTGCGAGACGCCGCTTGATGATGGCGGCCAAATGTTTCGGATAGTATCACGTTGGAAAATCCAGGTGAGTGGGAAGCAGTCTGGAGAATATGGTTTTAGCATATTGGTCAAAATTCCAGAGTCATCGGTTCGACACATTTCGGGCATGTTTTTTTTACCGAAACTTGACCATCTAATTCAAACCCCTGAAGCCATAATTCGCCGGAAACAGAGTGTACTGGCCCACATTTCCGGAGTCCACTGGAGATGGTCCTTGTCAACGGACGTCTTGTGCACCTTTCTTGTGTTTGCTGGCAAAGTTGACAATTTTGTAACTTGCCATTATGCGGAGAGTATATTTCCTAAATCTAGCTCACTTTGTCAGCCGACTTTCCGCAGTTCCCTCTTGAAAGAGAGGATATAGTGGTCCAGAGGCGCGAGCTGAGAGGTCCCCAACTCGAACTCACTCACCTCCAGCGGGCATAAAAAATGGCGCGTCTCACACCGCGAATGAGCCGGTCACGGCGTTAATCTGGTACCCACAAATCCATGTATTTACATATTCTTAACGTACAACCTGACCACTCCAGAATCGAATATACTCGTCCAGATCTCGAGTGCAAACAAATTCACTCGACTGCAGCTGGATTCGGAGTATGGAATCACGGGAAGCGTGAGAGAATCGACGTTATGTCACGTGGTACTTGTGCATCGATTTAGCGAAACTCGTTCGAGGCGTCGCGGTTCGATTTTGTTGTTAAATCGATGGAAATGAGAGAGAGAGAGAAGCCAGTGGTGGGCCGCGACATGGCTCCCACTGGAAATTCGTTAGATGCCACCAGATGGCGCAGTTTCCTTTATTAATGCTCCTTAGCAAATCAGGAAATGCTTTTGAAAATCAACGCAGGCTCCAACTAATCACCTAATCACCTGCAGGGGCAGCGATAATTATGGTCTCTACTTTGCGTGTGTTTTTTTTTCCTAAATGCCTCCACCAACATGAGTCAGCAGCACGGACTCGTGGAAGCACATCGAGAAAGAACTCGACTCGTGGACTGGTTCCACTAGATGCAGACGACCCATTGTACCCTCTAGTGCCAGTCGTCCTGCACTTGCCAAAATGCAGGTCTGTGTGCGACGGAAGTGCTAGGCCCCAGGAGACCTTAAATAATTATACTTTTCTTTTATGTGCGTACCGCAGCGTTGATTAACCATGAAAAGCTTATCCAGTAACTCGAACAAAATGGCCGCCAGCGACTGTTACTGCATCAGGCTTTAAAATGGCAAACAGCGGGGTGGCAGCACCTTCGATAAACTAATGGCGAGATTTGCTAGTTAACTACAAGGGAAATCGTGTGTGTCTGTATTAGAGCCATTATTTTTACTGGAAAGAGACGACCCCTACGTACTTGAAGACTTGCGGACTTATAGGGGTCTCACTGACATAAAGCGAAACGATTGGGCGGCAGACTATCTCGTCTAAAATGTCAGCAAATTTTCTGCTACTAACGTCTCTCCTATTCCCTTCTACACCTTTCTGGAGTTGCGCATGCCTCAACAGCTGTTCTAAGGCAGTGAAGTCCTTAGTTGATTATACTTTCACTATAATGGTTGAAGAGCACTAATCCCCCACCATTTTCCACGTATTGAACAAAGTAATCGCATTAGCATTCACCTTCACTATTGGAGAAAAATCAACAACAAAAAAAGAATTAAAAATTGCAAATCGGGGCTTCAACAGGTAGAAAAGTTGTCGCAGTTTGCTTTTCATCAGCAGGAAACAATAGAAGTCGCAAGGTTCAAAACAGTCTCCCTTTTCCAATAAGTAGAAGGAGGCTGCGTTAATTCTAAACAACAATACCGTGACGAATAAGAAATTTTCATTCTTCATCTCCTGAAGTCTCTCTCACTGCTCAGCTCCAGCGATCGTAACTTCATTAGGGGAGTTCTCGATTTACCACGGTCTTCCAAAACTTTTAAAAAAAAACAATTAACCCTTTGTATCTCGGTGTGCGGAAAACGGTACACTAAGCGAAAAGTACACAAATCCTTCGTTTCTGATATTTGTAATTGTCTTATTGATAAAATTACGGATCACAAATCATATGCATATAGAAATACTTAAATATTTAATAGAAATTCTGCAAACCGCCATCTTGTTTTTTAGCTTAAAAGCGAAGTAACGTTAGTATCCACACACACGCCATATTAACTTGCTATGTTGCACAACTATGACGTACAACCGATCGCCATACAGCACTATTTGCAGTTCGTCAGGCGAACTATAGGCCAGTAATAATTGATTGACATGTTTCGGTGTCCCTTCAATCGTGCTCAATGACGATCACTCAAGATAAGGCTTTTCAATGTACGGTCGCAGAACCTAACAGTCATCTGTATGTTAAACAGCACGAGCTTTAAAGGATCAGCTACAAATCCGCTTTGCTTACATAACCGTTTTAAGTTTTTTTATTAATATAATTGCCGCGCTATGGAGCCGCCGGTTACTGACCATCTGCTCGGTTTGGAGATGTATCGTGGTCGTGTTTGGTGACGGTTCGATTCCTCCCGGTTCACATGTCGATGCCGTTATTTTTGGTGGGATTACTGTTCCATAAGTAGCACTCATGAACCCTCCCTTATAGGTCCACGCTGTTACCAGAGTGACAGAGTGTTCTTTCAATGTTTATCGTAGTTCATGCATTGGAACTAATTTTTTTGAGAAAACCAAAACTCCCGTCTCTGTGGGTTGGATCAAAGTGAGAACGATCTTTGTTTTGTTTTTGTAGGCCGCGTCGTGTTACCACCAACCGGAGCCGGTCGGGTTTAAGATTTCGTCAGCTTTCCAAGGGAACATGGTGGTGAAAGAAGCAGCGGGGTGGGTGGGGGGAGAAAAATAACGTTCTGAAACGGGAACTGTTCAAGAAAATTTAACTGTCATTTTTTAGTTCACGCAGCTTTTCAAAGATTTGCTTTATAGCTCTCTCTCTTCTCTCTCCTCTATATATATATAATATACTGACATCATCTCTCTCTCTCTCTCTCTCTCTCTCTCTCTCTCTCTCTTCCGTACTAGCGTAATCTCTCTATTATACTGACATCATCTGCTCTCTCTCTCTCTCTCTTTCCGTACTAACGTAATCTCTCTATATATACTGACATCATCTCTCTCTCTCTCTCTTGCTCTCTTCCGTACTAACGTAATCTCTCTAAGCTATACACTGACGTCATCTCTCTCTCTCTCTCTCTCTCCGTACTAACGTAATCTCTCTCTAAATATACTGACATCAATCTCTCTATATACACTGACGTCATCTCCTCTCTCTCTCTCCCTCTCCCTCGCTCTCTCTCCCCATCTCTCTGACCCTCTCCTCCCACCAACTGCTCTCTCTCTACCTCCCCCTCTCGGTACTGACGTCATCTCTCTCTGTCTCTCTCGGTACTAACGTAATCTCTCTATATATACTGACATCATCTCTCTCTGTACTGACGTCATCTTTCTCTCTATACGGATGTCATCTCTCTTCCTCTGTACTGATATCATCTCTACCCCCCTCTCAGTACTAACGTCATCATTCTCTCTCTCTCTATACTGATGTCATCTCTCTCTTCCTCTCTCGGTACTAACGTCATCTCTCTATACTGATGTCATATCTCTCTCTCTCTCTCTGTACTGATATCATCTCTCCCCCCCTCTCGGTATTAATGTCATCACTCTCTGTACTGACGTTATCTCTCTCTACCCCCTCTCGGTACTGACGTCATCTCTCTATACTGATGTCATCTCTCTCTCCCTCTCGGTACTAACTCCTCACTCTCTCTCTCTCGCTCTCTCGCTCTCTCTCTCTCTCTCTCTCCTCTCTCTCTCTCTCGTACTGACGTCATCTCTCTCTCTTCTCCGTCTGTTTTACTCTCTTCTGAGTATCAGCAGAAATAGCGGCTAAATAAACCTACTGTTGGTCTCTCGAGGTTTATAAAACGACTTTCTACATAAATAGAACATTCAATAATAGGTTTAAGCGGTTAACTGTTTTTCTACACGATGTCCTAATAACGTTTCCCTTACATCCGTAGTTTCTCCAGAACAAACAATTAAATATTACAAACGTCCACATAAATTGAGTAAAATGAGAAAATAGCTCTTGGCGAATTTCTGTACTCCACCCATCCCTGAACAACACAGTGCTGGTTTAAAGGAAGTTTGTCCACTTAAGTTATATTTTCGGCAATGAAAACACCCAAGTGGAGGAAGGTGGTCGGATGGACGCGTGTTCGTTCGTGTGTAACAGAAACTACACTTTTAAGATATCTGTTGATCGACAGGAGATCACAATCTGAATTTCTTGGCGGCGAGCTGACCGCAGAACAACCAACCATTAAACAACAAAATTAACTGGTATGTCAGTCTAGCGAATAATTTTCTATTAAATCTTTTTTTTTTTCTTTTAATTGCATTGGTTTCTAGAACTTGGTCTTCATGTACAGAGGCGCTCAAGAGCAGTACAAAGATAAATTGACACAAAATATGAAAAAATAAACATTCAAGCACCGACATAACTTTTTACTTAAGTGCAGCAAAGATTCGATAAAAAAATCTACTCGAAATGTACCGAGCCGACAGCCTGGGAATTTTGACCAATATGCTAAAACCATATTCTCCAGACTGCTTCCCACTCACCCGGATTTTCCAACGTGATACTATCCGAAACATTTGGCCGCCATCATCAAGCGGCGTCTCGCAGATGAGGAAATTCCAGTTTTTTAAGGTGGCCGGATCAAAGCTTTGATGCGAATCCAATAGAGAATCTATGGAACGATCCAGAAATCAGGATCAACTGTTCCAAATTATTCAGTCGACCTGGGCCAACATTTTTATAGGGCCGGCGTAATTAGTCTTGTGGGCTCCATGCATAAATTCTTCTGTTAGGTGTAGTTGATGTTCATGTATATGGACCAAATACTGATACTTCCCAGTCTGTTTATCTCATCTTTCGTTGGGGGGGGGGTTGTGACAAAATTGCCAATGTTTGATTTGTTCTTAACCTTTTCTCCGCCTCTGTACGTAGAAATATATCTTAAGGTGGATCATCGCGTATTTTTCTCACCAATCCACAGATCTTATAAGGCTGTTTTTGGTAATGTAGGGAGGAATGCGCTTGCTGTCCGTCGCTTGACAGTACTCGTGTTGCCACAGAACAGCCGCGAGCCTGATTGATAGATCTGCTGTTAACACCTAAAAAATGATTGCTTTGTTTTAAAATTAAGAGTAATATATACATCCCATGGGACTATTTACTGTTTTATAATACAAAAGGCTTTTTGATACCACCATTTTTCGTCCTTGTATACCCTTTTTTTTTTTTTAACGTAATTTCCGAGCCGTGGATTATTTTAAATAGTTCTCCAGTCGCCAGCGGTCCTTTTAATAGGGACATCTGTAACCCATCGACTCGAGCACCGAACGTCCTCATTGGCTGCTCGGCAATTGCGCTGCTTTCGCTGCAAACCTTAGGAAGTGTGAAAATAGTTTTTTGATATTTTTCTTTTTTTGATATTATTATTATTATTATTATTATTATTATTATTATTATTATTATATTATTATTATTATTATTATTATGAAGCATTTTTCCAACATCCAGATGTCTGCGCACCACTCATTACGTCACAACGCCATGAAGAGTCGGTTTGGCTACTTTCATTTTACATCGTTAATCAAATCTGGCCTAATCCGATTTGCTGTTGACCCCGAACAACGAAACAAGGTTGTTGTGAACTCTGGAAAGAAGAAGAAAAAGGGGGCTAAATTTTATAGGAAACATTAGTAAAGGGATAACGGTGGTAACGCGACTTGATTCCGTTTTCTTAAGTGCGACAGAAAAATGGCTGCACAGTCCTAATACAGGTACACCTCGCTTTATTTCGCAGATATTGCGCTTTTTTTCAAATTATTCACGTTTATTATTTTCAGAACGTCCTCCTCCTTCTTCCCATGGTTTTTGGCGGTGCCATCGCATCGAGCGAGTCGGTCGGAGCCATTTTGCTTACCACATTTGCACGTTGTTTACTTTCTCAATTCTCGCAATATTTCAAATTTTTTTCATTGTTATTATATTGGAATTAGGCCTACTAATAACCGTACAATGGCCCCTAAGTGTTTGAGTGAAAGGAAGGGTCGCACGTCTCTCATTTTAAATCAAAAGCTAGAAGTGATTAGGTTTTTAGTGAGTAAGGTACGTCGAACGCCGAGATAGGCCTCATGCGCCAAACGGTTAGCCGAGTTGTGAACGCAAAGGGGAAGTTCTTGAAGGAGATTAAAAGTGCTACTCCAGTAAACACGAGAGTGATAAGAAAGCGAGACAGCCTTATTGCTGATATTGAGAAAGTTTTAGTAGTCTGGATAGAAGACCAAACCAGCCGCAACATTCCATTAAGCCAAGCCTAATCCAGAGCAGGGCCCTAACTCTCTTCAATTCTATGAAGGGTGAGAGAGGTGAGGAAGCTGCAGAAGAGGAGTTTGAAGCTAGCAGAGATTGGTTCATGAGGTTTAAGGAAAGAAGCCGTCTCCACAACATAAAAGTGCAAGGTGAAGCAGCTAAAGCTGATGTAGAAGCTGCAGCAAGTTATCCAGAAGATAACTGATGAAGGTAGCTACACTAAGCAGCAGATTTTCAATGTGGACGAACGGGCCTATATTAGAAGGAGATGCCATCTAGGACTTTCATAGCTAGAGAGGAGAAGTCAATGCCTGGCTTCAAAGCTGCAAAAGATAGGTTGACTCTCTTGTTAGGGGCTAATGCAGCTGATGACTTCAAGTTGAAGCCAATGTTCTTTTACCATTCTGAAAATCCTAGGGCCCTCAAGAATCATGCTAAATCTACTGTGCCTGTGTTCTATAAATGGAACAACAAAGCCTGGATGACAGCACATCTGTTTACAATATGGTTTACCGAATATTTTAAGTCCACTGTCGAAGCCTACTGCTCGGGGGAAAAAGACTCCTTTCAAAATATTACTGATTATTGACAATGCACCTGGTCACCCAAGAGCTCTGATGGAGATGTACGACGAGATTAATGTTTTTTTCCTGCCTGCTAACATAACATCCATTCTGCAGCCCACGGATCAAGGAGTCATTTCGAGTTTCAAGTTTTATTATTAAGAGAGACATTTCGTAAGGCTATAGCTGCCATAGATAGATAGTGATTCCTCTGATGGGTCTCGGCAAAGTAAACTGAAAACCTTCTGGAAAGGATTAAGAACATTTGTGATTCATGATAGGTCAAAAATATCAACATTAACAGGAGTTTGGAAGAAGTTGATTCCAACCCTCATGGTTGACTTTGAAATGTTCAAGACTTCAGCGGGCTGAATTGCTGGTATCTCATGATAAACTTTAACGGATGAAGAGTTGCTTCTTATGGATGAGCAAAGAAAATCATTTCTTGAGATGGAATCTACTCCCGGCGAAGATCCCGTGAACATTGTTGAAATGACAAAGGATTTAGAATTACGTAGGCTTATTTGATTTAGTAGTGGCAGGTTTTTGAGAGGATTGACCCCAATTTCGAAAGAAGTTCTACTGTGGGTAAAATGCTATCAAACAGTATCGCATGCTACAGAGAAATCCTTCGCGAAAAGAAGCGTCAATCAATGCGGCAAACTTCATTCCTGTCTTATTTTAATAAATTGCCACAGCCACCCCACCTTCAGCAACCAGCACCCCGAACATCGAGGCAAGACTCTCCACCAACAAAAAGTTCACGATTCGCTGAAGGCTCAGGTGATGAAGATCAGCAGTTTTTAGCCATAAGATATTTTTAATTTTACAGTACATTGTCTTTTTTTAGACCTAGCGCTATTGCGCACCCAATAGACTATAGCGTAAACATTATTTTAGGTTTTTATATGCACTGGGAAGCCAAAAAAAAAAAATGGGTGTGACTCGCTTTATCGCGGTGGTCTGGAACCGAACTCGCAATATTTCCGAGGTATGCCTGTGAATAAGCTTTCCAGCGATCGTCAACAGATATGGCTCGAGAGTCGGGGAGCGCCACCTAGCGGCTAAAGTAATACTGGGAGTCGTGTTCATTGTGAGAAAACAACAACATTGGGTGGAGCTTCTTGTAAATGTAATATATACGTAGATTAAAGTTATGATCCCCTTGTTTGGTTTTCCCCTCCGGGTCCACTTTATCTTGTCGTTTGAAGGACCGACTGCTCTGCTTAGAATCAGAGGCGGCAGAAACCTGGCTGTTTATCTTCTGCTATCCAGTTACCTTAGCCACGAAGGTTTGTTTCATTTCATTTTTACCGCCAGACGTGTAAAGAAAAAACCAATCCACGACGAGGCCATTGAGAGTTAGTCGCATAGAACAAAGTCCACTCTAGTTCCCCTTTAACTGGTGTAGAAGAGTGGGAGCCGGAAACACACAAACAAATTATGGCGGGTAGGGAAAATACTTACTTCACGTAAAATTCGTCATGGAGAATTTTAATCACTTCCCCATCACAGTTGAGGTAATATTTTCCTTTGAAGTTTGGAATCCGAATTTTGTAGGCCTTTGCTCGGATGAGTTTTATGAAACTGAAGTCGTACTGCAAAGGAAAAGGAATAGGTAAGTAAATAAAAAGACGGATGTGTTGGGGGAAAGTCAAAGAATACAACTCAAAGGAAGAGCAACCAAAGATAATTCCAGTTATGTTCGTCTGATAAGGTAAGAGATACATAGAATATACGTTATCGCGTCTTCCTTCACCCATTTATACTCCCCTGGGTAAAGAGAAGGGGGCGGGCTAAAATTATGGGATGACCGAACCTCTGGCAAATGTATATCAAAAGGAGGAAGGGGGGTCTTGGACCACAAAGCAGTAGCTATCTTTCAACCTTCGAAGAAGTATTTTGAGGTGGATCATGACGTCACACGGACTCCGCCATATTGGAATGTGGACATCTGGGAAAACGTAGTAGTTACTGACCGGAAGCGCATTATCTGCTTCGTGTTTAGAGCTGTTTGAACGCTGTCAATACAAGTTGACAGGTAAAAACCGACTTCCCAGCGGTCTGCATCCCAGTGTATGACACCAACCAGAACGTTGAGCTTTGTATAGAAGCAAGCAAAAAAAAAAGAAACATGGATACTTACAGCGTCACCCGCTAGATTTTGAAGCTGTTGAAAATATTTTAGGTGATTTGTTCGAGTGCAGTTTTCTATCAAGATGACGGTGCCGTGGTCTTCGCCGAACATCGGTTTCAGTTCGTTATTGACCCTGGTCAGGGTCACGACGAAGCTATCGATGCCCACGTAGCGCCCCTTTATCATTTCCCATCCAGTGACATCTTCGCCACCTGGCTGCGTCGCCGGCAAGTAAGACACTTCCAGGTTGATGCCTTCATGCTTGATCAAGGATACAAGCGACATTACTAAAGAGAAGAGCAAGAGAGAGGGGGGATTAGGGATGGTATTAAATTACGACCTTTGTAACCATATTCAAGATTGTAAATTCGTTTCGTTTTCACTTGAGATTTTATTCGTGCCGGCTACAGGCGGTACAATATGGCGAATATAGTTTAAGTTGTGCTGAAACATTCAGAGAAAACAATACGATTTATTCCGATATTTTACACTTCTGTTCTGGCTGTGCTAAGGCCTTTGGTAACCATCACCGTTACTGAAGCCTGAATGGTCGAAAGAACGACGGGGAAATATCTTCGAATAATTGATTTACAGCGATGTTCTAAGAGGATGACGACAGAGGGGAGGGGAAAATAATAATAAACAGAGTTTAAAATAACGAAAAAGTTCGAGGAAGGTTAGAATTCGGGCCATACTGCAAAAACGTCTACTTCATGTATGATTAACACCATTGCACACTGAAATAGCCATCCTTGGGACTGAACTCTGATGATGGCAGCAGGACAGGAACCCTGGAAACGTGGGTTCGTCTTGGTTCAGCTGCCACAAATAAAGAGGAGGGAAACGTCAGAGTCGACCCTCTACTTCCTGTGAACATTCCGTTCCTTCCTTCGTATTAGTTAATTTAAAATCTACAAAACTGTTTAGGACATATACGTGTATTTTTCACATTTAACATCGATAATATTTCTTTATTTGGACAGTTAAATTATATAACCAATTAGCCGATTTTATTTATTCATTCAATTTTGAGAATCTGTTAAGAAGAAAAGCAGATTTGTGGAAAGACCCGAGTGCAGGAGAAAATCTAATTGATGGAGATTAAACTGGTTGTTTGTGGGTCTCTGGAGAGAAGTCTGGTCTATTACATCCTTTCCCCCTGGTGACGAAGACGCAGCCACCCACTCGTGTCGGCAATGTTTACTCTGCTGCTCTGCCGGCTGTTCCCATCTGAAGCAGGAGGAGCCGACGTTAAAGCAAAAGCGGAAAGATACAATTAATAAAAAAAAGAAAGAGAGAGAGAGTACCTGTGTATCTCGGTTCTCCCATCCACCTGTTCTTCTCCGATCGGTTGATAATGTCACCGGACAATCCGAAACCCAGAACCAGGACAGAGTATCCGGACAGGCGCTCCCCCTGGTGGAGGCTGTAAATGTTCGCGGAAGTGCGTTTGCCTAAAATGGCAACGGACAACAATTACAATTCGCGTGAAACCCGTCCTTTGACCGAGCATCCGACATGTAATGAGACCAGAGGCGGCGAGAAATTTTGTATGCTTTATTGAGGCTCAACAGTCCACCCTGTGGCTAGTCGGGGTCGGGACGCCATTGTCATGGCGTCATTAAAGCTGATGAGTCCAAACATATATAGGAAAAATAGAAATGGACGTAAATCATACATTTGAGTAAATCTTTCTAAAATTGGTTTCATGCCCCACTTTAGACCTTAACTGAGACACGGTTGTTTGTCAAGATGATAGAAGAGGTATCTGTTTGTGCCGTTACTTAAAAAAACGAGCCACGCAGAAACAAGGAGACACGATAATTTTAGACACTTTAGATATACATGCCTCTGATTTTATTTAAGTAAAAATAATTCTCTTCGCCGCCGTCCTCTTCTCACCTTTAAATATGCAGTTGGAAGAAAGGTATTTAAAAAAACAGAACAGTTATCTCACCTTGAACAATTTTCAAGGTTGCAGTCTCAACGTCTCTGGTACCGTGCAGCAGTTTGGCTGTTATATCACCAGAGCCTGTAAATAGACAAACAAATAACTAAACTATTCAAGCCTGCAAATCTTGTATAAGCTGCAATGGGTTTCTGTCTCTCTCTGTATTAACCATAATCCGCGTACAAGTCGTTATATCCTTCTGTCTCTTTGTATTAACTGGAAACTTTGCATAAGTCGCAATGGGTTTCTGTCTCTCTCTGTATTAACCCAAATCCGCGTACAAGTCGAATATCTTTCTGTCTCTTTGTATTAGCTGGAAACTTTGCATAAGTCGCAATGGGTTTCTGTCTCTCTCTGTATTAACTCAAATCCGCGTACAAGTCGTTATATCTTTCTGTCCCGTTGTATTAACTGGAAACTTTGCATAAGTCGCAATGGGTTTCTGTCTCTCTCTCTCTCTCCCTTCTCTCCCTCCTCTCTCTCTCTCTCTCTCTCTCTCTGTATTGCCTGGGAATCTCGTATGGGTCGCAAAGTTTTCCTATCTTCTTCTCATTTTATGTTGTTTTTTTTTTTTAATTAGTGAACATAGTATGGAAAACTTATAGGTGTAAGCGGACAAACTTTATTTTGCTTTACCTGCTGGAATGATGCCCACCGGAAGCATGCACGAAACATGCGTTTCTGAGTATGAATCATAATTGATGCCACTGTTCGTTTGAGACCTCAGCATCAAGCCATTGATCACTTCGGAGACCATTCCGTCGCCTCCCACAATGACCACCCTGAAACACCCAAAAGTATATCTCAGCATCTCAAAACTTTGCCCAGACCTTGTAAAACCAAACCACCGGTCTCGGTGCTAAGTTGGGTTATCGATAAGAATACGTTAAGACGAAGGGCTCCACGATAACTCGTCAGGACTCTCGGTCGAATTGAAACGTCTACTAAAATAACAGCTTGTGGATAAATAGCGTGAAGGAAAAATTGTTTTCAATATCAGCGCGATGCTTTTGTTTCTTTGTCTGTATAAAAAGGAGAAGATGCGAGTCGGACCTTCAGTATCACGAGGCCATTTACCGAGAACGCTTAATGATGAACGGCAAGAAAGAATAAGAAGCAACTGTTAGTATCAGGGGCCCAAACGATGGTTGATTCTTAGTTTTTGGGCTAACGGCTGCAGCGTGCCGGAAGTCGGTTTTTGAAGTTACCACACGTATCACCATGGCAACCACGTACGAACAAAGAAACAAGTAGATGATGAACGCGGATCGGGTCTTCATCATCACTTACCCGTCAAAAGCTGACAGACTGATGGTTTCCAGGATCCTTTTCGCCTCTTTTGACTTGGTCGTAACTGAATTGAGAAAGCAACCGAACAAAGGATCAGTCGATGAGGGGTAAGTAAATCCACTTTGAAAGCAAAACTCATAGTAACCAACCCATTCCCTAATTACAGGTGTCCATCTTGTCGAATTTTAGCGAAACTAACCCTAGAAACTCAAAGACGAAATCTTATTTCTTGGACCCTTTATAAAATTAAAGGCAAAACAGGGTTTTTTTAAAAAAAAAAATTCAAACTTTACTTTTAAACGAAAGCCAAAGGCAAGCCTAATACTTTGGTCAAAATGTAACAGGTCTATTGAATTAAAATATTAAAAAAACGAAACAAACCTATTTCCTCAATTTTTATCCCAGCCATCTCAAATATGGGCATCGCCTTCGACCGAAATGTTTTCAATCCGTTCTTGTGTCCGCTGGATGGATTGACGAAGGCTAATAGATGTCTCGGCCGACTTTGACCTGAATAGTAAATGTGTATAAGCGATCATTTATACTCTGCTTGGCTGAGACCTTATAACTGTTGTTGTAGCTGGAACATTCCAATTCAAGAGAAAACATGTCTAAAGAGGACTACATATTTCCTTAAACGTTTTATATTTGGGCAGCTGTGTCGCAAAATGCAGCAGCAACAAAAAAAGAGTACTTTGGACACGTTCTCTTCTAACTGGCCGTCGATCTCCAGTCATTGGAGATTATCACCAGTAGCTACTACTGCACATATTCACACTTAGTTGGATAGCAGCTGAGTAAGTACCAGGCCCTGATGCGCCTCCAGCTGACGGCCGCACACGCTACATTTGTCTTTAATGGTGTCGTTTATCTGAAATATTAGGCTTTCATGGACGTAATTCCATCAGAATTTTAAAAAAGGCCCGGAAAACCATACAATTCAGGTTTTCTCCTGTAAATTAAGCAATGCATATATATACATTTGCTTTTTATGCCAGAACAAATCATGGGAAAAAATAAAACAAGCTCGATGCCGGATGTGGAAACTTGCATCATTGCCGTGAGGTTATCCGTAATAATTACTTTCAGATTATTAAAGAATTTTGCGTGGGAGAGACGAATTAGGCTTTTACTTCGATTAAGGCGTTTACCAATGACAGCAGTCTGAAGACAGAGACGTAAGCGGCCATCAATCATGTCGCTACAGATGACTCCATATTTTTAGAAAACTTTCTTTAAGCATTAATATTTGTTAATGTTTTGGATTCACAGGCCTAGTAGCATAGTTTTCCTTCCGTCTGTGTTTGATGACGCTTCCTAATGACTTAAAGCACACACCTGTGATAACTCAGACGGGCTTATTGTTCGTCCTTTAATGGCTCAGATGGGCTTATTCTTTGTTCGTTCTCTAATGGCTCAGCCAGGATTATTGTTCGTTCTCTAATGGCTCAGCCAGGCTTATTGTTCGTTCTCTAATGGCTCAGACGGGCTTTTTCTTTGTTCGTTCTCTAATGGCTAAGAGGGCTTATTCTTTGTTCTCTAATGGCTCAGCCAGGCTTATTATTTGTTCTCTAATGGCTCAGCCGGGCTTATTGTTTGTTCTCTAATGGCTCAGCCAGGCTTATTCTTTGTTTGTTCTCTAATGGCTCAGCCAGGCTTATTCTTTGTTCTCTAATGGCTAAGACGGGCTTATTGTTTGTTCTCTAATGGCTAAGACGGGCTTATTGTTCGTTCTCTAATGGCTTAAAGCACAATTGCGATATCTGAGACAGGCTTAGTGGTCTTTGATATTTTTTGTAAACCAGGCAATTTCCGTAGAAATGTTTATTTTCATTCTACGTGACCTTGAACAATTCTTGCGCTCCAAACAGAACTGACATTTTATGATTGCTAGCGATAAGCTCATGGGATCAGCAGAGAAAGGGAAAAAAGGGCCATGAAGGCCTACTTACACTGACCCATGCTCTCCTGGATAATCCGTGCTATTTCTTTACAATCCCAAGATGCTCCGGTAAACGTGATCTGCTTCGTGCCCAGACAGTTCCCGCCGTAGTGTCGTATGTAATAGACAGTAAGCGTGTTCCCTGTCCGTTCTCCGCGAGATGTCGCCACCGCTGCGGAGTTTTCCGCTGACACCGCCGATATAACATCTTCCAGCAGTATGGCACCTGCGTAACAAACAGACGAAGAAACCCATAGAACCAAGTGATTAACGCATCCATCCTCCCACTTCTCACTTTATCGGTGGGGATGATCACCTAACAGAGGATAAGAGAAACTAAAGAAATAAACAAACAAAGGCGACAGGTCGTCGGTAGAGGGTTAATTCACATATATATATATATATATATCGCCGGGAGCTGGTAGTAAGATAGTGAAAATCAGAATTCATTCTTTTGAAAATAATTGCGGTGGCCGATCCGAAAGGATCAGTTTCCTCTGCTCCTCAACGTATCCATGGGAACGTGTATATCGCCCGTAAATTTGGTCGGACGGACAGAAGGACACCGGAAGCCACTGTGATCTCAAAGGGTCACGAGGCTCTTGACCCCGGGTCGCTCGGAGCGCAGTACACTGTTTTCGGTTCGCCTCCCCCCCCCCCTTGTTGGCTCACGCGATAACACGAGGGTCCATGTAAACAGAAACTTGCGCAGATGTTTTCCTTGATTGTTTATCTCAGCGCCCGTCTGAATTATCCCAGCAGCAGCAGCAGCAGCAGCGGATAATGGATGTGTCGAGAGTAAGTGACCCCGTGTTGATGGGCGAACCCCGACCGCGTTTCGGATCCGTGTCAGGCCGTAACGGGAGACCGTCACCACAGCGACAGATGGCATCGCATCTCGGACTGGGGCCAACATCAGCAGCTCAGCTATCGCCCCCGAACGACGAAGAGCTGGGTGGATGAAACGGAGGAGATGCGGGGAAACTGTAATGTAGCGGTAACAGGTATAT
This sequence comes from Nautilus pompilius, assembly GCA_018389105.1. Lineage (NCBI taxonomy): Eukaryota > Metazoa > Mollusca > Cephalopoda > Nautilida > Nautilidae > Nautilus > Nautilus pompilius. Next base: position 209,996 of record JACATO010000961.1, on the reverse strand, counting down.
AAATAAATAAGCTGGCACAGCCCCCCTGTAGACGATACTAAATGACCAACAAATGGTGATGCGGTCTTTCGACATTTGGGCGAGGAGTGAAATGCGGGTAGGGCTTAAATAAAGAGAAGTGAGAATTATTAGTCTCGGTCTACGGGAATGGATGAGAGGTAACCAGGGAACGAAACAACACGGGCTGTAATATATTTGGACAGCGAGGAGGAATCGTCGACTCTCGGATGCTAAATCGATGAGATCACGACGTGTGTTGGAGGAGGAGTAAAGATGAGAGAGAGAGAGAGGAGAACAAGCGCGCTGCAACAACATAAGATGAGAGAGAGATGGGGGAGGGGGGAGGGAGATGTAGAAGGATGGAAAAAGAGAGAGAGAGAGAACAAGCGCGCTGCAACACATAAGATGAGAGAGAGAGATGGGGAGAGAGAGAGAGAAACAAGCGCGCTGCAACAACCTAAGATGAGATAGATGATGGTGGAGGGAGGGAGAGAGATGTAAGCAGGATGGAAAATGAGATCACGAGAGACGCGAACACGGAGCGCTGCCCCCACCCTAAGATGCGAGAGAGATTGGGGCGGGAGGGAGCGACTTTAGAGGATTTCCAACGAGAGCGCGCGCGCACAAGCGCGCTGCAACAACATAAGATGAGAGAGAGATGTAGAAGGATGGAAAAAGAGAGAGAGAGAGAGAGAACAAGCGCCGCGCCGCAGTAACACAGGCCATGGTACTTTGGCCTGTCTGCCGGCCGCCCGGACTGATCGACTCCCTTACCTCTCGTCCTGCCCGCCTGACTCCTCCAAGAGAAGCAGTCCCCTGACACACTGACACAACAGGCTGCCCCCTGATCGTCGAAGAACTCCGTTTCGCAGACCGTCGCCGTGTTCTTCATACCTCGAGGATTACCCACCAAATGATGCCGTGTTGACTCCGGGAGCTGTCATCAGCGCAGTTCCTTTTCTCCTCCCCCGGGTGCACCCTGGAAGTAGCCAAGCATCACCACAGTTCCGGATTTTGGCGACGCAGACCCGACGTACACGTGGCCGTCCTCCAATCAGAACCCAAAGGTCAGATGCTGTTCTTCTCTCTTGACGTACGAATGGTGCTGGCACGAAATTTTTCTGCGGTCTCTCCCCTTCCTTCGAGAGAAATGTCTTTCCTTCCCCTCCATCGTTCCTACATTACTAATCCTAGGTTATTTTTAAAAAATAAATTATCAGTTCGTTCCAACAGGTGGCAGCCGAAGACGGGTTTTCTCGAAAGGGGTCGGATAGGGCTTCCGGTGGGGGGCGGGGCCGGAGGGTCGACACCAGAGAAATTGGAACCTTCCGTCTGAAGAAGACCCAAGTCTGGTCCCCGTCTGCCGATGGGTCCACGGACGGAGCCGGGATACGGAGAGTCACGTGTAGGTGAGTGGGAGGTCGGCCGGGTCACCTGTGTCCAGCCTGCCGTGACGGGAACTAACCGACGATTAGCGTGGTCGGGTGCTCCAGCGTTGTCTTCCCTGAAGATTTCTTAAGATTATCGCAAGATACTGCACCTCGCTTCCTTCTTCATCTGCTTCAAGTGCATCACAGCGCTGTCCTTCACATTACTTGGAGATAAAGAGCAGGAAGTCTGCCAGTAGTAGAAGGTCTCTCCCTCAACCCACAGGTGGCGTATTCCATCCATGACGGTTTTCACCACTAGCACCGCGTCACTTAGGTAATTAATTATAACGACTTTTAATATCTGATGAAGGTCAGCCAGAAAGTAAAGCAACCAGTTTATTTATATTAGTACAGGGCTTCTGAAGAATGGTGGTAAAAACAGAGAGAGAGAGAATAGGGATGGAGAGAAAGATGAAGAGAGAGAGAATAGTGATTGAGAGAGGGATGAGAGAGAGAGTAGGGATGGAGAGAAAGATGAAGAGAGAGAGGGTTAAGAGAGAATATGGATGGAGAGAAAGATGAAGAGAGAGAGGTTTAAGAGAGAATATGGATGGAGAGAGAGAGAGAATAGGGATGGAGAGAAAGATGGAGAGAGAGAGAATAGTGATTGAGAGAGGGATGCGATAGAGAGAGCGAATAGTGATTGGAGAGAGAGAGCGTAGGGATGGAGAGCCCGCGCCGCGAGAGCGAATTTGCTTGAGCGCGCGAGCGTCGGGATGGGAGAAAGCTGCCGAGCGAGCGGGTTAAGAGCGAATATGGATGGCAGCGAGAGCGCGCCTCGGGATGGCAGCCAGCTTAGGCGCGAGCGCGAATCGTGCTTGAGAGCGGGCTGAGCTAGAGAGAGAGAATCGTGCTTGCGCGGCGCAGCGAGTCGGGCTGGAGCGCCGCTGCCGCGCCGCAGCCTCGTGCTTGCGCGAGCGCGCGTTGGGCTGGAGAGCCGATGCCGAGAGCGCGGGTTCCGCGCGCCTATGGCTGGCGCGCGCGAGCGAATCGGCTGGCGCGCCCGACTGGCGCGCAGCGCGCGAGTCGTGTTGCGCGCGGGCTGCGCTCGCGCGCGCGCCTCGTGCTTGGCGCGCGCGCGCGTCGGGCTGGCGCGCCCGCTGCCGCGCGCGCGCCTCGTGCTTGCGCGCGCGCGCGCGTCGGGATGGCGCGCCCGCTGCCGCGCGCGCGGGTTCCCGCGCGCCTCTGGCTGGCGCGCGCGCGCGCCTACGGGCTGGAGCGCCGCTGGACGCGCGCCGCCTAGTGCTTAGCGCGCGAGCAGCCAGCGATCGGGCTGGAGCGCCCGCTGCCGCAGCTCGAGCCTCGTGCTTGCGCGCGCGCGCGCGTCGGGCTGCGCGCCCGCTGCACGCGCGCGCGGGTTACGCGCGCCTCATAGGCTGGCGCGCGCGCGACGCCTCGGCTTGGAGCGCCACCGCTGGCCGCCAGCGCGCGCCATCGTGCTTGCGGCGGGCTGCGCTCGCGCGCGCGCCTCGTGCTTGCGCGCGCGACGCGCGCGTCGGGCTGGCGCGAAGCTGACCAGCGCGCGCCTCGTGCTTGCGCGCGCGCGCGTCGGGCTGCGCGCCCGCTGCCGCGCGCCTTGGCTGGCGCGCGCGCGCGCGCGCCTCGGGATGGCGCGCCCGCTGGCGCGCGCGCGCGGGGTCCGCGACGCCTCCCAGTCCCTCTCCTTTTCCCTCTCCCCGGCCCTTTCTCGTTGCGTTGGTGCCCCCGGCAATACCGAGATTTTGTGACGTTAAAACGTCTTGGAGCGTGGAACGTTTGACGTGTGCAAGATTTCATCGATACGGCAGAGTTTCCCAATACGGGAAACAGAATATTGATTGCTGCTTCCCTCGTAGAGTAGTGACTTCCTGCTTGTGGTCGCTTCTGCCTTTACAAAGGCATGACGTTCTCCTTATATATGTATCTTCCTTTTCTTTCTTTTGTTTGTTCGTTGGGAATTTGAGAGTTTTTTTTCTTCAACAACTTTCCAAATATTGTGGAAACAGACATGATAATAAATAATATAATAATGATGATAATAATAATCATGCTGATGATGCTGCTAATAATCATAATCCTGATGAATGATGCATACGCTAATAATGCTCTCATCCTCATAATCCTCCTCCTCCTAGCTGCTGACTGCTATGCCGCTCCTGATGCTCCTGGCCTTAATAATAATGATGAGGATGCTCCTCTATTCCTGATAATCCTCCATCATGCTGATGCTGCCTGCGCTAATCCGCTCCTGCTGCTGCTGCTGCTGCTGCTGCGCAATCCAAGCTGCTGCTGCTGCTCCTACTCATCCTCCTCCTCCTCCTCTGCTCCTAATCCTCCTAATGCTGATGATCTCCTCCTGCTCATCCTCCATCCTCCTGCTGACTCCTGCGGCTACTCCTGCTGCTGCTGCTGCTCCTCCCTCTCCTCACTCCTGCTCCTCCTCCTCCTCCTCATCCTCCTCCTACTCCTCCACCTGCTGATGCTGCTCCTCCTGCTGCCTGCTCCTCCTCCTCCTCCGCCGCCGCCGCCGCCGGTCCTTTTTGGCCCCACGCTACCTTTCCCTGTACTTCCTCGCCGCTGTCTGGGTCCCGCCCGCCCCGGCGCGGGCGCAGGAAGAGAGCCGAACCAGGAGCGAATGACTTGAGACGGAGGCGGGTTCTATTATTAATGGGGAGGGGGAGGTGGGAAGAGCAAAGAAAGTGATTGTAAAATATCTGCTAGAACGCGGAACATCCGTGCAGGACTCGGGATCAGAGCGAAGAAAGGCTGGACCGACTCCCTGTCCCCTCTATACCCGAATAGTCGTGGAAAACGGCTCGCCGACGTTTCGTGTTGTCCCTCGGAAGGGCTAACCCCCCACCCCCACGGGGTACCGAACGGCTCGAGGCGTCGGCCTGACAGATACCCGATCCCATATTCATTGTGCGCATCTGATTCTTTGTTATCGCCTGGAGGGGTGGGAAGGGCTCGAGTCCGAGTGACCGGCCGGGTCGCTGATAACCCAACCGGGCCCCGCTATACGCGCCTTTCGGCGGGGAAAATATGCCCAGTGCTACAGCACAGCAACGCTCATCGCAATATTTCCAGCAGGGTTAGCTCCCTTATCAGGGTGGTGGCCTACAAAGGAAATGGGGCTGCGTCAACTCCCTGTATTTTTTAAATTTCTTTCTCTGGGTCGTTGTCAGGGCTGCGTGTTTCTCGGCGTGACGCGCGTGACTGGTCTGTCAGACATGATGGCTGCAGGACTTTCACTTTCTCTTGGCAGAAGTTCTCTCTGTACTGACGTCATACCCTCCCCCCCTCTCCCTGTGTTTGTTTCTTCATCACACTACTCGGCTCGGTGATGAGGCTCAGCAGTGAGAGCTTCTGCAGCCCCTTTCTCTCTTGAAAAAAACGCGATATTTGCCACAGCCATTAGTTGGAAACGCCAGCTCGTCCATTGTAGTGACGCGGTACGGTCGCAGTGCTTCTCTGAAGTGCAGCCAGCCAGCTACCCACCCAGCCAGCCACCAAGCCAGCTACCTACCCACCCAGCCAGCCACCAAGCCAACCAGCTACCTACCCAGCCACCAAGCCAGCCAGCCAGCTACCCACTCAGCAAGCCACCAAGCCAGCTACCTACCCACCCAGCCAACCACCAAGCCAGCTACCTACCCACTCAGCCACCCACCCACCCAGCCAGCCAGCTACCCACTCAGCCAGCCACCAAGCCAGCCACAAGCCACCCACCCAGCCAGCCACCAAGCCAACTACCTAGCCACTCAGCCAGCCACCAAGCCAGCCAGCCAGCCATTCTCGCGGTTTGTCCGCTTACTGCCACGTCTCCCCATCGTGGTGTTACGCTCAGCACGCACCCGTTACGACGATGTCGGTGTTAGGTTCGATGTAAGAAGCGCCATCACCGATCTGCCCAACAAATGATGTAAGCCAGCGAGAGCGGGGATGATGCAGGGACCTCAAACGCCACCAGGCAGCCGTTTATTTCCCAGCCAAAAATCCGTGCGGACAACAAAGTCGTTTGCGTTGCTCCTTGAACGTAAAGATTCAGCAGCTGAGTCGTCAGGAGAAGAGGAGAGAACCTTCTATCGCGTTAAATCTCGACACCGTTAATTACACTCATCTATCAGACCTGGGCGTGTCTGAGCTTCCTGTTCCCTCCATCTGTTCTTGGCGGACCCTAACGGACGAGGAGCCTATTGTGTTGTTTGTCCATGCGGGGAGCGATTTATGATGGCCGTAAGGGGGCGGCTGGTGTCGCTAACTGGAACAACTCGGGAGGAAAACCCCAACCCCCCCCACACCTTTTTTTTTTTTTAAGACGATTTTAGGGAAATTATTTTTCCAGAAATACGTGTCGAGGGCGACTCGGCCGCTTCCCTCCTCAAGCAACGCCATGTGTGTGGGATGAGACGGCCTACGGATAAAGGACACGGTCTCCGTGGAGAGTAGTTCGCGATCGCTCTTTCCGGTCCTCTGCGCGTGTAGGGATCACCATCAGCTAATTTGGGTTGTCTCCAAGTCAGGGTGTCGGGGGTTGTTTCCCCCCACCCGCCCACTAAAAAAAAAAAAAAAAGCACGGGAGATAACTCCTGCCGTTAGTCGGGTCACGTTACCAAAACGCATTCCTGCGCCACGTCCCGAGGGCATCAGCCGCCAAGCGAAGTCCTCATCTGACGCCGATAAGGAAAAGTTCGACTTAGCAACAGTAATGTGAGATTTTTAGGACGAAAACGAAACAACCAGACCGACGGCTGAGAAACAGAATAGAGAGGAGAAACGAATCTTTACACAAACAAACGAAATTTAAATTAACCATCTAGAATTTCAGCTGGGCGCTCCCAGCATCCTGGGCGGAGCCACCAACCCATCACAAAGCACACGGGGAAAGAAGGACATTGACGCGGCCCCTCACCGTTAGATGTAAAACGATCGTTGAAAAACAGAAAGTTGGGTAATGAAAGATGACTCCTGAATTTGTAATTGGAAATCCAATAAAAGAGGTGCCATTCAGATTAACTTTACAGTCAAAGACCAATGCGATTCGTCAATGGTCTTACCCACGACATAAGCGGTCCGCCAAGATCTAGATAACTTGTAAAACGAGGCGCTCTTCAGAATGGAGAATTTGATCCTTTGGCAGCATTATTAATTGGAATGCAGACTCGACCTTCAAAACAGGGCTAGGCCGTTAAAAATAGTACTACGTGGATTACAGTCGCCACCAGCAACCAGAGAAAGGGATGCCAACAGGATACATACATCCGTGAAACATTAATTGCCTCTATATGCTCACTACTCCTTGTCATTACCTTGAGAAATAGGAATTCAGAAGGGAAAGGAAAAATTAATGACAGTTCTTCCTTTAACGTTGTAACTGTGAGCTTTAAAACTTTCCGATCTTTGGGAAATGGACACCTTAAAGTGAGATCGGTGATTTTGTCATTGCTCACCGCACAGAAGGGTTAAAGAACGAAACTAATCGAAAACATGGGTTAGCTTATTCGAGATACCCCACTCCCTACTCCCATCTTCTTCGCCAAATTTGGTTTCAATTATATAATCTTTAAGAATATGGAAGTCTTTTTAAATTAAAGAAGAGCTGAAGTGCAGAAGAAAGAAAGGCAAAATTATTAGCTCAGTAGTTCCGAAGTTGGCTCAGTCACTCCATACTCAGCTCGAACTGGCTTCATGGGGTTTTTGACAAATGCGCGAATGTCATCGTATAGCACCGAGTGATTCAAATTCTTGTTTCAGTAATCTTCAACGAAGGTAGAGATCACGTATTAAAGTTTGGTAAGCTTGCCGTTTACGTGGCTTGCAGACTGTCTGGATTCCCATACAAAACGTTCCACAGCATTTACGGATTTCGTGGAAGATGCTGATCTGTATAAATGAGCTTCCAAACGGCTGAAGACCACTCGCAGATTTGGATGGTGACGAAATACGGCTCTAAACTTTCTAGTGGTAAAGTGAATGGAAACTCTCGAAATAGCTCATGATTTCTGAGTACATTAGTTAATGATGTTACTGCTGACAAGGTGATCGGACACGTCTGGACTGACCCCCTAATTTCCAGCTTTATTAGTTAGTTCATTACTGATGATATGGCAATGGGAAATGTCTGAACTGGCTCTCTAATCTCTAGGTTAATTAATTAGTTATGTTACTGCTGATAAGGTTGTGAGAAATGTCTGAACTGGCCCTCTAATCTCTAGTTCTCCAAATAATTATTTTATTGTTGTTAAAGTGATGCGGAAATCAGTAAATTTATTCTGCACTCATGACACCTCACCATTCTTATAATGCTATCCTAGGCCTATTTCTGAATGCCAGAACTGGGAATGGTATCTTTTCGTTCTGCAAATAATAAAGAAAGACGATATTTTGTTGATGGCAGAGATGGAACAGGTAAGAAGAGGAGAAGGAAATAGGACTCATCGGTGTTATGGTTTGTTGGCCTTAGCCGCGTGAGCTGTAATGACGAATGAAGCTGCTCAGAGAAAACCAGGTTAATCATGTCTAATGACCTGAAGCTTGGTCTGCAATTTTTAAAACAACCCCGTTATGCCTCTAATTTCCCCCTCCTTAGCTCGGTTCTCACGACTCCAGTGAATGGAAGGGTTTTTTCGAGGGATGGTATTGGTGCTGCCACTCGTTATCTTTGTCTCCAATAAACAGACTATCTACCAAGAGCCCTTAAGTGGTAACGTAAACCTGTTCGACATCTCTGACTGCACAGTTAGTTATTTTATTATCGGCTCCGCTTGGCAAACCTCCCGGAAGGCTTTTCCCTCCCCTTGCTCCCATATCTAAAAATAAAGAGTGGAGGGCTCTGATTACACCACACACGCACCGATATTTCGGAAGCCCTGCTACAGACCGAGAGCTTCTTGGGCTTCCCTGATTAATACCGCCCCCGGGGTTTTCCCCGTGTATATTAATTACTATTTACTGTGTATATTCCTCTTTTACTTAGGGCAAAATCTAACAACCGACTGCGCATCAGTAACCGCTTCTTTCAATCGGTTGGAGTAAAAAGCTGCAGACCCAGTTAAGCTTGATTACATTAGTTTCTATGCCTGTCCGCTGCTGTCAGATACCAGGCGAAATGTGATGCATCCGTAACAACAGAAGTGGTGATGGGACTCACCAAGGGGGATAATTCAGGAGCGCTATTTCAGAAGTCAGGTGCGCGCCTGCTCTAAAGGTTGAGCAACCGTTTACTTCTGACGGCTCCGCGCAGCTCCCTGGCTGAATGGCTTCTGCCAGCCAGGGAGATCAGTTTCCCGGTTATTCCCCGACGCCAGGCCTCGTGTGCGGGCGCCCATCTCCTACTACACCAATGGCGAAGAAGGGCGACGACCACTGGTTTTACCCCATGTCCTCGCCACCACGCGGACTTTTTTTTTTTTTTTTTTTTTTAGCTCATTACCAAGGGAAGTAATTTATGATAAACATTAAAAGGCGAGAAGAGGGGGAGGTAACAAGTATTTCGGTAGTTCGAGTCCAGCCCTGGGAAATCCCTTGTTGATCTGAGACTGCGCCCAGCCCGCCCCTGATCCAGTGTTTGTTCCTTTTGAGCCGGATGAAAAATCCCCAGCAACATGAATCAGAAGAGCGCCATCGTCACTTTAAGATATCGTCCAGTTCTGACGACAGAGGGCGCTTCGTCGCTGCTTTTAAATAATAATTTGAGACACCTTATAGATTAAATAATAATAATAATAATAATAATAAAGTGGGCGAGAATATTCAATTTATTAATGTCATTCACGGAAAAAAAGATTAATTTTTTTTTCCTATTTAGGGGGCGCGATTTCCCTCCACTTCCGGTTCATCACCTGATCCAAGATGGCGTCAGTGGTTCGGAAGATCATCAGCACCGCTGCGGCTCCGAGGGCCATCGGTGCCTACAGGTAGGACGATGATTTACCGCCTGTCTGTCCCCGCCACTGTACGATAGAAACAGGAAAGAAAGCGAAGTGGAGAACGACTTTGTTAGGGTCGAGTCCCGGTCCCGGTCCCCGTCAGCGAACCTGCTGTTCCCGGCGGCCATGATGCTAAGACCCTGATAGGAGCCAGACATTTTGTCCCCCCCCACCGCAGCAGCAGTTAGTCCGTCTCCCTGTGTGTGTGTGTGTGGGGGGGGGTGCCCCCACTGCAGGCCCCCACTGCAGGCCCAGGCTTCCGCAAGGTGCGAGGGGACCGGAAAGTTGATGCTAACAGTGTAACCATAGTATGTTACGCTCTGCCCGGGTTCGCCATCCTCCAGAGTAAATAGCTGAACCATCTGTGCCCCCGTCTAGGTTTGATAAACGGGCTGGCAGGTTAATTAAGGAACGAAGAGGCTGTCAATTAATTGGTTAGTATAACTGTGTCCTGATTTATTAATTAGTGTCTCTGTCAGTGCTTCTGTTTGGTTAATCAAACTAATTGCTAGGACCCACTTTCAGATCCCAGTAGGCTATAAGAATTGGCAAAGAAATCCCTATCCAGTAGCCAAGTGGCCCCAGTCAGGTCAGGGATGCTAAGATCAGTATTTGTTTTAGGTTTTGTTAATCCCCCTTTTTTTTCAAAAAAAAAAAAAAATGGATGTCAAGGTTTTTAGCAAAGTGGAAATGAGAAACACCAGAGAAGGTAATAACTTATGGACTTATCTGCTCTATCTTTGGTCCAGATTCAACAATAACAACAACAGTTAAATGTGATCAGCCCAATCATTCTGATATCGGATTACCTGTTAATTTGTCTATAAAACTAACAGACATCTAAAACACAATCTACTTGTAACAACTAACTTGTCTCCTGAGAATTATGATTTCAAAAAGGATACAAAAAGAACAGTTTCTGTCATGTTTGGCCAAATCACTATTCACCATGGCTTAGTTATTCCCCACACCTAAAAGGAGAAATCTGTAAATTGTATACAATTTTCCCCTCAGCCAGTTCATCGTGCAGCCTTCACCACAGCACCTTTTAAAAGGTATAAAGACTTTCAAGAAGCCATATTCTTACCACTTGGCACAGAAATGTGCAGGTGGATGCAACTAGATTTTTTGGCCATCAGGGAAAAGCCAGAAATGAACATTGTGTCTCAACTGGACAGTGCTTTGGAGTTGAACAAAACTGGAAAGTATTGTATCCAAGGAAGCAAAACTGGACGATGAGATGCTACAAAACCATTTGGAAAATACTCCAGCTAATGCTGACCATATATCTATCCATGTAGAAAATGCACCAATCAGTCTCTGTGAAGAAATAGTTTCTTTGGCAAACATTTCCACTAGATTTTCAATAATTGCCGATGAAAGTGCTGGCAATCTCAAAAGGAGCAATTCTCACTTGGTGTACGTTTCATTGACGCAATGACCACCAAATATATGCGAGGAATTTCTTGGATTCGCAAGACTATATGAAATGGATGCTACTTCCATTGCCAGTACTAACTAAGATTGATCAGTGTGCAAAGTTTGGCTTGAATCTAGAAAAACTACATGGCCAAGGTAGATACAATGGATGTTCCACAATGGTAGGAAAGGAAAGAGGTGTGCAAGCTACAATAAAACATAAGTATCCAAAAGTTGTGTTTGTTCATTATGCTGCTCATAAACTCAATCTGGTTGTGAACGACGACTTGACTTGTGCACCTAAGATACACAATACAATTGGTACAATCAAAACTATCATAAAATTTTTCCATGAGAGTCCAAAGAGAAGATGTCTTTTCCGAAATGTGCCACTACTATCTGAAACATGTTGGATTGCAAAACACAAAACTAAATGCATATTTGATCAGTTAAGATTATTGGCCACTACAGCTTCAAGTAAAACATGACAAGATTCACACCAATTAGATTACAATCATCTTCAAGCACAATGATATTTATTTTTTAATCTGGCTAATTTCTAGCTACTCGACAACACCAGAATCTGTAACACAAGGCCTCCAATCTGTTGAACTTGACATCGTAAAAGTGTATGGTGATGTTCAGGAGCTTATAAGCGTGTTTCATGAACAGAAACAAAAATCAGAACAACAATTCAACAAACATTTCGCTAAAGTTTGACAGTTGTTGAAGAAGTTGAATATTGAATTATCTGTTCCCAAAGAACTCAGATGGCAGGTATTTTGATCTAATGTTGGCAGCTTAATCATGGAGGAATATTTCTGTCAAACATTGTTTATACCATATTTGGACTCAATCATCTCATCAGCAGAGAGCCGGTTTGCTGCAGAAAATAAACAGAATTTTCTGTCTTTTTTGCCCTTCATCCTGTACAAATGGTATACAATGGACATGAAAATTAAAAAAAAAAAAAACACAAATTGTAAAAATAAATGAAGTGTAAGAAATTGGAAGCTGAAGCTATCACCTGGTTTGAGATGTGGTCCAAAAAAGGGGAACAATGTGTTAGCAGATTTAAAAAAATGGACTCATTGGGTTGTTATCTATTCCCTTTCATTCATCAAGCATTTGTATTGCTTTAATATTACCAGTAATACCTGTATAGCAGAAAGGTCGTTTAGCACAATGAGAAGGGTGAAAACGTGGCTGAGGTCAACAACAATGGCAGATGATCGTTTGACGGGACTTTGTACGATAAGTGTTCTTAGAGCAAAAGTCACAGCAAACAAACATGAACTTATTTTAAAAAGTGATGGCTGAATTTGGAGAAGACTAGAGATGCTGGTGTTTTTCTACAGAACCCAGTGCAATATCTGTAACTGAGTTAGTACTTTTTGTCACAAGTATAATGATGTGTGTTTTCAGTATTTCAAGATACTGTAGACAGCTGATGCTGGGATTTGAATTTCCTATTAACTGAGCTCAGTTGATAGCATAGGGGTTAGCAACCGAAGATTCCTGGTTCAAATTCCAGCATCAGCTGTCTACAGTATCTTGAGATACTAACATGTACACAAAACCAGAGATATTTACAATTTGTATTAAATAAAATTCTAAATGAATCATAAGAAATATGCTTAAGTAAAACAATTGATCAAAATCAAATATGTTGATAGGGAAATAAAACAAACTAGCATCTTTTCGTTTTTTGTACACTAGGCATGTCCCCGCATCTGTTGATACTTTGTCAATCCGTCCCCTCCCTGGAAAAACTGTGGGCGCCCATGACTGCAGGTGCACATACGCAAAATGCTTAGTTTGTTTAATAATAAGTTCCTCTGTCGTTGTAGATGTGTTAAATGTTTTGTAGGGTTTTTTAGTTACTACTGGTGCAGGACTTAAAATTCTGCTGACAGTCATCCCCATGTAAGTTTGGTGGATAACAAGACTGTTCACGTAGCTGGGGTACATCATGTTTTGTTGAGTGCTGCTGACGTTCCTTGCTTTCACTGAAATTTTACTTTCCTTTTGTCTTCCATTAGCCAAGCAGTTGTTGTGGACAGGACTATGTATATTTCTGGCCAGCTCGGTCTCAATCCCGACACCATGCAGTTTGTTCCAGGGGGCGCTGGTGCAGAGACAGATCAAGTAATTATTTTGAGTTCACCTGTGAGAGGAGTAACTGACTAGATAAAGCATTTTGTGAAATAGTAAATGCATCTTAATTTAAACCCCTGATGGATATTTGTTCACTTAACAGTTTTTTTGGGGGGGGGGGGGTTAATTAACGATCATGGTATCGTGTTAGGGTCAGTCAGTTACAGAATCATTCCATGACTGCACAGGGATCCAAAAATACGGTTGATAGGTTTTCATTGGTGACCAGAATAATGTATAGCTAGCTAGCTATCATTGATGTCACAACCAGGCTAAAGTGAGGATCTTACTAAGACCTGTACGGACCATTATTTTGCAAATTATGAGTAACTAAAAGATTCAATGAAATAATAATACACATTCAATTTATGATCTCAAACAGCAAGCGAATAGCATTGTGTCTTGTTTTAAGGAACGAGAGGCATAAGTGATCCTCGCCTGCCATGGAATATATGAGAACAAGGAAGAAGTTTGCAAATAGTAGTGAAAAGTTTACTGGTAGAGGAAGGAAGTGACCCTTGAAACACGGAGACCTGTGGAACCTACTCAGACTCGTTCATATTTCTTGAATTTCCTGGCCTTCACTGCTCAGCTGGAAGAGGACATGAGAGCACCATTCCGACAGAAATCATAAGACTCCGCTCATACACAGTCATGAGCAGCAGTAAGAAAATTTCGGAAGCTTGGTTAATTAACCAAGCTTTTGTGCCACCTAGAAGGCAGGGAAATTCACTTAATCCCCACCCCCCCCCTTTCTGTGGCTCTCTTTATCTGGCAACTATAAAATTTTGCTGAGTATCAAATTCTAAATGATTCTTGGAATTCTGGCTATGCAAGCGAAAACTGTAACTGCACAATTCTGGGTCACTGATTAATACTTTGCTCTTTAGAAATGTTAAGTGTTATGTTATTCGCTTCATGGCAGGCAGTCTGTTACTGCACATGAAGAACAGATGTCTGAGCTAAAATGAATCCCATATTAGTTTATTATATATAATCTGTTTTTGTTTGAATTATTTATGTTTGCCAAAGATGTTGCCATTGCAGTTTTTCTCAACATAGTAAGAATTGACAAGTTTCTATTCTTTTTGGGAACTGATTAATGTTTGCTTGTTTTCCCAATGCCCTTTTGCACAGAAGTAGATGGAATTAAGCAGCAGCTGCTCTTCTCTCTAGAACCATTGGAAAATTTACTGACTCTCGACGCTGGTTTTCCTGGTTGGAGGGTGGACTGTTTTTAATTTGTTCAGTCTAACGTCTTTTTCCCTGGTCAGAAGTTTAGCAGCAGATCCTCGCCCCAGCCATTTTTTTTTTTTTTCCTTTTCTCAGATAGATTCTAATTTTTGGAATTGGTGATCCTCCAGTTTTTTGTATTCTCGTCTGGAATGTGTGAACAGCAGTAAATTCTTTCAGCTGTTGACTCGACTCTGAACTGGGTGTGGTGTCAAAACTAAAAATAATGGTGGTGGAAGCCATTTTAAGGGTTGGGAGAAAGGAGGGCTTTAAAATGGAGAGTTCTAGCAGATAACTGCAGCAGGTTGTCTCCATTGCCAAGTCTGGTGCATAGCACAACAAATCGGGTTCATGCATCATCTTCCTCCCTCTTTAGAGGCCACTAGCTTGTGAGAGCTAAACAGAGCCATTGAAACCCTCGGCTGTTGTAACTATCTGCCTCCATTCCCAGTGAGCGTAGGACCCTTTCATGTTTCTCTCATCCCGCCAGCAAACAACCCCTCGCTATTATACCCCGAATAAAAGTTGGATCTGTATTAGGCAGAAGTGAGAACTTTCCTGTACTGTGGTAATTTGGGGTATAACAAATTTGTGAACAAAAATGTAGTTTCAAACATAGTGATAAACTATCTACAGCAGGCATGTCAAACATGCGGCCCTTTACAAGCACTAAAGATTAAGAATGTCCGTGTAGCCATCCATTACACATTATTATTCCTGAGATAAGACTTATTGCTAGTACATTCTATCAAAAGGGGAATTAGCATTTTGGTGGTGGTTTGCATTGTTAAAGTATTTAACCAAGACATTAAATGAGCTTTGAAGTGGGTTAAGAGATTAGAATTACTCCAAATCTTAAAGTAACCTTTTTCTTTTTGTAAAAGAGAGATAGTTATATTAATTCTGAAGATTCAGGCCTGTGACCATCGTAGCTGCGCAAGCTAAGAGTGAGTGGACTTAAGGGATCATTTCAATTAGAATAAGAAGTCCTAGATTAGTGTCTTGGGCTGCCTTTGGTCTAAGTTGGGTTCCTCAGATTTGAAAGGTATATGGAGGTTTCAACTCTTAATGCTTTGTATTTCTTATGGAAGCGTCTGCTATGTCATCAGTATTTAATACATAGGCCTGACTGCAGGGTTTTGATGTGAGATTGGGTGCGGAGGGAAGGGGTATTCTAAGAATGACAACATCCTTATTTAGAAAATGGGTTTTGAAATGATTTGCCTTTGTGGAGGTTCAAAAGCTGGCTTGGGCAGACGGAACCACAGAAGTGTAGAGTTTAATTCTGCAAGCAAGATTTTTTGCTTTTCATTTGATGTGTGTAAGTGATCGGTCTGTAATGTAGTTTTAAACAAAATTTCAGGCCCTGACTAACCTGGGAGCCATCCTCCGTGCCGCAGGAGCAGATTTTGGAAATGGTAGGTGGGTAAATAGTTCTGTTGTTGATATTTTTGTCTTTCATAGTAATCACAAAGGTACACCTGATTATTATACACTAAAAATCCATTTGTGGATTTCTTTTTATACATAATCTCTAACATTGAAATAAATACTTTCCACTGTCTGTTTTTCCTATAGAAAACTTTGTGGACTTTGTAATTTTTGTTTTGTTTAATGAAATGAACTCTAAACTTTGGCAAGAGATCAGCTTCATAAATTTGGCCTAGAGACAAGTCAGTGATAAGTAGAATAAACAAACAAAAACCCTGTAATTTTAATTTCAGTTGTGAAGACGACAGTACTATTGGCCGATATCAGTGACTTTCCATCTGTCAATGAAGCGTATGCTAAATGTAAGTACCTCTCTCTCTTAACACACACATGCATTATACTGTGCACATAATTAATATTTGGTAAAAAAAAAAAAAGGTACATTTGATGGTTTACTAGTGTGAGTGATGAGATAGGTCTGTTGTTTACTATTACATGACCCAAGCAAGCAGACTCTTCAGTAACTAATGCTGTAGTTGAACAGTCTAATTATCCTGCAAGGCCTGCAGATTATCCAGTGTTCTTTGGGCTGGATGAAATACCTTAATATTGTTCCCTTGAAAAAGCAGCCACCTTGTAGATGAATTCTGGGCCATAATGGTGTGAAAATGGCACTAAAATATGTTTTCCCTTCCTGTTAAACATTGATTCTGTCAATACCATCACTGATCCACCATACCAATCATGAACCACTTGTATTTCAGGTGCACATTGGATTTTGGTTCATTTTGCAGAGTCAGGATTGTTTCTTATCAGTGACCACGAACATCACATTAGCCCACTACCACTGCATATGTGCACATTCTCTCATCAGTCATTAGTATCGATGTATGGCTTGTAGCCACGTGGTCAGCACAAAATGGTTTCAAGATTTGAAAAGAAATACTGTTAAGCCGAACCTGCCTTTGTTGTTGATACACAACTGTGGTCATCACAGATCTGCTGCACTGGATCAGCTGCAACAGGCTGTCCACTTCACTGCCATAACTGAGAGACCAACATTTCTAGCATAGCCTCTTTCTCTATGATGATGATTTCAACCTAGTCCAGCAAAAAATAAATGTACAATGGCTCAAACTCTATCTGGTTGCACAATGTGTGTATCAAAATCTCTGTCTAATATGGGAAGTGTATCCCAGACCAATTTCAGCAATGATGATGAGAGCCATGCGTGATTCTAAAATGAGCTATGGAATAGTTGTGCAAGCAAGCATCTACTTATATTTCAAAAAGCATTTTCTTTTACTGACAACATCCATAGTTTCTCCCTAATCATCTCTTGGATATCCTGTTTTTGTGACTGACACTTTTCTTTTTTAAATTTCTCTCAGATTTCTCAACAAATCAACCAGCCCGTGCAGCATACCAGGTGGCAGCACTTCCAAAGGTATGTATATTCTGGTGGGGTAGTCACCTCAACGAGAGTATTTATTTATTTGTAAATTATACTGGGGGGATATTAGAATTTTTCCATAATTGAAGAAACAGTAGTTTCTTGGTCAAAGTAGCTCAGGGAGGAATTATGTCATAGTTTCTGCTGGCACTGCCAGTACTGATAGGCTGCCTCATTGCCTCTGCTTGTCTGATGATGTACTCTAAGTTCTGTGGAAGGTGATTCCCAAGTCATGCATCTACAAAAATGCTTAATGGATGAAAGATCTGGGGATGCAGTGGCCCTTAACTAGCAGCAGCTGTGATTCTGCCTCAGAAGTATGAATTAAACCAGTTTTCATCAGATAGCAATTTTTCAGTTAGTAGCTGACTGTAACATTGCTGCTCGAGCCATTTTACAACTGACCAGGGTCAAATATGACTAATGTTGGCTATATTGTACTGACATTTTTATATCATGCATTTCAAATTTCGTGATTTTACATGATATGTATCATTTTTAAAATTTCTAATGCCTTATCCTCCTAATTTATACACTAGCTTAATGAGATGTCTGCCTACACATTTGATGTAGTGATTTCATTCTTGAAAAAAAGCTGTTTGCTGCTGAGGTAAATATGGACTATAAAATGGCAGAAGATCATGCTCTGTGACTTGGACATTGTCCATGAAGTATGAATGTTTTCATTCCTTCAAGCAGTGACCTTGAGCCAGCAAACATAGCTGAAGTAAATGACATTATCATGGTCTTAACCTACCTCTGTTAGAAAAGCTTGGAACTTTGTGGTTGAGTTCACTGGACCTCATGAAGTTGACTAGAAACCATTTTCCCATTTCATTTCCAGGGTCATTGCATGGGCTCCATTATTTGTTAGAATTTAACAAAACATGTTGAGCCCTGAACTGTACCCCTGACATGCATTGAGTTTTAATGTTTGATGCTAGGTCCTCTGCTATCAGGACATGCCACAGAATGTAAATATGTCCAAGCAGTCTTTCACACCCTCTTGGCAGCTGATCATGTCTTGTTTCAGTGTTCATTTCAGACTCTGGCCTGACCTGCCTATGTTAGGACAGTGCCTGATTTTCGTCACGTACCCTAAACTCCATCATCCCCAGTATATGTTAGAGTCATGTTTTGACAACAATCAACTCAAAACTGTAGTGAATATCTCGCATAGTATGGTTTCTTATCTCTCTTAGTAATAACCATAGCACTACCTAACCTATTAGAAGTATTGCTGATCTATTTTGTTCTTCTTCTCTAGGGAGCTCAGGTGGAGATTGAAGCTGTAGCAGTGCTCAACTAGTCAGCTATAACTGTGAAAATTTCCTGCCACCCCTAGTATCTGTGATTCTAATTAACTGAATTTTTTTTTTTTTTTGAAATGCCAAAATGTATTGTGGTATCAGATACAAATGCAGTGCTCAACTCGATTTCCTATGAAGTTATTATTGTTAAACATTTCTGAAAGTTCCCATATTATCTGCAAAAAAAAACCAAAGAAAAAGAGTTTTTCTTTTTTATTAAACTTTTAAAAATAACGACTGAATTAGTCTAGGTCTCATTTTCACAGGATAAGTATATAAAGAATTGTAATAGTTATAACAAACACCCCATTTTTTCACTTGTCTGCTGTAAATGCCTGGATTCCTGTTATGGCTCGGCCCAGTATAAGTGCATGAATATCATGGCTGCCTAGAAAATAAAGATCACCATTTATAATTCAATTTTCCCTGATGGAAAGTAAAAACAAGGATTAGGAAAATTTCAAACAAAAAAGACTCGACCAGACTTACCTTCATATGTATTGACAGCTTCCAGATTCATCATGTGCCTTATCACATGGTATTCATCTGCGATACCATTTGCTCCTAACATATCTCTGGCCAGACGGGAAATCTCCAGAGCTTTCCCACAAGAATTCCTCTTTATTAAAGAAATCATTTCTGGTGTTGCCCTATTTTAAAAGAAAAAAATTTTTGGGAGACTAAATAAAATTTCTAAAACACACAACTATGCTGCTCAAATGAGCCACAACAGTTTGTCCAGTCCTGAGCATCATTGGCTATGGGGATGATAGCATTTTCTTCCCCTACAAAGGAGAAGGGTAACTGCTGCACTAGACTGTCTGGGCTAAAAATAAGAACCCTCTATCTTAAATTTTACCCCTTTTCTCCAGAAATAATAGGATTTGCTAATGCATCAGCTAATCATCAATGTTTGTTGGTTTTTTTTTGGGGGGGGGGAGTCCATTAATAAAAAAAATTATTTTAAAGAAACAATAGCAACCTGTTATCTTTAAATTTGGGGCAGACCACTGTGACTAACCTGCCTTCATCCTTGAGTCGGCCCACCTGAATACAGGCCTGCAGGCCCAGGGAGATTTCAGTCAACATGTCAGCCAGTTTTTTCTGTATCAGCTGGTTTTTTGCTAGAGGTTTTCCAAACTGGATCCTGCAACAGAATAATAAATCGTAATTAAAAATCCAACAATGACCAGATTCCACAGTAAGTAGTCTGCCGAATGACAGCATAAAGAATCCCCGGGGAGCATTAGAATTAATTCAGAATTGCGAGAGAAAACAATCTCTGTGACTATAAAATATTACCTGATAAGTGAATGATACCAATGGAGCATCATGTGGTTTTTAGCCCCCCCCCCTAAATTTGAAGTCTGTAATATATGGGCTTTAGTATCATTAAGCCCAACCTGTCAAAATTTCTGTGGTTTAATCTCTAAACCGACCAACGGCAGGATCAACACTATGATGAAATTTTAAATTGTCATCTGGCCTGGAACGAACAGGATGCTGCGATGAAAAGTAGGTAGGATGTGTACATATAATATTCACTCACCTGTCGATGACATACTGGCGCGCCACATCCATGCATGCTTCTGCTGCTCCTAGCGCTCCCCAACCAATACCATACCGAGCACTATTCAAACAACCAAATGGGCCCTTAAAATAAATGTGTAGATAGAAAAAAACTATGAAAGTTCTGAAACATTCACAAAACTGAGGTCTCTATACAGGCCCACAGAAGAGAGCAATGTATTTTACTTTTCATGAAAATTTTAGCAAATATTTGCCTAGAGTAGAACCCGCTCTCCATGTCCTCTAAACACAAAAAGTTACCCGACCTTTTAAATTTTCCTTTTCTGCCACCACTTTCTGAGAGAGTAGTTCATCCATGTAAGCATGAAATATTACTTAAATATGGAAATCTCTTATCCATTAAATTATGTGCATAGATTGAAACAAAATAGCTGAACTCACTACAAGACCTGAAGCCTTTGGCAGGAGATTTTCCTCAGGCACTTCCACATCCTCCATAACAATCTGCCCGGTTATACTGGCTCTAAGGGAAAACTTTCCCTCAATCTTAGGAGCAGACAACCCAGCCATCCCCTTTTCCAGTATGAAACCACGAATTTTGTTGTTATGTGCATCAGACCGTGCCCATACAATGAACACATCTGCAATAGGGGAGTTTGTAATCCTGGAAATATTAGAAAGATTGTACTATCGTCAGACTCGGATTACTGTCACTTCAACCATCAAAACTCATCTAAAAAATGGAGTTAATTTCAACAAATTACTGCCTCAAATGTCAATTTTTTTTCACTTGACTGACAACCTTTTCTTTTGAAAAGGGAGGCTGAAAGCCTTCAGATTTCAGTAGGAAAGTATCTAGAACAATATATTTCTTCTCAACCCTGTTAGGAGTGAGAGGAAACCAAAGTAAACAGCCATTTAAAAAAAACAACACAGGCAGTATTCTTGACTACTACACTGCTGTTATGGCAAGTGGGCTTCATTAACCAACTCTTCTTGTACTGTAAACTGTTTTAGTTATTATCAATTTACTTACTACACACAAAAAAGCTGATCAATAAACTAACATTGATGGCTATAATACCTGTTTGGTGCAGATTTAAGTACACTACTTCTTAAACATTATTCGCAAAAAGTGACAAAAACCACCTAATTTCATCTAAATCACAACACTGTGATAGCACAAAGGCAAATCCACGACCAGGGGGGAATAATTCAAAATTGGTAATGTGATAAAATTATAAATAGTAAAATTCATAGTCTGGCACCAGCTTGAACTAGTGTAATTTATCACCAGTGTGTGAACCAGTCATCTTCCTATACTTGCCAGTGTGTGTTTCAAAATTTAATGTTCTATGAAAGCATTTTATATTCTCCAACAGACATTTATTTATTCTAATTTTATAATGTTGTCGTCAAAGAATAGCTCTTCAACTAGCCATGGAATGAAAACAGACAGTTTAATTAACATCAGCACTATGGTATAGCTATACCATGATTACTCCTACCTGTAGAATATACAAGAAAAGCTGCCATCTACTACACAGTACTGTTCATTCTTCACTTAATTTAGTGAGTTTTTATTAAAGTAATGTTTATTATATTTTACCATACATTACTATTATAGCTGAGTTATTGTTATGATGATTTCCTATATTACAACTATGCCTGTTATTTAACTGTGTGGTCTGGTACCTGACAGATTGAAGGAAGTATCCTGTATAGATAGATTAACTGATAAATTTTATTACTACCTTTTAGCATTTTCATTATTTACTACTTTAAAGTCAAAGGTATAAAATTCTTCTCATAATTAGTTAGCACTCAAGTTTGCCTGTTTACCAGCAGCACATTTAGCCTACATGTTAAAATGTTTACTGGAACACTAGAATCGTAAACTACATGCTACTCCAGCTTCAAGGTCCGACACATCGATGATTTCTTTTCTCCACTAAGCACATAACAAAGGAGATAATTGCAGCTCACTTTCCAGTGAAGAGAATGAATAATTCATTTAAATACTGTTTAAGACTCAGATGTATACACAAAAAATAAGTGTCAAGGAAGTTTGGACTCTAACAGCAAATAGAGAAGCAGTTTGTGATCGTCCAGGTATTTTCTTTTCACTTACCTAATATGCCATCTCGTGTTGATTTATTTATAACAAGTGGAAGCTTTATTTATGGTTGTATAGTTGTACATTGCTCTCACGTTCACCGTTCACATTTGGCTAGCTTACGCAAAAATTCCTTGAAAACTAAAACACAAAGACATGTAATTTCAATTTTGATAGATAAATCTAGTACCTGGAAACATGCTCATATGAGCAACCAGCATACACCATTCTGTCAATTGTGGCTTTGATATAATAATGAATCTACACCTCTTGATGTGCTCTATGTTAATACTTTGTAAAAATTTTTCATATAGTAAAATTAGTTTCTATCGAAATGTTAAAAGATGTGTATGACAAACAGAAATGATTCTAATAATCAGAAATGCCCATATAAACTAAAAAAAGGGTCATACATGGTAACTTGTGGAGTCTTCACATTAGTATATTAGCATTTCCTCTAAAGTGTTATTAGTTTTTAAAAAATTTCTTTAAAATAAAATTATCAAAATTGTAAAATAATTAGGGAGTCCATACAATACCAAGCTATTGTTAATAAACTGCATCAGGATCTGAAAACTAGTTCACTAAGTGTCAGTTTTTCCTAGTTGATAAGTTATATTTCAATACTTTAAATTACTGACCAAGATTTGCATCCATTCAGTATGTATGATTTGCCAGAAGAACTGTGTTTGGCTTTTGTCTCCATGGAGGCTGGATCACTTCCATGATTCGGCTCAGTCAGCCCAAAACAGCCAATCAGATCCCCTTTAGCTAGAAGAGAAAATGACTATGGTTGATAGATTGAAAACAAATTCTATGATGAGACAATGTGTAGTTTTAAGTGATTTTAACTCTTGGCAGTGACTGACAATCTTAGTTCAGCACACTACAAGATGAAATGCAATTTTTGCCAAAGCCACTGGGTAGAAGCAATCATACAGTACAATACTAACAGTAAACCCATCTTTGTGCACAGATTTAACCCAACAAAAAATAAAAATCAATCGGGGATTTCTACAAGATAACTTGATTGAGATGCAGCTTAACAAGATGACTGAAAAATTGCTTTTCACACTATCTTATCAATCTATCAATCATTGTGAAGCATATTCTTAAAAAAGTATAACATGCAGTTAAAATTTTTTTTTAAAAGTAGCCTCTATAATGACCCAGATCTTACATATAATTTATAAAGTCTTTAAAAATATATCAATTGGATCGAGACAATCAGAGCATTTCAAAAAGAAGAAGAAAAAGTGCCAGTAAATGAGTTGACAAAAGCATTTTGCAGATAAAAATAAGATGTCATTAGTAGAGTTATTTTGTTATCAGTTACTGATTATATAGAAGTAATAAATGCCAGAAAATTGTTCTAGATAGGATATCTTGTTAGCACCTGGATGCTCCAAGGTTCATTCCTTTCATCTTTGTAAATGGTATAGATAGTTTCCAATTCCATCGTGAAATTTGCAGATGACAAAATTGTATGGTGAGGCCAATATAAAATGATTCAGCAGATTGGTAATCCAAAGAGAAAATTCATTTTAACATTGAGAGAAAAAGATGGGAACAGATTTTGCTTAATTCAAACATGAGATTTGCCAGTTTTTATACATTTTTAAGAATAAAATTACACGTTGTTAGGTTATATTTTTATATCCCAGTGATGAAAATAAAAAACAGGCTAGAACAATTTTTTCTTATTTATTGTCTAGTGGCAACATCGTCTCCCTCGTTCTCAAAATGTTGGACAGTA
Source organism: Nautilus pompilius (assembly GCA_018389105.1). Taxonomy (NCBI): domain Eukaryota; kingdom Metazoa; phylum Mollusca; class Cephalopoda; order Nautilida; family Nautilidae; genus Nautilus; species Nautilus pompilius. The sequence continues at coordinate 186,254 of JACATO010000961.1, read as the reverse complement.
ATTAAATAAAAACAATGATAATACTGAAAGTAGTATATTATTTCTGGCATGGAAAAGCCGTCTCCTACTGCTACTGAGCTTTTCTAGAAATCGTGTGTGTCTCTGCAGGTCAGTGTAGAACGTATATCACAAATTTACAGCAAATTTAGTTTAGCTCTAAAGGCTTTTCTCGTATTTACGCACAGAATGTTAAAAAAGAAACTTTGCGCACATAGGCTTGTTATTTTGTTCTTGATGCTTTCCTGCATGTGCTGAATTGTAGCAGGTTGATCACTGACTCAATTTCCAGCTAAGTGCCTACACAGATGTTTTAAAGGTAGAGATATTTTTAAAAGCCTTATACAGAATTATCGTGTGATTCAGAAAGATTCCATCAGAGCTAAATGCAAGTTTTTGCATGGAAAAACTGCAAAGGAATTTACAACTATCACCAACATGATAAACCATCTAAAGGTAAACAGCCATACACCAAAAAGAGGAGAGATGGTTGCTGCTGACTTATCTTTACTCAGGTGTAGCAGACATTCGGTTTAGAAAGCTACTTTTTACACTATAATATACCGAACCGTAACCTCTTCAGCCAGACAGTGATACCAGATATGTAGCTACAAGAGGAAATGACAAGTTTAGCGTTGACGACAGAGAAGACATGGACCCATCCTACATTTGGTTCCATTTCCAGAATCACACAACCGACCACTTAACTGAGTACATTTTGGCTGCTTTGAAGGAAGTCAAAATGTCACTGGATAAAAACTATCGGCACCCTGGGGACAATGCTGCTAATGTGGTTGTTGGACTTCTCAAAACTGGATTACCATCACCAGCTTGTTTCATCTATATTCCACGACTATTCGTTATGATGCCATAAGATGTCTTTTGAATTAATCAAGAGACAGTTGGCCATTTCCACCATTCTGCTGCTGCCTCACAAGAGCTAAGCAACCTTCAAGAACAACTGAGAGAAATGTAAAAGTATGAATAATCCTTCCACAAACTTCAGCTGCAGAATCAGTGGAGATAGTTCCCAGCCAAACTTTGGGTCTGCTATGAAGAAATAGCTACAGGATAAAAACTAGCTGCCATTTATTCCACAGAAAAAAAACTGCAGATTCTCGAGAACTAAAACAGAAAAAACACTGCTGATATAAAGAAAGAGATCCAGAATTATCTTAACTTGCCCCTACTACCCAGGCACGAAAATCCGTTGTTATGGAGGAAAGGAAAACGCACTATACTTCAAAGGCTTTAAAAGCTGGCACAAGTGCATTTGTGTGCATCTTCATCTTCCATGAACAGTGAATAATTGGCTTTCAGCACTGGTGGACATTCCTGAGCCAACGAGATACGGTCTCAATCCATAAAGTGGTGAAAAGTTGGTGTTTCTGCCTTATAATCTAAAAGCTTTTGACTGTAAATATAATGTTATACTTGTTGTTATACTTTTGACAGACTTCTATAATTGTTTTTACATTTTGAATCTCTGTTTGTAGACCAATTTTACGTTTACTACTTTGGCTTTTAAATTCACCTAGTTGTGTCTTAATTGGGATTTGGATATACCTGTATTGGTTAGTTAACTAAACTTTAGAGGATCCCAATTTCCCCTACAAAATTTTTTTCTTTTCTTTTTATAAACTTAAATGTGTTGAATTTTGAATTGTATTTTTAGACCAGTAATACCTTTTGTATTTCGGCTTTCACCTGGTTATGTGCAAGTGTGTTGATCCTGGGTCGGTGAGAGGGAAGGGGTCAGAGGTGACATTAGCCTCCTCCTTAAAATTTTGTGCTTAAATGCATAGTTATATAGGCTGTGTGTGTGTGCGTGTGTGTGTGTGTGTGTGTGTGCGTGTATGTTGGTGTGTGTGGTGTGTGTGTGTTGTGCGTGTGTGTGCGTGTGTGTGTGTGTGTTGTGTCTCTGTGTGTGTGTGTTGTGTGTGTGTTGTGTGTGTGTGTGTTGGGCGAGAGGAAGTTGGCGACTGAGTGTATGTCTGGAGGATTTAGCATCTTTGTCCACTCTCCCTCCAATTTCAGGACAGATTAATGCCCCTGGATGTGTGTTAATCTGGATAAATAATTTGTTGACAAAAGTTAATGAAATATGAAAGATACAGAGATGAAATATCCCAGTTCTTTTTGACTAAAATTTAAAAGTTTTCCATTTGCTGTTATGAAGCCTGATAATCAACCAATCGATTAATCAGTACATCCCTATTTCATGGATATATGTTCTGAAAAACAAACAAAATGAGGACATCTAATTCTAAAGTACAGACTCCAATATCTGTAGCTGATCCTTCAGTGGATCTATTGTTGGGATGACTATGATAGTCACATTTTTTCTAGTACTAGTTCATTTAATTTAAATCTTAATATTTAATTTTTATCAAAGAGAAGTCTTAATGTTAAAATTTTTTTTAAAATCAGAGTTTTTATCTAAATTTTCTTCTAGTAAAACTGAAGTAAATTTATATTGACTACTTCTGCATGACACATTTTAAAAATTACTAAAAATTAATTTAATTCCAACTGTTTAATTCTGTTAAGTCAATACAAAAATAGGTGTTATAGGCCAGCTCTTTAAGTACAGAAATACACCGAGATGCTGTACAAATTACTTCATCAACTGCTCTAAACCTGCTGTATTTTTACTATCTATGGCCTAGAATAAAATATATTGCAGATAATCATAATTTTAAGATAATGTACCCTATTCTTTTTGGAAAATAAACTATGGCTACAAATGTAAAATAGATAAAAATGAGGAATCCTCGTTATTTTTTGTATCATCATCAGTGTTTTATTCAATTTCCAAGCAATAAGTGACAACCAAGTACATAAGTTAACTGTTCATGAATGACTTCAACTTACAAAAACACTGTAAATTAGTACAATAGCTAGTTTTTAAAATTAAAAATGGCTCAAAGAACCATTAATTGTTTTTCCGTTTTGCATGTATAAAATTCAGTTGTCAGTTAATTTAAGTCTCAAAACAGAAGTTCCGGGGTCTCTACATCAGTGTTCATCAGTTTCCAACAACTGACTATATTATGCAGCTCTAAAGGACACTTATGTATGATCCTTACATTTCTTTGTACATTACCAACGTTTACTCAAGAATACACCCTTTTTACGATTTAATCACAACACATAAGCAAATCAAAATACAAAGACAAGCAAGCTCTGATATTATGTGCATCATTCAATGACACTTTCTTTATCACATAAGGAATCTATCACAAGCCTAAAGGACTTTTATTTTGCCATTTATTACTGTTTATTTCTAAATGGATACAAAGAATACTGGTTCTTTATGAAAACTATTAGAGAGAGGTTGAAAATACCCACAGGATACGACACTCATACCATTATTTTTTCTCAAGTGATTGTCAAGATAGATCGATAGATAACATATAAAGGCTCAACCATACCTAGTTTGGGTAAAAAGTTCTCTTTTTGTGCGTCTGATCCATATTCGTTTATCGGCTGCATCACTAAGGAAGACTGGACACTCATTGCAGATCTGTAGCTGCTGTCTACGCTGAAAAGATGTAACAGAAATTAGGAATGAGTTTTCCAAGGGGACTAGGTTACTAACTTGTATTAGGAACTTGAAGCCAAAGTTAAACTCAGTGCAGTCTCACAGAAGTAGCTTAAACAAACTGGCCTTTGCACAAAAATAATCTCAAGACAAGCAAATTCTGATTAGTTTGCAGACTTTAATTTTTATCCAAATTTTCCAACCAGTTGCAGCTGAAAATGGTGAAGAAAATCTGTGAAAAGCAGAGGGTAAAATAGAGAAGCAGCATACCGTTCAAGTTCCCTTGTTATTAAACCATAAGCAACAGAAGATACTCCAGCACAACCATAGCCCTTAATAGTGGGGCCGAGTATACCTAATGCTCCCAACTCTCGCATAATAGAAGGATCAAAATCTGCATTAAAAAAATAGAGCACATACAACTAAATTCCAAGTTTCTAAAACATACACATCAATTAACAGTTAATAAATAGGTTTCAAAGTACCATAAAGTGCTGTGTAGTACACGCTATCGTATATAATACGCACCCCAATTTTGATCTGTAAAAACTCCCAAAAACATATAATTCCCAAAATAATACTCAAGCATATTTAACACATATTTCAGTCACTGTCAGATTGCACCAACCTGAAGGAGAATGGGTGATACACAACAGAAAAATGGTCATCTTCAACTTAAAATCAACTGAGAAATTAAGACGTCTTTCATTTAGTGGGGCCATTCAGAATAAACTAAATGTGGAGATATTTTATGGAACATACGTAATAGTTTCACAAAAATCTGAAAAATTCACTCACTCAGCGGCAGTAGAGATGTGGTAAACTAAGTCACCGGAATGCACAAATCAGATTTTCATGAATACCTCACGTATTATGCGATGGCATTCAAAGGTCTTAGCAAAAAATTCCATTTCAATTACCATGCCATTCTGCCCAATACGCCATGCCATACTGACCGAGGTATTACGGTAACATGTATATAAACTCTGCACAGGGATAATCTTCATTCAGTCCCCGTTTCTACATACTGTTACACACAACCATGTCGCCAACACGACATATGAGCTAAACTGTTGTAGATAAACTCCAAATGATCAGTTATGCAGTTGAACATGGCAACAGAGCTGTAACTCAAAAGTTTGGAGTGAACGAGACCAACATCAGGTCCTGGCAATGTTCTCAGAAGATTGAAGCCATGCCATGTTCAAAACATGCCAATTGGGGCAAGGGTGAGGAGGAGGTACTTTCCTTCATCACTGAAAGGCACATGCAGAGTGTGGGAGTTTCCACCAGAGAGATATGCATGCATGCACTTTCAGTTTACAAAACTCAATGTCTGTCTGACTTTAAGGGCATCTCAGAAATGGTGTGCATGCTTCATGGCCCACAACCAACTGAGTATACTCCAGTGACCACCATCACCCAGAAGCTACCTGATGATTACAAAGATCAGCTGTTGAGGTACCAACAGTTCATCAATAAACTGAGAAAACAGCATGACTAGCCCCTGAATCACATAGGGAGTGCTGACCAGACACCCATGGAGTTTGATCCCTACAACAGCAGTGCCCCCCATCAGATCGAAGACTATCACCACGAAGACGACTGGCCACGAGAAAACCCACTTCAGTCATGCTTGGTGTATGGCTGATGGAAGTAAACTCCCACCATACATCATCTCCAAGAAGAAGATCATGCCAAAGGACCAGTTCCCCACTAGTGTCCACATCTGGGTCCATGCCAAGGGGTGGATGGATGAAGCCCTCACACTAGACTGGGTGAACACTGAATAAGGCAGACAGGGTATGCTGTGCCACAAGCTCCTGTTGCTGGACACTTTCAGATGCCACCGCATAGAGTCTGTGAAGTCAGCCCTGAAGACGACTCGCACAGATCTCACCATCATCCCCGGGGGTATGACATTCATGCTGCAGGTCATGGATGTAGCTGGCAACTGCCCAGTCAAGCGTGGGGTTCAGCAGAGGTGGAATACATGGATGATGGAAGGTGAACACATCTTCACCCCCACTGGTTGCATTCGCCAAACTGACATGTCCACCATTGCCAGCTGGATAAGAGATGCCTTGGAAGAAGTTGACCCAAAAACCATCAAGAATGGCTTCCTCAGGTGCTGCATGGATGGAACCGAAGATAACATCCTGTGGTCTGAGTCACAGCAATGGTCTCAGCGGTCTGGAAAAAAGTCTGCGACATCTGATATCATGTATAATGTGCACCCAATTTTTAACGGGTAAATTTTCTTTAAAAATCCGCATATAATACACGGCACTTTACGGTAAACTAGTGACCAGACCGACATATCAGGTGCACTTTTATTAAGCCAAGGAGAGAGATCCTCCCCCAAAAAGGTTTTTCAAAAGCAGTTGATAGTAAAGTATAAACTTAGCTAGTCACTATTAATCGCATTTTATAGTAATAAAAATGAAATGAGGTAGAAAAGTGTGCTATTGAGAAAATATCTTTCACAAAGGGTGACAAATTTTAAAAGATAATTTTCAATTCATTTGATTAGCAAACAAATATGACCTTATATTCAGATATGCGCATAGAGTAAAACTGATTATTATTCCAGCTTTCAAACTTCATTATTGAAAAATAATTTTTATGGCTCAAGCTAGTGGGAATATTAACCAGAAAATTTAAAAGTTACACTTTTAAAATGTTCTAGTTGTTCTTTAAATCCAAAATCCCAAGTTTGTACAAATCTTGAAAATGATATCAACTTATTAGACAGACAGACCAAGCACAGCCTTCTAATCATTAACTCATTCGGCCCCAATACAGCATTAATCCGTGACATCTTTAGCCTTATTAGCATAACTGGAGCTGAATGACTTAAGCACTCGGAACTGGCTGAACAATTTTAAATGTTTGATCTACCAAGGTATGAATCTTAGAGGTTTATAAAGGATTTCAAAATAATTGAATAGTTCTGAGCTCATGGAGATTAAAAAATCTTTTATTGACTATCTACACTTACAAATACTAGGAGTCATAGCTACAAATTAGCTAAAAATGATAGCTTAGTAATAAAATGGATAACGAGTGGAACAAATTACCAGTTAATGTAGTTCGTGGTGACAGTATTGCTTAATTTAAGATGTGCTAATAGCTATTTATTTTCCTTAAACCATGGTGTTCGCAAACCCTTTTGGGTTTAATGACCTTCCGCTGAGGTCTGCAAAGGGCACTTCTGTTTCATCAGTTGCATCACAATATTTAAAATCTTCTCAAAGCATGTATTTGCCGTAAGCATCATTTACTGGCAACTCAAGCACAGCCTTTACCTGATGCCGCTTTTGATCCCAAATTTGCACTGCCTCTGACAGCTCCCAAACTAAAAGATGCTTTCAAAAATAGAAATCCAATGTCGATAAAAATGCTCGAGTCTTTTTACAGGAGTGTGATGGATGCACAATTTTATAGATATTATCAATTTGCACCAGTTGCTTTCTAATCTGGCATTTTGAATTGCAAAAAACATTTTGCAACGAGACATCAGTTATTTCATGCCATGCTTCAGTAAGCCAAAGTGGTCAGCGATAGTATTCTGTTTAAAAACATTCAGTATAAAACCTGTCACACACCACACCATCCAGAAGCTACAACATACTTTCAGCAGATCACAGAATCAGCCGACGAGGAAATGAATGCACAGCTCAGATCTCAAAGACTTACACTCCTCCCGGTTGGCTTGCACTATTCGTGGCATTAGCTTGGCCTGGCAGTACTCGCGAAATTGATTACGGACCATTATTTCCTCCTCGTTGAGTGAACCTTCAAGATTCAAGGCATCCTTCCAGTCAAATTCTGCAGGAGTGACACACAAAAAAAGACTATTAGCTGGGTATGCGCAGACCATAAATTAAACAGAAAAGGTATGCTTTCCACCGTTCTTTCTGATCCATGCTCAAAATACCTGGACACGTATCCAACAATGGTCCATTAACATGAGAAGAAACTAATCTTAATAGTAAGTTGACTTAAAATATAGAAAATATAACTCATACAAATTTGAAGCTTCTACCAGAACCTAGATTTCTATGGTAAGGCGGAAGGGAAGGGAAGCTAACCTGCAAACACCTGCTGACTGGAACTTATCACTGGATCTGAAATCTGTTAAGGTTTGCCTAGGTCATTCAGAGAGTCCAAGACCAGAAGCAGTACATTATTAAAATGAACAAACTTTGGTAATATGGCTAAGTTAAAAACCCACCAGATTTTGGGAAGTTTTTTTTTGGGCCAGTAATTTATTCTAAGGGACAGCTGATTGCTAGGGATGTAACACCCTGACCTTATTGTCTGGAGGAGCAAGTAATTTATTCTAAGGGACAGCTGATTGCTAGGGATGTAACACCCTGTCATTGTCTGGAGCAGCAAGTAATTTATTCTAAGGGATAGCTGATTGCTAGGGATGTAACACCCTGACCTTATTGTCTGGAGGAGCAAGTAATTTATTCTAAGGGACAGCTGATTGCTAGGGATGTAATACCCTGACCTTATTGTCTGGAGCAGCAAGTAATTTATTCTAAGGGACAGCTGATTGCTAGGGATGTAACACCCTGACCTTATTGTCTGGAGCAGCAAGTAATTTATTCTAAGGGACAGCTGATTGCTAGGGATGTAACACCCTGACCTTATTGTGGGAGCAGCAAGTAATTTATTCTAAGGGACAGCTGATTGCTAGGGATGTAACACCCTGACCTTATTGTCTGGAGCAGCAAGTAATTTATTCTAAGGGACAGCTGATTACTAGGGATGTAACACCCTGACCTTATTGTCTGGAGCAGCAAGTAATTTATTCTAAGGGACAGCTGATTGCTAGGGATGTAACACCCTGACCTTATTGTCTGGAGGAGCAAGTAATTTATTCTAAGGGACAGCTGATTGCTAGGGATGTAACACCCTGACCTTATTGTCTGGAGCAGCAAGTAATTTATTCTAAGGGACAGCTGATTACTAGGGATGTAACACCCTGACCTTATTGTCTGGAGGAGCAAGTAATTTATTCTAAGGGACAGCTGATTACTAGGCATGTAACACCCTGACCTTATTGTCTAGAGGAGCAAGTAATTTATTCTAAGGGACAGCTGATTCCTAGGGATGTAACACTTGCTCCTCCAGACAATAAGGTGAGAGAGAGATGCCATCAGGGAGGAGATAGTAGTGTAAGCACAGACCGTGCAGAGACAGCCCCCACCCACAATTTTTACCTGCTATCTGGTAGGCACAGATGGGGAATGAAGGGGGACCCAAGCCCCTTGACATAGGAACCTACGGCCTCAAGTATTCCAGGTTGCCAAAAACTAAAACATGATGGTTCCTACTTGTAACGAGTGTCTGGGGGGGGGGGTGGACGGATGTACCCCTTAATTGAGCCATAACAGCCGATACCTAACTCCTTCACAACAGTCTGCTGCTGTCAAATCCCGGGGGTGGGATCCCTCCTCTTGTAAAAGCGGTTTGCGCGAGTAATGCCCGACACCCGCCGTCTTTACACTGGATTCTGGTTCTTCCTTTGAGTCCCCGAGATACAATGAAGTTTACCAAATTAAGCTTCTGCCGCGTGAGGACCGTACGTACTGTCGGCATTATAGGGAGGAGGGTCGGCTCCCGCTCTCCCTCCCTCCCCCCAAGGAGACCCCTAACTTACATCCCGCTCTCTCTCCCCCCCCAAGGAGACCCCTAACTTACATCCCGCTCTCCCTCCCCCCCAAGGAGACCCCTAACTTACATCCCGCTCTCCCTCCCCCCCCAAGGAGACCCCTAACTTACATCCCGCTCTCTCTCCTCCCCCCAAGGAGACCCCTAACTTACATCCCTCTCGCTCTCCCTCCCCCCCCAAGGAGACCCCTAACTTACATCCCGCTCTCCCTCCCCCCTCCCAAGGAGACCCCTAACTTACATCCCGCTCTCCCTCCCCCCCAAAGGAGACCCCTAACTTACATCCCGCTCTCCCTCCCCCCCAAGGAGACCCCTAACTTACATCCCGCTCTCCCTCCCCCCTCCCAAGGAGACCCCTAACTTACATCCCGCTCTCCTCCCCCCCCAAGGAGACCCCTAACTTACATCCCGCTCGCTCTCCCCCCCCCAAGGAGACCCCTAACTTACATCCCGCTCTCCCTCCCCCCCAAGGAGACCCCTAACTTACATCCCGCTCTCCCTCCCCCCCCCAAGGAGACCCCTAACTTACATCCCGCTCTCCCTCCCCCCCGGGTAGGCGCAACATGGACGACGATGACCGACGAGGGACGGAGGGAGGGAGGGAGGGACCCGCTAGAGAAGCGCCAGCCGGCTGTTTCTCCTGGAAGAGGAAAGGATACGAGACCCCGCCGCTGTCTCCGCCGCCGCCGCCGACCGCCGTCTCTGCTGGAGAAGCCGAGCGGGATGGATCCCGAGTCCTCGCCATTCCCGGAGAGCTCGCGCGAGGCCCGCCATTCTCGAGACGCAGATTGGCAACAAAAAAAAAAAATGTCCTCGCCAAGAGTGATCTCCCCTTCGTCTTTTATTCCGAGTAGTCTCCCCCTTTCCTCGAATTCGTGCTAAATGGACACTCTGTGCATAGTTCAGCTACCTGCCCTGCCCTGCCCTGCCCTGCCCTGCCCTGCCCCACCCACCTGGCTACGATGTTTCTCGTTGAATCCCCAAACACCACGGTCAAAGCCAATTTTATTCGAACGTATGGGGAAAAAAAAGAGAGAGTCAAATATTTTTCCATATGGAGCAGGAACAACATCATCATCACATTATTACCAAACTTAAACACAAAAATAACTAATTCCAAATAAACCTCTGAAACTTTCCATTATTATTATTGATCAGCAAAATAAACCGGTGTTTTCCAATCAATAGGTTTAAACACAACACTCGACTGATAGATAATCAGATCTGTTCAATCATTGAGACATCTAGTATAATCTCCTTTTTCCTCTCTCTCTCTGAAGCTCATACATTTTATTCATGATCAAAATTATTTGACTGAGATTTTGAATATTTTTTTTTAAAATTATTGTCAGACTTATTACGGTTCACGCCATCTTACACCAACCAGGAGGGGAGGTTCGAATCTCAGTCGCTCGTCTGCTAGGCCAAGATGACTCATTTTCGCTCTCTAAAAACCGAGAATACCACAATTGTTGGTTTTTCTTTAAACATAACCTCTTCATGTACCTGGCATTTATCTTAATTTTAAAAAAAAAAAAAAAAGTGTAGTGCTATATTTAAAATTTGACTGCAACAGAAGCTCTCTTTCTTATCTTGCGATTCTTGAATTTCCAGGATAGCCTCTACCTCTCCCATGGCGGCTGTATGCCATCTTTGTTGACAACAGACGCAGAGTATTATACTTCATCTTGCATTAAAAAACAAAATCTTTTTCAGCTTAATGCCAAAGGTGCTGCAGTGTCATTTCAAGATTCTGCATCATCCCTTCTAGTCATTTATGCACAGTCTGATGAGAATGGCCAGCACAACTGCAACACTGAAAGCTAGTGCATTTAGATTGTAACATAGTTACACAAATTTTTAGAGAGCAAAGCTTGCTGGTAAACATGGGACGAATCCAGTTTTGAAAATTTCTTTCCGCTATTCACTTTACTAAATATATTCTCCACTGTTGGAAACGGGTAATCGGGAACATTGAGCACTGGATTCATGACTTTGTAATCTTCATAGATATTGAAACCTGATGATACAGTGCATACAGGTACAATTAGCACAGCCTAGTCCAAAGTTTCCACCTTTTCAATAATGCTTTCCTATAGTAACCTGCAAAGTTTGTCTGCAATCTTATCCCTAGGTGCATAAGGAACTTAAGGGTGATATTTTTCACCCTCAATGTAGTTGCTACTCCCTTCACAGCACCAAACTTGTCATAGTATTTCTTAAACTACTACTACACTGCTTTTACATACATGGTAATCTACAAAACAACGATGGCCCTTCTTTTACAACTAATGGCAATGTCTTCTTGTGTGTTCTATACTTGATGGACATGTACTTCAGCAAGTACGGGGACTATCTTGCCTATGTGAGTTTTCAGTACAACCACTGTACTTTTCAGTGATGCTGACTGCTGAAATGTCACAAACTTTTTTTCAAGATGATTGAAACTAAAGTTCAATTTCAATCTATTTATCTTCTGATTACTGGCACTTTAATTTCTTTCTGATCCTTTGAGTTAAAAAAGAAATTTTACCAATCAGATCCTGAACTCCTCCTCTATGAACAGTAAATACCTCCATCATTTTGACATGATTTATCATCTACAGCAGGCATGTCAAACATGCGGCCCACACAAAGGACACTAATTTGCAATAAAATTTATTAAATTAGTTGTAATGTGCGCAATTGGTTGTCGCGTGGCCCTCATGACAACACACGTGACCCATGTGGCCCTTAGTTTGACATGCCTGATCTACAGCATCTTGTGCTGTGGCATTGCTTATTGCCTACATAAGATTTACTACACTTTGTATTCAAATAGCCCATTAATCTAAAATATACTAAATCTCAGGAGTGATTATTTTCCTCGACAGCTAAAACTTTAGTGTTTTCAGTAGTTGCAGGCTACCATTTCCATACATAAAACTTTCTTGACTGAGACAGTAGCTAAAATTAACTTCTTGTTTTTTCTGGTGAAATTTGAACCCCTCCACTATGGTAAGGGGCTAGGGCTTCAAAGGATCAGCTATTTTTTTTTTTTTTTAAATTTACATAAGTTTTTAAAGGTAACAAATTTCTTATAGAGCTGTTTTGTGACCATAAACAGTCAAAAAAGTTAAATGCTTCTATTATTGTCCATTATAATAGTTGGTGGTAAAATGATGTTTCATTGTACTAATCCAAGTTTTGGTCTTTATACATGTAAAATTCCTCAATTTTACTGTACACAGCCATATTATTTCAGTGAACGGCTTAACACGACATCAGGAATTAACTTTTTAAAACACCTGTTTTGTCCTTGTCACCCTCTAGTGTCCAGGTAAGAAAAGCTAAGTACCATTATTTGACTACTGCATTTCTATCATAGCTTCTAATATTGTTCAGTATTTACGCCCCAGAACGTGTGGTTGTATTTCTGTTCTTGCCACTTCCATTCTAAATTGTGTTTCAAATGCAGCACGTTTTCCACCTAAATGATGCAGTGGGCTAATGTGTTGATTCTGAAAAATACCTCTCAAGACTTGTGAACCAACAGGTTGCAGGTTCAAGTTCAAATATAGAAACAAAAGCCTACTTCAAATTAGCAGTTAGGAGCAATGATCGCAGAACTCATTCATTACCAATGCGTATAGAACCATAAGAATTGAATGCGAAACTAATCTAGTCACATCACACACTTTCATCCAAACACCAAGTTAGAACTTTATTATAAATCAATCAATCAATCAATTAGTCATCTTTATTTGATAAATAGATTCTGAAAAATTACAGACCAAAAAAATATGGTGGTCCAATCTTCTTACACAACCACAATAAACAGAAGTTTAGAACATGGGTAGCATACACGAAGTACCTGCCAGAGCTCATGTGAAATCACTTAACACAAATGACCTGATCAGTGACACAAATGTGGCCCAGTTATGGACTGTGTTTTGATTGTAGCAAATAACATACCAGACAATTCTAAGACTTTCTGAAAAATGATTCTGGCATAAAAAATAGTCATGTCCATTAAGGTTGGATGGATGGAAATTTAAGATAAAGTCATTCTTAAATTTGATTTAGCTTGAGCAATCCATATGGTCAAGAATCTGAAAGATGACGACTCTAAACTTAGAAAAAACAAAAAAAAAAAAACTATACTAGCGTGATTTATTTTAAATTAAAGAATCTCTAGCAGGGAGACAGCGAAAATGTCATTTGTAATGGCTTGGAATAGGATTCTGAAGATATGAATGCATGATACACCCAGTGAGGGGGTACTGAACTAGTAGGGCCAAGTGAGATGCTCTTCAAATGTGACCTAAAATATCCTTGGTGATGCGGAGAAAGTCTTGGCTAATTAGAAGAAATATCAATTTTTTGTCAACAACATTAATTAGCAAAGAGAAATTTATCAAGTTTTTGCTTTTACAAATAATCTCAGGAGTTTTTTGTCAAACCAGCCCCATCTCACAACAAGCACTGGTGTAACTTTACTGACAAGGCAGTGAGCCACTCTCTCTTCATGGAGGAACATAACAGTGCCGCTGTAGTCCAAGCATGAAAACACTCAAATAACATTTAAGTTTTTGATTTGTTGAACTTTCCAAGGCATCACAAAATCAAGTTGTCTCTCATAACTTTATGGTGAAAACTTTTGCTGCACGTGTGGGTAAACATACTTCTGCTATGAATTTGAAAGCAAGCAGTATCACAATAGTCCTTACTATTTGTGGACCCAGCATATGGGATTATTGTACACCATCTGCAGATTCACCTTGGGTCCCATTAGTTCTCGGATGTTGTCAATCCCATAAAGAATCATAGTGGGCCTGCAAAAATTAAGTTGAAAAGCATATTAACTTAGGTAAAGAAGTTATCTTTTTTAGGGAGCAAAAGAATTATGTGAAGAATTAGATAAGCAAACCGCCAGAAACTAAAACATTTATGAATGTAAGAATTCTAAACAGCATAATAATTCACTTTTCACTGCAAATAATGAGACAAGCTGGCTATTTACCTTTCAATACCGATCAATGTGCTGTTAAAAGATTGATTTACATGGTTATACCAAGCTAAAGTGATCTAGATGTTGACACATGGATAATGAAATAAAACTAAAAATGTCACAGTGACTGAGCAATTAGTCTGTTTTTCTGTGATAGTGTCAAGGAAATACAGCAACTAAAGTAGTCTATGACACCAGCATATATACAAGAAACAGTCAACTGAAACCTGTCTAGAAACAATTATGGTAATTCTATTTCAGCCAGGTTTTATCTCAATGTCCCTTATAGTCATCAAAAACGATTTTTAAAAAAGCCATAAAATAGAGCTGACAGTACATTAACTATACCTAAGCTTCAGAAAATCACTTTAAAAGTAATTTTTTAAAGTTAATAATGGTATTCTCCAATGATTACAATTTGGTTACCTGTAGTATACTAAAAATATTAGTGCAGGTATTTGCAGGACAGAAGTGTTTACTGCTTACTTATATATAGATAGAGAGGTTTACCCAACATCAGAACTCCATATTATCTATTATGCAATGTGTACAAACAACATGCAAAAACAGAGAAACATCAGTTTAGATGTCTATATCAGGTTCTGTCTAAAACAAAGTGCCTGCTGACTCAAATTTTTTCACTACTTTTCCCAAAAATGAGTAAGTGTATTACATAGGAATGGTGTTTAAAGAACCAATACTTTGAAAAATTCAGTAAAGAGGAAATGGAGGCACCATCAATAACAAACGTTTAGGCAGAGGGATGAAGTACCGAACCTTTCTAAAGAGAGTCCCCACGCTATCACGCACACATCGTTTGGAAAACCCATTGGTAACAACATCTCTGGCCGGAACAGTCCAGAATTTCCAATCTCTACCCATTTCTTTAAACCTGGAAAAAAGGCGATGATAAAAGAGATCAAAAGTTGCAATAAAATTCCCACAGAAAGTTCAAATGAAATCTGACCAGATACAATTACGGGCAGGTTTCATTTGAATGTCTGTCCCCCTAATATAAACATGTCTAATTTCTTGGCATATATTAAATACAGTTTTAAAAAAAAGACACTACTTTATAGCCATTTTGGAAATTAAAATAAGAGGACATGCAGAGTAAATCTGTCAGTCCCACCATACATTTAGTTAATGATTTCAAAATGCAAAATACCATATAAAATACATCTAAGATCTGCAATCAATAAACAATGTATTTCACATAAAATGATTGTTAAATGCTAGACAAATAGAGAAAATCTCTCGTATAAAAATTAAAAACAAAAGAGGGGGAATGAAGCAAGCAAAAAAAATCAAGTAACTGCTAAGTATCTTTCAAAATATATTTTGCCTCCTGGTATGCAATACCAGAATATTAAGATTGTCAAACTATATTTTGGCCCTCGAAAAACTTTCTGAACTAAGGATTTATGGAATTTATACGCTTCTTTCCACCAAGGTAAGTATTCTCATCAAATCCTTTCCATTTTATTTAATCATAAATGTTATCGTGGTTGTAGGGAGTGTTAAGGGTCTGTGTCATCAACCTTGAGCTCATTAGGTCAGCTTCCGAGCAATGAGAGGTTTTTCTTGATTTCCACTGATTCCATATGACCAAGTCTTTACTTAAGTACATAAGTTTACACAAAGGTTCATGAGGAAGAGAAATGACCTGGCCATCAATACAATTCATAAACTGATTAATTCTGTCATTCGCAACTGTCAATAATTTATTCCACTCGTTAACAATTCTCTTATTAAGAAAAACTGCTGGAATCTCAGCTTATTTGCAATTATAACCCCTCTACTATTATTATTATTAATGGTAAATGTAGATAGCAGAAAAATTTTCCCCTATCCATGTTTCCAGAAAATCCATAATTATTTTAAAAACTTCTATTAGATTTCTTAAATTTCTGAAATTCAAATGCGGTAGAGCTAACATTCTAAACTGTTCAGCATATGACTGAAACTCAGAATCCTTTGGGCGAATCTATGTTGGACTCCAGTAAATTGGCGTTCTTTCTCAAATGAAAGTCTGCCCATCTGTCCCCTCCATCAAGTCAACCCAACCAGTCCATCCATCGCACGCTCACCAAACCGTAAAACCAAAGAGTACTTGCCCATCCCATGGTGACAATTAATTTCTAACAGATTTTCCTCCCTCTCTGCGGACAGACTTGTGGCACACTTGTGTCACATTTCAGGTTACTTTTTTTTGTCCTTCATTCATTTTGCAAGCATATGAGTGTTTGCACACCCATTAAATAAAAGAAGAAACTCAAAAATCAAATTATGCAATATAATCAAATATTCGTGGCTATACAAAAAATTTGTTTTAAAAAAAAAAGGGCCATTTGTAAACTTCAGATCTGTCAACCAATCTTTCGCGCATGAGTTTTTAAGCTGTGAACTATGAATTGTTGGTTGTCTTGGTTTCATTTTAAAATGGTCTAATCGTGGAAGTTCTGAAATGAAAAACTTCAGTTTCTGACAGATTAAACAAATTAATACCATCCAGACCACAAACGAGCGAATGACAACAGTTCTTCTGCAAAATATCAGAAATACAACTGGTTGTGCACAGACATTAGATTCATGATGCTGTAAGAGTTTCTAGTTTATTGAGAAATGTAGTAGGAATCTGCCTGCTCTTTAGTCAACTAATAATCCACCTCCTTTTTAATTGAGATGATTCTATTTCCAGGGAATAAAACAGCAAATAAAAATAGCATCCATACATAATAAAAACACTCCAGATTAAGTATTCAAACAACTTGGAAATCTGAGGATCTTCTAAAATCCCTGTTGTTCCTTCCTTGCTCATTTTTGATGAACCCTAGTTCCTTTTTTCTATCATCCAAAACAAAATTCAGCCATGTACTGCTTCCAGGTCTTTCTTTATCTAGTGACTGTCAAATTTTGTGCATTATTTAATCAACACAGGTCTGCCAAGATGCAAAGTTTGAGAACTCACCATCGTGGTAGCCGAAAATTTCCATGCTCGGCTCAGTGTATGGGTTGTAGGCAGGCTTGAAACGAAGCTTCATAATCCCTGAGTCAAAATACAAAAAGATATTCTTAAAAATTATCTGTGAGTCTTTGGTTTGCTACCACTAAAGTTATCACATTATCTCATTTATAAGATGAGAACTTACCTCCACAACACCGACCTTTGCAATAAAGGCCATGGGGGACTTATACTTTAGAAATGTTGACACCATGAAAGGATGTAAATGTTTTGAAAATGCCAAAACTAATTTTTGGTTGTCCTCAAAAATATTTAGATCTGTCTGGCTGAACAAACAACTGACCACCAACAAACAGGCTGTAAACTAACCATGCATAGGAGGGGAAATAACTTTCTTAGGTGGATACTAAATAAATTTTTAAAATATTTTTATTAGTAAAATAACAAAAAGGGACTAAAGGGAACACATCACAAGCACCAGCTCCAGCTACTTGTAGAATCCAAAAATCACTCAAGAACAGTCCTCAGGACTACACCCTGATGATGGCAACAGGAAAAAATAATCAATGAACCTGTTACTCTGAAGGGAAAATACCTGAACTAACTTCCTTTTTTTCTATAAAACCCACCAGGTCTCATATTTAAAATCTTACAATGGTTGAAAGTATGTATCATTACAAGAGAGTTCATGCTAAAATAGCTAATCTACAAAAACCAAATCTTCATATTTTTATGCTAACATTTTGCGTTTTTCTTTTGTAGAGAGAACACGAGAATGAAAATTTTCTGTAACAAACTACACGTTTTCAAACTAAAGCATCTCAATATTTAGGAGATTGTTCTGAACTTTCAGAAGTTTTAATTTCATTATAATGTAGAGCTCATCAGATTCACATTTCCAGCTTTTCACACTGTGCTCACTGATAACAGAGCTGGTTGTCATCCAGCTGTGCACGCACATCCATGTAGTATCGTTGTACTGCTTTGTGGCGGGACCTGAGTTGTTAAGCCATCTAGGGAAGAGGTTGCAGGACAGGAGCCTGCACAGTGAAATCGCAAACCAAAAAATAAGATCCCTACCAGAATATTACAATGGGAGGAAACCCATGCTGAATGGAGCTGCTGGTGCAGGAGAGCAAAGGAAAACACCACATCCCCACCAAACTCGACCAGACAACATGCTACCACAAACCTGGTTGGCAATAGAGCATGGGGAGAGAACCAGCAAACACCATATAAATAACCGGTTATACAAATATTCACCACAGTCTTAAAATGGTGCCTACATTTTCCATGATCAGAAAATTGAGACCCCATAACTTATCCAACACAAACATAGTTGCACACTCACCAAGTTTCTGAAAGAAGGCATGAATCACCCCCATCAGGTCACCGAGCGTCAGATTATGATCCACTACCAGACCCTCAATCTGATGGAACTCTGCCAAATGTGTGGCATCAAGGGTCTCATTCCTAAAAACCCTGTCAATCGAGAAATATTTTGCCGGTTTGAAAGGTGTCTGAAAAAAGAAAGAAAGAACCACAGCATTAAGTATAAATATTCAATAATTTTTGCTTACTTTTTAATCCCAAAATTTAGCCCATAGTAGAATCATTACAAGTTGGCAGATGAAACTAACACAATTGTGGATCATGATAGGATTGTGACCATGGGCATTCACAAGATTTTTCCAAGGTGTGGGGTGGAGAAATGTCTGCAGGATACAATTACAGGAATGGGCATATGTACACTGTCAGTGCCTTATATTGAATTTTCCTATTTCGTTACTCTCTTCCTGGCCCTCAGTTGGGCACAGTCAGACTCGTATCTCCCCTGATTCACCATGCACCAGTAAACATGGTGAATCAGGCAAAAAATATTGCTATTATTATATTATCACCATCAAATTACAGATGGAATGCCCATGGCACTGATCCACTCCTTATTCTGTCCTTATCTGATTGCTCTGCATGTGCCTGCAAATGTTATTTTAAAAACTAATGAAACCAGATCTCAATTAATCATCACACAACACATAGAAAGCAAGTCTGGCGATGTTCAGCTTCATATATAACACAATGTGAAACTCAATATTGTTTTTTAAAAAAAATCCATATATTTGGAGGTGCAGCACCATTAAATAATAAATCTCCAAATAAATTTGTTGGGAATGGTGGCTAATAGTAACAGTGTCATTTCATTAATTTAATATCCTTACAATACCAGTACCATAGCAAAGTGGAAACCAGGCCAAATTAGCCTTCTGCCCACAATGAGGTATACCTACTAGAACAATCTCGTTTAGCTATGGGATGGACCGGTAGAGAGTAGAAGATTAGACCAGTTTCAAAATCAATCATAACATTTCTTTTATTCCTGGAAAGGGGAATGGTTATCTGATGGCTTCCTGCCTCCTTGTACCTTGTACAAAAAAAAAAAAAAACGACAACTACTTACCATGTGATGAGAGATTATCAGACACCCTAGAAAAAAGCAGAGATAGCCTTCCTTCCCTGTTCCAGCAATGTCATTACAAAAAAAGAGAACATCATACTGCAGTGAAAGCGTATACTTCCTACAAAACCTTCTTGAACAAGCACAAAATTTTGACACCTTTTTACTCGATGAAGATGAAAAAAGTGAATAATTTGTTTGTTTCCTACCAGGTGGTTGTGCAATGGCCCTTCAAATAATATTTTCCTCTTGTTATTTTATTTTTTAACCATGAGAATGCAGTAGTATCCAAGCTAAAGTGTCCCATGACAAGCAGCTGAACACTGCTGGCTTCAGCTAGCAGAAAACTCACTGAAACTCTTCTGACTAGAAGAGAAAGAAGACCCACCCACGCAACATCCACTGGTACAGAAATGCAAGGGACAATCACCTTGGAGAGCACCATAACCCAATGACAACAAGGTGACCAAATGGTAACTGAGCCTATTCTGAGCACTGACCTGCTGAGCCAACTTGTACAGCAACCTGGCACTCACAGCTGTAGTGTGGGTCCGCATGATGTTCTTTTGAGCCTCAAGCAACTTCCAGTTGTACTTGTATCTGATGGAAAGAATAAAAACAAAAAAGAATGGCTGGTAACATTTAAATACACAAGGGACTATACATACATACATACATAAAATCTCAGCAATAAGTGTGGACTCATCAATAAAGTAGTTAAAAAACAAAGGAAAATATTTTGATAAAAAATTCTTTAAAATTTTTATTTCATGTGTACAGATTTTCCAACAATCACATACATGTAGTAACTGTACACTCTATTATCCTGATTATCTATGATATATGGGATATTTCACTGATGAGTCCATAATTATGGCCACCAGTGTGTGTATACAGTAGAGGTTAAAATTATGGCAGTCCTCCATAAATGATAACTCAGAACCATAGCTAATTTTTAAACACAGCATTCTCACAGTAAAATTATTACACTTAAACATTAAATTATTTTGGCCATCATCAAATGTGCGCACACTCACACACGTGTATCTATAAACTGATTAAACCAGAAGAAAAAAATTTTAAGCAATTCATATTTTAAATATTTTAGGTATGACTAAGAAAACTGAAAAATAACGGGAATTTAAAGTTCAATTATCCCAGTTCATCACAGTTTATCTTGCACCTTCTGAAATTTATGATAAATACAACACACGAATAAAAACACCGAGTTTGGAGAGAGTCAGGGGCAGAAACAAAATCAAAGATGCTGTTAAAATGGTGGTTTAAAAAGAGAGTCTGAATGCTCATGGGGAGTAAGGAGCAGATTTTCTTTACCCTTGTGATCCATATCCTCCTTTAGAGTGGATACACTTTACTTTTTCCAAGTAATTCATGGGAAGTTTGTCTTCAGCTGCTAACTGAGGATCTGAATCCAAGAAAGAAAGGACAAGTAGTGCAGTGAGAGAAAGCAAAAATTCCAAACTAATTCGATTATTCAAACATTACCATACTTAATCATGCACAGTGGACCAATCCTTTCTTCTAATACAAATTGGCGACATTCTATTTCCATACAGTCCCTGGAAAATTGATCAGGGGCCACTCATTTGCAGCTACCTGCTTTTGTTTAGCATTAATGACACCCCTGATGTTATGGAGAAATATTCATGAATATAAGTATTTAAAATTCAAGTCTCCCAACACCAGCAAGGTTTTCCTGCTCTCAAGCTGCTTTTTTTCTTTATAGACCCACCTGAAAGAAAGAAAGTATCATGCACATCTCTTGCTGGATGCTGCTGTGGCTGGAACAGAGCATCAAAGTTCCAAAAACTGCTCTCTACAAAATTGTTGGTAGGCATTTCAGTAAACCTGAAAAAAAAAGAGTATCAAACTTCGGTACCACAATATAATTTGTTTCCATACAACTTTTCTTCTGTAATACATTCCATCTTACATACAATAAAAATTAAAAAAAAAACAGAAACTAATCCCAGACACTTTGATCTTCTGGAGCTATATAACGTACCAGAGTATAAATACAGTCTACATGTGAAGAAGTCAGGGTTAGCATTAATTTGCTACACTCTTTCTTTCTTTCTCTTTATAAAAAATATAAACCAACTTTCATCCCACAGCTCTCTTTGTGCTCACCCCATCTCCAAGAAGATCTGCCTGTACTGAGACCGAACTTTAAGCAGTGGATGCAGGTGACCACAAGAAGGCATGACACCCAAAGCATCAAAATTGTACGTCTTGAACTGATGATCCTTCCAGGACCCCCTACAACACAAGCAAGAAAAAAAACTATCAAAAATAAAACAAGGATTTAAAAAGAAAATGGAAGAGAGCATTTCCTGGTTTAATATCTAGAGTTTTTTGTTGTTGTTTTTTTTAAGTTTTAAAGTAAATGCTTATAAATGCTGCGATTTTAGTGAGTAAAACTTTATGAAGGCCTGTTTTTATATTAGTAAAAATCTGTTTACATATGCACCATATTTTTCGGCGTTTAGATCAACCCTCCCCTCCCACAGATGGCTTTTGCTTCAAAGTTCTGTTAGCAAGCATGCAGATGAGAAGCTAAAAACCAGGTTTGCTGCGGCTGTGGTAAATTAATGAATTAAATTAATTAAAATTGAATTAAAAGAGAGAGAAAAATAAAAAACAACCAAACTTTCTTACAAAGCAATCATCTCTGCTGTTAGATCCGTCTCTGGCTTGGTGATGGTGGTGGTAAACTTGATTCCCTTTTTAATTATGTAGCTGTTAACTTTGCTGAAAAAGAAAAGCAGCAGCAGCAGCAGCAGCAGCTTGGTTTCACTGAGATTGAAATGATTCCATCTGCTTGACTTTCTACAGAAAATCAGAAATATCTACAAAGCTAAACACGGAAAGTCCCACCAGTCTGAGATATTAACACAGAGTCACCAAAAAACTAACCATTATAAATCACATGCCAAACTTAAATCCCCAGTTTCACAGAGTCAGGATTTTAGAATTCTCTGTCACAGCAATTTACAATTTATCCCTTCGGGAAAACAAAACTGCAAAACGAAATTACAATTATAGAATCCATCTGAGGTTAAAATGCAGGTTCATTCTAAAGGATTTTTTTCTTCTTTTTTTCACTGAACGAAGCCAGTCTAGAATAACTCAGTACCCATAGATTTCATGACCTTCTGACAGTCAAGATTGTGTATGTCAGCCATTATTTCAGAGTTAAGCTTCAATGTGTTACATAAAAGCTATCATTTCCCCCTCATAGTCATCAGTTTTGGGGTTTGCACACCTGTGAAGTCACTTGATGAAATCTCCACTTTCTTATTGAAAGCTGCCACCAAATAAATATTAGCATAGCAGATTATGTAGAACTGAACAACTTTGCATGTTCTGAACTTGTGACCACCAATGTAACAATGTGAGAGACTTTGAAGAGTTTTTTTTAAAAGGGGTCCTTTAAGAGAATAGCTAAACTTGTCCTTAGAGATACAAAGGGGTAAAGAACAGCTAATTTAGAGAGTTATGTAAAATTCTACTTTGCTCAAAGATTGGACACACTAAGCTGAAAGGAAAGCAGATCTTGTCAGTTAATGACCAAAATAAAAGACTAATTTATGACTTTTAACTGGCAGGAATAAATTAATTCTGTTCAAACCATCAGTGAATGCAAAAATTATTTATTAGCCAGCAGTAGGAATAGTAGAGCACCAGTTCTTTACATTCCAAATTAAATGTCTAAAGCAACTCTACGTATCATCAAAATGACTAACAGATAGGCTGACACAACCAACATAGCACACACCAAAGAATTACCATTGTAGGAAATCCTTTATTATACACTTTTGTACCCCCTAGCAAACCCATCCGTCTTCTTGAACTTAAATGTTATCTTGGTTCAAAACATTTTACAGGTCCAGTTATAACAGAACCCCTACATCCAACACAAGTTGTTTAATATTTTTCTTTCTTTAAAGACATCAACTGTCAAAGGTAACCCCCAACCCCTTTTTTAGGGCTAATTTTTCTTAATTTTTCCCCGCTGACACCCAGTGGTAGCTTTTATCACTTAACATGAAAATTAGCATTTAATGTTATATTTTAAAAGCTCTGGACTGGTCCTCATTGTCCCTATATCCAATGAAAATATGAAGCATCTCAGTACCATAGACCGGTTTAACAAGGATTTTAATAATAAAACAAACAAACAAAAAGCTTACATTTCTGTCATAAGATTCCTTTTTTTGTACTCTTTGATTTGGGCAGCACTGAAATCATTGTGGTCTTCTAGAATCTTCTTCAGGTCTTTCTGTACATCATCAATGATGGTATCAACCTAAAAATGAACCAGGAAAAACAATACCTTCTTATAAGTATTAACTAATGGATCTAGAAATCGGAGTGAGCATTTCTCATCCCCTTATTATAGTAGCTGAACTAGGGGAGCAAGATGGTCCAGTAGTACACAGTTAAGGCTATGATGCAAGTTCAGATCCCAATTTGGACTGGCTTAGTTTGATGCACCTTCCTGGCATAGTTTCTTGTTTTTTTTTTTCATCAGCTAACTGTGGATTTCCTCTTGGATCTCCAGTTTCTTCGCACATCTAAAAATGAAGAGGTGGAGTAGGACCTTTCCACACACCAAACCCAAGCCATCCATTTTGTGCATGCCTGCCACTGGAGCACAGGGAAGTGTCGACAGTGCCACGCAAGCCACCATCACTATAAAACAATTCATACAAGAGTTCTGCCATCAAAGGAACATTATTAGCAGCAGCATCATCTTCAGCCACAAAACTCAGCCAACTAATGACCTTATAAAGTAAAGCATTCCCATCACCTGATCAGTAGTAACAGAAAAAAACTTGGATGCTACACTTAAAAAACCATACCTTTCGGTAAACAACCGATTCACCTTCGGTATTTTTGTCCAACCGGATCCATCCACAAGCCATAGCTTTGTTGAAACCAATACTGGCCTTTGATATGTTCTTCTATCAAAGAAATCAGGTAGCATGTTAAGAAATGCAAAAATATGATTTTTTTAATAATCAAATAGGAAAAACATTATAAAACTTAAAAGCCCCTAGTATAAAGTCTAAATTACCTAGTATTAAACCACCCCTCCCCAAACTCATATCTAAAAAATTCAATGCTAAGATTACTAAGTCTTATTGGCAATGATTAATCCAATATTCTTACATTGATGCTCTGGACACCATCATGGTAGTGATCTAAGAGCCAATGTGAATCTCTTATAACAGTACGTGACACTTGCTAAGTACTGAAAATGGTAATTTACCAAAATTTCCCAGAAATTACTAATATAGTTATTACAAAAGGAAAATGTCTCTCTGGGTTAAAATGTATTAAAAAAAAAAAAAAGATTCTTTTTCTTAGAGATTTACTACAAAAAGGAAATATGTGGAAGACTGGCAATAGAGAGAGATTAAATGAGCTCCAGCTGCCTAATTTTTCCTACATCAACATTATCATTGTGATATGATTAGAAAATGTAGAAAATAACATGCAAAGATAAAGAAAAATTGTCCAATACTTGTAGTTACAAAGAGACAAAATTACTGTTTCTGGTCATTTTCCATTTGTTTTTATCCTATTAAATTCCAAATTTTTATGATTAAGTTACTTGGATTCCTCTTCTGATGATTATGAGCTGTGCACTATTCAGATATTGTTCTTTTATCTCCTAATTTCATAAACTTCTTTATTTGAACACACGTCTTTCTACCTTTATGAAAACCTACCATTATATCTGCTTGCAAAATTCCAGTAGCAGGAACTGCATTGAACACCAAGGCTTCATGGCTGCCTCTCTCTACCACTTCTTCACCTTCTGCTGTTAGCTCGAAGTGTGTTCTCGTTTTCTGCTCAACTTCGATAATCTGAAAAACATAGAGAAAAGTCTCAAAACTGGTGACACTTCTCTTTAAGAATATAAAAATTCTTTTTTCAGGGAATGTCTACTGCATCATCATTTAATGATCCATGAATGTCCTTGGACTATATCCAATCACTAGTAAGGTGACAAGAAGAGCATATGTGCAGAATTTAAGGCCAAGTGCATGATCTCTGCCAAATGACAAGGAAAATAATTCAAGGCTTACAGAAACCCTGTACACACAACCACCACACTGCAGATATCTGAATGGCTTTGGCCCAAAAAAAAAAAAAAAAAATTTTATGCTTCCATAAACAAAACCACCCTAATTTTAGGTGCTGATCCTAAATTCTTTTTTTAAAGTTGAATGTTAATAATAATAATATAATAATAATAATAATATAATAATAATAATAATAATAATAATAAAACTGGAAAGATCTTTTGAATTCCATGTACATTTTTAAAAAAATTTCTATACAAAGTATAACCTATAATTATGGAAATTTTGATTAAAAAAAAACCTTATTGTTAAAATGCTTTAAACTTAGACTGTTAACAAACTATATTAATCCACACACATTTAATAAATTAATGTGGGTAAATAAACAACTTAATTGGTAGAGGTAAGCACAGATGCCTTTCTTAGTGCATGTCAAAAAAGACACATACAAAACTGTCTTAGATAATTTAATGTAGCAAGCAGTGTTCAAAATCTTTGTAAAGCAAATTCTATCTGCAATACCATTTTTTAAAATCCGTTCAATTAGTAATTCCTTACAAAGTGTTAATGCAAGCTACTCCATGTGTGACTTCCTAAAGTCTGAAGGGAAAATGACTTATGTAAAATCACCGCTGACTTTTAGTTCTTGTTTTCACTATTCCAGCTACAATGCTTGGATAAAAGGGTATAAATGAAATCTTAAGTATTAATAGAAATGGGTTATCCTGGTAGCAGTAAATTCACTCATACATAACTAATTTATTCTTTGTTATTCTAAAAAGCTCAAACAAGTTTATGCTTCTACCCAACCTTTTCAATTGCCTGAAAAACTTTGTGAACTCAATCCTTTATTTCTATTCAGAGATCCACTCATTTAACAAATACTCTGCCCTTCACTAAAAAGTTAAACCTTTCCTAGACATCAGTGTCTCTCTGAAAGAATGGACAATGAAATAATTTTAAAATATTTTAACTTTAATCTACCAAGTACTGTCCAAAAATTAATGTGGTAAAATTGCATTTAACTTTAGTAAAAGACTTACATGCTGACAAGTATAAACCATTTGAGTTATTATTCAATAATAAAAGGCTAAAGTGCATGGTATATTGACCTACTATGGCTGGAAGCCAAAGTTCAATCCTCATTTGAGAATGATTTGATTTGGCAAACCTTCAATAGCATGGCTTCTTCTCACTCTTCTGTACCAGTCTGTCTGTGGTTTCTTCCCATAGCTAAACAGTTACAGTATAGTAGGGACTTTACATTTTCTGCTGAAGACAGAAGTGCCAGGCCCTAAGAAGTGCAGGAGTGTTAACCATAGGTTATTGTCAAATTGGTTAGCAAGTCAAATAAATAAAAAGTGAGAACACTAACTGACATGTTATCTGAATTAGGCTTCCTTTAAAAAAATGAAATTAAAAAATAGGAAATGTAGTTCAGAGTGTAATCAATGTAGAAAAGTTACCTTTATTGTTGAGACTAGTGTACAGTACAACTGGGAATTAAAATTTTATACATCGTGTATACACATTATACTAAGCATGTAGTGTCTGTTGCTGGAATTTACCTAAATATATTCAAATGATTAATATGCTTCATCTTCAGTGATTGATCATACATTTCCTGTTGCGCATACCTGTTTTGTTAGAGTAGATGTAAATAATTCTATACTCAAACATGGCATCTAAGCATTAAATGACTGAAAACAAGCATAAATTAAAATAGAGAGAGTTTACATTGGATACCAATTTAGATCTGTAGCTAGATTTATACTGTATCTTCTCACATAAAAAATATATATGTATATTCCATAATGGCCAATTAGTTGACATATGTTCTAATACACAAAAGATTTCTGCTGTAACTTTTCTAGAGATAAACATTTTCTTGACAACAAAAAAATGCATACTTATTGCATTTCTGCTGCAGCCATTTCAATGCAGCCTTTTGGCTAGCCTATATTTTAGTGAAAACATTTCATGCTAATTAGCAATGTTTTATACGTTTATGTTCTAGTTTGTTTTTGTTTTTTTTTTTCATTCATGCTATGTTGACTATTTTCACAGGTAAAGCATCTTTTATTATCTGCAACAACTAATATGAGTTGCATCCCTGGTGCGGATCACGTCTTCCGGCAAAACATCACTGACTAGATTTTGGTTTGTATTCTTGTGGTTTTATCTTTAATTACAAATAACCAGGCGTGGAAATAACTATGGCGCAAAGCCAAGCAGTGAAATTCTCACACCTACAACTGCAACTTTAATTACTTCGGTAAACTGACCTTAGGTTTCCTGGTCTTCAGACTCAAGCAGCCTCGACAGGAGCTGCTCCACATCAGATCCCCGTGGAAAGTTTGCTCCCTAGCGTAGGCCTGACTGCGGGGACACCTGACCCCCCCCCCCAGAAGCTGGGAGTCGCACTTCTCCCTACACACTGTGGAAAGCTTGCTCCTAGCGTAGGCCCGTGCGGGGACACCTGACCCTCACCTCCCGAAGCTGGGAACCACACTTTCCCTACAAACCGTGGAAAGCTTGCTCCTAGCGTAGGCCCGACCGCGGGGACATCTGACCCTCACCTCCCGGAAGCTGGGAGCCACACTTCTCCCTACACACCGTGGAAAATCTGATCCTTAGCGTAGGCCCGACTGCGGGGACACCTGACCCCCACCCCCGGAAGCTGGAGCCACACTTCGCCCTACACACCGTGGAAAGCTTGCTCCCTAGCGTAGGCCCGACTGCTGGGACACCTGACCCCCACCTCCCGGAAGCTGGGAGCCACACTTCTCCCTACACACCGTGGAAAGCTTGCTCCCTAGCGTAGGCCCGACTGCGGGGACATCTGACCTTCACTCCCGGAAGCTGGGAGCCACACTTCTCCCTACACACCGTGGAAAGCTTGATCCTTAGCGTAGGCCCGACCGCGGGGACACCTGACCCCCACCTCCCGGAAGCTGGGAGTTGCACTTCTCCCTACACACCGTGGAAAGCTTGCTCCCTAGCATAGGCCCGACCGCGGGGACACCTGACCCCCACCTCCCGGAAGCTGGGAGCCACACTTCTCCCTACACACAGTGGAAAGCTTGCTCCCTAGCGTAGGCCCGACTGCGGGGACACCTGACCCTCACCTCCCAGAAGTTGGGAGCCACACTTCTCCCTACACACCGTGGAAAGCTTGCTCCCTAGCGTAGGCCCGACTGCGGGGACACCTGACCCCCACCTCCCGGAAGCTGGGAGCCACACTTATCCCTACACACCGTGGAAAGCTTGCTCCTTAGCATAGGCCCGACCGCGGGGACACCTGACCCCCACCTCCCGAAGCTGGGAGCCACACGTCTCCCTACACACCGTGGAAAGCTTGCTCCTAGCATAGGCCCGACTGCGGGACACCTGACCCCCACCTCCCGGAAGCTGGGAGCCACACTTTCCCTCCCTACACACCGTGGAAAGCTTGCTTCCTAGCATAGGCCCGACCGCGGGGACACCTGACCCCCACCTCCCGGAAGCTGGGAGCCACACTTCTCCCTACACACGTGGAAAGCTTGCTCCCTAGCGTAGGCCCGACTGCGGGGACATCTGACCCCCACCTCCCGGAAGCTGGGAGCCACACTTCTCCTCACAACCCACAAAAAGCGTGCTCCAAAGCGACCCCCGACCCACCCCACTCCCAACAGAACACCCACCTCCCACAACCCACCACACACCCCAAAGCTTAGGCCACACCGGAGGGACACCAACACCACACCTCCCACCAACCCCACCACCCAACCCCTCCCCCCACACCGTGGAACTTGCTCCCCTGCTAGGCCAGAACACCACACCACCCCACCCCCCGGAAGCAACCACCAACCCTACACAACCCAAACAAAACCCCCAGCCACCCCGACTGCAACAACAAACTGACCCACACCTCCCCCAAGCCCCCACCAAAACCCCCTACACGACCGTAGCCCACCACGTAGCCCGACACCTGACCACCCCCACCCAAACCCCGGACCACACCTCTCCCTACACACCGTGGAAAGCTTGCTCCTTAGCATAGGCCCGACCGCGGGGACACCTGACCCCCACCTCCCGGAAGCTGGGGACCACACTTCTCCCTACACACCGTGGAAAGCTTGATCCTTAGCATAGGCCGACCGCGGGGACACCTGACCCTCACCTCCCGGAAGCTGGGAGTCGCACTTCTCCACACACCGTGGAAAGCTTGCTCCCTAGCATAGGCCCGACCGCGGGGAACCTGACCCCCACCTCCCGGAAGCTGGGAGCCACACTTCTCCCTACACACCGTGGAAAGCTTGATCCCTAGCATAGCCCGACCGCGGGGACATCTGACCCTTCACCTCCTGGAAGCTGGGAGCCACACTTCTCCCTACACACCGTGGAAAGCTTGCTCCCTAGCATAGGCCCGACCGCGGGGACACCTGACCCCCACCTCCCGGAAGCTGGGAGCCACACTTCTCCCTACACACCGTGGAAAGCTTGCTCCCTAGCGTAGGCCCGACCGCGGGGACACCTGACCCCCACCTCCCGGAAGCTGGGAGCCACACTTCTCCCTACACACCGTGGAAAGTTTGCTCCCTAGCGTAGGCCCCGACCGCGGGACATCTGACCCCCACCTCCCGGAAGCTGGGAGCCACACTTCTCCCTACACACCGTGGAAAGTTTGCTCCCTAGCGTAGGCCCGACCGCGGGGACACCTGACCCTCACCTCCCGGAAGCTGGGAGTCGCACTTCTCCCTACACACCGTGGAAAGCTTGCTCCCTAGCGTAGGCCCGACCGCGGGGACACCTGACCCCCACCTCCCGGAAGCTGGGAGCCACACTTCTCCCTACACACCGTGGAAAGCTTGCTCCCTAGCCTAGGCCCGACCGCGGGGACACCTGACCCCACCTCCCGGAAGCTGGGAGCCACACTTCTCCCTACACACCCGGTTCCCCTGCAAAGTGGACTGAACTCGCGACTCACCTCCCCTAAAGCCTGCAGACTCTTCACGGCTCCGACAATTTTCTGGTGGTCTGCTTTTAGGTCTTCGCCAAGAGTCAACGAGTCCACTTCCCCAACCTTCTCCAATTGCATCAGAATCACCTGGCACAAGTCGGCCATTCTTCTGTTTACAAAGGCGCCACAGCTCCGCGGTTAATTTTTCTCCCAGTTTTTCGTCTCGGGAAACGAACGAAACTAAAAAAAAAATAGGAAACGCATCAGTGCAATTAAAAAAACAAATTATTATTTTAAAGTATTTTTTAATTAAAACCTATTTGTTTAATAAAATTCGAATAAGTGGAGGTTCCTCGTTGTAATTCAAACAAAGAGGCATAACTCTTTACCCTTAATGAATTTGAGACGTTTGTCACTCATGAACTCACCCATAACTGCATCAATCCAATTTTGGAAAGGAAAATAATTTTTAAAAAAAAATCAAACAAAAATCAAACTTTAAATCTACTTTCCAAATATTTCTACATCAATCTTTTTTTATCCGTTTGCCAAAGTATATTCTTTGAACATTTTATCCACAGTTTAGTTGCTGCAACAGAGGCGAGGAGAAGCTCTTCCATGGAGGGGCGGGGTGGAGAAATGTCTGTCAATTTAATTTAAAAAACTAGTTTATAGGTTCACCACCAACAGCTGCTGAAGGTAACAGGTAATCTCTATTCTGTTCACCTGCAGTTCTATGCTTACCCCCTTCCATCCCAAGCACCAAACCGCGCCGATACCTTAGTCGACCTCTGGCCGATCTAAAACTGTCCTCACACCCAGAACGTATTGCCCGCGTTAAAGAACCCCGGTCGGTGTCCGCTTTAAAGTCTAGTGGGGGGCCCCCAAACCAGGTAAATCTCTTGTCGTGAACCCGTTCGGGCACCACCCTAACCCTCAGCGCTGGAACCTGAGCGGGTCTCCTCCGAATCTGCGACAGCTTTCCAAAAACACGAACAGTTCAAGGCGTGGACAGTGCGAGGACTCGCATGGCGAACCAAAATCTTCTTCGTTTTCGTCGCTTAATTGGCTTTTAAAAAATTATTATCCTAGCGTATGTAGTCTGCAGTACGAATGTGAACGTATTCTTCAGTATATTCACATTCCAAAAACAAAAAAAAATTCAACTTTTATGTTGTTACCAATGATTGCCACAGTCCGACGTCACTAAACACAGCTTCCGGTTTGCCATAAACTGTTATGCAGTATGGACTAAAGGAAAACTAATTCCTATTCAAGTACCAAAAAAAGGGAAGAAAAGACTCAACTTTTGACATTAGGTATTAGGGCAACAACAACAACAACAAACATGAGTCAACATTTTCTTTTGAGAATGCTCCTGTGTTTAGATATATAGATAGATCACTTTATCATTGAATACCTGTTACACATACACAACTGTGATGTATTCGGGGAGGATGTTCAAGACTCGAGAGAAGATTCAGTCAGTGGTTTACAAAATCAGGGGCCGAAAGAGGATAAGAAATCAGTGGAAAACCTGGTATGCAGAAGGAACAGTCTGTTATATATATATATGAAGAGTCAGTACAGAGAGAGAGAGAGATAGAGAGAGAGAGAGAGAGATGTAGAAGGATAGGGAGGGAGAGAGAGAGTGTAGAAGGATGGAGAGAAAAAGGAGAGATGAGAGAGAGAGAGAGAGAGAGAGAGAGAGAGAGAGAGATAGAGAGATATCTTTGAGAGGAGAGTTGATCTAGAGAGAGAGAGAGAGAGATCGAGATAGAATTAGAGGCTAGGGATCGAGAGAGAGAGAGAGAGAGAGAGAGATATCTGTATCCGGAGAGAGAGAGAGAGCTCAGTAGGGAGAGAGAGAGGATAGAGATAGAGAGAGAGAGAGCTCGAGAGCTCGAGAGATCGCGAGAGAGAGCTCGAGAGAGAGGGAAAGCTAAAATTCTTCATTAAAAAAAGTAATTTACATTGTCAATAGGAGCCTCGACTGATTTTTAAACAAACCAGATGCCAACTGTTGGAGATTTTATTGTATAAACTGAAATGGGTCCCGACTGCCTTGTAGCAACTAAAACAATGTATTTAGTTATTGGTAATCGCTGTTTAATTAATTTTTTTTTAAGCTTTGTAAAACCAAAATCCATTATACTGACAAGGAACCGATAGCCACCAAGATGACGTCAAGGTGAAGGTCACACCGACTCTGGTGTCCAGCAGCATGGTGTGGAGTGACGCGTTTTATCTATTCACAGAACTCCCCCTGAACACTGCTGACAGTAATTTGACAGCCGAGTGATGAACTGAAGTGGACTTCAGTTAACAGACTCATTATTTCCGTAGAAGCGCATCCAGAATAGCCACGCGATCTTTACAACAGGACCCGCCCTGCTGTTGGTCTGGATCAACCTCTCGTGGAACACCTGAGGATCAGCTCGGACGAACCGCCGCTGCCGGGTGAATCACACGACTACCGACGGCAGCTGTAGCGCCGAGAAGAGAGAGGAAGTGCCCCCTAGTAACTGATACAGTCCGTGGGGCCAATGGAAGAAACGCGTTCGATGATGAATTTAGGATCTAGTAGAAAAAAAGAGAGAGGGGCTAATTTGCAAATTTGATCGGACGATTGGGAGCAACTCGGTAGGTGTGGGTAGTGATGGCCGTTTGCTGTGGCTGGGCAGAAAGGATACACCAGGGGATCTTCTAGTTCCTGTCGAAAATGGAAGTTCCAGGACCAACAAGGCGCGGAAATGGAAACATCTATTAGCAGCAATCATGGCGCTGGACAACTTCATTTCTGTAATTATATAAGTTGGCATTCGCAGAATAGAAATTAAATTTAAAAAAAAAAAAATGATAATTTCAATTGTTTTTTCATAGCCGTTTTGATGCAAGAGTTTTTTTTTTAGAAAAGTCACGTGGCGACCTATACAGCGCAACACCATCTTAAACTATAAAGCGCAGAAAGTCTTTTGCGGTCTTCTCGACAGGAGAGTTACAGTCTCATCTAATACACATCAGAGGAATAATGAGAGTTCGATGGGGAAACAACTGGAGGCAGTCTCTTTTTTTTTTTGTTAATAAACTATTGTTTCTTTACTTTCTGTGCGACAGTGAATACAATAAATTTGTAATAGGTCCGCGCGTCTTAAATGTTAAAGTGAACAAGAAATCAAATGGTGGATAACGAAAGTAATATATATTTTTTAATTTAAAATAAAAATGCAAGTAAAAAATTACATAATTATCTTGTAACCTGGATCCATTTAATTTTGGCCTTAATCGGCTCTGTGCTGTGAGGATTTACGTTTCGTATTCATGTTACTTAATATATTGGGTTTGCATAAAGAAAAGGAATGTGAGAGTTATAAATACCTTGTGTGCGTGTATAACATAATGGTCGCCCCAGTAACCGAAAATGTGTAAAAAACCTAATTGAATGAGTTTGCTTACGTGGAGGAGGTGGGTAAAGGTTTCTGCCCGCAACGCAGCCGCAAACTTACGTAGTTTAACCCAGTTTCAACAAAGACAATTAGCCGAGATGGGCAGCTGCCCTGGACGTGAAAACTGACTAACTTTAACAAATTTTAAAGTAGAAATTAAAAAAAGTGGGGTAACTAACAGAACTCTGTTGACATCATGGGCTTTGAAGAACTGATCTTGGTCTGGAAATATTAGGTCGTTACAAAGGTTTCGTTGGTTTTACGTGAAGTTTATTTATCAGAGTAAGTTCCATTACAATCAGCACGGTTCTGCCAACGAGTTACGAGCTGATTTATACCATTTTGAAGAATATCTGGATTTCTGGAGTCGATAACCTGTTGGAAGGCAGTTTTCAGTTGCTGCTTGGTTGGACGATTTCATACGGAGGAAGGTGTCGAGGTGTTTGGAAAGGTGGTGGTCTGTGGAAGAAAGGTCTGGTGAATAGGCTGATTGAGGGAGAACTTCATACCCCGACCTGTCCGGTTTCTGAAGAGTCATGAGGTTGAGCATCGTCGTGGAGCAGGATTGGGCCTCTTAGATTCCCAAATGGCGGCCGGCTGTCGTTGAGAGAGTTTCTGATGAACTATGTTTAATTCACGACAGTACCTTTCAGTTGTGATGGTTTTGCTAGGTTACAAGAAGCTATAGTGGATGACACCAGTTGCAGTCCACCAGACAGTGACCATGACCTCCTTTGGGTGGAGGCTGGGTTTTGGAATGTGGTTAGGCGCCTTGTCTCTGTCGAGCCACTGTGCTGATCGTTTGCGATTGTCGTAAAGGATCCATTTTTCATCACGTGTAATGATTCGGTCAAGAAATGGATCGTTTTTGTTTCTTATCACAAGCAAAGAGCAGATCGCCAATCGACGATTTCGTTGTTGTTCATTCAACTCGCGAGGCTCCCTCTTGTCGAGCCTTTTCACCTGGCCGATTGCGTCAAGATGCCGGGAAACAGTCGCAGTGCTTACGTCAAGCTCTCCAGCAACCTCTCGCGCTGTTTTTCTTGGATCAGCTTCAACTGAGGCCTTCGGACGGTCAGCATCACAGCTGGAAGGACGTCCGCTACGCTCCTCATCTTCGAGGCTCACATCTCCTGATCGAAACTTTGCAAACCACCGTTGTACTGTCCGCTCATTAGCTGTGTCCTCGCCCGATGCCTGCTTGATGTTACGAGTTGCCCCTCTCGCTTTGTGGCCTGGTTTGAACTCGTGAAGGCACGAAAAGCTTTTCTATCCCTGCTTCTCTCAGAACCCCGAAACTAATATCCATTTTATGATTTTAAGGTAGGTTTTGCATAATGTTATCCAAAGCACAGGCTACAATATATAATTTATCTACATACACTTTCACAAGTATGCAGAAAATGAACCCCAAATTAACATAATACAGAAACCGACAAAACTTTTGAAGCAACCTAATACAATACAATACGGATGCTTGTGAATTTTCAAGCGAAATCGAAAGCTTTCATTTCCGAGCTTGATCACTGATACCTGATATAAGCTGCGCAAGTCCAGCCTACGTCTGCCACTGTCCCGCAGAATCGTATCCAAAAACTGAACATGAAGTCGATATATGTTTAAGACGGGGGTGAGGATACAAAATTAGTTCCTAAACTGCTTAGTCACGGTACTGTATATTTAAAATATATTTAAATTATCTTTTAATCAATTAAAATTTAAAAATCACTGAAGGCACTAAAATATACATTTTTTGGAGATGGAGAAAGAAAGATATATATAGAGAGATGCAGAGAGAGAGAGAGAGAGATAATAAATTGTCTCTTTGTCTCCTGTGTAAAAATTGGTTGATTTTATTTGATAAAAATTTTATTAACTGAAATTGGTAACTTATTTCCTCTTTGGTAAACCAAAAGGTTTTATTATTTCTTCTTTTTTTATGTTTGTAACGAGTCATTTGTTACACATATTTCTGCTTCAGCCAGTTGCCGAGATTCTGAAAGCGGAATCACAACGTTCCTGATGATCTAACGCCTACTGGACAAAGCAAAAAAAAGTCAAAATAAGTGTAATTCTCGGAGAAACAGAATTTCTACAAGTCCAAACGCGCCGCTCGAAGACACGACGCCCTTTCATTCTAACGCCGATTTGGTCACACAACAGTTTAATATCCTTATCCAGCGACAATAGCGCCATTCTCAGATTAGTTGATCTCATGACGATTATTGATGTTCACATTCAATCAAGATTTCCGCTCTACTAAAGTATTCGATAATATTCATCTTCTCTTGTTCTTTTACCTCTCCCTTCCCCGAATGACGGTCATTTCCGTTGCCCATTTAGCAGAAATGTAGGTTTCGCGTCCTTCTCTTCCTCATCTCTTGAACACCCGTTCTTTCGGTGCTCTAAGTCCTTTCTCCATCCTCACCTGCTTTCTGTTTTCTGTTTTTTTCCATCAGTTTCCCAACGGACCACTTGGCTTTTCTTCTCTCTCCCCCTCTTTTTCCATGCCTCTCTCTCGAGTCTTGAACATCCTCCTTGAATACATCATAGATGTTCACCAAAGATTTGCTGGCTTCGTAATTCCACGTGAGATTTTACAAGTGTTCCCCCTTATCTGACTGTTAATAGTCGAACCAAAATCAACACAACTTTGAGTAGTCTTCAATTCCCTGTCAGGTGAATTTATCTCCTTCTTTTCCACTATCTGGTTACATTTGTCATAGTTGATGGTCGAATCCAGATCTGTCGCCTTCGATTCCCTTTCATTTGTTTATCTTTTCCTTTCCAGGGTAAATAATCGAACTTGGATCAATACAATTTTGAGTAGTTAACTCGAATTTCTTCACACTTCCGTTTACTTATTTTTGCAATTTTTTAAAACCCATAATCATCTAAAATTTCCTGCAGCGATTCTCAACTAATTCAGCGACTCCTCCTTTAATAAGCCATAGTTGAGCTCATTTGTCCCTTTATCCGCCTGAGTTGCTGCTTTCGGAAAACCTTCGCCAGGCAACTCTTCTGAAGCACGTGGATTCCTGAGGGTTAACAACTTCTGGTCACTATTTTGCGCCGCGACATCGGAACTTCTAGAAACCTTTTCTCACAGTCACCGGGTGACTGTTTTCGGACACTCGTCAGAATCTTCTTCCGAGTGGTGCAATTACCGGTCATCCCGCCCCTGGCTGACCTTCATCTCACTCTCAGCTTGGTTTCTTCCCTTTTTTTTAAAAAAACCCCTTAAACTCGGCAAAGGTGTCTTTGACACCACGCTTTCCGGCGCCTGTCCTTTGTATTATAGCCATGGAAATATTCTTCAAAAGGGCGGGGGTTAAGAAAGAAATTAAACACCATCTCGCAGAAGGAAAATAATAATTAATTTTCAGCGGCAACCCCGTTTATTGTTGGGGAAAGGAATTGTACTTAAGATTATTTTTTAAAAACTCATTACCGCCCGTTAATAAAAGGGAGATAACAGAGTAAATCCGAATAGTTTATTGAATTGCTTACAATATGGAATGTAAATATTTGCGTCTGCTTTGCTGGCCTCTGTTTCCTGACGTCTAGCACACAACAGTGAGCTAGGTGTCGGGCAACACAACAACTGCCCCGGTGGCCAAGCAAGTCACCTGGGTAAGTCTGAGGGGAGAATCTATTTATTATTATTTTTTTTTTTTTCGTTGTCCTTGTGGTTAGAACCTATCTGGAGATCGACAAATCGAAGTAAAGATTTTTAAAAAAACAACAACAACAACAACAAACAAGCAAGTTCCAAGAACAGATTTTATTTAGCGCGGTGAGGTGAGCGGGACTTTCAGCAGTTCCTTCCCCTCCCCACTTCGGAGCGACATCTACCGGAAAGTCTGTGAATCTCTCCACCTCCTCTCTCAACAGAGAAACACACACACCTATGTCACCTGATATACAGTAATTAGTTCAGTTTACTAACGGAAGCCCAGAGGGTTTATAAAGGGGGTTCCCTGCACAGAAACCCCCCACCCTGCAAAATATCTAACGACTTTTAATTACATTTAAAAGCGAGGCAAAGCAGCCATTTCCTTTAGCACTTCAGTACTTTTCACATCAATGGCTGGCGCTCAACTTTAATTGGCTCAGCCCTTTATTTTGTTCAGAACAAAACTGCCTGGCGATTCTACATCCACAGAATAAACGCGACACTGATGATGGTTCTCTCCTTCCATCCCCATCCATCATGACAGATGCAGCAACGGGTTGGGGGGGGGGCCACAATGACGTCAGAAGTGCAGAAGCTTCTTGAGGAAATATCTCCTTGGGAAGATGTGACCCGAAAAGAGGGGGGGGGGCCATTTTCTCCTTTATTTATTCGTTTGTTAATGGTTTCACCGCCTAACCTGGGTTTCCGCATAGTTTTTAGGCCGCGTAGCCCCAGGAGGAGGGGGAGGGAGGACCGTCTGGAGAGGGAAGAAAGGAGGCGAGAACAGGTGAGAGATCGCGAGAACTCAAAGGTGGGCGGATGTGGAACATCATGGCGGCCGTGAATTCATTAATGGGGAACCATTGGGAGCGTTACCACTGGGACTAGAGTCGGGCGGCCGCGAAATCGTTCGAACAATGGCATCGGGACTGCTGTCCGATTCCATGATCAAGCAGCTGTACACGAAGGTGAGTTACGGCCGGTGGGTGGCGGGAGCCGGAGGTTCTGTGTTGTGGGGGGGGGGAGGCAGGTATCGGCGGTGAGAGACGTTGATAGACCTTTGATGTTTGTTTGTAACAGACCAAAACAAAGCGAAAGGAGCGACCCCCCCTTCCCCTCGTCCCCCTTCCCCTCGTCCCCCTGCCCCACCACCAACCCTCGTCGGGGCGGGTGTGGGTCGTCCTTTCCCGAAGTAACCGTCGACTTAGAAGAGATAGCATCAGCGGTGGGGGTCGACTCCCGGTGGACAGACGCCATCGTCAGGGTGCCGGGTTCCTTTACCACGCGTACAGGCCCCCCCCTCCGTTCCTGAAAATAACCAGGTGACGGGGGCTGCAGAGTTCACCTGTAGCCGAAGAGTTGTCGGCTTCTGTGTTTTTTGGGGGGGATGGGGTAAGCGAATCACCAGCCGGGCACCTGATCCTGGGTAACGGGGGGGGGATCGGACGTGTTAACCGAATGCGGCTATTGGTTCATAAACAGTTTTACTATTATTTTAAGTTGGTTTTTAACCCACTGGAAGAAAAGTACCTGGAAATCGAGTGGCAGGTGTCGCAGTGAGGGGTGGTAATTAAGATTGCTTTAATTCCGGAGCATTTCAAATGGTATAAGACGACACCCACCAGCAGTGTGCTAGGCTTGCAGTTTTGTAAGCGCAGGGTCAGCAAATCGGTAGGAAACCTTCAACTTATGCGGATCCCTGACTGCCAGGGCCGTTAATGTATGCTTACTGAACTATGCAGACCCAATAATCTGTTGGTGGGTCGCCTGCAGAATTGTGTGGAGCACTTCTCCTGATAAGCATGTGGTTCGGGTAGAGAGGTAACTGCTGCTCTTGAACCGCATCTTACTGATCGACACAGGTGCTTGCTAATTCTGTAATACCATAAATCAGCAACCACCTTTTTTTTTTTTTTAACATTAAGAAAATTGTCTTAGGTGAAATGACTTAAACTATCACCCGTTCTTGGCAGGACTAGTGTATAGAGCATTCGGGGTTCTTGCTTAAAGCATCCCTCACCTCAAACTAAACTGTTGATCTCTTTAACTTGTTCTAACATATCAGCGTCCTTCTGGAAGGAAGGACAATATGCCTGTGCCACATTCTATATGACATACCGTACACCTTCAATTTCCTGTTTTAATACACAATAATTCTGTTAAAAAAGATAAAATTGTATTAACCTTTAAAAGCATGACAATGGTATTGTTGCTTTTATTAAAAGTCTATTTATACATGGTATTAAGAGTCATTTTCATTTTAATTTAATTTTGACCACTATAAGTTTCATAAGTATTTTATAAAAAAAAAAAACAGCAATTAGAACCAGGCTGGTGGCTGTTGCCTTAGTGACTAGGCTACTGAACTACCAAGGCTGAGGGCCATATTTTGATTCCCAATTGGGGTTGGCTTGGTTTGGTGTTTTCTTACTACTACTATTCACCAGCTGCTTGTGTGGGTTTTCTCCAGCTTCCTCCCTTCCAATCTAAAAATGAGGAGTTTAAGTAAGGGTCTCCCCATTGAAGTTGTGGAGGTGGGGGCCTCTTGTGGCATAGCATCAGCAGCAATCTCCGGGGATACAAACAGGCCAGGTACAGGATAAATAGAGTCAATGAAAGATACTGTATAAATGTGAAATGGTAAGATTGTCCATTTTTATTTCTAGAGTACCAGTAACAGTTGTCTTTTATATTGTGTAAATACAATAATGTAATCTTAAAATGACC
This sequence comes from Nautilus pompilius, assembly GCA_018389105.1. Classification (NCBI taxonomy): domain Eukaryota; kingdom Metazoa; phylum Mollusca; class Cephalopoda; order Nautilida; family Nautilidae; genus Nautilus; species Nautilus pompilius. Next base: position 145,711 of record JACATO010000961.1, on the reverse strand, counting down.
AGAGACCTAAACCTGGTACTGATTCATGAAAACCTTAACTATAACCTATGATGTATTTTTATTTAGACCTTAGCATTTACTGTATCTTTAATTCTTACTAAAACCTCTCCTTTGTTCTAACTCTGGTCCATAAACCTTAACATTATTGTCCAAAGGGGTGATTGAGGTAGACTCTTGGGTGTTGATTGATCAAGACATTAAGCACATACTGAAGGAAGGACAGAACCAGGACAGTTTTTGCTACTCTTTACTAAAAGTGCCAGGTGATGATGAGGAGGAGAGAGATAAGCTACAACAAAGGCTTGCAGGATGGGTGTGCACCAAAAGATTAGCTATACAGTTTCTTCATCCCACTACAGAAAACCAGAAAAGAGCACAGGACAGTTAACAGGTACTGTATCATTGTCATGGTGAATACCATCTGAAAACAGCTGAAAAAGGTAATTGCTAGATGACTTAAAAGTGATCTGGAGAAGGGGAAGTATTGCCCTTGGAAGCTTTTGATAAGTGAAGGACAACATGGATAATGTAGCTATTTTTGCACACAATGTTTATAAAAGATTCCCGGAGGGAAAGAGATAGTGAATGCTTAGAACAGGATGCTCTTAGGCTGCTTAATGAGCCTGCTTTGTGGTTTACATGTCAGTAGAGTTATTGTCAGCTAGCTGATAGAGATGACAGTTTTGAGGGTTGGCAGTTGAATATTGGTTCCTGAGTCAATAGCACTACTGCAGGGGTCAACACTTTTACCAGTCTTTAATGTACATAACTGGACTCATGAAACTGGATAACATAACACTTAGCCAACTGCTGATGTTTGTGGATGAAGGCCTTTACAAGGTACAAATGTAAGAAATACGAGAGGAACTGGATGAAATCATGGAATCATGCAATGAAGCCGGTGACACTATAAAACCAGCAAAAGCAACTGTCTTCTGATGAAATCTTAATAATCAAATAGTTCAGAAAAATCTGCCCACATCGCCATTGATATTAAGATGAGTATAAGAGCCAGAGCCCATACCCTGAGAATCACTTTTGACAGGTCTATAAGCATTGTATAAGGCACAGAAAGCTATGGGGAAGCTAAAAGTCATAGCCATGTGTTGTATGGAGCAGTCTTTGTATACTTCACGTTCCTTGAGTACTGTCATTGACAATGGCACTATTTTGCTTACTCTAAAACACATTGGAGAGACCTGGATGAAACCATGAAGACAGTTCTTGGTTGCACTAGAAAGAATATCAACACTATCCATGTGATACATTTTTGGGCTTCCTACCGTTAAGGACAAACAGGTGAGTGACCATCTCATGGTGACTGAAGATAAATCAAAGCCACCTGTATGTGGTCAATGAGCAGGTCAATGTCCAGATGATCCAGAGAGGTCAGTCCTGAATGGCTGAAGCAGAGGAGACTGTTGCAAACATAAGCAGATCAGAGGATGTATCCAGAGGTAGTGACTGGGTGGAAGCTCCCAAAGGCCTAACTCTTTACTTAAGGAAGACTTCATAGTCTTTATGGTTGGTTTATTGATTCCTGATGAAAGTCCGGGTGGCCCCATATACCATAAACCTTAATATTTACCACATATCCATAACTTTAACCAATAATCTTTACCTTCCATCTGAACTTAGTATTCTTAGCCCATTTTAAAAATCTATAACCATATTCATACTACCTGGATTCATTGGTAATGAGATAGAACTGTAAGTCATAGCTAATTAATGTTCACTATGCCCGCTGTTTCTTATCCAAAATTGAAGATTTACTACTGGTCAGAAACTACTTTTTTAATGATATGCAGCCTTTAGTTTATTTTAAACATTTAAACTTCATGATAAAAAATGAGGGAGAGAGGGGGTGGATGTTTCTCAAAGATAGAAAACTTTTGCTGGATCCTGAAGACTATAATTTGATATCTGGTTAGATGCTAAGTGTCTTCCTCATTGAATATCTGGGAAAAGATTTTAAAAAGTGAATGTTTCCTTCCTGTTGGTAAAATTAACCTCAAAAGTTATGGACACCAATAGAGGCAGTGTAGTGTATTGCTTGTGTTGGTTGGATCACAAATAGGGTGGTGTATAATATTATGTAAGCAGCCATCAGTCTACAAGAGACTGGTGTATGCATCAATTGTTGAATGCAGCATAATGTGAGTACTGAGGGTTTTCTTTTGCATATAATAATTGAGTTGGAGATGCTGAACTTTTTCACAGTGCACCAACTTTTGTAGTAGCAATAGTTGGCCATCCATTTGCTGACAGTGATAGAAAACAAGCCTTATCTCTCTTGCAGATGTCCTTCAAATGTTCTCTTTGTGGTGCAGTATTCTACATGTGGATTTTAACATTGAAGGCTAGCTGTCGACAGCTTTCTTGCTTTTTGCTTTTTTTTACTTTGAATTCTTCAGAATTTCCTCACCACTGATCAGTGTGTGTGTGTGTGTGTGTGTCCTCTCTCCCCAGCGTTGCCTCAAGCTGGTAAGGTAGACCATCTTCAGTGTGGCTTTTGCCATCTTCTGTGGGTTGCGATAACCCACTATCCCCACTGTTGATCTAAAGCTACCTGCTTTAGGCAATGGCTAGAATATCAGATCAGCTATTAGTAACATAGTTGTTGATCACCTGAAGCATTTTGTCTTAACCAGACAATATACTTGGCAAATCATTGCAGAGGATTATGGATAAGCTGTTTTCCTCCTCCATCTCTCTCTTTCTCTTTCAAACTGCTTGCTTGTAAAAAAAAATTCTGATTCAATTTTTTTTGTGAAGTTACATGAAAAGTCTATTTTAAAAAAAACTGCCTTCATGTCTTCTAGTTACTAATATTAAAAAAGTAATAATATAACTACATTTTTTTTTGGAATTAATCATGTTAGATTGTTAATTAAAAAAAAAATAAAGTTGCTGTACATTGTAGCATTCTTGAGAATGTTTCCGTTTTCTCTCTACTCCAAAAGCAGCAGTCCATAAACTTCTAAGCTGGCAGACCTAACAATATGTTTTTGCAGTTGTAAACCTGTCTGTTTCTATTTGAAGCTGTTGAACAACTGCTTGCTATATCTAAAGGGTGTGTACAGCATAGCTTTTTGTATTCTCTCTTTCCTGGTGAGTCAATATGAAGCTGAGATATTTTCAGAACAGGTTTGTGGACTAAGGAGACAAAATTTAGGTTAGTATTTACTATTATTAATCACACTCACATAACCTTGTTTGAAATGCTGTATATTAAAGATTTTAAGAAGTTCATTGCCTTGTTTTGTCCTCCTATGTCTTGTTACCTCTAGGAAATGCATTCAAATGGTTAAGCAAAAGTAAAAAAATTCTCAAAATCTATAAAGTTCAAACAACAACAAAGAAATAAAATTTCTAAAAGTTGCCCCAAGGAGAATATGCTAATATTGCAAAGAATTTTAGAATAAAGTCAAAACAGATGCTCTTTTGAAAGCTTAAACTGGTCAGTGTCAAATGATTTCATAATCAAATATTCTAGGTTTATTCATTGTAGTTTAAAAAACTTTCTAAGTAGCCAATGAAACTTGCTGTTTTACTTTCCATATTTTGTCCATTTCTCATCGCCGAAAGAATTAGAATTTGTTTGGTTGCATGTCGAACTACAGATGTTGATAAACGGTTTTCTCCTCTCTACCATTAGCAATTGCATTGGCTGATTAGATCATTCTGATTTTTCTTTAGTAGAACTTCACACTGAACTAGTAAGTTCTTCAAAGTTTTATATATTTTTTTTTTATTTAAACAGTCCTAGATTCAATAGTTCTCTTGAAACTATCCTGATTCAGCAACCTTTTGGCATTTACCATTTTGAATGTTTTTATGGTGGTGATAGAGATTTGCATAATACCGAAACCTTGAACAAAATATGACTCTGCCTCCAGCATAGAGGAATGTGAAATTACTGGAAAGAAACTGATACTATAAATTTTGAACTTTAATATTAAATTTCTGAAAACAGAAGTAGATAGAAGCATTTTTTTGTTGTTTAGATAATAGATTGATATTCTCTGAGATTCTCTGGCTTGTGAATATAGTTGTATCTGTTTAGTTAGAGATTTTTCATGTGCAAGATATATTCTGTGGCATTTAAAAGAATATCTTTGCTTCAGTTTGTTATTGATTTTATCTAAGCAAAAAGCCTCCTTAAGCTCAGGATGAATTAATCCTGTGTATAATAAAGATATAATAACCCCATGGCTGCAGGATTTGGGTCACTTAGAACCAGTGATACCAAGCAATAAAAAATTATACGGCAAATATACTTTCAGGAAATCATGTTCTATTGCAAAAAGGGCCATCAGTATGACAATTGATAAACACTTTTAACAAATCTGTTACTTAAAAAACTAACCGTGCTAAAATTTTAGCTAATTTGTAATACAACACAACCCTTAGTGGTTTCACATTACTTTAGTATCAAGTTTCAGTGTAGCTGCAAAAGTCAAAAGTTAGCCATGATTTAGAATACAAAGAGCAGAATATTTCTGCATGTAACCTCCTCCTCACCTCAACAGTTAGTGCACCTAAATTTGGCATTTGTCCCAAAGATAATACACTCTCTTTAGGGTTAACTTTTATTAATATATAGTTCTTCATTATTTGGTGGAAAACAAAACTAAAAATGTAAGCCTTGAAATTGAAGATATAGTCAGCAGTGGTTGACTAAACAGTCATGGCCTACTGTATTGAGGCCCAAAGTTTATGCATTTAGAGATTGACTTGGTTAGGTTTCTTCCTCTGTACCAGATTATCAATGTGTTTTCTTTGGGGACACCAGTTTCCTCCCACATAAACAGAGGAGTTCTGGTCAGGGACTTCTATGTCCTGATAAGAATAGGTGTGCCAGACTCCACAAGGTGTGGGAGCAGTAGCCATGACACAGACTGTTTGCAGAAGAAGAAAATGAAAGTAAAGGAGTGGAAAAGGAAATAGCTGCCAGTTCCTAGAGGTGTAACCGAATTCCTGACAAAAGGTCAAACAGTCTTAAAGGGGTACTTTTGGTGAGTTATCTGACATTAAATTTCCCTAGCCCAAACCAGCTTCTTGAGAGAAAACAAACCTGATTTATACAAAAAGTCAGAATCGTATAAGAAAGAGATGTCAGGGGTTGGACTAAAAATGGAAAAGCAGCTTTTACACACAACGTCTTGGAAAAAAAAAAGAGGGAAGGAAAAAATTAATAACTTTGACTGAGCATAGCACAAAATTTGCTTGACAAATTATGGATAATAGCTTTGTGTCAATCATTGCAGTGGTTTTGAATAAGTAAAAAGGATGAAACAAAGGAGAAGTCAAATGGAAAAAAGGAAGAGAGGGCACTTGCATAGTGCAGTTCTATTCTAAGATTATTTTGAAATTTTAAAGTCATTGGTGGGACCTACATTTAAAGTATGGCAGGAAATCCGGATAATCACTGTAACCAAAGAGCCAGTTTAATTTTGCAAATGTTTCTTTCTTTGCCATTCTAACTTGAGAACTATGGCAATTTGCAACCAAGCAGCTGGGCTGAATGAGTCCTGGTGTGATGGATGTAATTCTGTTGCTGCCATTTACAGAGTGTTTAGTACTTCAGTATTGCAGGAATCAGATGCAAAACTACACTTTCTAGCTTGCATGTGCTTGCTTTGATCTGAGACAAGGCCTAGTTCATTTGGCTTGAATAATTTTGTGGTGGTGTAGAGCATTTTCTTCAAAGTTGATTGGTAATTGGTCATGACAGCAGGTGCAAATGGTTGCCTTTGTTTAGGCTTTAGTAGCTTGATAGCTAGGCTTATGCATTCAGTATGCTTTATCTTTAGATGAAGACAAGATATGGTTGCAGGCTGTCTGATACTCATTACTTGCATCAGTTTGGGGTAGTGTTTTATTTTTTTGTTTTTCCAATTTATCTTAAATGATTTTGATGCCACTAAACTTCAAAAGTTGGCTGGAATGTTGGGTTGTATTTGAGCTTTCCTTTGTACCTGTTTATCTGCCTTTTTGTTTTTAAGGCCAAGATATTCATTTATCTATTGGAGATGTACATGGTAACATTCTTTGGTGTTTAGCTCAGGATTTATTCCGCATTTTTTTCCTTTGGTTGTCGATAGCTTATTTATTTTGAGGGAGGCTCCACCAAGGGCTTAAGCTAGCTTAGATAATGGTTGATTTTGTTTGTTCTTCCTGGAATGTGTTGAAACAGGAGGCCAAGTGCTGGGTCTAAGGCTGTGCTTTCTGTGTTATAATTGAGGCAGCATTTCCTTGCTGGTTTGAATATTGCTGCAGGGGCTAAGAGTATGACATGCTGCTTCATCCTTGACTTGCATCTTCAACTGAGCCATTTTCTTATATGCTCATGGTATTGGCATAGACTTTCCAAGTGGGTTCTTTCCATTACAGAAGGCAGTGAAATTTGGCCTGCTGGCGTATATTAAATAATCTTGTTTTTTGTCATTTATGTATACATTAAGAAAGAAACAAAAAAAAAATATTCTAAAAACTAGCAACAAAAATACCTTTGATTTCCAAGAACAGAATTATTTGGATTAATGAATGTATTACTAAAAAATTATAGCAGCTTTATGCAGTTTATTAATATAACTATCTGGGAAACCCAGTGCTACATTGGAGAAAAATGGCTTTTATAAAAATAAAGGTTAAAAGGATTTATATCAATTTGAGAAACAGAAATTTTATTTGTTTGAGCATATGTTCATTGAATGAACATTGAATTGATGCTAATGATACATCTTAACATTCTATATGCTAAACACTTAGATTTAACTTTGTTCCATAAGAGTCTGTTTTTGCACAACACTTAGTTTTCTTTTGGGGATGAAAATCAAAACGGTTTTTGTTTTTTTTCGTTTTGGCCAACTCTTGAGCATCCAGCATGCAGTTGTCCATGGGAAAAGCATGGACTATCTGGAATTGGGGCCAACAACTCTTAGTGATTGGCCCTGTGCTTTATTGATGGTAACACAACAGTTAGATACTGCAATGGCTGTGTAGATGCTGATGGTGGCCATTTTGAACACTGTAGTGTGTCATGCATGAAGTATAGAGCCAAAACTCCATCTTGTGATGTGTCTTTTTTTACTGGGCCATAGGGAAATTGCTATATCTTTTGGAGACCATGTGTGTGTGTGTGTGTGTGGTTGGAGGCTCTGGTTAAAGTACTGGATGGCTGAAGCCTGAGTTAGATTTCTGGTTGGCGTCAGCTTGGTTTGGTTTTCTTTCTTGCTTTTTTTTTATATCAGACAGTTGTGTTGGTTTCCTCCCACATCTAAAAATGAACTCTAGTAGAGATTTCTATGCCAAAGTCAGAGGTTCCAGGCCCCTTGTGGTACAGGGTAGGTAATGTTCTCAAGTGGGTAACTGATGGTAAGCTCCCTTCTCAGGGTTGCTTCAGGCCCCTTGTGGTACAGGGTAGGTAATGTTCTCAAGTGGGTAACTGACGGTAAGCTCCCTTCTCAGGGTTGCTTCAGGCCCCTTGTGGTACAGGGTAGGTAATGTTCTCAAGTGGGTAACTGACGGTAAGCTCCCTTCTCAGGGTTGCTTCAGGCCCCTTGTGGTACAGGGTAGGTAATGTTCTCAAGTGGGTAACTGATGGTAAGCTCCCTTCTCAGGGTTGCTTGTAGAGACGTTACGACACAACAACAACATTCTGATAAGTTGAAAATCAAAGGCTTCAATTGGATGGATGCTGCTGCTATATTTTAAAACTTGTCAGCATATAAAGATACAGGATATAGTTATAAATGAACTAATCTGTCTGCAAGCCATACTGACAGAACTATTTCTTTAAAATAAAAAAAAAAAAAATTATGGCACAGACCCAAGAATTTTTCAGTATAAACTCAGCCATTTCTGAATGCTAGATTATTCACAAATGTTAATTACAGCTTGTAGTGTACGACTTATAGCTGTGAACAGATAAGGATTACAGTTACAGATGTTTGTTTAAAATAAATGTACAGTATTTTATGAAGTAAATACTTACATGAAACTCTGAAATAAATGGTTTCAAGTTTATGTCCTGGAGGGGCATGTGGGTTTTGACCTCAGATATAATTTTGAAATACATGCCATGTGTGTTAAGTGGGTCCCTAACGTCAAAACGTATGGTGTCAAAGGAATCTGCTGCTTATATTACATCAACACAAAATCCAGTTTGTGTTGTACGTTGTAAAAAATTACATGAAAGTCAGCAACATACAAGTAAATCCATTCTTGTTATTTAGCATTGTGTGCACTGAATTGTTGAACTCTGCAGTCCTGTAAGTTTGAAATGCTTTCCTATTTCATGTTTAACAAACTCTCTCCCCTCTTAAAGAAATCCTATTATGAAGCGTTTTTCAAGTAAAACTGGAATGTTTTAAACAAACACACAGTCAGACAGGTAAATGTAGGGGTGGGGCAGACAGCATTGGCTGCCCTTTTTCTGTCTATTAAAAAAAATTAATTCCTTGAAGAAGCAGGATGTCACAGTCTTTAAAATCATGCTGGTAATTGTCTACTTAAAACAATGGAATGAGTCTGACTCACCCTGCTGCTGGTCCATTCTGATTTGACATCTGGAAAGTATTCCTCTCCTCTCTCAAAGAGAAATTGCTGCCTCTTGTTTTATGCTGGAGTAAATATTCTCAATACAAGAACCTTAGTTGTTTTTTTTATTATTTTTTTTGTGTTAAAGTTGACTGCTACCCCCTCCCTTTCCTGGATGTTGGCTGGGTGGCTCCCTCTTCAGTTGCTGATAAAGCTAATAGCCCTTTGAATAGATGTAATAGCTGTGGAAATTACTAGACAAAAGATAATTGGCGGTGGAATTCTAAGCAAGGCTGGGAACTAAACCAAGCCAAGCAAAATGGATGTGTGGCCCTGGTTTAGGAAAAAAGGCATTTGCCAAAAAGACAATATTTACAAAGATTTTAATCTGCAGTATGTGCTTGCCAAAACTGGCCAGGAAGCAGTGTGTATGTACACCAAGGTATGTGTCTTCCTCTGGTTTATGATTTTTGATTCCATATGGGATATTTCACTTTCAGAGCAATTAATCTACTACAGAGTTTAGGTTGTCATAGATATTTTAGTTTTTCTACTATTTAATAAAGTGTGCTCCATTCATGTTGTTGCTTTTACACATTAGTGAATACTCTTTTGTTTGCTGATTTTATGTTTTTAAAACTTGTCTGTCTGTTTTTTTTTTTTTTTTTAAGTCCAAAGCTTTCTAACCTTTTTGGACATTTGTTTCACCGCGTCAGCCGGTTCTGAGTCTCCTCAGAAACTCCATGTTATGTGATGCTTGCAAATGTTCATCTCTCAAATAGGACTAATGTTGTTGTTGTCATTAGTGTAAGTAGCCAGGCTTCTGATTTCCCCCACGAGAGGGGAATGAGATTCATCAGAGACAGTCTTCATTTTGTTGTTGGAATACAGCAGAATGGGAGGGATAAAATCTAAAGAAGCATTTCATTTCTTTTGTGTGGACTAAAGTAGGAAATCGGTCTCATCGTAGCCCCCCCTTTTTGTGGCATCGTACTTTTGTGCTTGCACTTGACACAGCGGCGACCCTAGCACGTTTGCGATCGGTTATAAATGATCTGGTTGTGAGCAATTTAGCTTAGTGAACTGTTTCATACTTCTTTTTCATTAATTCTTATTCTAAAATAAACTGTGTTTGCAGGGGTAGAAGGGAGTAGTTCATAGAAAATGGCTTGGCCCTAATAAAAATGGAGGGAGTTAACTCTTAGTTACCACAATCTTTGTTTAAGAGTTTTGACTTTAATTTTGTGAAACAAAGAGGAGAAAGTGGGGAAGTGCGTTTGCTTTGTAACAAGTCTTGTAATGAATTTGATCAATCCAAACTGACATTTGTGTTGTGAAATTGTAAGAATTTTAAGAAATTAAAAAAAAAAAAAATTTGGTAACCTTTTAGATGCCAAAAAAAGTTTTATTTTTAATGAATATAGAGCAAGTATCTGATTACGCAGTACCGATTAAAGCAATATTTAATTTTTAAAAATGTCATCACAATCCCAACATTAAAAAAGAACAAATTTACATGATACCCGCGTACGTATCTTCCTAGGCTGAAGTGGTTGTGCCAGCCACCCAATGTGTAAGTACACAATGTCTTGGTAAACAAGATAAGGATCTGCAACTCTCATAACTATGGAAGCATTACGTAACTAGCACTAGTGGTGTGTAAAACTATCTAAAGTAGTTTGCACATGCATGGCAATGTAGTTCGTTGGTTGACTGATGTCCGTGTCTCTGAATGATGTGATATCAGTTGCTACCAGCAAGTCTGTGCCTGATATGGCTACACACATGCCTATGGCTTGCTGCCATATGCATCTCATCTTTTGCTGCAATGCTGATAGGTCTGTGGTACACTGCCTTAGCTTAGTTTAGAGATGTTTGAAGGAGATCTGGTGGGCAAATCAAGCACAGTGATGTTCTGCATTAAGAAAGGTTAATGTGTGGTGGGTGATGTTCTGCTGAATGGTATTTCAGTCAATGTAAAAGAGAGAGGAGAACCAGGCAAATGAATATTGCTCATATATCATGGGATGGCAAATTCTGGTTCAGAACCATTAGATGAATAAATTATTATGCAGATGAACCCCGTGCCTTGATGCTATCACTGACAAATCTGTCCTAATGTTTGATGTAGCAACATGCAAGCCATTCATATGTATGGCAGTAAAATATTAGACACTGTTATTAGTAAATGATAAATTAAGTCAATTCGTCTGAGAAAACAGCAGCTAAATACATGCATTAATGTCATTCCATCAGGACCGTTTCCTTATATAGCCTTTTATTTGATCTGGTATTTTTATTGTCATTAACACAATTCTGACTCACTGTTAATTATCAGTTATATCTGTCATTCCTGTTGACCAAGCTTAGGCTGCCTATAATTTCTTAATTGGATACAGATAAATGGACACAGTTGTCTATGTGAGCTAAAACCTGTTTATTGGAAAAGCCTCCATCCAATGTGTTAGAGAGGTTATGTCTGCATTTCATCAATTATGACATTTTTGCTTTTTGTAGTAGAGCTGAGAAGTAGTATTTGTTTTATAAGCAATCATTTGCAATTAAACTGCCAAGGATCTCAAGTTTTGGATCCCATGATGAAGTAAATCTGATTTGGACTCTTTAGTTTACATTGCTGCGAGTCCCATGGACTCTTGTTAATTTTTAACGAATTTTAGTGTATAAAAAGATTTTATAGCACTTGCAGTGTTTTAATTGTACTGCCAAACCCTAAGCAAATATTAACTGTGATAATCTCAATTAGGGTGAAGAAATCAGGTTGCTGATTTAGATAATTAATCAAATGTTTCACTGATAACATGATTTTTGTCTGTTTACCCTTTGAGCACCAGGAAGTAATAATCAGCAGTCAGATTAATAACTGTAAAATCAATTTTAAAAATGCATCTGATTGTCATTGAGTATGATTGATTTTCTTATTTTGGTATTGTATCTGGTTGATGTGTTTTTACATACACTTATGCTAGCAGTTATGTATGAAAAGATACAAATTATGTTAGAAAATATGATGTTTGGTGTTTCTGTCGTTGAAACTCAAAGACGAAAATTGGTATACAGAGGTACAATCTTTTCCTAAACCCTTCATTAATTAATATAGAACAATGTTTCAGTGTAAACTTCGTTTTTGTGGAAAGCGTAAGCAATTGGCTGATGAAGTCTTGATAAATGCAGCAGCTTGTCCATAATTAGACGATGAAAACCATAAAGAAAATTCCAGAAGTACGAGTATTCTGTGATGACCGGTTAAGATTGTTTCCATGGCTGGAAAAATATGATCTGCATTAAATGTACTTGGTACCCTGATGCAAGGAAGAAAATGCATTTGAAACAGATGAAGTATGATCTGGTTTGTGGGACTTTAAAAATTTTGAAATGGACCCCTATTTTTTTTAGATTGAAAAGTTTCTGGTTACCAAGTGAGAACTCTGAAACATGTAAAAAGCTTATAACTGTTTGAAATATTGCATTAAACTAGCAAATCAGTGTATTGGAACTAAAGACTAAAGGAAGAATGGTAGAGTGGATTAATGGTTTGTCCATTTTTAGAGCACAAGTGAACTTGTTTCTTAATACGAAAATCTAACACAAACAACATGCGCACACTGCAGTGACACCGTCTGAGAGAAATTCATTTAAGTGAAAATACTTGACTGCCCCCTTCTTTGGTACCAGTGCTTGTTTGCTTAAGGAATTTATAATGACCATACAAAAATTTTGTTTCGATTTATTAAATATATTGGGACTTGCGATGAAACAGAAAAGGTCTTCAGTATTTAGTCACTAAGTTAGTCTAATTATAGAGATAATTGATGTCTTTTGATTAATCTGTTACAGTGAAAATTTGTTTTGCTTCAATATAAGATTGTGCATGTGATCTAAAGAAGATTTCCAAATTTGGACTGTAGCTGGCAATAAAAAATAGAATTTAGGGCTTTAAGGTTATTCCATGCAATACACTACTTTAAAGGTAATTATTCTCTTCTTAAAAGGAATGTTAATCCATATAAAGCATTTTGTTTTAAAAAATAAAGTCTGGAGCATTCATGCATGTTTGTTTATTTTACACGTTACATGATTTTAAAGGCATTTTATTTATTCCTAAAAGAATTTCTCTGAATGTCTGTTTTGTAGGATGCAAAAATCTGGATACGAGATGAGGAGCTTGTGTGGAGAGAGGCAGAGCTGCTTGAAGATTACAAAGGGCAGAAGTTACTCCAAGTTAAGATTGATCAGATTGGGGTGAGTCTACTTTCAGTTTGTAAGAAAATTCCTTGTATTTCCTATTTTTCATTTTTTAAAGGATCAGAAGAAAAAGTGTTTATTTTTTTAAAATAAAAAAAGAACTTTATAATGGGAATGAACCGCAATTGAGTCACTTTTTTATTGCTTTAGGTTAATGGAAAAGTTGAGGACATAAATGTGAGGGAGTTTAAAAAATAATTAATGAGATGAATTTATTGCTGTTGTTCCGTAGAAACTTCATGAGAAAGCGGTAATCAGAGCTGTTAGGTTTTTATGAAAATCCAAATCAGTGCGGCTGTTAGCATGCAACACTTTAAGCTCAAGCTTATTCCTACCACTGCACCCTTATCATCACAGGATCTGGATTATGTCATTGATTCAACTGCCTGTGAGATTGGCTGTGGAATAGCCTTACTGGCTTGAGGCTTCCAGGGTTAGAGCGGGTGGTACTTTCCATTGAGGACTGAAGAAGGGCAACCCATCTCACTGTCATGTGACCTGTACAACCTCTGTCTCTGCAACCATTGGTAGGTAAAGTTACAACCCAATCAATGACTGGCCACTACCTTCTTTCTGTTCTTGACAGGTAGGTAGATCACTGTCAGTCCCAGCTCACACTACAAGGAGCCAGGTGCATCTATAGTTTATCAAGTCCCGTCAGTGCGAACTGCTGCTACCTCCACAGATGACCTAGCTCTAGCTGGAGGCAGAGCCAGACAGCTGACCAACCATTACTCACACACCACTTCTTTTAGTCCAAGCGGTTAACTTTGGCACGTGTTTAAAAAAAAAAATTCAAGCTTGGCAAACTTTTTCTTTGTTGTGAAGTTGAAAAATGATGGCTACAATTGAACAAAATACAAATGTCTCTCTCCCTGTTAATTCTTCTGCACCCAAGATATTTCCTCCCACAAAGTTGTGCGCATGCAAATAATTGAACATTTTAAACTTAGGCTTAAAATATTTGTTTAGAATAATTAACTTGCATATGCAAGTGGATATCTAAAAAAAGTCCCAAAGTAGAAATCTGCTGTTAACAGTTTGACAAAAGCATTTAGAATAGATTACATTAAAAGGCTATCACTGCCACCAAGTTCTTCTCTTGCATATTAATAGTTGTTGAAGCATTTGTTCATTTAAAGGCAGCTGCTGTGTATGTATATATGGTTTATTAAAATGTGATATGGACGAGCTACACAGATGTGAAATGTCTTCTAATCACAAGGCAACAGCCAGTACTTCTGGAAGGTTCTTGTGTTACAGTCATCTGAACTCATTTTAGGCATTGACAAAAAAGGTATAAGACTTAAAACTCTGTGTTAGAGTTCTGTTCAATTTTTTTTTAAAAAAAAGTCTTCTCAACAAAAAAGAAACGAACAGGGAAGTCGACTATTCTGGTAACATTTGCTTGTGTGGCATACAGGGTTGAACATAATCAGCTATTACATTGTTGTGTTGTACACGTAAAAAAAAATTAATCAGACGACTGCATGTTTGAATTTTTTTCAGGAAGATGAGTGGCAAGTGAGTATGGAATTTTTGCTTAATGTCTTTGCTGCATTGTGTTACCTGGATTTTCTAAAAAAAAAAAAACTTTTTTTAAAACTTTTCATTAATACTGTGGAAGGGTGGTAATTCTGAGATTAGTGGATTCTTAATGCACACATTGTTAATTTACACAATTGTCATTGAAAATAGGATTGTAGCTCTACTGTTTGAACTTTTTCCAGCTTTTGTACATCTGAATTAAAAAGAACAAAAGCCAATCTTTTTCTTCTTAATTTCTAGCGTTTCTTGTAATTTCCACGAGTGTTTACTCCATGCTCTGTTGTGTGTGGTTTAAAGTTTAGTTCACGGTAAAAGTGATCGCTTGGAGGTCTTTTAAGTGAGTCTGACATATTTGAAGATGGATTTTATTTTCCTTGCATCTGTTCGTTAAACTGATATAAATGGTGATAGTTTGAGCTGATTTATTTGCTTGCACTCTCAGCTCTGATGTGTGGGTCCATGGTGCGTACAGAGTTGTTTTTTTCATGTGTGCGGATCAGAAGTTCCTACTTTAATCTTTTGTTTAGTTGTGGAACGTCAATGGATTGGTGCAGACGAATGTGAAGAAACAAATGTGCTATCGGATGTTTGGCAAACCAACTTAGTTCCCAGTAGTGACTGAATTTGGGACCCCTTAGCCATGTTACTAGATTCAATTAGCCATTGTGATTGACACTTAACAACTGGTAACCTATTCACAAAAACAAAGTTATTGGTCACATACTATTCGTAGTTACTACTGAACTTTCTTCTTTGTCCTCCTATCTTGATAATATTGGCAGTCATGTGGTACATTGGACTAAAGCATTATTAGAACCAACCCTTAAAAACCAGTAGGTTGCAGGTTCAAGATCAGCTCGGGGACTTTTTTAAAAAGATGGAATGCCTACTATAAGACATCTACTGAAAATTGTCATTGCATTTAAAAGTAATTTCTGAATTCTTGGCAATACACAAATGTACCCTCTAGTTTCTGAACCAACCATATTTTACTGTCCACCTTGATCCACGTGGTGATCTCTCTTCAGGAAGATCATGGACAGACAACATTATCAACAAGAATAGTTCATCTTGTGGATTTTGAAACGTGTGTAGATAACTAAGTTGGCTTCTAAATGCAAACAAAGAAAAAGGAAAATCTTAAAATCATTTTAAAAAAGTACTAATGTGGAAGAAGGGGAAGGCAGCAGAGCAGAGAATTTTGTTTGACCACACCCGTTTTGATATGAACTTGTACCTTGGTTTCAACTCGGATAAAACTGAGAGACAGAAAATTAAAATACTATGCCACTGGTGAAAAACAAAAAGCCACACTGCATTTTCTTAGAGTGTGTTTCAGTGATTGCTGCATACACAGCTAGTATAGTAATAAACAAAGGTTTTGGTTCTGCCATGTTTGCGATCACTTTCACTTTACCAAAGCTTACCATTAGAAAAAAACCTGGATTTCCTTTGTCATTGGAATTACCGATTTTGTCTTTGTTCTATTAATTCACAGCTGTCGGTCTTAGGCCATTTTTTCACTGAAGCCTGCTGAGTTATCTCCCCATTCTATCGAAAAACTGGTTAAAGAAAGGTTCATCACCTTTCAGTCTTCACCTCTGTGATGTCAGTAATTTCTGTCACAGTAAAAGTCTTAAACCTGTTTTCATTGCTTTATTTTTGGCAGTCAGGGATTTATCCCCCTCTTTTTTTAGGTAAGTAGGTTTGTTAAATATACATTTGTCATGAAGTTTCCCTATAAACTTTAAATGACATGTTTTGGGCTGACACCATACACTTAAAAGCTCTGATACGTAGCTACTGTGGATGCTGACAGTCACCATTATGTTTCTGATGCTTTATGCACATCAAAGGAGTGACATTGTGCTGTTTCTTTTGACATTCTTCAACCAGATTTCTATGGTTTTCTGAAGTCGCCATGCTGTCTGTCACATTCTTCAGCATGTAATCTCTAAGCTGTGTTTAGCTGCATTATGTCTTATTCCTGATAGATCATAATCTTGAATTTTCTCCTATTTAGATAACCTCTCCTACGGTTTGCTTATTTAGAGTTCTTATTACTGAGGATACTTCTGTTGTTTTTTTTATACCATGAGTAAGTAGTATGTCTGAAAGAATGTCTGTTCATTTTAAAGCCATCCACAACTCACTTCAAAACTCTGATGTATTTTCTTTGAGAAGCCATTGCACTTCCTGCTTCAGGAATTTGCCAGTCACCCATACATCATTCTCTCTCTCCCCTTTGATGTCCATTTCAGTGGATCCTTTTTTCTCTTTCCACCCAGCATCAGGTCCTTCCTTTATTGGTTCGTCTGGACAGTCTTGCCACTGCTTGGTTCTGTTAGCCTCCATAATTTCCACAGCTTTAAAATTTTAAACATGCATCATGAAGATGAATGTTCTCTTTGTGTGTGATACCGATTTGCTTTTGAGATTAGTGCTAACCATTGTCTTGATTTCATTTGATTAAATATTGAATACTTCAGTCTCAGCACACATGAGAGTGAAAACAAACTACGTTGTTCAAGGTGTTCAGGCTTATCAATTAATATCAGCTAATAATGGCATTATCTGCATCATCAAAAATTAGTCAATGATGTGAGAACTCAAAGAGTGGAAGTAATGCAGTGCTAGTTAATTTGTAGTGAAAACCAGCAGATTGTTTACATGAAAAATATTTTTTTAGTTTAAGCATTAATTTTCAGATATATAATGATGTATAGAACTGTGCACATCCATCATTGCAACCGTCTGATATCTCCATTCCCGTGCAGATGTTATAAAGCATCTTGTGACAGAAATGTATTTTTTTAAAAAAAATTGTTATTAGTTCTTTAAATGAAGAAAGATCGTAACACAATCACAAACAAACAAAAATTGGGGGAATTATAAAATTAGAAGAAAAGTGAAAATAGTCAAGTTAGGGTGCTTGTTTATTTTTGAGTATGCATTTTGTTAAAAATCATAACTCGCCTGGTTTTTTGTGTGTGCGCGCGTGCGTTTGTGCCTGTGTGCCTGGCTTGTTGAATCTGACAGCTTTGGTGGTGTGGCATCTCCCCTTGTTACTTAGAAATGCTTTTAAATCCCTCTAATTTAAAAAAAAAAAAAGATGAAAAACTTCTGTGGAATCAGATTATTCTGCAGACTGCCAGCTTGTTTAGTTTAGTCTGTAGTTTGTAGGTGTGTGGCTTGTGGTGATGGGCAGTCTTTGTTTTAAAGCCATTTCTTGCCCGTCTTTGCATCTGACAGAGTTTTACGCACCAGGGGCGTCAGTCAGCGAGTCATATCCAAGGATTATTTCATAATATTTCTGTGTTTACTGTTTGTTCTTTTTTTGATTTATTCAAGTGGATGTATTCTGAAATCTTCTGACTAGTAGCCAGAACTGTTTCTTTCTTAAGTAGTCCGAACAGTTTCCTCCTTGTTAGTTGATGATGATTGCTATTTTCTGAGCTACAGTGTGACTTTCAGAGCCAAAATTATTGACTCACCTTCTTTTGAAATAAAATATTGAGCTTTTTTTTTTTTTTTTTTCATAAGGTGAAAATACATTTTTAATGTAATAATAAAGGCAATTAAATATTGTTCGGATGTTCACATGCCCTCTGTGCTAAACATCTTTAGGGTAGTGGTTTCTTGTAAAGATGCAAATGTAGAAACGTTTTAACAAAACAGAAATGTTCAAGCATTGCATTAGTCATGACATCGCACTTATGAGCTGAAATAAAAGACAATGAAACAAATTAATGAAAATAATTTGAATGACAGCAATGGTTATAGACAGTTTGGATTTAGAACCAGTATTGGTAGAATAATATGTGGAAAACGTCAGAGATGAACAAAGCATTTTAGACAATCAAATTTGAGTTGAGCCAAACTCTACTGAAATTTTCGTTTCTGTTAATAACATTATTTTATTTTATCAGACTAAATAACTGTCTGTGGAATTTTTTCTTTAGTCAAAACATTTTACTAGCAGGTGAAACCAACAGTAATCTGATTTTTTTTCTCTTCTTTTTGAACATCGGCTACGTTTTAACAGGTTAAGGTCAATAGGTTCAAGGAAACACCGAACTGTAGCAGCCTGGACATGGAATTCAATTTATTAATAACACATGCTGGCTATTAAAGAACCCCTAGTTTAATGTATAAATTGCAGTATTTATCAGTAAAGCCTAAAATATTTTTATATGTTTTCTTATTTACCAAGCAGATTCAGATCCTGCATGGTAATTTGTGCATCTTGGCATTGCTACCACTAACAAATGGGATCCCACTCGGTTTGTAAGCAAGTACCCAGAGTTAGGTAATTGGTGTGTGTACTCGCCAACCTTTTGATGTCCACAGATCGGGAGGGGTCAAGCTCATTTCTTATGGTGGGCCAGATCTGACAATAGACGTACTTCTGTCGGGCTATAGTACCATAAATTATTAAACACACAAAAATAATACACAAACATTAATCATAGGCTAGATATCAGCAGTAATATCAATTATACAACTAATAAGCATTTATTTACTACTGCTGCTACTTCCTGATACCTGACAAGTGTATTAAAATTTGGAGCAAGTGACTGGGCGTGGCAACCTTGAGTGTTGTATTTAGGTGCGGGTCAGAAGTTGAGAACATGGTTTTGATCTGTTCACATTCATTGTAGAAAAGAGTTGTTCACAGACATGTTCTTCTAAACACGAGCAGAATATTTTAAGCAAAAGATTTTTCAGCCTTGGATAATTTGGTCCCAGATATTGATAAAATGTGCTTACACCAACATTGGAAAGCTTATCCTTTGAAATAATGCCACTCTGCAACTCCATTATTTTAATCTGAAGTTCCCTCTGAGACCTTGTGTGCGCACTGACAGAAAATAGATAAAAGACATTCCTTGAGTTCATATTTTAGTTTAGAAATTTTGTTGCTGTACCTTTCTGTGAGGATATCATGATGAGACTCAGCAAGTCAAGGTGGGAAAGTGTGCCGAATTACTCTCAAAAAGTTTCTTTCCTCAAAGATGAAGCTTAATCTCGAAGATGCGGATGCTGTCATAAAACTCAGTCACCACTTCGTTGTGATCCTGCGTGTTTGAATAACAACTTGTGTAACAAAAACATCACCATCCTCGACAGTAGCATAACCATCTGTGAAAACAACACTAAAATAAACAGATGTAACAACAACATTGGTTATAACAAAGATTTAAAAGTGATTACCAGCAACATACATATTAGTAACATTAACATTACACTATGTAACAAAAAGATTAGTTAACTTGGTTTTCTTTTACATTTTCCATGGCATTTTTTAATGTTAAATACAGTTCTAGTATTGGTTTTTGGTAAATGTCAAATATGTTGGGAACAATTATACTGTTATAGTTGATAGAATGGGTGCATAGCTTTATTTTTAGAACTCTGTAGAGTTTTCTGGAACATTGTAGCGCTTTCTAGAAGTTTTATCCAGAAACCAAGTTTTATAAACCCTTGTGCATACTCAGCCCAGTATGAAACAAAAGCATTTAACAGGTGATGTATGACTGCGAATCGAAAATGCAAGCTCTCTGCAGACTCATTTTGTCATGTTTGCGGATTTTATGTTGGCAAGTAAGATACATGATCATACTGAACAATAAATTTTCACTGGCCTATGAATCATACTTTGGAATGGTGATCAAGATAAAGCATGGATACTTCTCAGTGAATGGCAAATTGTGCTTCTGCAGTGACATTAATAGCTTGTTTTACGAAATGGGTATTGTGCACAATCCTACCGAATGGCGTCTCTTCTTTGACAGTTTGGTGAGAAGTCTCAAAGCAGTCCTCCTTCACAATGGAAACAAATATCGATCGATACCCATTGGCCATTCTGTACGTATGAAGGAAGATTATGAAAATGTCAAGTTTCTGCTGGAGACAATTGACTACAAAAAAATATAACTGGGATGTTTTGTGGAGATTTTAAAATGATTGGTTTTTTGACAGACTGCAAGGAGGAATCACAAAATGCTCATGCTTCCTCTGTCTTTGGGATAGATGTGCCACATCACAGCACACAGCAGAAGAAAAGTGTGGCCAGCGGATGCAAAGTGTTAAATACGAGCTCTTGGCGAGATCAGAAGAAACCCTAATGCCTCCACTACACATAACACACTGGGACTTGTGAAGCCATTCATTAAAGCTCTTGACACACAAAGTGAAGCATTCCATCACATTTGTGAATTGTTTTCAAATCTTTCAGAAGCAGAAGTAAAAGGTGGAATTATTGTTGGGCCGCAAGTTCGTCAAATGCTCAAAGCATAAGAATTAGAAGAAAAGATGTCGTCGGAACAAGATAAAAGAGCATGGAAGGTATTTTGTTTAGTTGTTGAAGATTTCCTGGGAAACAGAAGTAGTGAAAGCTATATACAATTGATGGAGGATTTAATCAATGAGCATGAAAAGCTTGGATGCAGAATGTGTCTCAGGCTTCACGTCAGGATATCCTAGCAATGTAAAAGAGATATCAGGGATGATGGGTGACTATATTTGGGGTCTAATTCATGATGATACTTCAATGCTTAGAAGAAAAGCCTGAAAGGTTGCGCATTTTTGATTTCTGCAACTGCAACTGCGTTTAGATTTTTAACTGTGCTTAGGAATTAAATAAATGTAATGAATGAACTTTATTCACGAGTTAAAATGATCGTTTCTTTTTGGTTTGGGAAACGTCAGTCAGTCAGTTGTACCCGTATTATCGGTAATGATGTTTTAATATGGTTAAAGTGACATTCTGAATGAAAAACCTGACCCATTAGAAAAAACCAGTGCTATGTTGGTAATCAGCTCACCGAACCTGACCGTAGCCAATTGAAAAATTGGGATAACTGAAAACGTTCTGAAAATTTGTTACTCTGTGTTATTAACAAATACTGCAAAAAAAAAAAAAAAATTAGTTACAAAAATGACAGTGAAAGAAACATCAGTAACAAGAACATTACTAGATTCTTTATAATTTTGCGTCATACAAAAAGTGTTCTTAATTTGCTCATAAACAAAGGATTTGTCTTGAATTATTAGTGCCTTGTGGGCTGGGCAAATACATTTCGTGTGCTATACGTTTGTCACCCCTGCCATAGATGGTATATATTAAATAATTAATTTTCTTACAGAGGAAGTTATAGTCAATATTGTGGATGACCTGCCACAATCATTACATACAACAAGCTACTGTTTGCTAATTTTCAATGATCAGCAGCAGTATGTTTTAAATTCTGCCTATTATGTATTCCATTTTATTTTAGAATAATCCTTTGCTTATGTGTCTGATCAACAGACCCATGATCATAATCATCATATCCTTGAGGAAGGTGCAACGACATGTCATACAAATAGAACCACTAGAGCTCGGAAGATGCGGAATGGACAACATTTGCTTTCCTTGGCCCTACAGAGCTAGCGCTCACCTAGTGGGATCATCTTGGTAGGCAACTAAGAGAGAAATAATGAAGATCAACTTTATGGGAAAGCCTTGATCATTCCCTGTTTCTAATCTGATGGATTCCACGCACAGACATTACAAGCTCTACACAATACAAGAGATGCTTCTACAAAATTCTGAAAATGTCTTTTCAAACAGTTTTTGTGCATCTGTTAATACAAAATAAATGTGCACATTTGAAACCTATGGTGTTCAAATTGCTTTGGTAGGGTTCTGTAAATGGATATTTTCTGATCATATGCCATTATTTTAAAAATGCCTTAAAATATAGCACTTAACTTTTTAATTTTCTAGCTGGGACAATAGTATATGTATTCACTTTGTTGGCAGATATACAAAAACAAATACTACAGGAAAAAAAATCTATGAATCTTTTTCTATAAAATTAAAGATTTATAGAGAAGAACCAAGATTACTGCTATTTATAATACAATTTATTATGTCTGGGACCTTGTCAGCTTTGAGATGCCCTCTTGCATAGTATTGTGTGTCTCTGTGGATCTGTCTCAGCTATGGAAAAATTTGTTTAAGAGAAAATAGTCTGGCAAGAAATGGTCTAATGCGGTGCATATACTTTCTATTTAATCATATAATATTTTGCCTTTTCTGATTCAGATTTGCTCTTCCCGTTGCCTGACCTAAGATTTGCATGTCTGCCATTTTGGTATCTGTTGCATTTTGTACAAAAGCGATGGTTAATTAACTCTGCATGCTACTGAACTAACTATAAATATTTTAGTTTTATTACTTTATTATCATTTTCTTTTTCTAGATTGTAAATCTTTGACAAATTACTTGATAAAAAATGATTTTCTGTCATGGCAGAAGTTTTGCAATAAATGGTACCAACATTAATCTTGGTTTAAAAATAGATTTCGTGTTTTTTTTGTTTTTTTTTTTGAATTTGCTAAGAAAATAAGAAAATTTTTGTTTATTTTTTGCATACGACGTGTGTCAGAAAAGTAACAGGACTTAATGTGCTGTGTGAGTTATGAGTGGGGTAGGGATTAGCGGGTTGGGTCATCGTGTGACGTAATATACGGGGAGTATATAACTGCGATCTCAGCTCTCTGCAGCCATTGTATGTTTTTTCATGTGCTTTTGTTAACAGTTCCTCAATTTTAGGCCGTCAAGCGATGGGCACAGAGCAACGAACCAACCTGAAGTTTCTGGTCCAGCTGGGGAAAACTCCGTCAGAAGCACTTGGACTACTGCAGCAAGTGTACGGGAATGAGACAATGTCACGCTCACAGGTTTTCGAGTGGCACAAGAGGTTCAAAGAGGGACGCGAGGACGTGGAAGACGACCCCAGGAGCAGAAGGCCTTCAACGAGCAGGACTGAGGCCAATGTTGAGCACGTGAGGCAGGTGGTGCATGGCAATCATCGGCTGACTGTTTGACTGATTGCAAGTGAGCTGGGCGTGAACCGCGACAGTGTCTGGAAGATTATCACCGAAGATTTGGGCATGCGGAAGATCTGTGCGAAGATGGTGCCGAAGCTGCTGAACGATGACCGAAGGAGCGGTGCATGCAGGTGTGTCAGGACATCCTCGAGCATCTTGAAACCGAACCAGACTTGCTGGGGAGAGTCATCACCAGTGATGAGTCATGGATCTTTGAGTATCACCAGGAGACCAAGCGCCAGAGCTTTCAGTGGAAGAGTCCGGAGTCACTGAGGCCGAAGAAAGCAAGACAGTCGAAGTCCAAAGTCAAACTCATGTTGATCGCGTTCTTCAATGAGAGGGGCTTCGTCCACATAGAATTCTTGCCACAGTGCCAGACGATCAACCAGCATGTCTACAAAGAGATCCTGCGGCGTTTGCTTTGTTCAGTGCGCGAGAATAGGTGAGAGTTGTGGCAGGACAACTCATGGCTGCTTCACCACGACAATGTGCCAGCTCTCAATGCCCTGAGCATCCGGCAGTTCCTTGCTGAAAAGAACATCGCCTTACTGGAGCAACTTCCTACTCACCCGACCTGGCTCCGTGTGATTTTTTCCTTTTCCACAAGCTCAAGGGAGTCATCAAGGGGACCTGTTTATCCGGACATGGAAGCCATCAAGAGGGCCGTGACAACGGATCTGCGGATAATACTGAGAGAATCCTTCCAGGAGTGCATGGAGGCACGGTGGAGAAGGATGGGAAAGTGCGTTAGACTCGAGAGGGATTATTTCGAAGGGGAAAACTTGTAGTTTGGATTTGACATAAATTATTTGTGACCCCAGTCCTGTTTCTTTTCTGACACACCTCATATCACTGTAATGGTATTTTTATATACACTGGTGTTCAAAATTAAGTGTGTACCCATTAAAAAAAAAGACAACACTTATCTGGATTTTTAACAGTTCCTTATTGATGAAGCTGCATTATCATTAGAAATAGAAGATGAAGCACATTTCTTGAATCATGTACCAGAATGTACATACAATTAATTGTGATGGTGTTATCACCTTAAGCTTTCTGCATTATTATGGACCCAGAAAATTATTTCTGTAATTGCTGAATTTAGTTCATAACAAAGGCATAATGTTATCATGTTTATCTGGTATAGTTTTTTTTACTACTAGTGTGAATAGTTGTTAGCTCATACTATGCATGAATGCTATTGTTTGGTCTGGCAGGTGAAAATGATCTAAAAATGAAATCCTCTATGAAGCAAGGTGTTCCGTTATTGCTTTTCATGAAAGTTGCTTTTAACAGAAAATAATAGCAGAAGATTTATACATTGTATTGGGAAGGCAACCATTTATAGAATGAACTGGCTCAGCCATGAACTTTACAGGGTCAAGGAAGAAAGAGAGGAACTGCAGAACTAGAAGATAGGTTGCTCGTTAGAAAGTCTAGAGCAATGTTTATTGACAGGTAGATAATTGATTTCTGACCATACTTTTGCAACAGTTAGCATCTTGGCCTCTCTCATCAAAAGATGGTTAAGTGAGGTTGGATAGATTTACCAAGTGCTATCAAAAGGAAAAGCATTGTGACTGGGATAAACAACAAGAAATAGTGGAATGTATTGTGTGCAGTTGGTTCTAAGCAATGATTTTCTGTTTAAAGAAAATCCAGAGTAAAGTATATGGCGAGATACATTTCCCTACAACTAAACATCCTAATGGAAATGTAAAAGTATGTTTTGCTGGTGACTTGATAAATGTTGATGGAATTCTCTCACAAGAGAGAAATCAATATTCTGCAACACCATGCAATTTTACCAGGGCAAGGATTGACAGGTGATGGGTTTATATTGGAACAAGATAATGATCTGAAGCACACACTACAAAGCTCAGTATCTTACTGGAAAATAATTGCAAAAATTTCTTGAAACTGTTTGGCCCCTTAATTTCCCTATCTGAACCCATGAATTTGTGTTGGATGAACTAGATGGAAGAGTCAAGGAAAAAGGTGCAACCATTGAGAATAACCACTTACAGGAGAAATAGGATGGGGTACTTTCAAGGAAATATTTTGTTATGTAACTGAATAGGGTGGCCAAAATGCATGCAGCAATTATTTATATGACAGGAGCTGTTTCTGATTTAAAATAAGCATTAAGTGATAACAAACCTTGCAATTAATGATTTACACTTTCTGATGCATAGTTCATCTGTTGTGTTGTGGATTTTTGCTGAAATAATACATTTTCATTAACAATAAAGTGTTGGCTAAATTTTGAGAGAGAGTGTGTGTGTTCAAAGAAGTTTAGAAACTCTGAACAATATGGATATTATCTTTCTTTAGCTAATTCTAAGCAGCAACTTTGGAAGATAGAGTTTACCAATTAACTTAAACAGCTTATTTGTCAAATATTGCTTGATACACCTTCCGATTTTGTAAATAGCTTTGTTTTGTTTTGTATGTATTATAAGTTTTAAGTTAGTAGCAGCACACAAAACATGCTGCTAAGTTAGCCATTTTCTTTGTTGAAGTACAACTTGGAACTGATCAAAGGTGAGGGTGATTTTCTTTGTGTGTAGGTAGGAGAGTTGTGTGATTATTGTAGCTGAGCTCTTCCATCCCTGCATTATAGTAGCACAAAGATCACTGACTGCATTGAGATCTTATGCAAGTCAGTCTCAGCATCAGCACCACTACACTCCAAACTAATCCTAACAGCGGCAGCTGTCAAAATGTGGATTGTAATATTTATCTAAGACAGGAGGATCTACCTCTAATTTAAGGTTGTGGGGCTGGAGAACCCTTACAGAATGGGGACCAGTACAGGAAATTGACAGAAAATATTTCACTGGATAATCAAACAGCCAGATTCTGTTAGCGGCCCACCAGCAGCAACCATGATGTGTACTATTCGATGAAGGATTGAAACTCTTGAAGAAATGAGAATTATTTTTATCTGCAAGAAAATACAACAACAAATATCTGTTTTTCATTTTGTTTCTCCATGATTATAAAGAAAAGATTGATAACTTTGGAAATTGTGAATGATAATGCTGGTAGCTGACATTCTACTGAGAGTGGAATTGCCAATTTTAAGTAGTAGTTCATTGGCCATGTAATAGAAATGTGATGACCTGTTACCAGATCATCTAACCATGAGATGTGCTGCCAGACTGGATTGGGGACAAGCTGTCTGTGTTGTACGTTTTACATTTGGGCTCAATCCTATAAAGGGGAGGAGAGTTTTTTTTTTAAGTTTGGGAAAGTTGAATTTAACTACTAATTAGTGGGTAGCGAGAGTTTAGCCGGATATCTCAACTTTCGATTAATTGCAACTTCCAGTCTTCTAGCTGGCAGATTGTCGTGTGAATGGTGGCACCAAGTAGGACCGCAGCTGTAATTTGTAGGACTTGCAGCCATTTTGACTTTACAAAAAAAAAACAAAAAAAAACGTGTGTATTGTTGTCGTCATTTCAGGAAGAAACTTTACAAGTTGCGGATAAATCAGAACTGCCCCACCTGAGAGATGCAAATCTGATTCAGGACAATGACCTGACTTCTCTCAATTATCTGAATGAGCCAGAAGGTAATTTTGCGTGTGATCAGCTTTCCATAATCTAAAAGCCTTAAATAAAAATAAACAAGTGGGCGATAACCTGAATTTAAAATTATTTTTTAATAAAATAAGGATCAAGGGTTTTTTTTGTAGTGGTAGATACTTTTGCTGGTCCCTGTTTGTGTATAACTAACTGTATATGTAGATTTATCAAAATTAATTTTGGGAACTATTGTTTTAATAATTATAATAATATTCACTTAATTAATTAATTAAATTTTCCCTTTTACTATAAAAAAAAATAATCGTTGATAAATTTGATTTTTTTTGATTAAAGGAGTGGAAAAAACACAGAACTAGCAAACCTTTTTGAGTTGTTTTAGATTCACAACCAAGTAATGATGATGACAACGATTAGCTGCTAGGTGATGGGGATCGTTAAAGCACCATTGATTGTAATTTCAATGGTATATTAAAAAAAATAGCTGCTGATTGAAGGTGGTCAAGGAGCTTGCCATTACCATGACTATTCTGTCAATAACAGCAAACCTATGGCAAAATACTGAGGCTCACATGGTGGCAGTTGTTGTAACTTTGTTGTTTACTTACAGTAGCAATATTAAATTACTGTTAAACCTACATAAAAGTTTGTTTACATTCTATCTCAATATTATTAGATTTTATTAAAAACCAAAGATGAAAACAGTATTGAGTTACTAATTGAGGACCTTGATAACAGTTTGTTACAAGGTGACCGTCACATTATTCAACTGATATTCTTTTTGAAAATGAAATTTATTAAAATGTATACATTTTTTTCCTTCCAGTTCTTCATAACTTGAAAGTACGATTTGTGGACAAGAATAATTTCTACACGTATTGTGGTGAGTAAAGTATGGCTGTATTTGTGCATTGTCAGTATCTTGGTAACGGTTAGCCAAGCGATTTTAATATCCTGGTATGTAATAATACTAGTAATACTTGAAGGAAGGAAGGCATTGATGAGCTCTGCACACACATCTTGAGTTTCAACATTTGAGATAAGTTTATAGCAGAAATGGGAAGCTAATTTAATTAGTGCAAAAATATGTAGGAAAATACTTTTGTAAGATTTCCAAGCTGGCTAATATGAGTTAGTGATAGAAATTCATTATAGGAAGATGTTATGACTTACGCATGCTATTCACTATATTTGAATAGTTGAGTATATAATATGTTTAATTCCTTCCTTTCATTAACTCATTGTTAATTCATTTTAAAATTCTCATCTTTATTTCTGTTGCTGATGTGCTGTTTCAGGTATTGTCCTCGTAGCCATCAACCCATATAAAGAACTTCCAATATACGATCAGGCAACCTTACAAATCTACCGTCACCAGCAGAACCTGAAGAGTCTGGATCCTCACATATATGCCGTTGCAGAAGAAGCTTACAATGAAATGTCCAGGTAAAGACTTTAATTTAATTTTTTTTCTCAATTACTTCTCCTAGCAACCATTTGCATATTTTAGCACTGTCACGAGCAAGCTTAACTACTTTTTGTTAAGTTGAGGAAGTCAGATATCAGCTGTAAGGTAATCAGTATGTGTGTGCTGACAGTGAGAGAGCAGAAATGTATTCCTGAAAAGTGTGACTTCAAGTGAAATGATGCATAGCAAATTCAACTTTAACATAGGGGCTAAATTCCTGGGCCAATTTTTTTCACATAAATACCAATTAAGTACCAAAAATTGTATTATACTATGTTAAAATACATACAAATACAATATAAATAAGAGTGTTGGAGTTATTCAGACAAAGGGGCAGGATTGCCTGCCTTTTTATCTGAGGATGAAACTGAATGCTTAACAGAAAAAAGCTGGTTCTTTAAAAAATTTTGTCCCTGGACCACAGGACTTCTTTTTATTTTCTTCTGCTGATACAGCTCTTTGTGTCAGTTAATGTCATTGGTTGTTACTCTGTTAACTGTAGAACTGCATTCTCTGTTTGGATCATCATTATCAACAGTTGCTGCTTTCAGATAATCAAAAGCCGTGATAATATTCTTTAAGTTAATATCTGAGGGGTGGTGGTGCTTTAACAGTTACAGCCTCTTCCTCAGCTCGTTGTTGTTCTTCCAGCTGCATCAAATCCTCATTAGATAAGTCGTCTTCATGGGACTCGAGCAACTCCGCCATGTGTGGCTTCTCTGCATTGTTGGACCCAAGATTTTTGGCCATCTCCACAATGTCATGCCACATTTCTGGTACTGTCACCTCAAATCTTCAGAAATTTTTGCTGGATGTTTTTTCACAGACCTTTCATATTCGATGATGTAACTTCCTACCAATGTTGTCATTGGCTTTCATGATATTGTAGCTGTATGAAAATTCCTTTATTGTCAGCCTGTTCTGTTTCCTTTTTAACTGGGAGAAGGTGCAATGTAAATAATAAGATTTAAACATGGCTAAAGCTTCTTGATTCAAAAGTTGCAGTAAGGCGGAAGTGTTGGATGGCAGAAAATTACCTGAACATGTTCAGATAATTTGACAAGATGACTTGGAACATTGTCCATGAAAAACAAAGGCTTGTGTTCCAGCTCATTTTTGGCACAATATTCTTCTACAGTAGGGCAGAAATGCAAATTAAACCATTCTTAAAAAATTCCCATTGTTATCTTGGATTTCATATTTGATTACCAAATAACAGAGAGATGTTGTTTTTAATAGCCCTTCTGATTGGTACACCAGTAAGGATATAGGCTTAAAATGTTCTGAAGTTCTTCTTCCTAGCAGAAGAGTCAAACAATCTTCGGTTCCTTGTGTAGTCTTCTCTTCTGTGAAATAGATGTTCTTGCTGGCATTTGCTTCCAGTAAAAGCCCTGTCTCATCCACTTAGACACCTATTGTCAGCACCAACATTTTTACTGTCACTTTAATATGCAGACCACTACAGTTTTTAACACATTCAAAAGTTTCCATTTCTGAACTCTCTCCACATTCTTTAAGTCTTCAAACAAACTTTTAGTTTTTTTTACCTGAATAACCATCAAACTAATTGGAACATGATCATGATGATGAGTTCGATCTCCAATCCAAATTCTTAAAAGTCTTTCCGTCTTTTCCATTTTCCCATTAGTTAAAGGTGTCACAGTTTGGGCACATTTTTTCTGATTTTGTCTGCACTAACTCGAGTTGTTCTTGTTGATGTAGGGGGGTAGGTCTAGCACTCTGGTGATGTGTGTCACCCATTCTCCTCCATCAAAGTGTCTGAAAATCTGAAAACATCTAATTTTGCTTCTAGATTAATACTTTTTCTTGGGTTTTCGTTTTTTGACATTGACAACTGTTATTTGCTTTGTATTTTCTACTCATTTTTATAGCGTTTTTGATAAAGGCTTAACAATGAAGTATAACATTAAAAAGTCACCAGTGCAAGTGAGGACAAACCAATATGGCAGAGTTGCTCAACACTGTAAATGATACCTGTTGCATTTGCGTGTTGTTTGAAATTCTTCTCTCTCTTTACAATATGAAATTTTTCCTAATTCATCAACAAGTTATATAGTGAGAACTCACTGTAGTAGATTCTAAGAGTGGTATACAGAGGGTTAAAAAAACAAGGTTGGTAGACAGGTAGTTTTTTCTCTCTCTAAATTTGTTGTGCTTGCTTTTTAATTTGTCATCAGTGGAATCTAACTATGGGGATAACTGTGCAGAAAAAAGATCAACTCTGTTTGTTTTTCACTAACAAAGAATCTTCTGTTACGCCTAAACTTGTATATAAAACTTTGCTTTCCGGTGGAGGAATCAAGTCTAATATCTAACGACTGGTTTAAAAACAATAGAAAGATGGAACCAAAACCCGACTTTCTTTTCCATGGCCGTTTTCGAGAGGGACTTTGCTTACATTATTAAGTTATGAGCTCAGTTTGTGGGTCTGTACCTGGGCATTGGCGAAAGTTAAGAAGTAGATGGGCGGATAGCGGGTTTTGTTGTAGTGAGGAGAATTATTAAAGTGATCTTTATTGTTTTCTTTCATGTAAACAGATTCAACAAAAACCAGTCCATCATTGTTAGTGGGGAGTCTGGTGCTGGAAAGACTGTCTCGGCTAAGCACGCCATGCATTATTTCGCAAAGGTTGGCGGCTCGTTGGAGTCGTCTGTCCACGACAAAGTCCTTTCCTCTAACCCAATTATGGAGGTAAGTGGTGATTCAAGTTTTTATGAATCTTGCCACTTTTGCTTCTCACCAGGGGGCAGGGCAGATTCAAGCAACAACAACAAAACTATGGAGATTTACGACTATGCAAAGCTGCCTAATTTTATTTTAAATTTTATCTCTGTCGTAAATTTTATATTAAAATAACTTTTGTTCTGTTTTGCTGTAGCACCTTTGTTATGTGCAACCAGAGAATTACTTCAGACAGTAGGGATCAGCACCAATGAAAATAAGTGGTCTGTACTACCCCTTCATTCCACTATGTCATCCTCTTTCTTTTTTCAAGGCGATTGGAAATGCGAAGACTATACGCAATGACAACAGCAGTCGGTTTGGGAAATACATACAGATTTTCTTCAATAACAAATTTGTTATTATTGGAGCCACTATGAAAACCTACCTGCTGGAAAAATCCAGGTAGGTTTAATTTTTGTTAGCCATTTTGTGGAGAAAGTGAAGATTCCTTCATAGTTGTATGTATACTTCGTTTCCTTTTTGATCTTGTGGGTCTGATCACAGGATCTGCTGCTGGGATCTCCAATACACAGTAAGCATTTGAACACTACTGTGATTAGTGGCTGCTTTTGTCTGTCATTAGATCCAATCTGATGATCCCCCCCCCCCTTGATGATGATAGTTTTGTAGCACCCTCCATTTTTTTAAAAGCCCCTTGTCTGGGATTGTTGGTTTGGCAAAACCTTTGATGACTGATCCATGAGGTCCACAGATAAGTGTAGCTAAGAAATTACATGCGCTGATACACTAAGCTGTTTCTTGTCAGAGGCCATGGTGTTATTTTTTGGCTGACTTAAAAATTTGCCTCTGGTTGGAATGATTTATAGAAATCCCACAATTTAGTTGAGTGCAGTCAAAATCTTCTTTTTTCTTTCTTCAAATTACCTTTTTTTGTGTGTGATATCGCAACAGCACATCCTGGATGTTTTTTCTTGTTTGTCAACTTTGTTTATTACTTAGATATAAACTGACACCTGTGGATACTGATGTTCAATTTTAAAAATGTTTCAATATAGAAATAACAGGTTTAAGAAAGTAAGTGAGGGTATTATGAAGCAGCTCGGCTTGAAACAAGAATTTCATCTTTTTTCTTGAAATCAACGGAGTGTGAATCACGGAAACAAAAATGTAACTCAGTTCTTTCTTTCTATTTTACACCTCGGTTTTAGAAATATGGAGTCTTTTTTGACGTGAGCAAGGTAGTAAAAACGAGATGTTCATGAATGAATGTGTGGCTGCTGGAAGTCTCTTTGTAGTAGATTCCATGGTTATCACTTAGTTTTTCTTCATTTTTTTTCTCTCTGTCTCCCTGACATTTCAGGGTTGTGTTTCAGGCAGAAAACGAAAGGAACTACCACATTTTCTACCAGCTCTGTGCATCGGCGGACAACAGCGAGTATAAAAAATTCCAGCTCGGTGAGTGCCACACCACTTGTCTCTATGGTACAGTACTCGCCTTTTTATTCTGAATCAGGCTCACGGTTGACTTGGTGTGTTTGCGATTGGTACTGACCAATCAGTCGGAGTCGTTTTATGCTGAGGGTTGTTTCAAAGAACCCCTGAGCAACGGGACTACAAATCCAAAATGGACAGTGCATTCCAAAGAGTTGGCTCGGGCAGATGGCGTGTGGGCTTCAGATTGTGCACTGAGGGTAGAATGAAAAAAGGGTTTTGACTGAGACTTTTGGTCAGAATTGTTGAAACATGGATGTAAACTGTCAGCCATTTCTCCCTTCCCCCCAACAACCAAAGGGAGAGAATTCATTTTGGATCAGCACATGACTTTGGCTACTAATTGCTGCATTGTGATGTGTTGCAAAAAAAAACAAAACAAAAGAAGGTCTTTACGAAAAAATATTTTGTAGTTCCTGAATTTTTCCATCCTCTTAATGGATTTCCTGTGAGGATTGTTGATGTTTGGCATTTATTGACATGAGCTTTATTTGTGTATATATTTAAAGGTGAGAACAATATGGGTTATATATAGTACTCCATTGTTTCAAGGGGCACTGTAGTTTACACTACTTTAAGTGGACTATTTTCATTTTAAGTAGTACTAAGTATATGATAATGTGGAGTATAATAAGTTAAGGGAGCATTTTTGGGCTAGCATAACCTGTTAAGTGAACTCTTGGTACTGACTGTCAGAAACCATCCCTGGTTGCAGTTTTTAGCTACAGGATATATTCATTTGAGAACTTTGCTGATCAGAAATGTTAAAATTATCACTGCTGCTTCAGATGTTTGAAAAAGCAAAAAGTCCATTATGGCACTTTGAACAGTTAATATTTACGTATCATTTGCTAACTGGTGTGCAAGAGAAGGATGACAGACAAGATTACTTGATAAAACAGCCAGTATGGTGGATGTTTGCGTTGTCCTCAGGTGCAGAATCTTGCTGAAGTTTAACCAGTGCAAAAAAAGAGCATTCAATTTGTCTCCTCCTGTAGATGTCACCCACAAAATACACATGCAGTTGGTGTAAGCCCGGTGTGACTGATAGTCTTGAAGAACCTTTCAGGTAAAAGTAAACTTCACTGTCTGATGTCCTGGGTCCTGTTACAGTCAGAATCATGGGTTGGCAGGTTGGTTTTTGGCTGTTTTCATTTGTGGACAAATTAGGATCATAAGAATCTGTTCAATTCTGACTGGATTGTCATGGCATTACCCAATGGCTTTACTAATAGCCAACATTCTCAGTATGTATTGCAGAAAAATAAAAAAAAAAAATAGCACATGATATTTAATACTTCTGAGAAATATTTTAAAATTTACTTGTAAATGGAAAAGTATTCACATTGTTACAATGTAAGAATGAGCTAACAGAAGCTGATTTTTACTTTCAATTTCCTCTGGTGCTCTTTTGCAAAACAGAGTTGCTTCCTTTTATGTAAAAGTTATTATCTAAATATACTATGCAAATTGATAGCTTAGTCAAGTAATGCTTTCTTATATTCTTTCAGACTTTTACATACAGGATTGCTTTTAATCAGTTTATTGTAAGCATTTGGAATGACTGACAATACATTTTCTGGGTTTAGAAAAAAAAAAAAAACAATTTTTTTTTTTTTTTCAATTTTCATTATTATAATCTACATAATTTATGATACATTGATACTTCAAAGAAGTTTGTATAAAGTGAAACCTGTGATCTGCTGGATTTGATTGTGAGGTTCACCTTTTTCGCACTCTTGCATTACCAGGTCACCCAGATGAGTTTCATTACACAAACCAAGGTGACAGTCCAATCATCAATGACGTGGATGACTCTGAAGACTTGCAGAAGACACGGCAGGCATTTTTTGATCTCGGTAGGTATGTGGCTGACTGAGTAGAACATAAGTATTTTTGGTGAGTGAATTGCTTCTTTGTGAGCTAATGGCTACAAACCGTAACCCTGAGAAAACCAGGGTTTACTAAGGAAATAAAACAGTTTGGTGGTGAGCCTTCAAAAATAATGCATCGTTTCTAGTGGGAAATTACAGTTAATGTACAAGTGGGGAATTTTAAACAATTTTGTGTATCCACCAAACTGAAGATGGAATGAATATTGAAAATGTGGACATCTGTTCAAGTTGACACACAATTTGTCTTCTCTCTCTCTCTCTATCTATCTAACAAATGGTTTAACTTAAGCAACAGCTGCAAACTTGTCAGCTGTCAGTGACATGTCAGCATTTACAGTTAATTTGTTGCTTGTCAGAAATAGGCATATTAGTTTTGACAGTTATGACTTGTCAGTTGTTGGTCCTAAATATCCAGAGTTGACAGCTTAGCTTATCCACACAGTACAAAATACATATACACAACATGGACAGAAACAACTCAACAGATATCAATACCTTGTTATGCATTGAGTTTGTAGAAAGGGATATTTTGTGTTTTTTTAACTCTTTATAAAATATTAATTTTTTTTTTTTTTGAAAAATCTTTGTTCTTAATTTTTACTGCAGACATTTCTGATGAAGATCAGATGAAGATTTTCCAGATTTTGGCTGCCATTTTGCATTTTGGCAATGTCATGATAGTAGAAGGAGAAGAGGAGGGGATGTCTGACATCAAGGTGAGATTTGATTGCATGAATCTGGATGAGCAGTGCACGTTATTTATACCTGTACATCTATTCCCTTTTGGGTGTCTTTGCTTGGCCAGAATAGTCAGTTTAGTGTAATAATAATGAGAAAGCAGGAAGTTTTCATGACTTGTGCAAGGTCCATGGGTTAGAGGCATTTAGTAGCAAGGAGGCTTGAAGTTGTCATGGCTAGTGCAAGGTTTGCGGGATTGCTAGCTTGCTTTAAAATGGTTTGCACACTCATTTTCATTAAGTACCACCAGCTGTTCGTTCTGTTCAACTCTATAATTGTTTTTTTTTTTCTTTTTCATGTCTTTGTTGTTTATTTCTTTATCTCCTGGATAGCAAGGTATTTCTCTTGCATCGTAGGAATCACTTATGCATGTACCTGGTAGATGCAATGCCTCCAATCACCTGCCCTGATACATATGTCTTGTTTCTTTTCAGAACACCAAAAGCTTAGATGTGGCATGCAACTTGCTGGGGATAGAAATGCCTCAGATGCACATGTGGTTATGTAACCGGATGATACAGTCAGGATCAGAATCCATCACAAAACCGCTCAATGTCAGCCAGGTGCATATCTCAACAGCGGAAGCCCTTTTTTAAACATGTATTACTTTTGTTGACAAATGTGTTTGTGAACTACAGGGAAATTTAAATATTTAATTTTAAAAAAAAATTGAATTCATTTGATTAAAGTGGATAGTTTGCAACGTGAAAATGACTTTACCAGGGTCATTGCTTAAAAAAAAATATTAATTTTATTTAGTTTTGCCTAGGATGCAAGTAGCCATGGTTAATATGATTTTAAAATTAATTTACACTGCTACCATTGACAACTATCACTGGTAATTTATTCTTTTCATTTACAATCTTTATTAGATTTTATTTTTATGATAGTATCAAGACTTCAACTGATTTATAATTAGGGGCCCCAGTATTGGTAACTGTAGGTAGATCAAAGAATTTTTCTTCTATGCAATTTGCTCTGTATTAATTATTAATGAAGCTTTTGAAGTAAATGTGATTTGCTTTCACTTAGACCAGACATCAGCTCAAAAATATTTTTGAAAAACAAAGTATGTGTATTGATGTGGCCTCTCTTCAGAAACTTTACATTATACTGGACCACAGAGACAGAGTCCAGGAGCAGTTTGGTGTCACTGTTGTATTATTTCAATTTACTCATGACATCCAAAAGTGATTGACACATGTCTATCATTTACTGTGGTCCAGTATGACAGTAAAGGGTGTTCAATTCTCATTGAGGGGACATCTGCCATGGATAGCAAGACGTCATTCAAGCGTGAACCGACACACACCTTGATTAGGCTGCTAGGGTGGCTGTCCACTGCTGCTGCAGTTATCAAAGTCATGTCAATTCAGCAACATGGTAGCTCTCACCACCATCCAGTATTGCTGAATGGATCCTCCTCAAGAGCACAGGCGAGAGTGAATCTCATTGTTGTCAATAATCTCTGGTGTGTCTATTTGTAAGTCTTGTGTTAAGCCTGGATTAATCAGGAAAAAAATGTCATGCCATTTTTGATGATCCAGGGTTCCTTGCTTCACTGTCCAAATTCTTGCCAAGTGGGTCAAGAGGATCTGGCCACATTTAGAACATTGGCAATGAATACTTCACTCTTCAAGATCTCGATGGGCAGCTGTCACTGGTTAGTACCCCTTTGGAATTAATAAATAATGCCATTAGCAGGGCTTCTTGCAGCCTGGTATTGGTTACAAATGTGCTGAGGGTTGTACCATCTCTCACCTGGACTCAGATGGTTTGATGGCATTGCCAGTTGCTGCAGCAGCATTGTGTTCAACAGACATTTAGCTGGATTAGGGGCTGCAGCAAAAAACAAAAAGTAATAATCCTTGATTTTGTTTATCTCAGTGTACATTGCCTTGGTATTTTACAGGCAGTGTTTGGCCGGGACGCCTTGGCGAAGCACATGTATGCCCGGCTGTTTAACTGGATTGTTGCAAAAATAAACAAATCTCTCTACACTAAGGATGTCATGCACAATTTTATAGGTGTCTTGGATATCTATGGGTGAGCAGGTTTATTTCTTCCTAATCATCACACGTTAACAAAACTAAGCATCATCTAGAACGCTGTTTTTTTTTAAATGTAGCAGAAGTAATGCATGGTTTTCTAAGTTAAAATATATTAATTCATATTTTTCCTTTATTTAAAATTTTCTACTGCGATATTGAAACTGGGTCTGAAATGGATTTTTATTCACTGACTGACTGAAGAACCAGTGATCCCACAGTGTGATGCTGTGAAAGCCAACGAATCGCTGGATTGGTAGAATTCAGCCAGATGTCCACTAGAAAACCTGCTGGTAGATATGGCCTCTGTCCTGGACGATGTGATCATATTTTTGATGTTTGAAAAGGAAATTGCAGGAGAATTGTTTCATGCAGGAACTGGCTTAGATAGCACTGCATTGCGTTACTGTCAAGAGTGGAGCCAGCTGTGCCCTAGGGCTGCCCTCAGTGATTACTAAACTAACAGAAAATCTTTTTTATTTTTCAAAAAAGAAAAAAAAAACAGTTAGCATAAAAACTACATTAAAAGATGATGCTGCCTGGTAGCACTCTCTCTCTCTCTCTCTCTCTCTCTCTCTCTTTTAGGTTTGAGACTTTTAGAGAGAACAGTTTTGAACAGTTCTGCATTAATTATGCTAATGAGAGACTGCAGTTGCAGTTTAACACGGTAAGTTATTCTAATTAAAAATGGATTAAACTCAAGAGTTTTTTCTGTCTTAGTTGACAGCTTTAACCAATGTATACACTGAAACTTTTCCATTACTATTTCTTTTTTTAAGGCTAATCATTGAAGAAACAGTATAGTGTTATGTGTATTTTACCTAGCTCATAAAATATTGCCTATGTGGAATGTCATACCACTAGCAGGTCGGATAATCATCATCTTGCCATTTCTGCAATTTTGTTGGAATCGTTAAAGCCAGGAGAATACGACTTCAGTGGGGTACTACCACATCGCTGATAACAGGATAGTAAAGTACAGCTGTCATGACATTTTTAATAACTCCAAAACTTGCACGGTTACAGTACTATAGTATTCGACTGTATAGTCTGATTTTGTTCTCACCTTTCCACTAGAGTATTCCTCCTCTTGCAGCATGTGTTCACGTTAGAACAACTTGAGTATAAAAAAGAGGGCCTCAAATGGAATGAGATCACTCACCATGACAACACGCCATGCATTCAGTTGATTGAGAGCAAGACTGGGATCCTCGCCCTTCTCGATGATGAATGTAAGGTAAGGTTGCATTGCTGAGAACTCAATTGTCTTTACATAGAAAGATGTCCAACTGGTTCTGAAGTGTAATTTGTCATGAAACCTTGCATGTTGTGTCAGGCACCTTAATGTATGTATGAATAAGACCAGGGGCCTGATGCAATTGAGAATTTTTTTTATTAACCTGCAAAAACTGTTTAACCCACTTCAGATGAACTGATTTATGCAGTACACTTGGTTGTGCATGAACTCTGTGACAGTCATCTTTAGTGTGCTTATTACAGAAATTGTATGGATTAGTTTTCCCCTTGTGAGACATTAACAGGCAGGAAAATATTGTGACTTATTCCGGGCTATGACAGTAACACATTTTGTTAGTAAATGTCTGCATCTATTTATTTTGTTTTCTTTACCTTAGATGCTGAATGGGTCAGACAAGAACTGGTGCACAAAGCTCTATGATAAACATGTGGAAAAATCTAGGTGCTTCGAAAAGCCTCGAACGTCAAATGTATCGTTTACAGTGTGCCACTTCGCTGAGAAAGTCACATACAATGTTCGGGGATTTCTTCAGAAAAACATGGATACTGTGTACGAGGAACAGGTGGATATCCTTAAGGCTAGCAAGGTAAAACAGACTTTGTGGTAATTGCATTGTTGTTGATTTTTTTTCTTTTCTGCTAGCTCTCTGATCAGATGAGGTCCTTGCTATTTAATCATGTGATGTCTATCTATGATATTTGAACCATCCCCATTCGCAATAAGAGAGCTGTTCTGTGTTGGATTCACAAATGTTTTTTTTAAAATTATTTCAACTCACAAGGGTGTCTTTCTTCCTGTGGTCCTTTGATGTTCCCATGCTCAACTTTAGATCTCCCTCATGAAAAGAGGTCTAAAGGTGAGAGATCAAGTTGGCATCTGCCCTTCAGGTCCTCACCATTTGTTTGGGAATGCTTTACCCGAGAAGTGTAGAATAGTATTGGTGAAGTGGCTGCACTGCCAGAGGAATTTTGTCGAGTACCAATATCCAACACACCTGGAGGTTTCTTCATCTTAAAAAACAACTAAAAATCGGCTTGTATTTCCTCCCTGGACCTGCCCACACCAACCACTTGTGGTTAATTGTTTGTCGCGTTTTTTTTCTCTTCTACAAGAGCATAATCAAACCAATGTGAATTTTTAACTGGTTACTAGCATCTGTTACGTCTGCTCAGGTAACCACATTATTTGCAGAGTGATGTTGGGTTGCAGCATGAAACCCTCAGAAGAAATCTTCCATGCAAACAGGTCTTGGGAAATCTCAATGGTGCCTGTGTTTTGTCTCATCTTGTTAAAAGCTGATGATGCTGAGTAGTCAGCTACTTTACTGGTAGCACTTGCACATTTTGATTAGGATTCAGCTATAACTTCCATAATGTAGTCACATTGCAAATAAATTGATACCAGTCTGCTTTAGATTTTTATACTCTGTACTTTTGCTGTTTCAAATTAATGTGTTGCTGATTTTAAGACTTTGAAAGGGTTGAGATGGGATAATCGAGCCAAACTGCATTGTACATTGTTCATACAGCTGCTGCTATACGACAAGAGTTTTAGCTTTTCTCAGAAAGTAATCCTACTCTGGTAGCTCCTAGTACCACCTCTCTTCCGAGGGATGGGAGAGAGACTTACCAACACTATTTCTATCAGCATTTGATAAGTTATTCTGTTGATGATAATGACAACAGTGAAAAAATAACAATACCACCAATAAACGAAATACACAGTTACAATGACACTAACAGTAGTTTTTCCACGATCATCATCATCATCATACACAATTGTAGACATTTGATGAAGTTGTGTAGCACCATAGTTACCAATAACAAGTTTGGTCATGTCTTGTGGGGCCTGGTACTTTCATCTTCAGCAGGGCTTCTCCGTTTAGCCTTGGAAGAAAGCCCATCCTGATGGATTGTACAAAAGAGTAAAAAGAAAGCATGTGTGGGTGAAATAAAACTTAGACCAGTGCACCCAGGCATCTGCTGCCACATTAATAGTAATCAAGAAATACAACCAGAAAAAAAAAATGGAACAGCAGCAGCAACAAAAATTATATACACTTAAAAATAACAATAATAAAAAGCAAAAACACATGCAATGGAAGTTAACTTCTGTATACTAGTTTGGAAAAACATTAAAAAGCACTTGCTGCTCTAGAATATTATAATACATAAACTAAAAGGTGTAAAATGATTATTCCTTATAAACAATATAGAAGAAGAAAAAAATACTTGTCTCAGCAAAGTAATGCCCCTGAAGAATGTTTGAATCTCATGTTCTACTTTCAGTATCAGCTTGTGGCAGAACTATTCCAAGATCCAGAGATGCGGAGACTGACCAAATCCAGTCTCTCTATTTCAGAAGAGTCATCTGTGAAAGCTCCACGTCAGACAAAGCACAAGAAAACTGTTGGTACACAGGTGAGAAATTCCATTATTGTGTTGTAGCTGCCATGTCAATCTTTCGTTTTGCATTGTTTTTATTGTTGGGCATCTGTACATTGTCACCTGACTTGCTTCGGTTTAGTTATTTTTTCTCATTCCTACTGGCACCAAAAGAGAAGTACTTATTGGAAGCTGATACAAAATCTGTTAAGCATATCCTTTTGATATTGTTGTATTTTTTGGATTATAAGTCTATGCAGAGTATCAGTAAAATTGGCTAATTTCCCCATTTCTTTCATTCATATATAAATCAGTCTGGAGTAATGAGATGAGGCTGAATCAACTGCAGTAGTCAGTCAAACTTTCAACCACTCAGAACAATATATCAAATCCTTCAGAACACTGTTGGTATTTCCAGGCTCGTGAATATTAATGAGTTGTTTATGCAGATCACTGAACTACTTTGTGGGACTATCTTCCAAATAAATGGGGTGTTGAAATAGTTTCTCAACATGTTTGTAATAAGGGAGAGATATGTGTGAAACAAACTACAAACATTATTGGTTCTGGTATCGAAAGCTTGGTGTCTATTTTTAGTCACTGCATGACATCAGCAATCATCAGGTAATCCTGTGTCATCTGTGCTGTTATCACCACCTTCAAAAAGCCAAACATGTCAGTTCTATCTCTCTTCAACACTTTTATCTGATTTTGAGATATTACACTCAAATTCAGAAATTCAACTCAAAACTTTGGTGGCATGAGTTGATATTCAGGTTGGTTTCAAGTTGTCCAACATTAGAGGTTCACAACTAGGCCAACACAAAGGTCAACATGCTCAGCTGTCCTCTGATTGGATAATATGATTCACACCTCTGGGAAACCACCTTGGAGGAGACTATGCCAGCGAAAGAAAGATAAGGACAAACACAATCTGTTGCGATTTGTTTGGCCTTTGGTCTTAGCTGTACATTACTAAGTTCTCAGTAGATGGTGCATTAGGTTAGCTTTTATTCTTAATGATAGTTAGCCTAGCCCATGCAGCCACAATTTGTCGTCTGGGTTTTCTTCATGGTCTATAACATATTCTTCACTTTACACCAACTTCTGACACCATATTTCCTGTGCATGGCACATTACCACCATTTTCCTTAGCTAACTTAAGTTCCAGCTTAAAAGCTGCCTTGTACATTTTGAGATGAGGTAGAGGATTTGTTGGGGGTATTTGTACATATAATTAGGATAGAAAGGGACAGATGGAACTTAATGGTGAGCATGCACTTGTTATTGATTGGATGATTTTGCATGCTTCAGTGAGTGCATTAGTGGTGAACCTCTCACCCATTCAGCAAACATTTTGGCGGCAGTAATTTCTGTAGTTTGTTCCAAATAAATGATTTTACAGTTTATTTCAGAAAATAATGCACTTATTCATTTTTCTCTTTCTTCCACTGAAGCAAGTTCCTTGACTCTATCCATAGATAAGTCGATTTGAAGTACAAGTCGAAGCCCAAACTTCTGGGGGGAAAAGCATCGACTTAAATACCAAAAAATACAGTAATTTATAATCACAAGAATAATGTAAGATGGCATCTTATATTAAAATTGCTATTGCTTGTATGGTGAGAGAAATGCTGTGACTGGGCACATTTCTTCTTCCTGCAGTTTGTATGGAAGCCATGGTTTCTTCAGTATTATTATCTGCAACTGCAGATGTATTTTGGGGTTGCACAGCTCCACAGTTGCAGTTAACAAGATTGACATTCTTGCACTTCCTGGCCCTCTTAAGCAAATCTTTATTAGAACCTGCCTGTTTAGCTGTGAGAGAAAACCTATGCCAACAACAGACTGATATAGAATAGGAAGAAGCTGTGCTGTAGGAAGTTTGCCAAACAAAGTTAATTTCTGGCAGGAATCAAACTCGGACCCT
This sequence comes from Nautilus pompilius, assembly GCA_018389105.1. Classification (NCBI taxonomy): domain Eukaryota; kingdom Metazoa; phylum Mollusca; class Cephalopoda; order Nautilida; family Nautilidae; genus Nautilus; species Nautilus pompilius. The sequence goes on along the minus strand of JACATO010000961.1, from coordinate 103,009 downwards.
CTGCCACAGCAGGCTGTTACTCTACTTGCTTTGCCACCCACTGTTACTATTTTGAGTTTTATTTGGTTTAATGACATTGCTCTGCACTGTTTTAATATAGTCTTGCTAAATGACCATTTTCACTATCACAGTATTTACTTCTGAGAAGTTCCAGGAACCATCAATATTTCTTATGATTCCATGATCAGTATTCAGTAAATGCAGTTGATGTGTTTCACTGATGCAACAAAGATACTTTCATGTTTCTTCTGTGGTTTACTTCTGGTAATATATTGTTTTTTTTTTAAATGCTTGTGTACTATACTGGAGTTAGAGAGAAGATAGTTCTTTATAAAATTGCTTTTTATTGATGCATTTGTATCATGCACACATTAATTTGAATGTATTTATCTTTTTAGTTCAGAGATTCATTAAATATGTTGATGGAGACACTTTTCTCAACCATTCCACATTATGTTCGATGCATAAAGCCAAATGATGACAAACTTTCATTCAGGTAAGTTTTCTGTTGTCACGTTCAGTTCCTTTCAAATGGAGATTTTAGAAAATTAAGTGAGGTATCTGGGGAGCCATTGGTTAGCAATGAAGATTTATGATAATGATAACTCATTGGTACCTTAGATACCAGCCTAGGGGAAGGTTACCTTGAAAAAAAGGTTCAGATTATACAATTACAAAAACATTTCAACTGATTTCCTCTTTCTGGTGATTATCTTTCTAGTCATCAGCTCGTGCTGTGCATGGAAATACCTTTATACGCAGTATATTCTTTTCCTAAGTTAATCATCCTTTTCCATGAATTATCTCTTCTATCCTGTTCACTTTTGCATAAAATTGTAATATTCCATGTGGCACAGATAACGTTATAATTTCATGTATCCTTAACCGGGTTGAATTGTTTTAATCATTTGTGCAGGGCTTCTAATGTAGGAAAGTCTTGAAATGTATGTACCTGTAGGTGCAGCATCATCTGATGTTGTTGACTTTGGTTTTCTGCACAGGTTTGAGTCAAAGAGGGTGGTGGAACAGCTTCGAGCGTGCGGCGTATTGGAGACCATTCGGATCAGTGCAGCAGGATTTCCAGCGCGGTATGTGACCAATTTGCTAACTTGTTTATGAGTTGATCTGCCTACCCTGGTTCATTTGAAACATCAAACTGTGACCCAGTCGGCAGCTACTGTCTTTTACGTAACTAAAATGGCCGACAAAACTGGTTCGCGAACTGAAGATCTCATTGTGATCTCTTTAATAGTAGTATGCGAACACAGCTAAAGTTTTATTTGACAATATTCCCGTATATTCTAACATTGACGCGCACCCTCCTCAAAGATCTTTTCCATGATCCTTTCATAACAGAACTCATCGATGATCTGATATATTATAATAGCCCTCTTTAAAGTGCAGAAAGACACAGAGCAAACCTGTCTTTGTGATAAAACCTTTGTTTATTTTTTCTTTAATAGCTCGCTCCCTAATGGTTATGTATGTAGCGCATACTCTCTATGAATGAATTCATATATCTTTTTATAATAACTGATTCCCCAGTAGTGGCACAGAATTCTCGTGGGTTAGTTTGAGTTTTTCTCAATCACTTTTATTAGTTGGTTGCATTACTGTTAATAAGGGGGAGAAGGAGAAAAAATAATTACGAGAATTTTCCGAATTTAATTTTCAGCGGAACGTACGACAGCATTTTCAACATGTTCAAGCAGTTGCTTGACCCACAAGAGATTGACAAGAACAGCTCGAAAAAGTCCTGTGATGTGCTCTTGAAGAAGTACATCGAGGTGAGTACGGCAGCAGTCTAATCTGGACAGCTTACCCAACTGGTTCTTCCACCCAGCATCCTTGCTCGGTTTTCGCTTTGCTTGAGGCTGGAGTTCAGCTGGCTTGAAGAATTTTCTGAGGGAACCAGATGTTTGTTTATGATTCTGAATGCTTCATAGACAGTGAGACTGGTCAGAGGCCACGTCTACAGAATCCTTGGACTGTTATGAGGAAGGAGTGCTTTATCATAGCTGCTTCAGTTGTGTTCCTTTATACTGACCTCAGGTTTCTGGGCCCCACATCCAGCCATCTGATGATTTATAAAGGTACCCTCTGACTTGTTTTTCTTTATTTTCTCTAGAATCTCAAGCAAAATGTGATAGTTTTTTTTTTAAATTAGATTATTTTCTCTTTATTGGATTTTGATTTTTCATTGAGGCAAAATTCAGATCATGGATTTTGTTTTTTCTACATAACTAAACATTAAGTTATCCTAGCTTTTTTTCCCTAATTTTCACAGGACTCGTTTCCTGCCTTAAGTATTGACATTGAAAATGTCCAGCTCTTTAATATACGGACTTCATTTATTTTATTGTTGTTGTTTTTCTTCACAGGACCCTGATAAATATCGATTTGGGAAAACAAAGATCTTCTTTCGCGCTGGCCAAATAGCATTCTTGGACAAGATCCTCAGCGATACCAGGAACAGGTGGTCTGTAATGGTGCAGAAACACGTCCGTGCTTTCTTGTACCGACGCCGCTTTCAGAAGGTCTGCCACTCGGTCTTCTTCCTGCAGTCACACGGCCGGGGTCTCCTCGCTCGCAGGTTGGTTCATTAAGGCAAAATTGCTTTTTTTCAGGTGTGAAAGCCAAGCTGGGTGGGGTGTCCAGGTACTCGCCATGTTGTTCAAATATGTATTCGCAAGAACTCTCTGCAGTATTATTATAGGGTTCGTGCCCTACCTGCGGTTTTTATTGATTCCAGAATTGGTTCAGCATTGAATTGTGAGGAGGAGACTTTCCTGATCACCAACAGATAGAAACTTGCTTTGTGTTTTTCTCATGGCGCCCACATGAACCTTCTGATGGATGACGTAACAAGTGTATGGGATCAGTTCTACAAAATCACAGTGCAGTAAACTTGTTGAGCCATAGCTCAAAACCCTTTTCTCCTTTCTCTTTTAATCTACAAATAAGAAATATTTAAAGAGACTTAGGTGTTTCCACAACATCTGTGACATTTTCTCTTCTCATGTGCAGACACACACACACACACTTTTCACGAACGAACAGATTTCTGAGTTACTGAAGAACACACTAATCTTTGCTTTCTTATTAGCTGGTTAGTGTAGCATGCTTTCTTGTCGTGATTGCTACTCTAGCTCAATTCACACGGAGTCTGCACCATTTGTTGTTCAGCCAGTGGTTAACATCTCTTGTTCTTGTGTACCAGCTTGCTGGTGTGCATTTAGTTTTTTTTTTTTACTCCACTTTTCTTTCATTTCTAATCAATAGGATTATTTCCTGGATTGTGTGTGTGTGTCTGAGATGTACGTTAGTGTCTTGTAGTCAGCTACTCTGGCTGCATGTGGGATCCACAGCGATGACAATTCACTTCACCTATTCTTCCATTTTCTTTTAAACAGGCGGTACGAAGAACGGCGGCGAATGTTTGCTGCAATTAAGATACAGAAAACGTACAAAGGTTGGCGGTGCAGGCAAAGATTTAACCAGCAAAAGGATGCAGCTGTAACAATTCAGGTATGTTTTCAATTAATTCTATTTATCAGAAATGCTGTTTATTACATATTCACTCAAAGATAGCAACCTTTAATGGATTGGAATAAGTGGGAGATGTTTTCCTAAATACTGAAACTAGCAGTTTTTCTTTTTATTCCAATTATCGTCTGTCAATTTCATGTCGAACAAAGAATTTAAAATTTTTTTAGCGTATCCATAGCGTAGAAACATTAAAATGTTAATTCCCTAGTCAATGCTTTAGAGCTTTGATAGCTTTCATGTAAATCTTTGAGACAGACTTCAGTATTCAGATGTTCTTTGGAAACTTCCATTGTACAATAATATTCATTTTTATATTCCAATCCGTATAATTATACATCTTTTTTGGGGGGGTGTGATGCAATTGTTGGGGTATGTGTGTGAATTTGAAAGTGTGTGGTGGGAGCTGGGTCGGTTCCACGACCGGCCGCCTCAGCTGTTTATAATTGAGGCCTTATTTCGACCTGTATTGTTTTTTTAGTGTTAGTGTACCTCATCCTAGTGAGAGCAGCGGGCTACCCAACTCCTTCGTAATCTAATACGCTCAGGAGGGGTAGGTTTATCCAGGCCGAACCCTCTAGAACAGAGTTTTCTCTCTGTGAGCCAAAATAATTTGAGCAGAGCTGTTTCAGAGAGTGCCTTTTATACAAACATAAAATGTTGTGCATGAGTGCAAAAAATGTGAAATATAAAATACTGTCTGCTAGATCCCAATTGAAACTGTCTCCATAGCTGAGAATCTACATTTATGTTCATATTTATCTCTGACTGCTTGGAGAATCTGCCAAGCGAGTACAGCTACCCGTTTTTTTTTGCTTTTCCATGGCTTTATACCAAAACTAATTTACAGGTGTTTACTGGAATTCATTTATATATTTGTTAGATAAAGATAAGTTTTGGAAATCAGTGCAGTTAGGAAACTAAAGAAAATGGTTTCTAATGGTAGCAAAATGTAAAATATGATGAAGAATTTTTTAAAAAATTGAGGGTTTGGTCATGTGTGCTACTATTAGGGACTATATATGGAGTTTTTGTCACATTTCTCATTTCCAGCGATATGCAAGAAGGATGTTTGCCCAGAAATTGTTCAAAGTCATGATCAGGAACCACAATGCAATTATTCTGCAACAGCACATCAGGGGCTGGCTCATGCGCAGGCGGTTTGAGAAAGTTCGACATGGTATTATCCTGCTGCAAAGTCACATCCGTCGGAAACAGGCCAAAAGGGTTGTGAAAGAGTTAAAGGTATGTTGAAGTAATTTTCCTTTGGAAACAAGTTATGAAGAGAAAAAAAGAAAGATGCAAAAATTTTTCTTAGTTGTTCCACCATCCTCGGTTCATCTTTTTCTATAATTCTGGATTTTAAATAAAGTTTTTTACTCTCACAAGTGATAACTGTTTCATGACCAATAACCAATTTGTATAAATATATGGGTGCATTCCTCAAAGGGTTAAGAAAATTTTTGATTTTTTTAAGATTGGAAAAGTGTTAACTGGTGAGGGAGTTCTATATCAGATCTGAATATCTTCATATTTATAGCTAAATTTTGTTACTCAGATTGAGAAGAACCAACATTAAATCAGACACTGGTCTGAAAATAGATACTAAATTAACTATCTTTTTTCTTTTTGACACCTTAAAGGTGGAAGGGGGTTGGGTGTTACCTGCGGGTACTTTTAATGGAGTTAATTTTCAAAGGTCTTTTCTTCTTTTTCCAGAGGAAAGCCAGAGACACTGAGCAGCTTCAGATCTCCAATCGTAATCTTTGTAACAAAATTATTGAGCTGTCAAACCTGGCAAAGGAAAAGGTACGTGCATACACGCATTATTTGTGCTAAACATTTAAAAAAGGAAGAAAGAAATTGTGTATTTCTTTGCAGATTCTGCATTCCAGATGTAGGTTTTAGTTTTGCATGGGAGAGTGGAAATGCTGTTTAAAAATGGAAGTCTGTCATCCTAACTTGGAGAATTTGACAGATTATTTAACTGAAAACCCGTCATTTGTTGCATACCGCAGCAAGGGCAGCCACTGTTTGCTTTTCTGATTCCCTACAGGAAAGGGAGAAGATCTGTTTAGCCACTCCTTTAGGAAAGCTTGGAAATTGCATTTTAGCGAGATCAGTGTCCATAGATGATCTGTTTTGATCCATACACAGTACACTTGGATTTCATGTTTTCATACTTCAGCAAAGTACCCATTGTGAGTAAGTAAATGGGTGTAGATGCAAGCCTTAAATGAAGCTAACCAATACAGAAGTGTAACAAAGATATTTTAAACATTTCTCAAATAACATGGTTGTTGATGGAAACTCCAAATGCCTGCTAGTATACAATTTTGATGGCATTTGCAACCATTTCATCTGCAATGTTGTATAAAAGATTACCTGATTACTTAATGAAGATGGTAGAGAAATAAAATTTAAATAACATTTTTTCTTTTTTAAATTCGATGGTGACACACTCTCGATTATCAGTCCCACACGAAGTAACACCGAAATGTTGACAATAGCCAAAGTGTACAATCTTGAGATTGGGGCTGATTTTCTAAAATAACGCTGCAATTTACATACAGGGGTAAACTCCTGGCTTACAGGTCGATATGTTTGGCTGTTGTTTTGAACAGGTTAAATGGCTTTTCTTTCTGTCAACAGGACGAAGAGCTGAAACGACTCAGAATCAGTGGGGCATCACACAAGCAGATGGTGGTGGAGCTAGAAGAGCTGCGTGGCAAGACCGTGTTGGCAAAGGACCTTTCAAACAAAATGGCTGAGCTGCTTAAGGAGATTGAAATTCTACAGAGCCAGCTGGAAATAGAGAAAGGGGAGAAGGAAAATCTCATTGTTGAGAAAAAGAAAACAAAGATTGAGTATGATGAGGTAGTGCTTATTTTTTTTTGTCTGTTTGTTGTAGTTAATGTTTAAGCATAAACTATATATAATATATATTTTTTTTTCCATTATTTGAATTATCCAGAGGTTCCTCTTGCAAATGTAACTTCTAATTTAATGTTAATTTTAAGAGTGACAACTGTAATATGTTAGAAAAAATTTGAAGAAAACTTATCGTAAATTAAACATTGAGATATATTTCTTTCCTTCTTTGCTGATGACCCTTTGAGCTATTTTGCAAGAGAATGCATGCACATTGATAAGCATTGTAATGCAATCTCCTCCTCCAGAGAGTTCCCACAAAATGCTGCTGTTCTCAAAGTTTGTAAATTCACTGTTGCTTAGCGTATTTCTTTAATTAAAAAGAAGCAAACAAATACAAAATGTGAATAAATTTCAGAGAATTTCAGGTTGTGAGTAAACTACATCAAAACCTGTCTTAACAGCCGTGCACATTTCCCCCACACGGCGGCCACAAAAACTGTTTTCTAGCAATCTCTGTTATTGTACTTGACAGCCATTGGTTCCCTACAGATCATTCTTTCAATCATCGGCCATCATTCAGATTGCTGATGCAGTGCAAAAGCAAACTTGTTCGTATTAATTAATTTGGTTGTATCAGTTGGTAAATTTCAGATAAAATATTTTGTTTGAAACTCGCTGGCTTAGCTTTTTCAAAGGCAGTCTTTGTTGACATCACATGCACGGTTCACGATCACTTGCTGCGTGAACTGCAACATAAACAAGCCACTATGTCTGCATTGTGGGTTTATACCTTGAAGTATACTGGTTATGAGGAAACAAGATGGCCACTGCTTAACCTGTTTGTAAAGGCTACAGTGGCTGGTTTATACAGGTTTAACTGTGCAAGTGCTTAACCAGAACTGGGTTCTGATTGAAAATGGAGGCCATGTTGTGACCCTTTTTCTGAAAGCATGAAGAAATGTGTCCCATCCCAACCAACTATCCATTAGTTGTGCTACTCACAGGGAGAGGGAATACTCCTTGGAAGTGCAGCCAGCTATGTTAAAATCATTGTCACCAATGTCTGTCTATACCGCCTTTCTTTCTTTCTTAATGAATGAATGAATTGAATTAAATTTGTTCGAAATTATCATTTCACCAAGTGAGTGTTTAACTCTTTCTCTCTTCACTGACTGAGTACCACATCTTGAATTATTATCAGTTATTTTGAAGAGTTTGTTTCTGAGTACAGAGGGAAAAGGGATGAAATAGATGGGATTTCGTAGGAGAGCATTTCTGTGTAGGCCTTATATTCTTGTAGTCTGGTCCACACCTCTAACCTGTTGCTCTGTGTTTGTGTTATATCTATCACCATATAATTCCTATCTTTAAAAAAAAAGGATAGAGGCTGGTATCTCCTCCTCTCAGATCACTGTAGTTTTTCTGTATTGTATTCAGTCACCCCACAAGAGCCTGCATTGGCCACACTCTTAAAAGTACGTACAATTGGCTAGGGATGGATCCATGTGGCAAATCTTGTGACTTGAATTTTCTTCTTCTCTTTTCAGTCAATCAAATGTCTACGAGAAGAGAAGCAGACAATAAAGGACCAGCTGGATGAAGCAAATGAGAGGATTAAAGAAGAACAGAACCGAACTATGAGTGAGTGGTACATTCTTACAGGTCGGCATCGCAACACCGAGTTGTAACAAAAACAAATTGCAGGAGTGCATTTGAAATGTGGGTTGGGGCAGGGTTAAGTTTAAAACTGCATAAAATCATGAAACAAAGCAGTGAACATTACTGTGTTTGTGTGTGTAAAATTATTTCATATATAAATGGTAAAAATTTTCTGTACAATGTATTTGTGTGGTGTGATTTGGGGTCTAGTGCCCTTGTGTACATCATCATAGTCAGTCATAGTCTGATGAATGTGACCGATAGGTGTCACTGACAGAACCTGTTGTAGGATCTCCCTGTGAGACCTGAAGTTGTCTGAGCAGAGGCACTGGCTGCTGGTGGTGTGGACGTGTGTATTAGTGCGATGAGGTTTGGGGTGTGGTGAACGAGGATGGCCAAGTGTTGGTTTATCGGAATCTTCCAGCATGGGCCTGCACAAAGGGAAATCTTCATGCTTTCATTTTTAGTTTGATAAAATCAGACCTACATTCTGCACATGCAGTCAGCCGGTCTGTGGACATGCGGAGTGGCAGTGACCTCAGACCTAATCTTCCCAAATGTACTTTTCAGATCACCTCTACATTTTTGCATTGTTGAAAGAATCATTCGCTGGATGCGTTCCTGTGCTGCTGCTGCTACAGCTCTTTAATTTACATGCTTATGGTAGCCAAGATCTTTCACAGCCTCTTCGAATTGGATCATTTCCTGCATGATGCAAAGCGCATCAGCTAAACTATTGCAAGATGGACCCCACGCTGTGCGGTGTTGTGATTATCCCACCCCCTGCATGCATCAGCAGATGTCAGTGAAGTGCTAGGGCAACAGCTGACTGATGGTTTTAACTGTTCTTCGGAATCAACAGTAACTCTCTTTGTTCATTAGTACATGTAAACTTAAGCTGCTGCTGCCACCTTATTTTTTGGCTTGAGATTTGTGGAGAACATTGTTTTCTTCCCCTTCCCGTGAGTAATTGAGGTGGAGGTAGAAAATTCATTTTTTACTTCTGACCACAACCACTTTGTTTTTTTTCTTCTAGTGTTACTTTTGGTTGGTTTTGCTGTGTTTTGTTCAGCTGCAAAATATTAGGATATGTTAATTTTCTCCATCTGATTAAGATTGCTTATTATAACAAAACATTTACTTTAAGTGAATTATATTTCACGTTTAAAAAAGAAATATTATCCAGGTGTGCTATTTCTGCTCCATCTGGGGTTTGGAAGTTAAATTATAACTGACAAGCTACTCCTTGTTTGCATTGCTACAGTTCTGGTGAAGCAGGAGGTAGAGTTGGCCACGGAGCATCTTTACAAAGAATACGAGGCTGAAAAGTGCCACCACGAGAAAGTCCTGAATGAGTATGAACGCACTAAGCAGCGGTGTGAAAACTACAAGGCTGAGATTAACGCGCTGCGGAAAACCCATCGTCACAGTCCGTCCGATACCAGTAACATCAGCATTGAGTCTGCAGAGGAGGAAGAGGAGGAGGAGGAAGAAACAGAAGAGGTTGTGGTAACAGCAGTAGAAGCTGAACAGCCTGAGGTTAGTTTGTGATCTTATTTTGTATTAGTGGCTCTTAAGTTAAAAGAAATTTCTTCCTTTTTTGACCTACTTAGGCGAGAAAAACCCAAAAAAACTGACATTTTTCTAATTTGATATCCAAATTGACGGAAAAGTAATGCAATATGGAAAGTCAAAAAATTCCTTTGTTCATTAGAATAGATTATTAAAAGTTTCTGCCTTTAAAAAAACTAATGAAAGTTGAATTTAATTTTATTTAATTTCCTAAAAGTTATTTAAATTCAATTTTAAACTCAACTACTTTAGGGCTATTTCAACTCAGTCAGTCCAAGTTGCTGATTTGTAGCAAGTGGAAATATATGGAATCTGTATCAAATTCCTGTCTGCCAACTTTTAAGGGAGCACCACTGTGTAGAATTTGGCTGGAAAGATGCCTGCCTAAAACTCTTGTTAGACTTGAAGAAGATGGGCTAGAAACCACAATTTAAAAAACAAAAAATTAACTTAAACTTAAATTGCATAATTTAATCAAAATAGACATGTTAATACAATTTTAGCATAAGCTGACAATTTAATGATTCCAGCTCACTAATGAAAATGAGTTGCTGATTCATTCAGCTTAAGTTGACTGTTTGAGAAACTAATCCCGTTGTTACATCCAATTGATTTCTCAGCCCTGACTTTGTCTATTCACACTATAAGTGAGAAACTAATCCCGTTGTTACACCCAACTGATTTCTCAGCCCTGACTTTGTCTATTCACACTATAAGTGAGAAACTAATCCCGTTGTTACATCCAATTGATTTCTCAGCCCTGACTTTGTCTATTCACACTATAAGTGAGAAACTAATCCCGTTGTTACATCCAATTGATTTCTCAGCCCTGACTTTGTCTATTCACACTATAAGTGAGAAACTAATCCCGTTGTTACATCCAATTGATTTCTCAGCCCTGACTTTGTCTATTCACACTATAAGTGAGAAACTAATCCCGTTGTTACATCCAATTGATTTCTCAGCCCTGACTTTGTCTATTCACACTATAAGTGAGAAACTAATCCCGTTGTTACACCCAACTGATTTCTCAGCCCTGACTTTGTCTATTCACACTATAAGTGAGAAACTAATCCCGTTGTTACATCCAATTGATTTCTCAGCCCTGACTTTGTCTATTCACACTATAAGTTACTTTGCCTGACCAAGAAGAGGGCTTCACATGAACACACAAATTCGTGTGGTAAGTGATTTATTTTAATGGGAAAAAAAAAAAGTTCCTTTTTCATCCAGAACTGAGCTGGACTTTTGTTTAGAATGGTTTCTAATCTGAGGAAATTTGACTGGAAGCCATAACTGCAGGCTTGCCGATGAAACGTCATCAGTTTATTATTTCTCATAGCTGTGTGTGCATTGAGTCAAGTTTTGTCATGCGTGTACATTCATTCTGATGAAAGAAAAGAAATCCACTCTCTGTTTCATTGGTTATCCTGCATTTATGTCCACCAGTCCGTGTTGTTCTGCACAATTCATATATTTGGTATTTTAGTTATTTTTGTATATTTAGGACCAGGGCTATGGAACATCAAAGCGAAGTGAACATGTTCAGAGACCTGACAGACTTCAGCGACAAGAAACAGTCGAAGAAGTACGTGCGCGTGTGATGTGCTGGTGGAAAGAGGGGGGAACTAACTTTAATCCCTCCCTCATTCCATCATGGTACAATGCTTGTTTTCACAAACCCTATTTCTTGGTTATCAGAATATCTTTGCAAACACCTGTCTCCTTGGTAGTAATGCAAGGTCAGCATACATGAATCAAAAGCCTCTCTAAAAAAAGTGGTCAGTTGTCCACTCTTAGCAATGCTGGTAGTCATAGCAAATGCCAAGAAAGAGTCTTCACTTACTTCCGCTTTTCAAACCATTATTACTTTAACAGGATTTCCCAGAGCAATGCATCATCTTATTTAGTTTATTGAACGCCTGCTGATGAAGTAAGCTTCCATAGATGATCACCCAAGAAGCTGCTGTTGCTGCTCAGGACATCATGCCATGCTTTAAAAAAAATGATATGAGTAATGGGTGAATTTCTGTAACTTTATTTCCTAAGAATTTTACCAAATTTATTTTATTTTTTGTTTATTTTTTTTAATACTGCTCTCTTGAGATGCTTTTTGTAAATACTGATTTTTAAATTTTGAAAGAACTTCATGAGCATCCTCTCTCAATGAATGATGTAAAATGAAAGTTTCTTTAGTGACTATAGCTGATTGTGACTGTCTCCCTCTCTCTATTTCTCTTTATTTGTGCAGGCATGAAATGGAGAAGTCTATGTTCAGCATTCCATTCTCTTCGCTCAACTTAGTTACAGGCTTTTCTTTTAAAACAGCTTCACAGATTTTAAACAGGATATCCCACAATGCATTGCATGTCACCATTTTGAACAATTATAACAAATATGTTAAAAGATACTACATTGATTTCTGTTTAAAGAAAAGGTTAAATTATTTGATAGTTGGATAATATCATGGTGAATTACTTTACAACTATTGAGAGATTTCCATACCCTATTGACAAGAATGAATGGGTATCTCTCTTCACGTGCTACTTGAATACGACTAATTCCATTGTTCTCATCCCTGTTCCTGTTATACTGTGGTTAACTTTACAAAAATTTCAAGAACTTCAGTGCTTACAAAAGGTTTTATTTGTGAGTTGTGAATGTACAATTGCAACAGAAAGCATGAAGGCATGCAGTGCATTATGGGACAGTTCTGGAAACCTTTTTCTAACCATTGCAGATTATTAAGGGTTTTTAATTTTATAAAAGCTTAGAATTTTGGTTCTTAAAAATTAATTTTTTTATTATTATTAAGGTTGTTCCTGCTGAAAAAGTGGACATCAGTCTCGTCCTTAAACTACAGAACCACATTAAGGAGTTGGAGAAAGACCGGCAGCGCCTTCAATCAGAAAAGGACAAACGGGAAGAAGAGCTCGCACCACCAAAGGAGTCAATCTACATCTCTCTTAAGGTTGGGCAGCAATTTATTTTTGCTTTTCTAAAGAATCACACTTGTGCTCAAATCTGATGCAATCACAAATACACACTTTCTGTAAAAGATCCCTGACAGGAGACAAATCAGCTGAATCCAAGAGCATGCTGCCTCCCAGCAGGTGACCAAAGATGAAAGCAGACCTGAGACTTAAATAACATCGCACTCTGAATCAGAACCCAGGTTGAATAAGTCAACACATAGGTGCCTGAACTTAGTGTTCAAAAAAAAAGAAAAGCAAACAAATTTATTAAACTAAATTCTTAAAAATTTTTTAAAAAGAAAACACAAAAACAAACTTTATGCCCTTTTGATATTTCTTCAACTTTGACACATTCCTTCCAAACACCTAGTAATGTTAATTAAGTCCATGCAACTTGAGAAGGCTGTTTATGGCATCTTCTCTATTTACTTTTTTTTTTTTTTAAAGAAAACATTAATAGTCTTGTTTCTTTGTTTGTAATTGTTACTCTGGAAGAACTAAAAAAAGTAAGAAAGATTTTAAATGAGTTGGTTGTGCTGCCAAATCTCCCAGTGACATGCATCTTTATTTATGGATGCTGGATCTGCCGGTGGCTGTTTTTAAAACTGATGCAGGCAGGGATGCTCATAACTGGCTGAACTCTACAGGAGCTTGTTAAATATTCCATTTTCACTGGTGGAGTATCAAGACAGACAATGAAAACAAAACCAAGTTATTTGTCTATGCTGGTAATTGACATGTGTACTGCTGCCACAGGTTAGCAGCAGTTTGTAAAAGTTTAACAAGATCCGATTGACATGTATGTAGATTCAGAGAGAGCATCAGATGCAGTGGCCTTCCTGTGTAGCATGAGCATTTGGGAGAGTTTCAATGTTCACCTTGTTTCGGTGCTCCAGCTCTAAGTATCAAGATGTGTTGATAGGAACAAACAGACAGAGAATGCACCTTGGGCATGTTGGATCTGGGCTTTTTCCAAAGGCAGGCTGCAGTTTCACTAGGTTTTTAAAAGCCCACCATTCTCCTTGTATCTCATGAAGTTATTGGCAGTACCAAAGTGGACCTAGGCCTTGTTAACACAGTGTTATAATGCAACATCGGAACTGGCAGGCATGACTGTATCATCTATGGAATTGCCATTTAACAGTAACTGTGTCAGTGACTGTAGGAACATGAGGTGTACCATTGCATCTAATTACCATCATTGGGACTAGGATTACACAGTGTAAGTTGTAAGAGGCCATATGCTGGGACAATTTTGACTGAATAGTATTGTTAAGCACATTAACAGTAAGTTGACTGACTAGCCAAATTTTTTTTCAACCCTACCAAGCATTTTGGGGTAAGTTGAGGCATTCTTTTTTACCATACTGCATCAGGAGTGGAATAGTATCTCTACTACTACCTAGCAAGAAGCAGACATATCAGGTGCTGACTTCCTGGAACACTGTTGTCAAAACTTTATTGCCATGGATATTCAACAGTCTTCAAACTATTCAGTTTCTGCCAATTTCCATGTGAAACTTGTGTATATTACATAGCCAGTAGTAACCAGTTGTTATGTTTTTTAAAGTATTGATATATTTAAGTTCCTGTGGGACCTGTTTTCAAAACTGTCTTGCACTACTAGTACTTTTATTGAGAAGTTTCAAATGTGCCCTCAAATGGGCATGTAGATTCTTAAAATCCCTGAGAAATTTTCTTTTTACCATTGCAATCAATGCCTTCCTAACCAGACTAAAAGAACAGATGTTTCTTTACAGTTGTTCTTTTGTGATGACTGTTTAACATAGATTTTGGCATATAAATTGATATTATCCCTCACCCAGAATCCCAGGCTTCAACTTGTATTCCAGATCAACTTATCTCTCGTTAAAGTCATTGAACTTGCTTTAGTGAAAAAATTTTAAAAATGACAGCGTTATCTTATGAAATAAACTAACATTTTGTATTTGAAACAGACTACAGAAATTACTGCTCAGAACGTTTGCTGATTGATCAGTTAACTGTAATGTGCTCACTGAAGCATGCAAAATTATCCAATCAATAACAAGCTCATGCTCACCAGTTATGTTTTATCTATCTACAATCCTAATTGTACATATAAATATCACCAACAAATCCTCCACCTCATCTCAAAGTGCCTCCCTTATGTCATGCAAATTGTACTTGGCAGCTTTTAATGCAGAAGCTATTAAGTTTGCTGTAGTAATATGGCTGTGCACAGAAAATATGTCGTCAGTGGGAAATTTGTTAGGAACTGGCATAAAGTAAAGGATACCTTACAGACTACAAAGAGAACCAAGAAGACAAATCACAGCTGCATCACTGGGCTGACTATCATTGAGGATGAGTTGCAGGAATGCATGCTAACCCAATGCTGTGTCATGGACTTATGCCAAACAAATCACAACAGATGATTATGGTCTTTGTGTTTGTCCTTATCTTTCTTTTGCTGGCATAGTCTCCTCCAAGGTGGTTTCCCAGAGGTGTGAATCATATTATCCAATCAGAGGACAGCTGAGCATGTTGACCTTTGTGTTGGCCTAGTTGTGAACCTCTAATGTTGGACAACTTGAAACCAACCTGAATATCAACTCATGCCACCAAAGTTTTGAGTTGAATTTCTGAATTTGAGTGTAATATCTCAAAATCAGATAAAAGTGTTGAAGAGAGATAGAACTGACATGTTTGGCTTTTTGAAGGTGGTGATAACAGCACAGATGACACAAGATTACCTGATGATTGCTGATGTCATGCAGTGACTAAAAATAGACACCAAGCTTTCGATACCAGAACCAATAATGTTTGTAGTTTGTTTCACACATATCTCTCCCTTATTACAAACATGTTGAGAAACTATTTCAACACCCCATTTATCTGGAAGATAGTCCCACAAAGTAGTTCAGTGGTCTGCATAAACAACTCATTAATATTCACGAGCCTGGAAATACCAACAGTGTTCTGAAGGATTTGATATATTGTTCTGAGTGGTTGAAAGTTTGACTGACTACTGCATTTGATTCAGCCTCATCTCATTACTCCAGACTGATTTATATATGCATGAAAGAAATGGGGAAATTAGCCAATCTGACCCTTATGCATCGACTTATAATTTGAAGAATATGGTAGTTTGTATTGAGTAATAGTGGGTGTGCCTGGGTATATTGTTTTGGGTGCTTTCTTTTCATTTTCAGACCACTATGATTAGATCTCTTCCCTTTCCTAAAACATTGATGATTTAAATCAGGTTGTAAGAGATGAGGCAGGCTTTCATATAACCTATTATACTGTGCATCTCTCTGATGCTTACATTAATCTTTAGCTGAGTTGTTCAGTGCCATACTGGGGTTTCTCTTGCTCTAGTCTCTCCTAGCCTTTCTTACTACTAACTGGAAGAGGTCTTGTATGTCCTTCACCTGCTGGAAGTAATATTCAATTTTTTTGTACACTCTGCCATGGCCTGCATAAGAAAAACTATTACCTTACAGCTGATTAATCAACGAAAAGAAAAAAAAAGCGTTTTTGGCATTTCTATGAACCTCTCTTTAATAACAAAAGTAACTGATGAGCCTACTATGATTCCTTGATCCTTACCCACAGAACTTCATCCTGAGAAGACTTAAAATCTCCCTTCAAATCTTTCTGCCAGAATCTAGTACTGTTCCAGATAGTTTAGCAGCCATTAGTGCCATGATTCTCTCTTGGTAAATACAACTCCTTCAGCTGGCATTTTTCTGCATTCATACAGTACAGTATTTTCTTAAAATGTGATGCCAACAGGCAGAGAATCTTCATTATTTATCCAAATATTTAATGGCTTTACTTCAGTCTGTGTATTGAAGACGCACACCTTGTACAGGCTAATTGCTGCATGAAAACATGGAAGGTTCTCTTTTTGGCTGGGTGGACTCAGAGGGTTAACCTCAGCTATTGCTGGTTTAGTACCCACTTCTCCAGAGGAGATCTTCCTCATTTCCAAACACAGATGGGCATTTGGAAGTTCTCAGTAATTTAAAGCGAAATAGTTTATTGAACTTTCTGCTATCTGCAAGTGGAAATAGGTTCAAGTTAGAATCTGAACACCTAATCATTGAGACATTTGATATATTTGTTCATTCTTAGGTATTTAAGTGAGTAAGTAACGTTTTTTTCCTCTTTGTTGTTTGAAATGATGTCTAATTGTGGTCACCTTTCAGATGCAAGAATTAGAAAATGAAAATGACAAATTACGAAGAGAAATCAACCAGCTGATGGTTGCAATTTCAAAGATGCCAAAGTTTGAAGAAGGCGAAACTTCTGCTGGCAGGGCATATAGAAGTGAGTATTGTCCTTTCTAGACAAAAGTGGAATGTTATTGGCTGGTAATCCATTATTTACAGAAAGTAGAGAGTTGGTTTGGGTGATTTCCCACATTACCTTATTAGTATTAACGGAATTAACCAGTTGATCTCAGGGCTCTCCACTGCTTGAGAGCTTCTGACTGTACCCAGGTAACTTGCTTGGTCAGCAAGGCTGATAGTCCTGTTGGCACCACCACCACCACCTAGCTCACTACTGTAAGGTATCCTTAGATCTCAGTGTTCAGGATGGGAGTCTGCAGAACACTAATGGACCTATGTCAAGTGCAGCAGCAGGTTTTTGTTCTGCATCAGCTCAGGCCACTTGTGGGCTAAAAATTAGAAATGCCTACTGCAAAATTATTAAGAACAAATGTTTGACACTTTCCCCCACAAATTCTACAGCACTCAGTATACATCAGAATACCTTTGGCTTTACTGATTATTACTCAGCCAACATTAGATAACGCCATTGTGGGTCAAAATAAAATCATGGATACTTTAGCCCACAGAAGTGTGATGCAAAATAAAGATGCATCTCTGTTCTAAATGGCTAGACATGGGTAAAGTTTCTCTGAAACCTGATTAGACTACTTTCTGAAATTATGAATGGCTATATGTATATCATTTTAACAATCTAAAAGTAGTATAGTGGTATTTTTACTGGTGCAAACAAATCTCTCTGTTTTTGGGAGGCGATATTTGTTGAAAAATGATTAGTAAACAAATATTTGAGAATAACAAGCACCCGGCTACAACTTTTGAAGTTTTGGACAAACTTATATTATTGGTTTCTGGCAGCTAGGCACCATAAAAGAATTTTGTAAAGTTTATTAATGTGATTGAAGCTAGAGAGCTAGGGTTAAATTTTCTTTTCTTTTTTTTTAATGAAGAAATTCTTTATTTGAATTTCCAGAGAAATATGAAGCAACAGTCGAGGAGTTGGAGCGGAGGAGAGCAGAGATTTTGCATGTGAAAGCCATCTGGATGGAGTCCAATATAGAAAGGAAAGATGACTTTGGCATGGATTCTTCAAAGGGAAATGAGGAGTTGCTGAATGAGGATCAGGAACTGAAGACTGCGCTGGATTTCCACCAGAAATTGAACAGGTCAGTAATTTGAACAGTATTGGTATTTGAAATGTAGACGGATTGCAAACTGGTTCTTTACTGACTTGAAAAAAGTGAGAAACAACTGGTTTTTTTTTAGCAGTCTGAAACTTTTTAATAAACATTACGTGGTCGTTTGTAAAGTGAAATTTTCTTCTTAAAGAAAAGGTTATTTTAAAATCTGTTGCTCAGCAACAACACATCACTCTTTTGAATATCAAATCTCTTCACATCATCTGTAAAGTGATTTATCAGACACCTGCTATCCACATCTACCAAATGTTCTGCTTGCTTTTTGCACTTGGTTCAGAAGCGTTTTGCAAGGACGTGCTTGGCATACACTGTCTTTTGTAATTTATGGAAATAAAAGCTGCATCGAAATTAAATAAGAATAAATACAGAAGCAGAAACCATCCTGTTGTCGCATTAAGGGGTTCTATAAAAGAAACCTTTCATGTAGTTCACTGGGTGTTGACAAGCCTGAATAGACAAGATTCTTTAGGACTTAAAATGAACCAGTCCTAGTCATTTGTTGATCACTTTTGATGAACTAATCATTGAGCTGTTAATGGTGATGCCTTCCAGATGCTGTTGCTGTGTACGATTGCCATACTAATTTTAATGTCTAGAGTAATTTCTACAGGATTCCTGAAGGGCTGGAAATAAAAGAAACAAGCTAGATCAGAGCTGCTTGACATTTTTGTCATGATGCTCGGATGAGCTGAAGATGAAGAAAATTAAAATCTTTTATATTTTGGTTACGATAGATAATAAAAGCATGGCTGCTGAATGGTTAGTTCATGAAATGGGTTATTATTTATTCATGTGCGTATAGTAAATGGTGAAGCTGTGGTTTAGCTCTGCTGCTTTCTAAATGAAAGAACAACAACAGACATCTTTTTAGTAGGGCAATAAAAGTGACATTTGAAAGAAAATCAAATATTAGAAATATAATTGTACAAGCTCAATGCTTAGGTCTAACACTAATGAACACGGTGGCTGTTAGAGTGAAATCTCTGATTGAATGAAGTAGTTGACTGGAAAGAAACATTTCTTGGTTCAATGAATTATTAACAGAATTAATTAATTAACAGAATACGCTATACATCTATAAACAGCAGGGGTTTTAAAAAACTCTTCCCAGATTTATATTGAACTATCACTTTATGCATTGAGATCAGTGATGTATAAGGTTTTTATTAAATGTGTACCAGCCAAAAGTTTAGAAGCAAGCATAAATATGGAGAAATTTGATGTTGCTAGGATATCAGAAAGAAAGCAAAATGATCTGCTATTCATACTCTAAGAAAGGAAGGCTGACAGAGAGGGATTGCCATGAAGCTTGGAATTTCTAACAAAGGCATTTGCTGCATTCTGCTAAGGCACCAGATGATTGGGAGCAATGCTGATAGAATACCGTAAAGTGCCATGTATCATATGTTTTTTTAAAAGAAAATATACCCTTTAAAAATTTGATGCATATTATAAAGGATATCAGACGTCACAGACTTTTTCCCCATACCGATGGGGCCATCACCACTGACAGATGAGCGAGTGATAATACGTACGTTTACATCAGAAAATCCCACATGGCATTTTGACTGAATATAATATCAATAAAAGATAGTTGCTTGTGTCTTGTTTTGTGTGTTTTGGGGGATTTGAGTACTGAATGACACTGGGGGTGAGTATCATTGATATTGGCAATGAAATGGGCAGAAACAGAAAAAGGAGTTCATACTGAAACTCCAGGTAAAATTTAACCACAAGAACACAGACGCAAGTAATATTTTTTTTCACATTTTTATTGAAATTCGATGATATTGATAAGTAAAATACAGGATAAGTGGCATGCATTGATATGATGTGCATCTAGATTAAAAGCCATCATCAAACTCATCCTTGCTGTCTTCCTTTCTCCACTGCAAGAACTGTTAATCAGTCATGGTAGCAGTTGTGTTGTAGTAGATATCGTTGTTGTTGCCTTCTGATGCTTTTACTGCCTCGTCATCCCTCAACTCACACCACAGAATGTCATCTTCGGTTCCATCCATGGCATTGGACAGGCAGCACTTGAGGAAGCCCTTTTTGATGGTCTCGGGGTCAACTTCCCAGGCATCTCTGATCCAGGTGGCAATGGTGGGCATGTTGGGTTGGCGCATGCGATCAGTGTGGGTGAAGGTGTGTTCACCTTCCATCATCCATGTATTCCACCTCTGCTGGACCCCACGCTTGACTGGGCAATTGTCAGCTACATCCATGACCTGCAGCATGGATGTCATACCCCCAGGGCTGATGGCAAGGTCTGTGCGAGTCTTATTCGGGGCTGTCTTCACAGACTTCATGCAGTAGCATCTGAAGGCGTCCGGCGACAGGAGCTTGTGGCACAGCATAGTGCCCCACACGGTGTTCACCAAGCCTAGTGAGGGCTTCATCCATCCACCCCTTGGCATGGACCCGGATGTGGACACCTCTAGGGAACTGGTCCTTTGGCATGATCTTCCTCTTGAAGGATGTATGGTGGAAGCATACTTCTGTCAACCATATACCCAAGCATGACTGTGAAGCATGCCTTCTAATGGCCAGTCATCTTCATGGTGATGGTCTTTGACTTGATGGGAGCCATTGTGCTGTTTTAGGGAAGGTCAAACGTCATGAGCATCTGGTTGGCATTCCCTATGTGATTCAGGGGGTAGTCATGTTGTTTTCTCAGTTTGATGATGAACTGTTGGTACCTCAACAGTTGACCTTGGTGATCATCAGGTAGCTTCTGGGTAATGGTGGTCGGTCCACTGGAGTATACTCAGTTGGTTGTGGGCCATGAAGCGTGCACACCATTTCTGAGATGCCCTTAAAGTCAGCAGAGATTGTAGACTGAAAGTGCATGCATGCATATCTTGTGATGGAAACTCCAACGCTCTGCATGTGCCTTTCAGTGACGAAGGAAATTATCTCCTCCTCAAGCTTGGGATAGGCCGTGCCCTTGCCCCCCCCCAATCGGCATGTTTTGAAAACGGCATGGCTTCAGTCTTCTGAGAACATTGCCAGGACCTGATGTTGGTCTTGTCATTCCAAACTTTCGAGTTGCAGCTCTGTTGCCATGTTCAACTGCATAGCTGATCATTTGGAGTTTCTATGCAGCAGTGTAGCTCACACGTCGTGTTTGCGACATGGTTGTGTTTAACAGTATGTAGAAACAGGAACTGAATGAAGATTATCCCTGTGCGGAGTTTACATACATCTTACCGTAATACCTCGGTCACTACATCACGGCATTGTATGCGAGGTGGCATAATAAACGAGGGTGGCATAGTCATTGAAATGGATTTTTTTTTGTGAAGAAGACCTTTGAACCACAAAAAAATCCAGTGTCTTTGACAGCAGTAAGAAGACTTATAGCTGCTGCTGCTTTAAATCTCATGCGTCTGTGAAAAAAAGGGGGGGGCCTTCCAACAAAACAAAAAAAAGAGGTTGCGAGGCAAAATTACCAGAGCATTTATTGGCCCGTAGAAGATTGATCAGCTGAGGCCGGAGATGTGCGGGTTCAAGCATAGAATATCTGTGTGCAGACACCTGTTAGAAAGCACTTTTCAGAATTGTGCTGCTGCTCCGAAAATTAAACACGGTGGGGATAGCATAACAATTTGTGCCTATTTTGGAGCCAATACAGTTGATCATTTTTTAGCAGTTAATGAAACAGTGATGAAAGGGTTCTGTGTGCTGTTTTTCCTGGCAGTCGACTAATAGGTGCAGGTTTGATTCTACAACACGATGATGACCCTAAACATACTTACAACAAATTGTGCAGACAACAGGGGCAGGGTGTCCTGTAGAACATGGGTTTGATGTGTGTGTGTGTGTGTGTTTTTTGTATCCATTTATTGAATCTTAGATTGACTCCGCTATGGAAAGAAAATAAATTGGCTACACTGTTCTCATTTTAATAACTGTCCGCCTGTTTGTGTTTGCTTCCGAACTCTTAGTTTTGGCTGGTAGTGGGTGGGCGTGTGCCGGTGTGGACGTGGGGTGATTTCTTCTGTACTAAGTTAGCGAAGTGAATAAATCGTAGATAATTCTATATGTGTACAGGTGTCAGAAGTGCACATACAGGTTTATAAAACTAACTGTATATTAGATGATCCTTTGTCATGTTGGTAATTACAGCAGCTTATTATGAAGAATGCATTCTTTACTGTGGAAAGTGGGGCAGGTGTGGTAGGGGTTATTGTTTACAGAATTCCAGAAATAGCCAGCTCTTTAAAACAAGAACAAAACTTAATCTTTACCCCTCTAAATAATAATAATAATAATAATACATTCTTATTTCAGTATTCTGATCCTATTTCCAGAAAGTTTTGTCAGTCAGTCAGTCAGTCTCCCACAGTCTCTCTCTCATCAGTGTTTGTATCTCCTGAAAATTAAAGGGACCAGTGTAAATCTGGGTGACTTACTGCTCTGTTGCTGGAATAGTTCTTTACTATCGTATTCTGGTTAATATTTCCCTGTTTTCGATTTAATATTATTATTAGTAGTAATAAGCACAGGTATAATTATCAGTTTATTTAAAACATTTGACATTATCTGCACAGTTTGGCTAAAAGTGAGAAGTGGATTTTGTCTTTCTTTCATTCACTTCTATACAGGTGATGTTTATTGAATTATATAAGCCCGATCTATCTGATACTCTACGAAAGGGGGGACAGGATGTTTTCTCTCTCTCTCTCTCTCTGTGTGTGTGTGTGTGTGTGTTTTGGCTTAAATTAAAATACTTGAAGAACAAATGATAAAAAAAGAAAAGAATTTGCTACATTTAGAATAGTTAGATTTTAAAAGAAAAATGAAACTTGTGTTTAAGAAAAAGTGGTAACCCTGTTAAGCTTAATGGTATGGTCCAAAACAGTGAAATGGCTTATGGGTCAGATACCAAAGCTGTTATGATGGTGTGCAGAGCCTGAAGTACCACATGAAGAGTGTTTGCTCTAGATGAGGGGACCCCTGCCAGATGCTTTAGAAAATATGGTTTCTACCTGTGGTTTTCTTGGTGCCTGTAAAGGATATCAAATAGGAAGCTATTGGAATTTGGTACATTGTTGTTATCGTGGTCATTTGGTACACATGTCTGCCTGCTGGGGTTGGTTCACCACTCAGTTTGCTCTATGATTCAGCCAGATACCGGTCTTGGGTGAGTGTGCCTTGTATAGAGAGAGTCTCTACCTGTCCTGGCCAGGTGAAAATTATCTGGGGCACAAATAGGTAGTCACAAATATCTGGCCTTCATCTACTTACTGTCCTCAGGATGGGGGGACTGAAATTTTCAAGCAGGAGGCTAAAGTGAGATAATGATTCAGAGTGTAAACTTACTTTTGTTTGTTTATAGAAGATGCTGCCTATTTTACCTGCATGTGTAGGCTTTGTGCGATCAGGTGAGGGAAACTATCTGGCAGTGACTGAGGAGATTATATGTATTTCGCTTCTGGTTTTCAGTCACACATCTCTCTGGTTGTATTGTTAAGAGGTGATTATCTTTTTACGGAATTGAGGAAGTTTTGTTTAGATTTAGAAAATTGGAGAATTAAGTGGAGAATGAACCTGATCTCTATGTTAGAGTGGATTCCTGGTGGAGTAGGTATTCTTGAGTCATTTTGTAGAGGATATTACTATTACACTTATAAAACTGGTTACTTAATGGTGAGATAAAAGGGAGGGATGTTAAATTGTATAGATGAGGGAGAGACAGTTTGTCAGTCTTCTGAGAATGGGAAAATGGTTGTAGGCAGTAGGTATTGAGAAAAAAATACTGATGAGTTTATAAGCTGGATGCTCACATAATAAGAAAATTAGTGTCTCCATATTTACCTGAGGTGGAAGGAGGAGATTTTCTGTTTGGAAAAGAAATGAGATAGTTCTTGAAATTAGTGCATGGAAAACTTAACCTTTAAGATGTTGCCGATATTCTTCTTCTTGGCAGTACTGATACACGAACACATCCATCGTGCCTGATAGTGAGTGGTTTGTGATGTAAAAAAGAAAATGTAGGTACTTAGGGTTTGGGGATACATGGGTGCTACTTGAGAGAGATGATCTGTAGATTTGAGGGGGTTGGCTGGACATAGTATTTTTTGTAGCATATATAATTTCTAGTTTAGGGTGGCAGCAAAGGTCAGAGTACACTTTTCATGGATGCTATCAATGGCAGGCTTGGTGAATGTCTTCTCTTGATAGCCAGGATTACTACCAGGTCTGGGTTTCAGTTTACGTTTTTGGTAGTTAGGGCCGGAGTGAGGAAAATTGTTTCACCTCTGTTTTAATGTAATTTATATTAACTTACTTTCAACAAACTCATCCCTGTGCTGGTAGTAATACACAAGAACAGCACGTGTTTTTGGTTCCACATCCGCATTCTGGTTTTTACTTCAGCTCACTAGGGAAGATAATTTCAGATCTGCAATGTAGTGACAACAGGGAAGTCTGCTAGTTTGCGGTATTCTTTCCGTTCTGTGGCCCCCTCCCCTTACTGACTGTAATTGAGAGAGGCCTGTGATCTTTCTTTTTGTTCATTAAGATGTTGAAGACAACTCTGAGAGGTAGGCACTCATGCAGCATGGTTCTTTCTGAAATGCTATTTGCTTGCAGGATTGATTTTATTAAGTAATGCAATATATTGTAAGTATTCTTTTATAACTTTATGCTTGCCATCTTCAGTAATGCAAAAGAAAAAAAATATGCGATACGCCTTTGTGTACATTGTCTATTGTATAACCTTCTGCTATCAGAAGGATAGATATGGAGCTGTTGACCAGAAAAGATATGAAAACCCATTTACCAACTGTCTGGTGGGTTTTCATTTGCTTTCCAAAAGGTCACTGGGACAAGATGCAATGGGTAAGGACAAAGATCAGGTTACATACAAAAGTCTGGAAAACTAGTGCTCATCTCCATAAGAAGCTGCTACTTTTTTAATTGATTGTCTCTATAGGTATACAAAAGCAATCAGTTTTGTCCATAGTATATCAGACACAGCTGTACTATGCACAATAATTTTTAATGGATTTTTAACTATGAAATCTGACAGAGGCAAATGAGACAGGTGTGTGGAACAAACATTTTATTAATATAACATTTAATCATAGCATACTCATTTGTAACAGCTGACACAGTGATATGTTGTGCACACCCTCTAGTGGGAATTTTCAGTAACATGGGGCAGTGACTGATGTCACGTTAGTGTCTTTTTTATTGTTATAGTTTTAGTTGAATGCCGGACTGTTTTTGATGTGTTTATTTCTGCTTTAGCTTCGGCTTCTCATCTTTATCCTTTTTCATGCAACTGTTTGATATCCCAATTTCTGATTCTTGTTGGACAATGTTCTAACTTTGTTTGAATCACAGCCATTAAAGCTGCTGTTGATTTTATGGAAGTCATTTTCTCTTGATTCTGTATTCATTTGTGATCAGCATCATTCCTTACATCATATATGTGTGGTAAGCAGCACAAATACAAATAATTTATTCCAGTGTTATGATGAAGAAGACTTTCTTGCATTTGCTTTTGGCTTTGTGTATTACTCATTGATCTATACTTTAATTTTATAAAATTTATTGATTATACCGGGTGCTGAAATAATTTTGGAATTAGAAGGGATGCTGAGATGCTGATGTTTTAAAATGAAAGAGACTGAATGCTCTGGCTGGTTACAGTACAAGTTCACTACCTTTTAGCTAGGGAAGCAAACATGACAGTTGACATTTGAAGGCCATGACTTATGTATTTTTACCTCCTGCTAGAAATTATTTCATAACTTTTCCTGAAACCAAAAGGTAAGTAGGGAAGGCTTTAGTTTCCTCGAATGAGAAAGAAAAAACTGAATTCAGAACGTGTAGATCTAAAAATGAATTGGTAATTCTGTGTGGCTGCAGTTTATTCTTAAATATGCAGCCATGTAACATTTCATGGTCTCTCAAACTATCGCCAGTGACAGAGTAGGTGGCCGTGCTAGCTTTACTTCATTTTTTAAATTTGTTCTTTGTGCCTGTTGCTACCCTCACGCTATTTTGGAATTAGAAAAAAAGAAAGAAATAACCAATAAAATAACCTCTGAACTCTGTTGAACAGGAAGTTTTAATCTTTGAACTGTAATCAGCTTTCCTGTTCACCTGAGGAAACAGCTGTAGGTAAAGTAGGTGATTTCACACCAGTTGTAGAACAGGTTTATGTAGCACAAATTAAAGGTACCATTAGGTCTTTGTTTTTTTTTTTATATAAATATGGTGCACATACTGGACAAAAGCTCTAGTTGGGTTGACAGACTATTATATCTATTCACCATTCTATTACTTAAAGACAACAAAAGAAGATCACTCGAGGATGTCCACAATGCTAAGACAGTTGTAAAATTATGGCCCCTTGTGGCCTGACATCCAAAATGAACAGACAAATAAAATCTGTTTCTTATCGGCTTTTCTAAATAGTTACATTTGTGAAGCCCAGAGCCACATATCCTCTTACTGGCAGCAGATCTGAGCCATGATTTCGAGAAGCTCGAGTCGATACCAGGCAAAATACATTTACCAGCAGAAGACTTTCTCTTTGTTGTGAGATTAGTGCTAATCTTTTGTTTAGTATTTACGTTGAGTGGTAGCACATTGGGTATTCATGTCAGTGATTCCATTTTTGATGCTGCTGGGAGTCAAATCAGTTTGTCCTGTCACTTTTCTGAATATGCCAGGGATGTCAGCATTGTTTTTTCATCGATACAGTCTGTACTTTGGTAAAACAAAACAAAAAAAAAAAACATTTTAATGTTGTTTTAAAAAAAAAAAAGAATTATCTGGTATATTAACACATTAATTGATGATGCCCAGCTATCATCATTTCTTTCACTGAAGTTACAGAGCTGCTTTTAACAGCTGTCTGATTTTTCTGTATCCTCAATATTGGAAATGTTAAAACTGTGCAAAGATAACACAGTGTAACAAATTTTCAGAACGTTTTCAGTTATCCCAATTTTTCAATTGGCTACGGTCAGGTTCGGTGAGCTGATTACCAACATAGCACTGGTTTTTTCTAATGGGTCAGGTTTTCATTCAGAATGTCACTTTAACCATATTAAAACATCATTACCGATAATACGGGTACAACTGATTGACTGACGTTTCCCAAACCAAAAAGAAACGATCATTTTAACTCGTGAATAAAGTTCATTCATTACATTTATTTAATTCCTAAGCACAGTAAAAATCTAAACTGCAGTTGCAGAAATCAAAAATGTGCAACCTTTCAGACTTTTCTTCTAAGCATTGAAGTATCATCATGAATTAGACCCCAAATATAGTCACCCATCATCCCTGATATCTCTTTTCCATTGCTAGGATATCCTGACGTGAAGCCTGAGACACATTCTGCATCCAAGCTTTTCATGCTCATTGATTAAATCCTCCATCAATTGTATATAGCTTTCACTACTTCTGTTTCCCAGGAAATCTTCAACAACTCCGACGACATCTTTTCTTCTAATTCTTCTGCTTTGAGCATTTGACGAACTTGCGGCCCAACAATAATTCCACCTTTTACTTCTGCTTCTGAAAGATTTGAAAACAATTCACAAATGTGATGGAATGCTTCACTTTGTGTGTCAAGAGCTTTAATGAATGGCTTCACAAGTCCCAGTGTTATGTGTAGTGGAGGCATTAGGGTTTCTTCTGATCTCGCCAAGAGCTCGTATTTAACACTTTGCATCCGGCTGGCCACACTTTTCTTCTGTAATGCTGTGATGTGGCACATCTATCCCAAAGACAGAGGAAGCATGAGCATTTTGTGATTCCTCCTTGCAGTCCTGTCAAAAAACCAATCATCTTAAAATCTCCACAAACATCCCAGTTATATTTTTTTGTAGTCAATTGTCTCCAGCAGAAACTTGACATTTTCATAATCTTCCTTCATACGTACAGAATGGCCAATGGGTATCGATCGATATTTGTTTCCATTGTGAAGGGAGACTGCTTTGAGACTTCTCACCAAACTGTCAAAGAAGAGACGCCATTCGGTAGGATTGTGCACAATACCCATTTCGTAAAACAAGCTATTAATGTCACTGCAGAAGCACAATTTGCCATTCACTGAGAAGTATCCATGCTTTATCTTGATCACCATTCCAAAGTATGATTCATAGGCCAGTGAAAATGTACTGTTCAGTATGATCATGTGTCTTACTTGCCTTTTCTTTTGTGTGGGCCTTTTAAATGTTGTATTGTTTTTTTTTCTTTCTATTTAACTATAGGTTGCTGGAAAACCAGTTACAAGAAATTGAAAGTAAATCGAAGACAACTGAGCAGGAACTCCGTGAAGAAATAAAAGAACTAAAAAAAGAAAATGAGAGGCAGAAACAAGTGATCGGACAGGTGAGTTGTCAGTGTTTATTATACCTGTATTTAAAATAAACGTCAGCACAGTAACAAAATTACTTGACCAGATGTGTTGTTTGTTTGTTTGTTTTAAATGTTAAAATGTTATTTGTCTTTAAACTTGAAATACTAGAGTCCTAGGTATAATGATTCAAGAACATCAATAATTAACCCCTAATAAGTTTCAGGGGAACTCTTAATCAAAGAACTTTATCAAACCTGTGTTGTGTACAGTATTCAGTTTTATTCTTGTAGATGTGGGTGTTAGTAAGGAGTTCCTCTTTAGCCCCTTTTCAAGCATGTAAAGGGCCAGTGGAACACCAGCATTTGCTAATGATAATGAAGCTCTGAGTCTGACCTGATGATGGCTGGTGATGGTTTCACCTGGACTCTTGACACAGACTCATTGATCTGCATTTTCTAGTTACAGTAAGAATAATGCCGGTTGTTTGAGTTGTTGTAAGCTTAATAACTTCAAACAATGCACCATTGTTTACTATAATTAGTGAACGCTGTTACACAAATGAACTTCCCCCACATATCTTGACGCTAGGAGAATGGTTGTGTGATATAACTCCTCCTCGATTTCTACAGCGTGAGGTCTTGATCAGGGAGGAGCGCAGATTTCCTACCCCACCCACCATTCTTTTAATATACTTACCTTTGTTTCAACACCTTTTCAGTGTGTAAATTGTTCAAATGACACGAGGCACGTAAGTAGTTATGAAAAATACCTTGCCATGAGAATCTTCTCTGTACTGCCACTGCTGTTTAACCTTCTCGGACTGCACGCGCCTTTCATCATCCATGCGCATGAATGAGCTATTGAAAGAGTATCTACCATTAAAACTTTCTAATCATAAATTTATTTACAGGGTGGGAATGATAGTTAATTATATTCCTGGAGAAAAAAAAACAACATAGTATTGGAAATAGTTATGGAAACACACAGGATATGCACAAATAATGAGTAATTGCTCCGAGAGATGTATATAATACATTGTACAATGCATTGCAATTTCGGTTGTGAACCCTTTAGGACTTTATGCAGGCTAAGGCATCTGTACAAGTGTTCCATCAGCTCTTCACATTCCAAATAGATTTTCACCAGATCGGCTGTACGGAACTCGGTCTTTGTCATGTTGAAAGATGAATCTCCACCCATTGAGATGTCTTGAGGGAATGATATGATTGATGAAAACCTGTACCTGTTAGTAGTTAGTATACCTTCAATTTTATGTAAATCTGATACCTTTGGCTGCTCTTACCTCCTCTCAGTCTGCCTTTGAACAAATTTCCATTAATTATTGCCAAACATTTCAAACTTGAACTCATCTGTAAAGAGCACCATCTTCCAGGTTTGGTTGTCTTGCTGTTCTTGAAGAAACGTTAACACTTGTACATGCGGCTAGGTCACTCACAAGATCTCAACTGGCTTGTCTCTCACATGGAGGTACTTAATATCACTTTTGGAGAGTTTGGGCTTTCTTCATTAACTGGGTTTATTGTTAACAGTACCAGTTTTATGTATCCTGTGCAGTCTTGCATTCATCTCTTAAAGCATGAAGTCAGGCTGCAATCTGTTGCATGTTAGTTGTTTTTACTAGCTAAGACTTTGATTTCTACATGCTTATCAGGTAATCTTTTTCCCCCAGGAGCCACAGTATTCACCACACTACAATGGTATCACTGAGTGTACTTTATAGTCCTCCTGCAGCAGGTGTGCCACTTTCTGATTGCTTGCATGACTGTATCATGAAGCATTTCATTTTCACACACGAGATACGATTCTGTCATGCGTTTTTTTTTTGGCATTTTATACTCAGCTTTTCCTGTTTCCACAATTATCTCCAATACTGTATCTGATATAAGGTAATGAGATTAATTTTTATTTTGAATGATATTAACACAGATTCTCCAAGACTTGAACTCACGACCACGGCCTCGGAGAAGGCCTGCTGCCTCATCAATTGTTTGTTGATAAGCATCACCGACATGAGTTCAAATCACCAAAAAGCCGTGCAGTTGTACAAGTTTTACTTAGGAAGTCACACTTAAATCAGCACCAACCAGTTTTCATTTTTAAAAAAATTTAATGCATAAATATAAACTTAGAGGCAAAAGGGGAGGTAACCTATCTATTATAATAGCTGAAATGTAAAAAAAAATTTGCCTTTTCATTAGTGAAGTGGTCTGACTGGCAGCTTTAATCATGGCCTTGGCAATGAAACATTCCATCCATCTACTGGGACATTCAAATGAAACCTGGCCAGATATGATTACAGGGACTGCTATTTCGTTTGGATGTCTTTGGTATAATAGATTTACTTGAGCATACACAGTTACAGGTTAGAAAATCCATACTTATAACAGGAAAAATTCTAACTTCTGCCACACACAGTACTTTTTAAATGAGTAAATTAGCTAATCCCCATCTATACATTCATTTACGGTGTGATCTTGTTGTGAAGATGATGTTACTTTTTTTTTTTTTTAATTCAAAGCAAGAAAAAAAGATACAGTACCAAAAGATGGAGAGAAAACCAGGAAGTTAATTACCAGGTGCATTCTGCCTCCTGGTTTTGTAAGAATGCTTCATTGTTCAGGGGAATGCAACACTTTGAAATGGACCTCAGCGAAATTATCTAGAAACGTTCTGAAATCTTGTTTTAGTTCTCTCTCTCGTTTTTATTGCGGTCTTGATGCTGGAGTTCAGTTCCAAAAGTATAACAGCAAGAAAGTGAGTTTCTTCAGCATTAGCAGCTGGAGTTTAGCATCCCCTTGTTAAGACCATAGTTGTACCATTTGTGAAGTGCTTCAACTTTGAATGATTTTATTAACTTGTCTTGTTTGTATGGCCCCCCAGAGACGCGAAGTTTTTACAACTCTACCGTTACTTAATCTGTCTGGTAAGTAAAAGGATCAACAAGATGGTTTTTCTTATGTATAGATTTGTGATAAGTACAAAGAAAAAAAGGTGACGACAACTGATGGGGCTGGTTTTTCTATGGATTTCCTTGAACTTTTAATTCATGGTTTTAACACCTGACAAACAAACTTTCTTTTCTTCTGTTGTTTTGCAGCTGAATCAAATAGCCAGTGTACGTATTTCTGATGAATGTTGTCTCTTCGTGTTTGTTCAGTGGCATGAGCTCAGTCATTTAACCCATTACCCAACATAAGGAGCCAAAGTGGGCAGCATGTGATTAGTATTGCTGTCTATCTTCTGAGGCCTGCACAGGTTAACTCTGTCT
Organism: Nautilus pompilius; assembly: GCA_018389105.1. Taxonomy (NCBI): domain Eukaryota; kingdom Metazoa; phylum Mollusca; class Cephalopoda; order Nautilida; family Nautilidae; genus Nautilus; species Nautilus pompilius. The sequence continues at coordinate 71,282 of JACATO010000961.1, read as the reverse complement.
GTCTGTCAGGAATTCTTAAGCTCCTGCATTATCTTAAGTAAGCGAAACAACAAAAAAAAAGTCTCATAAAAGGGTAAAACAAAAGTACAAAAAGACAAGAAATATCCTGTTTGTTGAATCTACGTACCTCAGTCTCCACAGAATGGAAGTGCATACAACACACGTCCTCAGAATTCTTAGTTAATGTAGAGTAATTTTACTGTATTTGATGGATTCCGAGGGAACGGTTCTGGATACCACACACACACACCCACCCGGGTGGTTGGGGTCATCAGATGCTCTGCTGTAGTAAATCAGTAATTGTATTGTTAGAAATAAAGAAGTCATGGCTATTCATGTGAAGATTGTTTGACTGTAAATTTTACCCAAACTCTACGGTCTGCCATCTTGTGTTACTTAGATTAGATAAATACAGAAAGTCTAATTTGCCTCTCTCTCTCTCTTGTTTGCTAAAGTATGAGAATCAAGCCCCCTTTTTTAAAAAAAAAAGTCCCATCATCTTTGTCAACTGACTGACTCCAGGCAAACATTAATTTGATGATTGTGCAAAAGAAAACAAATTTCATAACATCTAATGGAGTGTTTTTGATTTCCCCTATTTAATGATGTATAGTTATATATGTCATATGCTGCTGATACATTTATCTATTTTAAAAGAATCCTCAAAATGTTTGTTCCGACTGTATCGATAATGGCACTGCGGCAGCGTTTGTAGGCTAAACTGGATGGTGAGAGTCTTCTAAATCTTTCTTCTTAACTGAGACCGACCATATGTTATTACTAAATCGTCCCATTTCTCTGAACTATGTAGAATGCTGACTTTCCTTGCGCAAGGATTCTGTGTCTGTACCACCTACTCCAAAAATGTAAAATAGTTTGGTTCAAATGAAATCCCTTTGTATCTAAGGTTAAATTTTTCTGGAGCTGGCCATCATGACATCAGACTTGGGTGGCCCTGTCGTATCACGTGAAATAGTTAAGTTAGCTGATGGAGACTAGGAGCAGCAGGCAGCCATACTGATGCAATCAATGGTTCAGAGACGACTTAGCTTTTTACATGCCTTAAAACAGGGGAATTACAGTGGTTTTGCTTATACTATAAAATAACAAGAACTAGATCTTTTTTAAAAAAATCATGGGAAAAACATTATTATTTATGGATATTTCCTAACTTTTTGAGTGACTTCTGTGTAGACTCGGTCAAGAGTTGGCTGTTTGTCAGTCATCTGATTTGATTTTATAATAATATTTTGTACAGAAATTCTATTAATTTGTAAAATCAAGAGGCAATTTAATGTTTTGTCATCATGTGCAATTTATCAATTCCTGACCAAGTAAATTAGTTGAGAGATGACTTAATAATTAGTCTTTTTCTTAAAATATGAGAGTTAAGATATATTTTCACTCTTTGTTATCCGGTTGATGACAAATGTTGGGTAATGGGCTAGTTTGCAGAATGCTCGGGCATTGCTTGTGACGTGTTTCTCTGCATGTATTTGCTTCTTGTTGTTGTCACCATTTGGTGAACTTTGCTAGTTGACTGATCTGTTAAGAACATCTCTGCTCATTGCAAGCAAAGAAATGCGATGATACATTGACAGGAAATTTCACGTTAGAGGTCCAGCCTCTATTTTTTGTCTGTTGGTGAAAAAGATGCATGCACTGCACTAAACTTGTGGCAAGATGAATCTCTTGGAATGACAAACACTGGAGATCTTAAAATACATAGCAGATTTTACATAGTATTTTTGTTAGCGTAACCTTTAGTCGAAATTCATTCTCTGTAGCATAGAACCACCATCTAAAAAGTGCATGGTTCCATAGTCAACAGTACACTGCAGGGTGTCTATTGGTAATATGACCATTATGAGGCCTGACCATCATTGACTCAATGTTCTCTCTCAAGGACCCCATGCTTTGGCTCATTGTAGGGTTATTCCTTAAGGAATCCATCTTGTCAGCTTTTCTTTGTTTAATGCGATGTTCACATGTAGAGAAAAAGAAGAAAGCATCTGATGCTTTTTTAAAAGTTTCATGTATTTTTAGAATTTGTCTTTGCAATTTGTTATATTGTAATATAAAAATGAATTAGAATTTTGTTGTGGTGAAATCTTCTGATGGAACAGATACTTGTGTGTGTTGTGTCTGTCTGAAGTTGTTTTTATTTCATGTTTGTAATGTTTTACTTATACATCACATCAGCATTTTTTTAGAAGCTGCTTTTTTTCATCAACACAACATCCTATCTCTCCAGCATTGAATCAATCCCAAGTTATCTCAATCTAATTGACTGTCATCCTCATTGGATGCTCAGTCTCCTTTCATTTGAACAATTTTCGTTATCTTAAACAATACATCTTTTGCCTCATCAGTTTTAACACTGCAGTGCACCGACAACTGATTGTGTATACCTTGAGTTTGTACCATCTGTTAGCAGGTCCAGTCATGAAAATCTTTTCTCCCCTTTTGTCGTCTTTGATGTTGAAATCATTTTTTTTCTGGATTTCTTGCATGACAAATAACTGTCTCTCCTGGAATGCACCGTTATTCATCTAAATGCTTCACTCCTTTGCTGCAGCAAACAAATTAATAATTAGTGTTTGTTTATATTAAGCATTTTGTTTATTTTTCAATTGAATTTTGAAAACTGGGGTCAGATAATATTTTTGAACCTCGCCAGTGGCATGAATGCCAGTATTGATGTGCAAAGTAATTTTTTTTAAAAATTTATTAAAAATGATGGAAAGTGTAGGTACAGAATTGTTTCTGGTAACTTTGACTGCGTTAGAAAATATCAGATCGTTCCCCAATGGGGTTGGGGTTGTGGGTGTGTTTCCAGAAATATGAGTAGGGTAATTTGAAATATCAGACTTTCTCTGGATTTCGAAGATTGGGTTCTTGCTATATGGCTTTGATAAGATGCTTTTTTGTTTTCCCCCCTGTAACTGCCTCCATGCGCAGTTTTAGAAACCACTGTCCGCTAGCAAGCACCAAGAGCAGCCATTTTAGAAACGGACAATAAACATGGCTGTCCACTGATAACCGGCCCGAACTTTCTCCAATGCTGTTTCGTTCCTGATTGCACCAATTTTTTAATTCTTATTTTCATTTCTCTTATTTGAATTTATTTTGGTTCTTGCTCCATTCCAAGTAAAGCTTTATACAGTAATCAACACCAATGGGTGATTGGGGGAGGGGGGAGAAGCTGAAGAACCAGATATTTTGTGTTGTCATTTTGTATGAACTTGGATAATTTATATAATGAAAATGAGTTCTTCTCCACTAGGCTGGGGAGAAAATGTTCATGTTAAGCTGATTTCCTTCCACCTTATTTCCGTTTTCATCTGAAAATGGTGACAGTTAATATTTCTGATACTTTGTAACCTTGGTGAACTCAATTTAAGGCATCGAGGGGGTCCCTCTAAGTGAGGTCTATCTATCTCTTCTGTTTGTTCGTCCCCTATCATAAAAATACCTCTCATAAGAAATGTTTGTTTTTGTGCTGTCACTTCCCTTTATATTGTGTACTATTATCATCATTGTTATTATTCTTTTTTTATAACAGGATGTGACTAAGAACTTTGATCTGTTTTTGCAATGTAAAAAGGTGAAAACTTTGTCTTTCTTTTCTCTCTCCATTCCTCACCTTCTACCAAGATGATTTGCCGCATCTTCCCCCATTTGCTTGATTATACTAACACAAAACATCTCCTCCTGAAATGTAATTTTGTTTATTTTATGTAAAGAATCTGGAAACAAAAATAGGAAGAAGAAAAACATCTGCATGTATTTATAATCCTTACTACTACTGTGTTATTGCATACATTTAAAGGCCTTTTATAGTGAAAAGGTGCAAGTTTTAGCAGTTTGCAGGCTCCATATAACTCTAGCAAAAGTAAATTAAGAAAATTTCTTGCATAATCTATAGAATTGTTATTCAGTTTTTAAAAAATGTAACAAATTTCCTGAGTTCCACCCCTTTTGCTGCCAGACTATGGAAAGTTTTGGTTATTTTCCTTTTGTCATGGGAGATCTGTTCATCTGCAGGAAAAATTGGAACAGGGATTTCTGGGAGAGAGACAAATGGTTCTTGTCCAGCTGTTCCACAAAAGATGCCGTCTTGTCCATGACTAAAGGGGTGCAATTCCCATCACAAAGCTCTGTGCCTGACACTGCTGTCTGGGAATCTTGCGAGCGTGGGTTGTCCTCACTGCCGGCTATGATGGAGACCTGGGCTGTAGCATCTCTGCAGGATGCCGCTCCTTCAGTTTGGTCTGGCCAGATGACGGGCTCCCTCGTAGATTCTCTACTGCACTGGTTACACATGTAGATTACTCTAAATAAATAATAATAATCCACTAGTGTCTCCACGGACCTTTCAGTGTTGTAAGGGGCCTGGATCTGGAATGAAGCATTACAATATAATTATTTCTAAAATACCCGACCGTTAACAGCATGTGCATTCTTTGAAACAACTAATGTATCTTTTGCTGTTATTTGGACTTTAAGAGATGTTTTTCCTGTTGATTCTATGGAATTTTGCAAGGACGAGTGATCAATGTTCTCTCTTAAAGAAACTACAAGAGTTAGGGTCATTTTAAACAAGGGAAAAGACGTACCTCCTGCTTATCTGCCCTTGGTGAGCAAAACACTGGGAAAAGCCGCAATAGCGACATTTATTTATTTAACAGGGATGAATAGAATGTAGCAAACAGCACATCAAGCGCTTATTTAGATATGAAAGGAAAGGGAGAGAACTGTGGGATTTCTGTGCATATTCATTTTCCATTGGGCTTTTAAAGCAGCTGTCATTAATTTTTCCTTATCTTGACCATTGAAATATTTAACTAGCATAATACAGTTTACAGAATAAAGGGTTGAGAGAATCCACATTTGGATAGTACTGCTATTTTCACTATTATGGAAAATCGGTTTGAAATCATATTTCCCTAAATAAAGGAGCTTTAAATTTATTCACCCAGATAAAAACTCGAGCTGGTACAGTTGTTGTTGTTTTTGTTTTTTTTTTAAATCAAGTGTGTTGATCTTAGCTCGGTCAGCAGAAATGGCAAATTGAAATAACTTAATGCAATCTTCTGCAAACAGAGACTCGGGGCAAGGACCCTGTTCTGAGTTTGTTTGCACGAGGATTAGTAGGTTCAGAGTGAGAACTGGCTAAGAGGCTCTCGGTGTTCCAGCTCTCTGCAGTGAAGCGTTTTCCTATTTTACAAATACTTTGAACCCTTGACTCCGCATGAATCTGGAGACCATTTTATCCTTTTGGTCTCTGATTGAAGATTTCAGAGTTGCTCTCAGCATCCCTTCTTTTTTCCTTCTGTTTCTTTTACCGCTCACCAATTGTATGCGACCATAACGTGTTTTGCTGTATGTTTGGATTAATGTGTATAAGAGGCCGTGCTCTACGTCTTGTCAGTCAACATGGCCCGTCACTAATGCAGCATGTCTACTACTATTTGTTTAAAAGAAAATTTGTCTAATCAATTTTCAAAATAAACTGCTCCATTTTCCTATTGCAGGGAAAAGAAAAATTACAAATAATTTTAATTTGGTCAACTGTTTTGTTTTGCTTTTTTAAAATGTAGAAACGTGAGAGTAAACGCTGTTTTAGGGGCCTTTTATCTGTCACTGCCTACAGCCTGGGCGGTGTACTTTTCTCTATTGTACACTTGAATCTATGCATCTCATTACAAATTATTTGTTTTGCAGATACTGTAAGTAAGTAAACTTTGTATTGTTGATTATTTATTTATGCAACATTATAACAATAGCCCATGTCACCATCAAATTTTAATCTGTCCAGTTAACACAGTTTTATGGTTAATGGTGATGAAATAAGAAGCTGAGGATGATGATCTTATTCTGTCCTAACTGGACTGAAGCTCGTCTCCCGAGTACTCGGATGCTACATATCAGAATGTGGACCATTCCTTGTCCTCATATTCAGATGGTCAAAGAGATAATTAGGTTTAGTTTTATGCATCATGCAAATTTTGAGAAGTCTAAATATTAATTGATTTTATTGTTTAAATAGAGACAGTGGTAAGTAAAGTTTTGTGGATCCTTCATTTGTGTTGTGGACTTGCTGTCCGTTGGGGCTTATTTTGTTTGTGTCTTTCTTTAAAAACAAAAATCTTTTTCTCTCTCTTTTTCAGAATTTGAATCTGTCCTCTGGTGACCAGATTGAAGCACGGATGGAATATGAGATTTTGCGCATCACCTCAGACAACTTGGTAAATAGTTTACACAGTAGCTACATAGCACAGCATATGTGGAGGAAAGTTATCTGTTCTGAGAGCGCTCTGCTTGTCATTGAGCCTAGGGGTCCTCACCACAGGGGCAAGGTGACCTTATCCAGACAGGTTCCAACTGTTAATAGCAATTTTGCATTGAACTGCCATTGTCCAAAGATGGTCTTCACTATGCCACATGCATTTATACAGTAGAAGAATACACTGTCATACTCTGAGAATCCACCCAGGACAACATGGCTGACTCTCATTGGCCTTTACTGATGGATGCCACAACGATTGAAGCCATATTGGCTTGTGATGTGCGCTTTTCAGTGAACCTGATACTGTTGTGAAGTATTTTCAGGATCTTGGCAAAAGTACAGGGAGATTCATCTTCATTCTAGTTTTCAGTTTTACCAGGTGCATCATCAGAATGAAGCTGCTCTTTCATTGTTGGCCGTAGCATGTTTAGTGGGCAGGGTGCATGTGCTGGATCTGTGCAGCAGTAGGGAGGAACTAAAAGGGGGTGTATGTTAGGCTCAACAATTGTCCAACAGTGGACAGATGTCAATTCTGTTGACGGAGCTTCTTATCCCAGCACTGGAGCCACTCAATAGAAATGTCTGCCATTTGTTGTTGTTTTGAATCTCTCTCTCTTGCGCTCTCTGTAGGAATTACGTGAGATGGTAACCAAACAAGCGGAGCAAATAAGAAAGCTTAAGAAGACGCTGAAGGTTTATGCAAGAAAACTGAAGGATGGAGAAGGTAAGCGATCTGAACGAATTGTTGGTGAGACCTTTCCCTAAGGGTTTTTTGGGGAAGTAAAGCAGTGGGAAGGGACTCATAGTTTAGCTGAGCTAGAAATGTGACATGTTAGTTCCTATCTCAGGGGAGTGATCTGAAGCACAAATATAGGGTGGAAATCTGGGCTCTTTGATTCAGTGAAAGCCTGTGTTGGATAACTGTGAAAGTGAAAATTGGGTTTGATTTGAGTTTAATTTAAAAACAAGCAAACTATAGAGTTTTAGGGATTTCCAAATTACAACAAAATCACAGGGAGTCTTAATTATGTCAGTATGAGAGCTGTTTGTGCTCATTTTGAATACCTCTCAGATTGGTGTGGGTTAATTCTTAGTGAACGGAGGGGACAGTAAGAAGAAAAAAAGGCAGCTTTTGAGGACTTCAGGGGAGCAGTCAGTGGAGATTACTTTCTTCGAGAAGGCAGGGAAAGTTGTGAACTGCAGTCTGTTCATTGTTATTTCTTTTCCTTGCCACACATCTCAGGACCGTTCAGGAGGTTCCAATCCCTGGTGTCTGCCACTTCTCTCAGCCCCACTACGGGTAGGTGGCCCTTAGTACTCATGCACTGCTGTTCGTGATGGGCTTTTGTTGTTTTTTTTTTCCTTTGTTTGCCGCATGAATTTCTTTATTTTTAGTTGACCTGTTTAGTGTTGTAATGTGGATCATTCTAAAGGAGATAATTGAAATTATAACACCTGCAATTTACCAGAACAAACCAATACCCAACTTCAAGAACACATCCTGAATTAACTAAATTAATCAGAGTGAGAAGATAATGAACAACTTTTTTAAGCGGATTTGTTTTCAAAATGACCACAATGGAGTTAGAAGATTCTTATAAGAAATTTTGCAAATGAACATGAGCTATTTGTTTTCAACCTTTAATAATGCCATAATAGTTATCTCCCTTATCTTGTTGCAATAAATATTGTACTGTGATAATCTGTCTGCCTTGCGAATATGCTTTTATCTCTGTTAAGCATTCCACAAATGTGTAAAGTTGTTCTTGAAGAAAGTGACAATGAAAATCATTTGCTTTGAAAAGCTGCTGAGATTGCTGCTGAACTGGATAGAGACGAGCAAGAAAGTGATGTGATTGCAGCAGTGCGACATCGAGAACGGGAATACCTAGGGATGCTGGAATACACAAAGCAGGATGAAGGAACATTAATAAAGAATCTAATCTATGGTAAGCTTATTTGTCATCATCTTAGCTGTCATGAGTAATGTGTTTATGGGCAGCACAGAAGACTGGTGGTTAGACTACCAGACTGTCAGGGTTGGTGAACCACCTCCCTGATGTGGTCTCTTCTTTCCCAACCAGCTGCATGGGTTTCTTCACATCTGAAAATGAAGAGCTGATTCACTTGTAGAATTTACCAGTCCTAGGCTTAATGTGGCACAGGGCTGGCAGCACTACTTGATGGACGACTGTGGTATTACGCTCTCTCATCAGGAAAACAATACCACCCACCACCACTACTCCTCAGTTGTATTGTCTGTATCATAATTAGCATTTATTGTCAACATCTTCACTAAAATTGCCATAGTTGTAATGACTCTTTGACTAAACAAATAATAATAATAATATAAAGTTGCTTTTTACACTTGCCAACTGTTTGGGCTTCTCTCTCAAGTTCCAGCTCCAGCATTGTGGAGAGAGCTTGTTGCTCAGATGCTGACCTTGCGACTTTACAAAAACGATGGATCATTTCATTAACCATTCGGTGTTTTCACCTTCTGTTTGTCAGTAGTTCAAAAGGAAATCATTCCAAAACCTGGGTAAACAACATAACCCTGGTGTTTGTTTGTTTATTTCTTTTACTATTTCAGATCTTCAGCCTTGGATTGCTGTGTCCTTACTGCCTGGTCTGCCTGGCTACATCATTTTCATGTGTATACGACACACAGACTACATAAATGATGATGAGAAAGTTTGCTCCCTGCTTACAAATGTAGTGAATGGAATTAAGCGAGTGGTAAAGGTAGGCATCCATTCAGATTGCTCAAGCTCTGCTATCGGTTTCTGTTTTGTATTTTTCATAAATGTATATTATCTTGTGGTTTTAAAGTCAGTTGCTTTAGAAGATATTATCCAGAGAGAGGTCAGAGGGATGATTACAGGCAGATACATGTTGGACGTTCACCAGTTGTCTTTCCTCCCACATCTGCTAGCTAAAGGTGTTGTGAGACTTGACATTCAAATCATTGTCTTGGAAGGACCTGGCCACCCACCGAGTTGCAATTGCTATAGTTACAGGCTTTTTAGGAGGGAATTTTTTCGTGACCTTATTTTCAGCAGTAGATACATGGATCCGTTGTTCAGGAGGGCTGTGAGGTGGTGTTACTTCTAAAAACCAAAAGAACCCAACAGAAATCTGTACAAAGTGTAGAGTTTTTAAGGGAATGAATTAGGCTCTTGGAGAGAGTGTTGCTCTTGCCAACAGGATACTTAGTTGTACCTATGTATCCTGAACTAATCTGCCACTTAGAACATTAAATTTAATTGAGTAAAGAAAATAGATACTTTTTCTTCAAATTATAGTTATTATGGTTACTGGTACTTAATTCAGTACTCTGGAGCACTGACTCATGGGAAGTGATAACTATAGAAGGGGTTAAGCAGCTTGGATTTCCTGGCTTTGGGCTCTGTTTATTTTTGGTGTGTTGCACCACATGAAGGAGAACATGCATTGTAGGCAACAGGGTTGTTTGTGTTTTCCAGAAGCACCACAATGACATTGATCGGATGACACTTTGGCTGGCAAATTCCTGTAGACTGCTGCACACACTAAAACAGTACAGCGGGGAGAAGGTAAGTGACTGAGGCCTGGCCACACCGCGTGCTATATAATTGTAGTTGTGCGCACTGTACATGATCACTTACTTTTAAAAATTAAATGTGTCATAAAATGTGATTTAAAGTATATGCAACGTTGTTTGTTGTTCCTGGTTTATCGATCGTTCTCTCTCTCCCTGGGGTGGTGGCACAGCGTTACCAAACAGATAACACCCCAAAGCAGAACGAGCAGTGTTTGCGGAACTTCGACTTGTCCGAGTACCGTCCGGTGTTCAACGATCTGTGCGTGTGGACATACAAGCAGTTGATCAAAACAATGCAGGAGTCCATTGAAAAGCTCATTGGTAAGAAAGTTTGCTTGCAGTTTTCAGTAATTAGGGAAAGAGATATCTAAGAAAAGTAAACTCTTTTTGAAAGAATGTGTAAAACAATCAAAAACATTAATGTTGCTTGGTCTTGGCTTCATACATTTTGAGAACTACTTTAACCATTTTCTAGCCCACCCACCAGCTAATAATAATGATCAGATAACTCTGAAATTGGATTGATGTACAGGAGGAAATAGATGGGAATTTCATAATTTCTTTGTATATCTTACAATGACTGACAAGTTATGAACAGCTCTTCATCATTTACTAGGCATTTAATGTTAAAGTAACTGATCTTCCCTTCTATTTTGATTATCATCTCCTGTGTGTGATTTGTTTGTTTTTTTTCCAAAATGGAAAATTATTCTATGCCCTGGTTTAGAAAAATGAAAAGCGCTATAACTGACTGTAAACTTCTTGAACTACGGCATTTTGTATTTGCTTGTAGTGCCAGCCATTTTGGAACATGAAGCCATTGCCGGTCTGAATAAAGACACACGTAGAGGGCGCTCTCCTAATGAGGCTGAGCCGGAGAAAGACGCTCTGGATTCCTTACAGAAAGTTGTAAGTAGACTGGAAAGAGATCCAACCATTTCTAAACTTTGTAACATGAAGCAGTAGAATGCTGCGCCAAGAAACACCCAACCCCTGTTTTCCCCTATAGTGAAGTGGAATGTATTAGAAATGGTTGCAGTTTGAGACAGAAGTTATGGCTGACCATAGATTATTCGGAAGATTTATCAGATGCTGGTTTGAGAATATTTTGATAAATTTGTTAAGGAAACATGAAGACATTCAGCTGTAAGCTGCTATCTATTTAGTGTTCTTTTAATTGTGCTAGTCTTCTGCTGGTGCTATCAGCTGTGCAGACAAGATTGGCCTACGGCAACAGAACTTGTACATGAAGGGAGCTAACCATTGATTTTTTTTTTATTTAAAGGTTAAAAAGAAAAGCCAATCATTAACATTCTTACCATTAGTGTTGAGGTGGATTAGTATACAAAAGATCTATAAATTTGGGTGATAAGAGGAAATGGAGAATGTGACTAATATTTAAACATTGTTCTCGTTTGTAGTGAATGTAGTCAGCCACCTTCACCAGTTTGCTTTTCCATTATTGCTTGTTCCAATGATATAATGAAGATGGTTTACAGGTGGGTGAGAAATGAAGAAGTTAGTAGGTTAACAGATCCCAGTTAGAATCATACAAACATCTGAGAGAAGGGGGGTTGCATACAAGAATATCCAAAAAATTAGATTTATAGTCTAAATATAAGTGAGAAAATGACTTTTCTGAGTTAAATATTCCATTGAGGAGGAAGAAAGCTGTGGTATCTACTTAAAACTTTTCCTGTTTTCAGCTCAACAGTTACATCCATATGTTAAGGAACCATGCTGTGGATCCTGAGATTGTTCATCTGATTATAAAGCAGGTGACTAACTTTCTTTATCATTTTCAAAGGTTTAATACCCCCACCCACCTACAATAAAAAGTAACAAAAGCATCTTTGTGTGGCTAATAATTGGTGGAAATCTGTTAAACATGAACTGCTGCCATAGCTGTTTTACAAGGGGAAAAGAGAGAAGACATTTTTTATAAAGTTTTTGGCAAAAAAAAAATGAATATCCGGCAGAGACCAATTTTGTGGAGTTCTAACACCAAAAAGTTCTTATCTCGGGGTCATTCAGGAAAGAGGTGATAGTAGGGAAAGGCAGCTGATCTAGAGTGGAGGTCTAAAGATTATCATCACAGCATCATGTAGTTTATGTCAAAGGAATCTCTACAGCTGCTTGATTGATTTCATTCCTTTTCAGCTTTATTATGATATGGCTGCCCAGGCATTAAACAATCTTCTGTTGAGGAAGGACATGTGCAATTGGCACAAAGGGACACAGATTAGGTGAGCATGACCCTCTGCCCTACCCAAAAGGAGGGAGTTTTTAATTGTTATCTTGTGCTTCCCTGAAGTTTATCTACCCTTTTCATATAGGAAATTGTTAAATCGTTCAAACACAACTTTTTGTAATGAAAGAGTTCTAGAAACTGGTGTCCATAGTCTTGTAGCCTCTTAATTATTAAAGCCTTCATTACAATACCTCACCTCACAGTTAGGATGGAAGAAAACTGATGTTACCTTTTTTTTCTCTCTCATTTGTAGTTAGTGTCATTTCATATTAAGTATAAAAATCAGCATTGTGACTAAATCTTTGTCCAGGTATAACATAAGTCACCTCGAACAGTGGCTCCGGGAATACAAGCTGCAAGACTCTGGTGCACATGGAACTATGGAACCACTCATCCAAGCATCACAACTCCTGCAGGCCAGGAAAACAAATGATGATGTAGATAGTGTCTGTCAGATGTGTCCAAAACTTACCATGCCTCAGGTAAGAATGGATCATTATCATTGTACAGTAAAAGCTCTTTTATCTGGCACCCTCAAGGAATTGGTGTTGCACCAAAGATGAAAGATTAATCCATAAACATTTTATATACTCTACTCACCAGTTAATTGAACAGTACTGTCATTGTAATTTATGCTAAATTACAGTACAGTATTTAACATAAAATGATCAAACTTCTGAAGCTTTTCTAAACATTTTTCAAATGTCTGCCTGCATCCAAGGAAATTATTGTGCAGAATCTGCAATTGCATTATTTCCTGAGCAGAATAAGAAGACTGTTGTGCAGCAGAATCCATGTCAGCTTGAGTGGAAATGCTCTCAGGGTTTACAACCACATCACTGATCTAGCTGCCACTCGTGGTTTGTGTTACTGCTATCTTCTGCCTTAAATTAAGGCTTTGAAAGTCGTCTTCATCAAAAAATCCTTTGGCTAACATCACTTCACGCATAGGTCACCATAAAAATTGCATTCTTGATGTTGAAAGCAGACTGGAACTTTTGAAATGTGATGTCAAAGTTTACAAGCTTCCTCATAAAATCCTTTCTGTAAATGGCCTTGAGATTCTGGATGATTCCCTGATCCATCGGTTGGATAAGTGAGATTACATTTGCAGGCAGGTAGATGGTAAAGATATTGCCAGAAACAAGCCCTGCTTCTGAAGGATGAGCTCAGCAGTTATCAAGCAATCTTTGTATCTTCAGGCAGTCCACATTCCTTCAGATTGTTTTTCGCAGATGGTGGAACCAGTAAAGAAAATTTTCTTTATCCATTAGCTTGTGCCTTGTACTCAACTGGCAGGTGAACAACACCTTTAAAAGCTCTTGGATGCTTAAACTTAACTGTGTGTCCCAGCAGCATTAGCACAGTTAAACAATTCTTGTTCTTCTTAAACCCTGAAGCAAGAGTTGATGTTGGCAAAAAGTGCCATGTTCATCTGCATTGTAGATGTTTGCTGTGGTTGAGCCATGTTCCTCAATCAGTTTCTGGAAGCCATGTCGTAACTTAAAGCGAGCTGCTAGCCAGTCATCACAGTTCTCCGTCATTTCCATTAACATCAGGTCAGAAATTGCAGCTCCCTCTGATCACTTGTCCAACTGCGCCATCTTAGGTTTACGTAAAGTATAGCATTTATCAAAGCTTTGCTAGTCTCAGAACTGGCCACAAACTTCAGCAACTCTGACTTCTGAGACCTGATATCGTCGATGAGCCAACGTTGAAGTCCTCTGTTTCTTGCCTGTGTCTACACAACTCGCTTCCAACATATCACTATCCATAATTTCAGGGGGCTGATAATCACTGCTAAAAGATGGAGAAAGTTCAGATGCAAGATCGTGTGCACTTTTTTTTGCAATTGATAAGACATACGCTGGCACCACCTACCAGTAGTTGCTGGTTAAAAGAGCTTCTACTGTACCGTGCTTCATATATTTATTTTAATTTAGAAAAGACAGAACATTTCTCAGGCTTGATAACTGCCAGTTCTAAAGGATCTGTTTACATGATTCCCTCTCTACCTTAGACCTGTCCTCAGTTTGTTTGCTAATACTCTTGTTTCTCTCTCTCTCCTACAGATCATAAAGATTTTGAACCAATACACACCTGTCCGTGGCTATGAGGATGACACAGTAGCCATCTCGTTTATCCGCAAGGTCCAGAACAAACTGAAAATGGAGCGGGAGTCAGAGAAACCGGTTCTGTTGATAGACAAGAAACACGACTTTCCAGTCATGTTTCCATTTAACCCATCAAACATAGCCCTGGAGAGAATTCAAGTGCCAGACAAACTACACATTGGGTTCTTAAAAAGACACTGAGTGTATTCAGAGAAAGAAAGAAAAGTATCTCATTCCATGAACTGTAGATGACAAGTAGCACTTGTGATACTGGACTCAGCAAAAGTTATTTAGTAGCCTACTTGGAGCTTTGTTGCCATTACAAGTTAACTCGCCGAACTGGCTTTTGCACCCTAGATTCCATGCCACTTGGTCTAACTTAAAGGTCAACATATGTTGTTGTTGTTATTGTTGTCACTAACAGACTCTCTTTTCCCCTTTCTTGCTGGTTTTTAAACTGCATGAAAGAAAATTAGTCATACTTACAATCCATCTTCATAGTTTCTACCAATGGTCAACAATTTATATTGCAATTCATCAAGGACCTGAGTCCTTGTTCTGATGCCAAAGTGTGCTTTGGTGTTGTGATCTACAAATTTGTTACTAAACGCCGTGCAGTAATGTCATACGTGTTTACATTTCCTCTCTCAAGCATCTTCTGTGATCTCGTTTGCTCGCTGTTTAAATTGTACTTAGCAGCCCAGGGGTGTACCAAAGGAGGAAATTGGTTTTTTCATGAGGGTCCCTGCCCCATTATTTTATTGTTGCTTTTCCTCATCGCCAAAGCAAAATTAACCATACAGACTTCTAACCCCAAATCCCTTCTCTTAGATTCTAATTTGTGGTTTCTGAATATTTCAGGTGCCAAACTTATTTGGTATACTAAACATTTTCAGCAGGGTGGAGTGAATGCTGCCTCTCTAAGTTACGTTTTAAAATTCCTATTAATCTGCAGTTGTACCGAGTTCAGTTGTTGCTGTAGTATTTACGGGAAGTTTATTAACTGATGATGTTATCTGAGAAAATGATGCACAGCAGTTTAATAACAGGCCCCTGATTACCCAAACACAAGGTGAAAAAGGATATAGCTGGAATTCAAAATTGAAACCAAACCACCAAATTAAATGCTCTGGCTGGACAGACTGTCCAACTAAAAAGGTACTGATGTGCCAAGTTGAGATTGTCCATACTTTGCTATTTTCAAAACTTAATACTCATCTTTCATGAAAGATGGCATTTGTTTGCTGTGAAAATAATTTATATTATGTTATGCAATTGTAAAACTTTAAATTAAGGGACCTACATGTAAATTTTGTAATATGGCAGGCAGGCCGGCCAGATTGTTGTTAAGAGTATTAATAACCCTACCTTGATGTTGAACCTATTTAGATTTCTGTACACACCAAACCCCTAGTTGGTACATTCCATATCTTGTTTACCTGTTGTTATGAAATATCCTCCCTGTATATTCAGTGCTTGCTGAAAGGTGGAAAATATGTAAATTATGACTATTTATAAGTTAATAAAAGTTGGATGGACTTTATGCTTTGAGGAAACAATGAGTGTGACCTGGGCCAAAATGTTATTCTGAATTCTTACTGGGCACAACCATGGGAAAGTAGTCAATTTACATGCTTAAAACTTTCAGTATTTTCTGGTTACTAACTCAGTTCTGTAGCAAAAGTTTAACCCTAACCCCAACACCCTGGAGTACTTCAGGGACCATGTGTCAGACTGAGTATCATTACTAATTATAGCTGGCTCAAGAAAAGGGCATCCTGCCCATCTTTCAACACCACACCCTCATGAGCTAAGGAAGGTCAAACCCCCTATATACTGATCCTAAATCAATCACACTTCTTTACTGGTCCTGCACTAAGACTATTCAAATGGGAGCCAACCAAGAAAAGTAAGTATAAAGAGGGTTATTGATTAAGCAGCAAGCTACCTTGGAAAGACCTAAAACTGCCAACAACCTACCCATCTTTTTACCAATAGAATTAACTCACCCTCCATATAATTCCAGCTGCTGGTGCAGGAATTGTAATCCCACTACTGAAAAGAAGGGGACCTAAATATGTTCAGCACATAATATACCTGTAATGACCTGAAGCAAATGCTAATTGGTAGCTACACTCCTCCCAACTAGAGAAGATTTTACTAACAAACAAAACTGATCCCAGTTATCTCCCTCTAGACACCACAAACTTCATAGACAGTTGTTTTGTAAATTGAAGGATGAAATCCAGAAATTTCCTGAAGCTAATACTACTTTTCCAAGATGATATATAAAAAAAAAAATGTACAACTGTTATATTATTAATCTGTCTAAACCTGATGCTTGGAAGTCAGCTATACTAATTACTAAAAGAATCTAGCAACTGAACATCATAATACAGGATGTCAAACAGACATTTTCTATTTTCAATGACCATAACATGGTATTCATATATAGCCTAACTGAATATTCTTCGGAATACCCATAGTTCTACCTGCTCATTGGACTGGCAATAAATCTACATTTTTAGCCCAATCTAGCTCTCCCCTTTCTCAAGGAGTCGGGAATTGTCAGATCCAGTTAGCAAGGAACATAAGATGATGTATCCTGCTCCTAAGGCTTATCATAAACTATTTTAGCTCCTGATTATTCCTCCTAGTCACCCTCTTAATCGACTCAAAAGCAGCAGCTTGCCTTGCCATAGTTATCATTACAAGCACTAATAAACTCATATTCATACACAAAAAAAAGGATAAAACCGAATAATAAGAAACAGTAAGAGTGGGAACTGCAATGGCAGCAACCAACTAGAAAAAGGAGTCAGACCTCTTAGTCATTCTAGAAACCAAATCCCAAAGGAATTCCACTGCCTTAAATTAAAGAGAACAACAAAGAGTCCCCAACCCAGTAACCATTTCGACACCCCCCCCTGATAATAGATAATCACCTCAACAAGCCATTTACATTGATGAAAACTGAAAAACACAAACAGCAGCCCTAAAACTCAAAACCAATCTCCCACCAACCCTTTACTGCGACCATAGCCATTGATACACTTGCCCCAAAGGACTTCAAATTCACTAACATTGTGAGATGGGCCATTCCTCAATCCATTGAAAGGGTGGGCAGCCACCATATTAAAAACCAGTACAAACCATGACACAAAAAAAAGGGCCAGAACATTCTGAAGGACCCTCAACCCCACAAAACATGCTACCCTTCACAATACAAGTGAACAGCATTTAATCTATCTACATAAGCAGGGCATCTGCATGCCCCACCCCTGGAAAGTTGATGGTGATAATAGCATCCTTTTTGCCCCCAAAATAATGAGTCTGATTGCATCTGGCTAAGAGTTCAAAGGTTGGAGTAGAGTAGCAAAATACAATATAAGGCACTGGCAGAGGTGTCAAAGTAAATAGCTAAATCAGGAATGTAGAGCATATGGCCCACAGCCACAGCCATCCCCCTGTAAAGACAACAGACATGTCTAACATCCCACCAAACTATTAAAACAAAAATTGGATCTCATCCTTTATAGCACCTGCCAATGTTAACAGTAGAAGATCTGACACACAGAAGACTGATTGTGGCTAGACAAACAGGTTGACTGGCCCACACAAACTATAACCAAATAGAGAGAACAACAATTATTATATTCAATTAAAAGCACTAAGATAAATCATCACCTAACAATAGAACAAATAATAAGAAAAGAGATGAATTATATAAAACGTAAGGAAGTAAAGCCCAGTATAACAAAATTTAGTCGTCGTATAGAGAACTAAACAGGCTCGCAATATATCAAATTAAACCACTGTAAGTAGAACCTGGTACACCTAAAAAGGGAATAGTATCAGTCACCCATCGCCGCACGTTTGGAATACATATCAAGTCATGTTAAGTATTTTTAATTGAAGGATCTTATGAACTCAATATTTAGGACCCATAATTATTTTATCAAAGAAGTCATGTGATTCAAGAAAAGTGGAAAAATTCATATTTTGTGGAAATGAATGGAATGTCAACCTGCTTGATTTCCACACAACAGGCTGCTGTTGCCAAAATGTGCAATGTTCAGAGACATTATAACACTAATCCTGCTGTGAAAATGCATTAACTATACTGGGAAATTATGCAAGGACAAAGTAGCTGAATTAAAAAAGCAGCAGTCAGTATTTAAATATCCTCATACAGTAAATGACGCTATAGCTAAGGCAAGTTATATGATTGATCAAGAAATAGCTGTGTCATCGAAGCCCTTTTCAGAAGGGGAACTTTTTGAAAAAATGCATGACAATGACTACAGAAGTAGTAACCAGATAAATGCCAAGCTTTTGCAAACATAAGCCTTTCAAGAAACAGTTGCAGAGAGAATTACTGATTTATGAGAACCTCAACAGTCAAACGAAGGACAAAGTCAAGTCCTTTGTTTTTTCAGTTGATGAAAGTACAGATATAACTGATGTGGCACAGCTTGCAATTTTCATTCGAGGTATTGATACAAGTATGCACACAACAGAAGAGTTCATGGAAATGGTTTTGCTGAAAGACATGACAACAGGTGATGACATCTTTAACAGTTTGGTGGAAGCTCTGGAAAAAGTAAATGTAGACTGGGAACGAGTCGTGGGTCTGGCTACAGATGGAGCTCCACAAACGGTGGGTAGAAAAGCGGAAGTTGCCACAACGTTACAAGAAAACTGCTATCTGTGAATCCAAGCCTTCAGTTTTATACATTGCACTGTCTTTTGCACCAAGAAGCACTGTGTAGTAAAAGACTGAAGATGGATGATGTTACAGTTGTGGTTATAAAAACAATTAATTTTATATGAGCACAAGGCCTTAACCACAGGCAGTTTAACTGCCTTCTGGAGGAAAGTGATAGCTCTTGTGGACTGCCATATCACATCAGTGTTAACTGGCTAAGTCAGGGAACTGTACTGAAATGGTTATAGGAATTGTTCGGTAAGATACAGTTGTCTATAGATTAGAAAGGCTTTAAAATCTTGCCTTCATGGTGGATATTACAGAACACCTGATCTGTCTTAATAAAAAGATGCAGGACTACAACAATTTGGTGACAGAACTTTATGACTGCATTCGTTCTTTCGAAATTAAGCTTCAACTTTGGGGAAAGCAACTTTCAGAAAGTAATCTGACCTTAAAAATACAACATGACCTGGCTGAGTCACAATGTTATACCTTCACAGAAAAGTAAAGCAGCAAAATTTATAAGTTAAAAAGTGAATTCCAAGAAAGGCCTTTTGACTTTAAAAGCCTCAAGAAAGACTTTTCAATTTTTGAGAACCCATTTTCTGTCAAAGTTCACAAGGTCTCTGAGGAGCTTCAGATGGGAATAATTGATCTGCAGTGTGACTCTGCTCTGAAGAATAAGCTTTTTAATAGTGATATGGGCACATTTTATCAATATCCAGGACCAAATTATCCCATGTCAAAGTCTTTTGCTTCAAAGATTCTCTCCATGTTTGGGACAACATACGTCTGTGAACAGATCTTTTCTGTAATGAACATTAACGAGTCAAGACTACGCTCTCAAATTACTGATGCACATTTAAACTTAATCCTCAAGGTTGCCACAGCCCAATCACTTGCTCCAAACATTGATATATTGATCAAAAATGAAATATAAAATAAAAAAAAAGTAAGGTATAAATATAAAGTCAGTTATATAGTTAAACTTATTATCTACAAACCTATTAAATGTAAATCATAGGTGTTGTGGAAGTGATTCTTCTGCCATTTTTATGTTGCTGATATCTAGCAATAAACAGTGTTGTGTTTTACAATGTAACGTTTGTGTGTGGTGTTTTAATTTTAGATAAAACACAGCATGTGCCAGGTTACATCTGATTTCTTGAAATAGAAGAGACAAAAGCCAAAATACATTTATCCAGAAAGAATAGTTTGATTAGTGACTGCCCATTATGATTTTAGTGATGAGGGTGCAGTTATTATTAGGTAATTTAAATGAAATAATGCAACTTTCCCCCCTGCCTTTCCTCCCACGCTACCATATATATATATATATAATAAAAGTAATGTGATTTCAGATCAGATCTAATTTTGGTGTAAATTTCCTTTATGGAAATATAAACTTCATTTGAATGTGTAGAATAAGTTCTAAAGTTACGATGTCTATATTTTAATTTTTTAGTGCATGTGTATGCATGTATGTACATGTGTTTGTGTGTGTGTGTACATGTGTGTGTGTGTTTGTGTGTGTACATGTATGCATGCATACATAAGTACGTGTGTATGCTTGTGTATGTACATGTATGTATGCATACGTGTGTGTGTTTGTGTGTGTACATGTATGTATGCGTATGTGTGTATGTTTGTGTGTGTACATGTATGTATGCATACATAAGTACATGTGTATGCTTGTGTATGTACATGTATGTATGAGTACATATGTACATGTGTGTATGTGTATGTACATGTATGAGTACATATGTACATGTGTGTACATGTATGTATGCATACGTGTGTGTGTTTGTGTGTGTACATGTATGTGTACGTGTGTATGCTTGTGTATGTACATGTATGTATGCATACATGTGTAGGTGTGTGTATGTACATGTATGAGTACATATGTATGTATGTATGTATATTTGAGTGTACATATTTGATTGTATGTCCTTTGAAGTTAAAGTGGAAATTTTTAAAGGTTACCGCCTCATTGAGCAGATTAATACAAAGAAAAATTTCACTACACTTTCTAATTCTTGTAGGCCATGTAATAGTAAGAAAAAATCCAATACACGTTTTGTTTACTAAAACAAAGCCTAAAGGAAGATGACTCTTTCTAATAAATTTTATATTTTTGTTTGTAACTTGAAAAAATTATATTTCCGTAACACGAAAAATATCTGCTGCAACTTTTGGCTTTTATGATTCCTCTTCTTTTTCGAGAAATCAAGATGACATGTGGTGTATTATTATATGCAGAGATAAAGCTTACAATGTTAGGCACATTCCCTCCCTGCACTTGCTGTCATTTGGTCAGTTTGCCACCCCTGGAATATTTCCTGTGGACATGCTGCCCCCCCACCCCCCCACCCTCCCTCCCTGTCTGTCTGTCGTGGACATGCTGCCCCCCCACCCTCCCTGTCTGTCCTGTCTGTCTGTCGTGGACATGCTGGCCCCCCCACCCCCCCTGTCTGTCTGTCTGTCTGTCGTGGACATGCTGCCCCCCCCACCCTCCCTGTCTGTCTGTCTGTCTGTCTAGCTTAAAACACAGCCCACCATAGCACACGAGTTTGATACCCCCGAATTAAACCATTTGTCTTTCTGCCTGGTTTTGAGAAAGAAGCTGATAGGTTAATTAAGAAATGAAGAGGTTGCCAATTAATTGGTTAGTATAACTGTGTTTTGATTTATTAATTAGTGACTCTGGCAGTGTTTCTAATTGGTTAATCAAATTAATTGCTAGGAGCCAATTTCAGATCCCAGTAGGCTATAAGATTTGGCAAAGAAATCCTCATCCAATAACCAAGTGACCCAGTCAAGTCAAGCATGCTTACATTTGTATGTGTTTTAGATATTTTGGATATCAAACATCTTAGCAAAGTAGAAATTAGAAACACCAGAGAAGAGGGCAAGAACTTAAAAACAAAGCTCCACTATCCATATTCAACTGCCGTTAAATGTGATCAGCCCAATCATTCTGACATCGGATTACCTGTTAATTTGTCTATAAAACTAACAGACATCTAAAACACAATCTACTTGTAACAACTAACTTGTCTCCTGAGAATTATGATTTCAAAAAGGATACAAAAAGAACAGTTTCTGTCATGTTTGGCCAAATCAATATTCACCATGGCTTAGTTATTCCCCACACCTAAAAGGAGAAATCTGTAAATTGTATACAATTTTCCCCTCAGCCAGTTCATCGTGCAGCCTTCACCACAGCACCTTTCAAAAGGTATAAAGACTTTCACGAAAGTGCAAGAAGTCATATTCTTACCACTTGGCACAGAAATGTGCAGGTGGATGCAACTCTAGATTTTTTGGCCATCAGGGAAAAGCCAGAAATGAACATTGTGTCTCAACTGGACAGTGCTTTGGAGTTGAACAGAACTGGAAAGTATTGTATCCAATATTGTTGAACAGTCTGTTTTGCTGCACACATGACATTGCTTTAAGGAAGCAAAACTGGAAGATGAGATGCTACAAAACCATTTGGAAAATACTCCAGCTAATGCTGACCATATATCTATCCATGTAGAAAATGCACCAATCAGTCTCTGTGAAGAAATAGTTTCTTTGGCAAACATTTCCACTAGATTTTCAATAATTGCCGATGAAAGTGCTGGCAATCTCAAAAGGAGCAATTCTCACTTGGTGTACGTTTCATTGACGCAATGACCACCAAATATATGCGAGGAATTTCTTGGATTCGCAAGACTATATGAAATGGATGCTACTTCCATTGCCAGTACTAACTAAGATTGATCAGTGTGCAAAGTTTGGCTTGAATCTAGAAAAACTACATGGCCAAGGTAGATACAATGGATGTTCCACAATGGTAGGAAAGGAAAGAGGTGTGCAAGCTACAATAAAACATAAGTATCCAAAAGTTGTGTTTGTTCATTATGCTGCTCATAAACTCAATCTGGTTGTGAACGACGACTTGACTTGTGCACCTAAGATACACAATACAATTGGCACAATCAAAACTATCATAAAATTTTTCCATGAGAGTCCAAAGAGAAGATGTCTTTTCCGAAATGTGCCACTACTATCTGAAACATGTTGGATTGCAAAACACAAAACTAAATGCATATTTGATCAGTTAAGATTATTGGCCACTACAGCTTCAAGTAAAACATGACAAGATTCACACCAATTAGATTAGAATCATCTTCAAGCACAATGATATTTATTTTTTAATCTGGCTAATTTCTAGCTACTCGACAACACCAGAATCTGTAACACAAGGCCTCCAATCTGTTGAACTTGACATCGTTAAAGTGTATGGTGATGTTCAGGAGCTTATAAGCGTGTTTCATGAACACCAACAAAAATCAGAACAACAATTCAACAAACATTTCGCTAAAGTTTGACAGTTGTTGAAGAAGTTGAATATTGAATTATCTGTTCCCAAAGAACTCAGATGGCAGGTATTTTGATCTAATGTTGGCAGCTTAATCATGGAGGAATATTTCTGTCAAACATTGTTTATACCATATTTGGACTCAATCATCTCATCAGCAGAGAGCCAGTTTGCTGCAGAAAATAAACAGAATTTCTGTCTTTTTTGCCTTCATCCTGTACAAATGGTATACAATGGACATGAAAATTAAAAAAAAAAACACAAATTGTAAAAATAAATGAAGTGTAAGAAATTGGAAGCTGAAGCTATCACCTGGTTTGAGATGTGGTCCAAAAAAGGGGAACAATGTGTTAGCAGATTTAAAAAATGGACTCATTGGGTTGTTATCTATTCCCTTTCATTCATCAAGCAATTTGTATTGCTTTAATATTACCAGCAACAACCTGTATAGCAGAAAGGTCGTTTAGCACAAGGAGAAGGGTGAAAACGTGGCTGAGGTCAACAACAATGGCAGATGATCGTTTGATGGGACTTTGTACGATAAGTGTTCTTAGAGCAAAAGTCACAGCAAACAAACATGAACTTATTTTAAAAAGTGATGGCTGAATTTGGAGAAGACTGAAGACATTTACAATTTGTATTGAATAAAAGTTTGTTTTGTTGTTGTTGTTGTTTCATTATTGAGAGCCCCGATGGGGTAGCAAAGGACCCTGACAGCAAAACAAAAAGTTTTTTTTTTTTTAAAATCCTAAATGAACCACAAGAAATACTTTATCTTTTGATGCCAGTTTGCTTTCATTGCTGGGCACATCCCACGCATCTGATCTTATTTTGTTGATATCCCCCCTTGACCAGGAAAAAGTCCTATGGATGACCATGCATGGACTCACTCCCTAGCCTCATGGCCCCTGAATTAAGCAGATACTGTTCCTGCCAGCTGAAACGCAGCACCCACCAATAAATGTTAATCACCGCTACCCGAGAACCCAACAAGTTCTTGAATATCTACCATCCCTGAAAGGACAAATTAAATAATACACAAACCAAGAACACTCAACACCTGTCCAGCAGTACCATGCAGAGCCCCCAAGGACCCCTGCCAAACCTCAAAAAAAAAAAAAAAAGAAAGACGATGACAACAGAACAACAAATTAAATAAAAACGAATGTATAGAACCAGCTGACCCAACCTATTAGGAGATGATCACAAAATAGCAAAGCAAAAAGAAAATGTCACTCAGGCGGAATATGAAGCAGAGTAACCTGACAGACACAGAAACAAGAGACTCAACTCCACTAACGAAAAGAGAGAAGAGAACAAGAAACCACACAAAACAAACAAGTCTCCCCATCCCTATCTAACCTCTACAGGACTTCCTCACCCCCTCTAATGTAAAAACAACAGGGGATGATGGATGGTCCAAATCAATGAAATTGGGAAGCCTTCATAAATACTGTGCTGAATAATATTACATTACATGTTCATGTTTTTGTATAGATGTATTAAGTACTCAAAACTCTGTTGACAAAATCAAATGTTTTCTATTTCCAATCTTTTATTATAATTGATGATCCATGGCTAATGCCTTGATGACAGAAGATGTATGAAAGGAATCCAAATAGATTCTTAAATAATGGACACTTTCCAGTGCACGACGCCACACAGCCAATGATGGAGATGGGACAGACAAACTGCACGCAGCCTTGTTCCTTGTGACCAAGCTGTTATCAGCTGTCCTGCTGTATAAATGGGTTTGGTATTGCCTCCATGCCATCAGCTGGACAGATTGACACCACAGAGGTCCCGCGACACACCACCAGACCTAGGTGCCGTGTGTCTTCAGTCAATTTGTAAGGATCATCAGGATCTGGTATAGAGACAAAAATTCCAGATTTTAAATCTTGATTCTTGATTATTCAATTTGAAAACCAATTTTTTTTTTTTTTGCTAAAAGCATAACAGAATTTAGCCACAATTATCAGTTTAACCTGGAACCATAGATAGCACTGGAAAAATACGAGTGGGATTAATACTACTTTGTAGCATAGTTCTTTTGGATTCCCATGAAATAATTTATGGGGAAGGATAGTCCACACATGCTTAATGGGGTTCTTGGCCAGACTATGATAAGAGTTGCTATGCCCTGCCTCTCTCCATCTTTGCATCGCACAGGAAGTATGATCTGGGCATCATTATCAAGAAAATACTGATCCCTCTTTGGATAGATGGCTCCAGAACTCCCTCTGGAGATTGTTGTCAGAAGTTAGACCACCAGATATGAACTTCCATCACACTCCAAAGGACAGACTGCCACATTTGTTTTGGCTTGCAAATGGCTCCGTAAAAATGACTGCTTGAAGGGCAAGTTAGTCAACATCTGCCATTATGGGGGCTGAGCAATCTGTAGTATTTCATGCTGTGGATATAATGTTTGATAGTTCTCATAGACACCTGCATGTTTTCCTACTATCCCTAGTTCTCTTCACAAGTGTCCAGGATTCACATGGCTTCTCTTGAACTGTTTAAAGTCAATATCCAGTGCATCACAAATATCTTACGCTGACTTATACCAATGTCTCTGAGCTTCACCTGACAGGAATAGTCTATTTGAGGCTCAGTAGGTGAACGAAACACTCAAACCTCTCATGAATGAATTTCAGTTAAGAAATTTTAGAAAGAAATAGTAAGGAACAGATGGATTTTACCATAATTTAGTAAATCTAAAGGTAAAAGGTAGCACAAAACAAGCACAGATTAAAAGATGGCACAAAGATAGTAACCAAGGTTTGATCTCTAATGCTACACATTCCTTTTTTACCTCTACCAAACTAACTTTCCTGGTCTCACCACAAAGACTAATCTAAGTATATGCCAAACAATAACACGTATGCATGAAATTAATGTCTGAATCAAGCTTTCTCACACGTAAAGATTTCAGAGCTAAAAGTTTGTAATTTAGTGTTCTAAACTAAAATTTGTAATGACATTAACTACCCCCCCCAAAAAATATATATATATATATAGGGTCCAAGTTTACTTTAGCTTTTTATTGTACCCAAGGTTCTGATGGTTTGAAGTGGATAGAAACTAGATTTTTAAATCTGACTTTAAAGATTCAAGTTTTATATGGTTGATACACTGAGTGCATAAATCTGGTCAATGAGAGGTACCAGGAATCAATACCTTCCATTGAACCTGAACGCTAGAGCTTAATCAATCACACCTACCTCTCAGAAATTCTGTTGTTCCATCCAGCACCAAATTCAATAAAGGGTCATATCCTTTTAAAAGACCACTGACTGAAAGTTTAAGAAAAAGAAATTTTAAAGTGGTGCTTAATTTCTATTAACTGCCAGCTCTTTATCTATAGATCACTGGGTAATTGTCATTTATGAATAAGGGAATATCAGGTGAACCAATGGATGCAATCAAGTGAAAATTATATAGAATGAATATTATCAAACTATTACAAATAGGAACCTGACTTGTGTAATCTCTGACAACCCTGAAGAAGTAGAGAATTAAAAGATGATGCAAAATACCTGAGCTTTTTAAACAGCTAACCATAGAGTATGATTTGTACATGCAGAACATTACCTCAAGGTGCACACCCATTTGGAAAACTGCTGCTTTGTGCATTTAACAAAGCAAATATTTATCCAATGGCCATAGGCACATGACATGGCTGCAGCCTGCTGAGGGCTGACACTATTTAATCTATCTGGCCGAAAGCCTCAAACGATTGCAATATTTATTTTCTACTAGAGGATCCTTAGGTATAGGGCTGGAATAAGGGATTACACTGAAGTTATAAAATATGGATTTTTAAATCAAGCTAATTCCAGCCTTCTTAAGGCAGCTTGCTGCAGTATTAGGATGGGCACAACGCCAACAGTTACTGAATCATGGAATCAACATTGAGCAGACCATTGCTACACAATGTGTTTTGAAGAATATACTTCATACACAAAATTTTAAAAAATCATGAGCTGCACAACAGGAGAAACTGTTCCAGCTGCAGTCAAGAAAATCTTTTGGCCCATAAATGATCTAAGGAGCGCACATATTAGCTTTATAATCTCCAGGTACTGGTATATTCCATTAAATAATCACAAGCCAATCAATGCATCTGTAAGCAATGTAATGTATTTGAACGTGTGAGCAACTACCCAGAAAATTGAAATTATATGCCTGGTCTACTTTTGTACCAGATGCAATCCATGTGGGCTGACTTCTTTTTACAGTAAATCTATTGTTTAGAGGGAGAGGTGTGACACTTACTGAAGATGTGAGGTTTAATGAAAAGCATCTGCTGCTACTTTTCCCAACTCCACTTTTATTGTGACTAAAGGATTTTGGTATACTTTCCATGTAATCTACTACAAAATAAAAAATGAACCAGACAAGAGATGTGACAAGATGATCTTCTATTTAGCATGGGGTGAGTCAAATTCTTTTTACAACTAAACAGTTCAGAATTGCGGATGTCCAAGGCCCATGCTGGCTGGAACAATGGGGAATTTTATTAAATTCTTCTACCTTCAAAGAATTCTGTAAATGGGTAGAACTAAACTGGCACTATGAATCCTTATGATACAAATAAAAACAAGGTTAACATGGTGGGTACTAATTTCTTTGCTCTTTGGAAAAAAAATATTCTAAAATGTGAATGTATGCATGTAAAACTCAAACTAAACCTAAATGAAGGCGCAAGAGTTCTCACAACATTATTCTAAAATGGGCACTTTTGGAACACTGAAAATCTTAGTAGCCAATTGGAGTGGCAATGAGTTCTCTACACCATACTAAGCTAACACTATATTGGAGGACACTCAGTTAGCCAAGATAAGGAACATTATTTCAGCAGCAGTTATCTCCCTTCTAATCCCACCCTACACTGCAGCAGGTCGCATTAATCACTGGGCAGGAAAACAAAACCACTGACAAATTGACCATCTTGTCAACTTGTAGGGGACACTGTTAATGTTAAGGAACCACTACCGATTTTTTCCAAGAAAGACTATTTGATCAAAAGCTAAGTACTAAAATTTCAAGCTCTTTTTCAGAAATTCCTTATTTTACCTGTAGCGATACTAAATAATGTGTTTACATAAAACACTTTGTTTGCAGGCACCAGCATTAATCCAGAAATCAGTCAAATTTGAACATCTGAGTTATCAAAATGTGAACACTACAAATCCCCCTGGAAGTAGTGGGGGTATGAGCATTTTCCCATCAACTAACTTGTAGTAACTAATAAAGTGACAAAGTATTCATCTGACCAACCCTTCCCATTTTGTCAATAACACGCCACCAATAACTTTCTGTTCTCACAACAGATCACTGATTAGAAAATATAAATCAAATAAAAATCCATGCTAATATTATGGTTTATAACCAATTTATTCTGAAGCTAGTGCAAGATGTTCATTTTGAAATAATGTAATCTTATGGCACTACCTGTCTGCACCGTATTGAGCCACCAGCACCGACTAAGTAAAATATTAGCATTTATCAGACTAGTATGCATCAATGCAGATAACTATGTGAAAACTATACATAGCAGTGCAGCAGTTGTCACGGGTATTCTGTGTGCATAAAATGCACAGATAAAATTATTTGTCAAACAAGCAGTTTACTAAGACTTATGGATGCCAAAAGAATGTTAATGTGTTTAGTGTACCCCAGGTTTCAGACAAACAGGTTTACTCCTGAGTGGGAGCTAGACAATCTGAGTTACATGCATTCACCATCAAATTCATGATCCAAGATTGTTTAAAGACAAAGGAAAACTCGCATGGGCTCCCATAATCCTTCCAATCATGCAGTCACTAAAATTTAATTTAATAGTAAAAAGAAAAACAAAATGACATTACCTTCTCGGCCACCACTGAATTTCACCCGAATGGCTTTATCCAAATATTTAGATAGCTCTAAAATAGTTTCCTTCCGTTTCTTTTCTTTGTCCTTGTCTCCTCCAGCTGGTTGCTAAAATTAAAGGAGGGAGGAGAATTAATAAAAATTTACAATTATTTAAAACATCAAAAAAAGAGAGAAAACTGCACTTATACATCGAAATTCTAAAAAAAAAATACGTAAAAAAGAAAACAAAAAGCAATATTAGGGTAAACTGCTCTCATTTAGAATAAATTTGCTTTCCTATTTATTTTAATTCAATAATGCGTTTTTGTTTAGAATTTAGGGACGAGAAAACACACAAAAACGGTTATCAGAGGGGAAATCTGAGTGAGGAGCTTATAATATTAAATTGGATTTCGAAAATTCACCTTGAAGGTGGGGACACCAACCAAGATATCTAAATATACTTTACAGGATTCGAGCTTATTCACAAGATTCCCTTTTAGTAAGGAGTAGTTGGCATGCAGAATGGTCTTCCAAGGAAAGGCTGAGAGAGGGAGAGAGGGGGGTGGTAATTCAATAGATATCTCTTAAGAAAACCAGATATTTGGTGGGGAGAAGACCTTTATACGACAATGTGTGGTAGACTTCCAGGGGGTGCAGACCTTCTATAGGACAACGTGTGGTAGACATCCAGGGGGTGCAGACCTTCTATACGACAATGTGTGGTAGACTTCCAGGGGGTGCAGACCTTCTATAGGACAACGTGTGGCAGACTTCCAGGGGGTGCAGACCTTCTATAGGACAATGTGTGGTAGACTTCCAGGGGGTGCAGACCTTCTATACGACAATGTGTGGTAGACTTCCAGGGGGTGCAGACCTTCTATAGGACAACGTGTGGCAGACTTCCAGGGGGTGCAGACCTTCTATATGACAATGTGTGGTATACTTCCAGGGGGTGCAGACCTTTATATGACAATGTATAGCAGACTTCCAGGGGGTGCAGACCTTCTATAGGACAATGTGTGGTAGACTTCCAGGGGGTGCAGACCTTCTATATGACAATGTGTGGTAGACTTCCAGGGGGTGCAGACCTTCTATATGACAATGTGTGGTAGACTTCCAGGGGGTGCAGACCTTCTATACGACAATGTGTGGTAGACTTCCAGGGGGTGCAGACCTTCTATATGACAATGTATAGCAGACTTCCAGGGGGTGCAGACCTTCTATACGACAATGTATAGCAGACTTCCAGGGGGTGCAGACCTTCTATATGACAATGTGTGGTAGACTTCCAAGGGGTGCAGACCTTCTATAGGACAATGTGTGGTAGACTTCCAGGGGGTGCAGACCTTCTATAGGACAATGTATAGCAGACTTCCAGGGGGTGCAGACTTCCAGGGGGGTACAACGTGTGGCAGACCTTCAGTTCTCCCACGGAGGGGGAAGGGGAGACAACTCCAACCCAAACCCAAACCCACTAGAACAAACAACAGAACGGTATCGATGGCCGAGGGTTTCCGAAGCTCACATATAAGATACTAACCCCTTATTCTAGTCGGCTAAACGTGAACAAACAAACAAAATCATATAGAGATAAACCCGTTTCTGGAGATAAGCCGTCATTCACCTACCTGTTCGACAGCTACGTTAGTGCGTTTCGGTTGCAGCGCCATAACTCTCTATGAGGGTCGCTTACGGTCAGTCTGAGGTCCCCTACAACCTGATCGATCGATCAATCATTCAATCAATCAATCAATAAATAAACGAAGTTACTGCACTGAGCGGAGACTCTCACTCTTTTTTTTTTTTTTTTAAGAAAAAGAACTCATTTAAGGGGAATAAAACACAGTAACTCATTAGAGGGGGGGAGGGGCACAAAGCAAACTCCCCTTTTCCTGACTTTATACAAAACATCAGAATTTACGTTGTTTTATTTATTCCCTGAGTCCTGGCAACAACCTCAACAGGCGAAAGTTACGGGTGCATCTTAGTTATCTGTGTTACTGCAACTGAATTATGTCCTTTTATGTTATCTTAGACTCGTCAATTGTCCAACAGGAAAAAAAAGACTATTTCTCCATTGGAGAATGTTAGGGTTATACAATGATTAAATTCTCGCCAGTCTGCGTATCTTTTAAAGTTCCATTATATATATACAACACACACACACACTATATATCAATATATATATACACACACTATATATCAATAAAATATATAATATATAGATACACACTATATACCAATATAGATACACACACTATATATATAGCAAATATAATATATATATATTATAGACACACTATATATTGATATAAGATATATATATATATACACACACTATATACCAATATATATACACACACTATATATCAATATAAATATATATATACACACACACACTATATAAATATCAATATATATATACACACACACTATATACCAATATATATATACACACACTATATATCAATATAATATATATATATTACACACACACTATATAATATCAATATATATATACACACACTATATATATCAATATAATATATATATATATATACACACTAGATATCAATATAATATATATATATACACACCACACACACACTATATATCAATATAATATATATATATATATAACACACACACTATATACCAATATATATACACACACTATATATCAATATAATATATATATATATATATATACACACTATATATCAATATATATATACACACACTATATATATCAATATAATATATATATATATACACATACACACACACTATATATCAATATAATATATATATACACCACACACACACACTATAATATCAATATAATATATATATATATACACACACACTATATACCAATATATATACCACACTATATATCAATATAATATATATATATATAGATAATATAGATACACATACACACACTATAAATCAATATAATATATATATATATACACACACTATATACCATATATATATACACACACTATATACCAAATATATATACACACACTATATATCAATATAATATATATAATACACACACACTATATAATATCAATATATATACACACACACTATATACCATATATATATACACACACTATATATCAATATAATATATATATATATACACACACACTATATAATATCATATATATATACACACACACACTATATATCATATAATATATATATATACACACACACACTATATAGCAATATATATATATACACACACACTATATATCAATATATATACACACACACTATATATATCAATATTTATATATACACACACACTATATATCAATATAATATATATATATATACACACACACTATATATCAATAGATATATACAACACACTATATATAATATCAATATATATATATACACACACTATATATCATATAATATATATATATATATACACACACACTATATCAATATATATACACACACACTATATATATCAATATTTATATATACACACACACACTATATATCAATATATATATACACACACACACCTATATATCAATATAATATATACACACACTATATATAATATCAATATATATATATATACACACACACTATATATCAATATAATATATATATATATACAACACCACACTATATATTGATATATATTATATATATTGTTTTCAACGTATTTATTTCTAAATACAATTTTTTTCTGTATATAAGAAAAATTTTAATGCAGTTGTTCGATTCAGTTTCTCTCAAGAGATGAAAGAAGCGTGCATATCAACGAAATCGGAGTTTCCATGGATATTTCAGATGTAAACAAGCTATGAAATAACATAGAGAGAAAGAGAGAGGAGAGATAACAAAAACTTTATGATCATTTTAAACTAAAAAAAAAAAAACAACAGTGAAATAATAGAAATAAAGAAAAAGGGAAAGTTAATGAAAAGTAACGAGCCTGCTTGTAACTATTCTAAAAGTAAATACGTTAAAAATAACAAAGCAAAAAAAAAAAAAAACAAAACAAACAAAAGGTACCAGGAGTTTTGACGACTAATTTAAATTTAAACAAGCAATGAAATAACATAGAAAGGGAACAGAGGGGGAGAGAGAGAGAGAGAGAGAGAGAGAGAGAGAGAGAGAGAGAGAGATGGAGAGAGAGATGGAGGGGGAAGAGAGAGAGAGAGAGAGAGAGAGAGAGAGAGAGAGAGAGAGAGAGAGAGAGAGGATGAGAGATGAGAGAGAGAGAGAGCTGGATATATATATAGAGAGAGATAGATGGATAGAGAGAGAGAGAGAGAGAGATATAGAGAGAGGGGGGGGAGAGAGAGAGCTGGATATATATATATAGAGAGATAGATGGAGAGAGAGATCTGAAAAGAAGTTTCTGTCGTTTCTTAAAACAAAAATTAGCTATGTATTTTTAAAAAGTCGGAAGACAGGATACAAGGGTAGCAGGTGTTTCTACTACTGATTTAAATGCTAGAAAGGAATGAAATAAAAGAGAACCAAAATTTAAAAAGAAAATAAAAAAAGGAAAGACAAAGAAAGAATGAAGAAGAAAAGAACATTTAAAAGGAAGAGGGGAAAAGGTGACAAATGTTTCTGTGGTTATCTGAAATGTATACAAAGATACGAGATATTAGAAAGAGTGGACGAAATGTAACACATTTGTTTACGAATATTTTCAATGTAAACACGATATGAAATAGTAAAGGAAGGAAGAAGGAGCGGACGGATGGTAACAGGTGGTTCTGATACACACAGAACTATAAACAGGCTTTGAAATAGCAAAGAAAAAGGAAAAAATGGACACAAATAATAGGTGTTTCTTGGAATGTAAACAAGTTCTGAAATAGCAAAGAGGGGAGATGGGCAAAACGTAACACATGTTTCTGTTACAATTTGAAATGTAAATATTTCTCTCAAAAATTTTAAAAGAGAAAGAAAGACTGTAACAGGAGTTACAGGTATTTTTGTGAATATTTAGAATGTAATCACGACACGAAATAGGAGAAACTGGAAAACAAGGTGGACGAAAGGTGACAGATGATTCTGTGGGATTCTGAATTGTACCCAGTCCATGAAATAACAGATAAATAAAGATCGAGTGGACGAAAGGTGACAGGTGATTCTGTGGGATTCTGAATTGTACCCAGTCCATGAAATAACAGATAAATAAAGATCGAGTGGACGAAAGGTGACAGGTGATTCTGTGGGATTCTGAATTGTACCCAGTCCATGAAATAACAGATAAATAAAGATCGAGTGGACGAAAGGTGACAGATGATTCTGTGGGATTCTGAATTGTACCCAGTCCATGAAATAACAGATAAATAAAGATCGAGTGGACGAAAGGTGACAGGTGATTCTGTGGGATTCTGAATTGTACCCAGTCCATGAAATAACAGATAAATAAAGATCGAGTGGACGAAAGGTGACAGGTGATTCTGCGTCTGTTTAAGGTGTAAACTAGCGGTGAAATTGCAGAGAAAGTAAGGAAGAGAAGGCGAGACGAAAAATATCACGAGTTTCTGTGAATATTCGGAATGTAAACACGGTATGAAATGGCAGAAAGAAAGAAGGAAAGAGTGGACGATATGTACCAGGTGATTCTGTGAATATTTTGAAGTTAATCTCGCTATAAATAGTAGAGAGAGAGAGAGAGAGAGAGAGGAAAGAGAGAGAGAGAGAGATGGAGAGAGAGAGAGAGAGAGAGAGAGAGAGAGTAGAGAGAGGGGGGAATGGATAAAAGGTAATGGGTGTATCTGTGAATAATTTAAATGTAAACACGCTATGAAGGAAAGAGGAGATGAAAGGTAACAGCTGATTCTGGGACTGCTTGAAATGTAGGCACACTAGGAAATATCAGAGAAGGAAAGAAGAATTGACGAACAATAGCAGATGATCTCTGAATATTTTGAAGTTAGTCTCGCCATGAAATAGTCGAGAGAAAAATGAGTGGACAAAGGGTGACAGGTGATTCTGTGACTGTTTGAAATGTAAAACTGCTGTGAAATAGCAGAGAAAGAAGAAGGAGTGGACGAAAGGTAAGAGGTGTTTCTGTGGATAATTTTAATGTAAACACGCCATGGAAATAGCATAGAGAGAAGGGAAGATGAGACGAAAAGCAGCAGGTGATGCTGTGACTATTTGAGATGTAAGCTCGCCATGAAATACCAGAGAAGGAAAGAAGAAATAAACGAATGGTAACAGGTTTTTTTCTGAATATTTTGAAGTTAAACAGGCCATGAAATAATAGAAAGAGAAAAAATACTGGACGAATCCAACAGCTGTTTCTGAGACTATTTGAAAAATATAAGCTCGCTATGGAAATAGCAGACAAAGAAAGGAAGAGTGGAAAAAATGTAACAGGTGCATCTTTGAATATTCTGAAGGTAAATATGCTATGAAATAGCAGAAAGAGAGAGAATGAATTGACGAAAGGTAAGAGGTGTTTCTGTGAATAATCTAGATGTAAACACGCTATGAGATAGCATAGAGAGAAGGAAAGAGAAGACGAAAGGTAAGAGGTGTTTCTGTGAATAATCTAGATGTAAACACGCTATGAGATAGCATAGAGAGAAGGAAGGAGAAGACGAAAGGTAAGAGTGTTTTCTGTGAATAATTTAGATGTAAACACGCTATGAGATAGCATAGAGAGAGGAAAGAGAAGACGAAAGGTAAAGGTGTTTTCTGTGAATAATTTAGATGTAAACACGCTATGAGATAGCATAGAGAGAAGGAAAGAGAAGACGAAAGGTAAGAGGTGTTTCTGTGAATAATTTAGATGTAAACACGCTATGAGATAGCATAGAGAAAGAAGGAGAAGAACGAAAGGTAAGAGGTGTTTTCTGTGAATAATTTAGATGTAACACCTATGAGATGCATAGAGAGAAGGAAAGAGAAGACGAAAGGTAAGAGGTGTTTCTGTGAATAATTTAGATGTAAACACGCTAGAGATAGCATAGAGAGAAGGAAGGGAGAAGACGAAAGGTAAGAGGTGTTTCTGTGAATAATTTAGATGTAAACACGCTATGAATAGCATAGAGAGAAGGAAGAGAAGACGAAAGGTAAGAGGTGTTTCTGTGAATAATTCTAGATGTAAACACGCTATGAGATAGCATAGAGAAAGAAAGAAAGAGACGAAAGTAAGAGGTGTTTCTGTGAATAATTGAGATGTAAACACGCTATGAGATGCATAGAGAGAAGGAAAAGAAGACGAAGGTAAGAGGTGTTTCTGTGAATAATTTAGATGTAACACGCTATGAGAGAATAGAGAGAAGGAAGGAGAAGACAAAGGTAAGAGGTTGTTTCTTCTGTAATAATTTAGATGTAAACACGCTATGAGATAGCAGAGAGAGAAGGAAGGAGAAGACGAAAGGTAAGAGGTGTTTCTGTGAATACTTTAATGTAAACACGCTATGGAAATAGCATAGAGAGAAGTAAAGAGAAACGAAAGGTAAGAGGTGTTTCTGTGAATATTTTAGAATGTAAACACGCTATGAGATAGCATAGAGAGAAGGAAAGAGAAGAACGAAAGGTAAGAGGTGGTTCTGTGAATAATTTTGATGTAAACACGCTATGAGATAGCATAGAGAGAAGGAAGGAGAAGACGAAAGGTAAGAGGTGTTTCTGTGAATAATTTATATGTAAAACACGCTATGAGATAGCATAGAGAGAAGGAAAGAGAGACGAAAGTAAGAGGTGTTTCTGTGAATAATTTAGATGTAAACACGCTATGAGATAGCAAGAGAGAAGGAAGGAGAAGACGAAAGTAAGAGGTTTTTCTGTGAATAATTTGATGTAAACCCGCATGAGATAGCTAGAAGAAGGAAGAGAGACGAAGGTAACAGTGTTTCTGTGAATAATTTAGATTAAACACGCTATGAGATAGCATAGAGAGAAGAAAGAAGAGAAGACGAAAGGTAAGAGGTGTTCTGTGAATAAGTTAGATGTAAACACGCTATGAGATAGCATAGAGAGAAGAAAGAGAAGACGAAAGGTAAGAGGTGTTTCTGTGAATAATCTAGATGTAAACACGCTATGAGATAGCATAGAGAGAAGGAAGGAGAAGACGAAAGGTAAGAGGTGTTTCTGTGAATAATCTAGATGTAAAACACGCTATGAATAGCATAGAGAGAATAAAGAGAAGACGAAAGGTAAGAGGTGTTTCTTGTGATATTTAGATGTAAACACGCTATGAGATAGCATAGAGAGAAGGAAGGAGAAGACGAAAGGTAAGAGGTGTTTCTGTGAATAATTTAGATGTAAACACGCTATGAGATAGCATAGAGAGAA
Organism: Nautilus pompilius; assembly: GCA_018389105.1. Taxonomy (NCBI): domain Eukaryota; kingdom Metazoa; phylum Mollusca; class Cephalopoda; order Nautilida; family Nautilidae; genus Nautilus; species Nautilus pompilius. The sequence goes on along the minus strand of JACATO010000961.1, from coordinate 33,781 downwards.
GGAAAGAGAAGACGAAAGGTAAGAGGTGTTTCTGTGAATAATTTAGATGTAAACACGCTATGAGATAGCATAGAGAGAAGGAAGGAGAAGACGAAAGGTAAGAGGTGTTTCTGTGAATAATTTAGATGTAAACACGCTATGAGATAGCATAGAGAAAGGAAAGAGAAGACGAAAAAGGTAAGAGGTGTTTTTCTGTGAATAATTTAGATGTAAACACGCTATGAGATAGCATAGAGAGAAGGAAGGAGAAGACGAAAGGTAAGAGGTGTTTCTGTGAATAATTTAGATGTAAACACGCTATGAGATAGCATAGAGAGAAGGAAGGAAAGACGAAAGGTAAGAGGTGTTTTCTGTGAATAATTTAGATGTAAACACGCTATGAGATAGCATAGAGAGAAGGAAGAGAAGACGAAAGGTAAGAGGTGTTTCTGTGAATAATTTAGATGTAAACACGCTATGAGATAGCATAGAGAGAAGGAAGGAAAGACGAAAGGTAAGAGGTGTTTCTGTGAATAATTTAGATGTAAACACGCTATGAGATAGCATAGAGAAAAGAAGGAGAAGACGAAAGGTAAGAGGTGTTTCTCTGTGAATAATTTAGATGTAAACACGCTATGAGATAGCATAGAGAGAAGGAAAGAGAAGACGAAAGGTAAGAGGTGTTTCTGTGAATAATTTAGATGTAAACACGCTATAAGATAGCATAGAGAGAAGGAGGAGAGACGAAAGGTAAGAGGTGTTTCTGTGAACAATTTAGATGTAAACACGCTATGAGATAGCATAGAGAAAAGGAAGGAGAAGACGAAAGGTAAGAGGTGTTTCTGTGAATAATTTAGATGTAAACACGCTATGAGATAGCATAGAGAGAAGGAAAGAGAAGACGAAAGGTAAGAGGTGTTTCTGTGAATAATTTAGATGTAAACACGCTATGAGATAGCATAGAGAGAAGGAAAGAGAAGACGAAAGGTAAGAGGTGTTTCTGTGAATAATTTAGATGTAAACACGCTATGAGATAGCATAGAGAGAAGAAAAGAAGACGAAGGTAAGAGAGTGTTTTCTGTGAATAATCTAGATGTAAACACGCTATAAATAGCATAGAGAAAAGGAAGAGAAGACGAAAGGTAAGAGATGTTTCTGTGAATAATTTAGATGTAAACACGCTATGAGATAGCATAGAGAGAAGGAAAGAGAAGACGAAAGGTAAGAGGTGTTTCTGTGAATAATTTAGATGTAAACACGCTATGAGATAGCATAGAGAGAAGGAAGGAGAAGACGAAAGGTAAGAGGTGTTTCTGTGAATAATCTAGATGTAAACACGCTATGAGATAGCATAGAGAGAAGGAAAGAGAAGACGAAAGGTAAGAGGTGTTTCTGTGAATAATTTAGATGTAAACACGCTATGAGATAACATAGAGAGAAGGAAAGAGAAGACGAAAGGTAAGAGATGTTTCTGTGAATAATTTAGATGTAAACACGCTATGAGATAGCATAGAGAAAAGGAAGGAGAAGACGAAAGGTAACAGGTGATTCTGTGGCTGTTTGAAATATGAGCTCGCTAAGAAATAACGAAGAAAAAAGGAATAAACGGAATTTACAGGTGTATCGTTGAATATTTGGAGTGTAAATATGCTATGAAAAGGCAAAAAGAGAAAGAGTGGATCAAAAGTTACGGGCATTTTTGTGGATATTTGGAACTTAATCACGTCGCGAAATAGGAGAAACTAAAAACAAAAGGTGACAGATGATTCTGTGACTATTTAAGATGTAAACAAGCAGTGGAATTGCAGAGAGAGGAGAGAGAAGAGAGAGAGGAGAGAGAGAGAGAGAGAGAGAGAGAGAGAGAGAAGAAGAGAGAGATGGAGAGAGAGAGAGAAGAGAGAGATGGAAGAGAGAGATGGAGAGAGAGAGAGAGAGAGGAGAGAGAGAGAGAGAGAAGAGATGAAGAGAGAGATGGAGAGAGAGAGGAGGAGAGAGAGAGAGATGAAGAGAGAGATGGAAGAGAGAAGAGAGAGAGAGGAGAGAGAGAGAGAGAGAGAGAGAGAAGAGAGAGGAGAGATGGAGAGAAGAGAGAGAGAGAGAGAGAGCGAGAGAGAGAGAGGAGAGAGAGAGATAGAGAGAAGAGATGGGGAGAGAGAAGAGAGAGATGAAGAGAGAGAGATGAAGAGAGAAGAGAGATGAAGAGAGAGATGGAGAAGAGAAGAGAGAGAGAGAGAGAGAAGAGAGAGAGAGAGAAGATGGGAGAGAGATGAAGAGAGAGAGAGATGGGAGAGATGAAGAGACAGATGGAGAGATGGTGTGAGAGAGAGAGAGAGAAAGAGGATAGGAAAGGTATCAGATAATTATGTGACTATTTGAAATGTAAACACGATATGAAATAGCAGAGCTGGAAAGAAAAAAATGGGATGGACGAACAGTGACGGGTTTTTCTCTGAATATTTGGAAGTAACTCTCGCCAAAGAATACCAGAGGGAAAAGGAAAGAGTGAACGAAAGGTGAGAGATGCTTCTTCGAATAATTGAAATGTATACTCGCTATGGAATAGCATAGAGAGAAGGAAAGAGGAGATGAAAGGTAAAAGGTTTTTCCGTGAATAATTTAAATTTAATCTCGTCATGAAATAGTCGAGAGAAAAATGAGTTGTCAAAAGGTGACAGGTGATTCTGTGACTGTTTGAAATGTAAAACTGCTGTGAAATAGCAGAGAAAGAAAAGGGAGTGGACGAAAGGTAAGAGGTGTTTCTGTAAATAATATGAGTGTAAACTCGCTTTGAAATAGCATAGAGAGAAGGGAAGAGGAGACGAAAGGTAACAGGTGCTTTTATCAGATTCTGAAATTTTCTCACGCCCTGAAATGACAGAGAAATAAAGAACAAAGGTAACAGGTTTTCCTGTAAATATCTGGAATGTACACAAAACCATGAAATAGTAGCAAGGGGAAAAAATGTAGGAGAAGTAACAGATGATTCTTTGTCCAACTTGAAAAGTAAACTAGAAATGTAATATCGGAGAATGAAAGAAAAGGTGGGCGAAAGTTAAATGTGTTTCTGTGACTATTTGAAATGCAAAGATATGAGGAAACAGAGAGATTTTGCGTGTGTGTTGACGAAAACTTGTTTCTGACTATGGATTAACAGAGAGGAGGAGACAGGAAGAAAGGAAGGATGGTGATGGGAGAGAGAGAGAGAGAGAGAGAGAGAGAGTGTGTGTGTGTGTGTGTGTGTGTGTGTGACTATTTTAAATCTAAACAAACTATAAAATTGCATAGATAGATAGGAAGAGGAAGGTTAAGAGGGTTAACTCTGGACGGAAACGTTAAGTGGGCAGAGTCGGCGGGTATTCAGGATGTGGCTTCAGGGAGAGGGAATTAAAACTCGCACAGATGAGATCGAAATACCAGACCGACGCATGCGAACCGAATGAAGAACCGCAGGCCGAGATTAAAAAACCCCGTTCTTCAGGGTGGGTCTGCGAACAACTCTTCCTAGAATCTCGCGCAGTCTTCGTGATGGAGGAGGACGGGGATCGGAGCTCTCAGAATGAACCTTTTCTACAGAGATTTTAAAAAAAAAAAACCGGATCAGACTGCTCAATACCGAGCCCATCCATCCCGATGCAGCAGGCTCAAGACACCTCTCACCTGACAGTTCTCCAGTAAGACCTCGCTTGGATGCTGCGTGACTATCTCTTTACCAGTTAAAGTCCAGTTGTTATGAACGCAACCACCTGTTCATTTACTAATCAAAGACAATCACCAAACGTCTCCGCGGTCCAGAAAACGTTTCGATGTCGGCGATAATTATTTGCCGATCGCCCTTTTGCACGACTGTACATCACTGTGTATAACTCACCGCATCACCGCTGACAGCTCATTCTGCTGGACCCTGCCCACACCAGAGGACCAGACCCATCTTTGCAGTGCACGCTCCTTAAGTCATCTATATTAAGGAGAAGGATTTCCTATCGGTTTTGTATTCACTGCTGCAGACGCATGACTACAGCCGTGCAGTATGTCGGGCGCGAGGGACGCACTAATGATGCAAGTCTGTCTATTAGACGATTCTGTGCCGTAGATAAGCCCACGGGCAATGTCACGGAAAGCCCGCACAGAGGCGGTGAGTTCGTGAATGACAACTCTGCCGCGAACTCCCGGTGAAATAAGTCGGGAACCGTGAGCTTCTGTATTAAATCTTCCAAAAACTCTTTCCAGAACGGAAGATGGGAATTGATGTCGCCGCAGTAAATTTGCGCTACATTGATTGGTGCCTTCTCCCAGTCGTCGTCGACAGTCAGGTTACGTAGATTTGTAGGGGTGAGGGGTCAGGGGTTAGGGGTTAGGGGGCCATGTAAGCAAATGTTTCCCAAAAGGACTTCTGACTCTCGAAGCCTGTGGGACTTTAAAATCTTCCTTTCGGATTGAAAGGTCTTTAGTTTAAAGCCATTTCATTAACCAGAGAATCGCTTCTTCCGCTCGCTGTTGAACAAAATGGATGCGTTCTCTATTTGGCCACCATGTTAGAATCATGCCCTCCCAGAAGTTCTCGAATTTATAGGAGTTTAGCGTGCGCCATCGAGACTGGTCTTACTGCATCAGACAAACCCAGGTGGGCTGTGGCCCGTGTTTATCGTCTCCACGTAATCAAAAATAAACTCAAAGTTTTCCGTTGCTACTTTCAGCCGATTGTCACCGGTTCTCTCTTCTCCTTTCCGTTCGAACCTTCAAGATTCGCCCCTCCAGGCTGTGGCTGTACCTGTTAGCTGCCGTGTTGACTCGATTCTGGACGCCCACCCTGTCTCACGCAACCTTTTCCAACCCTGTGAGCCACATCCCTGCCCGTCTTGTCAAACTCACGCCCAGAAACACAAACAGGTGTACGTGATTCAGGTCACACGATGCTCCGTCTATGAGCACAAGGAACACGATCTCTGAACAGTTTCGAACTTCACCCAGCTTTCCGCCAATTAACGCTTGCGCCGTCAACCCCCAAAACCAGGAAAGGTTTCCTTCGTGTCTACATCGCCTTTATCAGTGTACAAACGTCCGTGCGCCGCCAACAACTATCGAAAAGAACGGAGCAGCGGTTATCTTTTTAATCTAGATGCTATTCGCGGCAGCAGCCAATAAAGATAAACTTCGTTTTGCATCTTAGCGCTGGGGGTATACTTTGTTGCCCGTCAGCCGATCAGTTTTGCTAGCACCCAGGTTGAATTGCGCCGGCAGGTTCGCGGACACTGGCCACACGGCGGACAAGACCGTCAGCTCAAGATTCCCCGTCAATCGTTTTCCCAACTTTCTGCTGATGATGGATGCGCCCGCTTTTCGAATCCACGTGAATAGCGCCCTTCTCGTGGATTTGGGGTTTCGTGGGAAAACTTATGATTCCTCACAATTGAAAGTTGGTGTCATTTCTGCCAGCAGGCGGCGAGTCGATAAGTCGTCTCGATCACGTGGAAACATCACAGCCCAGTCACGCGCCATCTTTAGACTTCCTCCTGGTGGATGAGCGTAGTGATATTTCTCAACCAGAGGACCGGTCGGTTCACTCACTGCTAAGTATGCAACTGCATCAGAACTTAGTTCTTTATTGTTGCTGGGAAATCCCTACGTGACTCGAACCGAAGAGGAGACCGAGAAGATCTGACTGTGGCTCATCTGTCTGGATCTCTGCTGGAGATCTCCCACTACTGACAGTTCAACTTTGGGTTGCTCGGCAGATGGCGCTGCACTCACGTGTCGGACAGTCGTCGTGTGTACTTGGAGCAGCACGTGAGAGCCGGTCTGGTAGATCACATCACGATCCGATCAAAAGTCAAATTTATATTATTCTCTCCAATTACAAGATTAACGAACTTATTTCGTTCTTCGGTCGCGTTTTCCCAAATCCCTGACACCTTTCATCGCCGTGTCGTTTGTCTCGCCCACTATTTCTTTATCAGATCAAAGAAAGACATCCTAAGCTTAACGCGTGACACGAAGCTGAGGAGAACAAACACCTCAAAATGTATCCTGGTTAACCCTAAACGACGGTAGAATCTCGTTAGTCAAGTCTATCAGAAGGTAACCATTTTAATTTCGAATAAATTATCTGCCACGTCTCTGCATAATTAATTACTCGTCTACTAATTAGTTTCATGGCGTTCGCTTTATCTGTGTATTTCTATTATAAATGGATTGCGTTGGTCGGATACATGTGGTAATGGCGACTACGCTTATATCACGATGATACTGCTGCTGTACACAGAGTCAACAGACACCGCCACCTACACGTAACCGTGTGACACGTCAGATGACGTCACGCGCACTGACCAATCACGTGGCTCTGCAGTTGTTTATGACGTCATGTATGTGCGTTCTGTATACGTCTCCCACATGTGCGGCCAGCCATCTGCTGGATCGTGTCCCGACAAGGAACACAACGGACGATAAACCAGCCGATAGTCTTCTTAGTTAGAGTTAATATCCTGTGAACGGGGCGCACAGCCCGACATATTAAAGGACAGAGACATCTCATATAAACGAAATAGATCTCGTTTGTTGTTTTTTTTTTAAATAAATCAACGACAAACCCTGGTTCTCCGCATCTCGGCCAGCAAGAAACCTGCGTAAATCCTCACACTACGCCCCCACCCCTGTACCTTCCACAACTCTTGGATTAGGAACACAAATTCAATCTCTTCCGCACCCGCAACAACGTAATTAACATAATCTGGGACACCCTATATTAGGGAACTTTCAAATATAGAGGAAATTAGATACACCACCTCATAAAACATTTTAAAAATATCTATGCTACTGTAAACAACATTGTGCTGTAAATATACTTATAAATGTTTAACTAATGTGATTATCCCTGATACCATTGATACTATTTACAACCCTCTCAGAAATACACTTAAATGCCGCCATTGTATGTACCCCTGATTTCCGGAGTCGACTGTAAAAATACACATATACATATGAATAAAGGGTTTTTTCTCTTTAAATGCCGTTCTTATCGCAGGATGTCTGCGTTTATGCGGATCTATTTTGCAGAAATCTCAGGTAAGTCACGGTTCAATCCGTGACAGTTAAGCGAGACACCTGAAATTTTCCTTTTTCTTTAGTTTCTTTTCCCCCCTTTTAACGCGCAGCCTGGGGTTGTTGTTGTTGTTGTTGTTGTTGTTTTTTAAATATTCAGCGTATAAAAACGAAATCTATGAAACGGATAAATAAAGGACGCACTAAATTTTTGTGGGTTTTTATTATCGTCGCCATCATCGCCTCTTTCAATTCGTAAACGAAACTGCTTCCTGACTCTACTCACGTGACCTCGCACGCACGTTGCAATCACACCATCCCCACCCACCCGGCCTACTTTGTATGGTGCAGACGACACCCCGATTTGATCCGCAGATTGAAATTTAACGCCCGCAGGGGAAAAGTAGGGGTCATAAACCGACAAGCGGAAGGTTTGTGTTTGTTTGTTTCTTAACATTGCAGATTTATTCAGGGGATCCTGTCTCCATATAAATTTGCAGAGGAGTTGCGGGGAGTCGATGGTCCCAGAGGAAACCGCCGCGGATGGGGTTAGTAGGGGCTGGCATCTTCCTACGTGTACAGTCCACTACAGCCGCTCGCATTTTTGTTAGACCGGAGTCACGTGACCTTCCGGCAGCCTCGTATCCGCGGTCGGGGATTTCGACGGTTTCATAAATAATAATAATTAAAGCTGATTAAAGGTCGGTGAACAAAATATAGATAATGGCCAATGGCTTGGGCGAAATAAACATTGCGATACATAATTGTAGTTAGTTGTTTTTTATAAGAAGTTCAATGGAGTTCTGTCATTTTTGTTTTGTTTTTCTGTCCTGAAATGGGAGGAGAAGGGACAGAGATGATACACATCCACCAGACATACACACTCAGTCGCCAACTTCCTCTCACGCACACCCAACACACACACACACACACACACAACACACACGCACACGCACAACACACAACACCCACACACACACACACACAACACACACACACACACACAACACACACACACCACACACACAACAACAACAACGCACAACACACACACCACGCACACACACACACACACGCACAACACACACGCACACACACACACACAGAGACACAACACACACACACACAACACACACACAACACACACACAACACACGCACACACGCACACACACACAGCCTATATAACTATGCATTTCAGCACAAAAATTTTAAGGAGGAGGCTAATGTCACCTCTGACCCCTTCCCTCTCACCCGACCCAGGATCAACACACTTGCACATAACCAGGTGAAAGCCGAAATACAAAAGGTATTACTGGTCTAAAAATACAATTCAAAATTCAACACATTTAAGTTTATAAAAAAGAAAAGAAAAAAAAATTTTGTAGGGGAAATTGGGATCCTCTAAAGTTTAGTTAACTAACCAATACAGGTATATCCAAATCCCAATTAAGACACAACTAGGTGAATTTAAAAGCCAAAGTAGTAAACGTAAAATTGGTCTACAAACAGAGATTCAAAATGTAAAAACAATTATAGAAGTCTGTCAAAAGTATAACAACAAGTATAACATTGTATTTACAGTCAAAAGCTTTTAGATTATAAGGCAGAAACACCAACTTTTCACCACTTTATGGATTGAGACCGTATCTCGTTGGCTCAGGAATGTCCACCAGTGCTGAAAGCCAATTATTCACTGTTCATGGAAGATGAAGATGCACACAAATGCACTTGTGCCAGCTTTTAAAGCCCTTTGAAGTATAATGTGTTTCCTTTCCTCCATAACAACGGATTTTCGTGCCTGGGTAGTAGGGGCAAGTTAAGATAATTCTGGATCTCTCTCTTTATATCAGCAATGTGTTTTCTGTTTTAGTTCTCGAGAATCTGCAGTTTTCTTTTCTGTGGAATAAATGGCAGCTAGTTTTTATCCTGTAGCTATTTCTTCATAGCAGTCCCAAAGTTTGGCTGGGAACTATCTCCACTGATTCTGCAGCTGAAGTTTGTGGAAGGATCATTCATACTTTTACATTTCTCTCAGTTGTTCCTGAAGGTTGCTTAGCTCTTGTGAGGCAGCAGCAGAATGGTGGAAATGGCCAACTGTCTCTTGATTAATTCAAAAGACATCTTATGGCATCATAATGAATAGTCGTGGAATATAGATGAAACAAGCTGGTGATGGTAATCCAGTTTTGAGAAGTCCAACAACCACATTAGCAGCATTGTCCCCAGGGTGCCGATAGTTTTTATCCAGTGACATTTTGACTTTCTTCAAAGCAGCCAAAATGTACTCAGTTAAGTGGTCGGTTGTGTGATTCTGGAAATGGAACCAAATGTAGGATGGGTCCATGTCTTCTCTGTCGTCAATGCTAAACTTGTCATTTCCTCTTGTAGCTACATATCTGGTATCACTGTCTGACTGAAGAGGTTACGGTTCGGTATATTATAGTGTAAAAAGTAGCTTTCTAAACCTAATGTCTGCTACACCTGAGTAAAGATAAGTCATCTCTCCTCTTTTTGGTGTATGGCTGAGGTTCAAAGGATTTTGATGTCCGACAACTTTTTCTTGTCAGAGAATTCCTTCATGGTCATTTGCTTACTGTAGCCTGGCTGGAGTTCTTCAAATTTACTTTGATCAGCAGCAGTAGCTTTTCTTACTGCTGAAGCATTTCTGCGCTGTATTCAGCAGTTTGTTTCACCTCCAAATGGTCAATTTTGGCGGTGGTTTAAATGTCTTTTCAGTTTTAAAACCAGAGAGATTTCTTGGAGTGAAACGTGCATTTGGCTTTGACGGAATACTTTCTGAATCACAAAATAATTTCGTACAAAATCTTTCTGAGGACATTTCTGCTTTTAAAATGTCTACTGGAAATATTAGGTCGTTACAAAAGTTTTGTCGGTTTTATTACCGCAACAACGAGACTCCATATCGTTGCTGAACGTGGAGTTTATTAATCAAAGTCAGTTCCATTACAATCAGCACGGTTCTGCCAACGAGTTACGAGCTGATTTATACCATTTTGAAGAATATCTGGATTTCTGGAGTCGATAAACTGTTGGAAGGCAGGTTTCAGTTGCTGCTTGGTTGGACGATTTCATACGGAGGAAGGTGTCGAGGTGTTGGAAAAGGTGGTAGGTAGTCTGTGGAAGAAAGGTCCGGTGAATAGGCTGGGTTAGGGAGAACTTCATACCCCGACCTGTCCGGTTTCTGAAGAGTCATGAGGTTGAGCATTGTCGTGGAGCAGGATTGGGCCTCTTAGACTCCCCAATGCCGGCCGGCTGTCGTTGAGAGAATTTCTGATGAACTATGTTTAATTCACGACAGTACCTTTCAGTTGTGATGGTTTTGCTAGGTTACAAGAAGCTATAGTGGATGATGCCAGTTGCAGTCCACCAGACAGTGACCATGACCTCCTTTGGGCGAAGGCTGGGTTTTGGAATGCGGTTAGGCGCCTTGTCTCTGTCAAGCCACTGCGCTGATCGTTTGCGATTGTCGTAAAGGATCCATTTTTCATCACATGTAATGATTCGGTCAAGAAATGGATCGTTTTTGTTTCTTATCACAAGCAAAGAGCAGATCGCCAATCGACGATTTCGTTGTTGTTCATTCAACTCGCGAGGCTCCCTCTTGTCGAGCCTTTTCGCCTGGCCGATTGCGTCAAGATGCCGGGAAACAGTCGCAGTGCTTAGGTCAAGCTCTCCAGCAACCTCTCGCGCTGTTTTTCTTGGATCGGCTTCAACTGAGGCCTTCGGGCGGTCAGCATCACAGCTGGAAGGACGTCCGCTACGCTCCTCATCTTCGAGGCTCACATCTCCTGATCGAAACTTTGCAAACCACCGTTGTACTGTCCGCTCATTAGCTGTGTCCTCGCCCGATGCCTGCTTGATGTTACGAGTTGCCCCTCTCGCTTTGTGGCCTGGTTTGGACTCGTGAAGGCACGAAAAGCTTTTCTATCCCTGCTTCTCTCAGAACCCCGAAACTAATATCCGTTTTATGATTTTTAAAAAGGTAGGTTTTGCATAATGTTATCCAAAGCACAGGCTACAATATATAATTTATCTACATACACCTTCACAAGTATGCAGAAAATGAACCCCAAATTAACATAATACAGAAACCGACAAAACATTGTAACGACCTAATACAAAAGTGCCGTGATATTTCCTCTCCAGGAGCCGTAGTATATTCACTACACTACAATGATATCCCACTGCCTATACTTTTATGGTCTTCCTGCAGGTGTGCCAATTTCTGATTGCTAGCATGACCAATCACAGTGTACTATATCAACACGTGACTGGGGAATTTTATCTTTACCCACGAGATGCGGTTCTATCAGATTTTATTTGCATTTTATGCCCAGTCTATGTTCTCCTTCTATAATTGTTTCCAATACTGTATGTCTAGATACTTATCTGGAAATGGTTACTACTGTTCTAACCCCTAGTTCTTCTGTTAAACAACATCTGAAAAAAACTGATCAGCTCCAATAATCAATTTTTAAAACCATGACCAACCACAACATAGGTTCTCGGACTTCTATGATTAATTAAGTATTGTAGTGCCATTAACAAAGGCCGCTGTGGTTATCAACTTCAGCAACAGCTGTTTACCTTTCCAAGGCAGAAGTCATGTGGCTCTTATCACAGTACGCTCCAAACAGTCACCCCTTATACTGAGCTGGGTTAGGTATTGTCTATAAGAGAAAGAGGATCCCAACATTGGCAGCTTGTCACTCAGCTCGTTAATATTTTAAGGGACAATTACTTGAATTATCAGTTCCTGATCAGTCAACACGCAACATTACTAAGAATGAATGATTATGCAAAATAAAACAGAGAAAAGACTTTCTGTGTCATGAAAATCGGACTCTAATATTATGCTAAGATTGGAATGTGCAAACATTTGCATATTCTATAATCAAAAGAAAGTTTTAGATCTGTTTTTGTAAAAAAACAAATTACACACACAAACATATATATATTAAAATCACATACTACAAGAGACTTTTCTAATAATGAAGCAGTACAATGTATAGAAACTCCATACAATGATCATCTCAAATTTCAACCATCTTTTATATTATTTTTAAGTCTATGTATCTGCATGCGTTTGTTTTTCCTTCCATTAAAACATTATATTTGCAGATTCGTTCTCAAGAATTATATGAGCTGAACAATTATTTAGGGTGTTTTTACTCTTTAATTTTTATTATGAAATAAATGTATATTATGGTTTAAGGCAGCATTTAGACACGCTTATTTTCATGTAGAGGGCCACTGTACTGCAATGGAGAGGAGGGTTATGCCAAAAACCTGGCCATACATGTTAAGAATTAGCAGTTCATACGAACGTTTTCGATGAATGAGACCATCATCGGGTAAGCATCGAATAAGGTAAACCTGGATTTTTGTATATATACCGCACACGAGGTTCATACAAGAACGTGACGATCTCAGCCTGGACTCCCCCTAAGTCATTCTTGGAAAATTAAAAGACTAGAAGCTCTTATACACCGCTGAATTCCAGCTTAACTTCAACAAACAAGTCTCAGCTTCTCGTCTGATGGTTTTTGAATCTTCATCTCACATGGTCCATACTTGATGACAATGGAGTTTTCTCCTTTGTCAAACTTAGTTTAAATTCTCCCGGAGAATATACCTTTCCTCTCAGCCCTTTGGTCGAAAAAATTGCCACTCTTATGAGGCAAGCTGTGTGATCCAGGCGAAGCATCTCGCTGCAGGTTTTGGTCTACATCGCTGATTCTCGTGACAAAGCGGGTATTTTACAGTGCAACATTCGAGACACTTTCCTGCGTATTACAGATTAGAAGTCTTGGAACTTACCAGTCTCTCTCTCCATCCTTCTACACATATCTCTCTCACTCTCCATCCTTCTACATCTCTCTCTCTCTTTACATTCTTCTACATCTCTCCCCATCCTTCTACATCTCTCTCTTCTCCATCCTTCCACTCTCTCTCTCTCTCTACATTATTCTACATCTCTCTCTCTCTCTTTACATTCTTCTACATCTCTCTCTTCTCCATCCTTCACTCTCTCTCTCTCTCTCTCTCTACATTAGTCTATCTACATCTAATCTCGTCTCTTTCATCTTCTACATCTCTCTCTCTCCATCCTTCTACATCTCTCTCTCTCGCTACATGAGTCTAAGCACAGCTCTCTCTCTCTCTCTTACATCTTCTACATCTCTCTCTTCTCCATCCTTCCACTCTCTCTCTCTCTAAATTTTCTACATCTATCTCTCTCTTTACATTCTTCTACATCTCTCTCCCCATCCTTCTACATCTTTCTCTTTTATCTTCTCCATCCTTTCCACTCTCTCGCTCTCTCTCTACATTATCTACATCTCTCTCTCTCTCTCTCTCTCTCTCTCTCTAAACAGAACAGACTCCGGACGGAATCGTCTCGTTTGTTTATTTTTCTGGTGGTAATTTAATTAGAAATTTTTTTTAAAAAAATTCAAATTCTTATCAGAGATCTCCAGGGTGGTGGCGAGGCAGCTCAAGTGTAAGACGCAGAAGAGATGTTCCCGATCAGTCACTGGGAAGTAGTCGTTTGTAGCTTGGGAAGCGTGGAATCGATTTGCCAACAGCAGATAGTGAAAGCAAAGAGTGTAAAAAAGTTCTTTCCAACAACAAGAACAGCAAAAGGCCAAAAACTGTTGAGTTGGATCTTTTTACCGGTAAAGGAAAGTCTCCAGAAGACATCCACCTAGAAGTCTGCTTTACCGTATATCGCAAACAATGGCGATCATAAATAAGACGGCGAGTTTCGCTTCACGAAGTCTGCTTGTTTGTCCGTGCAAAATGTGAATCTTCTTACCCTCGGTCGCGAAGACCAAGAAGAATATGAATAAATAAATGGAAAGTAAATAGGAGGTTGCACTTGACCTGAAGCGACGCCTTTCACATGATCACGTGGGTGGGCAATCGAGATTCTGAACGACGGTATATAGACACCCTGAAGAACGAGGCTGTGTCCGCTTCGAGCCTGCAGCTGGAGTCCGCCTACCCGTCCATCATCCAGTCGATGGCTTTGACGTGTTTCAGTTTATTTTAAAGCCCCTATCTCCGCCGTCTGTTGTCACGGGGCCATCGACCCTTCGGGAAGACGACACACACACACACACTTTCCCGCCATCCTCGTGAGAACGCACGGCCGGGTTGTCCCCCCTTCTTTTTTTTTAAAAATTCTCATCAAACCTTTTTAAAGTGAAATTACTGGTTATATCTTCCTTCCTCGCGTTACGGCCCGATTTGGACGAATTGGAGCCAGACACCGGCTGGCACCTAGTTCTTCCCCCGCAGCCAAAAAGAAGCGAGTCAGACCGGGAAGGGGCCGAGCTTAGCCGGGTGTGGCTCGAGGAACTTTGACAATAAGCCTGCGACTCCCCGTGCGCAGTGCTCCCTTTGAAGCCATTCACGCGAGAAAGGCACCTTCAGAGACCTGCAAAGATTCCTCTAAAGAGGCAGATTCGCGAAAAAAACAACTTTTCATCCCCCCCCCCCCACCCCAGAGCTGCGCTAAATTTCCCCTAAATATGTGGGAATAAACTGTACACCGTGTGTGGGCGGGTCACTGTGACCTGGACACACACAACACACACACACACACGAATTTCTAGAACGTTCAGGCAGCAAGTAATACCAAAAATAAATAATAATAATAATAAATACTCCACTTTCAGTATTGTTGTTGTTTCTTCTTCACAATTTCTACACTACCCCTCAATTATACTTATTAATTGTTGACACCAAGGAAAAACATTGTTCTAGTCTGTTTTCTTTTACATATATATATTTTTTTTCGTCAGTGAGGTTCCCGTTTGTTTTCAAATAGTAAGATTATCAAAACCCGACCTCACAACCTGTAATTTTATTCTTAGATCTATAAAAACCGGAGAATTTCAAGTTCGAATTTTTCTTTGGTCTTTTACGTAAAATCTCCCATTACTTCCTCTCTCTCTCTCTCTGATAACGTCTTATCCCCGCATCTCTTGTAATGACGTCATCCTCTCTCTCTCTCTCTCTCAATCAATCAATCAATCAATCAATGCACAATTTTCCTGGGATTTATATCGACAATTATCATCTTTTTTATCGATTTTATTTTATTATTTCATCTCCACATTATTTTGATGTAATAATTTAGCAAAATAAATATTTTCACCCAATAAAGGTGATTAGGTTTTTAGTTTCATAACAACCGGAAGTACAAAGCAAACGAAAAACGGAGCAGTAGAGGCGCAGGAAGTTTCTTCCCTGAGGGGGTAAAAAATACAAAAGCAAAAAATAGCAAGGAAAAAGTAAATAAGTATTTTTTGTTGCATTGACTTCGGGCGTAGAGAGTGGGTCGGTGCGCGATCGGTTGCTAAGGGGATTTTCAAGATGCGGAAGGTGTAGTTATCAGCTTCTTTGTGCACTGGTGCTAACGTGTAACATCATGTATTAGAAGGGCCTGGGCAGCTTTTTCTTCTCCCTTTTCTTTTAGAGGAAGGCTTCGTTTTTTGCTTTGTTTGATTTTCGGTGTTGCTGTGTTGTGGAGAAGCCGGAGGTGTTGTTTATTCCTAGCGTGACACAAGGCAGCGAGAGCCGGAGAGAGCGGAGCGGGCGGCGGACAGCGTGGCGGCGGAGTTTCGGTAACGACCGGCCGGCCGTTGGCGACATTTGCGCTGTTGGGGTGGTAAATCATCCGTCGATCGATCGGTTCAGCCTTACACGTCTCTCCCCCTCTCCCTTCCTGTTCCATTCTCGGGAGTGCGACACGGCGTCAGCGCGAGCTCCTCCACGCGGGGAAGGGGAGTCCGGCCCTGCGTGGTTCTTCCTTCTGAAGTCGGGAGCTTGTCACTTTCTAGGTGCTGCGTACATTCGCCGCTATCTGATCAGTTCAGTTCGATCGGTACAACACATTAAAACAAACGGCACAGAGACACATCTGCCATCTCTTGAGCTGTCCCCCCCCCCCTGTGATGGAGAATACCCAGTTTTAGTTATTTTATGTTCAACAATCAACCTCAGCCTTCCTGGATAAATAGTTTGAGATTCAGCATATAGAATTCTCAACGACTATTAAAGTGTATTATCTTCACCTTCCTGGAGGCTAATTACCCCCGAACACCGATAACAGCTTCTCATTAGCCATCCGTCCTGCCACCTGGTGACGATTTGGTGCTCGTGTCGTAAGATACTCAGAGAGACATAAAAGCTGGGGCCGCCCTTGGGAGCTGACTTTTATATTAGGGTCCTGTCTGAAGCTACTGGACTTGTGACTTTATATCGAAATTGGTTTAATCCTTGGAATTTACTAAAGTCATCTGGATAAGTTATCAACCCTTTCATAGCTGTTGCTTGACCAGGAATTTCTCTACCGCCAGGGGTACATTTAACCGAACTCAATCGTAAGACTAACATCACCAGCGCTAATCCTATTATCGCGCTTCACAAGCTGTTCTTGGCCGAGTGGCAACAAATGTAAATCTTGATTTTAGATTGAAATATTAACTTCTGGACCCTGACTGTCGAGATGGGGTTTTGTGTCTACTTATTAATCTTTCGCCATTAGCCAAATCTTCGTTAATGTCACCGTGTTCCATTTGCTCTACTGGGGATTGTTTCCTTTTAAATCCTCTGTCGAATTTATTTTCTTTGTAAAGATTTAGAAAATCTGTTCGTAAGACCTCTGTCCCGCCAAAAAACGCTACTCGTGCTATCTAATCCATCAATTAGAGCATTTATGCCTTGAATAGAAGTTTCCATTTTGGAATCTTGGGTTCTTGGTTTAGGCTTTCTTTTTTAGAGCGTGACAAACTTGTTTAACTTTAGAAATATTATTCAGCATATATATATCTAACCACTGTTAAGAGTATCAAATCAATCCATCAATCCCTCTCTATAACAGATATAATCTTAAGGTTATAACACTATTTTTGGAATTCAATTTTTTTTTCCATCTTGGATCTGTAATTCACATTTGGATACTTGAAATAAAATTTCTTGTTAACTGGAAGCTGAGCTAAATTCCGGTTTTACAACTATTTTAGAACCGGGCAAAAACACGGAACGATTACAGAAAGTCGTCTCCTTTAACACGCGATCGTTTCTAATCCTATTGTTAAGAAATCTGTCTCTGGATTTCGCTATTAATTTGTGAGTTCGTAGGAACCCGTGTCTAAGGTTATTGTAGACCAGGTGGTGCCACTATATTAGTAAAACATCCCTTGATCGTTTTCAGCAAGATCACATTGTTTGGTATTGGATACAAGCCTGTTTTTTGTTTTTTAAAGAATTTGTGGTCTTTAATGAAAGTTTTACTAACTGTTCTGCTTTGCTAATTTTTTAAAACTATCCTATCCAGTAGTTCCTCAAGCATTTATGATACCTATTTTTCTAAAGCTTTAGTTAATACAACTGATAGATAAGCAATCGAATTTATTTCATTGTTATTTCCAGCTCAGCTTGTTCAGATGCTTGACTCGTTCGATTAACCGATTCTGATCCGAGGCTAAAGACAGCTTCACCGAAATACGGTTTCTTCGTACCGTGAAATCTTTCGGGCTCGCTCCCATTCTCACAGTCGCTCCCTTTCGTACACCTGAAGAAGGGCCACCGTGATAATAATTAAAGGGTAAAACAAACAAAAAAATGCATCATCCAGAACCAGCGAAGCCGTGTACAGAATTATCACCAATACAAACTTCCGGTCATGATACGTATATTTAAAACAACTAAAAACCGATCTTTTTAAAATGTAAAACTAGAACTGATACAAAGAAACACAAGAGAACAGGTTAACAGTTGTTGGTGGTGGTAGGTAGGGGGCGCGACGATCGACCGGTGAATGCTAGGAGGAGTGTCTCAAATTTGCCAAAAAAAAATCACGACGTTTATCTCCGGAAGTGATGGTACTGTTGTTGACCTTTAGGGAAAAACTCCCGCCCGCATTCCCTCGTCGCTAAAATATTCTAGCGAGAAACTTCTACCGAGAACAAAATTAGGTTGGAGATTAAGATCCAGATGGTTCACCGTAAGCTGATCGATGATCTGAGACGTGGAGATGGCGATCTCAGACCTAGACAACAACAACAACAACAATACTTGTAGAGCGCTCCATGTACTGGTCGAGGAGTTACGTAACCCTGTTGCGGGGATTTTCTCCTAGAGGGCGGGGGCTGTTTGTTCATTCGCCAGATGATATCGGGTCAGCATAATGGTCATAAATATATGGTAAATGTAATAGCTGCGTGTTCTATGTATGCTTGGAGTGTTGTTTTAAAGGATACAGCTGGGAAAAGAAACGTCTAAATGTTTATGTAAACATATGGCCCCATAGAGGATCTTTTTAGAAATGTCTAGCAGAAAAAGGGGACAGCTCTTCATCACACATATAGTGAAGGTTAAGCAGCTGCAGTCGAGGGATGTAATGCAACCTTGAAAAATGATATGCAGAAAGGGTTAACAGATAATAATAATAGTGTCGCCACCAGCTTAGATTAGAATCTCCCGGGGCCTGGATGGCTGAACACGATAGCGCGACTGGTGCACCATGGAAAATGGTATTTTTATTAAATATGTACGTGGGCCCCTTATTACTACAAAACTGGAACCTGTGACGGCTTTTAGCAATGTTAGTCCGGAGTTCACGGTAAGAATATCCACCGTCCCACCTTCACCGAACATCAGAAAGGGTCTCAGACAGACGGCGGATCGCCAGTGTGGGCTGTGAGCGAGACCCTGTTTACCTGAGCTGGATGCGCCTGTTTTGGTTTGTTTAGCAGATTAGTTCCATCCTCGGCTAGATGGGTTGAGACAGCGACGTAGAGACCACCCCCCACACACACACCTAGGTCTGGTTGTCTGCCCCTTTACGTGAATATAGGCAGAAAGGGCAGCCCCAGAGTCAGGGGGTTAGATAACGACTTTGGATAACAATGGCCATATTCGCGAGCGACTGGCGGCCAGCCGAGCGGATGTAGGTGTCCTCTCCGTCTCTCGAGGGCATTTTCATCTGCTTCAGGCGGAAGTGGCAACAACTGGGCTGTCGCATCGATAATCAGACCCTTCAGAATGGCGGCGGCGGCGAAGCTTCACCGGGAAGCCGTCAACTTCGTCATTTAATTTCGGGCTGTCTGGACCGTGGAGTGAAACAGGCGATGTCCGGACTTCCGCATCCCTCCAGTCTCGACTCCATGAGGCGAAGCTGAACAAAGTTCACTGCTCTGTTGCGGTTCTCAGGCAGAAATTATGTTCCGATTCTCCAAGGTTTTCGGCCTCTAGCAACAGGCGGCCCCCTTCTTCTCGCACCGCACCACCTTGTCGGGATAGCAGGACATTGCTGGCCCCGCCGCCCTCTCTCGAGACGAAGACAGCGCGATCTGGTGCGGCTTCTCCCCACGCGAGCGTATCTGGGGGTCCGATTAAACCATTGGATCGGCTGGACTGCTGCCAATATCGTCCCCACGTTCCCTGCATAAGGGGACACATTGCTAGCGCTGCAAGAATTAGGTGGGAAGCTTCGTGGGAAGCCATTAATGCGTTTGCAGGGACCTTTCGATTCGTTCATAACATCCGGATAACAGATGACTGTTGTTTAATCGTTAATTGTTGTTAATTAGCACAGGTGATTCTTGGGAGGGAGGGAGGCGCGTGAATAGGGTTCTGTCCCCAACCCGCAGAAATTTCTGCTGGCTCTTGCCGCACGGTAGATAGGGGTCTGCAGACCCTTCCGTTTTACAGGCTTTCGTGGGCTTCGCATGAACCAGAATAAGGGGAAATTTAACAGTGGAACTAAAACTCCACCGGTTAACGAGCACGTTATTAGGCAGGCAGGTAATAAAAAAAACAACAACAAACATACGTTATCAGGTGGGTCAGGGTTAATGTACAGCATTGGAAATAAGCATAAAACAATCTGCACAAATAATGGGTGATCGGAACACAGAGACGTGTATAACACATACGCAATAGATTATTACAGAGAATATACGAAAACAAAGCTAATACGTTTTACAGTGCATTACTATTCACTGAGCCCTTTTCTTCCTCGTTTTCACGTTCCCACACAGGGCTATCAATGTCTGGCAGTGGAATGTTGTTCCAAATATTCCGTAGCACTTTCTACAATTCATCTGAGGAGTTTGGTTGCCGTTTGACTTTCTCAGTAGCCATATAACTCCGTAGAGCCCCAAAGGTGTTCATATCGGGAGTTTGTGCAGGCCAAGGCATCTCTGTGAGTGTTCCACCAGCCCCTTTACGTTCCAGATAGGCTTTCACCCCATCAACTGTAAGCTTGGGGTCATTGTCGTGTTGGGAGGCCCAGTGAGATGTCTTCTGCGGAAATGGCAGGATGGATGAGAACTTGTCTGCCTGTACCTGCCGGCAGTCAGTCAGTATACCTTCAATTCTGTGCAAATCTCCACCGCACTTGGCTGATATTCAGCCCCACACTTCTATTGATCTACCTTCGCCGTAGCTGCTGTTGTACACTGGTCCACCTTCGAACAAACTGATGCTGATTATTGCCAAACAGTTCAAACTTGGACTCATCTGTGAGGAGAACCTTCTTCCAGGTTTGGTTATCCACCTGCTTCGTTTCTGCTGTCTGTTTTCCTCTTCTCAGCAAAGATATTTGGCGGCTGCACATACATTAAAACCACTGCATGTTAGTATCTATTTTACTGTTCTTGAAGAAACATTAACATCCATACTCACAGTTAGGTCATTCACAAAGATCTCAATAGACTCGCTAATGTAGAGAATATACCTGAGGTACTTAACATCACCTCCTTCTAGAAAGTTTTGGCTTTCTTCCCTCCCCAGCCTCGTTTACTGTCAACAGTACTAGCTTCGCATCTCCTCCTGAATCATGAAGAGTGGCTGCAATCTGCCACAAGAAGTAGCCCTCACTAGCTACAACTTTGATTTATAAACTTGTCATGTGATATTTCCTACACAGGAGCTACAGCGTTCACCACACTACCATGACATCACCGCCCATACTCTTATAATCTTTCTGATTGCTTGCAAGACAACCAATCACAGGGTACTATATCAACACGTGACTTTACTACACACAGGATGCAATTCTATCAAGTCTTCTTTGCCTTTTATACTGAGTGGGTTTTTTTTTTGTTTGCATAATTATTTCTGTTCATGTGCATGTGTATAAGTACATGTTTGTGCGTAGATGCATGCGCATACATGTTGTGTGTGTGTGAGAGAGAGAGAGAGAGAGAGAAGAGAGAGAGAGGAGAGAGAGAGAGATGAGAGAGAGAGAGATGGGGTAGAGAGAGAGAGATAGAGCGAGAGAGAGAGAGATGGAGAGAGAGCGAGAGAGAGAGAGAGAGAGGAGAGAGATGGATTAGAGAAGAGAGAGAGATGGATATCGAAGAGAGAGGAGATAGATGGATGAGAGAGAGATGAGAGAGAGAGAGAGACAGAGAGAGAGAGAGAGAGAGATCTAGAGATAGAGAGAGAGAAGAGAGCGAGATGGAGAGAGAGAGAGGAGATTGAGAGAGAGAGAAGCTGGAGATAGAGATCTCTAGATAGAGAGAGAGAGCTTGATAGAGAGAGAGAGAGTGGTGTGGTTTTTTATGTGGTAATTGAGGAGTATCCCCCCGCTGACTAGAGCCTGACACCTTGTGGTGGTGGCCGCTTACAAGTCTTCTGCTTATATCCTTCGGTGGATAGACACGAGCGCAGAGGTTAGAGATGGGTGGGAATGGAGCCCGTGTCAGAAGCTCGCTCCATGTTTCTCAGGGGAATCTAAAGAGACGTTAAGGGGGTAAAAGGCGAGTAAACGGTCCAGCACTAAATATATTGGGGAATTGAGGTCTGTGGTTTCTGTGGCTGCCTCGAAATTGAATCTGACTCGTCGTGACCCGGCTCGGTGAGGACGACCCCCGGTCTCCCCCCGACCCCCCCCCCCCGGACTGCTCGTGCCACTGCACAAAGAACCGGACAGACGGTCAGTCGGCAAAACGCACAGAAACCCGTCAGGGGCTTGGTCCTTCTCCTTCCAAATGTGAACTCCCTCCCTCTCCGACTGGGGGAGGAACCTCGCCTTTGACGCGAAAAGGAAGAATGTAGAGAGGTGACGTTTACCTTGAGTCCAGGCAGGGGGAGCTCAGTTCCGCCGCGCATGCGCTCCAAACGCCGTGGTTGCGAGAATCTCGTTTACACCGCGATTTGCTTCGCCGGCCGACCGAAGGCGCGTAACGAGAGAGCACCAGCCGCCGCCACTTGTCCCTACACCAAATTCCCGCTGGTGCTCGGAGCGTCGTTTTGTCAAGGTGTCGGCCGCACCGGTGCGGGGATCGGTCGGTCCCGCGTCGGTGTTCGTCCGGGTCACGAGCCAATCCTCGCTGCGCCCCCTGTTTATCCGATCAAAAGGAATTCTCGTTTCGGGGAAACAAGCAAAAAAAAAGAGAAACTTAAATGGTTTTCTAACCCCACTTTACTTAACTACTGGCCCCGGTAATTAACTGTAATACGTTTATGAAGCACGAGGTGCCTTTAGGCTACATTAGAGGGCGCCTGCCACGCCCGCCCCGCTTTACCCGTATTTTCCTATCGAATCGGTGCGGTTCCTCTTCAGGCCTAAAGGAGCGACATAAGTTCTGGGGCCGGGGCCGATTGGGTCCCCACAGATTTCTCCCCGTGTGCGGAGGAGGCGACAATGCCCAGATTTTTCCACGTGAGCGTCAGGTGACTGGATGAGTCTGGCGGGGTGCGGCTGCGTTAGTGATAGCGGTACTCAGATCCCCTGGAACCGATATACTGTACACATCCGCTTGTTTGGTCTGTCTATTGCAGGTATGCTGCGGATGAAGGCTGTCAGACTGCCCCTGCTGGTGTTCCCCACGGTAGCCTTCGCGGCCGTGTACGTGTACATCTACCAGAGCCGACTGACTCCAGCGAAGATGGCGGAAGCGAACCCCGATCTGCCGGCCGGAGAACTGGAGGTGGTGATGTCCTTCCCGTACCTCATCGGCAGCAACGTCACCGGGTCGGGCTACGAGCACCTGAACTGGCCGCAGAGGAACACGCGCCAGCTGGAGTTCACGCAGAGTTTGAGAAACACCCTGAACCACCCGATGGTCGCCAGGGCGCACCTGCTGATCGAGGACGGCCGAGTGGAGCGCTACATCCGCGGCCAGCGCCTGGACAACGAGCGCAAGGCTCGGTTCCACCTCAGCAAGTCGTCGAGGAAGCCGGCGACCGTGGTCAGGTTCGTGAGCCGGTGGCTGGTCAACAGAACCGTCATCATGATGAACGCCGACACCTACCCCGGCGGCGGGTTCGAGAAAATCAACTTCACCCGGTTCCGAGAGGCGAGGCTGGCGTACGCTCTAAGCCGGCACGGGAAGCAGGAGAGCACGTGCAACATGAGCGGGGACCGGTGCGACGACAGGGTGCCCTACAGGGGATCGCACGACGCCTATATGTTCGTCTTGAGAGAAGCGATCCCGGAGCCGGTGATCCGGCTGCTCGGCTCCGGCTTCAACCTTGACTCGTACGGCATCGACCACGTCCTCTGCTGGATTTTCGCCAAGCAGCTCCGCTACCGCGTGCTTAACCCTTGCAAGGTGGTCTACATTTACCACAACCACTGCTCGAAAATCCGCGCCAAACACAAAATACGGGTGAACAAGAAGCGCAACACCCTGTTTGTGCCCTTCACGCACGCCCTCTACTGAACAGAGGTCCGTCCGTCCGTCCACCTGGCTCTCGCATCCCGGTGATGGTTTCTTCAAATTCTTACGCTCTTCGACTTCAACTGGAAATAACTGCATCGCGGTTCTTTGCCGAACCCCTGGTTCACAGCGGTCCAAACGAAACAACAGCACGCGACATTTAAAACATCGATATCTCATTAAAGAAACTGCTCTGTCCCCTTTTCTTATCCCAATTGTTCAAGTAAGTTTTCATCTACTTATTTTCGCTTCGCTCGACTCGTCTTCCAGAACCCTTCACGTGTTCTCCCGCTGGTTACAGCCCCTGTTCAGAACACGCGGGGGGGCGCGAACCGCCATTCTCCTCAAACGTGTTTCCCGTCACGTGACTCCAAACTTCAAGCGAATAAATTGATTCGAACCACGGTCAGACTTTTTCCTGAACTTCGATAGTTGTCCAGAATTGCTTCGTCAGAACAATTAAAGATGTCCGCCCCAATTATGGCTATTTATCATTTGAATAAATAATGTATGCGTGGTGTCTAAGGGGGCAGTTGAGGGCACTGGGGCATAAAGCACACAGACAGTTCACAGACCTGTCTTCGGCCAGGAGCAGAGACTGATACTTGTTGAATGTCTAAAATGGTCAAATGTGCACGAGAGGAATGTCTGTCTGTCAGTCCCCTTTGGCTAGTGGGCCTCTCACCTTAGTGTTAGCGTTTAGCAGTAAGTCTTCAGCATCAGACGGGCTGGTCTGTCAGGGCAGTTAGCCAAAGCCTTTAAAATGAATTAAATCATATTAAGATTTCCCTTTTTTCAAAATTATTTTAAGATGGTTCTACTTTCGTTCTCAGTCTGAAATTATAACAGTAGAACCACGTGATGCACTATCACTACGACGCTCAATTCCTGTTGCCACTGCCAGAGACATTAGAATTGAACCTCGGCCGAAAATTAGCCAGTTTATAATTATGGGCCCTAATATTCTGAATAATAGATAAATGTTTGTATAAAATGTATTTGTAGGTATTTATTCAGTATATATCGAGACAAATTAAAATCAGGTTTATCCCGAACTAAAACGGTAAATTTGTCTGTTAGAATAAAGGGACAGTTGTTGCAGGCTACTGTGAGTCACAGAAACACTCCGACGGGGGCTCGGACGAGCTGCGTGATTTCTAAACAGTTTTTTATACTTTAAAAAGAGTCCCCACCCCTCTGTTTTTAATTATTTTTTGGGGGGGGGAATTCACTAACTTCTCGAATACCCAGAACAAAACTAACCTAAAGTTTCCAATCGTTCATCGTATTCTAACTGGAAACGTTTCAGTGGATCTACGCGAGCGTCTTCCAGATCTTCCCCTATATTCTGCTAGGGAGCCGGGTACAAAACGCGAACCCGCCAGAAGGTAGCATAGAGGAGCTTGGTTGTCTTCATGGTGGCTCGGTACGGTACCCTCACAATAGAGACCGTCGCCATGACAACCCACCCCCCCCATACTATTCCATACCAGTGATGGTACTGTGGCGGCAGCAGAGGAAGCTGCTGACTCGGACATTCTTACTTTGGCTGGAGAGAGATGCTTTGCCCGATTCCGGCTGCTTTCTTTTCAGAATCTGAATTACAAGCGGGGAGAACTTCTCTTTTTCCCCTCTCCCAGAGAGCCCCGCAACCTTAGAAGTAGAGTCACATTTTAACCCTTTCTCGCACACCAGACCTGCGAGCGCGTGAGAAAAGTCAGGTTGCTGTAGACACGTTACATACAGGCAGTGAATTGTTATTACCGGAGAGAATGTATTGCGTCAGCTTCGGGGGACAGGGTGCTGCGCCGAGAGGTTCTAGGATTGTCAAGAGTTATCTCCCATGTGTTATTAGTTTTCACTTCGGTGTCGCGGCATCATAGAAACATTACGCTTGTGAAAGGAGGAACGGAGACTAGAACAAACCATTTAAGACATGATGACTGACAGCCCGTAACCCTTCCCTGTTCTGATTTCGGAGCGAAGACGACTCGTTCGAAATCTGTTAACTTTCCTGTTGTTTGAAAAAGAAACTGAGTCAGTATTAAAATCCCTGCCATTCTCTGAGAAAGAGTAAATAATACAAATTAAGTTTAAGTTTCCATACCTCACCTCCTATTATTATTATTATTACCAGTACTAGTACTATCTATTATAGTTACTACTATTATTATTACTATCTTTATTATTACAACCAACATTAGTAATACTATTATTACTACTAATATTACTACCACCATTATTATTACAACTAACATTAGTAATCTATTATTACTACCATATTATTATTACTAGTAATAGTACCAGTACTATTATTTACTACTATTATTATTACTATTTTATTATTACAACCCAACATTAATAATACTATTATTACTACCACTATTATTATTACTAGTAATAGTACCAGTACTATTATATTTACTACTATTATTATTACTATCTTTATTATTACAACCAACATTAGTACACTATTATTACTTACTACTATTATTACTATCTTTATTATTACAACTAACATTAGTAATACTATTATTACTACTATATTACTACCACCATTATTATTACAACTAACATTAGTAATACTATTATTACTACCACTATTATTATTACTAGTAATAGTACCAGTACTATTATATTTACTACTATTATTATTACTATCTTTATTATTACAACAACAACATTAGTAACACTATTATTACTACTATTATTATTACTATCTTTATTATTACAATAACATTAGTAATACTATTATTCTACTAATAATTACTACCACCATTATTATTACAACTAACATTAGTAATACTATTATTACTACACCACTATTATTATACTAGTAATAGTACCAGTACTATTATATTTACTACTATTATTATTACTATCTTTATTATTACAACCAACATTAGTAATACTATTATTACTACTAATATTACTACCACCATTATTATTACAACTAACATTAGTAATACTATTATTACTACCACTATTATTATTACTAGTAATAGTACCAGTACTATTATATTTACTACTATTATTATTACTATCTTTATTATTACAACCAACATTAGTAATACTATTATTACTACTAATATTACTACCACTATTATTATTACAACTAACATTAGTAATACTATTATTACTACTAATATTACTACCACCATTATTATTACAACTAACATTAGTAATACTATTTATTACTACCACTATTATTATTACTAGTAATAGTATTAGTACTGTTATTATAGTTACTACCATTATTATTATTACTAATATTACTACTGTTATTATTACTAATATCACTATTACCAGTAGTAGTAGTAGTAGTATTAGCTGTGGTTGCAGTGGTATTTTGATTCTGTAGTGAAAGCCAAGTTTAGGGGCCCCGTAAGTAGGGGACCGGTGGCTCCTAACGTTGTGCTGACAGAAGCGTGTTTGTCACCTGTGGAGCTGCTACTCAGCAGAGGCTTCGTGACCACTCAAGTCTGGGAATACGAGGATTGTTTCGCCACATCAGGGGGCTGCGATGAACCACGTGAGGTGTAGAAGACCCGAGTGGAGTTGTTGTGCACGTTACACGTTCCAGACATTAGACTGATACCATTTTCTCAGGTGGGCTAATAAATAGTTCGGCTAGTCGGTCGTTGACGGCTTCCATGCGGGCGACTCGAAGTCCATGGCGGCATCAGACTGCGGCTGGTGGGTGAGTGATTCCCAACCAGCAGGAATATCTGGCAGCTCCTCGCTCTATGGATGGATGCTACTCTGCGACTGACCCTCTTCCTCCTTTTCTCCGGAAACCTCAGCCTGCTGCGGCATTAGAGGAACAACACCTGTCAAGCGGCGAGCCCTGCCGGACGTCCGGCTCTGGCGGGTGTGAATCGCTACCCCCAGCCCCCTCCCTTTTTTTTGTTTCGAGGATAACCATTTCAAAGGGGGGGGTTTTTCACGTTAAGCAGATAGTTGTGATTAGTTCTCATCAGTTCTCTCTGCTTACATTTAGAAGTGGGTTAGTCAGACGTAGCGATAACAGAACGCTCAGGGTATGAAATAGTCTTTCAGAGCGGGTACCGACCGAGCTGTCATTTGTAAATTCTGCTACCCGCGCCTGTTATACTACATTAATCTCCACAATGGAGAGGAGATAACCTCCTCTCGACATGGGAGACAACCCCTAGAGAGAGAGAGAGTGACCGGTTAGCCGCTAGAGAGCGCTGCCTAACTTGCGCCACGAGGTGCCTGGTTCTTCCAACTTCGGTAGAGAAGAAATCCCCCCCCCCACGGACTGGAACTCTTCATTTTCTTCCAAATGTGAGAAGAAGCCGGATGCTGTTCAGCGATCTTCACAAATATTTCGGTCCGACAGGACCCCACCCCCACCCACCCCACCCCACACATACACCTTTTTTTTAAAAAAATCCGTTAGACTTCCTTCCCCTTTTACACGTAGTAAACTAAAGCATAAAAGCAGCCAAAGAAGCGATTTCCCGAACAATTTTTAAAAACAAAACTGACCGCCTCAGCTTTTAATTCTCTACCTTAAAGATAACCCTGGGCCCTTCTTCCAGCGTTGTTGCTTTAATGCGAAACTACAAAAAAGGAAGGGGGAGATAATGCGTGCGGGTCGCAGTCTGTTAGCGTAAATGGCGTCGTAATCAAAGGGACGTAATCCACTTTTTGTTTTTGCTGGTCATGCTATCCTTTCATTTTAGTTATATATTGCTGTGTCGGCGCATTTCTGAAACAGCTACAATTATTATTATTATTATTATTATTATTATTATTATTATTATTATTTTATATTATTATTATTACTATTACTATTAGTATTACTATTACTGTTATTATTATTACTAGTATTATTATTATCTCTTTCCTGTTTTCCTACGTGAACCAGCGAAATTAACCAAAAATAGTCTGGTTGGACTTTTTAAAAGAAATTTTTAAATATCAGTATAAATTCAATTAAGATAACACAGAGTGCATATAAAAATCGACCGATATCCGCTCGCTAATCACAAGCCGTAGTACAGAGATATTTGGTAAACACCCCCTTTTTTTTCCCCTTTGGTCAACTTTTTCGTTTTAAGGGGTTTTGATTTAGACAGAGCCTACGTAAAACAGACAGTGACTCGTCTCTCTTACGGTGATTGAACTGACGGTCGGTCTCACTGTACACTTCAATACCAAAAATGAGATAAGCTCTTCGATCAGAAATGGATTCGTAATTTTTGTCTGCTTCCGATGTTATTAAAGGGTAGATTAAAATAATATATATTGTTGTCATAGAGAGAGAGAAAACAAAGACATCTCATTACCAGAATCAATAACTTTGCTGTTTCATCGATTAATTTTCTTGTATATCTGCTCGTGCTTTACAGCACTGCCATTAGAGAATATGCTGCCGTCGCCGTTTCGACCATTTCTTACTGTCTTCTTCTTTCTTTCCTCGTTCTCATCGGAAGAAGTGATGTGACGACTACGGCTGAAATATATCAATCAAAAGCCGATAACACTGACGGTGGACCTTTCTCAAGCTGTTCACGCACCTTGCGATAACGTATCAACGTGTTGGCAAATTACCAGATTCCGCCACCTGGTGGCTCGTTTGTAACTAAAGATCTTGGAAGTCTTATAACTGCAAAAGCCAATGCAAATTCTTATTCGTTTACATCTTCCAAAAAAAGAAGAAGAAGAAGAAGAAGCATTTACTGTGGTTGTGGAAGAAAATTTAAAATACATACAATTCGTCTGAAAATACCCATCATGCCGTGCGCCCAAAATAGCGCGCAGAGAGCTCAAGAAAGATAATTCGTCCAGGGAAATCTAAACGGTCATTTGCGAACTTTTAGTGCTATCGACTTCTGGTGCATTATATCAGGTGACCGACCCTATTTGTTCATTATAGTCGGCATCGCTCACTCGGTACGATGCTTTTCACTTGTATTCTTGTTTCTTGGGGCCCGAATTTTCCTATGTTTTCGAAAAGATCTGATTCATCAAGATTTGTTGTTGGCTAAACCGGAAGACTGTTTACCGACGGTTTGTTTGTTTGTGTTTATGGTTGATAGCCGTGAAATGACAATTAAAGGTCACTTTTATCAGGTGTAGTGAATAACCCTGACAGAACTGAGTGAGGAAAATGCTTTAATTAATTAATCCCACAATGGAGTTGCGAATCGAACTCGTGACAAGCAAATCATACGTTCACAAAACTGAACAAATTGTTTACACACATTATATATACACACTCTTTCCTCACACATACACTCTCCACTCACACATACACTAACTCTCTCACTCACACTCACACACACACATACATACATATTCTCACACTCTCTCACACACACACTCTCCTTCTCACACTCTCTCTCTCTCTCACACACAACACTCACTCTCACACTCACTCACATACTCTCTCTCACACACATACACACTCTCTCTCACACACACACCTCTCCTCCCTCCTCTCTCCCTCTCACACACTCTCTCTCTCACACAGACACACACACACTACACATTCTCTCACACTCTCTCCTCTCCATACACACACACACACTACACACACTCTCTCTCACACTCTCTCTCCTCACACACACACACACATATACACATATTCTCATCGCACACTCTCACACACACACACACAACACACTCTCGCTCTCTCTCACACACACACATACTCTCTCTCTCACACACTCTCTCGCTCTCTCTCTCCACCCACTCACACTCTCTCACTCACACACACACACTCTCTCTCACACACACACAACATACTCTCACTCGCTCTCTCACATACACACTCTCTCACGCACTCCACACTCTCACACACTCACACACACACTCTCTCTCTCTCTCACACTCTCTCTCTCACACACACACACATACACACTCTCTCTCTTCAACACATACACATCATACATATTCTCACTCCACACACACACTCTCTCTCTTTCACACACACACACTCTCTCTCACACACACACATACATATTCTCTCTTACTCTCTCTCTCTCACATACACACTCTCTCTCTCACACACACACACACAACACACTCACCTTTCTCACACTCTCTCTCTTTCACACACACACACACTCCTCTCTCTCACACACACACACTCTCACACACTTAATTTTATTATCAAAATGGCCTTGAGTACCCGACGGTAGAGATCTGTTTCATAACGGGAATGGACCGGTGAGATGATAGTTTTACTTAAATGAATCGTCGAAAAATATAAGCGCTGAACTCTTGTGCATGTCTCACAGGAGTCCCCTTTAAGGTCAGGAAGTGTTACCCGACACCACACCAGCCATCAGATGGGCGGAAGCTGAAAAGCTGGGAATGCAAACAGAAGCAGGAGGCGCCGCCGCCCGGAAATCCACTTTGTTGTCCCATTGTTCACCTCTTCACCGATTCCATTTTTAAAAAACAACAAAAGAATAAATGAATAATTAATGAGGGCGGCCGTCAGTCCCGATGTGGGGCCCGGATGGACGCCGCCCCCCGGGTGATGCGGTAGCGGACAAATTTGTCGTTCTCTTTGTCGAATTCTACTGAGATATTTCCCCGCTACACTTAAGGGGACACGGCAGCCCCGGCCGGGGCTTCCCCCGCGCAGTTATTGGATTTTCAGCGCGCGCGCACAAAAAAGGAACAAACAAATGAATGCTAAATGCGGGGAGTTGTTATTACTGACCCCTGACCCCCCCGGGGCCCGGGTTGGGGGGGGGGGAGGAAGAGGGGTCTCGATATTCCCTCCGGAACGGAAGAAAAGGAATCGACATGGTCTCGCGCCTGGATGCAGTTGCTATGGGGGCTGGGAGAATAAGCAATGGCTCTCGTCTTTGTCCATCAGCTTTAAATCTGCTGCTTCTGTTTATATACATTTATTTGTTTGTTGCATTAACTAATTAAAGCTGATTCCCCCCCTTTTTTGTTGTTGTAAATGTTGGTCCGTTTTTGAAGTAGACATTTAAAGATAAATAAATAGGAGCTAACTTATTATTATTATTATTATTATTATTATTATTATTATTATTATTATGATTAAGGACTAAATCCCAGATCAGTCGTACATCTTGGAACTGCAGCATTGGCGCCTGTTAGATTTATCCCATGGGTAAAAACTTTAGTTTTGGGGATAAACTGCCAGTGTATTTCTATTAACTCCAATCAGTAATTCTGGCTTCGCACGACAAATAGCCAACACAGTGCAAGGAAAAATGGAAGCCAAAGACAAAAAGAAAGGAAAAAAAAATTTTTTTTTTTTTTAAAGGAGGGAACCCGCCGAAGTTATGAGTAAAATCGATGTGGGAGGAATTCGCGGAACCGTGGTCGGGTGCGGTAGGGTGTTGCTTCTGTTACCAGGGTAATTCACCCCCTTAACCAAAAGGTTACTCAACTCTGCCAGTGGAAGACGGCCAAAAGACCCGTGGCACAAACACCGTTACGTTCTTCGACGGTTTCCCCCCGAGACCTTCAAGACAACCATCGCAGCGCCTTAGTCGGGGTAATGGCGAATACCAGAGAAGCAACCAGGTGTGGGGGGGGGAGGAGAGCTGGACGGACCACGTTTCTGGTTGAGAAAAGCAAGAAGATTCCAACAGGTGCCACTTCGAGGAGAGGATTCGATGCTCTTAAAGCCGCACTATCTCCTTCGGTTCCCTCCATCCTTGTGCTGGAGACCTCTAAAGGTGGAAACTGAGAAGACATCGGCGAGGCATTTCTTCAAGGGCGGGAACATCCACCCAGCCACGTACGTTCACCCAGACCACAAGCGAAATTACCTATGAACAAAAGATGCCGAGCCGACACCGCGCCAGGTAACAAGTGGGGCTTGTGGACGACAGGTCCTGCCACTCCAAAAGATGTACTAGGACCTTCTAGCAACTGCTGCCCTCCTCAAAACCGTGGAACTGCAACAGTGGACAACGATGTTAGGAGATGCTGCAAACAGAATTGCATAAATAATTTCAATGAACGCTTAATTTACATATTCTTTGAGTACAGACTGACAGAGTCGCATCTTTAAAACTAATGTGGACCTCATATTGTTCTTTCAAGTTTTGGTTATGGGAGAAATACATAGAAAACTCCTCTCAACAACAACAACAACAACAACAACAATAACAACAAAACAACAACAACAATAACAATAAAAATAGAATAATAATAATAATATAAGAATAATAATAATAATAATAATAATAATAATAATAATAATAATAATAAGAATAATAAATGTGTAGTTATAATCCTTAACTCTTAACAACACCCGAAGAGCAATTATTTATGAAAATCGTTTCCATCACTTTTATGGAAAATTTGCAGAAGGGACAACCAATAAATGTCTGTTCCCAAATGCTATAAAAATAGAATAGAGCTGCTGTCACCTTTACAATCGTTAACGGCTTTGATTTGCTTATTAATGTGTCTTTGGCATTTTTTGAAGCAGTTTAGATTCAAAGGACCGATGTAGCGTGTGAATTTATTCTAAAAGAAAGGGAGAAAACTTAGAGGAGCAGGGGAAGTGGCTGAGAGCTTCGACAGTCAGAGAAACCGGAGGGGGTTAATGGGAACTTCTCCGAGTTGACAGCCGGTAGGAGAGTCCTCTGCAGACCGATCCACGGGGCAGACCTAGGAAGGGCAAGACGGCGTCATCGAGTGTCTTTGCTCATTTGACAAATCCTTCTTTCTTTTCTCTCCTACTTCACAAGCGGCCTTGACAATTACAAATCTTACATTATTCTTTTTGTTTTGTTTCTTTCTTACTTTTAGCGACAGGGTTAGGGTTAATCAATGTCCGGATTCAACAACAAAAGCTGGAAACTACTGGATCTCACCCATAAAATGGCAGGATGCACAAAACAAAGGCGAAAACTATTTATTTATTGATATACATACATTTTAATCATATTAAATTATTATTATTATTATTATTGCAGGCAAAAATACGGAATTAATTAGAGAGCGATCATTAAACGAATTCACTCCTGCAGTTCCACCAGAATTACTTCTCTTCCATCATTCAGCTGCTGGGTGCATCCGGGTTGT